>OZ007554.1:146049309-147385909 GCA_963931855.1 Philhelius festivus
ATGTTGTTTTAATTCCATTAAAAACATTCTAAAACTGTCATCAATGGGTTGCTGGTTTACTCATTACATGTTGTTCAGGCATAACACTAACAACATGTAATTGAGTTAAACTAAGTATGCCCAACAAGGATGAACACGAATAAAATAATGTGAATTATAAGCGACATAGAAATAAGACACGGTATTCTCCGCTTTAGTTCAGCCGCCATCCCTGGAGATAAAATATCTGAGACAACAACCTTCAGTCTCAGAACATCGTGCCACACATCTTTCCTATCCTTCTTTCTCTTACTTAACTTCACGCCCGCGCTGTGTTCAAACATTTAAAGGGTAATCATAATCCCTTGAGCGCAAAAAAAAAAAATTACAATCAGGTATAAAGGAGTCGTCGGTAAATGATTTTTAAAAAAACTAGCGAAAAAGTTGGCGGTAGTCTGTGGTTCGTTTGAAATTTCGTTACCATCGGATTTTTAGGGTCTTTAATAAGATTGCTTTAGGTTTGGATTAAATAGCTTTGATAGAGGAAGTTGTAAAGTTGGGTAAAGTGAAGATAGGTACCAAGATAATTAGAGTAGTCTGTTGAAGATCGCGAATGAAGGAAAATTCCTCTTATTACGCATCGATCGTAGCCTGTGATTATACTAAGGTGGGGCAGAAGACGAAGTCTTACGACGAGAAACGGGTACGGGTAGAATTAAATATTTCTGAGGTTTATTGGAAATTCCTATTGTATCGTAAAAACAATTCCAGGGCACAAACAGTTTGATTTTCTTGCAATCTAATAAACATAAAACACAAATGTGAATTTTACGTGAAAATGTCAACAAAATAGGCGACAAAAAAAGACAAAAAAATATGATAGTCACATGTGGCTATCACCTTTCGCAGACCGAATTTCTTTTTTTTTTGCCATCAATCACCACAAATGGGTGATTCCGCTGTAGACGATTTTTGACACCAATTTTTGAATTACAATATTTTTTACTTTTTTTGATAAATATTCAAAGTAGAAATACTATATTTAATAATAAAAACAAAAACTGAGACCTAAGTTATAGAGAACATTTTTGTTTGTGCTTGGCAACATTACGAGTATCATACGAAGAGTCGGTACGAACTGCAATTATTACAACTGGTAACATACGCTCAAAATAGCTATTTCCGACAGTTTTAAGTTATGCCTTACTCAATAGACATATGAAGCAACATGCCATTTAATCGTTTACATAAAAACATATACGAATTTGTTATTACATTTTTAGCATTATTGATTGCAAATAGCCATTGTAAGTTTGTTGCACCCGCGATATAAAAGATATAAAAGTTTACTTTTTTGGCAGAAATAAAGTGCTAGCGTTTTGAAACTTTCTAAAAGTAAGAAGAAAACAAAACTAAAATTAAATCAGTCGTTATTAGGAATATATTGCACGTTGAACGACAGAAAACGTTGATTTAAATTGGTTGCACCCAATATTAAGATCGCGGGTGCAACTTATTTACTACTAACATTATAACGTGATTTATTGTATTTTATTGATAAAATATGCTTTGAATAATAATTTCTTGTGTTCACGTTTTTTTTTAACTATGTAATATAATATTTTGTTCTTTTTTATATAAAAATATATGGTTAAATGGAAGTAAAACAAGAAAAAGAGACTGCTTTACAGAAAATTGACAAAAAATTAACAAATATGCTGAGCTTCATGCAGAAAAAGGACGTAGAAATTTAATGTGGAGAGATGTATTGAAAGGGAAAATGAAGGCAGATACAAATTTTAAAATTCTGACCAGAATCAGACAAAACGAAAAAATGCAGTCAACACAAAAAAGGCAGGCACTTATTACATCAGTCCCTGTAGACTGAAAAAGTCGCACAAGTGAAACGTAATCGCCCAAGAAGTCCCACTAACGTAGTTGAAAAGGTCAAAAATGTATCTAAAAAAAAAAAATCGATTCCACCAAAGCAATGCCTAAACAATTGAAGGATGACAGGTGATTTCTATAAAAGGGATAATATTAGCAGACAAGTGCCGGGTATAAAAGATGTGAAATCGATTAAGTCGGAAGTTAAGAATCGAGAAGAGTACAATGACCATGAGCATTCGTGAAGTTAAGTTGTCGATGTTTTTATTGAGTCAGAAGACGAAGCATTAAATTCTAAATCTCCAACAGGGTCTTTTGAGCCCCCTATATTACCAGTAGATCCATGCTCTAAAATACCGTTCTGTTTTTACAGCAGCAGTACTCGTATTTCCAAAAGTTATTTCCGCAGGTTTGTACCTTCTTGCACACAATATCGTTATGTGGGGTTATCCTTAACCGATATCGATGAAGATGGAGTACTTCTGACATACATATATGTATTTTCGAAAAAATATTGAAGTATTTGAAAAAAACAAAATTATAATTAATAGAGAAGGGTACTGACTTGTTACATATGTGCCTTATTTTATATTTTTTCCAGTTTTTTAAATCAGTTTACTAATTTAAGTTAGACGCGTTGCACCCGCGATAATTTGATGTTGCTTACTTTTGTTTTCTATCTTTATTTTTATTTATTTATTTAATTGAATCAACGTCGTTCAATATATGTTAGAATAGCATGATAAATGTTTCACAATTAACAGAATTTGTGTTTTTTGTACTATGATCTAGAAAAGTCGGGCCGATTCTGTTGCACCCGCGATCGCACTTTGAAACCATTCTTCTGCCAAATTATTTATTATATTTTAGAATTCTAAATGGATTAAACATAAATAGGTGAAAATGTATCCCTTCAAGTAATAATGTCATTAAATATTTTGCTTATTTTATTATTAAATGTACTTCAAATGAGTCTAAATGTTGCACCCGCTATAATGGAATCGCCCAAATCACTTTAACCGATTACTACTACTTTTGCAATTACAGTAATTGGGCTTCCAGTTGCTTTTTTTGTACTTTCATATTATCTATGAGTCGCACTTCTTCAAGTTGCATTTTTTCATCTTGCAAAAGATTATCCTTAATGGAATTTTTCTTTTCTTCGGTCACTGATGCAAATGTTTCATCATGTGTCATTCATCAAGTCGCCAAGATAAAAAAATTCTGTTATGGGCTCACTACTTCTTCTCGTAAATAAATTATGTCTCCCCATTGCGATATTCTTTTTTGAAAAATTGTTGTGGAACCGGTTATGCTGATAGTTGATTGTCGTATTAAGATATCTATTTCTATAATATCTATAGGGAGATAAATTTTAATTATGAAACTCAATTAACCCAGGAATTGCGTTAGTCTTACGCGGTGAACCGGCTGCATAGACGAAGAGTATAGAGGTATAGTAAAAGAGGTAAAACAACTAACTGTTCGGATTTTACAGCGACGACGATCTAGCTTAAAGGCTAAAACGACCGAGGTAGCTGCGTCATTTGGACCGAATGGACACCAATCATCCGGGCTGAAAATCTTTGAATCCAACCCCGAGGGATGTCTACATAGAGGAAGACTGTACTCAGGTGGTGCAAACAAATGGAAGAGG
This sequence comes from Philhelius festivus, assembly GCA_963931855.1. NCBI lineage: Eukaryota > Metazoa > Arthropoda > Insecta > Diptera > Syrphidae > Philhelius > Philhelius festivus. The sequence goes on from OZ007554.1 coordinate 146,052,833, forward strand.
ATGACAAAAGAAGAAGGTGCAACACTTTTTGATTCTGAAGTTTGTGTTTCGTTGTGAAACTTCAAATACAGGTGGCAAATTGGAGTTGTTTTAATTTCAAATATAGGTGGCAAATCACACTTTCTCAGTTGTGGGGATCAGCACGCACTCAAGGGGTTATTACTATCCTTAAAATTATTAACACAGTACGAGCGTTAGAAAACAAGGAAGTGTCTAAAAGAGATACCGATGCAAATTAGTTTTAAATTTATGAATATAACAATAGGAAGGAAAATAGAGCTAGAGCATTCCACATTCGTGTAGTCTGGCTGAAAAAAGAATCTCTGTATTTCACAGTATGTCCGAAGTTGGACTCAAGAGTAAACTGATGTGTATTCCTAAAAGCGCGAATATTATGGTTACAGTTTTTAAGGGCAGGAATGCAACTGGCTTTTTCCTCTGTTGATGTTCTGCTATTCGGAAAGTTATTTCTCCACGACATTAGTGAACTATGTATGTGAACTGAAGATCAAAGACTTGATCTCTTTACTTTACACGACGAATTGGGTCTGAGATAAACCTCGACTACTTCCGTAACGGAACTCTTGGATCTTAAGGCCATGGACTAGCGATCTTCAGGTAGAGAGGAGCTCATGAATTTTTCAGGTCATCCACAGGTCAAACGAGTTTATACTCAATAAGCAAAACTGCCCGTGGCATTTCTACCTGCCTAGCGTCTAGCGTCTTTTAATTTAAGTAAACTCTTTTAGTAAAAATTCCACAACGAATTCATAATCATCACTTCAAGATGACGATGATGAAGAAGATGAAATGTTTGGTTTATCCATAACAAAAAATGACATTTCAAGATTTCGACGTTTAAAGTGTACACATGTGTGCGTGCTTCTGGTTTTGATTATCGCTTCAAATCCAGAACCGATTTTCTCTCTTTTCAACAAAAAACAAAACTATCATCTAGTGCCAAAATGAACGATTATTCACTTACCCTCAGATCATATTGCTTTTCCCGCAACTCAGATACTTCTGTACGAATAACTTGCCCAATGTATTCAATAACCATTGTGTGTTTTTCTAGATCACGTGCAGCATATAGACCAAGACCTTGAATTTTCGATCTGAAAGACAAAATATAAAATTAATATAAAAGCTAATGATCATTTCGGTATAATTTCGGCCACTAATGAAAAATATTTCTATATTAATCAGTATTTCATACAAATTTACCTTGCAAGATAGACATTATTTCGCCATTCCTGTTTCATTTTGCGATACTGCGAACTTTTTGAATGCACAAATTGTTTACTATACGGACAAGCCACTTCGCCGGCTACCAAGGACGATGGCGAGAGAGTGAATTTTACATTTATTGAACTTGTTCTCTGTGTATGTGCCTTTTTCCAATTAACAATGTGCTTTTGCTTTGGTTCAGTTCGCGCAGAGCCCGATGGATTGAGGGCTAATGGAAGTTCCAGAAGCGGATTACGCCCATATTTAAATCTATAATCAGTCAAGCTCTCTACCCCCGGTAAACTCTCAAGAATTCTGACAATTGAAGGCTCTGATAAGCCAAACATATCTTCGCCGGTGATAAATTCAGTGAAGAGCTGCACTATTGATTGTCCTTTTCGAAGCAACACGATTTTATCTAAAACTCTTTGCCAAACAGCCTTAGGTGATATGTCCCTTAGCTCCACCTCATTTTCAAACTGCTCTTGTATTTGTATAACAAACTCCGGTCGTCCATTTGTTTCCGCGATTGAACAGATATATCTACAACGTTTATTCAATTTTTTCATTGACCAGAAAAACCTTATCTGTAAGTGGCAGTAAAGTTAAAAATTAAGTTTAATAGCTTCTTCCTAATCCAATTTACTTACTATTTTATACCCAATTGGATAGATATAATTACGCGAATGGAAAGCCTCAAGCTGATGCGGTAAAAGCTGTCCAACGTTAATGAATGTCAGGTTTCCAATTCGGAGAAGATTGCTGAGCTCCAGATGGTGCATTACAGCCGCAACTTGTCTATTCTCATCTCGTTCAATGTAAACTCTTCTTTTAACACGAATCGAACTTAATTCGTTTTTCTTGTCCATTCTATGAGCATGCGATGCACAATGAATTGTTTTATTTTTATAGAAAACACATTGTTCTTTGATGGCACAAGGCAGATGATACATATGAGTGCATCTCATCTTAAAGCATTTTATACTTGCACCATATTGATTACAAAAGGTACATATTTGATGCAATCCCTGTTGCATTGTTAGTTCTAAATTCATGAGACCTCCATTAATTGTTTCATAAACACTATTAGACCACAGAGCACAATTCAGGTGAACCTATAGACAAACAAAAATAATTTAAGACAAACTGCATAAATCTACTAATTTAAGTCTAAATCTTGTATACATACATACCCAAGAAGTTCATAATCAATAAAATTATAAATTTGGGTAGAAATAAACAGTTTTGGAAAGTACAGATTTAATATTGGATTCAGCGATTTGAATATAAAAGTTCAGAACTTTACTGTTTAATTCGCATTCAAAGTTTTAATACGAGTAGCTCGAATGGGTGTGAATTAAATAAAGAAATATTCAGCCATTGGCTGAAATTTGGAAAATACACAACTGCGCGTTATATGACCACTAATGATCACTGATAAAAACATCAAGATTTTAAGTTTTAATACTTTGTGGGAACTTGATAGCACATGCCGTATGATCGACTGTAACGCCCAAAGTCCGGCGCGGAGATCATAAACACAATTAATGAATTTGTTGAACTGTATCATGATTTCTTTTGACTCTATCAGCCAGTTTCGAAACCTTCTAACTTTTAAGAGTTTTATTTTATTATTTTTACTTGCGACATATACTTAGTTATGATAAGTTATGCATTCGTAAAACAATTTGAAATTTTGATCAAACTTGACAAAAACGAAAAAAGTGAGTTTCACAAGTTTGTCTGTTCGATTATAACCTAAATGACAAGTTATGCATTCGTAAAACAATTTGAAATTTTGATCAGACTTGACAAAAACGAAAAAAGTGAGTTTCACAAGTTTGTTCGACTATAACCTAAACGACTCGTCCGATTTTCTTTAAACTTGGTAGATACGAGTAGTATTTCTAAGTTTTTAAATTTTACCTACCATACGATTTTTTTCCGAAATTTTATAAAATATATTTTGTATCTCAAAAAGTGTTCCACAGATTAAAAAATATCATTAAATTAAAGGTACCCCCCTTAGAACAATTTTTGTTTTTTTGATTTTCTCAAAAACGCTACAACCGATTTTTATCATTTTTATGCTAAAGTTTCGATAGTATTGTGAATTATAATTTAAAAAAAAAATTTTTAATTTTAAAAATACATAATTTTCAAATATATTTTTTTTTCAAGAAACGTAATTTTTTATTGAAACTGTACCTTGAATTTTGATAATTTGTTTGTTCCATTAATTTCTATGATCGAAAATTCAAAACATTTGGATATTAAGATATTTATTACTGTACCAACCATAGAACCAAGAATTTCTCATTATCGGCATAACGGATTTTATTGCCATTTTTTTTTATAGAGAACCATCTAAAAAGTTTAAAAAACAGCATTTCAAAACTTAAAAAAATATTTTTTGAAACTTCTCAGTCTGTTACATAAGAGCAAGTTCGTTCCACCCATTCGTGAATTTTATTTTATTTGATTTTTTTTGTTTATTCCAGCACCGGCATCATGTTCGCCTTATAGATGGTCGCCAGATTAGAAGGTGAAAATAACGGAAAACAATGTCGGTGACAAATTCTATAATCGTCCAAAATTAGGCTCGAGGATGAGCATTCCTAACGAAACGGGTATCACGGATGAACGGATAAAAGGGAGGAATGCAATTGGCTACTGCGAGTGAGCATTGCTTGTGGAAGAAGCGATAAAACAAGAAAATACATGAAACATTCCGAAGGTGTTCAAGAGAATGAATGAATCCATGATTGCTCTGTTTCCTATCAGGTTGAACGCTCTGTTCTGTATTCTTTACAATAAATGGAGAGAAGTTTGTGCTGCACCCGCACATGATGTGAGTTATACTCGAGTTTTGGACGTATAAATGCCTTATAAAAGGTAGCCAATTATAAGGGGTGACAAATTTCTTAGATTGATATAGAAATTCTAAACATTTAGCAGCATTTTCGGGCGGTCTCTAGAATGTGGTTATTCCAGAGAAGATCGTCGTTGGCAGACATACCGAGTACGGTTTCTTCAATACAAGTGCCCTTCAAGGACAATGGCATGAGAGGGACCTTTTGCTTCAACGACAATAGACTGCATTGAGTTTTCGAAGCATTAAACTCCAAACGATTTTGTATACCCCATTTAACAATGATGGATCATACGATACCATTGCAATTCCACTTCCGAAGGAGATGGACGTAAATTTGAGAACGAGTATGAGAAACTGAGAGTAGAATCGTCGGCAAAACAATGAAGTGTATTTGAAGTTTCAGACAAGAGATCAATTATAAAAATGAGGAAGAGAGTCGGAGACAAAACGGAGCCCTGGGGAACACCAGCATTTATTTTGTAATGATCAGACTTGAAACTATTCAATACAACATGTATTAAACAATCTAGAAGGTAATTTCTAATCCAAACATTAATACCAAACCCACACACTTTTTCGATGAGAGAGTCTGGTGCCAAACCCTATCAAATACCTTAGAAATATCAAGCGCAATAATCTTACTTTAAAACAATGTAAAGATCTGTTCCACTCTTAGGTGAGATATGCCATCAGATCACCAGTGGAACGTTTGCTGCGAAGCTGTATTGCCGTTCATTAAGAAGCTTTCGATCTTCGAGATATTTTTTGAGCTGATGATTTATTAGCGATTCCATGACCTCAGAAAAAAGGGACGTAAGTGCCATTGGTCGATGGGAGGAGGGGGAGATAGGATCGCCTATTTTAGGAACAGGCTGGACAAACGCTGTTTTTCATTTTCTATGGAAGATTCCAGGACGGTAGGAGCAATGAAAAAGCTTTCACAATGGTTTTACCAGCGATGGAGAACACCTTTTCAGAAGAATGTATTCCTAAACTAGAATACAATTCACATACCTGGTCTGGTGCATCAAAAACATCTTTGCAATTACTAGACAGAATCCAGAATAGAGCTTTAAGGGTGATAGGTAAGAGAGCAATTTCCGAAACAATTGCTTCGTTGGAACATCGCCGAAACGCTTTTGCCTATCACTGTTTTATCGTTACTTCTTTAAACAATGTTCCAGTGAAATACCGAGTTGTAGATCGACCAGGAGTGGAATCGGCTGATTCGGGTGATTGTTGATTATCAATTTTTGTATTAAAAAAAGAAATATAGAGAGAGCACCTGTTCGCTTCCTGGTTTTATTTGTTAGTAGTGGAAGTACTGGTGTATTTCAGAGGTAAAAACCCCAGTACTTTTTACTCGTTTTATTTCGCGTACCGAATCAGTAGTGATTTTTATTCAAATTACTTTCACTATTTATACTTTGTACAAAAATTTTATCGAAAAGAAAGCATACTTCGAATTTTGACCTCTTTGCAATATATTTGATTATATGGTGATAAACCATACTGGCAGGAAAGATTAAAAGATAAATTATAATGATCCAATATATCGAAGGCTTTGGAGAAGTCAAGCATTACTAAGAAAATAATATCTTCAACAACATTTATAATAGCTGTGCAACTAAACTGCAGACGAAAACCAAATTGTTTTGACGACATGATGTTTTGCGCCCTTAGATAAACATTGAGTTGCTCTTGCTCCACTCTTTCAAAAACTTTGGACAAATAAGGGAGAAAAGAGATAGGTCTGTATTCATTCGTGTTTTGCATCTTTCGAATTAACATAATTTTAGCTTGTTTCCAAACGTTTGGAAAAATACCAGTCATTAAGATTGAATTGAAAATGTGTGTTAAGTAAAGCAGAATACACGATAAAATAGCCTTGACGAAGACTGGGAAAATATATTGTCAATTACAGCCGCGTTCAATTTGATGGTTAATATGCTTTTAGCGACATCATATACTTTCCACACCAATGAATTCAAACGCCGTATCTGAAAGAGGAACATTAATAGGGTCATAATGATCCGATGCAATACGATAAAGATGTAGAAAAGGAAGCGAGACAAAATGTTGGTTAAGTACATCTACATCAACATTTGACCTGCAATTAATTTTTTTGTTTTTCTATCCCTATTTCCCTAAGATTTTGTCATAATTGACATTTATTTGATGTTGCTCCTAACTTTGTGCTATACATTTCAATTTTTCTTATTTTACTAACAGCTTGGTTGCGAAGAGTACGATAATTTCGATGGTCAACCTCTTATCTATGCCTTTTAAGCATTCTGTAAGCTTGATCACATTGGAATATATAATAAAATAAAAAATAGCACGAATAGAACGAACAAAATGTACCTTCATACAAAACTTGCTAAAAAAATACCGCCACCAAACTGACCTAAAGGACTATTCACATGAGAGCGACCAACGACCAACGAATAAAATAAAATGCACGACTGGGTCGCACGAACTTGCTCTTATGTAAACGACTAAGAATTTCAAAAATAAATGTTATTAGAAAAAAACTGTTCATATGGATAAAATTAATTTTTTAACAGACTAAAAGAACTCCTTTAGTAGTTTAAAAACAGGATGCCATGTGTTTCAAGCAAATATTAGCTTATGCAAGAACAAAAATTATAAGACTGTACTGGTTTCTTAAAAAAATAAGCTTTTATATACAAAATTTTTAAAACGTTTATAAGAAAAAATTTTGGTACGCTAATTTAAAGTTTTTATTATTTTTCAAATAAAAATTAAATTTACAAACAAAAATATTGAGCCGTTTCTGAGATATCGAATTTTCCAAAAAAAAATATTTTTTTTTTTCAAAAACTCAAAAATTATTTTTTTTTAAAGTTTTGAAATGCAATGTTTTTCAAACTTTTTAAAAGCTTCTCTATAAAAAATTTCATTAAAATCCGTTTTGTCGATAATGAGAAATTCTAAATTTGAAAAAAATGGTTCTATGGTAGGTACAGTCAGTAATATCTTGATTTCAATTTTTTTTATTTGATTATAGATCGTAAAAATTAATCAAAAGAAAAAAAAAATTAGCAAAATTCTCGGAACCGTTTTCGAGAATAATACGGTTTCTCTATACCTTTTCACATTTCGAAAAATAACGGATTTTGACACATTTAGCCTTGAGGCCGCTTCATGGTACGAAAAGCCATTTTCGATCAAACACAGGGCCTGGGCTACTTGAACCTCACTTAAATCTGGCATTTCTGCTTTAATTAATCACATTTTTCATAAACAATATTCCAGTAGGACTTTGATAACATTAAACGAAAGAAAAGCCGAAAAAAACACATGAAACTCAAACTTGTGCAAACGCTTTAACAATCAAATTTCTAATGACTGCATTTAAAGTGCTCTCATTTTTTTCCGTTAGCCAAATGATGTCAAATCTGACAGCTATAGATCACTATACTTACTATGGGAACAATTGCTTTCATAAAAAATGCAAACAAACTATCCCGTTAGTCTATATTTGACCTTGAGAAAGAGAACATGCATCGTTCCTCTAATTTTGTCCGGCAGTGTATATATATGTATATATATTTTTTTTATTTTCTTTCAAAAAAAACGCCGTATCTATATATTTATATATATATAAATTATTTGTTTTTTAATTTTAAAATATTTTAAAAACCATTCGCTAATTTGGGTAAAACATTTAACAGAATGAAAGGGGAATATATATATGTATATATATACATATATGTATAAATATATATATATATATATATATATATATATATATATTGTGGCAGGGTAAAATACATACATACAGGACAGGCAGATGAAGATAGAATTAAAAGACCCAAATAAAATGTAAGATTTGATTAAAATCTCTATTTCGATTCTTTTTATGCGTCCAAAACTACCCCTATATCACAGGTAATAAAATACATATAATAAAAATCATAAAACACAAATTTTTCAATTTAATCTAGAAATTTAATTTACTATTCCTCTTTCAATCTGTTAAATATTTTAGCCAAATTAGCGAATGGTTTTTTTAAAATATTTTAAAATTAAAAAACAAATAATTGCTTCATTGTAATCAATTGAAACCGGAGATTTATCTTAGAGAATATAATACTTGCTAAGCTCGAAATAATCCACAGGAAAAAGCTTTCTAGCTTGAGTTATAAAAGAGGAGAACACAATATCTTATACTTATTTGAAACATAAACTTACCCATTTGTTAACATCATAATTAAGCAGCCTTGAAGATCCATCTGCAAAGGAATCTCCCTTTTGATTGCACAACACACACCGTCTTGTATCCTTATTTGAACTTATAGTAATTGCAATTCGCATCTTCAAGGCCATTTCACTTGTATCCTCATTTGTGGAGGCTTTGTAAGTAGGTTTCCAAAAAGTATTCGATCCAACAACTTTGTAATTCGAACTATTACAATAACTTTTCTCATTATTTGTGTTTATAATTTGATTGGCTGCGTTATTATGATTGTTATTATTAATATTTTGCAAACAGCGTTCTCTCTTTCGTGAAACAACAAACTTTTTACCTTTCTTTTTGTATTGTATGCAACAAAATTTATCACAAAAATAACTATCAGCTAATATTTTCTTTTTAATATTGGAATTCGAATCGGCACCAACTATGCCGCATATAATAGTCAAATGACAATTACGACAGCATTTGTAGGTGCCGTTTAAGAAGTTTTGTATATTCGTAGATTCGGTCTTCTGTAAATTTTTTATTCGAGATATATACAGCCCTTTACGAATATTTGCTTTATCATTGTTAAATAATTTGTAGGATACAGGTGAATAAGCATTTAATAAGTTGTCAAGATCTCGCAAAATGTCTAAAATGTTTTCAGCTACAAATGATGAAAGCTTTAGAATTACAGCCGCTTCAACGCTGCCATAAGTGCTAGAAAAAAAGGAACAAATATATTTTTATTATTAAATAGAAAAATTATATACAAATTAAATCTTTATTTTACTTTTTAGAACAGTTTATTTTACAGTAACATATAATCTTTGCTATTATAAAAAGATGAAACAATTATTTTGTTTGTCACGCGTAATATCAGAAAGTATTAAAATCACGGAAGTGTCGTAAGTAAAATAAATCTTATAATACTCTTTTTTTAAGAAGAATGTTTGACACTACTACGAGTATTTGTTTATTAAATTAAAATATTATTTTTTTTCGTAATTTTGTTTTCTTTAAAAGCAACTACAGTTGATGCTGTTTTTTGAAGATATATTGAACAAAATTGAATATGCAACATAGGTATCTTATTTTAGTAACCATAAACCAATAATTTCTATGATACAATAAGATTTAAATTGTATTAATTTGTATCATATAATTTATTATGTACATATGTATATTATAATTTATAATTAATTTTTATGTTTTTCATAAATTAATAAATTAAACTTTTTGATTTCAGTAACTATTTTCATTGAAAAATTGGTATAAAATTAAGAAATATACCGATTTTATTTCCAATTACATTCCGAGTTGAAGAAAAAACGTAAGGAATTTCGTTTCTGTCGGCTGTCCCACGACCACGCACGTTTTTTTCGACAAAAACACATAAGGTTCCGTTGCTGTTGATCCCATTAAAAAAATGTAAGGTGACCATCCGCTTATTTGATCGTTATAATATTAAATCCGATTTTCCTTTATAACGCACTTTGTAAATAATAATTATATGGCAACTATAGTAAACAGCTTTTTTTTATGTTGAATGTTTTTCTGTTCATGATGCTAGCAATAATCAAATGAATTCTGTAAACCCGATTAGCTATGATTAATAATTATAATTATATCGTGTATTGAAGGATTTCAAGTTTTTCACCTTAATGCTAAAAGTGTATGTAAGAAAAAGAAAAAAAACAGTTCGGGGATCTATTTGAAAGTTCGAAGAATGATGCTATGTGTATTATGAGACTTGGTTTAGATGCAAAATCCCTAATGGTGTAGTGCATCTCAAGGGATTAAGTTAATTTAAAATGATAGAACAGGTCTTATTGCGGAAGGAGTAGCCATATATTCAAGAGATTCCATAAACTACCAGAATCAATATATATCACCTCCCGAGTGTTCCATAAAGTATCTTTGTGTTGACATTACCAATGTTAACGAACATTTGATCCTAGGAGTATTTTATAAGCCCAACCGATACATCGATTGGTTACTGCTTAGCAATCTTCTTGAAGAAAATTCTTTTTGTTTTACTAGCATTATTCTCTGTGGAGAATCTGTGTAGTGATCTTCTTTCTGATCAGGTCTAAGTCGCTTCGACATATCACATTTTTCGAAAAACATATACGGCATTTCTTTAGATAATCTTTTAAAGCTTAGAACTCTCGTACTACTTTTTAATTTAGTCAAATCGAACCAACCTTCATACCTTTATGATAGAATCCAGTTCACGTTGTATAGATCAGATCAAATCATAATCCCCCATTTTACATGTCTTACTTAGCAGCGACAGTTCTTTGTCAACACATCTCGGTTATGCTATTCTTTATCGCGACATGTTCGAGATACAGATGGTATAGATATTTTCAAGAAAAAGGTCTTCGTTCATTATTCGACGACTTAGTGTCAAACTACTGACTTTGTTTTCTGTTGGGTTTGCTACATTTCTTTTTCTCCTCTTTCGCTTTCTTTTTATTTTACTTCAATATAAATGTAAATATATTTTATTTATTTTAATATTTTTTACTCTATTTTATTTTTTTACTTTAAGTTAATTATATCACAGTAAATTGTTAAATTTTAAGTCGTAACTTAATGCCATTTGTTGTATAAGCAATTCAAAGCATTGTATATAAATAAATAAATAAAAATTAAAAAGATACCTACATTCTGGTAGGTACCTACCTATTCAAATAATTAAAACAAAAAATAGTTTTCATCCATAAAGACATAAAATAGAATAGGAAAATAGAAAATTTGTCTCCAAAAACTATTAGATGATGTTTAAAAACTTAATTTACATATTGAATAAAGCTTCTTCTGAAAATTTTTATGAAATGCTATACCTACATATGTCGCAAGTAAACATAAACTTTTTTTACTTGCGACTTCTAGGTACTTTAATAAGGTAAGTTATCTATGCATTCGGAAAAAAAATCGAACTCGAGATTTTGATCAAAGTTGACATTACGATGATAGCGCAGACGAATAAAGTGGGTCCGACAATTCCGTCTGTCTGTCTGTATGTCCTATTTTCTTCAAACTCGGTACTTAATAGTCTTCGGTAATTCCCTAGAGGAAAAATTGAAATTTTTTTCTTAGGTCTAAAACTAGCGGTAACCCCCATACACCTGTAATGCATACACTTATTTATCTCGAAAATGGATCTAACGATTTTGATAACAAAAATTAGATGTAATATTACGGACATGGACATGGACATTATAAATGCATACTTTTCCGGAAATCATACGGCAATTCTATGCATTTTAACATTTTTATCTCCTTAAATCCATGAAATTTGGTAAAGTGATAGGGCTTAAATTGCATACAAAGAAAAATATATAAAATCAGAGGTTTTCCATTCAGGGGCGTGGTATCCGCCCAGTTTCACAGAACTGATGTAAATTATATATGGCACACTTCCGATTGCAGTAGAACAAAGAAATTTGGTAGAACGGTAGGGCTCAAATTGCATATAAAGGACCAAAAATAAAAATTGGGGTTTTCCATTCAGGGGGCGTGGTATCCACCCACTTTCTGCGAAAATGTTTAATTTATATGGAACACGTAATTAAGGTAGGTATGTTAGTGTTAGGCATTTTGCCAGGACAAGAAGAAATAATTAAAGCGCAAATCAAAACAACCAATAACAAAAAGAAAATATACCAAAAGAAATAGGAAGCTATAAACTAAGTTGATTTTAGTAGGTAGAGTCCACCCTTCTGTCTTTCCGTATCTTTCGAGATTTTGACATGGCAAAATATTAAAATCTTTGCAAAAAGGAGTGAGATCAGGGGCCAAATTACCGCATGAGTTATCGAGTAATACGTGACTGAATTATGTGAGTTTGGCATTACCGCTTACGTTATCGAGCAATAAATTACTCCAATTTGACATTTTCATTCGATCACTGATGGGACTCACTCACTCGTCACTGAAGCGGTAATTCGGCCCGAGACCAAAAACATAAATGTTAAAAAAAGAGCCAAGTTCTTCTACACAAAAACCTTTGTGTAACATGTCAGCCGTGAAAAGTAGTGAGATCTAAAAGTACGCCAAGTTCTTACTTCATGAAGGTTTAATAGCGAATATTTAAAGTAGAATAATATTGAAAAAGCTACAATGTAATAGAGAAATTTTATTATTTAATGATTATTGACTAAAATTTGATGAGCTTACTTGGCAAGTTTTGTTATGCCCAATTCGAAAGGTTTTAAAAACTTGACAAGTGAACCCATCAAATTTTCGTCAGTAATCATTAAATAATAAAATATCTCTATTACATTGTAGCTGTTTCAATATTATTCTACTTTAAATATTCGCTATTAAACATTCATGAAGTAAGAATTTGGCGTACTTTTAGATTTCACTACTTTTCACGGCTGACTTGTTACACAAAGGTTTTTGTATAAAATAATTTGGCTCTTTTTTTAACATTTATGTTTTTAGTCTGATGTAATATATCGAAAATTATATCAAAACATTTCGTCGATCTTCAAACTTGACAATTGGAATTTTATGTTTACGGATGGTTCAAAGATAGTACATCTTTTGCAATAATTAATGAGGATGGCTGCACGATCCGACTTGGGATACTGACCGAAATAGCTTCAATATTTACTGCAGAAGCTTTCGCAGTTTTTATTGCAATACAAGAGGCTATGAAAATCGATAAAAAGCATATTATTTGTACAGACAGCTTTTCTACCATCAAAGCTGTATCAAATACAAACAACAATAACAACATCATCAACAACATCCGATCCTTGTTAATCAAAACGAATCAATACATAAAACTTATGTGGATTCCAGGACATGCTGGCATTGTAGGCAATGAAAAAGCGGATCAAGCTGCTAAGCTTGCTAGCAGATCACCACTACTTCTCTACAATATCTGCACCAAGGGGGATATTGTTAGGAATCGTATGGAAGTGGACACTAACACCGAACGGAGCAATTGGCTTACATATCGGCACCATTATAGCAGGCTCAATCCTACAAAATCTCCACCAAGCTACCCAACAAGCGTTCCAAGACAAATGATTAAAAACTACACCCGACTACGGCTTGGCCATACTTCTGCCACTCATATCCACATTATAAAAAAAAACTCCCCCACCTGCCGCACTACACTTAACCTGCAACACCTCCTTTACAAATGCGACACGGCTGAGTCAGCCATCACGGATACTCTAGCAGACGATATTCATGCTTATTTTGACATTCTCATGAATAGTCTATTCGTTAGAATGATTCTATTCCTTCGAATGAACTTTCTTAATTTTGAGATTCGAACGAATAACGTTCATTTGCGAAAGATAGCATAAAATGAACTTTAAAAAAGATTCATTTTCATTATCAGCTGTTTGAAATTTACTATATTTCTATTTGAATTAGTATGACCGTTTTACATTTTTTTTTGTTTCTAAACATTTTATAGATGTTGGATAAAAAATCAAGAAACAAAATAAATAATACACTTTTTCATTATAAAGTAAAGTTTAACCATAAAGAACTACATATTCATTACATTTTTTGTGTCAACACAGCTGTTTTGAAACTATTCTTAAAAAAAAATAAGTTGTTCATGACGCGTTCTAAATTTTTATTTTTTTTCGTATACACTTGGTCACACTAAAATATCAAAAACAAAAGAAGAAGTGTTTGTGAAATGTCAAAACCAAAATGTGAAATCTTTGTTTATTTGTGTTTTGTTTATTGTTTAATAATTTAAATTTCTTTGATAAAAACATAAAATAATAAATAAAAAATAAAAATATGGCATTTGTGTTGTTTATAAATGAAGATGGTGTTGAAGAAGTGCAGAGGAGAAGGATAGTGGATGCTTTCCGTATCAACGCTGTGGTAAAAAAACCCTTTGCTATCTCCGGGTTTTCTTCCATTATTTTGATTAACTTTTCCTTTTGTTCGCGGTTTGTCCAGTTGAAATGCGACATTTAAACATAAAACAACAAAAAAATTAATAAAAGTAAATTATTTTCCATGAAATAATTAAAAACTTACATGTTTTGTTGCTTACTCGACAGAAAAATTCAATCGAAACAAAAATGACATTTAATTCTATTCTTTCGAATGTCAAAATTGAATTATCTTTCGCAAATTAATGAACTTTCTATGGATTGGGTGAACTTTCAATTTGTTCAATTAATATTCTAATCGCCGAGTCTCAAAATTAAGTTTCAACGAATTCGACTCACTTTCGAACGAAAGAGAATGTCAAAATAAGCACCATTATCGAAATCCTTAAACATCCAACCGTGCCAAATATAACCAAAATTAATAAACTACTTTCCGATGTAAATAGACATGTATAAAATCTTAAACTTTAAAATAGCATATGTTAAATAATATGTACATATATATATATTCGTGATTTAGAGCGTAAGGCCATAGTAGCTTCTAGCTCAATTGTTAATATATTAACTTGTAACTTTATTACCTGCCTAATAAATGTATAATAATAATAATAATAATAAAAACCGTATAAAGGGTAGTTGCTATTGTATAAGCAAACACATGTTAAATTTATTAATTAAATCAATCTTCCGCAACAATAAGTCAATCAAAAAAAACTTCTTCTTATATTTTTATTGAGTACTAAATATCGTTTTTCCTTAAAACAATTGTTAGCTTATTATTAGTGCTAAGAAAGAAAATCGGAAAATAGGGAGCCGATAGTTATTAAATATAACGAAGATATGGGTGATTCTACAAACGATGGAATTTTCGGCGGCCTAAGAAATATTTTAAAATCCGTTCTTCCGTTATTAAATCTGAATTTTCTGGCCTAACAATATTATTAGGGTGACCTTATTTTATTTTGCTCAAAAAATTCTTCAAATGGCCTGATTCTCAGTCCCTAACGTGTCCCCAGTGTGTTTTCGCAAAGAAAAATTATTACCGTTCTCTTATTTCAGGTCTCATACTTAGATGAATTCCACCAAAGTTACGCCAAATAATACATCTTTGCTACGAATTAGATAAATATTTTTTAATAATTGATTTTATTACAAAAAAACTTAATTAAACTTTGTCCCCCGCATTTCATATCAGTCCCCTGGAATATTGAAGAAGTCGAAAAAATCAAAATCTAGGATATCGATCGAGTTTCCGGTACTAGCAATTTGAAGTACCAAGTCTCCTTACAATAAAATCGTGGTGCAACTCGATTCTGTTTTTTATGTTAGTATTGTGAAAAAGACATTTGTGCAAGAAGTCGTGGATTGTCCGTTTAGTTTATCAGTCCTCTGGTGAGGTTTTACAAAATAAACTTGTATGTAAGTAGTCATCTTTGTTAGCAGTACGAGTATAATATAGGTTTAATAAAACTGTAATATTATATATATTTTTTTGTTTTTTTTTTAAGTAAAACCTTAATATCTTTTTTACGCAAAAATCATTAAAAACCTCAGTCCCCTGGCTTCAGTCCCCTAGCTAATAAATGAACAAATGAAATTTTATTCAGAAACCTGAGAATTTTTTAGTTATGTTGAGCTTCGAACTTCATTGCGAAATATTTTTAAATTTTTTAAAAAGAATATAACTTATTTTAAATTAATTCTAAGTAGAAAAAAATAGTTGATTATAATATATTATAATATTATATTTTGACATTCTCTTTAGTTCGAAAGTGAGTCGAATTCGTTGAAACTTAATTATGAGACTCGGCGATTAGAATGTTAATCGAACAAATTGAAAGTTCATCCAATCCATAGAAAGTTCATTCATTTGCGAAAGCTAATTCAATTTTGATATTCGAAAGAATAGAATTAAATGTCATTTTTGTGTCGTTTGAATTTTCCTGTCGAGTAAGCAACAAAACATGTAAGTTTTTAATTATTTCATGGAAAATAAAATACTTTTATTAATTTTTTTTTGTTGTCTTATGTGTAAAGGTCGCATTCGAACTGGACAAACCGCGAACAAAAGGAAAAGTTAATCAAAATAATGGAAGAAAACCTGGAGGTAGCAAAGGGTTTTTTTACCACAGCGTTGATACGGAAAGATTTTGGAAGGAAACCGCGGAGAAATTAAATAAACACCATCTTCATTGATAAACAACACAAATGCCATATTTTTATTTTTTTATTTTATGTTTTTATCAAAGAAATTTAAACTATTAAACAATAAACAAAACAATTACAAATAAACCAAGATTTCACCTTTTGGTTTTGACATTTCACAAACACTTCTCTTTTGTTTTTGATGTTTTAGTGTGACCAAGTGTATACGAAAAAAATAAAAATTTAGAACGCGTCACAAACAAATTATTTTTTTTTAAGAATAGTTTCAAAACAGCTGAGTTGACACAAAAATGTAATGAATATGTAGTTCTTTATGGTTAAACTTTACTTTATAATGAAAAACTGTATTATTTATTTTGTTTCTTGATTCTTTATCCAACAGCTATAAAATGTTTAGAAACAAAAAAATTGTAAAACGACCATACTAATTCAAATAGAAATATAGTAAATTTCAAACAGCTGATAATGAAAATGAATCTTTTTTAAAGTTCATTTTATGCTATCTTTCGCAAATGAATGTTACTCGTTCGAATCTCAAAATTAAGAAAGTTCATTCGAAGGAATAGAATCATTCTAACGAATAGACTATTCATGAGAATGTCAAAATAAGCATGTATATTCATTTAATAAAATGCTAAGTTATATGTATTAACTATGAATTTGTATGTTTATGAAGACTAATTAAATTTAATTTCTATATTTCAATGTGTTCCCAAAAGAAAATACAAAAAAATAAAGATTTATTCAGACCCCTAAACATCCTTTTTTAAAAAATGTCCCTAAAACCGTCATTTTTTATTTTTTTGACTGGCTGCTTTCAACAACGCAAAGAGACGTTCTAATGATCAACTAGAACAACTTTTACGTCTTTTTGCTTCCAAAAACGTCGTGCCGAAATTTGTAACATTTTATTCCATTGTACTCCAATGTACTGTCGTACGAAAAGCATTTTAAAATTGAGGTCATTTTAACTTTCAATTGAGTTATTAAATGTAATTTATATATTTTTTTTTCCAAACGGGTATCGAATAAAAATAAAATGCACGACTGGGTCGCACGAACTTGCTCCTATGTAATAGACTAGCAATTTTAAAATGAATGTTATTATAGAACACTGTTCATAAGGATACATTTTTTTTCCAATCCGGCGAATCTCCGGTCGATAAGTCTTCTACCGAGTATCAGCAAGGTATTCGAGAAAGTTATAAATAGAGCTCTGTCCAAGTGGGCGGAGGACAATAATATCATACCGGATAATCAGTTCGGTTTTAAGGCGGGACATGACACCATTCATGCCGCGTCTAAACTCGTTTCTGATATCCAATATAACAAAACTAAAAGGCAGTGTACTGGTGCTTGTCTGGTTGATTTGGAGAAGGCTTTCGACACCGTATGGTTAGAGGGTCTCTATCTAAAACTGACTAGACTCGGCATAAGTAAACCACTATTGTATATACTTTATGACATGCTCAATGGTAGAAAGTTTGTTGTCAAAAGTGGCAATGTAACTTCTACCGCAGTCTTCGATATCAAGAATGGTCTTCAGCAGGGAGCGGTGAACTCGCCGATTCTATTCAGCATTTACACCAGCGATCTGATAGGTAGTCTAACTCAGGCAATTGCGTATGCCGATGATCTAATAGCGTACAGAACAGCTCCAAAAGTTGAGGACATCAGAATTCTTTTGCAGCGTGACTTCGACAAGATTCAGCGATATTGTGATGACTGGAAGTTGAAAATAAACTTTCAGAAATGTGAAACTATTCTGTTCAGGACTCCGTTGGCTAGTGCCTCTAGGGATACTAGAAAGAACTGGCGTAAGCTGATGATCGTAGGGCCGCACCGGCAACCACTGACGAGTAAAAGTGTGGTAAAGTACCTTGGCATCTGGTTGGATCAGTATTTGTACAAACATTATTATTCAAACGAGGTTCTATACAACGGGGCCAACATTAACAGAATTGATAATTTTTTGATAAAGCTGATTCGGGGTCACATTGCAAGAGCGATGTCCTCGACCAACAACCTAATTTTTGGGGCTTACTATCCAAACGATGATTACTATGAGAGTGTACGTCTTAGCGGCTTCATCCCGTCCGATGCATTTCTCTACTTAGACAGACGAGGGCTGGTCCAAGATAGAATGGCGATTCCGCTAATCTACCACGTCAGCCGTAAGACTGTTGACAGGCGGCTCCTTTATGGTCGAGACGTCCTCGCACAAGATGGAGCAGAGCGCCTTCGGTTCAGTAGGACTGTGTCCGATAGGGACCGGAGGGACAGGGTGATACAGGGGAACCAGTTCTGGTGGTTGTTGGATGATAGAGAAAGTTGACGAGGACATATATATGTCTTGGCTGACTTACATAGATTTAAGTGTAGGTCGTTAGGTAGGGACAGTCAGGGTGGCACAAAAAAAAAAAAAACACAGCTGCTGTGGCTGTTCTAGTTTTTAAGTAGTTTTAGTTTATTTTAAGTAGTTGTAGGTAGTTTTAATTAGTTTTACTTTAGTTTGTAAGTTTTATATAAAAAATTTAAAAAAAAAATTACAGAATCTGAGTTTTTCTTAATTTTCTCGAGACAACAAAAAAAAAATATATATATACATAGCTTGAATTGAAAATAGTTTTTTAGGCCGAAAGGTATTAGATTTAAGATATAGTTTAGCTTAGAGCGCCCGCGTAGGGCCAGTAAGTTAGTTTTAAGTTATTGCTTGGATAAGTAGGCTAGTTTTTTTTATGAATTTTTGTCTAGCTTTAAGATAGTTTTAAGATTGATGAAAATAAAAATGAATTAAAAAAAAAAAAAAAAAAAAAAAAAAAAAAAAAAACATTTTTTTTTTTAAACTCTATTAGTACCTAGTAAGAAATAGAAACAGAATGCTATGCAAATATGAATTTATGAAAGAACAAGAATTATAAGTCGTTGTAGTGGTTTCTTAAAAAATAAGCTTTTATATAAAAAATTTTTAAAAATAATTAATTATTAAATTTACAAAAAAAAATATTGAACCGTTTTTTAGGTATTGAATTTTCCAAAAAAAAAATAGAGTTTTTTCTTTAAAACTCGAAATGCAATGTTTTTTAAATATTTTAGAAGCTTCTCTATAAAAAATTTCATTAAAATCCGCTATGCCGATAATGAGAAATTCAAAATTCGAAAAAATCGTTCTATGGTAGGTACTGTCAGTAATATCTTGATTTCAAGTTTTTTCTTGTGAAATTATAGATCGTAAGAATTAGTCAAAAGAAAAAAAATTTAAGCGAAATTCTCGGAATCGTTTTCGAGAAAAATACGATTTTCGAAAACCATTTTTTAACATTTGTATGGAGGGTACCGTTATTTTTAGGTAAAATAAATTTTTTTTCTTACATCTTGTAATTTATATGAATAAACTTTTATTTTTCAAGTTTTAAAAAAATCGAGCATGGGGTTTTTGAATAAAAAAAATTGAAAATTTTTTTGAAAATCCAATAAAATGTTTGGAAAATTTGAATACCCAATAATATTTAAATTTAATTTTAGCATAAGAAAATTATCAAAATCGGTTGTACCGTTTTCGATAAAATCAGTAACCAAAAAAATGGTTCCAAGGGGGGTACCAAATATAACCATTTTTTTTTTTTTTAATTTTTGTTCAACCATTTCCTAGCTTTAACTAAATGATTTGTTTTTAATCTGTGGGACAGTTCTAGAGAAAAAAAATATTTATAAAATTTCAAAAAAAAAATCGTATGGCAGGTAGCGTTATTTTCGACCTTAAAAAAAAGGAAAAAAACGTATGTAACACTTTTTTAGTCTTCGCTATTATCGTAATGTCAACTTTGATCAAAATCTCGAGTTCGATTTTTTTTCCGAATGCATAACTTGCCTTATACCGGTAGTACCTATAAGTCGCAAGTAAAAATATTGAGTTGCACATAGATGCAAATAAAAAATAAAAAAAAAATTTCTTTGCGAAAAGTATGACAAAATAAAAAAAAAATCTGTTAGACATTTGCGCCGAACCATTGTACTTAATTTAATTTTTGTATTTTTCTTAATTTTCTTTTTAAAGATAAAATAATTACGGAACTAATGACAGTCTTATTTTTTTTCATTTTTTCTTATCTTTTTTCTAAAAAAAATCCAGAAAACTATGAAAAAAGAAGGAAACTCAAGCAGTTTTACGCACACAATACACAATAGGTATAACTTCTAAAATATATAAAAAGTATTGAAATCAAATAAACTTATTTACAAAGCTACTGAAGACAAAAACAGTACCTTTTTTTCAACAGATTCGCTGCAATTCAAAATGCATGGCCCAAACCAATTTGTTGGTGAGGAAACGACAAGCAATGCAGCGCCCAATATTTGTTTATATATGTATTTTTTTTTTTTGATATTTTTTTTTATCAAATTATAGCAACACAAGTTTCTTTTGATTAAATTTTTGAAAAATTGTTTTTTTGCATTTTTACGATAAAAATATTCAAAATCATGCACATATAGATATATCGATTCAAGGAATTGCTACTAGGTGGCTTAATGGAATATTTGTTTTTCCTCCCGTATTCTCATTTTTTTTCTTTTTAAACCGCATTTGGCGAGTCATGTATGGGTCAGTTCTCATAAGAATGTGTGTATTTTATCGAGCTGTCAGTTGGCCCCTTGAGATTTCTTTCACACCAATACATGCAAGCGCATTTACATGAAGTTTCAGTTCGATGGTTTGGGACACCCAGCAAAACTCCCGGTTATTCCTCGATCTACTGCTGCTGACGAATTAAATGCTAGCTTGAAATCTTCAAAGTTGTGGAAATATGTGAAAACACTTTCTCTCACCCAAAATGTAAGAGTGTTATTGCGAAATGATCCAAAGCGGCAGAATTTTCAAGCAATTATTGAAAACTCGAAATGGATATTTCAAATGGTCAAATAACATTGCCAAATAATATTTGTTCGTTATCAGAATCGACTGCTGCGTTAATACAAAACGTGTTTCCTAATATTGTAAATAACTATCGAAATTATGATTTGTTAAGTCAAAGATGTATATTGGCATGTACAAATAAAGATGTTATTAGTATCAATGTGGAAATTATGAACAAAATACCAGGTGCAAATCTAACTTATAAATCTATTGATACCGTCATGAATCCTCATGAAGTTGTCAACTATCCGATCGAATTTTTAAATTCATTGGATTTACCAGGTATTCCACCACATTATTTACCATTGAAAGTTGGTATTCCAATTATAATGTTAAGAAATCTAAATTAGCCAAGATTATGTAAAAGCAACAGATTATTAGTTAAACGATTAAGGAATGTTATTGAAGCGATAATTTTAACTGGTAAATTTAAAGGCGAAGATGTTATAATACCACCTATACCAATGATTCCAACTGATTTATCATTTAAATTTAAGCGTTTGCGGTTGCCTATTCGTTTTGGCATGACAGTTAATAAATCTCAAGGCCAAACGCTTGAAATCTGTGGTATTAATTTGGAACATCCAGTTTTTCCTCATGGCCATGGTTGTTAACGTTTTGGTAAATTTATACGACCAACAATGGAAAAAATATAAAATATTGTTTATCAAAAAGCATTGGAATTAAAAAATATTCAATAAAGCACGTATACATCAAATAAAAAAAAAAAACTAATATTTTTTTTACGCCCTGCGAAGCTGGTGGGGGCTTTGCTAGTGCTAGTATAAAAACCTTTATATATAATTTATATCTACACTGTAAATACTTATAAAAGAATGTTATCAATTACTATTTTAATATTGAAATTTAAAGCACTTACCATTTCTTAAGGTTCGCAGGTGTTTTCTTCTTGCGTTTCACAACACCACCAAAGTATTTTGGATTAACGATCGACAGTACCGGGGACATTCTTTCGGCGTTTAAATTGAAATTAGTTTCAATCTTGATTCCCGGGTAGGTCAAATTCAAAAGGGTTTGATGCTTTAAGTCATTGTACGGTGGCGATCGTGAAACAACTGAAATGTTTTCCGATGGCGGCTGTAAATGCAGATGCTTCAGGTTATTTATAAATTGATATAATCTATCACAAGATTCTTCATTAACAGTTGAAAACTCCTCATCGTAGAATTTATTTTGGAAGGAAGGCACGGTCTTCGTCTTGTCATACTTATTCGGCCCGTAAGGTTCCACCGAGTAAAAATCAACATAATTCTTAAGATTTATTTTTCCAAAGTCATCTCTTGAAGGACTTTGATATGGATATTGATTTCTTACTTTTTCGTTATAACCATAAGCCGAACAAATTCCAAGAAAAGTGGATAAAAGTGGTTCTAAGACTTCAAGAACAAACATTTGTTTCATTTGCACAACTTTGTTATCAATGAATTCATCAAAATCCTCAGTTGCCTTGGAAATTTTTCGGGGTCTCTTCTTCAGAGGATCCTTTTGATGAAGCATATATCTCTTGTGTTTTTGATAATCACGCTTAAATTTTCTGCGTAACTCTGTATTCTGCTCAATATCCATTTTAACCAGCTTGGCCTTAACCGTTGGAGAGCTTCGAGTATCCTCAATTTCGCTTTTAATAACCATCTTTGTGTCGGAGTTCTCTTGCGGGGAGAGAAGTTTGTTCTGAACATTGTTAGAATTTGCTTCGGGAGTTGGACTCTCGTTGGTAGCTTGTTCTTTCTGTTTGAAGAACTTAAATAAATTTATAGAACTGTAGTTATTGTTAGGATTTTGTAGAGTTTGCTGTACAGAAATTGACTTAGGTGCACTATCTGTTTGTATAACTTGATTATTATTGGACTGCACACTGATTGATCTTTCAAGCTCATTGGGATGTTTCGTCTTCGGAGCAAATGCAGAGACAAATGAAGTTTCTCTGGAAATCATTTGGGGTTTACTTTTTACACCACCTACAACGATTTCACGATCGTTCACTGGGTTCTTCTTTGCCTTGTCACTGACGCCCTTATTGAGTATTTTAATTTCCGGTTTTACGTCGCCTACTGATGAAACAGGCGGTATAACTGGACGAGCCAACTGTGCTTCAAGAGAACTTACAACGCCTAAGCTTGGTGCACGAACTGTAGCCAATTTTCGAGGAGCCAATGACTGGTTGCATCCTGGATTGGAACGTTGGCTAATAGACGACTGAAGTAAGTGCTTTAGAAGAACATTCTGAGTCTCATCTGATTTCGCATTTATTGGCTTCTCCACTCTTTCTGTGGACGAAGGATCATTTGCAGCCAATTGACCAGCTTTCGACATGGGTCGCTTTTGTTGACTTAGACCAGTAACCATAGAGTCTACGTTTTTATTTTCATTTCTCTTTGCTCTGTTATCGTCAGTTGTTTTGGATACTTTGAATTGGAATCTATTAACATTATTTTGGACTGCCAAAGCAATTTGTTTGCGTAAAAGGAAGTTGTCTTCTAGCATTTTCCCAATCATTGTATTATCGGCTAATTGTTTTGTGTCATTGAGTCGAGATGTATCCTTCCCACTTGATGCTTCAGATG
Source organism: Philhelius festivus (assembly GCA_963931855.1). NCBI lineage: Eukaryota > Metazoa > Arthropoda > Insecta > Diptera > Syrphidae > Philhelius > Philhelius festivus. The sequence goes on from OZ007554.1 coordinate 146,076,693, forward strand.
TAGTAATGGTTTTTGTAGTCAAAATAAGAGGTTTCCTTGATGTTGATTTAGAAAGACAGGTTGTCATTCTCGGTAGCATATTATCAGCAATGGTCGATGTTACGACTAATGAAGTGGATGTGGCTTCTGTTGTGATGTTCTCAAAAGTCTTTGATACATTAGAATCTGTTTCTATGACACGATATTGATTTATATAGGAAGGACTACTCCTTGGAACTTGTTCATCATAGGCAACCGATTTAATTATGGATTCCTTAGACTTTTGTTGAGTTTTATTGGCTACAACTAAATTTCCAATCGATGACGCCTCGATAATAGTATCTTCTGCTGACTGATTTTGTTGTTGTTGTCCTTGAGCCACCTGAGGAGTGTTATCTAAGAAAACCATTTCATCCTCAAATATTTGCTTAGGTAATGTTGTGACGTCCAGTTGGGATGGTTGAACAAAATTTTGTTTAGAAAAACACGCACCTGTAGTCGATTTAAAGCTCATGTTTGGCAGTTGAATCTTATTTCCAACTAGAGTGGCTTGAACAATCTTCGAATTATTGATTTTTGAATTCAAATGGACCTGGGAAAGCTGCACTATTGTTGGGGCTTTTATTTTGTTTCCACGAATGTTAATAACCTAAGAAAACATAAAAGTTAAATATTAATAATAAAGTAAATATTTCGTTTATAGAGTATATTTTAGATTCGAATGGAAATGAATGTTATAAAACTTATATTCCCGGAATTTATCCCAATGGACATGGATCCTCTTCTCTGATATCTGTTTGTAATCTATCAAAATAATGTCCGCTTAAAAAGGAATAAACATTAGTTTTCTAGGATAACGCAAAACATGTATGCACTTATTGTCTTTTTTCTTTACACCACTGATAACATTTATAAAAAAACTTAATAGTCATTTATCCGCCAGAGTAAAGAACTATATTTTGGGTCATGAAATGTGATCCTGATAAAGAGAAACATCTCTTTTGTTTATTATAATGCATGTTTTTTATGATCTATGTATATGGATACTTTTATATGCAAAAAATCACAATTTCTTATAAAATTTGCTGGATTATCTAAAACATTTTGGTTCACTGAAATCCCGCTTATGTATTTGAATATAAATTCTTATTCTGTGAATGAAAAAATCCATTACCAAGCTATATAGTTACAATAAAATGCAAGCTCTTATGATAAATGCTTACTGAATAAGGAATGAGGAATAAGAATAATAAGGAAAAAGGCAACCGCTTTTATTAGAAGGCGATATTTAGTTATTTTCAGGCATAATACTACCACTCAGTAATATTATTATCAATTAAATTGAGTGTTAACATTTGGTTCTAGAAGAAGGGCTTCATGTTTATGAATATTATCAAGATGGCGTTGTAAATACAAAATGTACATATAAAATCGGTATTATTTGCCAATCGTCCGCTTTATTTAAAATTTAATCAATGTGTGAATAAATTTGAATCCGGAATATAATGCTATTAATCTTGGAGGCTTTAAAATCAAAAGTACGCATTTCATTGACGTCATGAAATTTAATTCAAACAATTTTTGTTTGCAAAAAATGAAAATCGAAGAATTTGATGCTACTCAAAAAAATGTTATTGAAGTCAAACAAGGATATAGTTTGTCCTAGTCTAGAATTAAAATAAAACCCGTCACATTTTTCGATGATATGATAATTTACCTAGAAATTTGTAACTTAAAATTAATTGACTCGAAGAATACTGCCGTTTATCGAATATAGTCAAAGCAAAGATGATGATTTCAAAAAGAATGTTTTTGGTCCAAACGCCAGGGAAGAGAAATGGCACAACAAAAAGTCATTTAAGTCGTAGGACAATCTAAGTATTTGGGATAATATTGCAAGTAATCTTAAAAAACCAACCAACAAAAACCAAGCTAGTTATAGCAAAAAATGGAAAATGGGTTTTACCAAGATATGTTTTTTAAGAAGCTGAATTTGTAATGTTTTTATTTAAACATGCTTAGTTGGTCTGAAGATCTGTTATCGATTTTCAGCATCTTGTACATAAAAGCAAAAAAAAAAATGTTACCTATTGTGCATCTAGTTGAAAGAGAGCTACTTTGGAATAATCTTTGGAAGTAATTGAAATATGCCATAAAGATGATTTTTCTGTTTGTTAGGTATTGCAAAGGTCGATTAACAATACCGAAGGGACTGCACACACAAGTTTTCTCCTTCCATACATAACTAATTTTTGAATATTTTATATATGAATTGAAGTGATTATACGGTTATATCTCAAACACAAAAATCAGAAATTTTGCTAGGGAATCTTTTTAATAATTCTGAGATTGTCAAGATCTTAGAATCCTGAACTGGCATGAACTGTCGTGCAAGCTCAAAGAACAAACCACTACCTTCTTTAAGTAATAACAAACCTTGCGGACAACATTCGAGACAGATTTTCCGTCATTAGTTACAATTCTTCTATAATTCAAAGGCGGAACAGATATGGTTGCATTCCTGATTGAAACTTTGGTTGTATCATCGAGAGCCTGTGTATTCTTCGCTTCCTGAAGCCGATTCTGCTTATCGTCTATTGATTTTGATGTATCGAATGTCTTTTTCATGGCATCTTTAGATTCCAATATTGAAAATATCTCATTTTCTGTTGTCAGACAAATGGAACTGGTATCCGAGGTTGCTTGTGTTTGGTTATTTGTGATACTATCAATTGATGTATTAGTCTCGAAATCAATCAAAATATCATTTTGTCGATCAAGAAGCTTAAAATTACTCAGCGTTTCCATTGATTCTTTCCCGGAATCTTGGAAAGATTCGGAATTTTCTTGTAAATTGCTTACACCATCGACCAAATGCTGCTGCAATTGATGGTGTTCATCATTGGCACCTCCTTCAGCATCTTTATTATGAAAAACTTCTTTAAAGTCCATCGAATCAGAATCGGACGATTTTGTAAAAGTTTTCAACATTGGATTATTAGACTTATCAACAATAATATTAACATCACTTAAATCACTATTTATTGAATCCACTGACGAGGACATAATAATTGCAGTCGGTGTTCTTATCAATGATTCATTTTTTATTTCATTTTCATTTTTTAGAACATTTCCATCAATATCCTGGTCATTATTTGTGGTTGTTTGTGTTATATCTAATTTGGGTTTTTTTACGCAATTATTTAGATCCGAATTTTTACGAACTCTTTTCTGCATTTCTTAGTGATATTTATGATGAAAAATAAAAAAAAATTATTAAAAATTATTTCACTTCAGAATTTCATTTCTAGCAGCACAGCGAAAAAAATATTAAAATAAACATATCTTAGATCTAGGGCGAATATCATATAAAGATTCGTGACATTTTGTTGTATGTCGAGACTCGTTTCGAGTGAGAGGAGTTTATTATTGGAGTTTATTAAGGTTGAACACACAATATAAGACAAAATGTGTGCGTTTACATTGTCAAGCCAATTGACTATCCTAGCAGATTGCGTTCTGCTTTTGACAAAGGGGCCTATTTCTCAGATCATACACATCATTCATTTCATACAACAAACGACATTTTCATACAACATACATATCATACAATTTTCTGTTTCTCAGATTTCATTGGAAGTGTTGTATGAAATTTATTTTGTTGTATGATGTATATGATTCTGACATTTCATTATTATTTGAGTGTTAAGCCTAGTACGCAGATCGAGAAGAGACAAATTTTGTCCCTACAATTTTAATCAAATTTAATCTCACGCAAAAGTTTGAAGTTGGAGAAATAAAATCTAATTTAATGTGTTTTTAGTGTATCTCTGGAACAGGTTGTCTTACAAAAGTCGTTCATACCTTTTTGGAATCTCCTCTTGATGATCTCAAGACAAGCATCAGAACCTTTTTAACATGTTTCTGCATCTGCAAAATCATGTCTAAACCCGAAAGTGGGAGAGAATACACAGGTGGTAACTCTTTTTTTTTCCTATAAACTGCTATAACTTGTTGGCCTGTTAATACGAAACTATACAATGAAAATTTAATTTACCTCCATTTTCTTCCATTTAGATTTAATGTTTTTTCATATCTTACTAAAATGTGAAAATATCGCAAATTTACAAAATGCAGATGAAGGTGCTTCAATAAAGATGAACATGTTCGTCTTTACTATAATCTTGACTTCTGCATTTCTCGAATTTCCTATAAAGAAGAAATGAAGTTCTTCTGCATTTTGCTGTTTTTCTCTCTATCTAACAAATATGAATTCTGTATTTGGCATCCCTTTTTTTGCAGAAATCAAATGCAGATACATGTAAATCTACCATGAGTTAGGCTAGGCGCGCACACTCAATATTTAGTTGCGCAACCGTTTGGTTGCTAATAGAAAACAAATGAACTATTTCGTTGAATGTCCGCGCAAGTGCATATAATTATATATTACACAAAATAGCGCTGTGTCCCATAAGCCCATATGTTTCATTTTAGCAACTAAACAGTTGTGCAACTAAAAATTGAATGTGCGCGCCTAGCCTTAATCGCTTTGGTAGCACAGTTTTAAGCCTCGATAAAAATTATGCCCCGAAAATTATCGGGGCATCGCTGATGCCCATAGCCGCTTAATTGTTGTTGCATTTAACATGTGAATTGTTTGCCCCAGGCATCGTTTTTTTTATCTTCGCCTATTGAATATGTAAAAAAAAACACACCTATAAGGCCAGCGGCGCACTAGCAACTTTTAGTTGCGGAACTGCTTGGTTCGAGCAACTAAAAAGTTTGTGATTTGACACAAACTAAACGATTGCCTAAAATAAGTTCGCCATTTTTTTGAACATATAATTATCTGCAAATTCACGGACATTCAACCAAACAGTTCATCTGTTTTCTATAAGTAACCAAACAGTTTCGCAACTAAAAGTTGCTAGTGCGCGGCTAGCCTTATAAGGCTAGGCGCGCACATTCAATTTTTAGTTTCGCAACTGTTTGGTTGCTAAAATGAAACATATGGGCTTATATGGGACACCGCGCACTTAGAGCAACTCGATTCTCGAAACTAAAAAGTTTGTGTTTTGATACAAACTAAACGATTGCCCCTCAACAGTTGAGCTGTTTTTTATAAGTGCAAGAGAGAAAAGAGTGGGAGCGTGAGTAAAGAGTTGCCAGTGCGCGGTTCTCTTTCAACTGGTGATTAAACTATTTGATTTCGATCACAGTTGCCAGTGCGCGACTAGCTTAAGGGCTGTACAGCATTATGTACTCACTATAATGAGTTTATAAATATGGCTGATAAAATATAAATTATTTATATTCAAAGATGTAAACATGTAAACACATGTAATTACGTAGAGGGCCGTGCGACACTACGTTTTGCAAAGATCCAAGAAAGGCCGGGAAAGTAGGTTAGTGAATTAGCTTGAAGTGTACTTTGAAAATATCTGTCACATTTCATATTTATCAAATTCAAATTCAAAAATTCCAACCAAGGTAAATGTCACTATGTCAAATGATTTTCAATAAACAGCAGCTTTGAAATTTTTTTTTATAGTTTAATTATAAGACTGAAAAAGTTATTATTTTGCTTATTTGCTGTACCTCGTCATGGATCCTGGGGTTATAAAAAAACTCGAGGAATCTGTAATAAATCGAATAGCTGCAGGTGAGATTATCCAAAGGCCATCTAACTGTGTTAAAGAACTTGTTGAAAACTGGTAAAACCAAACAGAATTATGTTTAAAATATAATAGACATATTTTAATGAGTTAAAATTTCAGTCTTGATGCAAAAGCATCTTTAATTCAAATAACCGTAAAAAACGGTGGATTGAAACTTCTTCAAATCCTTGACAATGGCACTGGCATTCGTAAAGAAGACATGGAAATTGTTTGTAAACGATTTACCACATCTAAATTGGTTGATTTTGAAGACTTGTCGCATATAGCAACGTTTGGTTTTCGGGGCGAGGCCTTGGCTAGCATAAGCCATGTAGCACACCTAACAATTCAAACTAAAACAAAAAACGAACCAAGTGCTTATAAGTTTGTATTTATTGTAACATTTTGAATAATTTTATATTATATATGTATATAACTTATAATTGCTAGGGGGTCCTATATAGATGGAAAACTTTCAACGCCATTGATTCAATGTGCTGGAACACAAGGGACTATCATCACGATCGAGGATATGTTCTATAATATGCCTCAAAGAAAGCAAGCTCTAAAGTCTCCAAGTGAGGAATTCCAAAAAATCGTCGATGTTGTTATGAAGTACGCAGTACACAATGCAAAAGTTGGCTTCACTCTGAAGAAGCAAGGACAAAGCCCTTTTATCCGAACAATTTCGAAAAGCACCTCAAAGGACAACATTAAGAACTTATATGGTATGCAGGTAATAATACTTCTTTGATGGATAATCTAACTTCATCAAATTAAACCATTTTTTCATCAATTTAATTGTTATCAGGAACTATTTCAATGTACATATGTATGATAAAAATACTGTTGGTTTACAGATCACCAAGTTCTTCAAAAGCCAGATTTTGTACGATGTTTGATAATTTATTAGAGAGTGTGAATGTTGATAAAGAATTAATTATAGTAGGTGATTTTAATATTGATTTGCTGAGTGATAGTACTTATAAAAGTAGAATAAATTCTATATGTGTTGAAAATAATTTACGCATTATTAACGAACAACCGACGAGAATAACGACTAATTCGTCAACCCTTATCGATTATGTAATTTCTAATGCTTATCAGATTACAGCAAAAAATGAACCTAAGTTGAAAATTAGTGATCATGAAACTATTCGTTTTGAAAGTACCATTAAAACTAAAATACAAACAAATAGTGACATAAAATATAAAGTATTAAACTACAATAAAGATTCTTTTTTCTCGAAACTATTAGTGAGTGGACTCATTGGTGTGGATGTTGTCAACGGTAGTGTGGATGAATTGGCTGATTTGATGTGTGATGAAATGAATGTCATAGTGAATGAAATGATTGTTGAAAAAAAAGTAAATTTTGGTAAATGTAAATGGTTTAATAGGAAATTAGCAAAATTAAAACATATTAAAATTTTAAAATATGAGCAATTCAAATTTGGAAACCAGAATCGGTTATGGGAAGAATATATTTCTGCAAGAAATGTATATAAAAAGGAACTTCAATTAGCTAAAGATCACTTCATTCGAAAAAAGATTGAAACATCAACGAATTCGCAAAAATTGTGGAAAAATTTAAAAAAACTCGTTTTAAATTCGAATCATTCGGAAATAAAAAACGTTTCTTTCAATGGAAATATGAAGTATGATAATAAAGAAATAGCGTGTAAATTTAATAAATATTTTATAACAAGTGTGGAAGATATTATTGCAGAAATCCCAAGAACAACATATACTGATAAAATTAATGTCACTAACACTCTCTTTACCTTCAAATTGATTAATAACCGAGAAATAGTTGAAGTATTGAAGTCTATGGGTAAAATAAAAGATTATAAGTTTATGAGTGCGCAAATGTTTTTAGACGGTTTTGAAATCCTTGGTCCACTATTAAAGGCAATTTTCAATAAATCTTTTTTGTCTGGTTATTTTCCAAGTAAATGGAAAGAATCCCGGGTAATACCTATTCAAAAAATTCCGAATACAGTATTATGTGAGGAATACAGACCAGTTAATATGCTGCCTATTTATGAAAAAGTCCTAGAAAAACTTGTAGAAAAACAATTACGAAAATATATTGAAAATAATAACTTAATAATGGATCAACAATCAGGTTTCCGAAAGAGTTTTTCGTGTGAAACCGCGTTAAATTGTGTTATAGAAAATTGGAAAAATGAGTTTGATAACAAAAATATTGTTGTAGCGGTTTTTTTAGACTTTAAGAGAGCATTTGAAACTATCGACCGTAAAATACTTTTGGAAAAACTTTCAAAATATGGAATCAAAAATAATGAATTAAAATGGTTTGAGTCATATTTGAATACTCGTACACAACGTACTTCGGTAAACAATAGCGTGTCACAAGCTAATGAAGTGAGAACGGGAGTGCCTCAGGGCTCGGTATTGGGAGTGTTCTTGTTCTTACTGTATATTAATGATATAAACTTATCGGTTAAATTTTGTCGTCTATGTATGTTTGCAGATGATGCCCTTCTTTTTATTTCGGGAAAAGATATGCGCGAATGTACCATGAAAATAAACAATGACTTACAGTCCATTAATGAATGGTTAAAGAAAAATAAATTAAAACTTAACATTAAAAAAACAAAATATATGTGTATAAATAGTACGGAACAGAATGTTGTACACATTAATGGTGAAAATATAGAAAGTGTTGAAGAATTTAAATATTTGGGAGTGGTTATTGACAACAAAATAAATCTAAAAGCTAATACGGAATATGTTTGTAAAAAATTATCAAAAAAAATTTACTTTCTTGGCAGAATTAGAAAAAAATTATCGACTAATACTGCAGTTACGATTTATAACGCGATTGTTAAACCTCATTTTCAATATTGCTCCACCATTTTATTCTTATCTTCTCAAGGAGACTTATCACGACTTCAAAAACTTCAAAACAAAGCGATGAGAATTATTTTAAAATGTTCACGACTTACTAGTATAAGAAATATGTTGGAGAAGCTTAATTGGTTGAACGTAACTCAAACAATTAAATTAAATGTGTTATTGTTTGTCTTCAAATTGAGAAATGGTATGCTTCCAAAATATTTAAGTAACAATTTAAAATATATCAGTGACACTCAGCCATACAATCTTAGAAATGCACAAAACTTTAGACTTGAATTTAAAACTACTGCTCGAGCGCAGAACACAGTGATGTTTAAAGGACTTCAGTTGTTTAATAATCTTCCAAATGATATAAAATCATTAAACAATATTAACAAATTTAAAAAAGAAGTTATAAGACATTTAAAATCGGATAATTAATTTAAAATAAATCTTAATCTACCAAATGGCTTTTTAGCCAAATCAAATGCTAACTACTCTTTAACCTTACTTTTATTTTTATTTTTAACGAACAAAAAATTATAAAATATCATAATAATAACTGAAACATATGATTATAAAACGTAAAATATATGAACATAAAATAAAATAAAAATAATTAAAAAGGTCCTCCCCGCGCGCGGGTTGGGAGGGGAAAGGGGCGGGCATAATAATAATAATAATAATGTTCAGACTTTCATAAATACACTATATGTATATTACTAATAAGTGACCCTTAATTTGAAAGGAAAAAAAATTCTTAAAAATTTATGAAAGGTTGCTAAAAACCTCCTTTAAATTCCTAGCCATAGTAAGTCCAGCAGTTAAAGCATTACTAACGGCTACGATATGTTCTTTGGTCTAAGTAGTTTTACCCGCTGAGCATCTGTTTCCGTACTTTAAGCACTTAAATTGTTAGTTTTTGATTCATTTCTATCTCACCCATTTCGACTTTCAACTTTGTAGAAAAATAAATGTTATGATATTGATTTTGAGTAAAGAAAAAGTTAGAACAAATTGTAACTCTTCGTTCAGGAATTTTTCCCTATCGTCACTGGGTAAAGGCGATTTAAAATTTGTGGGATTTGGTATGAAGTTCCAAATATAAATTATATCATAAAATTTAACATAACATACGAAATAAATTATAATTAAATACATATATATTACAAGTATGGGCAAGAGTACGATAACTTAGGCGCCAAGAAATTATAACGGTTTTTTGTAGAACAGTTCAATACAAGCATTTTTTTACTATGGGAGGGGGGTCTATCTCCCTCCGTTTGGGCGGGAGGGGCAATTTTATAAAAAAGGCACTAAAATGAAACAAAAATATTAAAAAATAACGGCAATACTTACAATTAAGTATTATAACTTTTTTTAAAGCCAATGCTCTGTTCTATTAGATAGTTCTTAAATCAAGTAAAATCTATGCACATTTTTTGAAAAAAAACAAGTTTTAAACTCAAATTTTAGGAAAAAAAAACATTAAAAAAAGTTTAAAGCTTAATTTTTCAAAACTGCAAGGTTGTTATTATTATTTTTCCTAAAATTCGTTGCTCTAATTTATTCTTATTCAAAAACTGAAAACTAGATGATATTATGTTGTCTAGTTTTTGAGAAAATTTAAAATAACTAAAACTACTTTTTTATGAGATATTTGCTTTTTTTGCTTGCTTACGCATTACGGCGCATAAACAGTGAGATATGTATGGGGAGGGGGGCATGCTGCCCCCTGGAACCACCCAGCTTGGGCACACTATAGGATTTGGGGTAGGTGCGAGGTTGGGTGTATGCAAGGTTTCTTTTGCATTTACAGAATCTGAATTTAAAGAAACTTTGAATTTACCCTATGGCCTATATCCAATGTCAACTAAATATATGTACGTAGCCCGAAGTTGCACATTTAAAATGTTCAGACATGAAAATTTAATACATTATGAAAAATTCACATTACCTAGGTACTACTGTACGAATGCAGCAAATTTATATAATTCCTAAATTAATATGTATGGTTATTGTTTGTGTCTAACATTTTTAATGCTAATGTGGTACAGGTTATTGTTTACCAAGGTCATTCGTTATTCAACCTTTGTAAGAGCGAAGTATTTTTTTCTTTGAATAAAGAATGGCGACTAAGCATCCACTATTTCATCTTAAATCAAATAACTTTTCAATATTTCAAAAAAAATATTTCAAAAGCATCGCGTTCTTAGAAGAAATTGGTCTAATTCCAACTAAAACGTCAACTCCCCCAATGTGTTGCAACTTGCCGATAAAGGTAGAAAAATATAAAAATTTCAAGTTCGGTTGGATGTGGCGGTGCTCCGAAAAAAGCTCTAAAAAAAGGTGACAACAATTGTAAGAATATAATAAACCCATCTATGGGCACATTTTTCCATGGGCCTCAATATTGGCTAGAGATTTGGGAGGTGCGTGCTATAATTATCTCTTTTGTGATCAAAATGCCTGTAAACACGGTTTTAATACATTGAACATTGAAAAATTGACTTGACTATTTTTAATTAACACCTGACTTACTCACAAACTGACTGACTGAGACGCGGAATGCCATGCAATTCTTGGTAACGCTAAATGATTTGCTGTACTTTAATTACAAATGAACCACATTAACATTAATCCTCAAAATGAAATCACCGTAGGTAAATATAAAAAATCAAAAATTTCATAAAAAGTAGTTTTTGTAATTTTCAATTTTCTCAAAAACTAGAAGGCATAAAACCATTCGGTTTTTTGGGTTCGATTCAGAATTATTAGTAGCATTGAGCACAAAAAGCCAATTAAGCATTTCATTTCACAATATTGAAAAAAAATTGGTCTAAACTTTTTTTTTCATTTTTTTTAACAAAATTTTGAGTTTGCATGCAAATTTTTCAAAAACTATTGACATAAATAATTTAATTTAAATTTAGGATTATAGAACAGACTTCTGGCTTTCAAAACTTCATTGTAAGTGTTGCCATTGTTTTTTAATATTTTTTTTTTTTCAATTTAAGTCATTTTTTTAAATCGCCCCTACCTCCTAAACGGGGCGAGATAGACCCCCCTCCCATAGTAAAAAGCGCTTGTATTTGACCTTTTACAAAAATCCGTTATCAATTTTTGGCGCCTAAGTTATCGTACTCTCCCCCAAGTATGTAATTAAAAAATATAAAAAGTCAAATTGTTTAAAGTAAAAAAATACAAAAGTTGTAAATTTAAAAAAAATGAAAAAAAAGTAAAATTAATAAAAAAAATGAATGAGGGAAAAAATATCATGAAAAAACAGTGGTTAAGAAAGTTTCAATTTGTCAGTAAAAAGAAAACCATTTAGTTTCTATTTTTTTTATCTAGAACAATTAGAATTAACTTCCCTAAACAAGGTGGGCACAGCAATCAGTAACACCAGACAATATTTGATGTACAAAAATAACATCAGCTACCTCACGAAGGTTTTCTAGCGATTGTAAGCTAATGAGCTCGAACCGATCTTGATGTGGGGGCAAGTTTTGATTGTCCATACTTGGCTATCATATGCAAGCAGAGCTCGTTAAAAGGTTGTATAGACAAATTTCTTAACGAAAGGGTCTGAAAATTGCCTTGATTAACGCTTGACAAAACCAAGAGCTGAATTAGCCCTTGTCACAATGTTTTCAGAATGGGATCTGAAGTTGAGCTCACTATCGCAGATAACTCCTAGATCCCGAATGGTGGCTACTCTGGAAATAATGCTTTCATTTATATAATAGTCCGGGGTGGTGGGCGAAAATGTTTACGGGAATATGTGGTTGCTTGGCATTTGGCACCATTAAGTTCCAAATTGTTCTTTTTGCACCAAAATGGAAAAGTTGTTCAAATCCTTCTGAAAAGGCAAATTATCAGTAGGTGAAGAAATTACTCTAAAAATGTCCGCATATGTAGATAATTCCGAATATTTAATCACAGATTCTACGTTATTGATTGTCAGGATGATAATAATCGGGCCCAGATGTCTGCCTTGCGGGCCGCCAGATTTTCCAGTTAAAGGATCTGACATTGAAGATCTAAACAAGACCCGATATTTATGGTCAAATAAGTATGATTGAATGAAACCAGTAAGAAATCCAAGAGCTTTTAGTTTGGTTGAGATAATTTTTTGTGAAATTTATTCAAAGAACTTGCTCAAGTGCGTGGCTATAATATCAACCTCGTTTTTTACGTTATACGCTATATGGAACGCTATGAGTGGCCTATGAGCTACGTAGGCAGTAGTCAGCTGTTCCCAAATAGTATTAAGTATATAGAATTAGGTTGTTCTCGTTCTACTGCATCTGGTCCTGAAGCTCTCTGGTTGAGTTTCTGAAATAAAATCTAGAAGCGTTTCCCCCTTTTTAGAAAATAGAACTCATTTTGTGTTCTTCCAGGCGATCAATGCAAAAATTCATATGATTTTTTAATTTTCGACCCAAATAATCCAATTTCAAAACTTGCAATATTTTTTTCAGGTATTTAAAGAACTCATGGATGTGGAACTCAAAGATGATCTACACAGGTTCTTTATGAAAGCATTAATAACGAAAGTGTCTTACTCGGCTAAGAAACTTACATTTTTGCTATTTATTAACCACCGCTTAGTGGATTCCAGTGCCTTAAAATACGCCATCGATTCAGCATATAGCTCATTCCTTCCCAAAGGTGCTCACCCTTTTATCTATATGAGTCTGGAACTCGAACCAACAAACGTCGACGTAAACATCCACCCAACCAAGCATGAAGTTCATTTTTTAAACGAACATGACATCATTGAAAAGATTAAAGAATCATTAGAAAAGACGCTTCTAAGTAGTAAGACAACGAAAAAAGTTTATCAACAAATGAAACTTCCTGGCGCTCCGAGCGCTGAAGAATTGAATGCCGACAAACCAAAACACAATGAAACAATAAGAGCAAATAGTTTTGTAAGAACAGATTCGAAAGATCAGAAGTTGGAGAAATTCCTTATCAATCCACAATCTTCGAAAATTAATACATCTGGTCAGGAAATAAGTTTTCGTGACGAAAATGCTACGAACTTGAAAACAGTTAAGCTTACGAGTGTACTAAATATGAGGAAGCATGTTCAGGATGCGTGCAGCTCTGATATGAGAAAGTCTATCAAAGATATGGTATTTGTTGGAATTGTGGATAAAACATTCGCAATCTATCAATATGGAATGAGAATGTATCTTTGCAATATTTCAAAGTTGTGGTGAGTAAAAGATTTGTATTATTGTTATTATAATTTATTAACATCAAATTAAAATGTACATGTTAAGGGTAGGTGTCCCATGAAAAATTAAGATAGAATTTCGCGCTAAAGTGTAGGTTTTATAATTTTGCGAATATTTGAATGAAACAAACGGTTATCGATTGTAAATATGTTGCTTGAAATATTTCTGTATCTTGGACTGGTATTCACCGAGCGCTCTTAAACGGCTCTTAACTTTACGAGGCTCTTAACTTGAAATTTCTTTGGGGTATTCACCAACCACTCACAAGTGTTTTTCGAAGTTCGAAAATGAGAGCCAAACTGTGAAATCAAACTGTTTTCGAACTTGAATGACAGCTGGCAGTAAGAATCCTTCGGTCAATTTCGTATTTTGTTTTGGGAGCGTTGCTGGTGACGATAACTGGTTTTGGTTTTGCACTCACCGTCGTTTGTTTAGTTTTCGAATTTTCGAACAAACTTTCGAAGAGAGCGCTCGTAAAGTTTAGGAGTGGTCGGGACCACTTCTAACTTTTAAGAGCGCTCGTAGATCTTCACTAATAATGCTTGGTGAATAGGTTTATGAGCTTCTTAAGTTATGAGCGCTCTGTGAATACCAGCCTTAAAAAATAAAAATTTCTTTGTGCCTTGAAACCGCCCGACATATGGAAAAATTTAGTACAATGCTTAAGCAAATAAATGGGGAATTCATTAAATACTTTTTTATTTTGTTTATATTTTCTTTCGTTCTTTTTATTTTTTTTATTCTGTTATTTATTTTCGAAAAAAATTTCATTAAAATCTCCCTCCTTATAATATACAACGAATTGTTGGCTTATAAACAGAGTTCGGAGAAATAGAAAGAAACCGAATTTACAACAACAAAACTTGAATGACTAATAAAAACGCTAGTCCTCAAGTGATAATTGATAAACGATAAAACCTAAATTGGGATGGACCTGATCATGTGGTCTCGGTAGCGTGATGCGTAGGGCATTGGCTTCTGACGACGCTAGGTCTGGGTTCAAATCTCAGTCAAGGCAAAAAGTTTTTCGATTAAACTTGATAGTATAAAGGCTAAGCACCACTAATAAAGGAGTCTGATGATCGGCTTGGCAACCGTGAAATAGCTATAACTCCAGCCAAATAAGAACCCACTTGGTGGTAGTTCATTCAAGTTGTTGTTGTAATATTCAAAAATTCAATATTTATTACAGTTTAAATTAAATTTACATTATAATGTAGGAAATTAACAGCACTAGCTACCAGGGACTTTTGCCTGGAAAATTATAAAGCTAGATAATAATTTAATAGTATTCGGGTATATACGCGTGTGTATCGGTCTGTCACAGGCTGGAAGTCCCGTGACTAAGGAATACATCGATGGAAGCCCAGCCCCTGACAGACAGTCTCACACATAGTAATCTAAATATTTATGTTAGATAATAGAATCTAGTCTGAGTGTAATTAAAAGCTTATAGACGTTTTTAATGTTTGATGGTTGATATTGTTGACAGAAGGTCAGTTAGTTTCTTATTAAATAATGATTTGCATAGATGATTTATTTTTGGTCATTCAGATGTAAAATGTTTAATAGATAAAATCTGATTGGATTGGCAGAGATGGCCGTTTGGAGGGATTTCCTTGTTGAGAAGATGGGCTTGAGTTAATTTAGGGCCGTTTTCTTCACTATAGTTCAACTTGAGGCAAACTCTCAAGTTGATCAACTTGAGAGTTGGATTCAACTTGAGAGTTGAAACGCAAGTTGAAATTTCTTTTTCTTCACAATTTTTTTTCTCAACTCCCGAGTTGAAAATCTAAAGTTGATCAACTTCTGATTTGAAAAATATCCCAGGGATATTTGTTGAAATATATACAAGCTGTCACTTTCAAAATTAAATTTTAATTTATTCGGTCAATCTAATTGAATTTTTGGGTGATATTTGTGATGAATGATTTTCTCTTCGATCTACATAGGGATAAAAATAAGTTGTTACCAATCGCGAACGGATGTTTGTCATGGATGTTGCCGTTTCTCCAAAGATAGATGGTAAATTTGTGTCAGCTAAATCAGCAAATCTGGGAATTTCTGGAGCAGGTTCTATAATTTTCCTTCAATTGCTTTGTTGTGAATAACAGCGCAATCGATGATGATGAGTTTTGCCGTTTCTATTTTCCACCTAATGTCGGAAGCCAACACGGGAAATCTGCTTTTCCAAACGCCATATGAACGCTCAACTCAATCGCGAGTGCCTATTTGCAATTCTTTGTACAAATTCTCATCAGCGTTTGTTACAATGGTGATAAAGTGATTTTTGTGATTGGCCACGAGATTAATTTGAAGTGGTTTTGAAAAACGAAAACAATAATTGAAGTCACGGTCGTCCCACTCTTCAACTCCAATGAGCGGCAACATTCACTGCTCGACGAAGTTGAAGTCAAATTTTCCCAAAAATAATTGCTGCGGAAAATTATGCCAATATTTTTTTTTTGTTGTGAAAACTCAATTAAAAATACTTTAGAAGCAAAATGCATGTATTTTATTAAAAAAAAAAAACAATGTTTCATGTCAACGCTCACGTTTGCTCTCTCAACTTCTAGAATTTTCGGAAGTTGAGAAAACCAGAAGTTGATCAACTCGAGAGTTGAGAATCGAAAGTTGAAACTGTCAACTTTGAGTGAAGAAAAACAAAATCACAAGTTGAGAATAAAAATCCTAAAGTTGAGGTCAACTTCTAGTGAAGAAAACGGCCCTTAGTGTGTCCAAGGCGAACACGCATGAAACATTTATTCATTATGGATGTTGTTTTGGTTGTATAAGAAGATGCAATTCCTTTTGGGTTGATGGTATAGTGGTGAGAATATAATTTCCATTTGTCAAGTCTTGTGTTTTTCCAATAGGTGTCGATAACGTTGAGAAAGTCTTTTTTAGTTGTAGGTATTGCGAGTACATTCAATGGTTCTGAGACGGTTCTGGCAGCAGTGTCTGCTAATTCGTTCCTTTTGATTCCTGAGTGTCCTGGGACCCACAGTAGTAATAGTTTTTGAAATTATTGTGTCGAATTTTAGTAATAGTAGTGCTGCAGTTTTGTATTTTTTTGATGGCGTTGAGTGTAGAAAGTCTATAGGAGCAAATCACCACGTTGTTTGCTATTGTGATTGGTATTCCTGTCGCTTCCATGATGGCGTAGGATGGAAAAAGATTAAAAGTAGATTGGTAGTCTTGCACTGTATAGAATGTCACCAGCTTCGGATACGATTGCCAGTGTCGATTTGGATCCATCCGTATAAAGGAAATCCCATGAATCATTTTGGTATACGTCAGTTATTTCATAGAGGTAGGTATGCTTGACTTTGGAACTCTTTTTGAATGTTGCTAGGTTTGTATTTATATTGCTGATTGGTAACTCCCATTGAGGTACGAGTACGTGACCAGGTGTGAGAGTACTAATTGTTGGAGGTATACCATTTTTTACTGTTTAGATCAATGTAGATGATAGAGGGGCATTTTGGAGTTTTTTTTACGAAGTAACATTTTTTTGACATCTTCGATTATTGGCGATCTGAAAAATATATCTTTGGTGCGAGTCGAGCGACCTGCTTTCGTGAGAATGTCCTCTGTAGGGGTAGTTGCAAAAGCCTTCAGGCTGTTTCTGATTACGAAGTGGTAAGTTGGTTTGATGATGTTGACTGTCGATTTGGCGCATTTTCCAAAAACTGCTAACTCATAGTAACGGGTTATAAGAATAAGTGTGTTAGGATGTATAAAATAATTTTTGGATAGTAAGAATCTTAGTTTTTATTATAAAACAATTTTTATATAATAAGAATCTCATTATATTAAGTCTGGTAGCTAGTTTTCTCTTAAGTAATAAACAATGGTCCTTAAAACTAAATTCATTATCAAAAGTTATTCCTAAAATAGATAACGTATTTACTTTTTGAATTTTGGATGAAAGTAAATAAATATCAAAATTGTGACAATTTCTTTTCTTACAAATTTGTAGGTGCTTGCTTTTATCAGAAGAAATAATGGATTCCGATTGGGAGCACCATTGATTTAGGTCGAATAAATATTTTCTTAGTGCGATTGTTGTCGTTGCATTTTGATAATACAATCAGACCATCCGCTCATATGCAACGATCTATATTTTTATATTTGGCTATGATTTCGCTTATATCATTATATCCGATTGTGAAAGGGGTGAACCCTGAGGAATCCCGTTGGATAGTTTGTATATAGTTTAATAATAATTGTATGCTTTTACACGAAATTGCCTATTTGAACGAAAAGATTTTTAAATGAAAACATTTTAGGGTCAATCTTCCAATGTACTAGTTTATTTAGGGCTACATGAATGCCAATCCTGTCAAATGCTTTTTCAAAGTCCAGAGGCAGGATGGAGACATGGTTTTTGCATGACAACGTAGAGCTAATGTCTTCAATGTTCAATAATGAGTCAATGATACTGCGAACTTGTTTAAATGCTACTTGATTTAGATTATTTTTTTCAAACAACCAGAGGAGTCGCTTAGACACAATTTTTACTTGCGACTTATAGGCACTATAAGGCAAGTTATGCAATCGTAAAAAAAATCGAACTCGAGATTTTGATCAAAGTGGGTCTCGCAATTCTGTCTGTCTGTTCGACTACAGCTAAACGGCTCGGCCGATTTTCTTCAAACTTGGTAGATATAAGTTTTCAAAAAATAATTTTTTGGATTTTTAAAAAATATTTCAAAATTTTTTTTGAAAACTCACTTTTTCGAAAACCCCATGCTAGATTTTTTTAAAACTTGATAAATAAAAGAAATGAGAAAAAAAATTTATTTTACCTAAAAATAACGGTACCCTCCATACAAAAGTTAGTAAAATGCATGACTGGATCGCACGAACTTGCTCTTATGTAAAAGTACTTTGGAATTTAAGATACATTTTATAAATATAAAACATGGATTTAATGAGATAATAATGTTCAAATGCGTAAAATTGCCGTCTGGTTTCCGTAAAAGTATGAATTTATGCAAATAAACTTTAAAAAATCGTTTTATTATTAAATAAATTTTTTATATAAGAAATTTCTCTAAAATTTTTCAAGAAAAAAATGTGGGATGCGAATTTTAAGTATTAAATAATATTGATTTTAGGAAATAATTTCAAAAAATAATAGTTCATAAGTTTTGAAGATATTGATTTAATTTTTTTTTTTTCAAAAAACCCCAATAAATATTTTTTCGAATATTTTTATATACAATATTATTTTAAACTTAAGGGGACTCCTGCTGAAAATTTTTGGTTAAAATCCTTAGAGCCGTTAATGAGAAAGTCGAAAATAAAAAAAAACGGGTCTATGGCACGTACCCCTAATAACATTTTGCCCCAAAATTTTGTTCGACCAAAATGTAGCCCATGTTCATAATATCACACCTAATTTTTTTTATAAAAATCGTTAGAGCCGTTTTCGAGATAAATAAGATTTTGCATTACGGGTGTATGGGGGGTACCCTTAGTTTTGGAGCTAAAAAAAAAATTTCAATTTCTCCTCTAGGGAATCATCGAAGACCCTTAACTACCGAGATTGAAAGAAATAGGTCCAGTGGTTTAGGCTGTAGTGACACACTGAAACATGTTTTTTGTGTACTAAATTTTCCTTAAAATTTTTATAAAAAAAATTGATATGCAAATTGTTAGTATTTAATAAAAATACATTTTAAAACGTAATTTAAAAATTTAATCGTGTATCGGTTTTCAAGATATTGAATTTTCAAAAAAAAAAACTATATTGGGGGCTATCGTGAACAAAATTTCCCTCTGAATTTTCCCCATCTTCGAAAATTGGAAAGGTCAATACTTCTGCACTGTTCATTGTAAGCTGGCGACTGGCCTTTTTAAATGAGAACCAAAGTCACTATGAAACTTAATTCCCAATATCAATAAATTCCAAGGGAAACTTTCGACATTATTCGAGATGACAATTTTGAATGTTGGGAACAATTCCCAGGGAAATTTTATTCACAATAGCCCCCATTATTTTTTTAAAAATCCAAAAACTATTTTTTCGAAAAAAATTTTAGTTTATATTTTTTCAAATGCAAAGCAGCTCCTGCATAAAAATTTTGGTTAAAATCGTTAGAGCCGTTGGTGAGAAATTCGAAAATCAAAAAAACCGTTCTATGACAGGTACCTCTAATAACATTTCCCCCAATTTTTTTTTGACCAAAATATAGTCCATGTCCATAATATCACACTTAATTTTTTTATCAAAATCGTTAGAGCCTTTTTCAAGATAAATAAGATTTTACATTACGGGTGTATGGGGGGTACCGTTAGTTTTGGAGCTAAAAAAAAAATTTCAATTTCTCCTCTAGGGAATCACCGAAGACCCTTAACTACCGAGTTTGAAGAAAATACCTCTGGTAGTTTAGGCTGTAGTTCGAGGTACAGACATACAGACAGACAGACGGAATTGTCGGACCCACTTTTTTCGTCTTCGCTATCATCGTAATGTCAACTTTGATCAAAATCTCGAGTTCGATTTTTTTTCCAAATGCAGAACTTGCCCTATAGTACCTATATGGCAAGTAAAAAATGGTTTTCGAAAATCGTATTTTTCTCGAAATCGGTTCCAAGAATTTTGTTTAATTTTTTTTCTTTCGATTAATTTTTAAGATCCATAATTTAATAAAAAAAATTTTGAAATCTAGATATTACTGACTGTATCTACCATAGAACGATTTTTTCGAATTTTGAATTTCTCATTATCATAACGGATTTTAATGAAATTTTTATAGACAAGCTTCTAGAAAGTTTAAGAAACATTACATTTCAAAACTTAAAAAAAAATAGTTTTTTGAATTTTGAAAAAAAAAAAAATCTAGTTTTTTTTTTGGAAAATTCGATATCTCAAAAACGGATCAATATTTTTTTTGTAGATTTAATTTTTATCTGTACATTAATAAACACTTTAAATTGGTGTTCTAAAATTTTTTTCCTAAAAATGTTTTAAAAATTTTGTATAAAAGCTTATTTTTTTAAGAAACCACTACAACGAATTATAATTTTGTTCTTGCATAAACTAATTTTTTCTTAAAACACATGGCATACTGTGCTTAGCTCCAACTGCTAAAGGAGTTGTTTTAGTTATTTAAAAAATTTCATTTATGAAATGCTTAGTCGTTTACATAGGAGCAAGTTCGTGCGACCCAGTCGTGCATTTTATTTTTAAAAGCTTTATAGTATAAGAAAGCATGGAGATTTGTCTATATTCTTTTGGATCAGAAGATTTTTTTGAAGGTTTTAGGATTGGAATTGTACTTGCAACTTTCCACGTCTGTGGTATTGTATCTTTGTCAATGATATCGTTGTATAGCAGTAATAATCTGGTTTTGAGTAAATATGGCGCATTTTTTAATATTGGGTATGAGATGCGATCATACCCTGGATTTTGCCTTCCAAAGAAGCTCTCCATTTGAACAAAACTAATCTCTTTTTCTATAAATTTTGCTGATATACTAATGTTTTCTACTTGGTGATGGCTATTGATTGTTAGGCGTTTGTAGTTGAGGAAGCTTCTTGGAAATTTGAAATCGTAAGAATAGGAGGACCAGGCTTTAGCGAAGTATCGGCAAATCTCTGATGGATTATAGAGCATAGCCGATTCAGTTAATAAGTTATTTAGGCCTATTCGGCGAGATCTTTTATTCTTCTATTCTGTTATTCTGCTATGAATTTCCATACAAATGTTTGAGCTGTCAACAAATCTTTTATGAATTTTAATTTTGGTATTCAGCACGCTAAAATCTGTTATAAAATCTGCTAAGAAAACTTTTATGAACTGTCAAACGTTCGAACATAGAAAAAATCTTTTACGAATAGCATTTTTGGTATTCAGCATGCCAAAATCTGTTATGAAATCTTTTAAAAATCGTTAAAGAATAAAAGACAAACTTCTGTGACTTTTATCATAAAAGATTTCAATAAGTACACAGGTGCATCAAGTAAAAATGAATATTAATCTTTTATTTCGTCAATGAAATGTTCTTTAAAGGAGACAAATTAAAGAAAATATATTAAAACACATATCATATAAACATATAAGTAGAGTATGGCCATGGTACTCCCAGAAACATATGAGGTAAAATCGTTTTCCATTGTATGGATACCAATAGTGTGTAAGGCTTGGCGCCCACATTCAATTTTTAGTTTCGCAACTGCTTGGTTCGAGCAACTAAAAGTTTGTGTTTTGATACAAACTGCAATGGTTTAAGTCATATCTCGAAAATAGAACTCAAAAAACTAAATTAAACGATAATATTTCAAATCCTATCTCGGTGCTTTATGGTGTCCCACAAGGATCTTTACTGGGTGTGTTGCTGTTTTTGATTTATATCAACGATATGGAGAATGTGGTCCGTTTTTCAAAAATTGTGTTGTTTGCTGATGATGCCTTATTATTTATATCTGGTAGTAATATTGATGAGTGTATTGATAAAATTAATATGGATTTACAAAATTTGCAAGAATGGTTTGACAGTAACATGTTAAAATTGAATGTAAATAAAACTAAAGCAATGATTTTAAATGGTTGTACCAATAGAAACATTAATATTAACAATCAGAATATTGAAACAGTAAACGAAATAAAATATTTGGGTGTTGTAATTGACGAAAATTTAAACCTTGATGCTCATGTAAATTATATTTGTAAAAAGATATCTAAAAAAATTTACTTTTTGAGTAGAATTAGAAATAAAATGTCAACAAAGACATCAATTAATGTATATAATACTATGATAAAACCCCACTTTGAATATTGTTCAACTGTTTTGTTTATGTGTAATAATCAGATGATGAACAGATTGCAAAAACTTCAGAATAGAGCTATGAGAATTCTCTTAAAATGTAATATATTAACTCCAATAAGAGAAATGTTACTAAAGTTATCATGGATGAGTGTGAACCAAAGAATAATGTATAACGCTATACTATTTGTGTTTAAAATTAAGTTTAATATATTGCCAAATTATTTAAATGGATATATAGTTTATGTAAGAGAAGCACAACCTTTTGCGTTGCGTAACATTGGTGATTTTCGCTTGCCAATGTATAGAAACTCGAAAACAAAAAATATGGTTCTTCATAGAGGATTAGATATTTATAATAATTTACCGAATGAATTGAAAATTGAAAATAATTTAAGAAAATTCAAAAAACTTTTAATTGGTTATGTCAAGAATAGATTTATTTAATATATGTAGATAAAGAATGTATGTAATGAATTTTTTAAATGGCAAATTATTGCCAAATAAACGTAAATAAATAAATAAAAAAAAACTAAGCGATTGCCTAAAATGAGTTCGCTATTTTCTGTAACATATAATTATATGCACCTGCGCCAACATTCAACTAATGTGTCAAAACACAAACTTTTTAGTTTCTCGAACCAAGCAGTTTCGAAACTAAAAATTGAATGTGCGCGCCTAGCCTAAGAGTTTACTTTTTTGTTCGTCATCCATTTTAATTTTGTCAGATGAAATATTTTACATAATTACAGCTGATTATGATAACAGATTTAGTTCAGTTTCATAACAGATCTCGTTTTCGAAGTAGCATAACAGACTTATAAAAGTTCGAACCTCTGAATACTAATCATAAAAGATCTTTTAAGGTGGGAATCTTTTATGATTCATAACAGAAAATCTATAGCAGAATAACAGATTTGGCAGAATAGGCCTAATTGCCTTTTATAGCCGAATTCTAGAAATTGAAGATGATAATAATGTCGATTTCCTTTACACACTAGGGATTTCGATCCCGGATCAATTTTTTGTGCGTGTTTCATATACATGTAAATCCCTCTGTCAAAAAAAAGAAAGATTTTTTGGTGTGAATGAACGCAAAATTTGTCGAGGGATCAAAATCTTCACACAGAAATTGATTTCTTAGGTGTGAAGGAAATCGACATAAAACTTGTTATATTTTTATATTGCGTTGCTTACCAACCGGCAGACATCTTGCATATCATGTTGATTGGCATCACATATAGAACTTCATTATAGTAGTTAAGTTAAGTCTACTCACATGAGTTAATTTACATATTGTTTTAAAAAATATCAATTTTCCAAAAACATTTTTGTTTTTACTTTTAGCGAAGAATTCTTTTATCAACGTCTTATATTCAAGTTCCAGAACTTCAAGGAAATCATTTTTGATCCAGCTTTATATGTGAAGGACTTAATTTTTATAGCCTTCGAATCTATTGGTTGGAGTGACGCAGATGGCAGCAAAGAAGAGGTGGCAAAAAACGTTACAAAACTTCTAATTGAGAAATCGCCTTTACTAAAGGAATATTTCTCAGTAAAAATTACAGAAGAAGGATTACTTGAAAGTGTTCCATCACTTATAAATAATCACGAACCCAGTATAACTTTCCTTCCAATGTACTTACTGAAATTGGCTACAAAAGTTGATTGGAATACCGAAGAAGAATGCTTTGAAAGTTTCTGTCGCGAAACAGCACGATTCTATTCTAGTGTTTCTACATCTGAAGCCTCATCAAAGAAATACAAATGGATGATGGAACATATTATTAGTCCGGCATTAAAAAAGGAATTTTTACCCAGTGGCCAAATCAAAGCACAAATGTATGAGCTCACAAATCTTCAGACTCTCTATAAAGTATTCGAAAGATGTTAAATGATTGGAGATATTTTTTTTTAATTTAAATACATATTTAAAAATACAGAATTTATAAATTCGGTTGACGCAACCTCTTTTCTTTATGCTCATTCATAACATGAATCTTTAACTTTTCCATGATCTCATTCTGATATTCGGGTGGAGTTGGCTTGGTTTTTGTTGCCCAGTAATAGATGTCCCAATCGTTTGTTACTCCATTTATGAGCTTATCATACAATTGAGTTTGTTCCTTCGTCATATTTTTGAGATATTTTGAAGCAAAGGTGCTTAATAGTAAGTCATTTTCAAGCATACCACGTTTACGGGATTGATAAAGAAGCCTTAAAAATTAATCTTGTGAAAATTTTAACGAAACAAATTGATGTAAATTTGGCCTTACCTTTGCTTCTGTTGATCTAGTGGTTCATTTAACTTGACTGGATACTCGGGGATAGGCAAATGATCAGGATTGTCTTCAAAATCGATAATAGGTACGTCAGCATGATTTTGTTTTGGGGGTTTGTCCAATACGTTGCTCGAATAGAAACGAATGTTCTTGAAAATATTTGAACTTCGCATAAACGATGATGACTACAAATAAATTTAGTCCACCAATTAAAACAAAAAACTTAGTTAAATACGTACAATTATCAATTTTTTTTTATTATATAACATATAACACAATCTGATGAAATTCATTAAAATTGTAAAAGATTTGGTTTTGCTTACCACGAGTGCGAGACGAAGCATATCTGGATTTAAGAATAAATACCTGGATTCTTATCTAACGATTTGATGGAATAAATATAAATTGTCACTGCTTTTTCAAAACAATAATATTGTAATTGTAAACAGAATCGGCTATTGAAAAGGACAAACAAAACACGTTCAGTGTTCGAACAGATATTAACAACTCAACTACATTATTTACTATTTACACATTTTACAAACAAGATGTCAAACATTAGTTGTGTTCAACCAGGAAAAGGCCAGTGTAGAGTAGTGTAGTACAGTGCAGGTTCATGAAAACTGTCAGAGCAAACTCAAGCAAAAACGTCATACGTCAGATGTTAAAAAGAAGAAAACAAATTAAATTCGTCGCAAGTAAAATGCCTTATGCATGCGCTGAAGTCGATGGCAAAGGGAGGAAATTCATTCCCAGTGGCTGCGACGACGTTGTTGGCTTTTTAGACACAAAATCTCTTCCTCTTCTTCACCGTTTTTCATCGAACTTTCAAACACTTGCGTTCGGAATTCTTCGTGTAAATATTCATACATAAGCCTAGTACGCAGATCGGGAAAAATTTTGTTTCCCATACATTTTTTTTCCTGGGACAAATTTTGTCTTGGATATTTTTCCGAGCAGTACGCAGTTCGTGCGCAAAATTCAAACTATTGTGAATTGCTCAACAAAATGTCTCCACTAAATTTTGCCAGGAAAAAGAATGATACAAGCATTATTTTGCGGGACAAATTTTAACAGCCGAAAGTGATTTTTATCAAAACTGGTTTTATATAAAAGGTGCTGATGCTTCTCTTGAAAGCATCGAGAGGAGATTCCAAAAAGGTATGAACGACTTTTGTAAGACAACCCGTTCCAGAGATACACTATAAAACACATTAAATTAGATTTTAATTCTCAAACTTCAAACTTTTGCGCGAGATTTGGCAACGTTTTGTAGAGATTAAAATTGTAGAGATAAAATTTGTCTTGTCTCGATCTGCGTACTAGGCTATAGATTTAATAAAGATATTATTGGATTAATTGAAGAACACTGAATCACCAGAGATTGCCCTTCACTCGAAATTGGCTCTAATCTATGCATTATTTAAAAAGTTTAATCAAAAATACAAAGCGCGGACAAAAATCAACTTTATTCCTTAAAGCCTAGTACGCAGATCGGGAAAAATTTTGTCTCCCATACATTTTTTTTCCTGGGACAAATTTTGTCTCGGATATTTTTCCGTGCAGTACGCAGTTCGCGCGCAAAATTCATACTATTGTGAATTGCTCTACAAAATGTCTCCACTAAATTTTGCCAGGAAAAAGAATGATACAAGCATTATTTTGCGGGACAAATTTTGACAGCCACCGTATTTCCGAAAGTGATTTTTGTCAATTCTGATTTTATGTAAAAGGTGCTGATGCTTGTCTTGAGATCATCAAAAGGAGATTCCAAAAAGGTATGAACGACTTTTGTAAGACAACCCGTTCCAGAGATAAGCCTAGTACGCAGATCGGGAAAAATTTTGTCTCCCATACATTTTTTTTCCTGGGACAAATTTTGTCTCGGATATTTTTCCGAGCAGTACGCAGTTCGCGCGCAAAATTCATACTATTGTGAATTGCTCTACAAAATGTCTCCACTAAATTTTGCCAGGAAAAAGAATGATACAAGCATTATTTTGCGGAACAAATTTTGACAGCCAAAAGTGATTTTTGTCAAAACTGGTTTTATGTTAAAGGTGCTGATACTTCTCTTGAAAGCATCGAGAAAAGATTTCAAAAAGGTATGACCGATTTTTGTAAGACAACCCGTTCCAGAGATATACAATAAAACACATTAAATTATTTTTTAATTCTCCAACTTCAAACTTTTGCGCGAGATTTGGAATAGTTTTGTAGAGATTAAAATTGTAGAGATAAAATTTGTCTTGTCTCGATCTGCGTACTAGGCTATACACTAAAAAACACATTAAATTAGATTTATTCTCTCCAACTTAAAACTTTTGCGCGAGATTTGGAAAAGTTTTGTAGAGATTCAAATTGTAGAGATAAAATTTGTCTTGTCTCAATCTGCGTACTAGGCAATGCACATCAGTGCAGAAATTTTCTCAATGAACACAAAAAAGCTACACTTTTCTGCCCAGAGTAGTCCAGTACAGCTGGTTGAACAGAACTATTATCAACCCGGTTTATATCAATATGAAGAATAAAAGATCAGAAGTAAACGCCACTCTCGTTATTCAATTTGATTTTCTTATTACTTTCTGTGACGTAATTGGAGACAGTCATACAGTGCTGTGAGAACTTAAAGACTATTCACATGAGAATGACCAACGAATAAAAAACAAATGGGATTTAAAACATACAAAAACTTTACAAAAGGGTAGCAATCTAGTTTAATTTAAAGTTAATTTATTAAAATTTGCGTTGTAATTGCTAAAAAGAGAGAAATTTGAGAAAATAAATTGGTCGTCGCAATCATATTGCAATTCGCGACGACCAATTTATTTTCTAAAATTTCTCTCATAGTACGCAGATCGGGAAAAATTTTGTCTCCCATACATTTTTTTTCCTGGGACAAATTTTGTCTTGGATATTTTTCATACTTTTGTGCATTGCTGTACAAAATGCCTCCACTAAATTTTGCCAGGAAAAAGAATGATACACGCATTATTTTGCGGGACAAATTTTGACAGCCACCGTATTTCCGAAAGTGATTTTTGTCAAAACTGGTTTTATGTAAAAGGTGCTGATGCTTGTCTTGAAAGCATCAAGAGGAGATTCGAAAAAGGTATGAACGACTTTTGTAAGACAACTCGTTCCAGAGATACACTAAAAAAAACATTACATTAGATTTCATCTCTCCAACTTCAAACTTTTGCGCGATATTTTTAAAAGTTTTGTAGGGATAAAATTTGTCTTGTCTCGATCTGCGTACTAGGCTTTTAGCAATTACAACGCAAATTTTAATAAATTAACAATAATCTAAACTAGATTGCTATCCTTTTGTAAAGGTTTTGTGAAGAATTAAGGCTAATACATATATGTTTTAAATCCCATTTGTTTTTTATTCGTTGGTCGATATCATGTGGATAGTCCTTTAGTAGAATTTGTTTTAAAAGTAAATCTTTTTTTTATTTAATATTTTTAAAATGTCCGATATACAGTTGAGCGTCGCCGGCCCATCGCGGGAAAAACCCAAAAAAAAGGATTTTTTATTGCAGGTCAAAATCTCTCACTCTCTTTTTCCTTTCAACTCGCGTAGAATATTTTGCCCAGCAAAGGAAGTTTATGAAAAGATACATTCATTTTCCCTAGCGATATCACCAAGTTTGGCTCCATTGAAAGGTTGTTTAATCATTTTCAGTGCCAAAGAAAAAAAAGGGTTGTTTTCTCTTTCACATTGTAGGCACTGAAAAGATGCAGGAATAATTATAACGTGTTCAGAATTGTTTTCATTAGTGTTAATGATGTCAAAAAACGATATTGCTATGTTTCTTGTCTTCTTCACCTTCTTCCGAGAACAAAGCACAAAATGCATCTGGAATATTGGAAACTACTGACTCATTGACTTTCTTTGAATGAAAGCAATGCAGACCTTCTTTTCAATGAAAGTGCCAGATGATTTCTACTCGGAATTCACCTTTATTTTTCCTTGACGAGCAAATTTCCTACTGAGTGGAAGCTTGGATTCAAAATATTTAAAATTGTATTGTCTGTGCGAACTTTGTTTATGCATATATCTATTTTTATCTACTTACATGTACACACATATTACATATATGGAACCTATAATAAGTTTGTTTTATTCTTATTCTAAAACTGATTTTACTTAGGTATATTTTTGTCTTCTTTTATTTTTTTACATGTTTCT
The DNA here is from genome assembly GCA_963931855.1 of Philhelius festivus. NCBI lineage: Eukaryota > Metazoa > Arthropoda > Insecta > Diptera > Syrphidae > Philhelius > Philhelius festivus. The sequence goes on from OZ007554.1 coordinate 146,105,694, forward strand.
CTGATTTTTATATCTAAAGCCTAGTACGCAGATCGAGACAAGACAAATTTTATATCTACAATTTTAATCTCTACAAAACTTTTCCAAATCTTGCGCAAAAGTTTGAAGTTGGAGAATTAAAAAATAATTTAATGTGTTTTGTAGTGTATCTCTTGAACGGGTTGTCTTACAAAAGTCGTTCATACCTTTTTGGAATCTCCTCTCGATTCTCTGAAGACAAGCATCAGCACCTTTTACATAAAACCAGTTTTGACAAAAATCACTTTCGGAAATATTTTGGCTGTCAAAATTTTACCCGCAAATAATGCTTGTATCATTCTTTTTCCTGGCAAAATTTAGTGGAGACATTTTGTACAGCAATGCACAAAAGTATGAATTTTGCGCGCGAACTGCGTACTGCTCGGAAAAATATTCAAGACAAAATTTGTCCCAGGAAAAAAACAATGCATGGGAGACGAAATTTTTCCCGATCTGCGTACTAGGTTTAAAGTATTATTATACTTACTAGAAATATAAAACCCGTAGGTAGTATATTTTTTTATATACCTAGGTATCCCAATTTATAATAAAGCCTCCTGATGCTCATTCACCAGTAAACAAATCTTCAAAAATGTCACTACGAGTTGCACGGAACTGCAAAACAATGTTCAATTATTCAGTTTTCGCATTTTATTTATTTATCCGTTAATGGTCTAACGTTAAAAAACTTATAGCTAATTACATTTACCTACAAAATAAATAAATACATACAACTACAATATTCGAATGTTAAAAAAGTTTTCTTTAATTTTTTACTTTTGACATTGTCGTTTATAGAAGATATTAAAAAAATAATACTTATTGAAAACTGAAATCAATTGATTTAGAGGGCTATTCACACCATAGTTTTTTCTGCTAAAAATCGGACATAAAGGCAACTGTCATCTTCTTATGCTAGTTTGACTATAGCTAAAATTTAGACGATACAGAGCTGATGGAGATATTATTGAACCATTGATTAATTTTACAATAAAACAAAGCTGGAGATACTGCCTATGTTGCGAAAGTGATGGGAGGCTTATAAGCAAGAGTCTGTGAGAATATGGAGGTAGTGTGGATCTTTGGGACCACGGAAAAAAACGAAAACAAAAGCGCAAAAACCTTTTTTGGATACCTTCAAGTCTGTTTATATGAACAGAATAGTAAGGTGTCCATATTACGCAGCCGTATTCAAGTATTGGTCTGACAAAAGATATGTAAAGGAGCTTGAGGACGTAGGGATCATGAAAATCATGAGAGAATCGTTTAATAAAACCGAGAATTTTATTAGCTTTTTTAACTACAAAGTTATAATGGGCAGTGAACATTAATTTACTGTCAAGAATAACACCTAAATTAGAGAAAACAGATAATTTACAAAGAGAAGAAGAATCTTATATGTAATTCTAATCTATAATTGTTTTTTTGCGTGTAAAACACATTGTTTTACATTTGTCAATATTCAAGAAAAGTCGGTTTGTATTGCACCATTCCCTAAATCTATGTAGATTAGTCATTAATTGAACATATAGTTTTGAAAATTTTAATGTCATCAGCATATATCAGAACAGAATAGTTTTTTATCACAGAAGTTATATCATTTATATATAAAATTAATAATAGGGTCCTAAATGGCTACCTTGTGGAACACCAGAGTTAAGGTAAAATTGACCAGAGAGCTCATTTCTAAAAGTAACACTATAACTTCTATTCATTAAATATGACGAGATCCACATTAAGAATTTGTCATTAAATCCTAAGGCCTTAAGTTTATGTACTAAATTTTTATGACACAATTTATCGAAGGCTTTTTACTAAAGTCTGTGAACACACAATCTACTTGTTTCCGATTTTCAAAGGAGTCATGACAAAATGAAGTAGGTTTGTAATAGTTGACTTATTTTGGACGAAACCATGTTGATTGTCACAAATTATTGGCTTACAGTTAAAGGATAACATATTACATACAATGGACTCGAACAGTTTGGGAATAACAGAAAGTTTGGCGATGGGTCGGTAATTCGTGATTTCATTCTTAGACTCTTTTTTTATGAATTGGAATTATAAAACACTTTTCCATAATAATGGAAAGATTGAGCACCGAAGAGATTCATCAAATAATACAAAAAGAGGATAGGATAAATAGGACACACATTTTTTTTAACACACAAGATGGTACACCATCAGGACCAGGGCTGAAACATACGTCAAGTTCTGAGACTACGAACAATTGAATCTTCACATATGGTAAAGTTAAGTGAGTTAAGTTGTGGAAAATTTTGGGCTGGAAAGAACAAATCGGAAGATTGAAAAGACGGAGGCACATCGAAAGCATCTTTAAGGAAATTAGCAAAAATATTTGAAATTATTTGGGAGTCATGACTTGTTGTGTTATTAAATGACATTGAGTTAGGGTAACCATCAACATTTCTTTTACTTTTCACGAAGTTCCAAAAGTTTTTTAGGCCCTATTTTAACTCTTCTTCAATTTTTAAAATATAATCTGAGTAAAGAGTGTTGAATTAATCAGTAAAAAAAAAATATATTTAAGTTCGGAGTAAGTTCTTAAATCATCATCAGCTCTGGTTTTACTAAATTTAAGCCATGCTTTATTTCTTTTATTTTTAAAGTGAGCGTCAAACCATGGTGGAGTTTTAGACTTATAGCAAGATTTGCGTAATGGAGTAGTTTCATAAAAACAGTTAAATAGAATACTATACAATTTAAGACACATATCATCAATATTACTGTAGGAATCTAGTATTTGGCAACTCCTTCCCCCTATCATTTCCTGAAAGTTAACGAAGAAGCCAATCATATGATTTACTTCCTAAATCCAAAATAGTTGGCAGCATCGATGTTTGGAGCCGATGTTCATAGAGGAGAACAAGAATGAGGCCTCTTTGACAACCAACCAGCGATCCAGCAACATCTTCGAGCCAGACCTACTTAACTGCTTTTTGTTTTTTTTTTTATAATCTACACGCGCTCAAGGGATTATGATTACCCTTTAAATGTTTCAACACAGCGCGGGCGTGAAGTTAAGGAAGAGAAAGAAGGATAGGAAAGATGTGTGGCACGATGTTCTGAGAATAAAGGTTGTTGTCTCAGATATTTTATCTCCAGGGATGGCGGCTGAACTAAAGCGGAGAATGCCGTGTCTTATTTCGATGCCGCTTATAATTCACATTATTTTATTCGTGTTCATCCTTGTTGGGCATACTAGTTTAACTCAATTACATGTTGTTAGTGTTATGCCTGAACAACATGTAATGAGTAAACCAGCAACCCATTGATGACAATTTTAGAAGCTTTTTAATGGAATTAAAACGACATAGACGACGGCAGGGATCGAACCTGTTATCATGAGGTTCACAGGCGAGCACACATCCATCGCGCCACGGCCACCATTTTAACTTATCAAATTGAATTGTACTTTTACTCAAATTAATTTTTACTTAAATTAATAAATTAAAACGTTTAAAAAATTACATTAAACTCTACATGGGGGCTCAACCTTTTAAAAATTAAATTAAAATTTAATCATTGGACCTGTGCACATTTTAATTAATTTAAGGTGTATTCAAGTCGCGGTTGCTGCTGAGAAGCTGTTTACATCGAGGGAATATTTTGCCGTGCAAATAACCCGGCTTGATGGTATCATAAAAAAAAGTTAAAATTTCTCTTAAAATTCCACATTGGGACGTTAGGACAGTGAGAGAAAATTCTATTCAAATTAGAAAAAAAAATTGCAAAAGAGTTAAGTGAAATTACTGCTTCGAGTGTACGAACGAGTGTACAATTACTTTTTTTTCTAATTGATATCGATTGACACTTTAAATTATTTATGGATTAGCTTCGCTGTTGTGTGCTTGTGCGTAGGAAATTTGACGTTGATTTGCAGTTTTTCTATTTTTTTGGTGATTCGTGGTGTTCCGTTATGATGGGCAGAAAAAAATAGAAATAGTACTACGAAAAATCCATAATCGTTAGATATCTCAGATGCTATGGCAGAGCTAGAAGAGAAAAGTAGGCAATCGAAAGTTCGGGAAGAAAAACTGGATGAGAGGGAGAACACTATAGGTGCGTTTTATTATTCACAAATCTATCTGGATCCGGATCTGGATTAAGTTTTAACATGTATTACAAAAACAATTTGGGATCCTGTTTTCTATCGGGATCTATTTCAAAGATCCAAAAATTAGTTATTACACTGGCGAGTAGATGGCTTTTTAAGGTAAGGTAGTGTAAGCTATAGTGTAAAGAAAAAAGACAAGAAATAATTGAAAATTTACAAACCAAAGGATAAAAAGAGACGGACTTATAACACTGCTGTCACTAAGATCCGTATCGTTTTATTTTCAAGGGAAGATCCCGATCCAGATCCAGATAGATTTGTGGATAATAAAACGCACCTTATAAGGAGATGTTGAGATTTTCCTATTGCATGATGAGGTGGAAGCTCTACGTAATAGAAGTCGTGGAGCTGCGTCTTTCGTAGATGTTTCAAACTCAATACAAGAGTTTGATGGTGATGACGACTACAGTGTTTTTTGTTGGATAGGTGAGGTAGAGAGCGCGGCAGAATTGATGAAGTGGACTCCGCTAGAGAATCTTTTGTTCGCGAAAAGACTTTTATCGGGCTCTGCGAAAATGGATATTCGTTCTGAGCCAGGGCTTAACATGTGGGAAAGGTTAAAAAATATCTATCTGATGAGTTCGGAGAAAATTGGTCGAGCGCGGAGGTACATAGGAAGCTAGGCGCAAAAAAACAAAGCAAAGATGAGACAGTTTTGCAATACTTCCTAAAAATGAAAGAGTTAGAAGCTCGTGCAAGTATTGAAGAAGTCTCGGTAATACAATATGTGATAGATGGTATAACAGACTCACACAACAACAAAGCAATGCTTTACGGCGCAAACAATTTTAAAGACTTTAAGCGAAAGTTGGAAGTCTATAAGACTTTCTCTGAAAGATGTCAGGCGTCATCATTAGGTTCAAAGCTCAGTTCGTCATCAAATAAAGCGTCGGTTTCGGGTAATGCTGGAGGTTTAAGTTTGGTTTGTTTTAATTGCGGACTTAAGGGTCATCGGGCCAGTGTTTGTAGCAAGAAATCAGAAGGGCCTAAATGTTTCAAGTGCAAACAGTTTGGCCACAAATCTCCGCAATGCACTAATGGGGCTACTCCTAAAGCTACTGTTAAAGCTAGTTGTACTTTGAATAGTCCAAATTCAAATTTTTACAAGACAGTTTAGTTTAACAAGGAAAATTATTCAGTTGAGGCTCTTTTGGATACGGATAGCGAGCTCTCATTATTACGCTCAGATGAATACATTCGATTAGGTGCTCCAACATTGACCAATGCAGTTAAGAGGCTTATCAGACAGAGGTGTCCAAACTTTAGGAAGCTTTGTGGGAAGCATTTCATTGGACGAAAATATTTTTGAGGATATAATCCATGTTATATCCGACAGCTATATGTCAATGCCTATGATTTTGGGTCAAAATGTTTTTACTAACACTCAAATATCCATAACTCCGAAGGCGGTGCAGGTGAAAAAGCTTAACAATTTTCTAGAATGCTTTATGGTTAGCCAGGAGCATGAACTTGATTTGAAAGTGGGAAATCTGGAGTTCAAGGAACAAATCGAAGATCTGGTAGAAGAATATAGTCCAAAGGAAGAATGTCAAAATAATTTCGAGATGAAAATCATCCTAAACGATGAAACTCCTATTTACCAAAACCCGCGTCGTCTTTCACCTCTTGAAAAGCAGATCGTTGATGACACAATTGAGGAATGGCTAGAAAAAAAAATTATTCATGTAAGTTCATCAGATTTTGCAAGTCCGATAGTCCTAGTTTCCAAAAAGATGGATCTAAACGTCTATGCGTTAATTTTAGGCAGCTAAACAAAAAAATTATTAGGAATCACTTTCCTCTTCCGCTCATAGAAGATCAGATAGATAAGCTTGGAACGTCCAAAGTATTTATAACACTAGACGTCGAGAATCGGTTCTTTCATGTGAATGTTGAGGAGAGTAGCAGGAAGTACACGTCTTTTGTAACTCCGTCAGGTCAATTTGAGTTCCTGAAAATGCCGTTTGGGTTATGTTTGTCGGCAAATGTATGTGGGATATAAAAATAAAAAAGAACCGAACTTAGATTTAAGAAATTTAATCCAAGCGTTAATTCAAAATTATAATAGGTGCGTTTTATTATTCACAAATCTATCTGGATCCGGATCTGGATTAAGTTTTAACATGTATTACAAAAACAATTTGGGATCCTGTTTTCTATCGGGATCTATTTCAAAGATCCAAAAATTAGTTATAACACTGGCGAGTAGATGGCTTCTATGATAAGGTAGTGTAAGCTTTAGTGTAAAGAAAAGAGACAAGACATAATTTAAAATTTCCAAACCCAAGGATAAAAAGAGACGGGCTTATAACACTGCTGTCAGTAAGATCCGTATCGTTTTATTTTCAAGGGAAGATCCAGATCCGGATCCAGATAGATTTGTGGATAATAAAACGCACCTAATATTATTTAATGAAAACAAAAAAAAGCTAATGAGGCCGTCGTTCACAAGTAGACGTCTATCGTGGGTCGCTGTTCGTCGTCGAGTCAGTTTTCCTTTCATCTCATATTACTTCCAAACATTTTAAATAGTGGAGAGTTGCTGACAAGAGACAGTGGCGTAGTGTATCATCCCACAAATCGGCCATCCTGTTCTATAGCTGACCCCAGCGTACTGTGAAAAAAACAAAATAAATTAAGTAAAACTTATTCTTCGTCAGAAGACGAAGTTATATCAAAATCTGTATGCCGCCAAGTTTTCATCATATCTGCACTACTTAATGTTGAATTTGGTCCTTCGTGTTCTCCGATTTTCTCGAGCTCATATCTGTCGTGATTTCCAACTTTGGTTATCCTGTAAGGCCCAAGGAATTTTCCAGCCAACTTAAGATTCGGTCCAAATTGAGTTCGGCGAATGGCTACCAAATCACCTTCCTTGTGCTGTTTAGATGGTCGTCGCTTACAGTTGTAAGTGTTTTGGTTCTCCTTTTGAATTTCGGCAATGGACTTTCGTGCTAAATCCCTGGCATCATCTCGCTCGCTTGCAAACAACTCCCGAATATCTTGGTCAATCAAATCAACAAGATTAGCGTCTGTTATGTTCCTCATTTTGGTTCCGAACATCAACTCGAATGGTGTTGTCCTTATGCTGCGTTGCCATGTTGAGTTTAAGAATTGTTGAAGTGAACTGGTGTGCACGTACCATTTCTTTGGGTTTTCGGCCGATAACTTTGTTAAAACCGAGATAATCACTCTGTTCATGCGTTCGACTTGGCCATTCCCTCTTGGGACGCCAGTTGTAATCACAAGGTGTTCAATTTTCTCCTCTTTGCAATACTCCTCGAACACTTTGCTGGTAAAGGCAGATCCTCGATCAGATATTATCCGGGCTGGACTTCCAAATGAAACTTTTTGCAATTCCAACTTCGCAATCACCTCCGCCGCTGACGTCGTTTTGGTTGCATAGATCCAAACAAATTTGGAAAACGCATCCACAACGCATAGGATGTAACTGTATAGTTTTGTGGTCTTCTCCAGTGGTCCTAGATGATCAACGAGGTATGTACAAAGTGGCTTACTTTCTTTGTCAATTGGTGAAAGGAATCCCTCCTGCTTTCCAGCTTTTCTTTCTGCCAATATGCAGGCAATACAATTTTTTCGTATGTCTTCCAATTTTTTGCTCAAGCCTGGTATAAAATAGTCCCTCTTGAGTATTTCTTCCATCTTTCTTGATGCAAAATGTCCGTCGTTGTGTATATTGCGTAAAAGTTCAACCTGCATCTTCTTGGGCACATAAAGGAGCTTTCGCCCTTCATCGTCATTCTTATATATCACTCCTCTTTCGCAAATAAATTCATCATATGGTCCTTGTTCCAAAGGCTTTTTTATGATTGTAATATGTTCATCACTTTCCTGCGCTATAATAATTCTTTGTAAAAATTCGCCTTTAACTAGACTTACCGCGTTTCTGCTCAAAGCGTCTGCGTGACGCATTCTATCCGCACTCCGATGTTCGAGTACAAAATCAAACTCTTGAGTTACCAGCACCCAGCCTGCAATCCGAGATGAAAACTCCCTCTTCTCCATAGTGCCTTTGAACGCAGCACAGTCTGTCACGATTTTAAACTGAATACCCAGCAAATAATGTCGAAACTTTTTTAATGCTGCTACCACCGCAAGAGTTTCCAGCTCATAGCTGCTGTAGTTTTGTTGTTGGGGTAATGACTTTTTGCTGAAATAAGAAATCGGATAAAAGCTATTATTCTCCTTTTGCAGCAACACTGCTCCGAAACCCCATTTTGAAGCGTCCGTGTGTAGCTCGGTTTCTGCATCCTGCCTGTACAGTCTTAAAACTGGTTCCGTCGTTAGGATTTTTTTCAATTCTTCGAAAGCCGCTACCTGTTTAGCCCCAAATACAAATTTGACGTCCTTTTTCAGTAGATCGGTGAGTGGTCTTGCTATAGACGAGTACCCTGGAACAAATCTTCTGAAATACCCTGTAAGACCCAGGAAACTTTGAATTTTTATAATATTCGTTGGCTGTGGAAACTTTTTCACCGCAATTAATTTAGCTTCAGATGGCTTGATTGTTCCACCTTCGATTCGAAATCCTAAGTAATCTATTCTTTAACAGAGGAACTGGCACTTTGACCACCGAAATTTGAGACCATATTCAGTGGCTACTTCAAAAACTTTAACTAGATTACGTATCGCCTCATCATAATTTTTCCCTAATACAACGATGTCGTCCATATAAAGCAGTACTATCTTTAAAATCATCAAATCTCTGAATACCAAATTAACGTGTCTTTGGAAAATAGCGGGTGACACACAAAGGCCAAAAGGTACTCTGTTAAACTCATGCTGGTCACGATGAGTAACAAAAGACGTATACTTTCTACTTTCTTCGTGAACAGGGACGTGGAAAAACCCATTTTCCAGATCTAAAGTGGAGTAAACATTAGCTGAACTGAGCTGGTCGATCTGATCATCTATAAGAGCCAAGGGATTGCGATCACGAACAATGATCTTGTTGATTCTCCTATAATCGACACAAAGTCGTTTGGTTCCATCTTTTTTATTTGCTAGGACAATAGGGGAGGAATATTCCGAATTACTTCGGCGAATAATATTAGCATCTAACCACTCTTGCACTTGTCTCTCAATAATTTCTTTTTCCAAAGGAGCTAGCCTACGAGGTCGTTGAGCAATAGGATTATCGTCTTTAAGAATGATTTTCATCTCAACATTCGTCGATTTTTTACCAATGGGCTTGTAATTATTAACTAGCTTTCCGATTTCTTCACTATAATTAGGATTGCTTACACAGATATCAATTTTTTTTGCAATTACCTGGTAACAGTTTTTCAGTTCCGGCTCCAATTTTTCGACCTGTATACCATCCGTGCTCAGAGTTATACGTGTGCCTCTCAGAATGTCCTTTCCAATCAACAGCTTCTGCTGCAAGAACTTTGATGAAACTACGTATATTTTAGCACGATACGTAATGTCATCAATTTCAACATTCGCCATAAAATACCCATAAGGTTTGGTACAGTCTTCTGATAGTCCTCTGAAAATTTTATTATCGCTTATCAGAGTTGGAGATCCAAGTTTGAAATACTCGTTTGACTGTATTAAAGTCGCATCAGCTCCCGTATCGATTCGCCCCTTTACCTTGTAACCATTCACCATAACCCCTTTTGTTTCCAGTTCGGAAACATCATCCTCGACCAAATTAACCTCTTTTGATTCCAACTCGGAATCAGCAGCCTTGACCAATTTCACAGCCTTAAATGTATCTTTCCGCGACGGACAATTTGGAGATAAGTGTCCAAATTCTTCGCAGTTAACACATTTAGGACCTTTTTTCTTGAAATCACACATTTTACTCTTGTGCCCTTTCTGACCGCAGTTGAAGCACCGAAAGTTGGAATTTCCAGGAGTGTCTTTAGAATTTTTTGGACCCTTTACCTGCGTCTGAGAGTGCCTCCCTAAAGAGCTTCGGAAACGCTCGTACTCAGTCAGTTTCACCTTGAAATCATGCATGGATTGTGCACCATACAACATAACCTTGTTGGCCGATAAATCGTCGATACCATCGATTACGTATTGAATTAAAGAGCGTTCATCTACACCAAATTTAGCACCCAGTTCACGCATGGCAAACAAAAACTCAACAACCGATTCCCCACTTTTCTGCTTCCTTGTCGTCATCGCCCTATGTACATCTCCTACCGTCATCGTATTCGAAAATTCCTCGAGCAAAAATAGCTTTAACTCTGACCATTGTATCATGGTGGGCTTCGTCTTTAAAGCCATTTTTGCTGTACCCGTCAGCAACCGCTTAGCGAAAAGAATCTGTTTCATTTCGTCCCATCTCATCAGCGAAGATGCAGTTTCGAATTCATCGACCCATGCTCCTACATCACCCTGGCCACTAAATTGAGAAACCGCATTGAGTGCATCTTCAAAAGTTCCTACACTGGCCCTCTCGTTTCGTCGTTTTAATTCATCGATTTCAGTTCGCAATAATGACACTTCAATATCTGGCCTAGTCGTATAATCTGGGATAGTCGCTTGCTCCGTCACGTGGCAGTTGGTTATCGACGTTAACACCTATTCCAGAACCTACACCGACCCCGTTCGTTCTTCCAACAGCTTCACTATTTACAGGTATGTTGCTTCTGGCTCCACTGCCAGAAGGCTGTACGTCATTAGCTTCTTCAGCATGTTGAGGCAGCCCAACACCCATTTGTGAATTCCACTGCCACCAATTTGTCCTACACTTCAGCTCAACCTCGCGTCTCGTTATTTCTGATTCACGTCTTAATAGTATTTCCAGCATTTCTGAAAAATCAGCCGCCGTCGTAATGGCTGTACTATTCAGATTTTTCCTGCGTCTGCCTACCGTTCTCGTCGTAAAAAAAATCGTCGTATTTTTTGGTTCGTCACGTGCCTCGTTATTATACAAAAAAATTGTACCGTTTTATCGTCTTTACCGTATTATCGTTTTTACTGTTGTACCGTTCAATCGTCTTTACCGTACTATGGTTTGTACTATGTCGTTTGTACCGTATTTCGTTTTTACCGTTAGTTAGACCGATGATCTTATCTAAAAAAATTTTTTTTTCTGTGTAGCGGATTAACTCGAACACAAAAAAAGGAAAAACGATTAAGAGGCAATTAAACTGATAAAAGAACATGCACAGTCTTTTGTATTTTTTCCCGATAATTTGATTTAGGATTTTATCTGATTGATGTTATTTTCAGATAGTTCCCGGTATTGAGCCCCCAGAGTTGTGGGATATAAAAATAAAAAAGAACCGAACTTAGTTTTAAGAAATTTAATCCAAGCGTTAATTCAAAATTATAATATTATTTAATGAAAACAAAAAAAAGCTAATGAGGCCGTCGTTCACAAGTAGACGTCTATCGTGGGTCGCTGTTCGTCGTCGAGTCAGTTTTCCTTTCATCTCATATTACTTCCAAACATTTTAAATAGTGGAGAGTTGCTGACAAGAGGCAGTGGCGTAGTGTATTATCCCACATGTATTCCAAAAATTCATTATCTGGATATTTTCGCCGCTTATAAGAGAAGGAATACTTATCGTCTATATTGATGATTTTATAATCATTGCAAAATCATGTGAAGAAGCCATTCAGAACTTGAAGAAGGTTTTCAAATTAGCTGCACAATTTGGTCTTCGTTTCAACTGGAAAAAGTGTCGCTTTCTCTTCAGCAAAATTGAATACCTTGGCTATGAAATTAAAAATGGGCAGATCAGCCCATCAAAATTGCCGTGAAGAACTTTCCAGAGCCTAAGAGTTTAAAAAATGTGCAGAGCTTTCTTGGCCTGTTGTCGCAACACCCAGTTCTCATGATCTATAACCCCAAAGCTGAAAATGAATTACATACGGATGCGTCTAAATTCGGATTTGGAGCAATAATGATGCCGTATATTTTTACAGTCGAAAGACCTCTCCGACTCAGGAAAAATATAGTAGCTACGAATTAGAGGTTTAAGCTATTGTTGCAGCGTTAAAAAAATTGAGGGTATATCTTCCTGGGATTCATTTTAAAATCGTCACTGACTATGCGGCATTTAAGCAGACGATGGAAAAAAAAGAGCTAGCTTCGAGAATAGCGGGCTGGGCATTGCTACTTCAGGATTTCGACTTCTATAGAGCATAGAGCAGGCACAAAAATGAAGCATGTAGATGCACTAAGCCGAAATCCCTTATCCATGGTTGTTCAGAGCGAGTTAGTCGAGAGGTTGAAAACAGACCAGAAGAAAGATGAAAGAATCGCAATTATTATTAAACTTTTGGAACAAGGTGGATATAAAAATTTCGTTTATGAAAACGAAATTTTATACGAGGTGAACGGCCAAGGAGACCGGTTCTTATGCATTCCAAAAGGTATGGAAAAGGAACTTATTAAAAAGGTCCACGACCAAGGTCACTTTTCTGTTAGGAAAATGGAAGATGTCATAAAGCGAGACTATTCTATTCCTAATCTTAAAGAAAAAATAGAAAAATGTAGACAGAGCTGTATTGAGTGCATATTATCGGAAAAGAAGCAAGGGAAGCAGGAAGGCTACTTGTACCCGATTCCAAAAGAGGATCGTCCGTTACACACGTATTACTTGGATCACGTCGGACCACTTTCAGCAACTGGGAAGCAGTACAAGTATATTCTCGTTGTCGTAGATGGTTTCAGTAAATTTGTGTGGATATATCCGACTAAAACCCTGTGTACTTCAGAAGTACTTCAAAAACTTAGTCAACAGAGCAGCGTTTTTGGAAATCCACAGCGATTTATCACTGACAAAGGCGCAGCTTTTACTTCTAATAATTTCGACGAATATTGTCAAGAGGAAGGTATCAAACACATAAAAATAACGACAGGGGTGCCAAGAGGTAATGGGCAGGTGGAAGGAATTAATAGAGCTATTATTCCTATTCTTACAAAACTTTCTTTGGAAAAGCCTCAAAATTGGTATAAATTGACAAATAAGGTGCAACAGTTTTTAAATTCCAGTCTTAGCAGAAGTACTGGCCGATGTCCTTTCGAACTGATGTTTGGTGTTCATATGAGGAACAAGAAAGACGTCCGCATTGCTGAAGCAGTATCTGAAGAACTTTTGGAGTTATTCAACGAGGAGCGAGATACTATGCGTGAAGAAGCGAGAAAGATTTACCTGAGATGACCTACCTGCGATGACCTACCTGAGATGACCTACTTACATAAGATGACCTACTTACCTGAGATGACCTACTTACCTGAGATGACCTATCTGAGATAACCTATCTGAGATAACCTACCTGAGATGAACTACCTGAGATGACTTCCAAAGATGACATAACTACCTGAGATGAATATTTACCTGAGATGACTTCTTATTTGAGATGATTTTTATGCTTGGATAGCTGGATAAATTAATTTTCCTTTTATTTAACCTTAGATGATTTTGAGATGAGATTTACCTATCTGAAAGGAGAAGTTCCCAGAGACGTTGAACAAGCAGGATGGCTGAGTTGTAGGAATCTTGTATATGGCAACTCCTTCCCCCTATCATTTCCTGGAAGTTAACGAAGAAGCCAATCATATGATTTACTTCCTAAATCCAAAATAGTTGGCAGCATCGATGTTTGGAGCCGATGTTCATAGAGGAGAACAAGAATGAGGCCTCTTTGACCACCAACCACCGATCCAGCAACATCTTCGAACCAGACCTACTTAACTGCTTTTTTATTTTAACTTATCAAATTGAATTGTACTTTTACTCACATTAATTTTTACTTAAATAAATAAATTATAACGTTTAAAAAATTACATTAAACTCTACATTACGGTTTAAGAGAATTTGATTCCAATCAACATTACACAACAAATTGATTAGTTCATTAAAATTACATTTTTTCAAATTGAATTCTAGTTTTTCAATTGAATTGATATGGATATTGCATACATTTATATTGAGTGATATATTTAAAGCTGGATGGTGACGGTCTTCTACTAATAGTATAACGTCGGCTGGAGTTACAGCTACGTCAGCATTTATTGTATCGGAGAAAAATATTAAGTCCAAATATTTATTAAAACGGTTAGCAATCCCATTAAATTGACTAAGTCCACAAGAAGCTAGACCATCAATGATTAAGAACTCATTAGTACTCGTCGGGTTGACAGGAGAAAAATTGTTGAAATCTGTTGGTTTTTTCCAGTTCAGGTTTGGAAGATTGAAATCACCTAAGATAAGGAGCTCATCATTTGGTTCCATTTGGTCATGAATTTTCTCAATTAAGTTTATGCAGTTTTCATAGATACAGATTGTAGATCGTGGAGGTATGTACACTGAGATGATATAAAGATAACCTGTTACCAATTTGATTTTGATACATAGTATTTCATAGCATTTGCCCCGGTATCTTGAAAAGGGTTATGGGAAGAGGTTTTTATATTATGTTGCTTGTTTTCAAATTCATGTATTATTATCCCTTTTGGCCAAATGTTGAGTTGAGAAGATGGCAAATTGAATCTGGAACTTTTATCTTAAAAGATGCATATTTGGAGTAGTTTCGATGAATCATTTTCTCAACTTTTGATAGCCAAGATGTACCTGTCTTATTTGAAATAAAGTTTTTTATATCGAGGTCGTTTGTTGAAGGGTCAAGTTTAGATATGAATAATGTTCTATGACCTTCTACCACTTTCAATCCACTTAAAATGGGTGAATTTAGATGATTGACAAGACTTGTTTTTTTGGCTGAATGAAATGATGAAGATATTTTATATTAGGTAACGTTGATGACGATGGATTTACCACAACAGTTATAGGCTCAGTTAATGTTGGTGAGATTACTGGTGCTATGATTGTGTCAAATGATGTCGATAAAGTAGTTGGAGGTAGAGGTGATTAAAGAGGTTGAGAAAGCGGCGGAGATGGGGAGATAGAGGTAGACGTAGCAGGCTTCTTCGTTGAGGGATTAACTTCACAAGATCAGTATCAGTTTCGTCAGTTTTTCGCTTTAAAGATGATGTATCGTTTAGTAATCGGCTATCAGTCATTTCGATTTCGCCATTATGTTATTCTGTATTGTAGGCGAAGTGGTTAATCTGTCAACTTTTTCGGTAAGATGCAGTAATTGAGCATGTAACTTTTCGAGGTTATATTTATTTTGTATAACGTTTCGAGTAATAGGTGCGTTTTATTATCCACAAATCTATCTGGATCCGGATCTGGATCTTCCCTTGAAAATAAAACGATACGGATCTTAGTGACAGCAGCGTTATAAGTCCGTCTCTTTTTATCCTTTGGTTTGTAAATTTTCAATTATTTCTTGTCTTTTTTCTTTACACTATAGCTTACACTACCTTACCTTAAAAAGCCATCTACTTGCCAGTGTAATAACTAATTTTTGGATCTTTGAAATAGATCCCGATAGAAAACAGGATCCCAAATTGTTTTTGTAATAAATGTTAAAACTTAATCCAGATCCGGATCCAGATAGATTTGTGAATAATAAAACGCACCTAATATTAGTGTACGCAAACGGATCGCACTCGTCACAAAAATAATAGAAAGATTTCCTTTCCTTAAAAAACTTAATAGTGCTGTAAGGGGCGTCAATACAATCTATATGAAGTGATCTTCTACAGTTGCCATGACATATTATTGAATCAATCAAATAGTCCGCAATTTTTTCGCATAAAGTGCAAGATGACATTTTAATTCAATTTTATCATTCAGTTTTGTCTTTTATTTTTTTTTTATTTTTTAGAGCAGTGTTAAAATTTCTTACAGGTAGGTAACGTAGTTTAGTGTGATGAAAGGGTTCGTGTATCAGCTAGATGTAGGTTGTAGGATAATGTAGTTTTTGACAATTCGAATTTCGCGATTGCAGACGTTGTTGTTTTATTGCCAAGAGAAAAAGTCAAATGTTTGTTTATGTAGAATCGAAAAAAACTATCGGCAGAACATCTACTAAAAATATACTTACAGGGAAAAGATGAGACAAAAGTAAAAAAGTTTTGATATCCAAATAAACGGGCAATTGTAGGTACATATATGCAAATATATCATTCAATTTTGATGAGGCTATGTGTATAATTGTGACAGCACACAGGTACCCAGTTAAAACTTTGTTGTTGAAGCGGAATGCGGGTTGCGGGTAGCATGTAATGAAGAATACAAAGGCGCAAAATTTTAAACAGCCTATTATTAAGGTATTAGTACTTTACTACTTAACAATTTGCTAACTTTATAGTAGTTTACTAACTCATTCTTAATTTTAAACATTTTCTAACTAGTATCGTACTAAAAGAATTTCTTAATAAATTGATTCTGAACACACCTAAAACAATGACATTTCGTGTAAAAAAGTAAGTACACGAACCTTTTTTGATGTTTGCAAATGTCAAAGAGTCATATGAAGCTAGCAAGATACTAAACAAATAAAGTAGGTATTTGATGATTTTAACTTTAATAAAAGGGTAGAGAAAGTATGATGCTATATTTGATTAAAATTTGCAAATTCGTTGTTTTAACCTAGTATCATACTAAAACAGCTTTAGCATCGTACTACTCGTAATTCAATTAAAATTTTGCGCAAAAATCTTTTATTGTGTGTAACACCACATTTTTCACTCACCACGGCAGATGAGGCAGCAATTGTGCTTGTAATAGCGGATTCGGCAACGAGCGAGCGGGATGGGTGAAAACTTATGAATTATGATTAATTTATCACTCACTTATATTTATTTTGTAATCGAAAATTTAATTTTTTTGTAAGAAAAAAAAATAAAAGATGACAATTGATATAAGTCACTCTTGGGAAGATGAGATATACAACAGATATTGTTAAATTACTAAAAACAAGGGTTTATGAATTAAAATATAATAGTTAGTTAAAAAAATATATCAATAATAGCCGTTTTTTTTTTGGAAAAGTTATCCGTAGTACAGTAGGATTTTATATGAATAACAAATACAACATCCGCAGTAGGATCACTGCCGATAAAAGGAGAAGTGAAATCCTGAATGAATGAATGTATGAAAAATTTATTCTATCTTTAACAAAAGTACAAAAGTGGCTGTAGCGTATGGCCTTCTTTAACAATCTTTCTTTATTTAGAGTTAAGTCTCGTGGCATGTCAATTTTAATATAATAACATAGTTTTGTTCTGCTCGTGCTCATGGGCGAGCGTCCTTTATACATTTGGGTGAAACGGAAGTTTCGTTGACTATATACATATTTACAAATTTAATACACTAATACTAACTTAAAAACTAAATATAGCGCCGTGCGCTATTGTATCTTTTCTTTTTTTACATTAAGTGTTGATATTACTTGTCTTTTTTGAAAATGAGAGCGAGAGCGCTCTATATATTTAAATATACAGTTAGTTCACTAGAGGAGTGAGAGAGTTAAAAAGTCAGTCATGAGCAAGTTGAGAGCGATGGCTCTATACTTATACATATATAATATATGTAAATATACATTTAGGACGTATTAGACTAAGAGCCCACAGCAATTTTTGGGTGTGATTGATAACAAAAAATAATTAGCATAATAAGATAGGCCTTTTATAGTTATTTATAAATGTGAACGTCTTGCATACCCTAGTGGTCGCAATAGTGCATAATAGTGCATCAAGTATGCCGTACGAATTATTTTTATTTAACATACATATGCATGTACCTGGATTAAAACAAAACAGCAAACCAATAAATCCAATCAAGTCCTTTTCTTAAAGGTAATGGAGCCAAGCGAAGGATATTTTCAAAAAACTAACAAACAATGAGCAAATCACATACCTATGTAACTTAGGGTGGGTCAAAAAAATCAAGTATTGTTTTTTTTTGGATCCGACACATGAAAACTAGTTCCTAGGTACCTGTAGAAAGTACTTACCAAATATTAGCTCTTAATATTAACGGGAAGAATATGCTCATCATAGTTTTCCATTTTCAATTTAGTATAATATAAAAATGGTCATATCTTATCAACAATAGATTGTTTAACCAATCGCATAGTCAATATTTGTAGGAAATTGAACGCTCTACAAAAATGGTCTTATATACTTTTTTCATTAATCCAACCATTTAAAAGATATTCAACGTCAAAGATTGAAGTATTTTAAGGAAAGTAACTTTTTCGTTTTTAATTTTGTAACTTAAGCCTAGTACTCAGTTCAAGTGAAAATGAAAATTTCATATAAAAGTGACTGCTGGTTCACTGGCATGAAATCCGCAACGAGAGGTGAGTACTAAAATGTGGATTGGAAAAACAAATATGTTCCACAACTTTTTCCACGCTATGATTTTCATTTCTCAATGTACAACCATCAGGAAAAAGTTTAAGGCAACGTGGAAAACTGTGACGTTTGTCAGTTGATTTGAATATTTTGTTTCAAAACAAAAAATTGAAAATTTATAAACAGAAAGAACGAATCAATTTAAAAACAATTGTCATTTTTTTTTTCATTCAAAGTGAGTATCAAAAATTCACGTGGAAAAGTTTATTCTATTTTCATTTTTATACTTCATGTGTAATTTGGAACGTATTTATTTTTCATTTCACGCTAGGTGAGTACTAGGCTTTAATAAAAAATAATTATTGTCAAATGAGTTTCAATTATTTCTATAGGAAATTGAACGCTCTACAAAAAAATCTCTGGAGTTAATCGATTACTCTAGCCATTCAAAAGATATTCGCAGTAGAATTCTAATGCCTATTGATTTTAGTAGTTTTTCAATAAATATTCCCAATTTATCCAGTTCATTTACGAATTTTGACAATATTCATGAGAATTTGAGTTGATTTCGATAGAATGACGGTTTGCAAGCTATATTTTATCTTTTGTTTTAGAATATATTTTTTTTTGAATCAATTTTTTAACGATATTTTCTTTTTATAACTTTTATTACAGTTTAGGATTGTTATTTAATATTTTTCAACGGGTTTATTTAAAATGTCATTTAAATTCCTTTTTTCCACAAAATTAATAATTGAATATTTTTTGTTTGGAGAATTTGAAAATTTAATTTCGAATGTTGGTAGTTCTGTTACTCAGTACTTGTCATACTAGCGCCATCTGTGGTATCAGGTCATTTCTATGTTTCCCCTTATACAGGGTGATTGGCATAAGGTGTGACAAAAAGCTAGGGCGTGTAGGTTGGACTTAGACAAGAAAAAAATCGTATGGGAGGGGGGGTCTATTTCCCCCCGTTTAGGCGGGAGGGGCAATTTAAGAAAAAAATCACTTAAAACAGAAAAAAAATTATTAGAAAATAACGGTGATACGTACAGAGTAATGCTATGGCATTTTGAAAAGCCAGAAATACATTCTTTAATTTTGTTTTTAAATAAAGTTGTTCGAGTGAATAGTTTTTGAAAAATTAATTTTCAAAATCAAAATTTTGAAAAAAAAATGAAATTTTTTTTTTTAAACAATTTTTTTTCAAAATTTTACGTAATTAAGTATTATTTTTTTATTCAATATTCAATACTCTTTTTAATGTTTGATCAAACACAAAAAACCGGATGTCAAAATGTTTTGTAGTTTTTGAGAAAATCAAAAATAACAAAAACTACTTTTGTTCTACGAAAAGCCTTTTATTTTAGTTTTTACGTTTTTGGATTCTTATGTAGGTGAATTTACGATTGAAAGGATTAACTTTCTTTTTACTATTCTTTTAATTATCGTCTTATAAGCATACAATAATGTGACAAAGTACTGGATTAACCATATTTCACACATTTTTTCATTGAGAACACCTGCGTGAGAGCATTGGTTTAAAATTGACCTGCCACTTTTTTATTATGGTGGGGTCGGCTTGGCTTAGGTGCATTTACGAAAGAAAGGATTAACTTTTTTTGTAAAATTTTTTTATTATCAGTCTTATAAGCATACAATAACACATTTTTTCATTGAGAACACCTGCGTGAGAGCATTGGATTAATATTGATCTGCGAATGTTTTTTAAATAATGCAGCGTTACACGCCCTAACTAGTGACAGAAAAATGCAATTGCGAAATAAGAACAAAAATGTTCCTGAATCTTGAAATCAATTTAAATAATAAATACATGCATATTTAGATAAAATACATAATTACTGTTTATTTAAAGTTAATCCTTTCTTTCGTAAATGCACCTAAGCCAAGCCGACCCCACCATAATAAAAAAGTGGCAGGTCAATTTTAAACCAATGCTCTCACGCAGGTGTTCTCAATGAAAAAATGTGTGAAATATGGTTAATCCAGTACTTTGTCACATTATTGTATGCTTATAAGACGATAATTAAAAGAATAGTAAAAAGAAAGTTAATCCTTTCAATCGTAAATTCACCTACATAAGAATCCAAAAACGTAAAAACTAAAATAAAAGGCTTTTCTTAGAACAAAAGTAGTTTTTGTTATTTTTGATTTTCTCAAAAACTGCAAAACATTTTGACATCCGGTTTTTTGTGTTTGATCAAAAATTAAAAAGAGCATTGAATATTGAATAAAAAAATAATACTTAATTACGTAAAATTTTGAAAAAAAAATTGTTTAAAAAAAAAAATTTCATTTTTTTTTTCAAAATTTTGATTTTGAAAATTAATTTTTCAAAAACTATTCACTCGAACAACTTTATTTAAAAACAAAATTAAAGAGTATATTTCTGGCTTTTCAAAATGCTATAGCATTACTCTGTAGGTATCACCGTTATTTTTTAATAATTTTTTTTCTGTTTTAAGTGATTTTTTTCTTAAATTGCCCCTCCCGCCTAAACGGGGGGAAATAGACCCTCCCCTCCCATACGATTTTTTTCTTGTCTAAGTCCAACTTACACGCCCTAGCTTTTTGTCACACCTTATGCCAATCACCCTGTATTTCTACATTACATACATAGTTTTTGGAGCTCTGATTTGTCTTCTTGTGTATAACTAAAACCAATTAACTAACAGCTGAGTTTTAATATATTATTGATAATTGCAATTCGAATGCTAATCATCTAATATGAATAAAGAAATCCTTTTAATTGGCATACCGATGTCGAAAATTCTTGAACTGAAATTACCAACAGTAAAAGAGGTTATGTGTGTATTTTTTCATCATTTTAATATCCTTAAATATTCTGTGAAACAAAGTGCTAAAAATGTAGCAGATCAGGTTATAGAGTATGGAGAAAAAATGATATTCCGAGTTCTAGTAATGATAATGTAGTGAAAAGAATTCTTCGATGTCATAACAGATGGTTAAGGATAAAAAAACTGCACGCGTAAAAAACCGCCAGCACAAAAAAAGAAAGAAGCAACATTTCAGAATGAACTCAAAATGTTATTCGATATCATTTTTTTCTTTATGCGAATTATATTGTTGATCAGAAGTCTTTAAAAGTGCTCGATGACCGAATTAAAAACTTATATTTGAATCAAATTACGAGTAGAATCATTTTGTATCAATACTGTATTAAATTATAAAACTTCATATGGTGAAATAGAATTTTTTTTTCTGCTGACATGTTAAATTATATTTCTTAAATAAAAACCTTCTTTTCCTGAAATAGAACATGAACTATCTTAAAATTCAAAAATTAACTGGATAAATTGGGAATATTTATTGAAAAACTACTAAAATCAGTAGGCATTGGAATTCTACTGCGAATATCTTTTGAATGGCTAGAGTAATCGATTAACTCCAGAGATTTTTTTGTAGAGCGTTCAATTTCCTATAGAAATAATTGAAACTCATTTGACAATAATTATTTTTTATTAAGTTACAAAATTAAAAACGAAAAAGTTACTTTCCTTAAAATACTTCAATCTTTGACGTTGAATATCTTTTAAATGGTTGGATTAATGAAAAAAGTATATAAGACCATTTTTGTAGAGCGTTCAATTTCCTACAAATATTGACTATGCGATTGGTTAAACAATCTATTGTTGATAAGATATGATCATTTTTATATTATACTAAATTGAAAATGGAAAACTATGATGAGCATATTCTTCCCGTTAATATTAAGAGCTAATATTTGGTAAGTACTTTCTACAGGTACCTAGGAACTAGTTTTCATGTGTCGGATCCAAAAAAAACAATACTTGATTTTTTTGACCCACCCTAATGTAACTATCCTATAACAATGTACCTATGTATGTAAAGTTTAACTTACCTTAAAATAGTTTAAATTCAAAGACACACAAATATTTGTTAATTTTTTTTGTTTTTAATTCGGAGAATTTTATTTTTGTTTTATTTTTTTAAAAACTTTTTTAAGTGTTTTTATCGTTACTGCTTAGGTAAATTAATCAAACAATGCCCCTCCTCTGGGCCCGAACCTACAAAGTATGGCATTTCAATGCAACTACTTATGTATGTATATGTACAACTGGCAACTCTGGTTTTTTGACGTTTAGAAGTGTTTTTAATTAAGCTCTTGATAATTTTTATGAATTTTATTGTTTTAAAGTTTTTTTTTAAAGTGTTTTCCTTTTAAAAATATTATTTCAACCCTTGTGTAGCTGTACCACATTAGGTGAGATTGAATTCCTTCAGTTTAAGTTATATTATATTGCGCAAAATGAATATGGGCAAAGGCTGCTTAACTAGAACACCACCACAAAGCGCCAACAAAGATGTATTCAATCATCAAAAACAAGGTCCGTCGCAAAAACGACCCTTCACAGTATTTTCCCCTGAGCCGCAATCGAAAAGTACGGAAGTCGGAAATATGCATGTTCTGGACCTCAAAGCCATGATGGAAAGTACATTCAGTACTCTCCTTGATGAGCGTATGAAAAACTTGCCAACTAAGTCTGACTTATCAGAAATAACAACAAAAATGCAGTCTTTAGAACAAACTAATCGTACGCTTGAATGTAAACTTCAACAAGTTGAGAGTAGGTGCTTGACCCTTGAACGTCATATTGATTACCTAGAAAGAAAAACCAACGAGAGGAACTTGGTATTACATATTCCGTCCCAGGAGAACGACGAACAAGTTTTATTGCAAGCCAAAAACCTGTGCTTGGAACTGTTGGAAATGAACAATCCAGAAAGAATTGCTAGGACCAAATTAATCAGATCTAGAGATAACAGAGTGGCTAACATCATTGTCGAAATGCAGGATGTGGAGGATGTTGCGCGGGTTATGAAATCGGCTATCAAATTGCGAGACACCGGGATTTCCATTCACCGTGATTACACAAAAGCAGCAAGAGAGAAACGAAAGCAACTACAGCAGATAAGAAAGAACATAATCGCAAAGAACAGAAACATTAAAGTTTTAATTAAAGGACAAACACTTCAAATTGATCAAAAATCATTTTATTTGGATAACAACAATAGGTGCGTTTTATTATTCACAAATCTATCTGGATCCCGATCTGGATTAAGTTTTAACATGTGTTACAAAAACAATTTGGGATCCTGTTTTCTATCGGGATCTATTTCAAAAATCCAAAAATTAGTTATTACACTGGCGAGTAGATGGCTTTTTATGGTAAGGTAGTGTAAGCTATAGTGTAAAGAAAAAAGACAAGACATAATTTAAAATTTACAAACCCAAGGATAAAAAGAGACGGGCTTATAACACTGCTGTATCGTTTTATTTTCAAGGCATGATCCAGATCCGGATCCAGATAGATTTGTGGATAATAAAACGCACCTAATGTTCTCAAATGTGATGATGTTGATGGAAATAAGCTGCTGCAAAACTTATTGTCAGATGTGGCTGTCAGCTGTCAAACGTCGGTAATGTAGGAGAAACTACCAGTGCCGTCGAAAGGAGTGTTAATTATTCTGTTTAGTACTAAAGTCGTCTGTCAGTTCAAAACTAGTTTAAATACATATAATAATGAAAAAAGAAATGCAATTAATGTTCCTATAAATGTTATTAATTTTAAGGTATTATCATATAACGTAGCAGGTTTAACAGTAAGCACGCCAAATTACGTTGTCATGCTTGAAACAGGAATCTCGCCGCTGTTTATAAAAACTCTTAAGCTTCAAGCCGACTATTTGCTTAAAGTTCTTAGGATGCCTGAATTCCGTTTGGTAAAGAGAGTAGTACTTAAATGTATTCAATACCGTAGTAGTTGGTATGGAGAGTGGTTGGGGTTGGCGGAAGGATGTAACGTGAGACTAAATTTGAATAGTACAGATGAAGCTGCTAGTAGAAATATTCTCTATGAAATTATCTCTAAGATTGATGAACAGTGCAGAGCAGAGTATGAAGCGGAAGCGGCCGAGTCATTGTTTAGGTCAACTTATAGCAGACTTTCTCATAATATCCCAGGAAATAACTACTTCTGTGATACAAATAGTATTCAACTGATTTCCATGATGGTCAAGTTAAGAAGTGAAATGCTCAATCTAAATTTTATTCAACATAGACCGGACCTACCTTTAGAATGTAGTCTTTGTAAATTAAGAGAAAGGGAAGATGTCATTCACTTTATCGGAAAGTGCCCTATACTGAGCGAAACAAGAAGATCTGTTTTTGGAAGCAACATCTTAACAGAAGAGCAAGTTTTGTGCGAATTAAATGAGATGGATGTCGTCAAACTTTTTGAGTACTGCAAAATTGCCTTAAGGTATAGAAAAAGAATAATGAACGAAGACTTGCGAATCCTTTTTTTCAAAGTTATTTTATTTTTTTTTTCAACAAATATTGATTAACAAAGTATTACTAATGTGATAATTCAAGTAAGCTTATGATCTACTTTATAAAAAGCTATTATGTATTCTATTTTATTTATTTTTTTTATGTTGTCATTCTGGCAGACGGCCCAAGCCATGCTATTAAGATTTTTGTTAAAATTTAAGTTAATATGTTTATTAATTCAATAAAAATCATCTTTCTATCTATCTATCTATCTATCTATCTATCTATCTATCTATCTATCTATCTATCTATCTATCTATCTATCTATCTATCTATCTATCTATCTATCTATCTATCTATCTATCTATCTATCTATCTATCTATCTATCTATCTATCTATCTATCTATCTATCTATCTATCTATCTATCTATCTATCTATCTATCTATCTATCTATCTATCTATCTATCTATCTATCTATCTATCTATCTATCTATCTATCTATCTATCTATCTATCTATCTATCTATCTATCTATCTATCTATCTATCTATCTATCTATCTATCTATCTATCTATCTATCTATCTATCTATCTATCTATCTATCTATCTATCTATCTATCTATCTATCTATCTATCTATCTATCTATCTATCTATCTATCTATCTATCTATCTATCTATCTATCTATCTATCTATCTATCTATCTATCTATCTATCTATCTATCTATCTATCTATCTATCTATCTATCTATCTATCTATCTATCTATCTATCTATCTATCTATCTATCTATCTATCTATCTATCTATCTATCTATCTATCTATCTATCTATCTATCTATCTATCTATCTATCTATCTATCTATCTATCTATCTATCTATCTATCTATCTATCTATCTATCTATCTATCTATCTATCTATCTATCTATCTATCTATCTATCTATCTATCTATCTATCTATCTATCTATCTATCTATCTATCTATCTATCTATCTATCTATCTATCTATCTATCTATCTATCTATCTATCTATCTATCTATCTATCTATCTATCTATCTATCTATCTATCTATCTATCTATCTATCTATCTATCTATCTATCTATCTATCTATCTATCTATCTATCTATCTATCTATCTATCTATCTATCTATCTATCTATCTATCTATCTATCTATCTATCTATCTATCTATCTATCTATCTATCTATCTATCTATCTATCTATCTATCTATCTATCTATCTATCTATCTATCTATCTATCTATCTATCTATCTATCTATCTATCTATCTATCTATCTATCTATCTATCTATCTATCTATCTATCTATCTATCTATCTATCTATCTATCTATCTATCTATCTATCTATCTATCTATCTATCTATCTATCTATCTATCTATCTATCTATCTATCTATCTATCTATCTATCTATCTATCTATCTATCTATCTATCTATCTATCTATCTATCTATCTATCTATCTATCTATCTATCTATCTATCTATCTATCTATCTATCTATCTATCTATCTATCTATCTATCTATCTATCTATCTATCTATCTATCTATCTATCTATCTATCTATCTATCTATCTATCTATCTATCTATCTATCTATCTATCTATCTATCTATCTATCTATCTATCTATCTATCTATCTATCTATCTATCTATCTATCTATCTATCTATCTATCTATCTATCTATCTATCTATCTATCTATCTATCTATCTATCTATCTATCTATCTATCTATCTATCTATCTATCTATCTATCTATCTATCTATCTATCTATCTATCTATCTATCTATCTATCTATCTATCTATCTATCTATCTATCTATCTATCTATCTATCTATCTATCTATCTATCTATCTATCTATCTATCTATCTATCTATCTATCTATCTATCTATCTATCTATCTATCTATCTATCTATCTATCTATCTATCTATCTATCTATCTATCTATCTATCTATCTATCTATCTATCTATCTATCTATCTATCTATCTATCTATCTATCTATCTATCTATCTATCTATCTATCTATCTATCTATCTATCTATCTATCTATCTATCTATCTATCTATCTATCTATCTATCTATCTATCTATCTATCTATCTATCTATCTATCTATCTATCTATCTATCTATCTATCTATCTATCTATCTATCTATCTATCTATCTATCTATCTATCTATCTATCTATCTATCTATCTATCTATCTATCTATCTATCTATCTATCTATCTATCTATCTATCTATCTATCTATCTATCTATCTATCTATCTATCTATCTATCTATCTATCTATCTATCTATCTATCTATCTATCTATCTATCTATCTATCTATCTATCTATCTATCTATCTATCTATCTATCTATCTATCTATCTATCTATCTATCTATCTATCTATCTATCTATCTATCTATCTATCTATCTATCTATCTATCTATCTATCTATCTATCTATCTATCTATCTATCTATCTATCTATCTATCTATCTATCTATCTATCTATCTATCTATCTATCTATCTATCTATCTATCTATCTATCTATCTATCTATCTATCTATCTATCTATCTATCTATCTATCTATCTATCTATCTATCTATCTATCTATCTATCTATCTATCTATCTATCTATCTATCTATCTATCTATCTATCTATCTATCTATCTATCTATCTATCTATCTATCTATCTATCTATCTATCTATCTATCTATCTATCTATCTATCTATCTATCTATCTATCTATCTATCTATCTATCTATCTATCTATCTATCTATCTATCTATCTATCTATCTATCTATCTATCTATCTATCTATCTATCTATCTATCTATCTATCTATCTATCTATCTATCTATCTATCTATCTATCTATCTATCTATCTATCTATCTATCTATCTATCTATCTATCTATCTATCTATCTATCTATCTATCTATCTATCTATCTATCTATCTATCTATCTATCTATCTATCTATCTATCTATCTATCTATCTATCTATCTATCTATCTATCTATCTATCTATCTATCTATCTATCTATCTATCTATCTATCTATCTATCTATCTATCTATCTATCTATCTATCTATCTATCTATCTATCTATCTATCTATCTATCTATCTATCTATCTATCTATCTATCTATCTATCTATCTATCTATCTATCTATCTATCTATCTATCTATCTATCTATCTATCTATCTATCTATCTATCTATCTATCTATCTATCTATCTATCTATCTATCTATCTATCTATCTATCTATCTATCTATCTATCTATCTATCTATCTATCTATCTATCTATCTATCTATCTATCTATCTATCTATCTATCTATCTATCTATCTATCTATCTATCTATCTATCTATCTATCTATCTATCTATCTATCTATCTATCTATCTATCTATCTATCTATCTATCTATCTATCTATCTATCTATCTATCTATCTATCTATCTATCTATCTATCTATCTATCTATCTATCTATCTATCTATCTATCTATCTATCTATCTATCTATCTATCTATCTATCTATCTATCTATCTATCTATCTATCTATCTATCTATCTATCTATCTATCTATCTATCTATCTATCTATCTATCTATCTATCTATCTATCTATCTATCTATCTATCTATCTATCTATCTATCTATCTATCTATCTATCTATCTATCTATCTATCTATCTATCTATCTATCTATCTATCTATCTATCTATCTATCTATCTATCTATCTATCTATCTATCTATCTATCTATCTATCTATCTATCTATCTATCTATCTATCTATCTATCTATCTATCTATCTATCTATCTATCTATCTATCTATCTATCTATCTATCTATCTATCTATCTATCTATCTATCTATCTATCTATCTATCTATCTATCTATCTATCTATCTATCTATCTATCTATCTATCTATCTATCTATCTATCTATCTATCTATCTATCTATCTATCTATCTATCTATCTATCTATCTATCTATCTATCTATCTATCTATCTATCTATCTATCTATCTATCTATCTATCTATCTATCTATCTATCTATCTATCTATCTATCTATCTATCTATCTATCTATCTATCTATCTATCTATCTATCTATCTATCTATCTATCTATCTATCTATCTATCTATCTATCTATCTATCTATCTATCTATCTATCTATCTATCTATCTATCTATCTATCTATCTATCTATCTATCTATCTATCTATCTATCTATCTATCTATCTATCTATCTATCTATCTATCTATCTATCTATCTATCTATCTATCTATCTATCTATCTATCTATCTATCTATCTATCTATCTATCTATCTATCTATCTATCTATCTATCTATCTATCTATCTATCTATCTATCTATCTATCTATCTATCTATCTATCTATCTATCTATCTATCTATCTATCTATCTATCTATCTATCTATCTATCTATCTATCTATCTATCTATCTATCTATCTATCTATCTATCTATCTATCTATCTATCTATCTATCTATCTATCTATCTATCTATCTATCTATCTATCTATCTATCTATCTATCTATCTATCTATCTATCTATCTATCTATCTATCTATCTATCTATCTATCTATCTATCTATCTATCTATCTATCTATCTATCTATCTATCTATCTATCTATCTATCTATCTATCTATCTATCTATCTATCTATCTATCTATCTATCTATCTATCTATCTATCTATCTATCTATCTATCTATCTATCTATCTATCTATCTATCTATCTATCTATCTATCTATCTATCTATCTATCTATCTATCTATCTATCTATCTATCTATCTATCTATCTATCTATCTATCTATCTATCTATCTATCTATCTATCTATCTATCTATCTATCTATCTATCTATCTATCTATCTATCTATCTATCTATCTATCTATCTATCTATCTATCTATCTATCTATCTATCTATCTATCTATCTATCTATCTATCTATCTATCTATCTATCTATCTATCTATCTATCTATCTATCTATCTATCTATCTATCTATCTATCTATCTATCTATCTATCTATCTATCTATCTATCTATCTATCTATCTATCTATCT
This sequence comes from Philhelius festivus, assembly GCA_963931855.1. NCBI lineage: Eukaryota > Metazoa > Arthropoda > Insecta > Diptera > Syrphidae > Philhelius > Philhelius festivus. The sequence goes on from OZ007554.1 coordinate 146,135,496, forward strand.
ATCTATCTATCTATCTATCTATCTATCTATCTATCTATCTATCTATCTATCTATCTATCTATCTATCTATCTATCTATCTATCTATCTATCTATCTATCTATCTATCTATCTATCTATCTATCTATCTATCTATCTATCTATCTATCTATCTATCTATCTATCTATCTATCTATCTATCTATCTATCTATCTATCTATCTATCTATCTATCTATCTATCTATCTATCTATCTATCTATCTATCTATCTATCTATCTATCTATCTATCTATCTATCTATCTATCTATCTATCTATCTATCTATCTATCTATCTATCTATCTATCTATCTATCTATCTATCTATCTATCTATCTATCTATCTATCTATCTATCTATCTATCTATCTATCTATCTATCTATCTATCTATCTATCTATCTATCTATCTATCTATCTATCTATCTATCTATCTATCTATCTATCTATCTATCTATCTATCTATCTATCTATCTATCTATCTATCTATCTATCTATCTATCTATCTATCTATCTATCTATCTATCTATCTATCTATCTATCTATCTATCTATCTATCTATCTATCTATCTATCTATCTATCTATCTATCTATCTATCTATCTATCTATCTATCTATCTATCTATCTATCTATCTATCTATCTATCTATCTATCTATCTATCTATCTATCTATCTATCTATCTATCTATCTATCTATCTATCTATCTATCTATCTATCTATCTATCTATCTATCTATCTATCTATCTATCTATCTATCTATCTATCTATCTATCTATCTATCTATCTATCTATCTATCTATCTATCTATCTATCTATCTATCTATCTATCTATCTATCTATCTATCTATCTATCTATCTATCTATCTATCTATCTATCTATCTATCTATCTATCTATCTATCTATCTATCTATCTATCTATCTATCTATCTATCTATCTATCTATCTATCTATCTATCTATCTATCTATCTATCTATCTATCTATCTATCTATCTATCTATCTATCTATCTATCTATCTATCTATCTATCTATCTATCTATCTATCTATCTATCTATCTATCTATCTATCTATCTATCTATCTATCTATCTATCTATCTATCTATCTATCTATCTATCTATCTATCTATCTATCTATCTATCTATCTATCTATCTATCTATCTATCTATCTATCTATCTATCTATCTATCTATCTATCTATCTATCTATCTATCTATCTATCTATCTATCTATCTATCTATCTATCTATCTATCTATCTATCTATCTATCTATCTATCTATCTATCTATCTATCTATCTATCTATCTATCTATCTATCTATCTATCTATCTATCTATCTATCTATCTATCTATCTATCTATCTATCTATCTATCTATCTATCTATCTATCTATCTATCTATCTATCTATCTATCTATCTATCTATCTATCTATCTATCTATCTATCTATCTATCTATCTATCTATCTATCTATCTATCTATCTATCTATCTATCTATCTATCTATCTATCTATCTATCTATCTATCTATCTATCTATCTATCTATCTATCTATCTATCTATCTATCTATCTATCTATCTATCTATCTATCTATCTATCTATCTATCTATCTATCTATCTATCTATCTATCTATCTATCTATCTATCTATCTATCTATCTATCTATCTATCTATCTATCTATCTATCTATCTATCTATCTATCTATCTATCTATCTATCTATCTATCTATCTATCTATCTATCTATCTATCTATCTATCTATCTATCTATCTATCTATCTATCTATCTATCTATCTATCTATCTATCTATCTATCTATCTATCTATCTATCTATCTATCTATCTATCTATCTATCTATCTATCTATCTATCTATCTATCTATCTATCTATCTATCTATCTATCTATCTATCTATCTATCTATCTATCTATCTATCTATCTATCTATCTATCTATCTATCTATCTATCTATCTATCTATCTATCTATCTATCTATCTATCTATCTATCTATCTATCTATCTATCTATCTATCTATCTATCTATCTATCTATCTATCTATCTATCTATCTATCTATCTATCTATCTATCTATCTATCTATCTATCTATCTATCTATCTATCTATCTATCTATCTATCTATCTATCTATCTATCTATCTATCTATCTATCTATCTATCTATCTATCTATCTATCTATCTATCTATCTATCTATCTATCTATCTATCTATCTATCTATCTATCTATCTATCTATCTATCTATCTATCTATCTATCTATCTATCTATCTATCTATCTATCTATCTATCTATCTATCTATCTATCTATCTATCTATCTATCTATCTATCTATCTATCTATCTATCTATCTATCTATCTATCTATCTATCTATCTATCTATCTATCTATCTATCTATCTATCTATCTATCTATCTATCTATCTATCTATCTATCTATCTATCTATCTATCTATCTATCTATCTATCTATCTATCTATCTATCTATCTATCTATCTATCTATCTATCTATCTATCTATCTATCTATCTATCTATCTATCTATCTATCTATCTATCTATCTATCTATCTATCTATCTATCTATCTATCTATCTATCTATCTATCTATCTATCTATCTATCTATCTATCTATCTATCTATCTATCTATCTATCTATCTATCTATCTATCTATCTATCTATCTATCTATCTATCTATCTATCTATCTATCTATCTATCTATCTATCTATCTATCTATCTATCTATCTATCTATCTATCTATCTATCTATCTATCTATCTATCTATCTATCTATCTATCTATCTATCTATCTATCTATCTATCTATCTATCTATCTATCTATCTATCTATCTATCTATCTATCTATCTATCTATCTATCTATCTATCTATCTATCTATCTATCTATCTATCTATCTATCTATCTATCTATCTATCTATCTATCTATCTATCTATCTATCTATCTATCTATCTATCTATCTATCTATCTATCTATCTATCTATCTATCTATCTATCTATCTATCTATCTATCTATCTATCTATCTATCTATCTATCTATCTATCTATCTATCTATCTATCTATCTATCTATCTATCTATCTATCTATCTATCTATCTATCTATCTATCTATCTATCTATCTATCTATCTATCTATCTATCTATCTATCTATCTATCTATCTATCTATCTATCTATCTATCTATCTATCTATCTATCTATCTATCTATCTATCTATCTATCTATCTATCTATCTATCTATCTATCTATCTATCTATCTATCTATCTATCTATCTATCTATCTATCTATCTATCTATCTATCTATCTATCTATCTATCTATCTATCTATCTATCTATCTATCTATCTATCTATCTATCTATCTATCTATCTATCTATCTATCTATCTATCTATCTATCTATCTATCTATCTATCTATCTATCTATCTATCTATCTATCTATCTATCTATCTATCTATCTATCTATCTATCTATCTATCTATCTATCTATCTATCTATCTATCTATCTATCTATCTATCTATCTATCTATCTATCTATCTATCTATCTATCTATCTATCTATCTATCTATCTATCTATCTATCTATCTATCTATCTATCTATCTATCTATCTATCTATCTATCTATCTATCTATCTATCTATCTATCTATCTATCTATCTATCTATCTATCTATCTATCTATCTATCTATCTATCTATCTATCTATCTATCTATCTATCTATCTATCTATCTATCTATCTATCTATCTATCTATCTATCTATCTATCTATCTATCTATCTATCTATCTATCTATCTATCTATCTATCTATCTATCTATCTATCTATCTATCTATCTATCTATCTATCTATCTATCTATCTATCTATCTATCTATCTATCTATCTATCTATCTATCTATCTATCTATCTATCTATCTATCTATCTATCTATCTATCTATCTATCTATCTATCTATCTATCTATCTATCTATCTATCTATCTATCTATCTATCTATCTATCTATCTATCTATCTATCTATCTATCTATCTATCTATCTATCTATCTATCTATCTATCTATCTATCTATCTATCTATCTATCTATCTATCTATCTATCTATCTATCTATCTATCTATCTATCTATCTATCTATCTATCTATCTATCTATCTATCTATCTATCTATCTATCTATCTATCTATCTATCTATCTATCTATCTATCTATCTATCTATCTATCTATCTATCTATCTATCTATCTATCTATCTATCTATCTATCTATCTATCTATCTATCTATCTATCTATCTATCTATCTATCTATCTATCTATCTATCTATCTATCTATCTATCTATCTATCTATCTATCTATCTATCTATCTATCTATCTATCTATCTATCTATCTATCTATCTATCTATCTATCTATCTATCTATCTATCTATCTATCTATCTATCTATCTATCTATCTATCTATCTATCTATCTATCTATCTATCTATCTATCTATCTATCTATCTATCTATCTATCTATCTATCTATCTATCTATCTATCTATCTATCTATCTATCTATCTATCTATCTATCTATCTATCTATCTATCTATCTATCTATCTATCTATCTATCTATCTATCTATCTATCTATCTATCTATCTATCTATCTATCTATCTATCTATCTATCTATCTATCTATCTATCTATCTATCTATCTATCTATCTATCTATCTATCTATCTATCTATCTATCTATCTATCTATCTATCTATCTATCTATCTATCTATCTATCTATCTATCTATCTATCTATCTATCTATCTATCTATCTATCTATCTATCTATCTATCTATCTATCTATCTATCTATCTATCTATCTATCTATCTATCTATCTATCTATCTATCTATCTATCTATCTATCTATCTATCTATCTATCTATCTATCTATCTATCTATCTATCTATCTATCTATCTATCTATCTATCTATCTATCTATCTATCTATCTATCTATCTATCTATCTATCTATCTATCTATCTATCTATCTATCTATCTATCTATCTATCTATCTATCTATCTATCTATCTATCTATCTATCTATCTATCTATCTATCTATCTATCTATCTATCTATCTATCTATCTATCTATCTATCTATCTATCTATCTATCTATCTATCTATCTATCTATCTATCTATCTATCTATCTATCTATCTATCTATCTATCTATCTATCTATCTATCTATCTATCTATCTATCTATCTATCTATCTATCTATCTATCTATCTATCTATCTATCTATCTATCTATCTATCTATCTATCTATCTATCTATCTATCTATCTATCTATCTATCTATCTATCTATCTATCTATCTATCTATCTATCTATCTATCTATCTATCTATCTATCTATCTATCTATCTATCTATCTATCTATCTATCTATCTATCTATCTATCTATCTATCTATCTATCTATCTATCTATCTATCTATCTATCTATCTATCTATCTATCTATCTATCTATCTATCTATCTATCTATCTATCTATCTATCTATCTATCTATCTATCTATCTATCTATCTATCTATCTATGTACTACATTTCAGTGCAATACGAAGATAGAAGTAGAGACAAATAATTTTGGGGTGTTTCGACCACTAAATGCCCCTCCCCTGATAATAAAAAAAAGTAGCCTATACGGTAATCCAGACTATAACTTTTTTGTGTGTTAAATTTTATCAAGATCCATTCAGCTGTTGAAGCGTTATTGAGTAACAAACATCCATACATCGTAACATTCACATTTATAATATTAAGTAGGATTAGGAGTGGTTTTAACACTGAAATTGTCAATTCCGTGACTTGCTGCATTTGGTGGTCATTTTGTAAGCCCCAGTTGTTGGCAAGTGCCGTGAGAATCTTTAGTCCCAGACCCAGGATTGAGAATTGGTTGTTGTTCGGCGGACTATTGCCCGCAGAACTGCAGTTGCGGATTTTTTTTTCTTGTGCAGGTTCGCTTCCTGCTGGGAGTGAGCCATGTGTCGGCGTCGTCGATGTTTGTGTTGTATATTACACTGTTGCTTAATGTAAGGAGTTGGTGTGCTGCATCAAGCATCCTTTTTCCGGGTTTTCTTCGTCGTAATCACAGCACCATCTGGCGTTGAATTTAATTTTAGGATGTTTAGGAAGTTCGCTTTTAATGTTAGCGAGTAATATTTAGTCAAAAAGACTTTACAGAACTTTATATATATACTTACACTTAATTTGTTAAACCACTTTTATTATATTAATAAATATAACTTTCACTTATCGCTAACACTTTGCTAACAGGTTATATGAGCCCAGGCAACTGGTTTAATTAATTGTTAAAAGTATTGTTTGCTGTTTCCGCTTTAATTGATATTTAAAATTGAAGAAGTTTTTTTTTTTGATTGCGACTGGCAAAATGGTGGACGACAGTCTGTATTCCAAAACTAAATAACACGAATTGGCAAATCTGGAAAATTCGTGTAGAAAGTTTTCTTGGCCGAGAAGATTTGTTAAGGTTTGTGGAAGAGAATGTTCCTGATGATAAGGATGTGAATACCGTTTGGAAGACTGGTGATCGGAAGACCAAAGGTACTATAATTCTCTTTCTGGGAGACAACCAGCTTTCCTTGGTGAAAAAGTGCGTACATGCAAAAGATGTGTGGGATACCCTTCGTAATCATCATGAAAAAATTTCTCGATCTACCCGTGTAGCTCTCCTTAAGAAGTTATGCTGCATAAGGCTGCAGGAGAATGAGAATATGGAAAAACATATGTTCGAGATTGAAGAAATTTTCGACCGCTTAGCTGCAACTGGACATGTGTTCGACAAAGACACACAAACATGTATGATATTGCAAAGCCTTCCAGATTCGTTCTAGACATTGGTTTCAGCTTTAGATAGTCTCTCCGACAAGGATGTAACAATTGAGTTCATAAAACAAAAACTGATAGATGAATACCACCGTCGAATTAATAGAGTTGATTCATCGAAGCACGAAAAGGCCATGAAGACAGATTTCAAACGGACAGTAGACAACAGGACTTGCTTTTATTGCAAAAAGACGGGGCACATTCGATCGAGCTGCCGTAAATACTTATCATCGAAAAAGAAAGGTCACCTTAAGTCTGCTGAAGAAACTAACATAGCTTTTGTAGCTGGGAGCGACAAATCTGTTTCTTGGTTGATCGACAGCGGTGCCAGTTCACACATGATGTGTGATAGAAGTTTTTTTGGTTCCTTCACAGAGTTGAATGACTCGCACATTACTTTGGCTGATGGTAAACAAACAGCAATTGCTGGCCGTGGTGAAGGTGTTCTGTGGGACATAGATGGAAGTCGAAATCGAGTCAAGATTACACTTCATGATGTGCTGCTTGTACCAGAATTAGAAGGGAGTCTTATATCCGTCAGCAGGTTGATAGACAAGGGTCTGAACGTGAAATTCAACCAGGCTGGATGTTGGATTTTGAATTCGGATGGAAAAGCCCTAGCGCTGGGTATCCGAAGCGGAAATCTTTATAAATTAAAAATCCAAGAAAAATGTTCGATAGCATCTGAGGCACATCGAGAAACCTGTGAACATCAATGGCATAGACGATTTGGGCATCGAGATCCAGCCGTACTGAAGCGCATGCTGAATGAAAATTTGGTCAAAGGCCTCAAAATTCAAAAATGTAGTGCGAATAACATTTGCGAGTGCTGCCTAGAAGGAAAACTCAGTCGGAAACCATTTCCTGAAGTTTTAGAAAGAAAAGCTAAAAGAGTTCTCGATATTTTTCACACCGATTTGTGTGGTCCTATTAATACACCGACTCCATCTGGTAATAAATATATAATGACAATGGTAGATGATTTCAGTAGGTATGCTGTAATTTATCTTTTGAAACACAAGTCGGAGGCAGCGGAACGCATCGAAGAATATGTTCGCCAGGTAGAAAATAGTTTTGGAAGGAAGCCTAAAGTCATCCGATCTGATGGAGGAGGAGAATATGACATCAAAAGGCTACGTAATTTTTATCGCAAAGAAGGCATCAAAGCGCAGTTTACAACGCCATACTCGCCTCAGCAGAATGGTGTTGCTGAGCGCAAAAATAGATCGCTCATTGAAATGGTTACATGTATGCTTCTGGATGCTGGCTTGCCGAAGCGCTATTGGGGTGAAGCTGTACTAACGGCTGCTTATGTACAGATTCGATTGCCATCAAGATCCATTTCAAAGACGCCTTTCGAGATATGGAATAAGACCAAACCATCGTTGCAACATCTAAGAATCTTTGGATGTGAAGCGTTTGTGTACGTTCCTAGTGTCAATCGTCAAAAGTTGGATAGCAAATCCAAGAAGCTAATTTTTGTCGGATACTCTGATCGACATAAAGGGTATCGGTTCGTAGATTGTAAAACCGACAAGATAACAATAAGTCGTGACGCTCGTTTTCTGGAATTAAGGGAAAAAGTTGCTGCCAAGGTCCCAAGTCCAGATGCTGTTAAGTTCTTTGATGAAGTAGTTCAAATGAGCATTACTCCTAGGTATATTACTCTTGATGCTGAAGATGTGCAACCAGCTGAAGCTCAAGCAGACGATAGTTCTAGTGAAGATGAATTTTTTAGGTTTGACGAGCCAATTTCTGCAAATCAGGAGGAGCAGATTCTAACCAGACGTTCTGCACGACGCACACAAGGTAAGCTACCCGTACATCTCAATGATTATGTTGTCGATATTGCATCAATTGCTTTGGATGAGCCAAAAGACTACAAAGAAGCTGTGAAGATTCCAGAATGGAAAGAATCTATGGACGAGGAGATGGCAGCCCACCGACATTTTGAAACGAGAGAGCGCTATGTTCGAGATCTATGTCACAATAACGAAGTTTATCTAAAATACTGTCCTACGGATTCGATGCTTGCAGATATTTGTACAAAGCCCTAGGTCCTGTAAAGCGGTTAGGTTTCTGCAAACAATTGAAACTTTTCTAATAATTATGTTCATCGAGGAGGAGTGTTGAATACACGAACGGACCTAAGGATCGCTGAGCGATGAACACGGCCAATTGATTTGAATTACAATTCGTCGGCTGAGAATTACAGGGTTCTATGCAGCGTTACCACTTCCGGAAAAAAAAGTCGAAGTAGATTTGAAGAAAAAAGGGAAGTAAATTGTGAAAAATCGAAGGAGATTTCAAAATGACTTTTTACTTGCTTTTAGAAAAATTTTAACTCAAGATTTTCATTAGTTAACATTACAACACGAAAAAGTAGTCTGTCTGAAGGTCTGAACCTGAACCTGCAGCCTAGAGAAGAAATTGCAATGGTTTGTCTTTTTTTTAGCTCCGTTCCTTCCATAAAGCCATTATGAAGTATCATATTTATTTCAAAAACGACTCTAATAATTTTTATTAAAAAAAAATATGTGTAGACCATACCAACAATGGGATCTATATTTTGGTCAAAAAAAAAATTATTAACGGTACCTGTGATAGAACCTTTTTTGATTTTCTACTTTCTCATTTCCAACTTCACCGCTTGCGATCAAAATTTTTATATCGGAGCTTCTTTCATTTGGAAATAAAGCTGTATACAAAAAATATAGAGTGAAAGCTTAGCGATTGGATGTGTTTCGATGCGGCTCCTAATTGTATATTATTGAAAATTCATAAAAAACGAACTAATTTACTGGCCTTAAATTCTGTGATTTACGAATTAAAAAGGAATATTAATTTCTGATTTTTCTATTTAACAAATATAATTGGCATTTGAGAGATTTCATTATTTTTGCACATCACCAAAAATTCACCTCTTCTCTGAGAAAGTACTGCATATACCATACACGCTCAGAATCTAAAGCGGGACTGAACAGAACACAATATACATTATCAATTATTTGTGAACCAACCCATTATTATTCACCACTGCACTCAAAGCTTATTAGCAAAAACGACAACCAAACTTGTGTTTCAACAGCGGTACAATGAATGGAAAATACAAAACCAAAAAGATCTTTGAAAGAAACTTCACCAGATTCTGATAAATTTTCTAACTATAAAAAAAGTTGCACTATGGGTGAAAATTCAATGGCAAATCTTATAAACATTTTAATGCCGAAAATGAACAAATTATTTGACTCAAAATTAGCTAACATAGCAACAAAGGATGACATTAACACCATCAAAAATGATGTAATCGCTCTACAAGTGGAAAACGAAACCCTTAAATCCGAAATCGCAAAGCTAAAAGCAAACGAAAAAACACTAAATCGAAAAATTAAAGGTTTTGAGAAATTCACTAAAAGACTAAACGTTGTTGTAAATGGATTGACTGCGACCAACCCTCAAGAAGCAAAACAGCAATTTGCTCAAATATGCAGTTCAACCCTCAATATATCAGTTACAACAACAAACACAAGAAAAATTGGCTTAACAAACAAGAACACGTCCGCATATGTTTTCGAACTTGGAAATGTAAATGACGTTAACACAGTTTTATCGGCAACACAGAACTTGAAGAACTCCAGGATATTCATCAACAGAGACCTGTCCTATAATGAAAGAAGAGAGAAGTATCACCTCCGACAGATCAAGAAATGGGTAACTCAGACAAATCCCAACCTAAAAGTCGAAATCAAGCACTGGGCTATTGAAGTCAATGGTCATCGTTATAAATGTAGTCCCGAAGGAACCATCACAGCTTTCAGCGATGTAGATAGGGAATATATTATTAGTTTATTAAGTAAAACAGAATGTAACTATACTACTATTTTAAATGAGTCGAAGAAAAATATTCGAAGTGCAAGCAACTTTCCAAAAAACGCTTAACAACTAGGTGCCTGTCAGGTTTTATCTTTCAATATTGCTGGTCTTGGAAATAAAACCTTATTTTGTAATTTTTTTAAATATATTAATAATTTTGAAATATTCTTTTTATATGAAACATTTGTAACAACTGGAAATATTATAAGATACGAAAAATTCTTCCCGGAATACAAACTCGAATGGATTCCTGCGAAAAGAACACAACAACAAACACGAGGAAGAGCGAGTGGCGGCTGTTTATACGGGTATAAAAAATGCATAGAACAGGTTTATCAACTCAGCTTTATCAAGCACTGCGATACCGTTTTTCTTAGAGGTCATTTTGGAGGAGCTTTTCTTAACCTTGTTCCTGCGTACATCAACTGCAACCACTGGAGAAGCGACTTTGAAAAACTTATTTTTGATGAAACAGATCAGAATAATTTCATATTAGTAGGTGATTTAAATGTAAGAACTGGTACCAAAGGAAGTGTAGATGTCCAGCTTGGGAATGAAAATCTAGTCCACACAATCAGAATTTCAAAGGATAACAGTTGTGATCGTAACGCAAATGCGTTTACAGAGTTTTTAGAAGAGATTGGAGCGTTCATTTTGAACAGAAGAGGATATGGAGACAGGACTGGTGAATTTACATTTGTGAACAGCAGAGGGTCCTCGGTCATCGACTACTGTTGTCCATCATATAGCTCTTTTGATGCAATAAAAGACTTTAGAATTGGCTGTGAAACTTTCTCTGATCATATGCCCCTCATAGTAAGTCTCTCTACGCAGGAAGTTATAGTGGTCAATGATCCTATGAAACTTTTACCCAGACTTAAGTGGCGCGATGACAGAAAAACCACATACATATGCAGTCTAGAAGAAAACATACCACAAAAAATTACTAGTATTAACACAGGTGAAGATCTATGTCTTGAAATTAAAGAATGTGTTTACAGTGCTTATGGAGAAAATAGTCGAGTAAACCCAAATTTTGTACCAAAACAACCATGGTTCGATACAGCTTGTTTTTACGCTAGGAAAGATGTATTGAAAAACCTAAAAATGTACAGAAAACATAATATCGACGTTTTCAGAAGATACTACCGAGTCAAATAAAAAAAACCAAATTTCGGTGAAGGGTCTACCACATAGAACCTTGTAATTATTATTTAATCATATGAAGATTTCTAATATTTTGTTTAGTCGTTGGAAAAAACTATGGTATTCATAGTATAATAGCAGCAAAATAGAGTATCTGAAATGATTCTCCAACTGAATATAAAACAAAAAACTGATTTTTACATTTTTATTATAGAAAAATATTATATAGTATTTTTAATGCATGTAGTACCTAGTACACTATATAATTAACTTCATATATTTAACAGTTCGTTAAAGTAAATAAGAAAATAATGAAAATAAATAATAATAATAAATATAATAAAACTAATATTTTAATTATTGATTGAATGAATAAAAGGTACAACATTTAAATAAATAAGAAAATAAATAGTAATTTGATTAAACAAACTAAAATTTTAATTTTCATAGTATATTTTATATATATTTTACAGTTCAAGTACATAAATGTACATACATTTAAGAAAATCATAGAATATTATAAATTAATTAAACAAACAAGAATTTTAATTAATCATATTGGATATTTGTTCTTGTTTTCATTATATTTTCGAAATTTCTTTATCAATAAATTGCAGGCATGTATTTAAGCATTGCTTTAAATGGTTTGATTTTTCATGTTGCAAGGTCATTTTTTAATTGTAACTCTTTTAAATTTAGCCATTGAAAAAACGGCATTTTCTTATTTCTTAAGGTTTTTGAACACTTTAAGTCTACACTTTCAAAAGATTTTTCAAGATGGGAAGTCTTAAAAAACACCTCGGTAAGGTTCTGTGTAAGTTGAAGTTGGACAACTTTCTAAAATGGTATTAATTTAATATTTAAAATCTTACAACACTCGGAAACATTTTTAAAATCTAACTGTTGCATTTGCAAAACTGTAAGATTTTGTTTTTTGAATGTCATTTTCAAAAGAATTCGAATTAAAGACAAGGGTGAATGAAAATCGCGAGTTCGTAGGACGCGTTGAATGCAGCTATGGGCATTAACTATTTCCTAAATTGTAGAATGTCGGAGTAGAAAATCTAAAATGTATATGTTGAATGTCTGGGTGATGCTTAAGAAAATCAATTAATATGAAGTTTACAAACGAGTTCCGGTTTTGAGGAACACATGAATCACTCCAAAGTATAAATTTTGTAATTCCTGGACAATCTTGCATAACACGGTTTAGAATCTTCAGCAAAACACTAGCAATATCATTTCCTGTTCTTCCTATTTTGCTTTCATGACACAAGCAGCAATAGACGTTATTATTAAGCGAAAAATGTCCCGTAAAGTTATACACATTCAACTTTGGGTGGTAAAAAATGAGCTTACATCAGCTTTTGGACAGGTAAGTACATTTTGCATGTCAAAGCACAAAACTGGAACTGTATTTTCTCTGTCAACTTGTCTTTGCTTGTAGGCCTCTTCCTTTTCCTGAAAACGCGCATTATATTTCAAAACCAGCTCATCAGATACAGTGGTGTTTTTAACTGCCATTCTATCCATGAGTGGCACTTGCATTGAGGAAACCTAACAGCGCTCATTTCTCGGTATGTGCATCACAGACGACCTTGTGTGGAATGACCACATATTTGACTTTACCAAAAACGCTGCTAAGTGTTTAGGTGTTTAGGTTTCCTTCGACGATGAAAGAAATTTTTCACCCCTTCTGACCTGGCTGTAATCTATAAAGCCTATATTCGTCCTAAGCTCGAGTATAATTCCCATATTTGGGTAGGTGCTCCAATAACCCACTTGAGTCTTTTGGATAGAATCCAAAAAAGAGCTTTAAAATTGATAGGTAATGGGACTATAACAGAAACAATTGAATCTCTCGAGCACCGTCGCAATGTTTCTTGTCTTTCATTATATTACCGTTATTTTTACAAACATTGTTCTAGTGAAATAGCCAGTTGCATTCCTCTCCTTAAACAATTTAACCGTAACACTCGCGCTTCGGGGAATGCTCATCAGTTTACCCTTGAGCCCAACTTCGGACGTACTGTTAAATTCAGAGATTCATTCTTTAGCCGCACTACACGAATGTGGAATGCCTTGCCCGACTTTATATTTCCTTCTTATTGTGATATTCAGACATTCAAAACCAATGTGCATCGATATCTCCTTTTAAATCTCCTCCCACTTTCCTAAACGCTCGCACTGTGATCAATCATTTAAAATATATAAAAAAAAATCAAATCTATCTTTCTTTGGGTTATGAAAAGCCAAGTTAAATTGGGTGTTGAAAACTTGTCGATATACATTAAATTAGCAGTTTCGTCAGATCCTGCGTTCTCTTACATACGAAACATTTCTGAAATTGTTAGACTTGGTTCGAGATACTGCTTGTTGCTAGTTTTTCACAAGCTTTTTGTAAACAATATCAAAAACACGAAGAAAAAACCAACGGTAAATTGATCAACATAGAACTTTGTTGTGTTTTCGGCAATCCGATAAGAATTATAAGGTTATATGTACAAAATTAAGGAATACAAGGTTCTATCACAGATAATTATATACAGATGTCTCACCTCCATACAAAATTCTGTCATCGAAAATTTTCTCGAGCAGACAATCTCGAGCAGACAAAAGCTTTCTTAAGAAGGTTTCATAAGAAGAAGAGAATTTTATAGTCGCCGTAAGAAAGCTTTTCTGAATTAAAAAGAGAACAATATAATATTCTCTCTTCTGTTTAAGGACTTTTTTTATTATGCGCAAGAAAGATAATACTGGCAGACAATGCGGCTACCTTTATTCATGTGGAATATATATATGTAGGTATCTACCACAAAAAGCAATTTCCTATTGGGGTATCGGGTATCCTATTTTTGTTAAAGAAAAAAGGCAAAAGGTAAGGCATTAGGTAGATAGAACATATTCTATTAATATCTTCACCATTTGTATTATATTAATTTATAATGTTTGTTTTTTTTTTTTTTAAATACTTTACACCTGTTTGTCATGTTGATATTGTTTGTTTGTGTGTGTACATCCATGTAATAGCCGCATGTATAGGTCGGTATTCTATGAAGAATGTGCATGTTTGCAATACAGTTTTTCAGTTTTTGTACAGAACATTTTTATGAAATTTCCTAAAGTGTAATTCCACAGTCAAGAGTGTTTAATTTTTTTTTATAAAATCTACAGGGACTTCCTAAGAACCAATAATATTACTATACTAATTCATTTTTGCTGAAATTGAAAAAAACACCATCTTTATGTAGGTATTTTTAAAATAGTCAGGATCTTTTTTTCTGTCACGGGTGAGACAAATAAAAGACATAGGCGCAAAATTGTAAACATTTAAAACCAGCTCTAAATCAATTTTAGAATGTGAGTCGACTCTAAATATTGTAGATATATAAAACGAGAACCGACTTTATGTTAATTTTAAAGGACATAAATTATACTTTAACGTTAAAGAGCTCGTCTAACTATAACAGCAGCAAATAGCTAGTTTGTCTTTTAAAAGTGTACTTTATCCATATTGTAAAGGGTTATTTCATACCAAAGCAAATCTAAGTAAAAATGTTTACTGATGTTTTATTTGATTTTTTAAAAGATGTGCTTTGTAAATAGACTCAATTACTGAATATTAGAAATTCGAAACAATCGTACAAAAGTATTCTACGATCGGAAAATCTTTACATACAAGTGTACATATGTTATGTACCTTTGCAAGCCAAGACGAGTATAGCCAAATGAATTTGCACCTTGAAAAATCAAAATTGAATATGTATGCTATTAATTAGCTACTTATATTTACTTCATTTACATCTTAAATAATGTAAATAACTTATAAACAATCAAAGTACGGAGGTAGTATATAAATTATTCTTTTTCCGGCGAAAAATTATTTGGTATAAAGTTGGCTTTTATGTTTTTTTAATTGTGTTGTTGTGTTCAAGTTATGTATGTATCTGTCAAATTAAGGGTTGTTCAACGTAAATTCGCTTAGGTTCTGTTGTAAAACCCACATTAGTTAAAAGAGTTGTCTAAAGTGTTTAAAATTATGAAAAAGTTAGACAAAGCCCCCAAGCTATACGACTGCGTTAAGTAAAACCGGTTTTATTGTTTAAAATTTTGCGCCATAATTTCTAAACAGGGTATATTTTTACTTCGAATTCATTTCACAAAACGTTCATAGCTTCTATTAGAAGAACGAATAAAAAAATAAATAAAAATAATTATTGTCTTCATAAAAATTTCTAAGCAAGGAAAGAGTTTTCTAAAGTTAAAATAAAATAACACAGAAAGTTTTTAATGTTATTATAAAGTGTTAATTATACCTACACTTTTATTTAAAGATATCAAAATCTAATGTATCGTTTTTAAACAGAAAAATCACGGCATTTGTTTAACACATAAATCTTGATATTAAAAAAAATATTAATTTGACTTTTGGTTGTCGTTAAAACTCATCATTTTTCACTTTTTAAACACCATCATCAATTATTATGTGTCAAAATTAAAATTATTCTTTTTTTATAAACTATTTTATAAAAAAATCAGAACTTTTAAATTTTCGGATTAGCCGCGTTATATATACCGCGACCACGCTCAGTGAAATTTCTAGGGAAACGTTCGGGGTGGTTAGAGTATTGCATATTGCACTTGCTAAATATATTTTATATACGCGGTTAATCTGAAAATTTAAAATAAGAAAAACAAAGTATCTAATAATTATTGAAATATAATAATTGATTTTATGTGGGAGATTGGTTAAAATAATTTTTTTCAGGGCCAAAAGAAATGATTGAACGAAAAAAATAAAAAAAAAATTAATGATAGCACCAAAATAATGATTGATTGTGCTTTTCAGAAGTTACAATTTTCCTTTGAAAATTCATCTTTATGAGTTTCATAGATATCTTTAACTAAACCTTAGACAAAATATATTTGTTTTGATTTATTTTCATACGGTTGAATTTTACATATAAGTCGAATACTACTTGTAATCAAAAGTATTTGTTTCTTAATAAAGTAGGTGGTATAAGAGATCAATATTTCTGCGAATATTGGAATATAAACACTCCTGATTCTATGTAAATATTCTATGCCTATTAAACAAACATTCAGTATAGACAGGTTTTTCAAAAATACATATTTTTTTTCCAATTTTTATTGGTATGTAGTTTTAAGTTTTGAAATATTTTGTTCGTCTTTAATTTCGGTGTATTTACATTATATTTACTTACATCCTTGACTTCTATTTTTTGAGTTTTCAAGTTGTGTAATAATGAAATATTTATTATAATAATAAAATATAAAATTAAAGTTTTTAATTAAATTGAAGTTCAAGGGACCTTAGCTCCAAAATGCTTTCGCCCAGTTATGACAGTGGACTCATCAGTAAGATGTTGAAGGGTATGACAGCTACCTGGGCTAAACGCATATATTCTTATTTCATGTACCTTCGTTGATTAAAGTTTGTTTTTATTTTAAGAACCACCTGATGGAATTGTTAGCTGAAAGGTAATCGAATTTATCTTCAACAATGAAAAAATAAAAAAATTATGACCAAAGCTTACAAACTGGCACATATACATTATACAGATTTTCAAAAAAAAAAAAATCAATATCGGAATGGTGGTACGGACAATAAATTAATCAGTTGCTATTAGAAGAGAATTATTTCAGCTTTTACACAAATTTTCACAACATTTAGTTGAATACCTATGCAAGCCCAACATACAATTTTATTAGATAAATAAATAGATTATAATATGATTTATTAATAGGAAACAAGCGTTCACACGTGATGGTAGAAACATAGGAACAACATTTTAAACAACATATTTTTAAGGGCTTAGCATTTTATTAGTTAGCAATTTGTTAGTAATTTGTTTAGTAATTTACTAGCTCTTCGAAATTTTTAAACCTTTTTTCCGTTTTACTAACTAGTAATAGACTAATTCCCTTTTATAAAAAACGGTGCATCTGAACATATTTAAATCATGACAGTTCGTTAAAATTAACAAACCAAACTTAACTAAATCTGGGGAACGGACAGAATAGTTTGAAATGTCGGAAACTCAAAAGTCAAAAGGACAACCTTAAATTTATTATGTTATTTGTTTATTTTTGAAAACTTTTTTCGAAATGTTTTTTATTATTTCGCCACTTTGGATTGGACTATTCCAGTCTTCTTCCAAAAAAGTGTAATGTAAATAGTAGGTACTTGAAATTCTGCTGCAATCGGAAGCCTACGGCTTACAATTCGATTTTGGATCTTTAACTTTTTCAACTAAAAACCGAACTGCTATCTTGTCAAACCTATTTCTGGAGTAAAATTCTCCATAAAGCTGGGTCTTCAATCATGTACATGTGTATATCAAAATCTTCGTCTTCCGAAAACCCGAAAACATTTTATATTATTTTATTTACTTTTAAAAACAATAAACTCACGAATTGAAATAAAAAAAACACAATTTACATAACTCTTTCAAATAAAACTGCCAATATAGTTTTTTTTAGGAAAATGACAGATTTCATATTAATTTAGTAAATTAATAAAGGTTAAAGTAACCAATTTGTTATTTTAATTTAAGTACGAGTAAGATGTTTAGAGATATTAAGATGATGAAATCGTTTAAAATTAGCGAAATCCTCTTTTTAACTTAGTAACTTACTAAAATGTCTACAATGCTTAAGATTTTGGATTAATATATTTAAACAAAAAATAATATTTTTCAAATTGGTTTGACAATAAGAACGAATGTCGTACGCACAGACTTGATACAGTTTCTTGATAATTGTTTTTCTCTCAAAAATTTGTAAATGGACTCATAGAAAAATTTAAAACCTTAAAATAAAAATAAGAAGCTACAGAACTAGTGAATGCTTGAAAAATTAAGAATTAAACAGTATGAAAAACCAAAAATGGATTGTAAAAATAGTAAATGTAAAACAGGACAAAGGGTGGGTGAACTAAGCAAATACGCAATTAACAGTATAAATGCTTCAGACATTTTATATGGAATAGGCTAAGAGCAGAAAATACCTATTCAAAAGCTCCTTTTTTCTTTATTAAAACTATCATTATTTTTTCACTTACAAAAAAATAGAAAACACAAAAACCGTTTTTATGTACCTTCGTATGTACATACATACATAGATACTACGTTTTCTTATTTATACTGAAATGAAATAATTTTGAAATTTGTAGTAGGTATAAATTGTTTCACTTGACAATTCGTAACATTTATAAATTAACTGCTGCTACAGTAAAGGTATGTTTGTATCTAATTGATAACTAGAAAATTGTCATCTTTTAATAAATTTTCACAAACGTAATGAATTCCTAGGCATACATTTTTGAAAAATTGTAGGTATGTACTGCATATATGTATATGTACCTATGTATGCACCTGCGTACAATGTATAACTTTTCGTACCTACAGTTATTCTTCTGGTTGCATACATACAACCTATCATATAAACTCTTCGAAAATTACGGAAAATGATACTTTTATTTGTATAAAATAAATACATTATCCGTAAAAAAATCTGTATCCACAATTTCTTAAGATTTTATTTTCTTCTTCTTTGTCGCCCTATTTCAAATTGAAGTTTTAATTTAATTATTTTTTTCAAATTGTTTTTATTTTTATCAAACCCAAAAAAGTTAACCACGCTATTCTCGCCATCATCAAAAGATCGCACCAAATCAAAAAAAACCAACATTCCTGCCTGCAGGTGTCATCATAACCTCATGAACCTGAATGCAAAACACGCACATACATAATGTAGGTATCTACGTATGTTATGTAGGAACTGGGACAAGGAGTAACAAACAATACTGTGTCTATTTTTGGCTCTGATAGACAAAATTAAGCAACGAAATTAGAATAATTTGTATGGGAATTGCAAAGAACAAATACTTACCTAACTAAAAAGATACAAAATAATTTTTACAAATCCATCCATACCTACATAAGTTCCTTATTTGCTTCTAAATGCAATAAAATATCTAAGTGTCCTTTTTATGAAAAAAATTGCCTTATATTCCCAGATAAACACACAAAATACAATTTTTTCTTGCCAAAATTCCTCTATGAACAATGAAAGTATCTTGTGTTCTTGTGTTCATAACAAATCTATTTAAAAAAAATGGTCTGGCGGTATTAAAAAAAAACGAAGAATACAGATACAGAGTTGAATACGCAAGAGCAACAGACGAAATAGATTTTACTCGTGAATTCAGAGAGCACACATTTTAAAGAGAAAAAGCACTTCTCACATATCTGAAAATAATAAATTGAAAACAGCTTTCTTAAAAGCTCTTTCAAATGAAGATTTTCATTTTCATATGTCAGTTTTTTCTATGGACATGCGACATCTGTATATAATTATCTGTGGTTCTATGTAGCAAAATTGGCAGATAGAACTTTATAACTCTCTCTTTGACCAATAAAAAAATTGCACATCTTCTTATTGACATAGAACCACAGATAATTATATACAGATGTCGCATGTCCATAGAAAAAACTGACATAATGAAAATGAAAATCTTCATTTGAAAGAGCTTTTAAGAAAGCTGTTTTCAATTTATTATTTTCAGATATGTGAGAAGTGCTTTTTCTCTTTAAAATGTGTGCTCTCTGAATTCACGAGTAAAATCTATTTCGTCTGTTGCTCTTGCGTATTCAACTCTGTATCTGTATTCTTCGTTTTTTTTTAATACCGCCAGACCATTTTTTTTAAATAGATTTGTTATGAACACAAGAACACAAGATACTTTCATTGTTCATAGAGGAATTTTGGCAAGAAAAAATTGTATTTTGTGTGTTTATCTGGGAATATAAGGCAATTTTTTTCATAAAAAGGACACTTAGATATTTTATTGCATTTAGAAGCAAATAAGGAACTTATGTAGGTATGGATGGATTTGTAAAAATTATTTTGTATCTTTTTAGTTAGGTAAGTATTTGTTCTTTGCAATTCCCATACAAATTATTCTAATTTCGTTGCTTAATTTTGTCTATCAGAGCCAAAAATAGACACAGTATTGTTTGTTACTCCTTGTCCCAGTTCCTACATAACATACGTAGATACCTACATTATGTATGTGCGTGTTTTGCATTCAGGTTCATGAGGTTATGATGACACCTGCAGGCAGGAATGTTGGTTTTTTTTGATTTGGTGCGATCTTTTGATGATGGCGAGAATAGCGTGGTTAACTTTTTTGGGTTTGATAAAAATAAAAACAATCTGAAAAAATTAATTAAATTAAAACTTCAATTTGAAATAGGGCGACAAAGAAGAAGAAAATAAAATCTTAAGAAATTGTGGATACAGATTTTTTTACGGATAATGTATTTATTTTATACAAATAAAAGTATCATTTTCCGTAATTTTCGAAGAGTTTATATGATAGGTTGTATGTATGCAACCAGAAGAATAACTGTAGGTACGAAAAGTTATACATTGTACGCAGGTGCATACATAGGTACATATACATATATGCAGTACATACCTACAATTTTTCAAAAATGTATGCCTAGGAATTCATTACGTTTGTGAAAATTTATTAAAAGATGACAATTTTCTAGTTATCAATTAGATACAAACATACCTTTACTGTAGCAGCAGTTAATTTATAAATGTTACGAATTGTCAAGTGAAACAATTTATACCTACTACAAATTTCAAAATTATTTCATTTCAGTATAAATAAGAAAACGTAGTATCTATGTATGTATGTACATACGAAGGTACATAAAAACGGTTTTTGTGTTTTCTATTTTTTTGTAAGTGAAAAAATAATGATAGTTTTAATAAAGAAAAAAGGAGCTTTTGAATAGGTATTTTCTGCTCTTAGCCTATTCCATATAAAATGTCTGAAGCATTTATACTGTTAATTGCGTATTTGCTTAGTTCACCCACCCTTTGTCCTGTTTTACATTTACTATTTTTACAATCCATTTTTGGTTTTTCATACTGTTTAATTCTTAATTTTTCAAGCATTCACTAGTTCTGTAGCTTCTTATTTTTATTTTAAGGTTTTAAATTTTTCTATGAGTCCATTTACAAATTTTTGAGAGAAAAACAATTATCAAGAAACTGTATCAAGTCTGTGCGTACGACATTCGTTCTTATTGTCAAACCAATTTGAAAAATATTATTTTTTGTTTAAATATATTAATCCAAAATCTTAAGCATTGTAGACATTTTAGTAAGTTACTAAGTTAAAAAGAGGATTTCGCTAATTTTAAACGATTTCATCATCTTAATATCTCTAAACATCTTACTCGTACTTAAATTAAAATAACAAATTGGTTACTTTAACCTTTATTAATTTACTAAATTAATATGAAATCTGTCATTTTCCTAAAAAAAACTATATTGGCAGTTTTATTTGAAAGAGTTATGTAAATTGTGTTTTTTTTATTTCAATTCGTGAGTTTATTGTTTTTAAAAGTAAATAAAATAATATAAAATGTTTTCGGGTTTTCGGAAGACGAAGATTTTGATATACACATGTACATGATTGAAGACCCAGCTTTATGGAGAATTTTACTCCAGAAATAGGTTTGACAAGATAGCAGTTCGGTTTTTAGTTGAAAAAGTTAAAGATCCAAAACCCCTACCCCTTCGGGTAGGGGGAAAGAATATACCCGAGGTAGGAATGCCTGTCGTAAGAGGCGACTAAAATCCAAACTCCGTATACTGAGAAAGACGTATACAAAATATGGAATGAGTAAAACAAATAGATATAGTACCCCAGGTGGCAATTCAGATTTCCTGAAAAATCCACCCTCTTCGGAGGTCGGCTCTACGGATTCTGGGGAGAGCCAATTATTCCAAAACTTGATAAATCCTTTTTCAAGAAAACCAATGGTAGCGCGATCACCACCATCAACATCGAGTGCTTCCGGGAAAAAGAGTCCGCCCAAAGCGCCAGAGCGTGAAAAAGAAGACTCGGAGAAAATAGAATGTCTTGAAAAAGACAATAACGAACTTCGTCAAAGACTCGACGAAACTTTGAAACTCTATCAAGAGCTGAAAGAAGAAATACATTTTCTACGAAATAACAGCGATGCCGTAAAGAAAGCACAGAAAGAAATTGAGCTTCTTCGGAAAGAAAATGAAGAGTTGAAAAAAACTCAAAGACAAAACGATTCGAAAACAACTCCACAGCAGCTGGGTGTTTGCGAATATAAAACAGACGAAGAAGAGCTAGAAAGAGAAACGTCTTCAAAAAGACCTAGCAAAAAACGTAAAGCATTCTCCTCGCCAGAGGGAACCTCGTCTTCCGAAATAATAAAAGTAAATGTACCAAAAGATACGAATAAGAAAGAAAAAACTACTAAAATAAGACCACCGCCACCGATTAATGTCATCGGGATTGCGGAATACAATAAGCTTAAAATAATCCTTGAGGCGTTAACCCCAGCGAATTTTAAAGTTATCTCGCTTAATAACAACAAGTGGAAAGTTTGTGTAAAAGACTCCGATAGCTATCGTCTGCTTTCGCGAAGACTTAACGAAGCAAATGTAGAATGGTATACCTACGAAAACAAATCAGAAAGACCTTTACGAGTCGTTGCAAGAGGCTTACATTCCTCATGTCAAAAAAACGATGTAATCCGTGATCTTAAAGAAAAAAATTACAAGATCTTAAATGCTGAGAACATCGTAAAAAAAGAAAAACAACAAAAAGATAGAGAAACTGTCGTGGTAAAGCGTGGTCTCCCACTATTTATACTCACGTTCGATAAGACAGAAAAACTAGAGGAAATCTACAGAATTAAAACAATACTGAACCTCGTTGTTAAGATCGAACCTCTGAAAAGCCGTACAAAGCAAGTGCCTCAGTGTAAACGCTGTCAAGGTTTCAACCACACGCAAAGCTATTGTAAAAAAGAACCTAGGTGTGTAAAATGCGCGGGAAAACATTTAACTGCTGACTGCACTGGAAATAGCAAAAGTCCAGCGAAGTGCATAAACTGCAATGGAAGTCACCCGGCAAGCTATAGAGGCTGTGAAGTAGTTAAAGAGCTACAAAAACGCCGAGAAAAAATTCATATGGAAAGAAAACCAAAGAAACAAATAAAAAGCCCAATATCTAAGACTCCTAAAAGAATAAATACACTAAGAGTCGGCATCGGCAAAGAAAATCAAACCCCATCAACGTCAAAGACATCTCCAAAGAAACGTACTGTTAAGTCATACGCCGAAATGGCAGCTGCACAGACATCTCCAAAGAAACGTAGTGTAAACACAAATGCCAGAATGGCGGCTGCACCCGTAATAAATCAACCTGACTCTGACGCACTATCTCAATGCTTGGCTTTAATTTTGTCAAAATTTGAAGATCAGGTCAAAATCAATAGAACTATTTCTGATAGGTTAGCAAAAATCGAAGATTTTATTCGACCCAAACGTTTTAAAAAAAAAAATCATGATGGAAAACCTTAAAATTATTACGTGGAATGCCAACGGATTAAGGCAAAGACTTGAAGAACTAGAAATGGTCATACGGGAACAAGTTATCGACATTTGTCTAATATCAGAAACCCACGTTAAAAAAGAATCAAATTTCAATATAAACGGTTATCTAGATTACCATGCAATTCATCCGTCGAACAAAGCAAGAGGCGGAGCATCATTATACATAAAAGAATATATCAAACACTCGATAGGCCTTAAGCTTGAACTTGAACCGATGCAGCTTATAAGTGTGCAGGTTAAAACTAAACATGATACATTGAATTTCACTTCTATATACTGCCCTCCACGGTACAGAATTGATAAAAATGATTTTTCAAACTTGCTAAAATCACTTAGACCATCTTTAATAATCGGTGGCGATTTTAATGCAAAACACACGTTTTGGGGTTCTAGATGCATTTCTCAAAAGGGCCGAGCGTTATATGAAGCCGGTATGGAGAATAATTGTGATTTTCATTCTAGTGGGAAACCAACTTATTGGCCGACAGATACCTCGAAAATACCTGACCTGATTGATTTCTTTATAGTCAGGGGAATACCGTCAAATCGAATAAAAATAACGGAATGCTTTGATCTTTTCTCTGACCACTCTCCCGTTATTCTCACTATGAGCGAAAGTATTGTTAAAATTGAAACACCACCTAGGTTAACAAACGGTAAAACTAACTGGGAAGGTTTTAAGAAAGATATTGAAGATAATGTTGAATTAAGGGTATCACTACAAACACCTCTTGAGCTTGAAGAAGCGGTAGATAATTTTGTGCATATTGTTCAAAAAGCCGCATGGAACAATACTCCTTACCAAAGACAAATGTCAGGCTATAGAGAAGCTAAATATCCCCAAGAGATAAAAGAGGTACTTAAAGACAAGCGAAAAGCGCGCAAAAAATGGCAACAAACTCGTGCTCCCCAACACAAAGCTAATTTAAATCACCTCAGTAATTTGCTTAAAAAGATGATATCAGATTTTAAAAACCGCGAAGCTGGAAATTACCTTGAAAACTTGACGGCAGGTAAAGAATCTAATTATTCTCTATGGAAAGCGATAAAAGCTACGAAAAAACCAAAGCTTCCAGCACCCCCGATTATGAAAGACCAAAATGAATGGGCAAGAAGCGATAAAGAGAAAGCAAACGTTTTCGCTGATTACCTAGAGGAAACATTTAAGCCGTTCAATGGGCAAGCATTGAATGATGATATAAGTGTGAATATAAATTCAAATGAAAGCTCCATCACAAGAAATGTTACGCTTGCCGAATTAAGCAAAGAAATTAAGAAACTGAAGTCAAAAAAAGCACCAGGATACGACTTAATTACTGCGGAAATTCTTAAAATGCTCCCACGGAAAGGTTTAGTAAACCTCCTTTACATAATGAACGCCACTCTAAGGTTAGAATATGTTCCAAATCAATGGAAAGTCGCAGAAGTAATAATGGTCTTAAAACCTGGCAAACCATCACATGAAAAGAAATCGTACAGGCCCATTTCACTTCTTCCTGTAGTGTCGAAGGTCTTTGAGAGAATATTTCTTCAGCGTCTTCAGCCCATAATAGAAGAAAAGGGTCTTATACCTGAACACCAGTTCGGTTTTAGAAGTAAGCACTCGACGATTGATCAAGTGCATAGAATCACCGATGTCATCGAGAAAGCCTTTGAAGAAAATAAAATTTGTTCAGCGGTCTTTTTAGATGTGTCTCAAGCTTTTGACAAAGTGTGGCACGAAGGCCTCAAATACAAATTGAGACAAGTCCTATCTGAAGGACTATACAACATTCTTAGAGAATATCTAGAGAAAAGAATTTTCCGCGTTAGGCACGGAAATGATTATTCAGATTTTAAAGAAATAGTGGCTGGGGTACCACAAGGTAGTGTTCTAGGTCCCATTTTATACCTTTTATTTACACGCGACATACCCCAAACAGACAATACAATTGTAGCTACTTTTGCAGACGATACCGCAATACTTGCAGTAGGCAAAACGGCTAACGAATCGACATGTAAATTGCAAAATGCTCTTAACAATGTCAATGAATGGACAAACAAATGGCGAATAGCGCTTAACGAATTTAAGTCAGTCCACGTGGACTTTACTTATAAGAAAATTAATAGATTACCAGTCTTTATTAATACAACTCAAGTTCCATTTGCAAATGAGGCAAAATATCTCGGGATGACTCTTGACGCGAAATTAAAATGGAAGTCACATGTTAAAAATAAATGTGATCAATTAAATATTAAACTAAGGGAAATGTACTGGTTACTCGGACGACATTCTAAACTTAGTATCGAAAACAAATTATTAGTTTACAAACAGGTACTTAAGCCTGTCTGGACATATGGTATTCAACTCTGGGGTTGTACCCACGATACAAATCTAAATAGTCTACAAACTTTTGAAAACAAATTATTAAGGTCCTTTGTAAATGCGCCGTGGTATATTAGAAACGAAGATCTTCACAGGGATCTTGGAATCCCCACGGTTCGCGAAGAAATAAAAACTTTTTCGCAAAGGCATAGAAAGCGTTTAGTTGAACATACCAATAGAACAATCTTAGAAATTCTTGACGAAACAAATTTAGTACGACGTTTGAGAAGGACCAAACCTTCCGATCTAGTACGGTGAAATTATTGTACTGTATTATGTATATTTAAATCATCGCTTAAAATAGAAAGAAGCTATTCAACTAGCTTATAATTAAACCAGTAGGAACTTTCACCGGAAAGTTGCCTACAACACGTTACTTAACTTCGAGAAAGATAAATTGCTAGATAAGTTCCATATGAACTTAGTTGCAATCGGGAGGAGGAGGTGGTTTTAGTGCGGTCGGCCTGATTAACGGTCTGCTTGCATAGAGTCTTACCTTCCGTAAGGCTTTATGGGGGCAGAGTTGTTGGTCGGGAGAGTCCCACATATCTATGAGCGCGCGTTTTTCGGTCCTCATAGAATCTTTTGAAGATTTCAACACCTACCCACGGTAAAAAAAAAAAAAAAAAAAAAAGATCCAAAATCGAATTGTAAGCCGTAGGCTTCCGATTGCAGCAGAATTTCAAGTACCTACTATTTACATTACACTTTTTTGGAAGAAGACTGGAATAGTCCAATCCAAAGTGGCGAAATAATAAAAAACATTTCGAAAAAAGTTTTCAAAAATAAACAAATAACATAATAAATTTAAGGTTGTCCTTTTGACTTTTGAGTTTCCGACATTTCAAACTATTCTGTCCGTTCCCCAGATTTAGTTAAGTTTGGTTTGTTAATTTTAACGAACTGTCATGATTTAAATATGTTCAGATGCACCGTTTTTTATAAAAGGGAATTAGTCTATTACTAGTTAGTAAAACGGAAAAAAGGTTTAAAAATTTCGAAGAGCTAGTAAATTACTAAACAAATTACTAACAAATTGCTAACTAATAAAATGCTAAGCCCTTAAAAATATGTTGTTTAAAATGTTGTTCCTATGTTTCTACCATCACGTGTGAACGCTTGTTTCCTATTAATAAATCATATTATAATCTATTTATTTATCTAATAAAATTGTATGTTGGGCTTGCATAGGTATTCAACTAAATGTTGTGAAAATTTGTGTAAAAGCTGAAATAATTCTCTTCTAATAGCAACTGATTAATTTATTGTCCGTACCACCATTCCGATATTGATTTTTTTTTTTTTGAAAATCTGTATAATGTATATGTGCCAGTTTGTAAGCTTTGGTCATAATTTTTTTATTTTTTCATTGTTGAAGATAAATTCGATTACCTTTCAGCTAACAATTCCATCAGGTGGTTCTTAAAATAAAAACAAACTTTAATCAACGAAGGTACATGAAATAAGAATATATGCGTTTAGCCCAGGTAGCTGTCATACCCTTCAACATCTTACTGATGAGTCCACTGTCATAACTGGGCGAAAGCATTTTGGAGCTAAGGTCCCTTGAACTTCAATTTAATTAAAAACTTTAATTTTATATTTTATTATTATAATAAATATTTCATTATTACACAACTTGAAAACTCAAAAAATAGAAGTCAAGGATGTAAGTAAATATAATGTAAATACACCGAAATTAAAGACGAACAAAATATTTCAAAACTTAAAACTACATACCAATAAAAATTGGAAAAAAAATATGTATTTTTGAAAAACCTGTCTATACTGAATGTTTGTTTAATAGGCATAGAATATTTACATAGAATCAGGAGTGTTTATATTCCAATATTCGCAGAAATATTGATCTCTTATACCACCTACTTTATTAAGAAACAAATACTTTTGATTACAAGTAGTATTCGACTTATATGTAAAATTCAACCGTATGAAAATAAATCAAAACAAATATATTTTGTCTAAGGTTTAGTTAAAGATATCTATGAAACTCATAAAGATGAATTTTCAAAGGAAAATTGTAACTTCTGAAAAGCACAATCAATCATTATTTTGGTGCTATCATTAATTTTTTTTTTATTTTTTTCGTTCAATCATTTCTTTTGGCCCTGAAAAAAATTATTTTAACCAATCTCCCACATAAAATCAATTATTATATTTCAATAATTATTAGATACTTTGTTTTTCTTATTTTAAATTTTCAGATTAACCGCGTATATAAAATATATTTAGCAAGTGCAATATGCAATACTCTAACCACCCCGAACGTTTCCCTAGAAATTTCACTGAGCGTGGTCGCGGTATATATAACGCGGCTAATCCGAAAATTTAAAAGTTCTGATTTTTTTATAAAATAGTTTATAAAAAAAGAATAATTTTAATTTTGACACATAATAATTGATGATGGTGTTTAAAAAGTGAAAAATGATGAGTTTTAACGACAACCAAAAGTCAAATTAATATTTTTTTTAATATCAAGATTTATGTGTTAGACAAATGCCGTGATTTTTCTGTTTAAAAACGATACATTAGATTTTGATATCTTTAAATAAAAGTGTAGGTATAATTAACACTTTATAATAACATTAAAAACTTTCTGTGTTATTTTATTTTAACTTTAGAAAACTCTTTCCTTGCTTAGAAATTTTTATGAAGACAATAATTATTTTTATTTATTTTTTTATTCGTTCTTCTAATAGAAGCTATGAACGTTTTGTGAAATGAATTCGAAGTAAAAATATACCCTGTTTAGAAATTATGGCGCAAAATTTTAAACAATAAAACCGGTTTTACTTAACGCAGTCGTATAGCTTGGGGGCTTTGTCTAACTTTTTCATAATTTTAAACACTTTAGACAACTCTTTTAACTAATGTGGGTTTTACAACAGAACCTAAGCAAATTTACGTTGAACAACCCTTAATTTGACAGATACATACATAACTTGAACACAACAACACAATTAAAAAAACATAAAAGCCAACTTTATACCAAATAATTTTTCGCCGGAAAAAGAATAATTTATATACTACCTCCGTACTTTGATTGTTTATAAGTTATTTACATTATTTAAGATGTAAATGAAGTAAATATAAGTAGCTAATTAATAGCATACATATTCAATTTTGATTTTTCAAGGTGCAAATTCATTTGGCTATACTCGTCTTGGCTTGCAAAGGTACATAACATATGTACACTTGTATGTAAAGATTTTCCGATCGTAGAATACTTTTGTACGATTGTTTCGAATTTCTAATATTCAGTAATTGAGTCTATTTACAAAGCACATCTTTTAAAAAATCAAATAAAACATCAGTAAACATTTTTACTTAGATTTGCTTTGGTATGAAATAACCCTTTACAATATGGATAAAGTACACTTTTAAAAGACAAACTAGCTATTTGCTGCTGTTATAGTTAGACGAGCTCTTTAACGTTAAAGTATAATTTATGTCCTTTAAAATTAACATAAAGTCGGTTCTCGTTTTATATATCTACAATATTTAGAGTCGACTCACATTCTAAAATTGATTTAGAGCTGGTTTTAAATGTTTACAATTTTGCGCCTATGTCTTTTATTTGTCTCACCCGTGACAGAAAAAAAGATCCTGACTATTTTAAAAATACCTACATAAAGATGGTGTTTTTTTCAATTTCAGCAAAAATGAATTAGTATAGTAATATTATTGGTTCTTAGGAAGTCCCTGTAGATTTTATAAAAAAAAATTAAACACTCTTGACTGTGGAATTACACTTTAGGAAATTTCATAAAAATGTTCTGTACAAAAACTGAAAAACTGTATTGCAAACATGCACATTCTTCATAGAATACCGACCTATACATGCGGCTATTACATGGATGTACACACACAAACAAACAATATCAACATGACAAACAGGTGTAAAGTATTTAAAAAAAAAAAAAACAAACATTATAAATTAATATAATACAAATGGTGAAGATATTAATAGAATATGTTCTATCTACCTAATGCCTTACCTTTTGCCTTTTTTCTTTAACAAAAATAGGATACCCGATACCCCAATAGGAAATTGCTTTTTGTGGTAGATACCTACATATATATATTCCACATGAATAAAGGTAGCCGCATTGTCTGCCAGTATTATCTTTCTTGCGCATAATAAAAAAAGTCCTTAAACAGAAGAGAGAATATTATATTGTTCTCTTTTTAATTCAGAAAAGCTTTCTTACGGCGACTATAAAATTCTCTTCTTCTTATGAAACCTTCTTAAGAAAGCTTTTGTCTGCTCGAGATTGTCTGCTCGAGAAAATTTTCGATGACAGAATTTTGTATGGAGGTGAGACATCTGTATATAATTATCTGTGATAGAACGTTGTAATTCTTAAACTAACTTCATTTTGGTTGTTAGAACCTTTGTTTTTTGCGTTTTACGCTTTATAGGGTGAATTAAAGTGCATGTCCATGAATTCATTCGAAAGCGCTTGAAAATACGAATCCAACGACACCCATAACTCATTTTTCGTAAAAATGGCTGTTAGAACCCTATAATTCTTAGCCGACGAATTGTCAACGTACGTCTACTTCAATCTGTAAAACCAAGCCGCCGATCATCCTACACTTTTGCTTGCATCAGAACTTTATATATATACTTACACTTAATTTGTTAAACCACTTTTATTATATTAATAAATATAACTTTCACTTATTGCTAACACTTTGCTAACAGTTTTTACTTTTGGTTATGTTATTTTATTTTTTGGAGAGTGCAGACGCACGTCTGATTAAGCGGAGATCTGCGTGAAATAGGAAGTCCCAGACAAGAAGATGATACCACAATTTCCAAAATTTTACAGAAAGCCTTCTTAAATTTACATTTTGTTTTGTCTAATTTTAAAATCGTTAACAAAACCATCATTTAAATAATTAGGTATTTTTATCTCATTTTCACATCTTAGCGAATCCTATTCGCATTATAAAAGAACTGTTTGAAAGGTTCACGAATATTACAAGTTTCGGTTGCACTTCTGTTTTGAAATCTAGTAGCAAAGTTAATTCTTTGATTAGAATTTCTTCTTTGAACTCTGGAATAATTGGGCATTGGGGGTTCTTCTTTGTCTATGACAAAGTTGTGAAGTAAACATAGATTTTGTAATAGTTTCGCCATTTTCTGTTGTGGTTTCGATACATTTGGTCAAAATTCTCCACTTTTGTGTTATTATACCAAAAGCGCATTCAATTACTACTCGAGGGTTTGACAAACGTTTGTTGTAAATCCGTTCCTCTTCTCTGAGATAACGTGTTGAATATGGCCTCATATTGTACAGTTTAAGGGGATAGGCTTCATCAAGGGCAAAATAGTATTTGTATTTGGTAAATATTTTGAAATATTAAAATGCTCATTTTCAAAGTGGCGAAACCACGCCGAAGAGGCAAACGTACCACCATCGCTTTGTTATATGTACATATATAATCCATAAATAAGCATTTATAATCTGGACCTGCAACAGTTTGTAAAATGTTGGAAAAAAAATTTCTTATAAGTTCATATTGCCGAAATTTCATCCGAACATGTTTGCCATCCAAACTACCAAAGCAGTTAGAAAATTCTACTTTGAACAATACAATTTGGCATTTTGGTGAAGCATTTCTTTAGTTAGCATTGGCATATATGTATGATGTGATATTAGACTATCAAATATTGCCTTGCACGTTCCTCAAAGAATTCTTCCAAACGCACCTGAAACAAAAAAGTAAATCTAAAAAAGTAAATTAAATCTATTTATCTTACTGGAAAGTTATTGCCAGTCTTTCCGCCGCCCATAGTTTGTGTTCTGCTTTTTTATTAATGGCTCGACTTAGTTTGAAATATATTGAAATGTAATAAAACACAAAATATTCGGAGAATTTGATGGATAGACCTTTTGAATCCTCAAAAAGGTGGTTATATTCTCCCAGTCAGTTTCTTCGCAAGAATATGTCCTTCACCCATTCAACACGACGCAGCCGCCGACAACAACGGCAAATTAAATTGCGTAAGAATTTTCAATAATGTTCATCTCTTCGAAATCTTCAATTTAAAAAAAAAAATAATTTTACTGTAGGGCTACACATTCAAGACTGTCATCGT
Organism: Philhelius festivus; assembly: GCA_963931855.1. Classification (NCBI taxonomy): domain Eukaryota; kingdom Metazoa; phylum Arthropoda; class Insecta; order Diptera; family Syrphidae; genus Philhelius; species Philhelius festivus. The sequence goes on from OZ007554.1 coordinate 146,168,392, forward strand.
ACGAAAACGGATAAAGTATATGAAAACGGAGTTCCGATACAATCTTCCGAATTACTCCGACCCGAAATCGGAGGATAATTCGCAAACCGCATGAGTCGGTAAACATTGAGCAATATTACCTGGACGAAACGCATTTTGGAGTTGAGATCACTTGAATGTTTAATTAAAAATAGCTACCTACAACTATAAGGAATTAAGAAACGAAAAATGCTTACTCCGACAAAACTTCCGGAATAACAAAGATTTCACTTATTTATATGTCGAATGATAGTACCAGTTGTATACGGAATGAATCATTATATAGATATCAATTGAATGCAATCTTATGAGAATAAGCATTACCGGTTTCCATAGTTTTCTTTTTTTTTAATTAGCAGAAGCACAAAAAACTCAGGACCAACTAGCTTCGGCCAGATCCCAAATATCGACTGATACGCTTAAAATATCAGCAACCCGATAAATTTGAATAATATTAGTGACTTGCAGAAATTCACCTTTATACACAAAATTTAAATTTACACTCGTACACGAAAAGAGCCTTCGTTTTGACTTTCCTCTTAAGCTCTGTTAGCTGGTTATATTGACACAATACAAAAATCAGTTTATATTTTAACTAAACTTTAACTTTGTTGCTTCGCCGAGCATGGACCGGGCGAATTTGCTTATTGCCCTTATAGATAAAGTTGGTTAGAATTCTAAAGATTTTTTACATAAAACATGAATTTAATTAAAACTTTAATTAATTTAATTTAGTTAAAACGACTCCTTAAATAGTTTCTACCAAATTTCAAAATCTTTCGAGAGGTTTATTTCAAAAAAAGAATTCGTTTTCCATTGTAAGTCTTTGTAATGTTCACTTAAAAACTTATTTTCATAAAAAGTTACCAAACCATTTTTGAAATATGTACTGCCTTTTAAAACTGGATTTATTTTAAACTAGCGACCTGTCTAAACTTTGCACGCGAAACCAGACGACTTCTGGTGGATGGTTGGGGCGGTCATGTTACGAAGTTTCAATCGGAAGATACATAGAATTGGCCCTGAGAAAAACATGATACAGGAATGTTCTATATTAAATTAAGTAATAATAAACGATTGGCTTTGTGCGTTCTTGTAGTTAATAGCAAAGGAATAAATTCGTTTGGTAAATCGTTGGAAATCATCGGTATACGTGGATTCTGTACGTATTCGTCTTTAACTTTACTACCGAAAATTGTTGCCTCGATTAAATAAGGTGACAATTTGATGATAGTCAATCTAGGTTGGTTGCGAATAAGAACCACAGGTGATCCAAACTTTAATGTTAATTACGCCGGCGGCATTTCGTTTGGTTGCAATGCATTCAAAACTTGGTGTGATAATTCTATGTCCATTACTGTGTCGATCGATTTGTTATGGTTTTTTGCTGCTAAAATTTCACGTACGCAGCCAATCTGGATTTTTGTAGTTAGTTGTTAAACTTTAGAATACCTTGCGGCAAAGGCCTGAATATTCAAATGCATTTGACAGAAGTTCTGGGGAAACGAAATATCATTTGTGGCGAGATTAATTGGCATTTTGTTGTTTTAGAACGTTTGGGCAGACGGGGGGTTGCAGCAAATGTACGCGCATGTTCTTCGATAGCGTGATTTTCTTGAATCGGTTCCAAAGATATGTTGATTTCAAGCATTTGTTTTAGAATTCACACGCGCTCAAGATAATGCTAAGAGACCCTTATAATGTTAAACACAGCACTGGCGATAGGGAAATTAGGGGGAGAGAAAGGAGGTGTCGATGAACATTGGTTTTGAATGTTTGCAGAATAGCAGGCAAAATATAAATTGTTTTTGTGCTTTCGTCTCAAATGATAATTTTAAAAGTTTCCACAGCCGTTTCCGTTTGTTACGCAAGTTTTTGGTCAGCAACAAGTCGTCTTCTTTGAGTTTACTCATATAGTTGTTGCGCACCTGTATCATAGACATTATGGAGTGTGGCAGGCTTCGCTTTTGACATTGAACAGAGTATATTCACAAACCGGTTGTTAAATAAATATATGGAAAATATGACGCAAAATTGCCAAAAAAAAAAACAACAAAATAATGTTTAACTCGACCGCAGTCAAACTTCACAAGATCGCCCGCGGTGTTAATATGAAAATTGCCTATAAAATTCTTATTAGTCTTTTATACAACCTTAATTAAATACCTATAAAATATCTATATCTATATCCGAACTGCAGCACGGTTTTGTGTCAGGGCGCTCTACCACAACAAACATGACTCTATTCTCAGCTTATGTCATAAAATCCATTGAAAAAAAGAGTCAAGTAGATGCAATTTACACAGATTTTAGTAAAGCTTTTGACTCGGTAAACCACTCCATCCTATTGCGTAAACTAGAACTGTTTGGATTCCACTCTTCATTTTTAAATTGGATATCCTCATACCTCATTGGTAGGTCTCAAAAAGTTATTATTAATTATTCTTTTTCTAGATCTATTGAATGTAGTTCGGGTGTACCTCAGGGTAGCCATTTGGGTCCCCTTCTTTTCAACATTTTTATTAATGATATAACATCTGTAATAAGATATTTTCAGTGCCTTCTTTATGCAGATGATCTAAAACTATTTCTAGAAATTAACAGTGTAGAAGATTGCTATCTCATACAATCTGATATTAATCAAGTCTCTGAATGGTGCAATTTAAATTTCTTAAATTTAAACATAAAAAAATGTAGCGCCATATCTTTTTTTAAGTCCATTACTCACATAAGCTTTGACTATATTATTGAGTCTAACTCACTCTCACGTGTGGACAAAATTAAGGATTTAGGCATTATGCTTGAATCAACTTTCTCTTTGAAAACTCATGTCGATTATGTGGTTGGAAGAGCAAATTCACTTGTAGGATTTATCAAGCGAAATTGTGCTGATTTTAGTGATCCTTACGCGTTGCTATCCCTTTATACGGCTCTCGTAAGATCTATACTTGAATATGCGGATGTTATATGGGATCCGAGTTTTAAGACTTTCTCTCTCCGTATTGAGAAAATCCAGAGACGTTTTACGAGATTTATCTATTATATAAAAACGAGTTTAACTTTTGTGTGTGACCTTATAACTAGAATCCGGATGGATGGATTTTTATATTTTTTTTTAAATGAAAGGGGAACACTTGCAGATGGTTTAGAAACAAAGTTTTTGAAAATTGGCCAAGTCGAAGTTTTGTAATCCGCCCTAAAATTTACCTTTAAAAACGAAGTTATTAGAAAACGTAATCTACCTACCTTTTGATTTTGTACACCTACCTAAAATGATCGAAACTCTATCAAAACACACCAACAACACAAAATAACATGTAACGGCTCCCTTCTACATGCCTGGTAGGCATATCAATGCATACTGTATTCATTCGAAGAAAGCCGTAGTCGGTCCAGACAATGTCCCTTCGGACCGAGCGGCCACTGTAGGGGCCGCGTAGCGCGGAGAAACCATCAAGTACGAACACCGAACATGTTCCGCAGAACCGTCATAACGCGAGATAGGAGATAAACCCAAATATGTTATAATGCAAATGCAAATAAGGCAAATGCGACAACAGAGCAAGAAAACACATTCTTGCGTACAAGTTAAAAATGTATACATTTTATTGCAATATTTGGATGGCTATATGTACATTAGGGTGTCCCAGGAGATAAGGTAGGACTTTTTTTTCTCGAAAATAAAATCGCATACCCTCTATTTTTTTTCTAAATGGCCTTATTAGCTTAAATAATAAAAGTTATTGCGATTGGATCATTATAACCCGTGCCGACTTGATACCAAACATAGAATATACATTTATGTTTCGGGTTAGTATAGAAAATTTCTAGAAATTCGAGTTTGCTTAGTAAATAAAACACTAATATACCCAAAACAAATTACTATTTAATGTTTTACATAAAAAAACATTATTCTATAAAAATTTTCTTTTTAAGGTTTGTTTTTTACAGTCTGGATAAACATTCCGGTGTTCTTGTACGCAGCGTAATAAAAATTGCTTTTGTTCCTCTTCAACTGTAATTAAACCATGAAATTCTTGCATCATCTTGACCGCTCTTTCAGCTGTATCGTTTACTGCCCTCAGCACAGAAACCTTCTTCTTGGCATCTTTAAACGAAGCGTTATTTGGCCATAAAGACGGTTCTTCTTTCAGAAAACTGTCATCAATTTGAAGCCGGGCGAACAAGGCTTTACTTTTGACTGATACGAAGTCGTAGATGTTTTTGTCTAAAATAAATAGTAATTTCAAAAAAAAAAAAAATGGAATATAAAATAAACAATATTTACTAATTAAACTTACCATACAATGAACCACAGAGTTCTTCTTTGGATGGGATGTAGCGCTTACCATGAGTTGATGGATTCTCTTTGGTTAAATTTTCAACCATTTTTATTTTAATTTCTTGGTCCACATCGTCGTCAAATAATGATAAGGCAGCTATTTCATCGGTTAAATACCATAGATGCTGGCTTAATTTCTGTAAGGCTGCTTTCGATACGTCTGAATCGATTTTTTCATAAGCCTTCATCGACTTCAAAAAGCACAAATCTTGATAAGGTGCTTTTACAGCCAGAATACATTGGAGCCACGGCTTAACGTAGGATGTCACGATGAACAAGCAAACATCAAACAGTGCCGCCTTATCCTTGTTCGTCATTTTCAGTTGAGCGTTAAGAAGTGCTATTTTCAGGGCATAAATCGCCCTGGCCATCCACCTGGCTTGGTGCATGGCACCTGGAGGTCGAATTTTAAGTTTCCGATCTTTATCACCGCCTAAAAATATCACTGAAAGCTCAATTAGTTCTCGATAGTCATCTCGAACTATATCTTTGGTCAATTCAGATTGGTAAAATTTGATCATGTTTTCTATTTCGAAAACAGTCAGATGCAAATCTAGTTTATCTTTATAGCACTGTATTTTATTTGGGTCAACAATCTTCCAGTTATCTCGGAACTTTTTGAAAATCGCAATATCCGGGCTTGTTGTCACTTGATTGATTTTTGCTTCGAATACGCTTTTTAATATTAACTCATATATGTGATGGCGGCAGGCAAAAATTAGCAATTCTCTATCAAGTTTCTGTTCAAGGAGTATACAAGCGCCATTAATGCGACCTGTGTTAGAAGCTGTAGTATCACAACAAAGAATTTGTACTTTATCTTGTAGATTCCAGTCTGCAAGCCCTTTCCAAACCGCTTCTGCCTGTTCTCTTCCTGATGAGTTTTCTAATCTTGGCACAGCAATCAATTGTTCTTTATTTCCATATGAAATAACAATCGGAAGACGTTCTTCTTTTGATTTCCGAGCATCTAAAGCAGGCAATAATTTACCATCAAAGTGAACGGTCACAACCTCTGGCATCTCGTTTTGAAAATCGATTTTTATGGATTCCGCGCGCTCTTTGCGTTTTTCGGTGCGAATTCTTTGAATTGAGGACTTACTTATCGGAAATTCATCAGTATTGTATCCAAGTGCTTCAATAGTAGCTTCAAGAATAAACACGGAATCTCTCATACTTAACTGACACCTGTCTAGCGCCGCTACTAATTTTGGAGTGATGAAGTTTTTTCGCTTAGATATTTTCGTTTTTTCGGGTTGCGCGCTTTCGATCTGAGTTGGCAAATCTTCTTGCAAAGATATTACTTCTTGGTCCGAATCAGGTGCGTCATTTTGTATAGGATCACATGATGATGTCGATGGAGTTGACTCTGCGAAATATTTAGATCGCCGTTTCTCTTCCTCAATAATTCTCAGCCGCGTCCTTTCCTCTTTATCGGTCCCTTTTTTGTCTACTCCACCTAAATGACCTGGTCGACCTGGCTCCCGTTGTCGTTGTAAAAAAGACTTATCTTCATTTGTATTCATTAAATGAAGCGCATCGGCGTGGGCAATATCAAACAAATTGTCCAAGTTCCTGACAAACTCTTGTTGACGCTGTTTAAACACGTCTTGGGTTTTTTGTGCATTTTTTTGCAAATCCCTCCAAACTTGATATAAATTCACAAGTTTCTTTACACAATTAGGAAAAGATTTCGTAGGTATACGCGCCTTTTCCCAATATATAACACACTCGCGAAGACTGAGATTTGCACTTTCATTTACAGTTAAATTCACTTGACGAATGTTGTAAAATAACACTGCTAAAACTTGTCTATTAGAAGGAAGTTTTGATCCCGTTATTTGATGTTTTGCACCACCTATTAAAAATATAACATTTTTAGAACTTCGTAATTTCACTGACATGTTGACCGAACAAAAACAATAGGTCTTTCGACAACGATTTTATTTTAAAGTTTTTTATTTAAGCGACTAACTATGACTAATTTTTATTTTATTGACATCTGTATTTCAAAATTTTTGTTCTTTGCAAAAATTATTTGATTTATATTATTTAAATTGAAACAAGTAAAAATAAACAAGTAACTAATGAGTAGAAATATAGTATAATACTACAGGTCTGTTTCTTTACTTCCCAAAACTGTCTTTTTTGACCAATTCTAGTGCAATATTATTTTTTTTTATATGGACTTTGACGGAACTTTGGGCTAAAATGGGTAGAAAGTGGCAGATTTGGGAAGTAAAGAAACAGATTTTATGTGTTTACTGAAAGACAAAGACAAATTATAACAAGCACATCGATCGTTGAGCTCGTCGGCCGTATTAGCAAGTATTCACAAGTTCCGATGCAAGTCGGCACGGGATATCGTGATCCTACCTACACCAAATTTGGTTTACAGTTGTTTCAACATCATTCAAACAAATAAAGAAGGTATGTGTTAAAAAAAAATAACTTTTATTTTTTTGGGACACCCTAATGTACATACTATTTCTTACCAGTTTAACCAGAGATCGACTAGGGCATACCCTGTGGAGAACTTTTCGGTGATGATCAGTTCTTGAGGTCCGCTGCGGCATGACAGGGCCTGAGTCTGAGAGCCACGGTGCGAGGGTTAGCGAAAAATCCGCTCCTAGTTCCAAGAAGAAATTCATATTGGTCAAGCAAATTTTATTGCTTTAATTTTCCACTTACCTGGTATGGATTTTGCTGTCTACCCATCATCAGTCCTGCCAGTGTCCTGATTTTGTTTAGTGTCCTATTTGTTGGGAGTCCTGTGGTTCCTTCTTGGTGTTCATCTATAAGAAATAAAAAGAGAAATATTGAATAAATAAATAAGTTAATGAATTAAAGAAAAGAAAAGCAAAACATTACCTGAATGTAAGAAATTTACAATTGGCATTTGCCAGTCAGCTGGCCAGGGGAAAATAAATATGGTTCAGAATTCTGCTGTGAACTGTCAAATTTATGAGTCAGAATTCGAGTATCGATATAAAAAAGCGTTCAGGGGACTTTAAACCAAATAGCACAAATGGTGCAGGTATTAGAGGTTATGGGGTAGTGAACACACTTTGAGAATATTGGTTTATTGTATTGTTCTTCTTTTCTCGGCTAATATATGATGGCGAGGAGTAGGTTTCAGGAAGAGAGGGCTCCGCCAAGTAAGTGTCGTTAAGACCCCAACGGGTCTCATTTACCTCATCGAACAATGGGTTAGTGGTTTTTGGTGGAGGATGAGGAACACAAGTAGGAGAGAATAAGGGTTTTGGCAAGTTAAGTTAGTTTCAAAGCAAAGTTTGTGCGCGGTGGTTCACATAGAAATTATTAAGCAATTATTAAGTAAGGAAATTAAATTTCGAGAAAGTAATCGAAGTAAAATTTTGTAATTAAACCCAAAAAAGGAAAAAAGGGAAATCCAAAGGCAAGAGTAAGGACGTTCATCGGTGGGAAAAAAAAATCGTTACATAGATTTTTTCCAGCAACAGGTAAGAGTTTAAGAAAGAATTTGAAGTGCGCGGATTAAATAAACCTAAATGGTTAAAGGTTTAGTGCGGGAGATTGGCGGTCATCGAGAAGGGACCGCGGAATACTTTTTACGGTGGCTTGAGCGAAAAATACGGTCCTTAAAACAAAAAGGAGCTAAAATACTTACCGCCGTGTAAAAGAAAATAAAAAAAAATATATTCCAAGTCGAGAAGCCCGTAAACTAAAACAACATCCTAAAACATATAACACTTAAAAAGCTCCCAAGACACCAGCCACCAATTCAGTTATAGCATCTAAGCCAACCACCACTCTATTATAGCATCTAAGCCAACCACCACTCTATTACCATATCTAAGCCACCCACCGTTGGATGGTTTATACTGAAAACACGAACCGCAAGAAAACGGAAGAACCGCAAGTCAACAGTGCGGAGAGGTTGAAAAAAGTACTGCCTACTTTTAAGGATAACTGCATTTTGGAATTCGTGGCAGTTAATGATTATTATTATTTAAAAAGAAAATTTTTTTTACATTTCTCTTCTTTAATATTTTTCATTTCATTTCCTATTTAAACATTTTATTTTTTTTTTATTAAATATCCCTATATTGTAAAGGGATTTGAAAGAGGGTTTATAAAAGGAAGAAAGTTCGTCTCACAACAAGTCGATAGGTCGAAGCTGGTTTCCTCCGGAAGTCTTCGCATCGCAATCTAGCACAGAATTGGGCAACCCCCTATAGAGCGCTCTCTAGGAAGGTATCGTGGAAAAGACAGTGGTCTGTCCGGGTTTTTTATTTCGGGTGAGGCTAGGCTCGGCTCCGGTTGCAGCGTCGGCTTTTTGTGTGGGGGAACTGGGACACGCGTTAGGTTAGATAACCATCGCAGTGACAGCCCTTGGTGTGACAAAATGGTCCACTGGCGAAAATTATTTCGATAGTTTTATAACCGTCTTTGAAATTTCCTCATTGTTCTTCTGTTTCTCGATTTTGTCATTTATTGTTGTTATTTTAAAATTCAATTTCAATTTTGCTAGTCAAACTCAACTCGTTTTCCTCCTGGTTTGAATATTTTGTTGGTTTTTTTTTATGTTAAAGAATGTCAGATAATACATACCTATACATACCAATGTCGAAATGAAAGCTCTTCTTATGTTCTAACAAAATAATTTTAATTTTTTAAAGGAATTAAATAATGAACACTGTAATGACTACAAACGGATGGAGTTTTTAATTATGCCGTCTTAAGAAAATTTTTCAGGGGGGTGCGGAGGACCAGCCCAAATATGAACGGTGAGGAGTGACTCAAGCAGCGGTGGTAAGCGAACGGGGAACCTGTTAAAATATAGGCCTACAGGTTCCAGGTGTGGAGAGGGTCGGCCATTTTCGGTAAGAACATCAACCGATTCTCCGAGTAGTAGTTTCCACGGTATTAGGGATGATAAAAGAGGCATGATAGTAATTTTTTGTAACGAGGTGAGGTTCGGTAAAGGGGGCAAGATCCCCCCCTACATCTGGCGAGCTAAGCCGAGCGACGCCAGCATGCCACGGCCCCTTTCTGCTGAACATTCGATCCCTTCCTTTTCCTACTCCTTTTCCTATTTCCTGTCATCTCCATTTCCTTCGGTTAAACCACTTCCTTCGAATCCAAATCCCATTCCTATCCTCAACTTAGGTCCTAATCCTTTTGCCCCGGTTACAAATGGCGCCCATACGTATGAGTTCGATTTTTGAGTTTGTGAGTTTGTCTATCGTCAATTGTCAAGTCAGTTTGTAGGTGTTTTCACTGGCATCATCAGGATGACTTGTAAGTCTTGTTCAAGAAAGCAATTAAGCATACTTATTCAAATGCGACAGGGAGTTTTGAGGTTGTCAGTGGAAGCAACTAGAAACAAGGCTACTTAGTGTATAATTACATTCGCTTTCGGACGATACTTTGCATATGACTTTGAATGGAAGGTCGCGGACGTACCTATCGAATTGCGATGGAAGGTTGAGTCTGAAGGCGAGTGTGATTAAAGTCCCGTGTAATTGGGGTTTCTTGCTGCGGTCAGAGTCGAAACCAAACGTAAGTCTTGATCGGGATAGCTCTTTAGAACGCCCGATCAATTGCGACGATAAAGTTCGGTTCTGATGGCAACAACAAACTTAATGGTTATGTAGGTATGAATGTATGAACGTGTGAATGAATATATAAGGAGTAACTACTAAACTCGGAGAACAAAGATTGCGCTGCTGCTGTGTCACATCCTCAGGGAAGCGAAAACAAACACCACCGTTCGATGCGGTCCAAAAACACCCCCAATAATTATGATTAAAAGAAAATTTCAATTTTTAAGTATAAATTAACTTAAATTCATTTTTCAAAATTTGGTTAAAGAAAGAACAGAAAAGCAATTCAGTATGTATGTATGTATAGTGGAATGTTTTATTGGTCAATTTTAGTGGAGTCTATTTTCGTTGTCTTTCTGAGTTTTGTTTTATTGTAGTTGTCTAGCAATAGATTATGGAAATAGGTAGATAAGGAAAGATAAAGGTATAGAGAAAACATTTTAAAGTCAATAGTTTTAAAAGAAAAAATCTTTAAATTGGTATAGTAGTCAAAAATCAAGCTTTATTTTATATGAGTTTGTTAACTTAGGTATAGAGAGATATAGATAAGTTTTAATTTATTCGTTTTTGTGAGTTCATAGTTTTGGTATATCGTATAGTGTTGGTAGTTTTTAGGACTTATGTAGGTAGGAGTTTAGCAATAGGTCAGTTCTAAAGTTAGCTTGTTAGCAATATAGATATAGGTTTTTAATATATTTATAAGTTTTAGTATTTTCTTTTAGGATTTAGATAGCATTTTAGATATAGGCTAGTTCTTAGGTTAGCAATAGAGATATAGGGATTAGTTGTATTTGTATTAGAACTAGTGTTTTTTTTTAGGATTTAGTTGATAATTTAGAAATAGGTTAGTTCGTAAATTAGCTTTTTAGCGATATAGAGATAAAAAAAAAAAAGTAAAAATAAAAAAAAAAAGAAAAAAAAAATATACATATAAAACAAAATAATCAAAAAAAAAAATTATAATATAGAAAAAATAGTTACAGATAGGATATAAGCTTAGGATTGTAGCTGCTAGTAGTTGATGGTGTCCTTTAACAAAAAGAATTGTGTTCCTGTTGTTTGATGAGGTAATGAACCCTGAAAAGGAAAAAAAAATTTACAAGGCTTTGTACGAAGAGAATCGGATAGTTACTCGAGCTCATTTAACAAACCTTTTAGAGAACATTGCTAAAATGCCTCTAAAGCGCACGCCAACGAAGAAACCAGAATCCCAAGGAGCAAATCCCGTAGGGACGAGTTTCATTCCTCCTGTCTTTACGATGCCTCCACCAGAAATTCAAAGGTCAGTTAGTCGGGCGGGTAGCTCGAGCGACTCAATTTCATCACCTGCATTTAGTGGTTTAACTAACGCAGAAGCCACAGCGAATGGGGAAAAGAGTCCATCAAGAAACGTAGGCGGGGTGATAGAAAATGTAGGATCCGATATCTCCAACAACGGGGAAATAATAAATGTAAGAGAACCCGCCGAGGTCCGACATAACACGGGAATATCTGCCGATTTGATAGCGGCAATTAACGTGGCAGTTGTCAACGCTTGTGAACGTTATACAAGCTCTCTCAAGGGAGAATTGTCGGAGGCGCTGAAATTAGAATTGAGGAAAAATTTTGTTGAATTGAGGGAAAAAGGTACTCACACGACGCTACCGCAGGGGAACAGAGGCCAAACTCCGATTATGAGCATGGGAGTTGGGGATATTTCGAACCGACAGGTTAATCAGGAACCTCCTCGTCATTCGCATTTAGATTCGGGAGCTAGACCTTTCGTCCCATTGAATAATTTAAATGAAAATTATCAATCGATGCCCAACTGCGAGACTAGGTCAGAGGAAGGGAGATACCGACCGAACGCTTATCCAGATTCGTACAGTCGAAATCCTTCCGGCGTAAACCTTCATAACCCTATCGCGTTGGTACCAACGAGCGTAAGAAATCCCATCAAAATCGATAAATGGGGTTTAAAATTTGATGGAAAGTTGGAAGTACTGACGGTCGAAGATTTCGTTTTTAGACTGGAAACGCTTCAGAGTCAATATGCGTGTCCATGGCAAGAAATCCTGCGAGATTTTCATCTCTTGCTTTCTGGTGCTGCGCATGATTGGTATTGGCAGTTCCAGCGATGCAATTACCGCCCAGATTGGCCAATGCTAAGAGACGCATTGATGCGCCAATATCGGAACTCAAAGTCCGATTATGAGATTATGAGGGAAGTGTCGGATCGCAAGCAAGGCATCAGAGAGTCAAGTGATGATTTCTTTGCAGCGGTAAACAAGCGAAAATCTCAGCTCAGGGTTCCAATTCCAGAATTAGATCTCGTACGGATTCTGAAGCGTAACCTAAATGATAGGATTAGTCGGTTGGTATACCCTCAACCGATCTTTACGCTGGACCAGTTGAGAATGGCATGTAAGGAAGCTGAGTATGCGTTTCCTTACAGAGAACGTGATACGGTAATGCACCAACGGCCGCCGGTTCGGTACATGGCCAACGAGCTTGTGGGTGATGACGAAGAAAGTTACCAAGATGATGGTCAACTTGCGGCTTTTCAGCATATGGGGGCTAGACCAAAGACTTCTCGAGGGACTGGCGAAACAAGTTCCATGATGTGCTGGAATTGCAAGCTTCGTGGCCACACGTTCATGGACTGTCCGTCGACCACGAGAAGCATATTTTGCTATAGGTGTGGCCAGGATGGTGTCATCACTCCGAAATGTCACCGGTGCAACCCGGAAAACAAGTCTCGGAACACGACAACGAGGGGGGAGTCGTGTTCCACCCAAACCCCCCAATGGCAGCCAAAGGAAACATATAAAGGCCAATCAAAAAGTCCCAAATTAGAATTTTAGCCCGTGATAAGGAAATATGTGAAGAGGAAAAGAAAAAAAGAATTCAAATTAAACCATTACATATTAGATTAAAGGAGTACAAGTTGGCTAGAGATAGAATTTTTAATAGTAATAAAGAATTAGTATCAAAGAGAATTTTAAAAACGAGAGAGAGGTATACAATTAGAAAAGAAATGAGGAAAAATATTTTAGCTACAGTTTTAGATACCACAACAGATCCAAGACCTTATGCAAAAGTGCGAATTGCTGGAAAAGAAATTTTCGGTCTTTTAGACAGTGGGGCCAGCATAAGTATATTGGGTAAGGATTGTGAAAAATTTGTTAAGTCGGCAAATATACAAATTTTCCCTTATAAATCAGGGGTTAAAACAGCCGATGGCAAGAACCAAACGATTATTGGGAAATGTAAAACTGAGGTCACGTTTAAGGACCAAAGCCACGTTGTTAGTTTTTATCTTGTCCCAAATTTAGAACAAGAGTTGTATTTAGGAGTAAATTTTTGGAAGGAGTTCAAGATAGCGCCAAACATAATAAGTTCTGTTGCTGTTCCGGAATCGGAAGCGGATCTATTGAACGCTCACGAACTGTCATCAGATCAGCGGTCTGCGTTAGAGGCGGTTAAGCAGAGATTTCTTGACTATGACCGACATGGTCTCGGAAAAACAGCGTTAATGGAACATGTTATAGATACGGGAACAGCGGAACCTGTCAAGCAGCGTCACTACCCTGTTTCTCCAGCGGTACAAGCCCTGTTGTATAAGGAAATAGATCGAATGCTAGAGCTCGGGGTTATAGAGGAGAGCGAGAGTCCTTGGTGCTCACCCGTTGTGCTTATCAGGAAGCCAGGTGAAAACAATACTATCAAGTATCGTTTTTGCCTGGATTCTCGTAAAGTCAACGCGTTGAGCAAGAAGGACGCTAACCCTCTTCCTCATATAGAAGGACTTATTAGTCGACTACCTAATACCTACTTTATAAGTAGTGTCGATTTAAAAGAAGCATTCTGGCAAATACCGTTGGAGAAGCAGAGTAGAGAAAAGACTGCTTTTGCGGTACCGGGAAGGCCCTTATACCATTTTACGGTAATGCCATTTGGGTTGTGTAATGCAGCTCAAAGGCTTTGCCGTTTAATGGATAAGGTCATTCCCGGTCGACTCAGAGACAACGTTTTCGTCTATTTAGACGATTTATTAATCATTGCGCCCGATTTCGAGACCCATATCACCTTGCTGGATGAAGTGGCCGAGTGTTTGAGAAAAGCCAATCTCACCATCAACGTTAAAAAGTCGAAATTCTGTTTCAAGGAGTTGAAATATTTGGGTTTTATCGTTGGTGGTGGGAAGGTGAAAACCGACCCAGCTAAGGTCGAAGCAGTGGTCGATTTCCCAATTCCACGAAATGCCAGGCAAGTCCGCCGGTTCCTTGGTCTAGCGGGGTGGTACAGAAGGTTCATAAAGGATTTCTCTAGTTTAACTGCACCTCTCACAGACACGCTGAAGAAAAAGGATGGTAGATTCAAAATGTCTGATGAGGCGATAAGAGCTTTTGAAGATTTAAAAAGAGCTTTAACCACGGCTCCGGTTCTCACTCACCCAGATTTTAAAAAAAGGTTCTTTATCCAATGTGATGCATCCGATTCCGGGATAGGAGCCGTATTGTTTCAGTTGAACAATGACAACGAAGAGGCCCCAATTTCATACTTTTCGCAAAAGCTGAACGCTTGTCAAAGGAATTATAGCGTAACCGAGAAAGAGTGTATGGCAGCAGTAATGGCAATTAAAAAGTTCAGGCCCTATGTCGAGGGCATGGATTTTACGGTCATCACCGATCATTCTAGTCTCAAGTGGTTGATGACGATGAAAGATCTGAGTGGAAGGTTAGCTAGGTGGAGCTTAGAACTACAATCCTATGCCTTCGACATAGAACACCGCAAAGGAACGCTTAATGTAGTGCCAGACACGCTTTCTCGGGCACACTTAGATAGTATGGAAATTGGAGAGGTTGTGTCTTTGATAAATCTATCATCAGAAGAGTTTCAGTCTGATGAATATAAAAGTTTAATTAATACCATCCAAACGCATCAAAACGAACTACCAGACCTGAAAATAGAAGACAACTTTGTGTACAAACGTTCACTTCCATTAGGAGAGGAGGAACTGCGAGAACACAACTGGCTTCTGTGGGTACCTTCAGGGTTAACTGAAGAAATTATAGCGAAGGCTCACGATCCACCTCAGGCAGCCCATGGAGGAGTGGCGAATACTCTTCATCGTATTCGTCAATTTTTCTATTGGCCAAATATGACAATTCATATTAAAGATTTTGTATCAAAATGTGCAATATGTAAGCAATGTAAATCGTCCAATCAAATTCTACGTCCTCCTATAACAAGCAATTTCAGTGTAAACCGTCCGTTCCAAAAATTATATGTGGATTTCTTAGGTCCATACCCAAGATCTAAGTCTGGTAATGCTTATGTGTTTGTGGTGTTAGACCACCTGTCAAAATACGTGTTTCTAGAGCCTTTACGGTCAGCTAATACCGACAGCATTATTAAGTTTCTACGAAATGACATTTTTAATACTTTTGGGGTACCGCAGATAATACATTCGGATAATGGCAAACAATTTTTAGCCAAAGATTTCCAAAATCTCTTGCAAAAGTATGGCATTCGACATTTTCGCACTGCAAATTATGCGCCACAATCCAACGCTTCTGAAAGAGTGAACAGAACGCTATTAGCTGCTATACGCTCGTATCTCAAAGAAGACCAACGCGACTGGGATATGCACTTAAGTGATATAGCAGGCGCGTTGAGGAGTTCAGTTCATTCTGCCACCGGTGTTTCGCCATATTTTGCCCTATTTGGTATAAATATGATGACTCATGGTAGTGGATATGAACTGACTCAGAAACTAAGTGTAGTCGACGATGGGGAACTGTTGATACTTTCCAGGCACAACAGATTGCAGTGTATTCGCAAAAAAATAAACGAGGGCATCTTAAAAGCCAAAGAGAAAAGCGATAAAGTTTACAATATGCGCACACGAAATGTAAAATACGTTCCTGGACAGGAAGTGTTTAGGCGTAATTTCATTCTGAGTGACACGTCAAAATATTTATCTGCGAAGTTATGTCCGAAATTTGTCAGATGCCGAATAGTAAAAGCTGTAGGAAAAAATATGTACGAACTTGAAAATTTAGCAGGCAAGAAAATTGGGATATTTCACGCCAAAGATATTAAACAGTAAATTCTAAAAACACCTAAATCTGTGATAGATAAAACACCTAAATCTGTGATAGATAACACACCCAAATCTGTGATATAAATGTCACTATGGTTATGTAATCTATGTTTTTTGTAATATATATCAAGATGACCTAATACCTTTTTTTTTGTTTCGACAACATGCATACTTCATTTGTTCTACATTAAGTTCGTTACAGGTATTATTATAGTATTAATAGAGTAATTTATTTTTTTTGTAGAGTTTATTAGAGTTATTTATTTTTAGTTCATAAGTAATTTTGTTTTTTTGAGTTATGTATTAATGTATTTATTTGTTTACAGAGTATATATTAGAGATTATTTATTTTCAGAGTTATATATTAGAGCTTATTTATTTATTTATTTGTTTACAGAGTTATATATTAGAGCTTATTTATTTATCTATTTATTTACAGAGTATATATTAGAGTTTATTTATTTTCAGAGTTATACATTAGAGTCAATTTATTCATTTATTTCCAGATTCATATAATAGATTTATTTATTTATTTACAGAGTATTTATTAGAGTCAATTAATTTATTTATTTACATAGTCTATTTAACTTTAGTTTATTTGTGTTATGGTATGATACCAAATTCTTTATTTCATTTTTTATTCAGTGTTATATGTATGAATCAAATTTTCCTTTACTTTATTTTATTCAGGTGCCTATGTACTTTATATTTTTTAGTGTAGGGATCTCATTTCATCAATTTTTCTTAATCCACAAAAAATTTTAGAATTATGGTAAAATATGGATTCAAGTTTTGATCAGTTATTTTTGATATATATTTGCATGTTCAAAAGTAGGTATTTTCACGTTAGGTTTTCTGTACCAACATACGGTTCCGAGTAAGGTTCTATTCCGATTTACTTTCTTCAACAAGAGCAAAACCTGTTCCTTATGCAAATTTCTTCCTTTTCAGACAAACCGTTGAGATAGGCAAAGGGAACAGAACAGACTCTTAAATATGTCTTGCTAGGAGCTAAATTACATTATGTGCAATATTCAAACGTGCAATAAAAACCTAACTAACTCTGTGATATTTTTGTTGTCCAATGTGTGTAAGTTATAGTGAATTATTGTCCTGTCTAATAGTAAAAGAATGAATTCATAATGCCACACGATACACTCACTGAAATCAAGATGACTCAGTCAATTTCCTTTAGGAAAATTGATTTTCTGTAGTCAATTGCACTAAGAAAAGTGTCCTTACAATTCCCATCTGTGATAGACAAAGATTTGTTGTTAAGTTTTTTTCCAAAAGCACGAAAAGCGTAATAAAGAAGCTTGCGAAAAGGCATACCGATAAGAAAAAAGTGAGAACGGCTATCGTAGCTAAACAGCGTAAAATAGCCCGGCTAACTCTGTTCTTAAAGCTTGAGAACCTTAATCTCAGGGTCGTGGGTTCTTCCCCAACGTTTGTTCAATGTCAAGGTAGCCTTTCACCGTCTTTGTATGGCTAGCAAAACCAAAAAAAATCCGGAGGTTTGTAACGGCTCCCTTCTACATGCCTGGTAGGCATATCAATGCATACTGTATTCATTCGAAGAAAGCCGTAGTCGGTCCAGACAATGTCCCTTCGGACCGAGCGGCCACTGTAGGGGCCGCGTAGCGCGGAGAAACCATCAAGTACGAACACCGAACATGTTCCGCAGAACCGTCATAACGCGAGATAGGAGATAAACCCAAATATGTTATAATGCAAATGCAAATAAGGCAAATGCGACAACAGAGCAAGAAAACACATTCTTGCGTACAAGTTAAAAATGTATACATTTTATTGCAATATTTGGATGGCTATATGTACATACTATTTCTTACCAGTTTAACCAGAGATCGACTAGGGCATACCCTGTGGAGAACTTTTCGGTGATGATCAGTTCTTGAGGTCCGCTGCGGCATGACAGGGCCTGAGTCTGAGAGCCACGGTGCGAGGGTTAGCGAAAAATCCGCTCCTAGTTCCAAGAAGAAATTCATATTGGTCAAGCAAATTTTATTGCTTTAATTTTCCACTTACCTGGTATGGATTTTGCTGTCTACCCATCATCAGTCCTGCCAGTGTCCTGATTTTGTTTAGTGTCCTATTTGTTGGGAGTCCTGTGGTTCCTTCTTGGTGTTCATCTATAAGAAATAAAAAGAGAAATATTGAATAAATAAATAAGCTAATGAATTAAAGAAAAGAAAAGCAAAACATTACCTGAATGTAAGAAATTTACAATTGGCATTTGCCAGTCAGCTGGCCAGGGGAAAATAAATATGGTTCAGAATTCTGCTGTGAACTGTCAAATTTATGAGTCAGAATTCGAGTATCGATATAAAAAAGCGTTCAGGGGACTTTAAACCAAATAGCACAAATGGTGCAGGTATTAGAGGTTATGGGGTAGTGAACACACTTTGAGAATATTGGTTTATTGTATTGTTCTTCTTTTCTCGGCTAATATATGATGGCGAGGAGTAGGTTTCAGGAAGAGAGGGCTCCGCCAAGTAAGTGTCGTTAAGACCCCAACGGGTCTCATTTACCTCATCGAACAATGGGTTAGTGGTTTTTGGTGGAGGATGAGGAACACAAGTAGGAGAGAATAAGGGTTTTGGCAAGTTAAGTTAGTTTCAAAGCAAAGTTTGTGCGCGGTGGTTCACATAGAAATTATTAAGCAATTATTAAGTAAGGAAATTAAATTTCGAGAAAGTAATCGAAGTAAAATTTTGTAATTAAACCCAAAAAAGGAAAAAAGGGAAATCCAAAGGCAAGAGTAAGGACGTTCATCGGTGGGAAAAAAAATCGTTACATAGATTTTTTCCAGCAACAGGTAAGAGTTTAAGAAAGAATTTGAAGTGCGCGGATTAAATAAACCTAAATGGTTAAAGGTTTAGTGCGGGAGATTGGCGGTCATCGAGAAGGGACCGCGGAATACTTTTTACGGTGGCTTGAGCGAAAAATACGGTCCTTAAAACAAAAAGGAGCTAAAATACTTACCGCCGTGTAAAAGAAAATAAAAAAAAATATATTCCAAGTCGAGAAGCCCGTAAACTAAAACAACATCCTAAAACATATAACACTTAAAAAGCTCCCAAGACACCAGCCACCAATTCAGTTATAGCATCTAAGCCAACCACCACTCTATTATAGCATCTAAGCCAACCACCACTCTATTACCGTATCTAAGCCACCCACCGTTGGATGGTTTATACTGAAAACACGAACCGCAAGAAAACGGAAGAACCGCAAGTCAACAGTGCGGAGAGGTTGAAAAAAGTACTGCCTACTTTTAAGGATAACTGCATTTTGGAATTCGTGGCAGTTAATGATTATTATTATTTAAAAAGAAAATTTTTTTTACATTTCTCTTCTTTAATATTTTTCATTTCATTTCCTATTTAAACATTTTATTTTTTTTTATTAAATATCCCTATATTGTAAAGGGATTTGAAAGAGGGTTTATAAAAGGAAGAAAGTTCGTCTCACAACAAGTCGATAGGTCGAAGCTGGTTTCCTCCGGAAGTCTTCGCATCGCAATCTAGCACAGAATTGGGCAACCCCCTATAGAGCGCTCTCTAGGAAGGTATCGTGGAAAAGACAGTGGTCTGTCCGGGTTTTTTATTTCGGGTGAGGCTAGGCTCGGCTCCGGTTGCAGCGTCGGCTTTTTGTGTGGGGGAACTGGGACACGCGTTAGGTTAGATAACCATCGCAGTGACAGCCCTTGGTGTGACAAAATGGTCCACTGGCGAAAATTATTTCGATAGTTTTATAACCGTCTTTGAAATTTCCTCATTGTTCTTCTGTTTCTCGATTTTGTCATTTATTGTTGTTATTTTAAAATTCAATTTCAATTTTGCTAGTCAAACTCAACTCGTTTTCCTCCTGGTTTGAATATTTTGTTGGTTTTTTTTTATGTTAAAGAATGTCAGATAATACATACCTATACATACCAATGTCGAAATGAAAGCTCTTCTTATGTTCTAACAAAATAATTTTAATTTTTTAAAGGAATTAAATAATGAACACTGTAATGACTACAAACGGATGGAGTTTTTAATTATGCCGTCTTAAGAAAATTTTTCAGGGGGGTGCGGAGGACCAGCCCAAATATGAACGGTGAGGAGTGACTCAAGCAGCGGTGGTAAGCGAACGGGGAACCTGTTAAAATATAGGCCTACAGGTTCCAGGTGTGGAGAGGGTCGGCCATTTTCGGTAAGAACATCAACCGATTCTCCGAGTAGTAGTTTCCACGGTATTAGGGATGATAAAAGAGGCATGATAGTAATTTTTTGTAACGAGGTGAGGTTCGGTAAAGGGGGCAAGATCCCCCCCTACATCTGGCGAGCTAAGCCGAGCGACGCCAGCATGCCACGGCCCCTTTCTGCTGAACATTCGATCCCTTCCTTTTCCTACTCCTTTTCCTATTTCCTGTCATCTCCATTTCCTTCGGTTAAACCACTTCCTTCGAATCCAAATCCCATTCCTATCCTCAACTTAGGTCCTAATCCTTTTGCCCCGGTTACAAACATCTTGCTTATTCGATTTTTTAGAATAAAAAGATGTCTTAATAAATATGTCTTAAAATATGTATAAAATAAAAAAATAATTAAATCTCTAAGACTGCGTTTAGAATTTGATTTTTCGACACGCTGATTGTGGAAAAAATTAGGGAAGTATAAATATGTACTTATGTGCAACTATGATGCAGTTCTCCTGTTTTATCACGATGTCTGTTTGTAATTTGTTTGTCTTTCGTGAAAGTGAGGCTCGGACAAAACTTTCTTTTCAATTTGTGCAATTTGCTAGCAACAAGGGTTTTTTGGTTAAGTTTTCGTTTGGAATTATTTTGCAATACATTACAAAGCAAGCCGGGTAAAGCATTCCACATTGGTGTAGTGCAGCTAAAAAAGAATCTCTGTACGTCCGAAATTGGGCTCAAGAGTAAATCGATGAGCATTCCTAAAATCGTGAGTATTACGGTTATATAGTTTAAGAGGAGGAATGCAACTGGCTATTTCATTAGACCACTGAAAATAGCGGTAAAATAATGATAGACATGAAAAATTGCGGAGGTGCTCGAGAGATATAAATGTTTCAGTTAGACAACGGTGGCCTATTATTTTTATAACTGTCTTTTGAATTCTGTCCAAGCGACTAAAGTGGATTTTTGGAACACCTACCCAGATATAGGTATATGTGGCCTTATATATAATAACCAGATCAGATGGGGTAAAAAATTTCTTGCATCGGCAGAGAAAACCTTAACACTTACTCGTAGCAGCGTTTTTGGCGAACGTCAAATATGTGATCACTCCAGAAAAGATGGTCTGTGATGCACATACCTAGAACTGAAAGCTGTTCAGTCTCCTTGATGCAAGTGCCACTCAAAGAAAGTGACATTGGGGGAGGGTTTCGCTTAAGCGACAGTAAACAGCATTGAGTTTTCGAAGCATTAAATTCTACACGATTTTTTTCCCCATTGGACAATGCTGTCAAGATCAGATAAAAATCGTTTACGCTCAAAAGTACAGGCGGAGCATAGAACTAACTGCAAACCGCGCTGCAAGCAAATTGGCTTTATCTATTGAGTTTTGCAGAAATGTAGTATAATCGTTTGGGATGAATGTACGATGGCTCACAAAAAGTCTTTGGAAGTGTTAGATAGAACGTTGCAAGATTTACGTGGGAACCAACGGATTTTCGGTGGTGCCTTGATATTGTTAGCAGGTGATTTTCGCCAAACATTGCCTGTTATTTCTTGATGTACAGCTGCTGATGAATTGAATGCATGTTTGATATCATCCTATTTGTGGAGGCACGTAAAAAAACTAACCCTAACTACCAACCAATTTTTGTCGAATGACTCAATCAAAACAAAAATTGATTGATAGTGTATTCCCAAATATAGTGCAACAATTTAATAATCATGATTGGTTGAGTGATCGACACAGAATCAAGAGGATGTCATGAACTATCCCACTGAATTTTAGAATTCTCTTGATTTGCCTGGTTTGCCACCACATTTATCTACCATTGAAAGTTGGCTTTGCAATGATACCAGACTTGCAGTAAAAAGGTTGTTTTAATATGTGATCGAAGCAACAATTTTATAAGGGAAATACATAGGTGAAGTTGTTTTAATTCCGAGGATTCCAATGATTCAATTCAATTCAATTTATTATTACTTTAAATAACATGGTACATTAAGATTATTATCTTTTATAGTACTTGGAATTAAATAATTAAGCAATTAAGTTTTATGTATATTATATACATTAAAATATAGAAGAACTAACAAACCAATTTACAAAATTGATTATAGTAGATATGGTAAGAAGAAGAAAAATAAAGTATAGGAAACATAAGAAGATTCCAACCGATTTATCATTCGATTTCAAACGTCATCACATTCCTATACGACTTGCTTTTGCCATTACGATTAATAAGGCACAAGGCCAATCTTTCAGACTATGCGGTATTAATTTAGAGGTTCCAGGATTTGCGCATGGGCAACTGTATGTTGCATCTTCACGTGCAGGCAAACCATCCGCCTTAATAATTTGAACCGACGGAAAAACAAAAAATGTTATTTGTTATCAAAAAGCACTTGAATAAAATGTATTAAAATTTAAACACAATATAAATTAATTTTTTTGTTTTTTGTATTGAATTAGTTATTTACTAGCACCCGGCGAAGCGGGTGTATTTAAGCTAGTATTTTATAAAATGAAATGGAGTTTCATTCCGGATTATAAAGCAAGATGTTTATTCCTTGGAATTAAATCTCTCGAATCAAGACGAACTATTCATAGTATAATGCTTGTGAGGGATATTTTATGTTATCATATAAAATGCCCTGCCTTACTTTTTAAAATTCCAATTTTTGCGCCGTTAAGATCTTTACGTTCCAGAAATTTGCTGTTTGAGCAATATCATAGAACAAGCTATGGTAGTAATGAACCAGTGTGTAGATCAATTAGGCATTTCAATGAAGTTTGCCAATTTATTGAACTAAGCTCCTCTAGAGATTTGTTTAAAGCTAATCTAGTCCTAATATATAATTTTTAAATGTTTTTATATTATGTTCATTATGCAAATACATGTAAATATTTTAAGATATTTTTATTTCACAATCTGTTAGCCTAAGACGCTTGTAGATCAATAAATAAATAAATAATAAATAAAAAAATATTTGAAAGTTATTGTCTTTATGCCTTTATGTTAAAATTCATCAATAACCCTTCATTATAATTTCAAAATATCGGGCATTAATCCTACCAAACGTTGAAGGTATGAGAACCTTATAATTCAGATGGCCGGATATGTACATAAACTCTATGCTTAACCTGCCACAGAATTCATAAACGTTTTTGATCAGACTGGCCAGACCGGTAGACTTAACCTAACTCAAATAATTCGGTGGTTTGGTTTTAATTTCAGCAGCTCACCTAATCCTTGTTTTAGGGAATAGCATAACCTTAAATTTCTTAAAATAACACAGTACTCTCTTCACTAGTGGGCCAATTTTAAATTGAAATTATGCACATTGTCAGCTGAATGTTATCAAGGATTGCGGTATTCAAAGCGAATCAATGCATGGCCACGGTACAGTCATCTCAGTCCACGATACAGAACATAGCTATTCGTGTAGGAAAAATAACAACAAATGTGCGGATGTTTAACTTAAAATCCTTATTTTTTTTGATATTCTTATAAAAGGTTTTATTGAAAATATTTAGATACTTAAATTGTCACAATTGAATAACATACACTTTTATATGGGCTTAATTTTAAAGTGCAGGCCAATGAGTGAGAATACCAGACACTTAAGATCCTGAACGAGGTAATAAAAACACCTCAAACCTTCTGGATCTTTAGATCTATTAACATCCACCAACGATCCAGTTTTTGAGGTAGTGAATGAAATGTGCTCATCGCCAATGACAATCTCTAGCTCCTAATAAAAATAAAATAAAAGTTATACCTATCGTTTCAAATCGACCATTTGTATCTCACTTGTCGTCCAACTCTGTCAGGTGGCGGCCATGGAGTATCATCTTCTGCCATAATTTCGGAGTCCAATATAATTCGTTTAAGTTCCTCCATAACAGATTGATGAACAAAGGCTTCTTTGCGGATCATGGTGTCATTTTTGTAGTTAGAATTGTTGGCGTAACGAAGTTTACCATCGGGACGAAACTCAAATTCCAAAAACTCATGACCAAATTTACCCTTATGGCCTACGTAATATCGTAGATAAAAATCTTCTGCGGACATTTGTAATACTTTATAAGATAGTTTTATTTAATAAAATGCGGCGAAGTATTTTAACTTTAATGTTGTGGCTTGTGGGTTTGTCTTTTTTGTAAGTTAACCTGAAAATTAAAGAAAGAAAAATACAAGCAAACTGGAAAATGTCAAGTTGTTAGAAAAACCGGTGATACCAAGTGTATCAAAAACTTTCATGTTGATTTCCTTTATGCGCGAAACAGATTAAACCAGCAACAGCACCGGCATCGTCAACAGCAAACAGCACGCTGACCAGCAAACATTTCTCAAACACATTGCCACCAGCAACGTCATTTCATTTGTTTGACATTTCATATCGAAAAAAAGTTTTTCATTGTGGTGCCACTGAATATTGCAGTGGAAAAGTTGACAACACAGCACCAGCAACAGCAAATTTAGGACTTTGGCCTAACGACTCTGTTGGCGTTGCTGTTCTTATGTGTGTTGAACAGTTGAAATACATTAGGGGTATTTACGATCTAATGCAACAGGTCTAGTAAGTATCATTGTAAAAATGCAGAAGTGTAAAATCTTACAACACTACTTCATTTTTTGTAGGGGTGGAGGTGGAGGTTGCTAAGACTGCTTTCAAACCGATGTAATATCACCTTGAAATTTGTAAGCTCGGTTGCGAGAGGCGTATGCGGTTGTCGGGGGTAAACGAATTGCTGAGGCTTACAGGTTTTTACAGAGTTATCGTTCTTCATTTCCTTTTTGGCGTTCGGTGAGTGAACTTCACTTACCTCAATAGAGTAAAGAGTGCGAATAGATTACTCTTTACGCTTGAAAAAACATAACTTTTATTAAAAATTGATGTGTTTAAAAACACCCATAGAAATTAAACCAAAAGAGAAACAAAGACAAAATCACTTTCGTGTAAAAGTGGTCTATGTTTATTGAACATATAACTTATGTGTATTCGCTTAAATGAACCACACAAATCTGCAATTGCATGTGATGTGTTAAATAATAGACATTAAAACAAATGTAAGGCTCAAATTGTCTATGTTTAGACAATTTGATTCTTCTTAAACGATTATATAGAATAATTCTTTAAGAGCTATCGGAAATTAAAACAACACGTACAATTCAGAAAAATGCATGAAATCTTTATTTGAATCGATAGTACGGTGGATATAATTTAATGTTTGAAGATTATTTCATGCACATGTTGGCCGCGGCTGAGCCTACAAATGGTCCATCTGCTTATAGTCCAATTTTGGCATACTCTTTCTCTTTCGGTCGGTATCTCACGAATAAATGCTTCAATAGGTGTGTTTTTTTTGCAAGTCCATATAGAATTGTAAAAAAAACGACATCGGGATTTAGGAGCTTTTTTTCCACATAGCTGGAATCACTGTGTACGCTATGACACTTGTCAGCTTATTGACGACTAGCATCAACCAATCCAAAAACTTCACTTTTGACGTCTCTGAGCAAATTATCGATAACATATAGATAATACTATTTTGGCATCACCATTTTTATCGGGTCTTAGATTAACTCTCGATAATTATCTGGTCTTAGCTAACTCTGTATAGATTTAAGTAGTTGTTGCATTTGCATGTAAAGCGCTTAGTCCCGATGTCGTTTTTTTTACAATTCTATATGGACTTGCAAAAAAAACACACCTAATGTTGGCCTCCAGTGCGTCAATCAAAGCGGACTTGTCGCTATAGACATAAGCCTTAACATAACCCCACCCAAATAGTCTAGAGGCGTTAAATCGTACGATCTAGGCAGCCAATTGACCAGCCATCTTCCATTTTGCGCAAAAAAAAAGTTTGTTATCATCGCACTAACATTGCTATTCGCATCATCTTTGAAGAAATACGGGCCAATGATTCCCCCAGCTCATAATCCGCACCAAACAGAGACTTTTTCTGGATGCATTGGTAGCTCTTGCAATGCTTTTGGCTACTCTTCACTCCAAATACGGCAGTTTTGCTTGTTCACGTATCTATTCAACCAGAAATGAGCTTCGTCGCTGGACACATTTTTCGATAAAAACAGTGGATCTTCGGCCAACTTTTTAAGAGCCCATTCACCGAAAATTCGGCGTTGTGGTAGGTCGTTCGACTTCAATTCCTGCATCAACTGTATATTTAAAGGCTTCACACCTAAATCCTTCTGCAAAATTTTCCATGTAGTGGAGTAACAGAGGCCCAATTGCTGCGAACGGTGCCGAATCGATAATTCACGGTCATCACTAACACTGGCCGATAGAGCTGCGATAGTTTCCTAAGTTCGCACTCTACGTAAGCGTGTTGGTGGTTTAATGTCCAACAATGTAAATTTGGTGCAAAATTTAGTCACAATAGCCCAAATAGCCGCCTCAGTAGGTCAATTAAACTGACCATAAAATGGAAGAAGTGCGCGATGGACTATCTTAATGGAGCACGCATTTTGATAATAGAATTCAATAAATTGCAAGCGTTGTTCGTTTGTAAGACGATTCATGGTTAAATTATAGACCAAACTGAAGATGTTTGACAGTGACACAAAACACGTGCATGAGCTGTCAAAACCCTTGTTGCCAAACAGAAAATAGCAAAAAAAAAATCACCCATTAGAAGATAAGATGCACACCAATATTTTTACATACCTAAAAGTGGATTTACATGTTTCTGCATCTGCAAAATGCAGAGAGAGGCAGATGTATATTGAAACCCGAAAGTGGGAGAGAATATACAGGTGGTAACTCTTTTTTACTTCCTACAAACTGCTATAACTTGTTGGCTTGTTAATACGAAACTATTCAATGAAAATTTAACTTACCTCCATTTTCTTCTATTTTCTCTCTATCTAACAAATATGAATTCTGTATTTGGCGTCCCTTTTTTTGCAGAAATCAAATGCAGATACATGTAAATCCACCATAACTTAACTTAACTTTCGACCAAAGCCGTATTATATGTTGGAACAGCAGTAACAGTTCTTCAATTTTGATGACCAAAGTGTTTTTTTTAAGTTTTAGTTTAAATTTAAAATTTGTGGGTCTTGGATGTTCCGTATAATTTTATAAATGTTTACTATTTTCGTGACCTTGTTTTAATTAACTATTATGTCCTTACGGTCATTAAAAAATATAAGTCTATCTAACTTTTGTATCTGACTTCTTTTTATAGCAGAACAAATTTTGTTTTGTGGTTTTCTATGGCTATTGAAAAATTTATAGTTTTTCTACTTAAACAGTTCAGAAATGAAACTTTAAAATAAGTTTTGCTAAACAGTTCAGAAACGAAAGTTTATAATTGATTAAAAAAAGGTCACGAAAATAGAAAAATTTATTAAAACGGAGTGCACACCTTAACAATATTTTAAATGAATTTCTTCGAATCTATTAGAATCTATGGCATTGAAGCTTGAAACAATCTAAAAATATATAGCAGGATAAATGTAAGCAATATTAAAAATAAAAATTCCTTAATTTTCCTTCAATAATTGTAGAGAATATGGTTTTATCCCTAATTTTATTCAGGATTCGACTAAAAATGTTCTAAACATTTTTGATTTTGAATATAACGAATTTAAAAATATGTTACAAAGAAAACTGTCTTCCACAGTTAGCAATTTTCATACAAAAATTCTAAATTTATAAATCTCAATAAACAAAATTTATACAAAAAAAAAACCAAAACCAATCAATAAATAATCTAATGTAACATTAGCAATAGTTACAAAAAAACGCTTATAACGCCGAATTATTATTGCAATGATTCATATTAGCGGCTGGTGAGTTATTTTCCATCTTTCTTATAAGGGTGCTAATTATCGATCACAAACTTAAGATGCTCATGGACCTATTCTTCAATATGAATAATGGCGATCACAGCTTCTCTTTAGTTATTTTAGGGTATTTTTTAAGGAGAAACTGGTAAAACACTTTCGAGTATCTATAATACAAAATATATATGAGTTATTAGGGTTATAAACCTTGATAATAAACGAAATACGGGCGTACGTGGATTTGATTCGAGTAGGTACAACTCGATCATAAGGTTAACGTTTTCTCAATCAGCTTAAGTTTTCTAGATATCATCGTAATAAAATTGTAATGAACCATTACAAATAAACCCCGACACCCCCCGAACTACGCGCCGGCCGCTACTTCTAATTACCCCTCTCCACCTCCACCTTCCTCCCCACGATCTACACTCCTGACAATACTACAAGTACTAGCCGCAATACCGGACCGACCACATGGTTACCTACAGAGCACCCCTCCCTACCTACGCACCTGTCCTAAATAATAAACTTAAAATACTTACCCAACCAGCCGCATGCTCCCGTAGCATGCGTACACCACGAAGTGTGAACAACAACTGAATAAGAAATCCTCTTATCAGTTGATAACATTTTCCCCACACCACTCAAAGGAACCAACCAGAGCAAACCAGTGTGGTGAATTCGCACGCACGAAAGATCGACAACCAGCAAGACCTGCACTGAGGACAGCAGCACGACAACGACCATGGTACCTCGGTGGTGAATATAAAACTAAAATATATGTTGCAGAAGTTTCCCCGCATATCAATAGGAGATATAGGATGACGTCGCACGCATCATTGATTCCAAAGGAAAATAAACTTTAAAAATATAAAGCTCACATTTAGTTTCACGAGAAAGTAGTATAAATAAGAGTCATGCGAGCCACCAAAGGTCAGTCATCATCAGGTACCCAACGAGGACAGGACTCCGCCGCCAGCTCCAGTAGAAGAAGGTAATTTATTCATTGGCTACCCCCCACCAGAGGTAAGGAGCCTTTGAAACCAGAACATAAAGCCGGTGAATGCCGTTGATAGCCAGCGTAAGCCGTTGATAGCCGGGTAAAACCGTTGATAGCCGGGTAAAACCGTTGATAGCCGGCGTAAGCCGTTGATAGCCGGGTAAAACCGTTGATAGCCGGGTAAAACTGTTGATAGCCGGCGTAAGCCGTTGATAGCCGTGTAAAACCGTTGATAGCCGGGTAAAACCGTTGATAGCCGGCGTAAGCCGTTGATAGCCGGGTAAAACCGTTGATAGCCGGCGTAAGCCGTTGATAGCCGGGTAAAACCGTTGATAGCCGGCGTAAGCCGTTGATAGCCGGGTAAAACCGTTGATAGCCAGCGAAAGCCGTGAAAGCTGTTGAGACCGTAAGCCGCTGAAAGATAGCGTGGACCGTCAGAATCGATACCAGCCGGAACTCCTGAAGAAGACAGTTGCAGAACTAATATACGAGGACCGTATCCAGTACCCGCTGCAAATAGTAAACCAGCTACGGAGCTCAAGCCATCGATAAAATAAAGATTGAATACCAGAATTATAGTAAAATTAATATTGTAACCCTCTGTATGAAATAAATGTTAATTATTTTAATGAATTGGATTTATAAATAAAGAAAACCCCTTTAAACTAAAGCTTCTGTACTTACTTTAGTTAGTACCCTGGACACCGGCGAGCGAAACCTCAGCCTTTGACAACAAAGTACATCACAAATTGGCGCCCGAGCAGGGACCTTTAAGGTCTATTCCGAAAGAAAAATCCAACATTAAATAAGATAAAAAGAAACAACATTATACAAGAGGAAACAACACTATACTGAACCGAACCTGAAAATTGAAGAAGATAAAACCAGTTAAGTAACCATGTCGGACAACGAAGAAGGATTCGATATTTTTGCCAGCATAGGAGCAATTTACATGCTGACCAGAGCCGAATTGATTGACCACATGAAGCGCTTAGGCCTGAACACTGAAGGTAATATGACCATATTACGCGCTCGTTTCAGTGCCCACATAAAAGAAGCCCAGACCCGAAAATCAATTCAAAACCTTTGCGAGGAATTGGAAGAGCTTGTCCTGGAAAGAGAATACGCACCAGAGACCGCTAACGGTAAAGCCTCAAGTACTTCGAATGGTCAGAAAGCAGTAATGACCGAAATGAATAAGTTGCCTGAGCAACATGGCTACAGCAATTATTTTTATCCAGTACCGAACATACAGTTCCGAGGTGTAAATACCTACATGACCGCCGCTCCTACCATGGCAACCGCCGCCGCCACCCACCCTGCCATGTCCGAGCACTACCAGGCGACAAAACTCCCAGAATATACGAAGTGGAACCTTACTCAAGTGGTTAACCAGAGACAGCCGACATACGATGTAACTACCCCGATTGCACCCCAGATGCCAGAGCCGAATCAATTCGTACCCACTACCAGATAGGTAGCACAGACTATCGATACAACTTCATCCAACCGTGAGGCCGAAGTAATAAATATAGTCAGAAAATGGGGACTGAAGTTCGATTCCTCTGAGAATGCGCTTGAATTTATTCAGCGCCTAGAAGAACTTGCCGAATGCTATAAAATACACCCCAATGAGATGCTTCGTACCTTTCCGGAAATATTAAGGGGAACCGCTTTGGAATGGTACCGCATAAACCGAGATGTATTTAAAACATGGGAAGATTTTTACAAAATTTTCTTAGAGCATTTCTTACCTGCCCGGTTTATAAGCAAGTTGGAGGACGAAATCACCAGAAAGAGACAAGGACCTCGAGAAAAGGCCAAGGATTTCATCCATGCAACACAATACCTCATCCACCAACACCCAACAATGCGTATTGGTGATAGTATTGACCGAATTTATGACCGGCTTAGACCAGAGTACCATCTTTATATTCGGCGGAAAGATTTTAAAACGCTGGAAGAACTGACAGCGCTAGCGGAGGAGTTCGAATTCATCCACAAGGAAAGTCAAAACCAGGCAACCACATCTTCCGCAAGACCTATCAAGAAGATTCTTCCAACGTTACTCCATTCAGCACGTCGAGTACCAGCACCACCGCCAGACCAATACGACCGCTCAACCCATTGCTGGAATTGTAAACAGCAAGGGCACACTAGGGCAAAATGCCGTCGCCCTGTTCGCATGTTTTGTGCTTTCTGTGGAGAAGATGGACGATTGAGTCGGGATTGTCCTTGCCATCCACATAAAGTTTCTATGTTGTTTGACCGGCCGAAGCTAGTTTTAGATTCCAAACTAGCTCCCCGAGAAACAAACAATATTCTACTCCGCCGCCGCCAGAACCAGCATAGCACCAGGCAGGTTGTCACGGCCGACCCCTTCGAAACAATCAACATCATCAGCCACAGCTTCTACAAGCCCAGCTACCGCCGGCAGAAACTAGTTTTCAGGAGGACTTGGGGAAAAGTAATCGCCCTTATAAAAAGGCCAGGGTTGGCGGAGCTAGTCTTTGGAGGGACTCGAAGATGGGTGACCTATCAGCCATAAGCCAGTTGATTTTTTTTTTTTTTTTTAATTTATTATTATTTTTTTTATGAAGTTTTATTTTTTTGACTAATTTTTTTTTTTTCTTTTTTTTACCCCAACGTTATACCACTAGGGGGAGTGAATTGTAATGAACCATTACAAATAAACCCCGACACCCCCCGAACTACGCGCCGGCCGCTACTTCTAATTACCCCTCTCCACCTCCACCTTCCTCCCCACGATCTACACTCCTGACAATACTACAAGTACTAGCCGCAATACCGGACCGACCACATGGTTACCTACAGAGCACCCCTCCCTACCTACGCACCTGTCCTAAATAATAAACTTAAAATACTTACCCAACCAGCCGCATGCTCCCATGCTCAACAAAGTACATCACAAAATAAAGGTGTTGAGGTTATGCTAGAAAGAGTGGTAAGGAAATCAACTTTTTTCATTTTTATATATTTTTTAAATCCTAAATTGTTAGTCCCTACCTCGCCCAACATAGTGAAAAAAAACGGGAAGAAAAATAAAATTTTAATTATCTTTCAGGCTTGTCCCTTGTCCACAACTACGAGGCTTTATGATGCGAATCGGTAAGAAATCCAGAATACCAAAATTCCTAATGGCTCACTGCTTTTCTTAATAATAAATGATCGATTCGGGATTTCAGCATTCAAAATGACCAATTGCAATTGAATTTTTAATGCAACTAACGTTTTCGAAAACGACCACTAAATGAAGAGGAAAAATATGAAGCTAAAATTATAGTAATAATAAGTAACCATGAATTAAATTGAAATAATATATAAAATGCAGTATTTACTACTTTATTCAAAAAATAGTCTTTTTTATTGTAGATAAGTTGGATCTACCAAAAATCGCCCACAAGAACTAAATTTACAATGCTATAATTAATTTACACTAAATTGTTTAGATATAGATAAGCAAATATTTATTAAAATCTTTAAGTCACTCATTAGCAAGAGCAAGTTGCTTCTTGTTATGAGTATAGGATTGAAATCACCTCGAAATATAATCTCTGAAGCCACAGCTGAAAAGAATCATTAATAACAATTATGATCAACTAGGGCAGAACCTTTACCTAGATCTAAAAACAAAGAAGCAGTTTTGTTCCTTTTATCTAATTCCAGATTTACATACATATTTATATGTTCTCAAAAAGACAATATACATACATAAATAGCTTCTTCAGTAGTTATTTAATTTTTAAAGCCAAATTGTGATCTACTAAGAACTTTATATTTATCAAGAAAATTTGCCACTATTTAAGTTTTTTTTAATGAAAAAGCTAAAAAAAACATTAATGTCATAATTTCTGATTGGAAACCATTTAAAATATTTCGGCATTGTCCACCTCACCGAAGAAGAACGATGACATGATTTCATATGCAATAGACGATTCTAAATGTGCATTATCTGATAATCGGAGGAACTAGATTTTTGGCAAACTTGTGGAAAAGTTGTTAAAGTTAAAGTTTTTCGTATTCTCCATCATCGTTATGTCAAGTTTGATCAAAAGTTCGAGATTTGTTTTTATGTATTCACATCTTACATTACATTATTATATTTTATAACTTGTATGTTTATATCGCAAGTGAAAAAATAACCCTTTGGCTGTTTTTATAATGCAAAATTTGATGAAAAATTTTACAATTCTTAATAAATATTCTCCATCATTTTTGCAAAGGATTTTTATTTAAGAAATGGCATAACACTAACAACATGTAATTGAGTTAAACTAGTATGCCCAACAAGGGTGAACACGAATAAAATAATGTGAATTATAAGTGACATAGAAATAAGACACGGCATTCTCCGCTTTAGTTCAGCCGCCATCCCTGGAGATAAAATATCTGAGACAACAACCTTCAGTCTCAGAACATCGTGCCACACATCTTTTCTATCCTTCTTTCTCTTCTTAACTTCACGCCCGCGCTGTGTTGAAACATTTAAAGGGTAATCTAATCCCTTGAGCGCGGGTAGATTACAAAAAAAAAAAAAAAAAGTTGTTATCACTTAACTCGCTAACAGCTTCTATAGTTAAATAGCAAAAACTTCAAAAAGTAGCAAAAACTACAAAAAGAAAACTTTTCCGCATTTCAACTCTGAAACTATAAGTTCTTAAAAAAAATCTTGGTCGCAAGATTAAATTTGATCAAAATCGCTTGAGCCATTTAAGAAAAAGAACTTCTGGATTCGTTATCAACATATTTTCTTTATTTTATGAGGAATCAAAAATTTGATAAGAATTAGTTCAAACGCTTAAGAAATTGGAAAACAATAATAAAATAATAAATAAAAAGTAATTTTTTTCTAAAATATGTGTATATGTATGTATATTTTTTCAAAATATAAGCCATATAGTAATTTTCAACGGTTTTAAATAAATTATTTTTTAAAAAGTAGATATTTCAATTTTTTGAAACAAAAAAAAAGAATTAATTAACACAAAATGAAAATTAGCAACATGGCTACAAACATTGAATATTATAAATTTATACTAGAAAAAAGGAAAATAGTGTTACATATACCTACATATACGTGTTAACATATATACCGTTTTAAGCTCCTATGTAGGCAAAGGCAAGACAGACAAAATATTTTATTTTTTTTTCTCGTCTATAGTCTGGTCGTTGTCATGACGAAACACTTTAATTTGTACATTTAAGTATATCTAATATGCAATGAGAGTAGAACTTTGTATCAAATAGAAGATACCGAGGAGATTTTTCAACAAATAATTTGTGGTAATTATTCACCGAATCAAATATTATGGGCCTTCTGAATAAAAAAAAAAAACGCTAAGGCTAAAACTTGGATTTTTAAGTAAAAGCTAGATTTTTAGTGAATAAAAATAAGCTTAAGCTATCTAGTTAAAGATGTTTTCTAGTAATAGCTAAAAATAGCCAACGCTAAATTCATTTAGTTTTAGCTTGTTTCCAAGCCTAAGCTTCAATTTGTGTGAATAAAAATAGCTTAAACTAGAATATTATAGTTAAAGCTACAAAATTTTCAAGATTTTTTCGACCTGTCTAGAAAGCATTGACTAGATCTTATTTTCAGTATTTTCTATAAAACAGGTACTAAAACCTTGTGAGAGCCGTTAATTAAATATAAGGGAATAGTTCAAAAATAAGACAGTGAACATAGACGCAGAGACTGACGGACGATATGATAAAAACACATTTTTTACAAAAAACCAATACTTGCCCTGTATAGAACAAATAACAAATTGTGGAAAATTATGGAAAAACAAAATCCAAAACAACCTTGCTGTCGAAACATGTGAATACAAAACGGACAGCTTAAATTACGAAGCTTAAGCTAGCACAAGCTATTAAGCTAGAACTGTCTAGGTCTAGCTGCTGGTAAAATCTATGACTCGTGGCTTTTTGCTTCCTTCAAAAAAAGCTTTAACTTTTTTTTTCACAAGACCCAAAGACACTGCTAACTACATAGCATTTGCTAAGTAAATTAATATATGAATTCCATTTTTTTATATTTTAAGTTTCTTTGCAATGGATGGGTTTTTTATTTTATTTATTTGTCTTTAAACTTTAAGCGTTATTACTTGAAATAAAAAAAAATTGAAAACAATGGCGCAAAATTTTAAACAGCCTATTATTAAGGTATTTATGATACTACTCAACAATTTGCTAACTTAAAAGTAGTTTACTAACTGATTCTTAATTTTAAACATTTTCTAACTGTAGTATGGTACTAAATCAATTTTCTTAATAAATCGCTTCTGAACACACCTAAAACAATGATAGTTCGTGCAAAAAACTAAGTAAACAGACCTTTGTGTCATTTGTAAATAGCACGATGCTAAAAAAATAAAATAGGTATTCGATGATTTTAACTTTAATAAAAGGGTAGAGAAAGTACGTATGATGCTATATTTGATTAAAATTTGCAAAATGAGCTGTTTTAACCTATACTCTGTCCAACAAAAATTGTCAGTACAAGCTTTTTCTAAAGCAGTGGCGCCTGATGCACCCTCACTTCAATGCGTTAGGAAAAATGCCACTAAAAAAAGAGCAAGCCACTGACTTTTCTTAAGGAATTGTTGTTGTAATTCTTTGCAAAAAGTTGTACACCCCAGTACGACCGTCGTAATCCACTGCTGATGAGATACTGTCAAGAGTGTCAAGGGTCACTCAATACGATCGTGCGCTCTTTATCTACATCAAAACAGAGTTACCATTATCATTCTCAATTGCAAGCAAGGAGCTTTTTATTGGTTTTTGTTAAGGAGCTTTTGGGATTTGAAGCTTTTGAGAACACATTTTAAGAAGATGAGTATGTTGAGTGTTCTCGTATTGCTTTTCAACTTAAAAAAAAACGCGCCTATTATCTTACCGCTTGGTGTTGTGGGAAAAGGTAAATTGAATATTATTTTCAGTCGTTTAGAATCGGCAGACGGTAGCCCTACGTGTTTTTTACTCTCATTTGCGGTGATTTATAATGTAAACTACGGAATCCCTGTGAGAGCTTTAAAAGACGACACACTTATGCATGGCAATGCAACCAGAATGAGAGACAAACGTCCTAACTTCCCTGTACTGACAATTTTTGCTGGACAGAGTATAGTTGCGCCATTTTTTTAAATATTTGTTTTTTATTTAAGATGATTTTTAAAAATTAAATTAATAGACCGAGAGCTCACAGTAATTTTTGGGTGTGATTGATAACAAATAATAGTATAATTAAATAGTCCTTAAGTAGTTATTTGCAAATGTGAATGTCTTGCATGCTCAATATTCGATATTTAAGCTGTTCGTTTTTTTTTTTTCATATATGTTTCGACTAGGTAGCTTTAGCTAGTAGCAAGTATTGCTTTCGGGTAAAAATGTTTTTATCATATCGCAGGTATGAGCGTCTATACGTTCACTGTCATATTTTTGAGCTATTCCTTTATATTTAATTAACATATCGCAATACTGAAAATAAGACCTAGTCAAAGCTAGACAGGTCGAAAAAATCCTGAAAATTTTGTAGCTTTAACTATAATATTCTAGCTTAAGCTATTTTTATTCACACAAATTGAATCTTTAGGCTTGGAAAACAAGCTAAAACTAAATGAATTTAGCGTTGGCTATTCTAAAATAGCTATTACTAGAAAACATCTTTAACTATACTCTGTCCAACAAAAATTGTCAGTACAGGCCTTATGGGAGAGCTTTTTCTAAAACAGTGGCGCCTGATGCACCCTCACTACAATGCGTTAGGAAAAATGCCACTAAAAAAAGAGCAAGCCACTGACTTTTCTTAAGGAATTGTTGTTTGTAAAAAGTTGTACACCCCAACACGACCGTCGTATCCAACTGCTGATGAGATACTGTCAAGAGTGTCAATGTCAAGTGTCACTCAATACGATCGTGCGCTCTTTATCTACATCAAAGCAGAGTTACCATTATCATTTACAATTGCAAGAAAGGAGCTTTTTCAGTGGTTTTTATTAAGGAGCTTTTGGGATTTGAAGCTTTTGAGAACACATTTTAAGAAGATGAGTATGTTGAGTGTTGTCGTATTGCTTTTCAACTTAAAAAAAAACGCGCCTATTATCTTACCGCTTGGCGTTGTGGGAAAAGGTAAATTGAATATTGTTTTCAGTTGTTTTGAATCGGCAGACGGTAGCCCTGCGCGTTTTTTACTCTCATTTGCGGCGATTTATAATTTACACTACGGAATCCCTGTGAGAGCTTTAAAAGGCGACACACTTATGCATGGCAATGCAACCAGAATGAGAGACAAACGTCCTATCTTCCCTGTACTGACAATTTTTGTTGGACAGAGTATAGCTATCTAAAAGCTTATTTTTATTCACTAAAAATCCAGCTTTTACTTAAAAATCCAAGTTTTAGCTTTAGCTTTTTTTTATTCACAAGGCCAGTGCATAATAGTGCATGAAATATGCAGTTTTTTAGAAAATCTAAATAATTGTGATAACAACTTTGTTATAACTTCAGAATGTAGATCTAAGCGCCCTGTTTACAAATATCGAGGTCCAAGACGTTTTGCAAGCAGCCTTCTGCCTGCAAGACGCGATAAGAATAGGGTACGTCACTTAGCTCTACATTTTCAAGTTATAGCAAAGTTGTTATCACAATAATTTAGACTTTGGAAAGAACTGTATATTTGATGCAGTTTTACTCACTATTGCTCCCACTAGAGCATGCGAGACGCTCACATTTATAAATAACTACTTAAGGACTATCTTATTATACCAATTATTTTTTGTTATCAATCACACCCAAAAATTGCTGTGGGCTCTTAGTCTATAATACACAATGAACATTTTTTTGTTTAGGTACATACCTAAGACTTCGTCTTCTTCATTGTCGTTGATACATTCAGTTCAAATTTTCCATTTCATACATTAGCCATGTTTTTTTTTGGAAAATTTATCCGTAGTACAGTAGGATTTTATATGTATGAATAACAAATACGACATCCGCAGTAGGATCACTGCCGATAAAAGGAGAAGTGAAATCCTGCTGTGGATAGAGATTTGACGTTTATTCGAGTATCGGCAGGGATTCTGCCTGCGGATGTTGTATTTGATATTAACATAAAATCCTACTGTACTACGGATAACTTTTCCAAAAAAAAACACAGCTATTATTTATTTATTTAAAATTTACGTTAAGCAAATCTAAATTTGATAGATAAGGAACTGTTTAAATATTTATCATCATTCTAGATGGAGAAGAAGAATTCATCGATAATTCTTCTAATTAAATCTCAGATTTGTTGTTCTATGTTTAAAATTCGTTTGGCTGTGTATAAACGTATTTGCAGGCACAGATTTGTTTAATTCATCGCCGCAATATATCAAAATCGAAAATTGAAAACTCTTTAAAGTATCGTTTTCTGTTTATAATATTCAATCGTTTTTTTTTTTAATTCAATTGAAAGCTCAAGTGACTTCAACTCCAAGGTGCGTTTCACCCAGGTACGACAGTGGGCTCATTTAACCTCATCTACGGCAGGATCTAACTGATGAGCCCACTGTCGTACCTGGGCGAAACGCACCTTGGAGTTGAGGTCACTTGAGCTTTCAATTGAATTAAAAAAAAACGTTACATTACGCGCACGTTCAATTTTTAGTTTCACAACTGTTTGGTTGCTAAAATGAAACATATGGGATTATATGACACGCCACGCACATAGAGCAACTCTATTCGGGCAATTAAAAAGTTTGTGTTTTGACACAAACTAAACGATTGTCTAAAATGAGTTCGCTATTTTGTTTTACATGTAACTATATGTCAAAGACAAAATTTGACAAGGGATCGCAATCCCTAAAATCCCTAGTGTGTAAAGGAAATCGACATAATATTATGAATAGTGATTCGATCAAAATAGTAATTATGACTTGAAAATAGGTTTTATGAAGTCTTAGGAGATAAAGAGACAAATTAAATAGTTAATCCAAAGTCTGCAATAAATGAATTTTTGTTTAGATTGGTTTATTGTTTTATTTTACTTTTTTTTAATGAATGCATCAATTTATAAAAATGAACAAGCAATCGTTCAAACAAAACAAATTTCTAAATTTTCTGACGTTTGTCATTTGCTATTGCAGTTTAATAAGTATTGCCACCAACGATTTGATAAGTATTGTAGGCAATAACCTTAAAGCGATTCTGGAACTTCGATTTTAATAATACTAAGACAAATTAATTTAGTTTTTTAAATCATTCGAATTCAATCCATTCGCTATTCATAATGTGGGCCCGAAATTAACAATCACTATAAAACAAGTATAATTTGCACCACTTTAAAAATGGTAGAGGTAAAAAGTTTAAAGTTTGGCGCCGATAAATTTTTGAAAAATAAACAATGAAAAAGGTATCAGTTGTATTATGTGTTGTTTTATCATGATGAATCTAACATTTCCTATAATAACAGTGCTGCCAAAATATTTTAAAAACATAATGGCAAACTTCACCCATCCACTGCCTGAAGTTACTTGAACCACCCACTTGGAGCAAAATAGTGCGCGAAAAAACTAAGCCAACACTCAAGCAAACAAACCCATACGAAAAAGTATTTTTCCCCTGCTCTTTGTGAATTGTTGTCCTCCACAATTTCTGCGTCGCCCTACTTGACAGTTACATGGAGCAAGGACGAAGCGAAGCTTGTGTTTTTCATTTCTCCCCGTGAATTTATATTAAAAAAGTAGACATTTTAATCTAATACGAATTAGAACAAGTATTCTAAAAAAATGGTGAATAAAAAGTAGTTATCAATCTGTGCCACCTTTTATTTAAATGTGAAACCGGTGCGTATTGTGCAGAAGAAAATTTATTTTGTCATGTAATGGAGGCCACTGACTATGAATCTCGGTCAAAGTAATTTTACATCTCTTGCCAAGTGAAAGTGCAAGCAGTTTTTAAAGGTTCTTCTAGGCATGTGCAAATAATAATATTTAAAATCTATGGAACGAGCGAATCAATGTTGAAATTTTAGTCGATTCATAAAAAGATCTCGATGAAATTATCTAATAAAATGAAATAAATACTTATTTCTGCTTAAAAGACCTTAAGTTGTAACTAGTTTAATTTTTTTTAGATGTAAATAGAGTTCACCAGATTCTGGGATTCACTCCACTGTGCAGTCAACCCACATACCACATAACCATGCCCATGCCCATTAACAATTTCTACCAATTCGTTGCAATTGTGTCGGTGTGCACGTTGTGCTATTACAACAGTGCCTCATGTGGCCTGGTCTTTGACGATATCAGTGCTGTAAAGGATAACAAGGATTTGCGTCCAACAACCCCTCTGAAAAACATCTTTCTCAACGACTTTTGGGGCACGCCAATGCGCAAAGAGCAATCGCATAAATCATATCGGCCATTGACTGTGTTAACATTTCGCTGGAACTACTTGGTGCATCAGCTGGAGCCCGCTGGTTATCATGTTGTAAATGTCATCCTGCATGTGATTGTGTGTATTCTCTTCAAACGGACATGTAGAAAGCTATGGACAGAAATAGTGGGAGGGGAGGGAAAACAAATGAGTTTTGTGTCAGCACTTTTATTTGCTGTTCATCCAGTGCACACTGAGGCAGTCACAGGTGTTGTCGGCCGGGCTGAACTCTTGTCATCGATTTTTTTTCTTGGAGCATTTCTTTGCTATGCCAAAGCAGCGAAATCTATTTACTCCACTCGATGGTTATCTTTAAATTACTTTGCAGTGTGTCTTCTCTGTTCAATGCTGTGCAAGGAGCAGGGTATTACTATTGCCGGAATATGTGCAGCCTACGAAGTCTTTATCGTTCAAAAGATTCGCCCAATACAGATCCTGGAAATCATAAAGAATGTCTTCGAAGAAAAAAAGAAGAATACGTCAACAAACCATGATGAAGCACCTGCACTTAATGTGACTCTGATAACACGCCTTACATTTCTGGTTTCATTAACTTTCATCTTGTTAGTGGGCCGTCTGTATGTGATGGGTTCCCAGTTGCCCGTGTTCACCAGGTTCGATAACCCGGCATCGGCAGCCGAAACGCCATCGCGTCAGTTAACCTTTAGCTATCTTATCTACCTCAATTGCTGGTTGTTGGTGTTCCCGTGCAATCTTTGCTGTGATTGGACAATGGGTGAGTGTTGTATATGATGAAGCTTGTAATCGACCTTTTAACTGCAACTTTGTTCGCAGTATGGATGCATTTATTTTATTTGTATAATATTTTTGGTACAATGTTACGCGCAGGGCATGTCTCTGATATGGGTTCTGGGAATGCAGGCAAACTGATGCGCGTGAATTGCGGGGAAAATGCATTATACTACGTTGTAAGCCAAGTAATGTTTTGGGTTGAGGTTTTATGTTTTTACCAATGCGGAGAAAATGGGAGCTGTGTTACATTGTAAGGGTAGTAATGACTACTTTTTACTGTAACTGTATGCTGCATGAAATTACATAGGCTTGGCATTCCGAGATTCAAGGTGTGTAAGTAGGAGCATTTTAAAAAATAGTTACTAGGTGCCAATGACTACATACATTATATAAATCTAAACTTTGCACGCATCTGCTTGAAGGAAAAAAATATATGTGGTCAGAAGCTTTTGCTCAGTTATAAAAGAATTATTTCACATAATTTAAGCCATTAATATTTTTTTTAATGTTTAACCCATTTTACCTTATTACAACAGAAAAAAACGGAAAACATTTAGGCTAAACAAATAACATTCATATAATAAGATTCAGAAGATTTTAAAAGTAAAAATTGATCAAAATATCCCCGACGTTGCACGCCAATAAAATAGTCGTACTTTGTAAGAGTATTATGGCTTGTAAACATATCAGACTATTGTACAAATTTCTTTTCGCCAACAAAATCCTGTTAGGGAAAAAAACTAAGACAATAGAGACGATCTATTCAATGTTTGCAGACTTCTTCAAAGAAGCTTTCGAAGATACAAACCAAGCCAACAGTTCTTACGAGTACTTTTCTTCTTCTGGAGTAAATTTCTCTCACTTAAATTCAATTAATTTTGAAATAAACGAAGATATCGTTACACAGAGTATCATGAAATTGGATGAGTGCTCCAATCCAGGCCCTGATGGTAATATATTAAAAAAACGTGTTTCTTATTTGTCATATCCGTTATGTGTTCTCTTTAATAAGTCTTTAAAAAGTTCCCTTTTTCCTAATATCTGGAAAAGTGCATTCATTATACCTGTGCATAAAAAAGGCCCTAAAAATGAAATAATGAACTACCGACCTATAGCTAAATTATCTGTGATACCGAAACTGTTTGAGTCTATTGTATGTAATGTTCTTTCCTTTCACTGTACTTCAAATGTATGTGATAATCAGCATGGCTTCGTCAAAAAAAGATCTACCGTTACTAATTTATTTAATTTCACGTCCTTTTGCTAAGATGTTTTTTTGAAAAACGCGGACAAGTCGACTGTATATTTACCCATTTTAGTAAAGCCTTCCTTGTTTTAATAAAAATTTCTCAAATTGGATCTCATCGTATTTAAAAAATAGAATTTACAGTGTTGTATTTCGTAATGAGTATTTGTCCGTCCTTATTTATGCTGATTACATTAAGCTTTTCAAAAGTATTAAAACCTACTTCTGACTGTTTACTTTTGCAAGAAGACTTGTTAATATTTAGGGAATGGTGCAATAAAAATCGTCTTTTTTTAAATGTTGACAAATGTAAGGCCATGAGTTTTACACGCAAAAAAGTTCCTTTTGTTTTTAATTATACGTTTGATGTATATCCTTTAAGTAAAGTCTCCATTTTTTCTGACTTAGGAGTTATTCTTGATCCTAAGTTAACTTTAAATGATCATTTAAACTACATAGTTAAAAAAGCTAACAAGGTCCTAGGATTCATAAAGAGATTCGGACGCGATTTCCGTGACCCTTATATTCTTAAGCTACTCTTTGTTTCATTTGTAAGACCTATACTTGAATATAGTTGTGTAGTATGGTCACCCTACTACTCCATTCATATAACAAGACTTGAAGCAATTCAGAGAAGATTTTCGCGTTTCTGCCTTCGTTTTCTTCCGTGGTCACAAGCAAACACACTTCCTCCTTATTCTCAAAGACTCGCTTTAATAAGCCTTCCTTTACTCTCTAATCATAGAAGGTATTTGCAATTTTGTTTTATTGGTGGAATTATTAATGGGTCAATATCATCCCCATTAGTTCTAAGTCAGTTTAAATTCAGATTTAGTCGTACAAGTATAAGACTACAGCAACAATTATGCCATATATTTAGTAGATCAAACTATGGTGCAAATAGCCCCCTCAATCAATTGATTTCAATATTTAATAAATTTAACTTTTGTATAGAATCTTTCAATGATTATTTGAAATGCCTTAAACTAAAAACTTTGTTCTTTAATAGTTTAGAATAATTTAGTTAGTTAATAAGTATAAGTATAAGTAAAAATATTGTTCACGTTAGTATTTAACGAATTGGAAATAAACAAAAGTAAAAATTGATCAAAATATCCCCGACGTTGCACGCCAATCCACAAACACTCCATTAGACTTGTTTATTTTAACTCTGACCTTGATAAATAGTCGTACAGTGTAAGTGTATTATCGCTTGTAAACATATCAGACTGTTGTACAAATTTGTTTTCGCCAACAAAATCCTGTTAGGGAAAAAACCTAAGACAACAGAGACGATCTATTCAACTGTACCCCTTTCGAAAAGGTTCACTCGTAATTTGACGGTTTGTTTTTATATTTGTTTCTCAATCTAAACCTCACAGAATTGTATTAAAAGCTAATAATATATTAATATTTTATTTCATTTCTTATTTCATCGTATTTTTATAAGCAATGTTCCACTGAAATAGCTATTTACATTAATCCTCTTAAATATTTTGACCCTAATACACGTGCTTCCAGGAATGCTCAACAGTTTAACTTTGAGTATCATTTCAGACATATTGTAAAGGACAGAAATTGTTTCTGTAATTTCAAAACAGGGACGTGTTACTTAGAAATTCAAAACCAATGAACATCGTTTCCTTCCGTTCGAATCCTATTTTAATATCACTCACATATTATTTAACATATACAAAAAATGGACTTTAGTCAAAAATTGGAGTTTCGTTCCGGCCATATAATTTGTAATAATTAATTGACTAGTAAGGGCTTTGTTAATAAGCAATTTTTATTAAGTAAAGGGTTTCCATTAAGGACGGGTCGATGTTAATAAAAGAAGCTGTGTATGAAGTATTAACACATTTTATTTTTATTTGTATGGATTGTCACATTGTTCAAATGTTCACCCCCGCCTTGCACAGTGGATACACGGATACAAGAGGTCCAGTTTCCTATGACTGTCGCATAGATCCGGCTGAATTTGACTTTAAGGGCATAAACCGAATGCGGTTTATTGGCATTG
The DNA here is from genome assembly GCA_963931855.1 of Philhelius festivus. Classification (NCBI taxonomy): domain Eukaryota; kingdom Metazoa; phylum Arthropoda; class Insecta; order Diptera; family Syrphidae; genus Philhelius; species Philhelius festivus. Next base: position 146,212,913 of record OZ007554.1, read on the forward strand.
ACTTGCGGCTTCAGAAGTCCTCTCAAGAAATAGTTAAATTCTTGGTAACCGTACCCCCAAATCGTTCAAATGTTGAGGCAGAATATCCATTGTCGAGTTTATTGTGTGGAGCCGTCATGCTAGAACTACATATTATCAACGTTAATATTCGGGCCGATGATGGCTTCACCAAGGACGTTTTCAAAATAGATAGATATTTTTATTCATAGTTCTTTTGATTACATTTGATACATATGAATAAAGTTGAGCATGACATTTCTGCCGTCTGCCAGTGAAATAGTAAGGATCAATTACGCCCCCGGTCCATCTGACAATCAGTACCTTTTTGCCGGATACATTGCCACCTAGTAAACCTCGTGTAGCAATGCCATTCCTCCAAAACTGCACATCGTCCCCACCAAATGTTGGAAAGTCAACTTTGAAAGATCAACAAATAGATTAATTCAATAAATTTAAATCAAATCGAATTAAATATTGCTCAGTCTTCCACTTGACTATTTAGGTTTTCTCTTTTTCTATCAGAGCAAATCGTAATTTATTTATTTCTTTTTAAATTTCATCTTTGCCCTGAGCTGGTCCGCCAATGTCTAAATTCTAATGAAAAGTAATGTGAATGTGAACGCTTATATTTTTCATTCATCAAATATTCATCATGCCGTGCTTTTCAGAGAAACTTCAGAATGTGAACACCCCTAATTAAATTTGTAAACTCTTACTTTTTATAAATAAAAAGAACTGAATGTGTGTTGAGAATATGTGCATATTTACGTATGTTTATTTACTTTGTATTTGGTAAATATAAGTTATTTAATTCATTTCTGAGGTTAATTTCCAGAGTCGAACATTCCTATTGTAATTATAGCTTTAATTTTTCTCATTTTCAAGACAAAAAATAGATTCACAGGGACAAACATATTCATTTTTCTTGCAACCATAGAAATCTAGAACACAAATGTGAAATTTAAGTGAAAATGATAACAAAGTAGGTGTCACAAGAAAAAGTCACAAAAATTTAATTGTCAAATGTGCCATGAATAAAAGATTACGCACCCTATATCAAATATAGGGATTGATTGATTTTAGATCAGAATGTCAATTCCTATATTTAATTTATGAATTGAAATGGTTATACCCCTGACACGAAAATCGGAACAATGATGTTTAACTCCCCACCTTCACCAAAAGCTAAGAAAAAATAACCTGGTAAACTTTTGTCATTTCCCATTGGTCGTCCAGAAGTGTCCAGAAGTCTTCTCATTCTTGTTTGATATTGTTTCGTTTTGTGTTTGCTACAATTATAAAAATAACAAATAATAAATAACTATCGCAGATTTTCACCAACACGACGATTACAAAGGCAAAATTTGCTGGCGGATCTTTTACTATGAGGTTTATGCTCTAGTCCGACATTGTTATTGTAATAATAATTTTCATTCAACTCATCTTTAAGCCGTAAAAGGATTTCACAGGCCCAAATACGTTCATTTTTGTTGCAACCTTAGGAAATTAAAACACGAGTGTGAATTTTACATAAAAATAAAATAGCTGTCATAAGAGAAAATAGGAGAAAGCAATTGCTTACAGATCGGAGTGATCTGTCAAATACTGAATTACGTAGTCTTACACGCTTGGTCAGAAGCTCAGAATGGGTTAACGAGTAGGAAAACATTTGGTCTAAGTATGCCGGCCGATAGCCATTTCTATCGTACCTAACATATCTACAGTGTAGTGTCTTCTCATCATCATTTATCTGGATCACGATTACCAACTTGACATTTATCATAAATACGAGCCCAAACGCAAAATAGTTGGACTACCTATGATAAAAAACAAAAATCTTCTGATTCTTAAATTCCATCGGAAATAAAATCAATATTTTGGTATTTTTCTTAAGATATATTTATTTTGAATAGGAATAGGTAACAAAAACAAAATAACGGTATAGAGCAATCTTACAAATTAAAATAACGATTGATAAATTTTTTTAAGAGCAAAATAGTTGGCCTATGGGTCTTAATTTTTATTTTACCATGGTGTTACGTCGCCTTTGGCCTTGATAACTGCTTCTATGCGTCGTGGCATTGTGTCAACTAATTTTTGACATTCTTGGGTGCCAAAAGATTCCCAAATATTTATGATTTTAGCTTTAAGGTCTTGAAGAGGTCCGGCATGGTTCTTTTCGCGGTTTTTGTTTCATTTTATGCCAGACAGTTTCGATTGGTGAAAGGTCAGGGCTGCTGGAAGGCCATTCCAGTAAAGGAATAGCTTCAGCAGATAGCCACGCCATTTTAGACCCTGCTGTATGGCAAGAAGCTCCATCCTGTTGGAAAATATAGTCTCGATCACTAGCTTGAAGTCGTGGTATTGATGGGAGAAGCTCATTTTCCAGAATATCCCTGTACCTGGCAGCATTGACACTTCCATTTACAAAATGCAAATTGCCCAAACCCCGCCCCGACATGCATCCCCATATCATTAGAGATGCTGGAAACTTGACCGTTTTTTTAATGCAATCTTTGTGAAAAACCTCTTGAATTTCTAATGACTCGTTTTCGTTCGTCGCCCACGCAAACTTCAAACCTGGACTCATCACTCCAAATAACGGACCGCCATTGACTTAAAGTCCAGTTTTTACGTTTTTTGGCCCACTCTAGCCGCTTTTTCTTTTGTTTAGGTGTTAAAAGTGGTTTTTCTTTGGCCTATGTTTTTAACGAATTAAAATTGCTCTAATTTAAATAAATCTAAAACAAACCTTATAAAATTTGTATCCAATTTTTTTCATAGTCCGTTTGCAAGTGTCGACCGAAACACTTTTTTTTATTCTTTCCCTCCATTGAACAGTTATTGCAGCGGCCGTTTGACGTCGATTTTTTTTTATTATTTTTTTTAAAACTCGGCAATCTCGAGATTTTGCAATTGGTGGGCGTCCCGTTTTTTTACCGATCTCCACATTTCCACTATTTTTGAACTTTGAGATAATGTTTCGAATTGATGAGCGCGGTAAATTGAATTGTTTTGCGATTTTATAGCTCAATAATCCCATTTCGAAGGCTTTATTTATGGATTCCCTAAGATCTCCTGATAATGCAACGCCACGCACCATGGTTGACATTAAACTGTTGCTGGCTTGCATAAAACAAGAGATCAATAAACAACAAAACAAGTGCATGTCATTTTTTTAATAACGGTTAACTGAAAATCTATTTAAATCTTCATAGGCCAACTATTTTGCATCCCAGAGAGAGTAGTCCAACTATTATGCTCTATCTTTGTTTGAGGGAATGCAAACTGGAGCCATTATGTGCTTTCTCAAATTTAGTTCTGTTTGGTCTAATTTACTTATTAAATGTAATTTATTACATCGACAAAAAAAAAATTAAAAAACAACTGCTTGGGGACCAGAAAATATAGGCACATAAAAAATGTTAATTTGTTAATTGATGAGTAGGCCAACTATTTTGTGTTTGGGTCGTATATAAAGAAGATTTAGGTTTCCGACTATTGATCTCATTTTAACTCTTAAAAGTATTGCGAAAAGATTGCTTCTAAAAAAAAGAAGCTTTATACGTTTTTCGTGGATTTTAGATCTGCATTTGATATGAACGATAGAAAATCGCCAATTTACAAGCATTTAAATAACGGCATGTCATGGAAGTTTGGGAGAGTTATCATAATGTACGAGGGCGGGTCAATAAGTCCGTGACTTTTGGAATAAAACACAGATTTTTTGATAAAAAAATAATTTTATTTTTCAACGTAGTCTTCCTTGAGCTCTATACACTTTGTCCAACGCTTCTCCAATTTTGTTATCCCTTCCAAAAAAAATGATTTGTCGAGGTCCTCAAAATAGGCCTTTGTTTGCGAGATGACTTCATCATTGGAGTCAAATCTTTTTCCACCAAGCCATTTCTTCAGGTTTGGGAACAAGAAGTAGTCGCTCGGAGCCAAATCTGGAGAATAGGGTGGATGAGGGAGCAATTCATAGCCCAATTCATGGATTTTTGCCATGGCAACTGCACATGTGTGCACCCTTGCATTGTCTTGGTGGAAAAGAACTTTCTTCTTGGCCAAATGAGGTCGGTTTTTTTTCAAATCTTCATTGAATCGGTCCAATAAGTTGGCATAATATTCCCCATTGATTGTTCTTCCCTTTTGAAGGTAGTCAATGTGGATTATCCCGCGTGCATCCCAAAAAACAGTCGCCATAACTTTATTGGCTGACAAACCCACCTTGGCCTTCTTTGGCGCCGATTCACCCTTAGAAACCCACTGTTTTGACTGTTGTTTGGTCTCTGGTGTGTTGTGATGGATCCATGTTTCGTCCACGGTTACAAAACGGCGCAAAAACTCCTCCATATTGCGATTAAACAACGCCAAACCTTCCTGTGAAGTTGTTACACGATTGCGTTTGTGGTCGACTGTGAGCAAACGCGGCACCCATCTTGCGGAAAGCTTTCTCATGCCCAAGTGATCATTCAAAATTGAAACCACTGAGCCATGCGAGATCCCTACGGCTTCCACAATCTCTCGCACTTTCAATCTTCGATCGGCCAACACCATATCGTGAATTTTTTCGATTGTTTAGGGTGTAGAGACCTCAACTGGGCGTCCAGGACGTTCGGCATCTTCAGTGCTTGTACGGCCACAACGAAATTCAGTAAACCACTTTTTTACCATTGAAATCGATGGTGCAGAGTCCCCATAGTATTTATCAAGCTTAGCCTTGGTCTCGGTAATGGTTTTTTTTCGCAAGAAATAATGCTTAATAAGCACACGAAATTCACTTTTTTCCATTTTCTCCTCAAATTAGTGAGTAGTCTGATAAAAATAGCTGTCAAACACAAACTAACTGACGCAGCAAGTTTAAATTTTGACAGGAGTCAACTGACAGATGCCTGTTGACAGGAGCAGTGTTGCTGTTGCAGTAAAGAGGTCAGAAATTCAAAAAGTCACGGACTTATTGACCCGCCCTCGTATATAGACTAGCAATGGCTAAGGTATGGAAAGGAAAGAGCTGTCGGGAGGATTTAAAACGCAATCGGGCATCAGACAGGGCTGCACATTGAGTCCAAGCATGTTTGCTTTGTTTATTGATGACTGTAGAAGTGGAATACGCCGTTCAGATAATAAAAAATTGATATTCGCGGACGACATTGTACTTTTGGCACCGGAATCAACCGGAATCAATTTAGCTAATTATAAATCGATGAAAGATTATTCTCCATGATCCTTTTACTTTACCTTAGTATCCATTCGACTAACAATCATTGAGTTTAACAATTCGATCATGAAATTCTGCGAGGATTAGAAACAAACATTACATTTGCACAAAGTTTACAGTTGATTAGAAATGCTATTTAAAACAACTATTTTTACAAACCAAGAATACGCAGACATTATTTACGTTTTAGGCTGTGCATTGGAAGTAATTCAAACAGTGCTCGACAGAGATACCATGAACTTTATCCTCACTGAAAACTTCCTAGTGAAGGAGTATTTGGAAATACATACTGAAGAATTTGTACGTACATGACCTAAAGCAGGAGATCCTCAAAACCAATCAATCAGGGGATCAATCCGTAATTTTCTAAACGATAATCGCCGATGATATCGTCCATGATTTGCTTCACGTAACTCGACTACTATCGTCTCGTCTATCGATCACAGTTTTAGAGATTTATATGCATTTGAGAAACGATTATCGTTTTGACGATTATCGTTTAGAAAATTACGGAATGACCCCCCTGTTCAATAGCTGCTTCCCGATGGTTTAGAAAAGAGAATTTAGTTTTCTGAATAGTTCCTGGTTATAATTGGTTACATGAAGAGTACGGTAATCGTTGGATAGGAAAAAATGGACCAGTTCACTGGCCTGCAAGATCTTCTGACCTTACAGTACTGGAATTTTAAGGGATGAATGAAAGAATTTGTTTGTTCAATCGAAATTGAAAATTTAAGTTAAATGTTGTTATACTTATTACGCTTTTTCTGGAGAAATTTGACTTCAAAATCAAAAATTAGCGTACATAAGAACAAATGAACAGTCTTGAAAATTGGATTTCTGAAGACTCCATCAAGATATCAATATTATTTCGGTTAAAATGGGTCAGAGTGCACCAAAGTAATCTTTTCTTAAATACCCGGCAAATGGTGACTTCATTATACTGTAGACCAATTTTTTCTTAGAATATACCCACGAATCATATCTTAAAATATCACTGTCGATTCATGGGGCACGCTATTGAGAATTTTTGTTACCAATTTACAATATGATTACCAATAAAGAGTTTGTTAAGTTTCTTGATATAAATACGAATTACAGTTTCATTTATCAAAAGTGTATTTCTATTACATAATACAAAAATTATTCATTAATGTCAAGGTCAATGAAAACTTGGAGTTTGCCATATGTCTGAATTAAATGGTCAATTTAATATCCTTCTTTTGGAATGTATTATATTGCGAAATTATTTTAACGATACTTGTTTTTCCCAATGCTTAGATCTTACATTAAATTAAAATCATAAACTTTTCTTTCAGGCACTATTCCTCTCATCGAAGGTTTCAACGACATTCGTAACATGCTAACTCTAGTAACATTCTTAGTTTTATTCAGCATTGGCTTAAGTGGAATTATGACCAGAAATCAACAACACTCAAAAGTAATTATCATGAGCCTTGCTTGGATGTGTTTTCCATTTTTGCCTGCATCGAATCTTTTTTTTCCGGTTGGCTTTGTTGTTGCCGAACGGGTTCTCTACATGCCATCAATGGGATTTTGTATGCTTCTTGCATATGGATTTCATAATATCTCAAAAAAAAGAAAACGTTTTGCCGAAGCCTTTCTCTTCGTGTTGTTGATTAGTCATGGTTATAAAACTTACACTAGAAATAAAGATTGGAAAACAGAATATTCGCTCTTCATGTCCGGGCTAAAAGTGAATAGTCGAAATGCAAAGCTTTTCAACAACGTCGGACACGCTTTAGAAAACGACGGCAAGTATCCAGATGCTCTGGTCTACTTCCAAAAGGCTGTGAGCATACAGAGGGATGATATTGGAGCCTACATAAATGTGGGTAGGACTTACAACCATTTAAAGATGTACAAAGAAGCAGAGGAATCATATTTAAAGGCAAAGAGTCTATTTCCCAAGATCAAGCCTGGTGAGTCATATCAAGCTCGAATTGCTCCGAATCATTTAAATGTCTTTATAAATCTGGCAAATTTGATCTCCAAAAATAAAACGCGGCTCGAAGAAGCGGATCATTTGTACAAACAAGCAATAAGTATGAGAGCCGACTATGTCCAGGCATACATTAACCGTGGCGATATATTGATGAAGCTGAACAAAACAAATGAAGCTCAAGAAGTTTACGAAAAGGCTCTACTGTACGATAATGAAAATGCTGATATTTACTATAATCTGGGGGTGGTTTTTCTAGAACAGGGGAAATCCTCACAAGCGAATGTTTACTTCAATAAAGCAATAGAACTGGCTCCAGATCACGAACAGGCTCTTTTAAACTCAGCTATACTATTACAAGAGCTTGGAGGAAAGGAATATAGAGAAATTTCCCGTGAACGACTGTTTAAAATACTTAAAAGGGACCAAAACAACGAACGTGTTTTTTTCAATCTTGGAATGCTCGCAATGGATGAGAACAATTTTGAAGATGCCGAAAATTATTTTAAAAGGGCTATTCATATAAAAACCGATTTTCGTAGCGCTCTTTTTAACTTGGCCCTAATGTTAGCTGATGCTAATCGTCCTCTGGACGCAGTTCCTTATCTCAACCAATTAATTCGATTTCATCCAGATCACATCAAAGGTTTGATTCTCCTAGGTGACATCTATATTAATCACATGAAGGATTTAGATGCAGCAGAAGTTTGCTATCGCAGTATACTCCGTTATGAACCGCACAACATTCAGGGACTTCACAATTTGTGTGTGGTTTTCGTAGAAAGGAGAAAACTTGCAAAAGCAATGAAATGTCTAAACTACGTTCATCATATGGCTCCAGGTGAGGAATACATCTTGAAGCATTTGAAAATCGTCCAAGTGCGTCTAGCAAAAATCAACAAACTTCCTGATTCGTTGCCAGAAAAGCAGCTTGCCTTATCGGACAACGATTCGGATGAGTTTAGTCTGCACAATTTAACAGCCTCTCCAGCAACAGTTCCAGTTATTTCAAAAACGAACCGATCCACAAATCCAAAGCCACCCAGATCATCCTTATAGCGGAGCATTAAAAGAAAATACAACTAAATAACTCACATGGTTTGCTTGGCTTTCTGCTCTGTATACTCTGTGAAATAATCCAATCTGTAATATACCCCATTAGTCGTAAATTTTTCATTCCATGTAAGATTTTAAGTACTTAATTAAATTTGTTCTAACTTATTAGAATCAAATTTTAGTGTACAAATATTGTAGACAAATATTTTCCACTGTTTTACAGTTATTTTTTATCGTGTTATGCAGTAATTTTAAATTATTATTTTTATAGACATTTTAAATAATGTCTGTTCAAATTTGAATTTACATATGTTTTGATCTTGTTGATTTTATACATAAAATATTCGGCGACTGCAACAAAGATATTTGTTGTAATTATATACTCGTGTTTATAAACACTATAGTATATATATGATATATTATATACGTAAGTTCATAGTGTCTAAGGATAACATTATTTTTATTTAAGATAGTCTGGAAACGATATTCTCAATTTAAAATTATTGAAATTATACAAAAATAAATCAAGAAACATAATATTGAAGCAAATATAAAATGTGAGATTTTCTCTATTTTTAAACCAAAACTTGGCGTTTGAAATGTGTTCTTAGTGAAACTGAAATATTAGTTCCATTTTTAACAGATGGTAGGAACTAAATAAAAGAACAGGTAAGCCTTACGAAATTTGATGTAGTTATTTCAGTACACAAATTGAACAATAAAAAATAATATGTTGGATTCAGGTTAATAATTGTCTTTGAATTTCGTACGAAACAGATTTCATAAGGTAATCTCCCAGTTGTAAAACATAAATCAATATTGAAAAAAAAAACTAAAATGTTTTAACAGAGATCTAAGATCCAATTAAGAAAATAAAATCCTCGATATTTTTGTATCCTCGAGTTGTGTATGTACAATGTGCAAACTTTGTTGGCCAAAAGTAAATCACGAAATGATGATTTCTCTTTAGAAAAGAAATTTAGTAAACCAATAATAATTTCATAATTTTTTTTTCTATACAGGGGCCCTATTTTGTAAAACGATTATCGTTGAAACTACTTCGTTATCGCTGAAACGCGATTATGTTTAACGAGAATCGTTTAATTTTAACAATACTCGTTAGTTCTAACGACTGCCTATCCTATCGTTTAACTTTCGTTTTATCGTTTCTTGATTTATATTTTTTTTTTTTATTTATTTATGTCAATTTTTTACATTCCTAATAGTCGAGAAGTTGGTTGCGCTTCAAAAAAAAATGTTTTTTTTGGTTAAGCTTGCCAAAATCTTTTGTACGCCTTTTTCGTTTTACTTAATCGCTCTTTGTCGTGACTATCGTATTCCCCAGTATCGTTGACTTGCCGCTCGTTTCGTAATACAAAATAGGGCCCCAGAGTATATTAGCACAGATAATAGAGTTACATAGATATTGCATTCAGTACAAACAAAAATGACCACCTTTTCAATTGAATATTTAACTAATTTTTCCAAATCAAACCATGCAACCTTATCAAACAGAGAAGAATCAGTGAGTTGGATTCTAAAGATACACATTTCATCATTTGATTTCGATTGCAAATTTAACCCTTTTTAGTATAATCCAAGTTCGTTCGTTGTGTGTATACATATATGTATCTATATCTATCTACTCCGTGGACGGCTTGCGGTAGTGGTTTCGTTTTCTTGATTTTATTAGTTCGTTCTCGACTTTCGAACGATTTGGATGGTAATTTATATGGTTGAGCGAGTTTTTTTCAGAATTATTTATTTTTTACTTGCGATATACATACATTATGTAGGTACTATAGGGCAAGTTCTGCATTTGAAAAAAAAATTGAAATCGAGATTTTGATCAAAGTTGACATTACGATGATAGCGAAGACGAATAAAGTGGGTCCGACAATTCTGTCTGTCTGTATGTCTATACCTCGATCTAGAGTCTAAGCCACTGGACCTATTTTCTTCAAACTCGGTAGTTAAGGGTCTTCGGTGATTCCCTAGAAGGGAAATTGAAATTTGTTTAAGCTCTAAAACTAACGGTACCTCCCATACACCTGTAATGCATAATCTTATTTATTTCAAAAACGGCTTTAACGGTTTTGATAATAAAATTAGGTGTGATATTATGGACATGGACTACATTTTGGTGAAAACATTTTTTCGGGAAAATGGTATTAACGGTACCTGTAACCGTTTTTTTGATTTTCGACTTTCCCATTAACGGCTCTAACTATTTTAACCAAAAAAATTCACGATTAAAATAATATTGTATATAAAAATATTGGGAAAAATATTTTTTGGGTTTTTCGAAAAAAAAGTCCAATTTATTTTTTGAAAAATCAATATCTTGAATGTACTTCTTAGGACAAACTTGAAATTTTAAATAATTGAAGGCATGTGAAAAATACTTATGAAGATCATTTTTGTTCCGAATTCATTGGAAGAAAATACATTAAGAGGATGCTGTTCCTTCTCTTAATTTACATTCCGACTTTGATATACACTTGTCTAGAAAATCTTCAATCTCCTCCATATAAACGAAGAAGAACTTCAAGCAGTTGTAGCATTTCTTGTGTTAAATGCGATAAATTATTGCAGCAATCTTCATTCTTTCTATTTCCTTTTCCTTGCGTCCTTCCAAATTTCCTTTTTATTACACAGGTGTTCGTTTTGCGATAGTGCGAGAGAGCAGGGCGACCATAGTCCATCAGCCAGTGGTTCTCTCTCTCAGTGTCGTAAAACAAACAAATTGTCGACGAGTACTGACAGACAGGCGGTCTGTTTCATGGGGTTCCAATTCGAAAACGTTGAAGACACTTGGTCCTAAAACGTAGATGTCGCTCTAAAAGGAGAACGGCCGAGTGCCCAACCTAAAACTAAAAACTAATTGCTTTGTAAAAGATGGAACGTAAAGTGTGAGTTCCCATCCCCCCTTGTCTGAGTTGGAAGCCAATCACGACCTATTGATAAATGTATTCAACTTGATCGATTCCTCTTTCTTTTGCTTTCCTCTCTAATTATTATTATTGTTAAAAATCCGGTGGGGACTAATGTGCGCGAGTCCTTATTAATTCTACTTGAGGTTTTAAAGATTTTTTTCTATCAGCGCAAAACTGTGGGGATAATTGTGAACTAACTTCGTCTTTTTTTTTGTTTGTTTTTGCGTTGTTTTTTTGGTTTTTTTATTTTATTCTCAAACACAAATTTGCACGGTTTTGTTTCTTATTCATTTATGCATTCAATGCATACGATTTTTTTTTTCTATCACACACAATTTTTCTTTTTATTTCTTCGTTTGCTCCGGTATAGATATCGAATTATAGAACATACAAAACAACACGATTCATTTAGGTGAAGATTAGCTAAATTTTACACATATATCTTTTTCACAATTTATTTTTCTTTTTCTAATAACTTATTTATTTTAAATTTGGTTTCACGTACCGACTGCGCCAATGTTATATTGTAAATTTCAAAGACCGACACCGTTGACTTGTTTCTTTAGACTCCTCGTCTTCGTGTCAAACAACCGATCGAGAACCCAAGCAGAGCCATGGGAAATCGACACGCGCTGACCATCGATATTGCATTTTGGTTGACCTAAATTGATATCCGTAAAGTGATACGTTTCGGATACAATATATTCAATATAAGTGCAACTAAGAACAATTGAGAATGCATTAAGTTCAACGCACTACGACTTCCTCAGATAGGTATGGGAATACAACACAAAGGAAACGTCATGACCTGGAAGGAAATTCAGCTGGCGGCGAATTCCATGGAAAGTTCGAGAGAAATTGACGGAAAGAGAATTTGCGAAAAGGCTCTTCAGCAAACTTGCGGAGATTGGCTGTCGATGACGTGATCGAATACGGCGATACCGAATTGGCTGAAAGCACGAGGGTAGGGGGCGAAATTTTGAGCGGCTACCCAGGAGGAAAATCTTGGAAGTCACTCTTATAGAGAAAGAATTCAGAAGCTGGTGAAAGAAATTTTTAAAACAGAAGTGGAATTAGAAGAAAAAATTTTGTTTTAAAAGAAAAAAAAAGGAGAAATTAAAAGATAGTTAGAAAAAAATTAATAATAGTGGAAGTGAAGAAAATACAGCGGACGAAAGGTGAAAAGTTATTGGAGAATAAATAAAGGAAGATGAAAGGAAGGAAGAGGAAAACGAGGAAAAAAAACAGAAGGGATAATTGTCGAAAAAAAAAGCTAAGTACCTACCTTTTTTTGTGCTGTCTTTATATAAATTTTATCTTTTTGTAATTTTGTCGTGATTGGTTTTTTAACGGCTTTACGTTCTGTTCCGAAAATTGCGGAAATCGCGACCCGTTAATATCCGTTGTGTTTCTGGGAACCAGACCTTAACGGTCCATCTTATTGTTTCAAATCTCTTTGTATTTGCTTGAAAAGATCCTGGGTTTTAATCCTACAAGTAAGGTTTCCCAGGCAAATAAATCTTTAAAAATTCAAAACAAATTATCTTTCATTTTCATTTTTCATCTCCGCTCATCATCGTTGTTAATTTTTCTCGCAAGGGTTTGCAATTTCCTTTTTCTTATTTCAGGAAAAAATTGCTGGCGCCCTTTTATTACGCAGTAAGTACGCCACTGGGGCGATTAAACGTAATAAATTACATTTTCATATCAATTTGATATCACACATAATCACCCTTAAAATCCACAATTAAATTTTCCAACCCCCATTGTGAACCCACCCCAACTGCTCTAGCCGTGGTGACAGCATCTTACCCGCTGTCAGCTATACTTGTTGTTTTGTCAATTGACACTTCGCCATCTTTTTAACTCGTGGTGGTTGTCGTCGTGCCGCGCCGCGCCGTCGCAGAATTAATTTCATTGTTTTTTTTTTCGTAATAATTATAAATAATAACATTTTAATTATTACATTCGCGATCGGAAAATCAAGTGTAGCACTATAAAAGTTCAGATCTGAATTTATAATTAACGCGACTATTTTTTTCGCTAGTTATGGGTTTTGAGAAAATAGTTACAGCTATAATTAATTCTATGAAAACAATAGTATACATGTGCTACGTGAAAAACTGACTTTTAAATACGAATTACGTTTGAAAAGTCAATTTTTCAAATGCTCTTGTAAGTATCAAAAGTATTCATAGCACAAGAATAGGCTTCAGCTCAAATGTTCGTTTTGATGACAACTACAAATATTCATTACCATTTTTAGATTTATAAAGACGGCATGCATTTAAATTTGTTAATTTCGACAATATTGAAAAAGTTAAAAAATTCTCTTACACGCAAAAAAATAATTTAATTTTTTTTCCTGCAAATTGCACATCAAATTCCTTGGAGATGTAGCTTTGTAATAATAAAATTTAACTTCCGAATTAAGAGAATGATTCAAAAATGTCACGGCGTTGAAGAAAAAAAAGTAAGAAGTAAGAAGATTTTTCTTTTTTTCTTTTTTTTTTTGCTACTTAGAATGAAATTAATGTTGTTTTTATATAGTTAATGCATGAAGGCACCTACATTCAATACTTTAACAAAGGAGGGATTTTATTTGAAGGCAATATAAATAATGCAAGTAAGATTTTTATCCAATTACCTTGAATATTAAAAGTTTTTTGGATATGCCCATATTAATCATAATCGAATATTGCGCCCCGCAACGCAAATGAAAATTTTCAGCTTTGTGAAAAAGACCTGAGTAGAAAGTCGGCGGCTCTGGCCTGCAAGCGGTTTTATGGAACTCACCATTATATAAACGTTGCTAGCAAAATTGTAGAAATTCATCAATTGTTTGGACTGACTAATGACAAAATTACAGCAACAATAACAGATAATGGTTCCAATTTTATCAAGGCTTTTAGAGAGTTTGGAATAAATAGTTTTGAGGCCTTTGTTGAAGGTAATTGTTTTTCCGGAATAATGTGACAGTTTGAATTTGTTTTTTTTTTTTCGTTGACTTAAGATTAAATAACCACTTTATACAAGAGTTCACAACGTTTGCGACAAATATTACAAATTTTGATTTAAATATTTGGAATTTGGAGTAATAAATAGAAACAAGTTATTTTAAATTTAATAAGATTAAGAAATTTAATGAAGGACCGAAAAGAAGAATACTGAAAAATATCATATTATTTGATATTATATTTATTTTTGGATTAAAAACATTTGCATTGATTTTAAGAGAATTAGTATCCTAATAATCGTTTCATTTAAATAATACTTCGATTTTTTTTCTACACGAAAGAAAACTAATTGAACGAATTTTATTCGTTTTACAATATACATATGTATTAAACAAAATATACAATATTAAAAAAAATTCTTGATGTCAGCCTTTATTTGATTTCAAAAAGTAATGGCACGTGATAGCTCTTTTACATATACAGGGTGTCCCACAGTCACCGCCCCAAATGAAAACCATGGTTTCCTGAGGTCATTTTAAGTTGAAAAACTTAAGAGGTCATTTTCTCGTTTTCGTCCCGTTTTCGAGTTATAACGGTTTTTATGATTTTTCCCTTAACTGGCTTTATCTTTACCAAACTACGTCCGATTCGTAAGATTTTTTTTTATAACCAATCAAGAATTTATTACAGTTTTAGTTTGTCCAGAGACTTTTTTTTCTGCGGACAACCGTTTCTCCGCAATTTTGCATCAAACCCAATTTTTTTGTTTTTTAAGTTGTTTTTTCACTTTGATATAATTTTATTCAAAAAAACACGTTAATGAGTATTAATTTTTTTCAGTTATTATTAAAGCCCAGTTCAGTTGGCCGAGTGCCTAACCTAAAACTAAAAACTAATTGCTTTGTAAAAGATGACACGTTAAGTGTGAGTTCCCACCCCCCCTTGTCTGAGTTGGAAGCCAATCACAACCTATTGATAAATGTATTCAACTTGATCGATTCCTCTTTCTTTTGCTTTCCTCTCTAATTATTATTATTGTTAAAAATCCGGAGGGGACTAATGTGCGCAAGTCCTTATTAATTCTACTTGAGGTTTTAAAGATTTTTTTCTATCAGCGCAAAACTGTGGGGATATTTGTGAACTAACCAAAGGAAACGTCGTGACCTGGAAGGAAATTCAGCTGGCGGCGAATTCCATGGAAAGTTCGAGAGAAATTGACGGAAAGAGAATTTGCGAGTAAGCAGGATCGCCATATTTCGACACCAAAGGCTCTTCAGCAAACTTGCGGAGATTGGCTGTCGATGACGTGATCGAATACGGCGATACCGAATTGGCTGAAAGCACGAGGGTAGGGGGCGAAATTTTGAGCGGCTATCCAGGAGAAAAATCTTGGAAGTCACTCTTATAGAGAAAGAATTCAGAAGCTGATGAAAGAAATTTTTAAAACAGAAGTGGAATTAGAAGAAAAAATTTTGTTTTAAAAGAAAAAAAAAGGAGAAATTAAAAGATAGTTAGAAAAAAATTAATAATAGTGGAAGTGAAGAAAATACAGCGGACGAAAGGTGAAAAGTTATTGGAGAATAAATAAAGGAAGAGGAAAGGAAGGAAGAGGAAAACGAGGAAAACAAACAGGAGGGATAATTGTCGAAAAAGAAGCTAAGTACCTACCATTTTTGTGCTGTCTTTATATAAATTTTATCTTTTTGTAATTTTGTCGTGATTGGTTTTTTAACGGCTTTACGTTCTGTTCCGAAAATTGCGGAAATCGCTACCCGTTAATATCCGTTGTGTTTCTGGGAACCAGACCTTAACGGTCCATCTTATTGTTTCAAATCTCTTTGTATTTGCTTGAAAAGATCCTGGGTTTTAATCCTACAAGTAAGGTTTCCCAGGCAAATAAATCTTTAAAAATTCAAAACAAATTATCTTTCATTTTCATTTTTCATCTCCGCTCATCATCGTTGTTAATTTTTCTTCGCAAGGGTTTGCAATTTCCTTTTTCTTATTTCAGGAAAAAATTGCTGGCGCCCTTTTATTACGCAGTAAGTACGCCACTGGGGCGATTAAACGTAATAAATTACATTTTCATATCAATTTGATATCACACATAATCACCCTTAAAATCCACAATTAAATTTTCCAACCCCCATTGTGAACCCATCCCAACTGCTCTAGCCGTGGTGACAGCATCTTACCCGCTGTCAGCTATACTTGTTGTTTTGTCAATTGACACTTCGCCATCTTTTTAACTCGTGGTGGTTGTCGTCGTGCCGCGCCGCGCCGTCGCAGAATTAATTTCATTGTTTTTTTTTTCGTAATAATTATAAATAATAACATTTTAATTATTACATTCGCGATCGGAAAATCAAGTGTAGCACTATTAAAGTTCAGATCTGAATTTATAATTAACGCGACTATTTTTTTCGTTAGTTATGGGTTTTGAGAAAATAGTTACAGCTATAATTAATTCTATAAAAACAATAGTATAAATGTGCTACGTGAAAAACTGCCTTTTAAATACGAATTACGTTTGAAAAGTCAATTTTTCAAATGCTCTTGTATCAAAAGTATTCATAGCACATCAAATTCCTTGGAGATGTAGCTTTGTAATAATAAAATTTAACTTCCGAATTAAGAGAATGATTCAAAAATGTCACGGCGTTGAAGAAAAAAAAGTAAGAAGTAAGAAGATTTTTCTTTTTTTCTTTTTTTTTTGCTACTTAGAATGAAATTAATGTTGTTTTTATATAGTTAATGCATGAAGGCACCTACATTCAATACTTTAACAAAGGAGGGATTTTATTTGAAGGCAATATAAATAATGCAAGTGAGATTTTTATCCAATTACCTTGAATATTAAAAGTTTTTTGGATATGCCCATATTAATCATAATCGAATATTGCGCCCCGCAACGCAAATGAAAATTTTCAGCTTTGTGAAAAAGACCTGAGTAGAAAGTCGGCGGCTCTGGCCTGCAAGCGGTTTTATGGAACTCACCATTATATAAACGTTGCTAGCAAAATTGTAGAAATTCATCAATTGTTTGGACTGACTAATGACAAAATTACAGCAACAATAACAGATAATGGTTCCAATTTTATCAAGGCTTTTAGAGAGTTTGGAATAAATAGTTTTGAGGCCTTTGTTGAAGGTAATTGTTTTTCCGGAATAATGTGACAGTTTGAATTTGTTTTTTTTTTTTCGTTGACTTAAGATTAAATAACCACTTTATACAAGAGTTCACAACGTTTGCGACAAATATTACAAATTTTGATTTAAATATTTGGAATTTGGAGTAATAAATAGAAACAAGTTATTTTAAATTTAATAAGATTAAGAAATTTAATGAAGGACCGAAAAGAAGAATACTGAAAAATATCATATTATTTGATATTATATTTATTTTTGGATTAAAAACATTTGCATTGATTTTAAGAGAATTAGTATCCTAATAATCGTTTCATTTAAATAATACTTCGATTTTTTTTCTACACGAAAGAAAACTAATTGAACGAATTTTATTCGTTTTACAATATACATATGTATTAAACAAAATATACAATATTAAAAAAAATTCTTGATGTCAGCCTTTATTTGATTTCAAAAAGTAATGGCACGTGATAGCTCTTTTACATATACAGGGTGTCCCACAGTCACCGCCCCAAATGAAAACCATGGTTTCCTGAGGTCATTTTAAGTTGAAAAACTTAAGAGGTCATTTTCTCGTTTTCGTCCCGTTTTCGAGTTATAACGGTTTTTATGATTTTTCCCTTAACTGGCTTTATCTTTACCAAACTACGTCCGATTCGTAAGATTTTTTTTTATAACCAATCAAGAATTTATTACAGTTTTAGTTTGTCCAGAGACTTTTTTTTCTGCGGACAACCGTTTCTCCGCAATTTTGCATCAAACCCAATTTTTTTGTTTTTTAAGTTGTTTTTTCACTTTGATATAATTTTATTCAAAAAAACACGTTAATGAGTATTAATTTTTTTCAGTTATTATTAAAGCCCAGTTCAGTTGGCCGAGTGCCTAACCTAAAACTAAAAACTAATTTCTTTGTAAAAGATGACACGTTAAGTGTGAGTTCCCACCCCCCCTTGTCTGAGTTGGAAGCCAATCACGACCTATTGATAAATGTATTCAACTTGATCGATTCCTCTTTCTTTTGCTTTCCTCTCTAATTATTATTATTGTTAAAAATCCGGTGGGGACTAATGTGCGCAAGTCCTTATTAATTCTACTTGAGGTTTTAAAGATTTTTTTCTATCAGCGCAAAACTGTGGGGATATTTGTGAACTAACCAAAGGAAACGTCGTGACCTGGAAGGAAATTCAGCTGGCGGCGAATTCCATGGAAAGTTCGAGAGAAATTGACGGAAAGAGAATTTGCGAGTAAGCAGGATCGCCATATTTCGACACCAAAGGCTCTTCAGCAAACTTGCGGAGATTGGCTGTCGATGACGTGATCGAATACGGCGATACCGAATTGGCTGAAAGCACGAGGGTAGGGGGCGAAATTTTGAGCGGCTATCCAGGAGAAAAATCTTGGAAGTCACTCTTATAGAGAAAGAATTCAGAAGCTGATGAAAGAAATTTTTAAAACAGAAGTGGAATTAGAAGAAAAAATTTTGTTTTAAAAGAAAAAAAAAGGAGAAATTAAAAGATAGTTAGAAAAAAATTAATAATAGTGGAAGTGAAGAAAATACAGCGGACGAAAGGTGAAAAGTTATTGGAGAATAAATAAAGGAAGAGGAAAACAAACAGAAGGGATAATTGTCGAAAAAAAAGCTAAGTACCTACCATTTTTGTGCTGTCCAAAGAACTTTGATGGAAGTGTAACTTATTGGATTCTATTTAGGAGGTGTTTCCACTTACATTCATTGATGCAATGGCTTTTAATGGTTCATCTACATAAGTGAAAAGAGGCAATTAAAAGTGAAATGAGTATCTGGGATTTGGTTGAACTTCATAAAAATTGCAGGACATTAAGAACAAAATGGGTTTTCGCCAAGAAACCGGATGAAGAACGTCAAATAATTCGAAATAAAGCAGGATGTGTTGCCAAAGGATATAAATAAAAATATGGATTCGACTGCTAAGAAACATAGCCCAAACTGTGCATACAAATTTGAGAGATAATGAATGTTGCCACAGGATTTTCTTAGAAGGTAAAATTTACATTCCAAAAACGAGACGATTTAGATTTAAGAGAAGGGAGCTGCAAAAATTTGTTTTGGGATTCGCATTTAAAGCCTAGTACTCAGTTCAAGTGAAAATGAAAATTTCATATAAAAGTGACTGCTGGTTCACTCACATGAAATCCCCAACGAGAGGTGAGTACCAAAATGTGGATTGGAAAAATAATTATGTTCCACAACTTTTTCATTCCAAATTTTCATTTCTCAATGTACAACCAATAGGAAAAGTTTAAGGCAGCGTGGAAAACTGTGACATTTGTCAGTTAATTTAAATATTTTGTTTCAAAATAAAAAATTGAAAATTTATAAACAGAAATAAAGAATGGACAACGAGTTTTTTGATACTGCCCTCGAGAGTTTACTTAATGAAAGTATTCAGTACTAGCGTACCCGTGCGGGAACTCCCGCAAGCAAATTTTTTTTTTCAACTGAAGTTTTTCAAAATAAATCATGTGTCTAAAAGTTTCTGTAGATTCGCTCAGTTTTTCTTGCACTGGAAATCTTGTGTAAATGGAAATCTTGTGTGAAGTACGGAATGTTGTTTTTGGGTGTTTATTTTACTTCTGTGTGTCATCGTTGAACAGCTCTATTTGAAAAAGACGACTTACCACTGAAATAATAAACACGTTTAGCTTAGCCAAGAACTGTCACAATCACAATCACAATCTCCTGTTCAACATGAGAAGTTGAAAGCATACGAATTATTTTTATTTAACGTATGCCCAGTGTTGCCATAAGATATTTTTGGAAATCGGGAGATTTCCACATCAGAAATCGGGGAAATCGGGGAATTAGAAGTTGAAATAATTTTACTTACATATTTAAAAAAAAAATTTTTGTTCATTAATTTATTTGAGAAAAAGTTCCCTCAACATTAGCTGAAGAGTTTGGTAATGTTAATATCGATGAAATAAAGTTAGCCATCAATGGAAAGGCCAAACTTTGATTGCCCCTTTTGATTGAACAAACAGTTTTCCAAAATATTTCAATTTTAATAGTATCAAAGCTTTCATATATTAAGCTTTTAAAGTCAAGATTACTTATTTCTCTATATTCACAATCGATTCACTGCATATCAGAATAATGAACAATATTAGGAAATAAGTTAAAAAGATTACTTAGTGGATCAATTTGTTTATTTCAGTTTGTTTTGGTTTTAATAAGGTCAAAGCCTGACAATTTTTATTTTTAAAATCAAACCTATGTAATATTTGCTTGCAAAGTTCAGCGTAAACGCTTATACAGTTGTTTTTAAATCGTTCAACTTCAGAGCTTGAAATAAGATTTTTGTCCAATTGTAACTTAAGATTGCTCCCGAGGTACAAATTATCATTGCTTATTATATTGTAGGTACAGTATGATTTTAACATATCGCTAAAAGATAAAGAAAATGGATCTACATTTATATTATTAGTGTAATTGAAAATATTAACAAGAACTTAACTACCGACACGCACCGCCCCACACCAAATCAAACAAGATAAAGAAGAAATTTAATCTTGGTTGGGTATAGTTCACATTGTATTTTTGTCAAAAAATCGATGTAAGATGAATTGAATTTAACAAAAATTGCGTCTTGACAAGGTCCTCACAGTCAACTGATGAGTCCATGTGAGATCGCCGGACGAAACGCCAATTTTTGTGAACTAAAGGTCAAAAAAGCTATTTTGAAGAAGAAGAAAGACAATGACAACGACGTTAACAAAAATTACAAGGAATATGTTTTCATACTAAATTTAAAAAGAGAAAACCGTAAGTTAGGCACTGCCAAAATTTTTAATAAAATAATAAATTATGTTCATTCAAGAGCGGAGAAAATATCTGAACGTATTTTTAAATTGAAAATCGGGAGAAAGTGCACTATTTACATCAAAAATCAGTGTATCGGAAATAGGTCTAGAAATCGGGAGAAATACGATAAATCGGTGTTTCTGGCAACACTGCGTATGCCTGTACCTGGATTAAAACAAAACAGCAAACCAACAAATCCAATCAAGTCCTTTTCTTAAAGGTAATGGAGCCAAGCGAAGGATATTTTGAAAAAACTAACAAATTCAAAGACACAAATATTTGTCATTTTTTTTTTGTTTTTAATTCGAAGAATTTTATTTTTGTTTTATTTTTTTTAAAAACTTTTTTGAGTGTTTTTATCGTTACTGCTTAGGTAAATTAATCAAACAATGCCCCTCCTCTGGGCCCGCACCACCAAAGTATGGCATTTCAATGCAACTACTTATGTATATGTACTACATTTCAGTGGAATACGAAGATAGAAGTAGAGATAAATAATTTTGGGGTGTTTCGACCACCCAATGCTCCTCCCCTGATAATACAAAAAAAATAGCCTATACGGTAATCCAGACTATAACTTTTTTGTGTGTTAAATTTTATCAAGATCCATTCAGTTGTTCAAGCGTTATTGAGTAACAAACATCCATACATCGTAACATTCACAAGTGTTGGAGGCAGTGAACTGCCCATTGATTGGATTCCATTAAGTGGTGACGATCCAGTTGGATCAGAAACAACAACTTTAGTATGTTGTCGCTTTAAACGCAGCAAATTAAGTTTAGTTGTTATGGTCATGTGCATAAGGCCTTCGTATGTTAAATCGGCATCGATCCATGTTCCACGTTCATCAATCACTGCCTGAGAAACACGATGTATCAATGGTGGTGTATCACCAAAGAAAATTTGAGTTATCGATACGTCTTCCATAAAACCAGGTAGCTAGAAGTAATATTACAATATTATAAGACCATGCAAATAAAATCAATTGAATTGATATATTTTACCTTGATGGAACTCAATTTCTTTTGAAGAAAGTCTTGAATTTTGCTCAAAAGAATTGGATCATTTAAGCAACTGAAAAGAACACGTCCGACAAGAACATTGGCCCACACTACACTACCACATGGCCCCAGAAACAAAGATTGATCAATTCCTTTCCATAGTTCATCTTCTTGTCGTTTTTCACGACGATTCTGTAGAAAGTAAAATTCTTTATTAAATATGAATTATTATGTACAAGCGTACCCGTGCGGGAACTCCCGCAAGCAAATTTTTTTTCAACTGAAATTTTTCAAAATAAATCATGTATCTAAAAGTTTCTGTAGATTCGATCAGTTTTTCTTGCATTGGAAATCTTGTGTGAAGTACGGAATGTTGTTTTTGGGTGTTTATTTTACTTCTGTGTGTCATCGTTGAACAGCTCTATTTGAAAAATACGACTTACCACTAAAATAATAAACACATTTAGCTTAGACAAGAACTGTCACAACTGATCTCCTGTTCAACATGAGAACTTGAAAGCGTACGAATTATTTTTATTTAACGTATGCATGTACCTGGATATACTGGATTAAAACAAAACAGCAAACCAATAAATCCAATCAAGTCCTTTTCTTAAAGGTAATGGAGCCAAGCGAAGGATATTTTGAAAAAATTAACAAACAATGAGCAAATCACATACGTATGCAACTATCCTATAACAATGTTTAATAGTTAATAGTTTAAATTCAAAGACACACAAATATTTGTCAATTTTTTTTTTGTTTTTAATTCGGAGAATTTTATTTTTGTTTTATTTTTTTTTTAAACTTTTTTGAGTGTTTTTATCGTTTCTGCTTAGGTAAATTAATCAAACAATGCCCCTCCTCTGGGCCCGCACCACCAAAGTATGGCATTTCAATGCAACTACTTATGTTGATTAATTTACCTAAGCAGTAACGATAAAAACACTCAGGAAAAAGTTTAAAATTCTTCGAATTAAAAAAAAAATTGACAAATATTTGTGTGGCTTTGAATTAAAACTATTTTAAGGTAAGTTAAACTTTATGTGCCTACAGGTTTAACTACATATTTTGTTATAGGATACATAGGATACATAGTTACATACGTATTTGATTTGCTCATTGTTTGTTAGTTTTTTCAAAATATCCTTCGCTTGGCTCCATTACCTTTCAGAAAAGGACTTGATTAGATTTATTGGTTTGCTGTTTTGTTTTAATCCAGGTACATGCATACGTTAAATAAAAATAATTCGTACGCTTTCAACTTCTCATGTTGAACAGGAGATCAGTTGTGACAGTTCTTGGCTAAGCTAAACGTGTTTATTATTTCAGTGGTAAGTCGTCTTTTTTCAAATAGAGCTGTTCAACGATGACACACAGAAGTAAAATAAACACCCAAAAACAACATTCCGTACTTCACACAAGATTTCCATTTACACAAGATTTCCAATGCAAGAAAAACTGAGCGAATCTACAGAAACTTTTAGACACATGATTTATTTTGAAAAACTTCAGTTGAAAAAAAAATTTGCTTGCGGGAGTTCCCGCACGGGTACGCTAGTCACTCACCTTGACATTATAATTTTAACTGTCGGTTATTTTGTTCATAATTTAAAATGTTGACTTTGCTATGATCAGTGAAGTCAGTAGTTGACGTTCTTGTTTTGGCTTTTTTTTCTACTTTAGATATCTAGGTATGCTGGAGGTCTTGTTCACGGGCCGCTAATTCTCATCACTAAGTTTGGGATTCCTACGAGCCGTAAGCCTCTGAAAATAAAAATTTAAAATAGTCGAAAATAAGTTTGTCATTTTTTTTTTTAAATGAGATCGCTCATTATACAATTCTTCCTTAAGATTTGTTTCCTTCAGAAACTTAAGTATTATAGAGTATTTAAGGATATTATAATTCACTCTCTTTTATCTGGTGATGTCTTTAATGGATGAGTGCATCACATCTACCTAATATATTGTCCGTTGTTTCTTTATGAGAATTGTAGAATCTACATGTGATACTGCTCACCAAGCAAAGAAAATTCAATATCTCTAAAACGGGTGCAGGAATTCTTTTTAAATTATTAAAAACTGTTTATGATTTAAAGCTTAAACTTGGAATACCAAACAGTTTTTTGAAAAATAATTAACGAGTTTGTTTTTTATATCTATGCATATAAAACTATAGTACTCGTATCATCGTGAAATTTTATCTTTTTGTAATTTTGTCGTGATTGGTTTTTTAACGGCTTTACGTTCTGTTCCGAAAATTGCGGAAATCGCGACCCGTTAATATCCGTTGTGTTTCTGGGAACCAGACCTTAACGGTCCATCTTATTGTTTCAAATCTCTTTGTATTTGCTTGAAAAGATCCTGGGTTTTAATCCTACAAGTAAGGTTTCCCAGGCAAATAAATCTTTAAAAATTCAAAACAAATTATCTTTCATTTTCATTTTTCATCTCCGCTCATCATCGTTGTTAATTTTTCTCGCAAGGGTTTGCAATTTCCTTTTTCTTATTTCAGGAAAAAATTGCTGGCGCCCTTTTATTACGCAGTAAGTACGCCACTGGGGCGATTAAACGTAATAAATTACATTTTCATATCAATTTGATATCACACATAATCACCCTTAAAATCCACAATTAAATTTTCCAACCCCCATTGTGAACCCACCCCAACTGCTCTAGCCGTGGTGACAGCATCTTACCCGCTGTCAGCTATACTTGTTGTTTTGTCAATTGACACTTCGCCATCTTTTTAACTCGTGGTGGTTGTCGTCGTGCCGCGCCGCGCCGTCGCAGAATTAATTTCATTGTTTTTTTTTTTCGTAATAATTATAAATAATAACATTTTAATTATTACATTCGCGATCGGAAAATCAAGTGTAGCACTATAAAAGTTCAGATCTGAATTTATAATTAACGCGACTATTTTTTTCGCTAGTTATGGGTTTTGAGAAAATAGTTACAGCTATAATTAATTCTATGAAAACAATAGTATACATGTGCTACGTGAAAAACTGACTTTTAAATACGAATTACGTTTGAAAAGTCAATTTTTCAAATGCTCTTGTAAGTATCAAAAGTATTCATAGCACAAGAATAGGCTTCAGCTCAAATGTTCGTTTTGATGACAACTACAAATATTCATTACCATTTTTAGATTTATAAAGACGGCATGCATTTAAATTTGTTAATTTCGACAATATTGAAAAAGTTAAAAAATTCTCTTACACGCAAAAAAATAATTTAATTTTTTTTCCTGCAAATTGCACATCAAATTCCTTGGAGATGTAGCTTTGTAATAATAAAATTTAACTTCCGAATTAAGAGAATGATTCAAAAATGTCACGGCGTTGAAGAAAAAAAAGTAAGAAGTAAGAAGATTTTTCTTTTTTTCTTTTTTTTTTTGCTACTTAGAATGAAATTAATGTTGTTTTTATATAGTTAATGCATGAAGGCACCTACATTCAATACTTTAACAAAGGAGGGATTTTATTTGAAGGCAATATAAATAATGCAAGTAAGATTTTTATCCAATTACCTTGAATATTAAAAGTTTTTTGGATATGCCCATATTAATCATAATCGAATATTGCGCCCCGCAACGCAAATGAAAATTTTCAGCTTTGTGAAAAAGACCTGAGTAGAAAGTCGGCGGCTCTGGCCTGCAAGCGGTTTTATGGAACTCACCATTATATAAACGTTGCTAGCAAAATTGTAGAAATTCATCAATTGTTTGGACTGACTAATGACAAAATTACAGCAACAATAACAGATAATGGTTCCAATTTTATCAAGGCTTTTAGAGAGTTTGGAATAAATAGTTTTGAGGCCTTTGTTGAAGGTAATTGTTTTTCCGGAATAATGTGACAGTTTGAATTTGTTTTTTTTTTTTCGTTGACTTAAGATTAAATAACCACTTTATACAAGAGTTCACAACGTTTGCGACAAATATTACAAATTTTGATTTAAATATTTGGAATTTGGAGTAATAAATAGAAACAAGTTATTTTAAATTTAATAAGATTAAGAAATTTAATGAAGGACCGAAAAGAAGAATACTGAAAAATATCATATTATTTGATATTATATTTATTTTTGGATTAAAAACATTTGCATTGATTTTAAGAGAATTAGTATCCTAATAATCGTTTCATTTAAATAATACTTCGATTTTTTTTCTACACGAAAGAAAACTAATTGAACGAATTTTATTCGTTTTACAATATACATATGTATTAAACAAAATATACAATATTAAAAAAAATTCTTGATGTCAGCCTTTATTTGATTTCAAAAAGTAATGGCACGTGATAGCTCTTTTACATATACAGGGTGTCCCACAGTCACCGCCCCAAATGAAAACCATGGTTTCCTGAGGTCATTTTAAGTTGAAAAACTTAAGAGGTCATTTTCTCGTTTTCGTCCCGTTTTCGAGTTATAACGGTTTTTATGATTTTTCCCTTAACTGGCTTTATCTTTACCAAACTACGTCCGATTCGTAAGATTTTTTTTTATAACCAATCAAGAATTTATTACAGTTTTAGTTTGTCCAGAGACTTTTTTTCTGCGGACAACCGTTTCTCCGCAATTTTGCATCAAACCCAATTTTTTTGTTTTTTAAGTTGTTTTTTCACTTTGATATAATTTTATTCAAAAAAACACGTTAATGAGTATTAATTTTTTTCAGTTATTATTAAAGCCCAGTTCAGTTGGCCGAGTGCCTAACCTAAAACTAAAAACTAATTGCTTTGTAAAAGATGACACGTTAAGTGTGAGTTCCCACCCCCCCTTGTCTGAGTTGGAAGCCAATCACAACCTATTGATAAATGTATTCAACTTGATCGATTCCTCTTTCTTTTGCTTTCCTCTCTAATTATTATTATTGTTAAAAATCCGGAGGGGACTAATGTGCGCAAGTCCTTATTAATTCTACTTGAGGTTTTAAAGATTTTTTTCTATCAGCGCAAAACTGTGGGGATATTTGTGAACTAACCAAAGGAAACGTCGTGACCTGGAAGGAAATTCAGCTGGCGGCGAATTCCATGGAAAGTTCGAGAGAAATTGACGGAAAGAGAATTTGCGAGTAAGCAGGATCGCCATATTTCGACACCAAAGGCTCTTCAGCAAACTTGCGGAGATTGGCTGTCGATGACGTGATCGAATACGGCGATACCGAATTGGCTGAAAGCACGAGGGTAGGGGGCGAAATTTTGAGCGGCTATCCAGGAGAAAAATCTTGGAAGTCACTCTTATAGAGAAAGAATTCAGAAGCTGATGAAAGAAATTTTTAAAACAGAAGTGGAATTAGAAGAAAAAATTTTGTTTTAAAAGAAAAAAAAAGGAGAAATTAAAAGATAGTTAGAAAAAAATTAATAATAGTGGAAGTGAAGAAAATACAGCGGACGAAAGGTGAAAAGTTATTGGAGAATAAATAAAGGAAGAGGAAAGGAAGGAAGAGGAAAACGAGGAAAACAAACAGAAGGGATAATTGTCGAAAAAGAAGCTAAGTACCTACCATTTTTGTGCTGTCTTTATATAAATTTTATCTTTTTGTAATTTTGTCGTGATTGGTTTTTTAACGGCTTTACGTTCTGTTCCGAAAATTGCGGAAATCGCTACCCGTTAATATCCGTTGTGTTTCTGGGAACCAGACCTTAACGGTCCATCTTATTGTTTCAAATCTCTTTGTATTTGCTTGAAAAGATCCTGGGTTTTAATCCTACAAGTAAGGTTTCCCAGGCAAATAAATCTTTAAAAATTCAAAACAAATTATCTTTCATTTTCATTTTTCATCTCCGCTCATCATCGTTGTTAATTTTTCTTCGCAAGGGTTTGCAATTTCCTTTTTCTTATTTCAGGAAAAAATTGCTGGCGCCCTTTTATTACGCAGTAAGTACGCCACTGGGGCGATTAAACGTAATAAATTACATTTTCATATCAATTTGATATCACACATAATCACCCTTAAAATCCACAATTAAATTTTCCAACCCCCATTGTGAACCCATCCCAACTGCTCTAGCCGTGGTGACAGCATCTTACCCGCTGTCAGCTATACTTGTTGTTTTGTCAATTGACACTTCGCCATCTTTTTAACTCGTGGTGGTTGTCGTCGTGCCGCGCCGCGCCGTCGCAGAATTAATTTCATTGTTTTTTTTTTCGTAATAATTATAAATAATAACATTTTAATTATTACATTCGCGATCGGAAAATCAAGTGTAGCACTATTAAAGTTCAGATCTGAATTTATAATTAACGCGACTATTTTTTTCGTTAGTTATGGGTTTTGAGAAAATAGTTACAGCTATAATTAATTCTATAAAAACAATAGTATAAATGTGCTACGTGAAAAACTGCCTTTTAAATACGAATTACGTTTGAAAAGTCAATTTTTCAAATGCTCTTGTATCAAAAGTATTCATAGCACATCAAATTCCTTGGAGATGTAGCTTTGTAATAATAAAATTTAACTTCCGAATTAAGAGAATGATTCAAAAATGTCACGGCGTTGAAGAAAAAAAAGTAAGAATATAAAGTTTTATGCAAATTACACGCTAAATTTAAAGATTTTTCGTTTTTTCTTTTTTTTTTGCTACTTAGAATGAAATTAATGTTGTTTTTATATAGTTAATGCATGAAGGCACCTACATTCAATACTTTAACAAAGGAGGGATTTTATTTGAAGGCAATATAAATAATGCAAGTAAGATTTTTATCCAATTACCTTGAATATTAAAAGTTTTTTGGATATGCCCATATTAATCATAATCGAATATTGCGCCCCGCAACGCAAATGAAAATTTTCAGCTTTGTGAAAAAGACCTGAGTAGAAAGTCGGCGGCTCTGGCCTGCAAGCGGTTTTATGGAACTCACCATTATATAAACGTTGCTAGCAAAATTGTAGAAATTCATCAATTGTTTGGACTGAGTAATGACAAAATTACAGCAACAATAACAGATAATGGTTCCAATTTTATCAAGGCTTTTAGAGAGTTTGGAATAAATAGTTTTGAGGCCTTTATTGAAGGTAATTGTTTTTCCGGAATAATGTGACAGTTTGAATTTGTTTTTCTTTTTCGTTGACTTAAGATTAAATAACCACTTTATACAAGAGTTCACAACGTTTGCGACAAATATTACAAATTTTGATTTAAATATTTGGAATTTGGAGTAATAAATAGAAACAAGCTATTTTAAATTTAATAAGATTAAGAAATTTAATGAAGGACCGAAAAGAAGAATACTGAAAAATATCATATTATTTGATATTATATTTATTTTTGGATTAAAAACATTTGCATTGATTTTAAGAGAATTAGTATCTTAATAATCGTTTCATTTAAATAATACTTCGATTTTTTTTCTACACGAAAGAAAACTAATTGAACGAATTTTATTCGTTTTACAATATACATATGTATTAAACAAAATATACAATATTAAAAAAAATTCTTGATGTCAGCCTTTATTTGATTTCAAAAAGTAATGGCACGTTGATAGCTCTTTTACATATAGAATAGATTGCTTTACAAATGCCGTTTATTGACAAAAAAGAATTCTTATTAATTTCATTCTTATTGTAAAATTAAAAAACATATTTCCAGACGACATACATATGTTCACTTCAAAGTGATGAGGAACTTGTCCAGCACCGATGATGACAACTCCGAAGAAGAAGAAATCGACGATTCTATTGAAAATGAATCCTTTGACCTACACCTCTCATATCACTTGCGATGTGCAAGTCACACCCTCAATTTAATTGCAAGCAGCGATGCACACAAGGCCATAAATAAAATAATAGCATTCAACTCTAAACACTCCACTATAATAAAAAACGCGAGTCCTTGTGGAAGTGTTTGGGCTCACCAAAGATTCGAGAGCAACTACAAATATTTGTGGGGTGTTGCTTAAAAAAACCTCTAGTTACGCGCTGGAATGGTCTGTTTCACTGCTTGTAACAGCTATTCCAGCTGAAAGAAAAATTGCTTGCCTGCGAGCTTATTACTATTTGTAATAAAATTTCTCCTTTCTCTGAAAGTGACTTTGACTTTGACTACATTGCCGATTATTTAAGTTGGTCAAATCTCCTAGCTAAGGCAATAGACATTCTGCAAGGAGAGGACAGTTACCACTATGGCTATGTTTTGCCAACTTTATTGACAATCAAGCGGAAATGGGAATATCTATTGAATACGAAACAACTTCAGTTTTGCGCTTCCATAGTAGAAAAACTCCTAATTTCATTATTTACACGCTTTCAAGACTATTTTAAAATAAGAGGTAAGGGTGAATTTGCACGATAGCTGCAATTACTTACCCTCGCTTCAAAATAGCGTGGATAAATCTGCTAGACACAGAAAAACAATTAAAAGTTAAAAATCTTGTCCAATGCCTTACAAATAAAACAAAATCTCAAACGGTAGAAACAAGTGTAGCTACCGACGAATTTTTTGATTTTGGCGATATGAGCAACGACATCGTCATAACCTCGCTTATTCCCCAAGAAAGTGAGAAAACCGAGGTTATAAAGTTTTTGGTAAGCAAATGCTCTAATTTGGATGATTAAAAGGATTTTCCTTTAGTTAGATCCTTGTTTTTAAAATATAATACGGCCTTGCCGTCTTCTGCACCAGTAGAAAGGTTCTTTTCACATGTAACAACGCTCGATTTGCCGAGGAATAATAAAATTAATGAAAACAATTTTGAAATGAGGGTTACTTGTAAAGCTAACTCCATCAAGAAACACTTATAATTTTATTTTAAGTTTATTTTGTTTTTTGTTTCTTTTTTTTGTAAAATATAAATTTTGTGAGTACATAATGTATGTATATGTCTTTGAATTTTGTTGGTTATCATACTCGTATTTTACATGAATTGTTTATTTTTTTTTGTAAAATTGTGTTTAGTACCTCAAACTAATATATATAATATATATTTTCAATAAAATTGGAAAAAAAACATTTAGTTTTCTTAAACAAGTACTTCAAAACTTTTGGTACCTACTTAGTAAGTATAAAATTTAATTTTAATTTTAATGTTTATTTTTTTTAATTAATTTTTAATTTTGAATCTCTTTTTAACTTTCAAATCCAAAATTATCATGCTAGCTTATAAATTTTCCAATTCATAATTTTTCTAATCAGAATTTATCTATTAGCTCATGAATTAAATTTTTTTTAATTCATAAGTCACTAAGTTGGTTTTGAATTATTTTTTTTTTTTTTAATTCATAGGTCACTTATTTACTCATGATTTGAATTTTTTTTAATTCATAAGTCACTAACTTGCTCATGACTTAAATTTTTTTAATTCATAAGTCACTTAGTAGGTTCTGAATTATTTTTTTTTTAATTCATAAGTCACTTAGAAGCTTATGATTTAATTTTTTTTAATTTACAAGTCACTAACTGACTTATGAATTAATTTTTTTTAATTCATAAGTTAGTAACTAGCTGCTGAATTATTTTTTTTTTAATTCATAAGTCACCCACTAGCTTGTGAATTAAAGCCAAGCTTAAGCTAATAAGTGACTTAAGCTTTTGCAACCCTGATATACACACAAATTATTTTTAGTTTTTTGAACATTAAATTAAATTAACTGACTTATGAACTAATTTTTTTTAATTCATAAGTCAGTAACTAGCTGCTGAATTATTTTTTTTAATGCATAAGTCACCCACTAGCTTGTGAATTAAAGCCAAGCTTAAGCTAATAAGTGACTTAAGCTTTTGCAACCCTGATATACACACAAATTATTTTTAGTTTTTTGAACATTAAATTAAATTAAAGTTTTACAAAAATTGTGCTAATATTTTATTTAATAGTAAACAAATACATAAAACCAAATGGATTTGTTACACGATTTGCATAGCAAATTACAGTAGTTGTCCAGCATAAGGAATAATATATAATGTCTAGAGAGTGCATTCGTTATATTGTTTTTTTTTCTTTTCTTGTAAAAACGAATTGGTTGACATGGTTTGCTTTCGGTGAATTCTCTTTACCAAGCTCTTTGGAAATCGTTAAACACCTAGTGCTTGCTCTAAATTCTGCGAGGTCATATGTTTGGCCTTTTAAACGTTACCTGGAGAATGTGACTCTTGCGTTAGGCATACTCCATTTGTGGATATTCGCCACTCGTTAATGATAGTAATGATAGTCGGCGAAAGATGAATTGTGTGTATTTTTTAGGTTTTTGATAACCTTGTTTTACTTTTTTTTGATAGAGCATATATGTTGGATTTTGGGATTCCACAACTGCGAATCTAAAGTAAAAAATTGTTAATGTTTCTTCCAATTTTAATAAATAGGCAAATATGTACATTTTCAATTTTATGAAATTCGTTATTTTTTCGTTATATAGAAATTTTAATGGACTTAAAAAAAGTGTTCGTAGTATCGATTATTCGTTATAGTGGACCACCATTGTATTTGATTTGTGACCTAACAAATAAATCTAAAACAAAACCATTGATCCAAAGTAAATATATTTTTCGGTGGATAAAGTTTAATTTTAGTTTATTTAATTCTTATTATAGGTACACTTTAAAATAGTTTATCTTTTATAAGATAATAAACAAGATTGGGCTCCAAACATTTTTTACTTCAGTGAAATAAAAGTCTTACATTTATACTCACCCGAATATTGATACGTTGTAGCTATAGAAACTGGCACAGATTAAGATCGCACTCAGCTGGGTACAAACCTTTGAGTGCATGTGTACCCGTATGTTCTTATCTTTAAATGACATTATCGTTAAACGCGCCTTAAGGTCGACAGGCGATTACATTAGTCACTTGCTTCTCCGGGTGCATTGTAGTTCTATATACTCTCTGAAGTGGCTATACTGATTATGTTGCGCTCACTTATTTTTCCCTCTGATATACAAACATAGGTACTATAGGGTTGGTTATTGGATTCGTTAAAAAAAATCGAACTCGAGATTTTAATCAGAATGCAATTCCGTCTTACAGCCTAAATGGCTGCAGCGATTTTTTTTTCAAACGGAAAGTTTATTTTCAAGACGGAAAGTTTATTTTTTAACACTAAAAATTTGAGTACCTGCCATAGGACACTTATGAAAAATATTATCTATCACAGAAACAACTTAAAAGATATCAATATACAAAGATGCTGCATTTTCGTAATCTTATAATTTTTCTCACTTTTTTGTAATAATAAGCAAACAATAAATTATATTTAACAGTAAGGTTATTTAGTTCTTAAAGAGAAAATACAAAAAAGAGTTTTTTGAGATCCACCCGATGTTAATTTTCTCAATAATGTTAAAACAATAGCGTTTTTGTTAATTCACCTGTTTATGGGTCTAGCAAAAAAAACACATTATTGTTCAGATAGTTACGAGTATATATATTTATAAATCCAAAGGAATTATTTCAAACATTTTGAATAATGTTAATGTTAGTAATGTTTTATTGGATAATTATATTGGCTAAGGTAATAATTTAAAAAAAAAAAAACAAAAACTTTTACCATTTGAGCAAGCATTGTGAATTGGCAAGTTTTTTTTAGGACTTGAAAAAGTTGATTTGATGATCCCTTCCAATTCTCTAATTTTTTAATATATTTTCATAGATTTGTTCCTTTATGGTTACTTATATGTATATTCAGTTTTGAAAGTCCTAATTGCATTCAATTTTTGTCCCTTCTCTCTGCCAATTAATTTTTATGCATTTTTGTTGAAAATAATTGAAAGCTCTCTATTTTATCTAAAACTAACTAACTTAATCAAACTTGCGCGATAAATCGTCTCTAATTGAACTTACACAAACATGTAACTATTCAAATTAATCAATTCGCGAGAAAACAAAATATAAAATAATTGTAAGGTGTTCTTCACCAACATTCTATTTACTTACATATCTTTTTTCACTGAGATCAAAATAACTTTCCATCTCAATTCAAATTTTTCTTGATTGAACAAAAAATGAAAATGAAATTGCATGTTTATCTTGTGGCATAGACAATTTTTATAAAAAAAAACAACCGTTTTTTTTATTTTCAATCTTATCGTTGACGATTTCATTCAAAATTAAAGACAAATTGTTTCTTTTTTTAAATTCAATATTTCAACAGGTTGTTGATTTTTTTTTAAATTATATAATTCTTAAGAAAAATTGTCTTATGATTTGAGGATTTGAGTTGTTTTAGCAATTTAAAAAGTTAATAAAATCTTTTAAATTTTACTCAATTTGAACAAGAGCAAGTTAGTGCGACCGAGTCGTCGATATAATTTATTACACTTAATAGAACTTTTTACTGATAAGTGAAAACTGTTTATATAGCTCAGTTGTGGTTTAGGCGATCATATATCTTTCACACATTCTTGTGTGCACAGGCTTTTGAAAATTATCGATGTATCAACTTAACACAAAATTGTAATTGTTTTTATAATAACTTAAGAAATTAATTGGGGATAAAGAATTTGAGTGCAAATTTTAAATGGGTGAAGACATTTTAATAAAAAATTGTAAAGTGAATTCCGGAAATAAATTTGAAGGTACCTTAATACAAAGTGTGCTTAGTATATGTGTAAAATATGTATATTAAATTATTTATTTGCTGATAAATGCAATTTATTGTACTAGTTCTATTTCATTAGTGGTCAGGTAACGGCAAAATAAGACGATTTTGTTCTAGCGATCTAGTGGCCTTGTTTTTTTTCTTAGATACAAATAAATGTTGCAAGCAAATATTTTTTTCGCAAATACCAAGTGATTTTAAGTGCTGCTAAATACAACACGTGCGATATTATATTATTTTTATTGACCTGTCCTTAAAGATGTTAAAAATCGATTCCTTAACGTTAAAATAGTGTTTATATTCTGCACTTTTTTTTTCATTTCTGCTTGGTGATGGTGTTATTACGTCTTTTTAATATCATAATGCCCGATTTCACGAAGGACTTTTAAACGTAAACAGGCTTCTAAACCTTAAAATGGGATGTATTTGTTTCACCAAGAGCTTTTAAATTAAACAAGCTTTTTAACACCCTTATAAACTAATGGCCGATTTCATAAACAAACACCAAAAGCACTTTTATCAAAAATCCTCTTAAATTTTATCAGACTCTTAAAAATTTTTAGTTTCACCAATCTATAAAAGCAACATTTTGGGGAAATTTTTGTTAAAATTGAGTTCTCTTCACATTCCTGGAAAAAATAAATTGCCTTTTTCTTTCTAACAAGCTAAATGTATCAGAAGAAATGAGAAAGCGTTATGTGTTCAAACAAATGTCAAGAAATGAAAAAAAAAAAGAAATGCACACAAAATATTTGGAAAGATTCTGATCCTGATATTCTGTGGCATAAGATCGTTAAGTAACAACCACTTAATTTATTTTTTATTGCATTGTTAGGTTTTTTTTGGTTCCAAATGAAGACCAAACATATTCAATAAACTCACCCACAGTTGCTTTGGAAAGTCGGAACCACATTTTGAAGTCATATAATGTATTTCTGTGAACCGGGAATATTCTTGCTCAGCGAATAACTTTGTGTTGCACTTTATTATTGGATGAAGACGATCAATATTTTTTTCGAAATAAAGACACAAATCATTTAAATATTTAGTATTAACCTATTCATTTTGTATCTTCAAAAATTGAACACTAAATCCTTACAAAACAATAATTTCAGCTGCTGTACCTATAACCAATTGTTGTTATCTACATCTGATGACATTTCAAAGACACTTTTAAAATTTAATGAGCCAAAAATGAGCATTTAGTTTATAAGGGTGTTTAAAAGCTTGTTTAATTTAAAAGTGCTTGGTGAAACCAAAACATCTCAGTTCAAGGTTTAGAAGTCTGTTAAATGTTTAAAAGTCCTTCGTGAAATCGGGCATAAATGCTTATTATTGGCTCAATAAATTTTAAAAGTGTCATTGAAATGTCATCAGATGCAGATAACAACAATTGGATAAAGCAGCTGAAATTATTGGTTTGTAATATTTTAGTTTTCAATTTTTTGAGATACAAATACCTACTACTCGTAATATTTAAACTATCTGTTTTTTATTTAAAATAAAATCGAGCAAGAATTTCCCTGGGTTCACAGGAATCGATTCTCCGACTATGACTACAAAATGAGGTTCCGATTTTCTAAAAGCATCTGTGCGTCAGTATTTGGCCGTCATTTGGAACCGATACAAACCCGTCAGTGGAATAAATAAAGTGGTTATTACTTAAGCATTTTATGCCACAGAATCTTTCCAAATATATTTGCATTTCTTGACATTTGTTTCAACACATAATGCTTTCTCATTTTTTCTCATACATTTCGCTTGTTAGAAAGAAAGAACCAATTTCTTTTTTACAGGGATGTGAAGAGAACTCAATTTTAACAAAAAATTTCCTTAAATTTCCCTTTTATAGATTGGTGAAACTCGAAAGATCTAAGAATCTGATAAAATTTAAGAGGATTTTTGATAAAAGTGCTTTTAGTGTTTGTTTATGAAATTGGCCATAAATCTCTATTTTGTGTGGAGTTTTTTTTTGAGATTTGGGTTTTGGCTTACATACATATGTACATATATTGGAACCTAATTCATCTGTACATTGTTAACTCAGAACAAAGTTGTATGTATATTGTGATTGTTCATTTTTCCCGTTAAGGTTAGTCCCCTATTACACGTTGCCTCATGAGACATGTCTCATTTTTGAATTTCCTTTTAAATTTGTATCCCGTGAGGCAAAAGCTATTACACGTTGACTCATGTCTCAAATTTGGTAGTTGTTCGTGTTTCTTAATGCACAACACAACATAAAACGAATATGAGAAAAAGAAACGTCAAAATGAGACTACTAAAACTCAGCCCGGTACTCACCGGGAATATTTTTTTGCATCTCATTTCCTCATAGCTGCATTCTTTTTCGCACTTATGTTAGCCTCGTCTCGTGAGACATCGTGTAATAGGGGACTTAGAGGTGCAATAAACAAAATTAAGTCGAAATGTAGATTGCATGAAAGATTATTTCAAATAATAGAACCTATCAGAGCGATATCAATTAAATCGACAGATAAAGCTTAGATAGACAAGGTACATTTTGTACGGAAGAGCGTATATACCTAACCTATTTATCTTTTTTACAGATTCAAAATATTCCTAATATTTGAAATAAAACTTTTTTTGAGACTTAATTTTCATAAACTGTTTCAGTTCGCAAGTAGAGCCGTTTTCAATAAACAATAAATATTTTTGTTTTTCGCTGAGTTCAGATTTTCCGAGGTTCCGATTTCCTGATTGGAGCTAATATCGGCTGTCATATTGGCCAGCTGGTTAGAACCAAGGAAAATCAGTCCATTGATATTTATGTAAATATTCATTGAAGTATAATCGTATTATTATTGTTTTTAGGTGAAGATAATATTTACTCTTCTTTTATCTTATACTTTATCAAAAACAAAAATTCTAGGGCCAATTTTTTCACACTGCATTAAAAACTGCATACAGTTTTGTATTTTCGCTTTTTACCACATTTAAATAATTTATGTAAAAGTTTCCTTTTTTTACAAACCTCTCAGAAATTTGTTACTTAATGGATATAAAGACTGATTATCGTTCCATTTTAAACTTTAAATAAGATCGCAAAACACAGTTTTCGGAAGCGAAAAAAAAAATTATAGAAGTGCTGCCCTATAGATCATTGTTAAATTCTGATTTTTGATTTTCGGATGCAACTTCTGCAATAAGATACATAAGAATCAAGTCCACTTAATTTAACAGGCACTACAAAATATACTCGTAAGAAAATATTCTTGCTAAACCTATCTCCAATATATTTAACAAATCATTGCAAGAAGTATGGTTTCCTGATGTTCTTAAAAATGCATACGTAACACCAATTCACAAAAATGGTGCTATTTCAGACATCTCTAACTACAGACCAGTATGTATCCTAAATGCATTATCCCTAATCTTCGAAAAATGTTTAATTAAGATAATTTCATTTGATTTGAGAACATTAATAGTTCCTAATCAGCATGGGTTCGTGAAGGGACGGTCTACGGTCTCAAATTTGGCTTGTTTTACCCATGATGTTTCTAATGCTTTTCATAGCTCAAAACAAATTGACGTTATATACACTGATTTTTCGAAGGCATTTGATAAAATTAGCCATATAACCATTTTAAAAAAGATGCGAAAAATAGGTTTTCATGATCACCTCATAGCTTGGTTTTCATCATATTTATACAACAGACCACACAAGGTAGTACTGAATAATATTTCATCTCTTCCCTTCTTCCCTAAGTCGGGAGTACCGCAAGGATCGGTGCTGGGTCCTCTCATTTTCACAATTTATATTAACGACATTTTAAATAACATTTCCTCAAACGGTTTATTGTTTGCAGACGATTTAAAGCTATATAGGACCATTTCTTGTGTAAGAGACTGTATAAATCTACAAAGAGATTTAGATATTTTGTTAGATTGGTGTGAGAAAAACGCTCTCCCCCTGAACATAAATAAATGTAAAGTTATGTCTTTTAGCCGTCTGAGAGATCCTATAGATTTCAAATATTTGCTAGGTGCTACTGAGCTATCAAAAGTCTTTGAACATAAAGATTTAGGCGTTGTTTTTGACTCTAAGCTCATATTTGATAAACACTATAACTATATAGTAAATAAGGCTGTTAGGAACATTGGTTTTATTTTCCGAGTAGGAAAATACTTTAAAAACCCTGCAACATTTATAACATTATTTAATTCCCTAGTTCGCAGTTCTCTGGAATACGCCTCTTCTATCTGGAACCCTATTTATGCCACGTATTCAGATAAAATTGAAAACACCCAAAAAAGATTTACCAGATACCTTGAATATAAAATATTAGGACAGCATTCTACCTATAATGAAAGGCTAAACATATTCAAGATGCTAACTTTGTTTCAGCGCAGGTGTCTTACAGACGAATTATTTCTATTTAATATAATCTGCGGAAAAATCGAATGTCAATACTTATTGAACAACATAAACATCCACTGCCCGGCTCGCCCAAATCGTAATAACATAATAACATTTAAAATACCATTTCATCGTACTAATTTACTTCTTAAATCACTAATAATTAGAATTCAAAAATGTCATAATATTCTGTTTACAGATTTTGATGTTTTGTGCTCCGAATACGTAAATTCCAAAAGTGTTTTGTTAAGAATTGTAACAGAAAGTGGTCCGTCATTCATCTCCATACTTAATTAAATTCAATATTAATTACATACTTCTTTTGTTTTTGAAATTGTTGTGTTTTTCTGATGATTTTTGGTTTTGGTTTCTTGTTAATTATATTTTATTTTTTATTTTTCACAAATCCCTTAATTTTTCTATTTTTTTTTTTTTTGGAAAAAATTAAAATAAAACATGTTATCTCTATATTAATACTGAATTAAACAATTTAAGCTTGTAAAAGGTTAGTAATGTAGTATTACGTTATTAGCTGTAAGTTTTTTTTAATTGAAATAAAAAAAAAAAAAAAAAAAAAAATATTTAAAATGTGATTCGCAAAATATATCGAATGTCGAATTGAAATATCAAAACACATGCAATTTGTTAGTTGTGATCTGTTCTGAAGGAGATATAATTTCGATTTTGTTTTGATTCCGACAAATTGTCGCACAGTGACAGTGGAGGAATACGAAAAAGTCACAAAATCCATTTCATCTCTTCTTATGGCTTATGACGTATCACTGATGTTGGGTAGAATAGGGCTATTTTGGCAACGTTAAAATTAAGCTTTTGAGGTGCTTCGAGACCTGGCAACCCTGAGCTATATAGAGAAGCAAGATAAATCAAGGTGTCCGTGAAAATGTAGCGTTTTTGCTACATTATTTTTCCGAAAAAAAAAACACTACGTACAATCGTAAGATATTCGTAAGGGGCGATTCCATTATTACGGGTACAACATTTATACTCATTTGAAGTATACTTATAGTAAAATAAGGGAATAATTTAATGAAATTATCACTTGAAGGGATACAATTTCACCTAGTTTTTTGTAATTCGCTTAAAAATCTAAAATACAATAAATGAGCCGTCAGAAGAAAGGTTTCAAAGTGCGATCGCGGGTGCAATAGAATTGGCCTGACATTTCTAGATCATATTACCAAAAAGACAAATACTGTTAATTGTGAAACATTTATTATACTATTCTTACACATATTGAACGACGTTAATTCAGTCAACTTAATAAATAAAAATAAAGATAGAAAACAAAAGTAAACACCGAAATATTCGCTTTTTAATCAATCGCGGGTCCAACATCAAATTATCGCGGGTGCAACGCGTCTTACTTTAATCTTCCCGACCTAGAATGGACTCTTTCTGATGACGAAATATGTTTAATACCCACCAATGTCTCTTCTCCGCAGGAAGCGTTTGTTGACAATGTGATATCTTGTGACTTACAGCAAGTGAGCTGTATAAAAAATAGTATTTCTCGACAGTTAGATCTGATATTCGTTACTAACCCTTGTAAGTGTGTTGTTGAACTATGTCCAATTGCCATGACGAAAGTTGATAGCTACCATCCCCCACTGTCTGTTTTGATTTCCCATGCTCACACAACTGATTATGACTTTGATAGTGGCTCTCTTGAATTTGACTTCAAGAAAACGAACTTCCCTTTACTCAATGAACTAATTACAAACATTGACTTTGACTTACTTTTGAATGGGAGCATTGATGTGATGGTTTCCAATTTCTACTTAAGTATCTTTGAATGTTTCATTGCATCTGTACCTGTAAAAAAATCGAGGTACTCGGCCCTAACAACACCGCCCTGGTACACCCATGAGCTTCGTAGTCTACGTAACTTAAGAAA
This sequence comes from Philhelius festivus, assembly GCA_963931855.1. NCBI lineage: Eukaryota > Metazoa > Arthropoda > Insecta > Diptera > Syrphidae > Philhelius > Philhelius festivus. Next base: position 146,253,878 of record OZ007554.1, read on the forward strand.
TAGAACATGGAAAAAGTACCTAATATCTAATAAATTGGATGATTACAACAGTTATTTATCGTTATATGAAGAATTCCAATCATTATGCAGAATCCTCTATGATTGTTATATGTTAAAAATGCGGTCTTCACTTCTTGTTGACCCCAAACTTTTTTGGAAATTTGTTAATAGCAAGAAAAAATCTGACGGATATCCATCTACTATGAAGTACTTGGATGAAACCAACAACAACCCTCTTGTTATTTGCAATATGTTTTCTTCCTTCTTTAAACTTTCGTTTTGTGATGATGATTTTGAACCTTGTGAGAGTAATTTTACTCATTTGAATAGCTTTTCTCAAAGCTCAATGAGTGATATTGTTATCACAGTTGAGGATGTATTAGACCATCTTTCGGGCTTAGACCACGACACGTCCAGTGGACCTGATGGAATTCCGGCGTATATTTTAAAAAATTGTTGCAAACTTCTGGCAAGACCCCTAACGTTTTTATTTCAAAACTCCCTAAAACAAGCTGTTTTCCCCAAAATTTGGAAAAATTCATTCATTATACCTATTCACAAAAAAGGAAATCGCGGTGATATTTCTAATTATAGACCAATAGCCAAACTTTCTTGCTTACCGAAACTATTCGAAGCTATCATATTTAAGAGTTTTTATTTCAGCTGCAAACCTTTCCTTGCGAGCGAGCAACATGGGTTTATGAAAAAGAAATCTACTGTTACTAATCTCGTTGAATTCACGTCGTTTACAAATAAAACTATCGAGGATGGTCATCAAGTTGACTGCATTTATACAGATTTCAGTAAAGCCTTCGACAAGTTGTCTCATAGTCTAATTTTATATAAGCTTTCATCTCTTGGATTCCCTTCTGCATTCGTTCAATGGATCAGGTCTTATTTGAAGGGAAGGACATACCAAGTTCTCTTTAGAGGAATCGTTTCTGATCCAATTAATGCTGACTCTGGTGTTCCACAAGGTAGTCACCTTGGTCCACTTCTTTTCATAGTATCAATCAATGATGTTGTTTCAATTGTAAAATCATGTAGGGTTCTTATCTACGCAGATGATATTAAATTATTTAAAATCATCAGAAGCCAATCCGATTGTGTTTCTCTTCAAAATGACATAAATATGTTTTCTGAATGGTGCTCATATAACAATCTTTTTCTAAATGTTTCAAAGTGCCAATCAATGTCCTTCTTTAGAAGAAAAAATCCAATATGTTACAATTACAGCATTAATCAAGCCATTCTAAGTAAGGTAGAAACAACATGCGACCTGGGCGTTCACTTCTCGCAAAATCTAGACTTTTCACTCCACATTGAGAAAATTGTCAGTAAAGCAAACTCAATGCTTGGATTTATTAAGCGTTGGAGTAAGGAATTTTTCTTGTCGTCTTATAACATCTTCGTTGTACAACACCTTTGTTCGTCCCCAATTAGAATATGCTAGTTCTGTATGGTCGCCACTTTACTCAATACACGTTGATCGAATCGAATCTGTCCAACGTAAATATGTACGCTTCGCATTAAGTCATCTTAATTGGAGTGACCCAAATCATCTTCCTCCATACAGCAGTCGCCTTCTTCTTTTAAACATGAATTCTCTAGAAAAACGCCGGAAAGTCAGCGATGTTATGTTTTTACACCAGCTCTTGGTTGGTTCTATAGATTCACCGGTTCTTCTAGAACAAATCCATTTTAAAGCTAGAAGCCACAGTTCTCGGAACTCTGAAATTTTTCATATAGATTTCCACTGTACCAATTATGGTATCAATGAGCCTTTGACACATAGGAAACATGAGGCTAATATAAACCATGATGTTTTCGATTTAAGTTACTCAAAGCTTACACTTAAGCACAGGTTGTATGGGCGTTCTCATTAGTATTCGAAACTACTCGTAACGTTATTGTTTTTATAGCTAGTATTATTTGACTTGTAGTTATTTTTGTAGCTACAGATAGTAGATTAATAATTATTATTTCTTTGTTTGTCATATTTGTTAATTTTTTAGTAGAGTGTTAGGCTATATGTATGTATATTTATTTACTAACAACTAACACCACGCTAAATGATGACTGTGACAAGCTGATGTTTCCAAGTATCTAAAGGTGAAAAAACCCGAAGATAAAAGAAATATTGTTACAAATGCTTGCATTAAGCAGTACTGATGGCGTATAAAAAAAAAAGAATAATATCAGTAAAACGATATTAAGAACTGGGTAAAAAATAAAATAACGTTTATTACTAGTCAGTAACCATGTCAATTAATCTTTTTGAATCTTTTGCTCTGGTGCTTCCAACTTTACTATGATATCTGCTATATCATGTTCTATTTCAGTGAAACGTGGACGGTCAATTGTTTTCAGAAATTGTAATTTAACGTCTCAATCTGCATCGATATCGGTTAGAGACTACCCCAAATAGCGATATTATGATACTGCAGGGTACCTGTACGAGAACGTACAAACCAGCAGAACTAACTTTTTTCAAGACTACTGCTGTAAAAAGTGTTTGGTTTTTTTAGAGCATGCATCTGCTGGTAATATAGAGGGTTCAACGCTGATGGCGATTTAAATTTAAAGCTTCATCTTCTGGCTCACAAAAAAATCGGAAACGCGCAATTTTTGTTGATAGTGATGCTGAAAAATTCAGATCTTCCAATTTAAACTAGGGTTTGAATCTAGGGTTATGTTCCAAATGCTGGATTCTTTGCATACATCGTAACTGTTAGCATGCAATATTTATTGTTTACATTACATGATACGTCAAAAACTCTCATTATGCTTTAGGAAAGTTCGTCGCATGTTCCGAAATAGCAAAAAGTAGATTTATGTATAGTTTGAGAGAGATGTGCAAATGCAGACATTATGAGGGATATCATTGATAGGTAGAATATGAGCAAGTCTTCTTGATAAAATACAGTCTTACAAACAGATGCTTCACGAATACTCATAATCATTGTTCTCTTCTCGATTCTTAACTCCTGACTAAATCGATTTCACATCTTTCATTCTCGGCATTAGTCTGCTAATATTATCCCTATTATAGAAATCTCGCATATCAGTTCTTTGAACGCCCGTCATTTTTTTAGGCAGTGCTTTGGCGTCATCAGTTTTTTTCAGATACAACAACTTCAAATTGAGCGGATATTATTTTACAACTTCAACTGCTTTAATGGGAATGGGACTACTTGGGTGATTATGTTTCACTCTTGTAACAGATGTTACGTTTGCTTGTTAACTTCCCATAGGGAGTTATTGTAATCGGTCCGATTTGTCAAATTAGAATTTTTGACATTTCTCGACGTTTCAAGGTCCCTAGAGGCTATATCAATCATTTTTAGAGAGATGTCTGTGTGTATGTGTGTACGTACGTTCGTACGTTCGTACGTCCGTACGTTCTGGTACCATTTTTCGTCGTCGATATCTCAAGAACGAGTAAAGATATCGACTTCAAATAAATTTTGTTTAATAGATAATAACTTCTAAAGAGGCTGAAAGGGCGTTTATTAAAATTCAGTGAGTAGTTTTTTCACTATAACGGTTTAAAAAAAAAGTAAAAATGTTGGTTAGTTTCAAATATCTCACGAAAAAATAATGCTATTGATTTCAAATAAAATTTAATGTACTCATTATAAGGTTGTACAGATTTGGTATGAATTTTGAAAAAAATGAAAATACCGTTATTTTTTTAAATAAAAAAAAACTGAAAAAAAAATTTCATAACCCAGATATTCTAAGAACGGAACGGAAAATAATTTTATTTTACGAAAAATAATGTGTTTGACAACTGGTGAAAATTTCAAAACAAATAAGTTTACAGTTTTTTTACAAAAAATAAAAAACTATATAAAATTCTGTTGAAAATTGGTAAAAATTGTTTTTCGACTCAAATTTCTCGAGAACTAGTAGTGATATTGACTTCTAATTTAGTTTATTTTATACATAGTATAATTTTGTACAATTGGTAAAATGTTGACAAATATTGAATTAATAGTTTTTTTTATTAAATAAAAAAACTATTAAAAATTCTAGTGAAAACTAGTTAAAATTGTATTTCAAGTCGAATTTCTTGGGAATGAACACCGATAGTGCCTTCTAAAGTATGTTGTTTTATACATCGATACCTTCCCGTAAGAATGTATACTAAGCGACATTTCTAAAATTGTTCAGGAAATGAAAAAAATGAAGAAAGTTCTAGTTGAATCATAGTGTGCTAAGAGACAATTTTGGTTAAACTAAGTGACATCTAACAAAATTTTTTGTTGCTCACGACAATGAGATCTTTATTAATGTCGCTTAGCATAATTTTTTTGGCGGATAATACAAATTTCAGGGGGCAACATTATTTTAATGAGAAAACATGGCAGTTGATAATTTTTTTTATTTGTACTCTAGTTTCCTTTTCATGCATAATAGGTTGGCGAAACCCAGGCCAAAACGTGGCCCTTAACATATAGTATATTTCCTCATCAAAAAGTCATTTTCGGAAAAAGTGTCGCTTAGTACATTCTTACGGGAAGGTATCGACATAATACAATTATTAACATATGGTTAAATTTTGACAAGTATCGAATTGACAGTTTTAACAAAAATATAAAAAAAATCTACTAAAAAGTGGTAATATTTGTTTTTCGACTAGAATATCTTGAGAACGAGCAATGATATTGACTTTGCCATTATTTAATTTTATACATAATACAATTTCCAACAAATGGTTTATATTTGACATATATCTAGTTTTAGAGCGGATATATTTTGTAAGTACCCTTCCATCAATAACCAAACCATATCTTTTATATTTGAATATTTCGTTTTTAAATTTTTTTCAATTAAAATGTTGAAGAAAACGTCACAATATGTTTTTATCTTTTTGTCCATGAAAAAGATGTAAAATTCTACTCAAGGTTTTCTTAGGTGTAGGAACACAGATATAATAAAAAACACGGAAATCTATAATTCAGGTATATAATATGTACCTACCAACCTTCGTAATTATTACAAGAAATTCAACATTTTAAATAGAAAAGTTTAAAATTAGTTAAACACATTTTCTGTAAAAAAAACATAAAATGAGCGACTAAGTATCCTCATCATCAACAAAACAAAGCAAATTTCCTAATATCATAGTATGCCACAAGCATCATCGATTTTTAAAACAGGAGTCATTGTATATCCAGTGCAGATCACAGCCTTTCAATCCGGAAAAACCGCAACAACAATTACACTATGAAACCATCTACTTCGATCTTCCATCTACTGCTTAAAATGCTTTTCAATCTTAAAATAATGTTTGTTTGAATTTTACAGCTAAAATTTGTTTCGCTGAAAATTTGGTTATTTGAAAAAAAAACTAAATATAAAGTTTTCAAGACCACAAATGGGAAGTTATCAGTGTGGGTTGCACCCAGCCTCTTTTCTGTTTAATTTGTTCTTCTTTACGACGCTTTCTAGTTGCCTGAATTCTTTCTTTGGTCTGATTCTGGACAGTATTTTCAAATCTCTATCTGCCTCTATTTTCCTATCACGAGCCAATATTTCTGTGAAGCAGTCTTTACCCATACCTTTATTTTTATAAAAAGGAATAAAATATTATATTACACAATTAACAAAAAAATACTCCTTAACAGCAGAAATTATTTATCAAAGCTTATTTTATCAATGAAATATGATAAATCACGGTATAATGTTAGTAGTCAATAAGTTCCACCCGCGATCTTAATATTGCAATCGCGGGTGCAACCAATTTGAATCAACGTTTTTTGTAGTTCAACTTACAATTTACTCCTAATAACGAATGATTTAATTTTTTTCTTGTTTTCTTCTTACTTTTAGAAAGTTTTAAAATGTTTGAACTTTATTTGTGTCAAAAAACCAAACTTTTATATCTTTTATGTCGCGGGTGCAACAAACTTAAAATGGCTATTTGCAATCAATAATGCAAAAAATATTATAAGAAATTCGTACATGTTTTTGTGCAAACGATTGAATTACATATTTCTTCATACATCTAGTAGGTAAACCATAGCCCAAAACTGTCGGTAGTGGCTATTCCGTGCTTATGTTACCAGTTATACTAATTGCAGTTCGTACCGACAATGATACAAAGCGCAAACAAAAATGATTTCCTTAAGTTAGGTTTCACTTTTTGTTTTTGATATTAAATATAGTCCTTCTGTTTTGCATATTCATCAAAAAAAGTAAAAAATATTATAGTTTAAAAATTGATGTCAAAAATCGTCTATAGCGGAATCGCCCTAAGACAACAATTTCATAATATTAGAAAATACAAAAATAATAGATATTAAAATGGTTGATACTAAAAACTTTGTGTTTTAAACATAAATTCTCAATCACACTTTTTTGTGTAAGCGCCAAGTCCTTTAAATTGCAAAAAAAAGGATAATTATTTTATCTGATGAACTTGGACCGGAAGTTATGTTTCTAAAGAAATTTAAAAAGAATTATATTATTAATATATGCTGTGCAATTTTGGATTAAGAAAGCCAAAAACTTTGACTTTATACTAGAATATACAATGGTATGCCAATGTATCGCATATACAAACTTCGATATTAGAGATTTACTTGGAAATTACCCTAGATTTAGAAATATTACTTACCTTCACAATACAATTCATAGTAGGTTTTTAGTTTGATCAGTCGCAAAAATGCTTAAAATTTATTTTACCGCATTTTAAACATACCATTGGGTAGAGATCTTTTTTTTAGCTGTTATTAGACTATGGAAAACTTTACCAATCGAATTACCTCACAAACCATCTTCAAGAATAAGATATTTTTGTGTTTTTCAAAACATAACTTATTATAACTTGGTAACACCTATCTTCAATACTATTAAAGGATTAAATCTTGTTCTATTTTGTTAACATTGAAATAAATATTATATACAAAATAAAAATATTTTTTTTTAACTATTTAAAAGATTAACTATTTAAAAGATTTAACTATTTCCAAACAATTGGAATGTCGTGTTTAAGTAAAGAAGAGTGGCTTGCAGTTAGTTGGCTTCCGCCTTTCGAGTTAAGCAAAAGTGGCAATTTGCAACAGTTTGTACAACTTTTAGAATAATTTGTACACCCACCATTATTTTGCAATAAGTAATTTAAAAAATAATGGAAGTTGGTCCTTTAAATTGCAAAAAAAAGGATAATTATTTTATCTGATGAACTTGGACCGGAAGTTATGTTTCTAAAGAAATTTAAAAAGAATTATATTATTAATATATGCTGTGCAATTTTGGATTAAGAAAGCCAAAAACTTTGACTTTATACTAGAATATACAATGGTATGCCAATGTATCGCATATACAAACTTCGATATTAGAGATTTACTTGGAAATTACCCTAGATTTAGAAATATTACTTACCTTCACAATACAATTCATAGTAGGTTTTTAGTTTGATCAGTCGCAAAAATGCTTAAAATTTATTTTACCGCATTTTAAACATACCATTGGGTAGAGATCTTTTTTTTAGCTGTTATTAGACTATGGAAAACTTTACCAATCGAATTACCTCACAAACCATCTTCAAGAATAAGATATTTTTGTGTTTTTCAAAACATAACTTATTATAACTTGGTAACACCTATCTTCAATACTATTAAAGGATTAAATCTTGTTCTATTTTGTTAACATTGAAATAAATATTATATACAAAATAAAAATATTTTTTTTTAACTATTTAAAAGATTAACTATTTAAAAGATTTAACTATTTCCAAACAATTGGAATGTCGTGTTTAAGTAAAGAAGAGTGGCTTGCAGTTAGTTGGCTTCCGCCTTTCGAGTTAAGCAAAAGTGGCAATTTGCAACAGTTTGTACAACTTTTAGAATAATTTGTACACCCACCATTATTTTGCAATAAGTAATTTAAAAAATAATGGAAGTTGGGCCCACGAATCTATCAAATGAATATATGAAAACCTGGATATGCACTTCCATACATAATCGTTTTATTCTTTTTTTTTTTCATTTGCACAGTTTTTTTTAAATTATTTTATAAAAAAATGAAAATTACTCAATCGTTTGCAATTGTTTGATTATGATTTTTCTCAGTTTTATTTTTTTAAATTTTTAATTATTTCTATTTTTAATTTATTATTTTTTATTTTTTATTATTTATTATTTATTATTTATTATTTATTATTTATTATTTATTATTTATTATTTATTATTTATTATTTATTATTTATTATTTATTATTTATTATTTATTATTTATTATTTATTATTTTTTTATTTATTATTTATTATTTATTATTTATTATTTATTATTATTAAACGGAACCACAATTAAACCAATGGAAAAAGACATTTCTGTGAGTTTTTATTGGTCGAATTTTTACTGATATAAATACAAATATAAATCAGTATAATTGTAAGTCTTTGGCTATAACGGCTAGTATAATTGACCTATGTTATCTGTGTAACCTGAGTCTGACGTTTTTGAAATTTTTTTGACCTTAAATTAGGATTGACTTTACTTTATATTTTATTACATTCTTTAAATAAGCTTAATACCTCAATCAATACAAAAATCGATATCACTTGAATCTTGTAAGTATACATATATATAATTTGTATAGGTAAAGGAATAATACTTTTTATAATGCTGGTATCTAATCATTTATTGTGTAACTAATATGGTGATTGAAGGAAACCAATGATTATTTATACAATAATTTTAAACCATACATCAACCTAGTTCTTGTTTTATTGCATTAGGTTACATACGCACGTACATATATAATAAACTATAAATTTTGTCTTTCAGACGTTGAAATGTGCAGCCAGGCGATAGACTTAGAGTTTGTGAAACAAAAACTTGAGGTTTGTTGTATGATTATTTATTTTTGTTTGATTGTTTTTGTATGACTAAAACTTTTTCATCTTGAACAGACAGTTCAGAATTCCATCCTTAAAGATGTTGACCGGAAGTTGACAACCATGATTGAAGAAGTTCTTCAGGATTTTCGTCAAAAAGAGCTTCAAGCGCATGAGTTTAATAATTTTGTTAAACGAACTAACAATAATTCCACTTGGAGTAATAGACAACCTAAAGCAACCCAACCGCAGACTGAAAACACAGAAAATCACGACGATACAACAGTTAGAACGAAAAGAGCACTTCCGGATAAAGTGTTTGTCGTTAGAGAATCCTACCTTACAGCATTGCTCGAAGTTGACCATATGAAAAGTATTTACAATATATTTTTCATTATATTAACTGTGTTTCTGTTAAACAGTATATGCTATGATTATTTTGTACTGGGAAGGTTCGTATTTCTAAAAATTATTTTTTCTCAAGAATTTTGTATAAGTATGTGATTTATTTACAGGGTAAATTTCGGTTTGGGCACCATTAAAATTGGAATGAGAGGTATTCATCTCGTAATGGGAATATGGAGCCTCATGCACATTCCAGTATTGACGGTGTATTATGCCCTCAAACTGTGGGCCAATATCCATCACAAATGTATTAATAGTAAGTTTATGTATCAAGCAAAAAATTATATGTTGTATTCATATAAAAGAAATCTGTAGTTCTAGGGTATGCCAAAAAATTGCCGATGCGAAATTTGATTTATATTAAGCACATAAACATTCGTGTTTAATAATCAAAGCCACCCAGATAAGTTTGTTTGTTTTGTTGTAATCCCTTGTGAAATCATGCAACAACATTTCAAGGTATCTAAAAATGTTTGAGATACCCAGATAGCCTATTCGATAACCTTTCGAACGCTATGATTGTAGTTCTCTGAACAAATTGAGATATCGGTCAGCAATGCGGTGCAATTCATGACAAGCAGAGTTCGCGTTAGAGTAAAATTAATGCGGCCGAGAAATTCAATCTGTTGTGGTCACACCTAGGACAGTTCGGCTCTATGAAGTCGTAAGGAGTTAAATTTTGTTTGTATTATAGAGGATCAGTTGAAAAGCTTTTTTTGGAAATTTTCTAGAAAAAGTGAAAGATAAACAAAAACGAAATGCAAGCTAGGGTCGCAGCTACTTACTTTTATGTTCAAGACTGCTAGAACTTTAAAAATGGATGTTATTAAAAAATGTTCAAAAGCATGACATTCGTTTTCAAAATTCAAAAATTAAAAAAAAATATTTATACGAATATCTTGGGCTTAATAAATCGTCAGTTGGTGCAAATTAGGTTTTATGTTTCTCTTTTGAATGGTCCCAAGAAAAGTAAAAGCCACTTTACACGATATTAAAAATCATATGCTTTCTCATAAACTCATATCGCATTAAACTCATATCACTTCTCAAACGAAAAAGCATATGATTTGTTGTTTTCGTGGAAAACATTGAATGGAGTTTTGAGAGTTGAATAAGAAAAATGATTTTTTTGAGATATTTCAGATCTCAATAATATACTGTAAAATTTTTAATTAATACAATATTATTGTTGATAAAACTAATGTCATTACTTTCTTATTGTTCTCCATCATGGAATAATGATAATGAAACAAATTTATTTCTGTTTTTTTTGCGCGTCCATTACTTCGTCCTTGTCATCCTCGTAAAGCTGGCATATATCGCCGATCTTGGCGTGAATGTTGACCAGGGACCCTTTTCCGTGAGTTCTTATTCCTTCTTTAATGTGAGACTTGAGGGCCTCAAAGGCAAAATTAACGTCACACTTGTCTCGAATTTTCCCATTTTTAATATAGATTTTCAGAAAATAAATTTGTTAATTTAGTTACTTAAAGGATTAAGATAAAAGATAAACAAGAAACATAATCCACATTCGGAAAAACCCTTTTTGGATTTAACTAATTTAATTTTACCTACGCTAAGTAAGCCAATGCTAATCTTTTTTTTTCACGGATATTTATTATTATATTAATGTGAGGTAGATTTATTTTAAACTAGCAAAACCCCCGCCCGCTTCGCAGGGCGTAAAAAAAATAATAGTTTTTTTTATTTGTCTTATACGTACTTTATTTAATATTTTTTATTCTAATGCTTTTCGATAAGCAATATTTTTGGTTCTTCCATTGTTGGTCGTATAAATGAATAAGGCGGATGGTTTTCCAACACGTGAACAACCAACATAAAGTTGGCCATGAGAAAAAACTGGATGTTCCAAATGTATACCAAAGATTTCTTGCGTTTGACCTTGAGATTTATTAACTGTTATTCCAAAAGCAATACGAATAGGCAACTGCAAACGTTTAAATTGAAATGGTAAATCAGGTGGAATCATTGGTATACGTGGTATTAAAACATCTTCGCCTTTAAATTTACCAGTTAAAATTGTCGCTTCAATAACATTATTCATTAATCGTTTAACTACTAATCTGGTGCCATTACATAATCTTGGATGATTTAGATTTCTTAACATTATTATTGGAATACCAACTTTTAATTGTAAATAATGTGGCGGAATACCTGGTAAATCCAATGAATTTAAAAATTCGATCGGATAGTTGACAACTTTATCCGGATTCATGACGGTATGAATAGATTTATAAGTTACACTTGCATACCTGGTATTTTGTTCAATATACATACATCTTTGACTTAACCAATCATAATTTCGATAGTTATTTACAATATCAAGAAACACGCTTTGTATTAACGCAGCAGTCGATTCTGATAACGAACAAAAATTATTTGGCAATGTTATTTGACCATCAATATCAAGAGGCAATTCTCCATTTCTAATTTTCTATAATTGCTTGGAAAATTCTGCCGCTGTTGGATCATTTTACAATAACTCTATTACATTTTCGGTGAGAGAAAGTGTTTTCACATATTTCCACAACGTTGAAGATTTCAAGCTAGCATTTAATTCGTCAGCAGCAGTAGAACGAGGAATAACTGGGAGTGTTTGCCGGAAGTCACCAGCAAATAACACCAATGCACCACCGAAAAGACGATTATTACCTCTCAAATCTTGTAATGTACGATTGAATGCTTCTAATGATTTCCTGTGCGCCATGGTGCATTCGTCTCAGATAATTAGTTTACACTGCTACAATACTTTTGCCATTCCTGATCTTTTTGAAATGTTACATGTTGGCGCTTCCAAAATATGAATATTTAAAGGCAATTTTAAAGCCGAATGAGCGGTCCGTTCTCTAGGCCTTCTCTGCTCACCACCTTGCGGAGTCGGACGCGAACGATTCATCTGTTCACGATTACGATCATTACTTGAATTACGCTGTTCATTAGTTTCATTTTGCCTATTATGATTTCGTACGGCGACCAATATTACTTCGTTGATAATGTGGCATTCTTAAAAGTTAAAAAAAAAATCTGATTAACTTCCAAAATGTTTCTACTTGTTTTTATGAATTCAATGTTGATGCTTTCGTAAACAAAATATTGCTTATATTTGATTAAATATGTACAGATATTTTGAAGAAAAGATAAAGTGGCTACAAAATAAACGCGTTCAGAAAAAACAACAAAGAAATATATTAATGATCATTCAATTTGTGATTTTTATTTAAAAGTAAAAAAAAAAAACATTTTCTGTATATCGTTCTTACAAAACTTATATGTACTAAATAAAAATTTACTTTGACAACGATAATGATTTGTGCAAAGCGGTATTTTTCATTGCAATTGTTTGAGTCTTATATGTACTAAATAAAAATTTACTTTGACAACGATAATGATTTGTGCAAAGCGGTATTTTTCATTGCAATTGTTTGAGTCTATACATCATATCGCGTAAAATTAACATCAACACAATTTCGCTGTCATTATCTTGATCATAGAGTGCATTGTAAACCGTTCGGATTGTTTGAAATGTTTCCCCTTTTTTTTGAATGATCTAATTAATGCAATAATCCGCTTCCTTTTTCCTAAGCGGTCAATAGCAGCTAACCGATTTTGCTGAGCAATCGACAATTGAGACGAAACATTCATCAATTGTGACGACTGAACACTTTCGGCTTGTAACTGCCTAACATTTGCAGCTTTTGACGACGAAACATTCAACGACGAATTAAGTTAAGACGCATTTATCAAATCACTATCTATTTCCAATGGGTCGCTTTCAAACAAATCCGCTACAAAAAAAAATACAATTATTCCAAAATTTTCATAAAAAATAACTTAATTACCAAACGAAGCTGAATTTGGAGTTGAGTAAAATAACTCAACATTAAATGTATTTTTATTAACACATGAATCATTTGATGTACCAATATTGCCATTATTTCCATCAAAAGCCGAACCAACGGAATGAAATACTTGTTCCAATGCAATTTCTTCATTATTCTCATTGTTCATTTGCTGCTCTAGCTCTACAATTAATAAACACCCGTAAAAAAGAATCAAGAAAGAAATTACATTTAAATAACTGTACCTTCAACTTGCCTAGAAAGAGAATTTCTTTCCTCAACTAAATTATTCACAATATCCTTTATTTTTGATTCGCAAGCCGATCCAATAGAATTAAGTGCATTAATCTTTTCCTTATACATTTGCCTCTTTTCATTATTCATCTACAAATAAATTAATTTCAAAGCAGATTTGGTAAAGCAATAAGCAAAACAAAATCAAATAACAATATTATACAATTATATATTCATACACAAAAAATGCAATTATTTTGTTATCAATTGACCACGAAATAGTTCCAAAAAATTAAATAACAAAAAATCCTATTTCTGACATAGGTAATTTAATTCTCGTTAAACAACACCTTTGATAAAAATCAAAAAGAAATTTAAATTCGTTATGTTATTTCTATTTTGACACACCCACAAACACAAAAATTTGGTTAGTTTTGCTGTTTGGTGCCTACTCAAGCATTCACTTTTAATTGTATTTTCAAGAAAGTTGAAAAAACTGCACCACTGAACTTACTTTTTTCGTTTGTTTTGGTTTTTGGTGCCTTGTAATATATTCACTTTTTCAGCAAAAAACTGCACTCACGCACAAATACAAATTTTACTTACTTAAAAAAAAACTGCTGCTTTTTCTTTTATCAAGTTCATTTCACAGAATTAGCACTCGTTCATTATGATGCCGGTGGTTGTAATTTTAAGTGGAAGTTCAAACGCTTTTTTGACACACGTTCTGCTTGATTTATGAAGTTGAGTTACTAAATTTATGAACATGGTGTTTTAGATATTCAGCCAAATCACAGGCCCCGTCGTAATAGATTCGTAGTACGAACCCCGAAAAAAGGTATCATCGCTCCCGTCGTACTAAAAAAAACTTGCTACGAAATTCGGAGTTCGTGAATAATGGTATCACTAGCCCCGAATGAATAGGAAGTTGGGCAGTTTTTTCTACGAACAGATATTTTGATCGGAGCTCAACTTAAAACGAAACACAAATATAATTAAGCGAACGAAAATGAAGGACATGCAAATAAAATATATAAACTTAACTTACTTACGATGGCGCCACTAGAGCGTGGTGCTCCTGGGCCTTGCTTAGTATGCCCCTCCAGCCGACTCGATCGCTAGCCTGCCGTCTCCAATTTCGCACTCCAAGTTGTCGGAGGTCTCCTTCTACTTGGTCGCTCCTTCGAAGATGAGGTCTACCTTGGCTTCTGACTCTCTCGGGTTTGGCGTTGAAGACTTTACGAGCTGGAGCGTCGTTGTCCATTCGCTCTACATGGCCCAGCCATCTTAGTCGTTGAATTCGAATTTTTCTGGCTAGGCTTATGTCGCTGTACAGTTCGTATAGTTCGTCGTTGTATCTTCTTCGCCAAATGTTGTTTTCTCGATTTACGCAGACAGGACCATAGATCGTACGCAGAACTTTTCTCTCGAAGACTCCAAGTGATTTTTCATCCGATTGGGAGAGGGTCCATGCTTCTGCACCATATAGCAGGACCGGGATGATTAGTGTTTTATAGAGTGTCACCTTGGTTCTTCTCGATAGGGCTTTATTCCTCAATTGCTTACTCAGCCCAAAGAAACAGCGATTAGCAAGAGTTAGTCTGCGTTTGATTTCGGCGCTGATGTTGTTGCCTGAGTTTACAGCAGTGCCCAGGTAGACAAATTCACTGACTACCTCGAAGTTATACCTATCAATGGTCACGTTCTGACCCAGTCGGTGGTGGGATTGGACTTTTGTTGATGAAAGCATATACTTCGTCTTGCCCTCGTTTATTTTCAGTCCCATTCTGCTTACTGCTGACTCCATTGTAGTGAATGCACCGGTTACTGCTCGCTTTGTTCTTCCTATCACGTCAATGTCGTCCGCAAACCCAAGTAATTATGTCGATTTATTGAAGATGGTGCCTGATGTGCTTGCATGGGTGTTTCGTATGACATTTTCAAGCACAATGTTAAAACAGCTGCATGACAGTGCGTCACCTTGTCTTAGCCCTCTGGTGGTTTCGAAGGATTCAGTGAAGTCCCTACCAACTTTGACGGAACAGCGAGCATTTTCCAACGTCATCCTGATAAGGCGTATCAGTTTAGCAGGGATTCCAAAGTTGGACATGGTACGATAAAGTTCAGCTCTATTAACACTGTCGTAGGCTGCTTTAAAATCGACAAACAGGTGGTGGGTATCGATGTTATATTCTTGGGTTTTTTCCAGGATCTGGCGCAATGTGAATATTTGGTCAGTTGTAGATTTTCTAGGTCTGAAGCCGCATTGGTAAGGACCTATAAGATCATCAGCAAAGGGCTTGAGACGTTCACATAAAACGCTGGACAGGATCTTATAGGCGATGCTTAAAAGACTTATGCCTCTATAGATGGCGCAGAGTAGGCGGTCTCCTTTTTTGTGGATCGGGTAGATGGTACTGAGATTCCATTCATCGGGCATACTTTCCTCCGACCATATTTTGCAGATGAGTTGGTGTATGCTCCTGACCAGGTCATCTCCAGCATGCTTAAAAAGCTCCGCTTGTAGACCATCGCATCCAGCTGCTTTGTTCATCTTTAGTCTGTTGATGACTACTTTGATTTCATTTTGGTCGGGTGGATGTAACTCATGGACGTCATCTAGATTCGCTGGTACAAGTTGATTTTGGGCGGGATTTTGACTGTCATCGCCATTAAGCAACTGGTTAAAGTAGTGTCTCCAGATGGCTAACATCGCCTGCGTTTCCACTATGGTATTTCCATCCTGATCTTTGCAGGGCCCAGGGCGGTTTGTGAAACCTGATGTAGACTTTTTTACTTTTCTGTAGAAGTTCCGCACCTCTTTTCTGCAAAAACATCTCTGCATCTCCTCGACTTCGCGTTGCTGGTGTTCTTTTTTCTTCCTCCTGAGTAGGCGTTTCTCCTCTTTCCTTCGCTCAACATAGAGATTTCTTGATGCTCTAGTATCTCTCTGGAGCCACGACTTGTATGCCTCCGTTTTGGCTTTGTTTGCCTGAGCACATTCGGAGTCGAACCAGGGGTTTCTGGCGGGAAGGCGTGAGAAGCCCAACACCTCTGACGCAGCACTTCTTATAGCTTGTTGACATAGCTGCCATTGTTCTTCCGGGTTCATATCATCAGTCGAAGGATTTCTCGCAAGCTCAAGGGATACGTGGTCGGCATAGGCAGCGGCGGTCTCTTCCGATTGAAGTCGTCCAACATTGAATTTCCTCGGCGTAGTCGGTGTTCGCCTAAGAACTTCCATGGAGATTCGTACTCTAAGTTTGGCACCGACTAGGTAGTGGTCCGAGTCGATGTTTGCTCCTCGGAAAGTACGGACATTCATAATGCTGGAGGAGTGTCTTCCATCAATCGCAACGTGGTCGATTTGGTTGCAGGTTCGACCATCTGGGGATCGCCATGTGCCCTTGTGGATGTCGAGACGTGGGAATCGTGTGCTGCTCAGCACCATGTTTTTTCCCGCTGCAAAATCGATGAGCCTAAATCCGTTATCGGAGGTGGTGTCGTGCAGGCTGTGTTTTCCGATCGTCATACCAAAGATGTCCTCCCTCCCAATTTTGGCATTAAAGTCTCCCAAGAGAATTTTAATGTCATGTTTGGGACACTGCTCATAGGTTTTGGCGAGGAGCTCATAGAAGCTTTCTTTGGTAGCGTCATCTTTCTCTTCTGTAGGGGCATGGGCGCTTATTAGGCTTATATTGTGGAATTTGGCCTTAATGCGGATTGTTGTCACTCTTTCGCTGACTTCACGAAAGCTCAAGACATTTTGCCTAAGTCTTCCTCTGACAGCAAATCCGCACCCAAACAGGCGCGATCCCCCATCAAGGTGGCATTTCCCATAGTAAAAGTTACAGAAAATATATAAAACCAATTTTTATTATTGTTTTCATGTAAATTTGTTTATATTTTTTATTTTTTGAAGGGCAAATAAAGTAAATACAAATAAATATTGGTATCCTTCCGTAATGAATCTCATTATTAGTGTTTGTCTTCTTGGCGTATTTTCTACATTTATTGCAAAGATTGCAACGGCAATGGTATTTATTTTTAACGACCAACAAAATTAAAATCAAATCAAAAGATGAACAACGGAAATTTATTTATTTTTTCACATTTTGACGCAAATCAACTGATTTTAAAACTCAGAAATTCGGAAAATGTTTTTTGATTCCGTTCGGGGCCTATGATGTAAATTTATTCGTATTCGTAGCGTAACAAAATTTTGTGGGATTTGTTACGAGGGACTCTGTGATAGGGGTGATTAACTCGAATGTTGGTTAATAATACACCAGTTGCATTCGTTTAGTATCTGGTGAAATATAAATCATAGAATTCTACAATATATTTCTCGTAATGGGTGGTGATAAACTCCTCACTTATTTACTACTACTATTAATTAAATGCGCAAAGCACAAATAATGGTGAAACTCTAGACTTGAATTTGATTGTGGTTAACTTTGGCACATTTGACTCTATATTTTATTATATTTCCGAAAACTTTCGATGTGTGTAAAAATTTATTGTTTTGCAAAAATTTAATTTCATTAAACTTGTCCCAGGTCAAAGCACATTTGACAGTTACGGATACATTTTGCATGGATCATTTTTTGTAATTCAATCCGAATTCGCAAAGAGCATTTAAGTGACATTGTTGAGTAATTACTTCAGCGATATTAAAAATACCAAAACACATACTACTCCGAATAGTTCTTAAGAAGAACTGTCAAAGGCCACGCTAACAATTTAATTAAAATTTACAAATTCAAAATTACCTTGATGTTAAATGTTAAAAATTTTCAGTTGTTTTTTTTTTTCAAATCACCCTATTTAATGTACATACAATTACACGGGTTTGAATACTTGAATGTAATTCCTTGGAAGTGGTGCTCTTTTTACTGGAATATCTAGTGCTCCTTTCAAAGGATGTTTATTTAGCTGAGAAGTCAATTTGTAATTTGAATCTTTTAGAGATTACATAGACCATTCATTTTTTTGAATGTATGATTTAAATATTTACATGAGTTTGTATGTTTTGAAATCAGAAAATAATATGAATCCTTGATATCAGTAAAGTTCTCGAATAAAAATTAAAGAATTAAATGAAATTTAGTTTGCTTAGTATTTTTTTTCTTCTGAATATAGAAACAATAATTACTATGATATTTTTAAGGAAAAATGTAGAGAAGTTATCCAAATGAAATGTCATTTCTTTTTTTAACCGATTTTCCTTACTTTTTTTAATTCTTTTTGTCCTAAACCTTCTACCCTCATTCCTCTTTAATTTAAAAAAAAATTAAGAAAATCGGTCAACCGGTTTGGCTGGTTAACGAAAGTACCTACACAAAACCAAACTTTAATTTATGTATATAGATTTTCACTACTTTCTTGTGTACTCGATGGATGTCAACTGTGAACTGGACAAAACCTAAACATGTCATATAGTACCTATAGTACCTACAAGTAAATAGAGATATATATAATCCCTTATGTATGTAATTACTTTTAGTTAGTTTATAACATAAGCTTTGTGAGTTTCTGTTCTTTCACAAAATTACAAAATGATTCAGTCAATATATAACATTGAAAACTTCGCCAAAATTCTAATACGGCTGAATATTGGTACAGATATTTCTATCGTGTTTGGAATCTAACTGCATTTAGTGACTCCCAATCCGACACCAGCATATACAAAGTTATTTAAGGTCGTGTCGAAAATATCAGTTTTTCGCATATTACACTGAAACGGTGAATATTATCAAAAAGTATTTTGATTAAATAATACAATTCTTTCCTATCACAGATTATTTATAAAAAAGGATGAAAATATTAATAGGGTTCATGTTATAGAAAAGTATTTCAGGTAAAGTTTGTTGTGACCTATCACAAGAAAACATTGACTATTTTTTTAAACGTGAGCATTGAAAAGATAACATTATCTTGAGAATCCGGTCGAAAGTAACCGTTTTTTATGTTGTTACACAATTTAAAGATTATGAACTTGATATACACTCCATTACAGAATTCGGCGAATGAGCTTAAGTGACAGTTTCAATTAATTTCTAAACTTTTGCTATTACCTAATCCGACGAAAGAAAGTTGAAAGAATGTCGGTAACAATCTTTGCACCACCGACATTTTGTTAAACTTATATGGTATTACTGAATTCGCAATCCATTCGCACTTTATACAATTTCTATCATTTAACATTCGCGCCAATTTCGAGGCGAAACGCGAAAAGCTTATCATAATGAATATTTTAGTGGTTGTTTAACAAATTTGAATAAAAAACGCACAACTAACAATTTAGAGAAATGGTGGAAATGATAATTTCCAGTCATTTTAGGCATTTTAAACCCCAATCTGCGGAAAAATTCCTAGTGAGCTGAATTTTTGTATACATCTTTATTACGGCATTGTAATGAAGATGTGCAAAATCGACATTGATATCATGCCGGCTAAAAAAGTTATAAGGGTCAAAAGGTCACAAAAATCAGTTTTTCGCAAATATCTCGCGATCTATTGCTCAGAGGTCAATAAAGGTCATTATAAAAATTGTTTGTCGTGAAATTGTCTACAAAAACTGTCTCTTGCATTTTTCTGTAAAATTAACCGTTTTCGGAGTAGAGCGCTGAGAAAGCGAATATATTATGACGATGCACTCGTTTCCTTCGAGGTAGAATGCAGGGCGCGTTTTTTTACATGGTTTCCCCCCTAGGCATAATCCATATATGATATGTAATCAGAGGTTTTTTTTTATTTACGATTGAATAATTTTTTATTTCAATACAGAAAAATACAGAAAAATTAACTTAAGTATATAATTTTTTTTATCATTCATTGTCGATATCTTCAGTTTTTGAGTCATTAACAATTGCATACCGCAATCTTCGATATTAAAAATGGTCTTCAGCTGTGTTAACTCGCTGATTCTATTCAGCATTTACACCAGCAATCTAATATAGGTAGTCTAACTCGGGCAATTGTGTATGCCGTCGACCTAATAGTGTACAGAACAGCTCCCAAAGTCGAGGTCATCAGAATTCTTTTGCACTGTGACTTCAACAAGATTCAGTGATATTGCGATGATATGGAAGTCAGTTTCATAAATCTGAAACTATTCTGCTTAGGACTCGATCCATCAGTGTGCCACTTGATGATATTTGTTTCGAGGATCTCAAGATAACTCCCATTGCCGCACTTCTGATGGCCTCGTGTAGAGGGGCTCCTGTAATACAGATACACACGAGCCCTTAGACTTTTTCTAGAGCTTTCCTTATCCTTGATAATTCGGTTCCCCTGTGCCATGCAACCGCCCCATATGTAATGATTGGTCTTACCATCATAGTGTATATCCAGCTAAGGATGTTCGGTTTGCATCTGCATGACTTGCCTGCAAGTCTCTTGCAAATCATTAGGGCTTTTGTGGCTTTCACGACTATAGCTTTTAAGTGTTTGTTCAAAAGGAGTCTACTATCTGGTAGAATTCCTAGATATTTTACCCCTCTCTGCGTTTCAATCACTTCACCAGCTAGATGGATAGGTTTTATATGTGGCAGAAGTTATTCCTTGTTAAAGGTATGATTGTCGTCTTGGAGGGGTTTATTGATAATCCTACAGATAGACACCATTTCCGTGTAATTGTTAGTCCTCTTTGGATTACCTACGGCTATGATAGCAACATCATCAGCAAATCCAATGGAGAATATACCTTGGGAGGTACGATTTTCTAACAATTCATCCACTACAAGACTCTTCAACAAGGGTGATAATACACCACCCTGAGGACAGTCTCTTGTTGTGATTACTTTTTTTTACATTTTGTCCTTTTTGTGACAGTATGTTTAGTGCCTAACATTTCCATCTAGTTATGGTGATGGGTACGCATTTCCTAACAAAAGTTGTGCCTACAGCCTCGTGGGATTTGTTATCGAAGGCTCCCTCTATGTCTAAGAACGCATCTAATATTCTATCTTTTTTCTATATTTTGGGAATAAATATTAGCTTTCCTTTTCTCCATATACTTGGTATATACCCAAACGCAATGCTACTACGAAGAATATTAGTGAAGAATATTGTTAATGACACAGAAACTGAAGATATCGACAATGAATGATAAAAAAAAATTATAAACTAAAGTTAATTTTTCTGTATTTTTCTGTATTCAAATAAAAAATTATTCACTGGTAAATAAAAAAAAAACTCTGATTACATATCATGGATTATGTCTACGGGGGATAATATATTCGCTTTCTCAGCGGTCTACTACGAAAACGGTTAATTTTACAGAAAAATGCAAGAGACATTTTTTGTAGACAATTTCACGACAAACAATTTTTATAATGACCTTTATTGACCTCTGAGCAATAGATCGCGAGATATTTGCGAAAAACTGATTTTTGTGACCTTTTGACCCCTATAACTTTTTTAGCCGGCACGATATCAATGTCGATTTTTCACATCTTTATTAAAATGCCGTAATAAAGGTGTAAACAAAAATTCAGCTCACTAGGAATTTTTCCGCAGATAAAACCTAAAATGACTGGACTAAAAGGCAGAACCGGACATAGCCAGAAATCTAAAAAAAAAAAAGAAAGCACACGGTTGGTATTGAACGGCCCACCATCCAAGTATTAAACAAGCACAAGGACGCTTAATTTCGCTGATCGATTGGAAGCAATTCTATTTTCAAAGCCTAGGCCATTGACTAAATGTCTGTAACTGACAGTGTCGATAAGAAAGTTCATAAATGATAAGGTAATTCTAGAAATCGACAATGTAGTTCATTCTGCGAATTTCATTAACTCACCGGGAGTAAAATCATGCGAATTCTGTAATCGACATGATAATCTCCTTTTTAGTTTATAGTTTATATTTATGTATGTATATATGTTATTATACGAGTAGTAAGATAAATAATAAAAAGTCACTAATATGCTTAAAGGATTATAAACTTTTCTACAAAAAATTGCTTGCACCAATACTTCAAGGAACTGAATTTCAATTCAAGCAAATACACTTCTCAGTGTCTTTATTCTTCAGTTGGTTCATTCCTTTTTTAAACTTCAGTTTTAACAGCATCTTTGTACATATACTTGTATTATTATGAAAACAGTACTTTGATGTACATCAATTTCAACTTTTAAATCCAAGATAATCGACAAATAGTATAAAGCTAGTATAAAGTGTACACGATTGATAGATCTTACAATATTGTAAGATCTTACAATGTCTGACAATTATCTACCAATGAGCTGACAAATAAGTTGTGTGTGTACACGGTTGGTAGAAAATCTACCAATCTCTTACAATTAATTGTCAGAAGTTGGCTGACAATTCAATCTCAGATAGCCGGCTTAATACCTACCAATTAATTGTAAGAGATTGGTAGATTTTCCACAAACCGTGTACACACACAATTAATTGTCAGTTTTTGTGGTTATGGAAACTGTGACAATTGAACCTTGGATGCCAATTGTCTGACAATGAAAAAATTGTATGATGCTAAAAAAAGAACATCTTACAATTTCTTCATTGTCAGAAACGTCAGACAACGATAAAAATTGGAAGGCCTGACAATAAATTGTGTGTGTACACGATTATCAAATACCTTACAATTTACCGTCTTACAATTAATTGTCAGATACATTTTCTGACAATTAATTGGAAGATTACACGATTGTCAGCTAGCGTACACATGATTGTCAGGTTTCTTACAATTAATTGTCAGACAATGATCTAACAATTAATTGTCAGACAAATTTTCTGACAATTAATTGTAAGACTACACGGTTGTAAGACATTGTAAGCATGTTTTTCACTGACAGATCTGACAATATTGTAAGATCTACCAATCGTGTACACTTAGCTTAAGATTATTATCATTTTACTTTTCTTTTTAGAAAAAAGTTTAAAAAGTTTAAGTTTTTTTAGAAAAAAGTTTAAGCAATTCTGTAAATTTTTTTACTTTGATGATCTAATTCTTTTTTTTTTTATTTCAAGATAAGCCCCTGCAATCTGCCTGGAGCTATTCATGCTTGGTGCTTTTCGTCAGTCTACAATTATCTCTGCTTTATGTTGGGACCACCGCTTGTTTTCGACTGAATCTACCGTATGTACCGGGTGCTGTAATGCTTCTGGAAACAACTCGTTTGATGATGAAAATTCATGGTTTCGTACGCACAAATGCAGGCAAAATCTTAGATGTCAAATACAGTAAAGAAGTTAAGGTGCCACCTTTCGCATGCTATCTGTATTATCTCTTTGCACCAACCCTAATTTATCGGGATTCATATCCTCGTACAAGTCATATTCGATGGACGTTTGCACTAAACCGTCTTTTAGAAGTAGTAGGCGTGGCTTTCTTTTATAGCTATATTTACGAACGCCATATTCATGTTCATTTTTCAAAGTTCGGAATCGAGGAATTGACTAATGCAAGTCTGATTGTGAAACTTTTCGGAATGATAATGCCGGGCTTCTTTATTTTCCTGGCTGCCTTCTATATGGTGTTGCATTCGTGGCTTAACTTTACTGCTGAGTTATTGCGCTTTGGTGACCGGATGTTTTACAAAGATTGGTGGACAGCAAGGAACTATGAAGGATATTTTCGGAATTGGAACGTCGTTGTTCATGATTGGTTGTACGAATATATTTACAAGGATTTTTACAACCACGTATTTAAAGGCTCAAAGCTAGCTTCATCATTGGTCGTATTTTTCGTGTCAGCTTATATGCACGAGCATATTATTGGCGTTGCTTTGCAAATGTTCTACCCAATTCTGTTTTGTAGTTTTGGAATTTTGGGAGTCTTCTTGGTGTTCGCAACCAAAGATTTTCCTCCCAGATTCGGTAATATGTTTTTATGGTTCACTTTAATAACTGGAAGTAGTTTTCAAATATCCACATACTCAATGGAATATTTTGCTAGACAAAACTGTCCAGTTAATGAAACAACAAATTGGATAGAATGGTTAACTCCCGTATCTTGGGTTTGTAATGGAATGAAATAAAGCCAGTTTAAAATTAGTTTTTTTATAATGTCATATACCTACTGTTATATAGTATTTGTAAGTGTAAATAATGAATATTTGTATATAAGTCCAATAAAAACTTAATTTTTTACGTTAAAATTATCTTTTTCTTTATTAATAAGCGTGATATCATAAGATACTTTGAAGCGGAAGAAAAATTTAGAATAGATTCAATTATCTCTCACTTTAATGAGCTTAAATTCTTAAACGGATTAACTGAGCCTCCGGTTCTTTAAGAACTATTCAGCTTTTATCCACAATTATCCTTATCAATTTAAAGTCAAAAGATGACAAATTTTAATTAATTATATTTATACGTATAAAATTATTTTTCCAAGTATGAATTATGTTTTGTTTTTGTTATTTATTTATTAATTCATTTGAAAACTTATTCCTTTACTTATTTATTAATTTGTTTTGTTATTTAAATCTATATATTAACTAATGTCCCCCATTATTGTTTGTATATTTAGTTAGTTAGTTAGTAGCTGGACTGCGATATATTGTCGTGCCCAAATTTTAATAAATTTGTTTGTGACATTGTGTTCCAAAATGTTAGAAATGAGGAAAAACGTATGAGTGGTCATTGCATCTGTTTAAAAATTAACATGCGACAGGAATTCTATCGGCAGTTTCCCGCTGAAGTATGTGATGTGCCTGAAATGCGATCGAGCTTGGACTATGCGGTTTTATTCCAAAGTTACAAAAATACAAGGACAATCAATTCACGTTGTTGATACTGTCTAATCGTTTGTTACTTCAAATCTCTAAGATATTTTCTAAGATATTTTTTTCCAGATAAAACGGGGATACGCCTAATACGAGTAATTACAAAATCGCTACCGTTTTAATTTTAACCTGGTATTTTATTCATTATGTATTCTCTTAAACGCTTGAACCTCGAACGAGATTAAGGCTGGTATTCACCGAGCGCTCTTAAACGGCTCTTAACTTTACGAGGCTCTTAACTTGAAATTTCTTTGGGAAATTCACCAACCACTCAAAAGTGTTTTTCGAAGTTCGAAAATGAGAGCCACTCTCTCTTGTTCAGGCATAACCAAACTCTGAAATCAAACTGTTTTCGAACTTGAATGACAGCTGGCAGTAAGAATCCTTCGGTCAATTTTGTGTTTTGCTTGGGGAGCGTTGCTGGTAACGATAACTGGTTTTGGTTTTGCACTCACCGTCGTATGTTTAGTTTGTTTAGTTTTCGAACAAACTTTCGAAGAGAGCGCTCGTAAGTTTAGGAGTGGTCGGGACCACTCCTAACTTTTAAGAGCGCTCGTAGATCTTCACTGATATTGCTTGGTGAATAGGTTTATGAGCTTCTTAAGTTATGAGCGCTCGGTGAATACCAGCCTAAATCTAAATCTTCTTTGATCAGAAAATACATTAGTCTGAATTGAGTATCAATGGTGGAAAGAGACAGTCATAGGTTTTGGATATGTAACGGAGAGAGGATGTAGGGTAAAAGGAAACAAATGAAAATGGACTTGTAGAATCTTCATCATCGGTTACATATTCTTCATCGATCTCGGGATATAATGCGTAACATGGCTTGACGTTGTAACTCTTCGCGATTGTGCTGAATCTTGTGGATGTGCACCATCCATATTTTTAACAGCATATCTGTCGATTCGTCGAACTTTCTCTATGACATAGGGACATAGGAGAAGGGAAGCTTCTAAATTACCGGCACTATGGCTTTCGAAGAATTAGGTCTACTCGTAGTTTGATGGTACATCTCACCGAACAGTGGCACGAATGTTTACATATCGATACCTTCCCGCAAGAATGTATTAAGCGACATTTTAAAATTGTTCAGGAAACGAAAAAAAAGTCTCATTTAGTTATTTTTTTGTGTATTTTATTGGAGATCACAGACAGACAGAATGACAACATATTCGACAAGAGTGCTGCTAAGTGCTTAGGTTTCCTTCGACGATACAAGAAATGTGCCACCCTCTCTGATCGGCCCGTAATCTATAAAGCCTATATTCGTCCAAAGCTCAATTATAATTCCCATATTTGGGCAGGTGGTTCCAACAGGACTCTATACAACGGAGCCAACATTAACAGAATAGATAATTTTTTGATTAAGCTGATTCGGAGTCACATTGCGAGAGCGATTTAAAATGTTACAGAATCCGAGTTTTTTTTTTAATTTTCTAGAGAAAAAAAAATAGATATACACTTTGAATTGTAACTTTGTTGTAACTATATAAGGCCTCAAACAACTGCTGATGTATACGATCAAATTTGTAATAACCTCTGTTCCGTTTTCGAATCGCTTTCAATTAATTCAGAAGTAATTTACCTAGGTGACTTTAACGTTCCGAATATAACATGGACTTACGACTCAATTTATGAAAGCTTAATACCAAGTTATTATACTACTCAGAAAGCGGAATCGCTTTTGATATCTGCATCCTTTTGTAACTTTCCACAATTCAACGAAATAAGAAATTGTGATGATAATTTGCTCGACTTGGTCTTCTCAACGATGCGATCTCCAAATATAAAGGCCTCCTTGGCCAATGACGTTCTTTCTAAAATTGATTCGTATCATCCACCACTTTTAATAAAATGTAAATTTCATATGAAAAGATTTCTAAAAGAATCTGTTATTCAGCAAAGAAATTTTCATCGATCAAATTTTCATGGTCTAAATTCATTTTTAACTGGAATAAATTGATCTTATCTCAATACATTAGATACAAACCTAGCATTTCGTAGTTTCATTGACACCATACTTAATGGAATAAATTCGAATGTCCCACTCAAAAAAGTAAGTAACGCATCTTATTCTAAGTGGTACTCAATAAGTCTTATTAATTCAATAAAAGAAAAAAATAGAATGCTACATAAGGTTCGGAAATTTAATAGGCCAGATGATATAACAACTTACAGGTATTAGCGTGTGCTAGTCAAAAAGCAGATCAGTCATTGTTATTCTCAGTACCTTAATGACGTTGAAAAAAATCTGAAAACTAATGTAAAATTCTTTTGGTCGTATTCTAAGGAACTACGGAAATTTAATAAGGTTACTAACACAATGGTCCTTGATAATGAAGTTCATTCGACGAATAAAAACATAACAGAAGCTTTTGCTTCATATTTTCAACGTAATTACAGTCATACGAATCAATTACCTTACAGAAGTTTAGAAAACAATTCGAATTTACACTTAACAGATATATCTGTTCCAATTATGACAACAGATATTGTGACCTATGTATTAAATACTCTCGATACTACCAAAAATGCCGGACCTGATGGTATTCCGAACTTAATTTACAAAAATTGTCAAGCATCTATTGTTACATTTGTATGTATTCTATTCAATAAGTCTTTGCATGCATTCATTTGTAACTCCAATTCTTAAAGATGGCAATCCTTCTGATCTTAAGAACTACCGTCCAGTGTCAATTTTAAACACTTTGTCCCTAATTTTCGAAAAATACATGTACAACTCTATCATATCTAACATCCTTCCACATATCTAAGCGCTAGTCAATATGGTTTTATTCGAGGCCAATCGACGGTGTCAAACCTTCTTTCTTTTACGCATTATGTGGCAGAAGCAATAGATAAAGGTTGATGTGGTGTACACGGATTTTTCAAAAGCATTTGACAGGATAAACGAATAATTAAAAAAAAAAAATACTATTTATAAAGGTTTTATTGTGTCTTAGTCAAATGGCTAGTGCTACAAAGTTGGTAATAACTTTCTGGAATATCATTTCAATTTCTTAAAGACAGGTCAAACTTTTTTGCTCCCAAAGAAAAATTTAAACTATTATTCTTCCCCTTAAACCCATTAAAAGGCAGAAGGATGCTCCATGGTGGAACAATAAATAATCTGTCAAAACTAAGATCCACGGTAAGAAAGCTCATCAATAAAGCAAAGAGTACTGGAGAGTGGCATAACTACTCTGCAGAGTTGACCAAATATAACGGAGAAATAAGGAGAGCTAAGAGAAATAGTTTTGCGAATTTCTGTGAGGGCATTTCGTCGACACCTGCAGCAGCAAGATTACACAAGGCTCTAGCCAAAGATAACACATTAACCTCTTTGGCACTTCGTTACGCCGATGGTAGCTTCACTGAAAACGAAGAGCAAAGGTTAACCCTACTGCTAAATACTCATTTTCCAGGCAGCTTACCAATGGTAGGAAATATGATTTTTTACACTATCAGAATTGGTCGAAGAAAGCTTATAGCAAGCTCCGTCTTTCGACCAATGGTTTGCCAACACAGAGAACTGTGTTATACCACCGGCTCATCATTTAGTGCAGTGTTAGTTGTTAGTAGGCAAACTCTATTACAATTAACACTGACACAAATAATATTACGTAAGAACAAAACAATAACATAACAGGAAACAAAGAACATTTAGGAGCGTGGACCACTGGTTTTGAGAAGGTTTTTTAATTTACATTTATTTATATTAAAATCAAAAATATTTGAATTCCAATTTACAAGTCTACCCATACGTGTCAAGGGCTCATGAATGCCATAGTTGGTCCTGTGTGTTGGGACCTTAACCATATCGAGGCCTCGAAGATTATAACCTCCTCCCCGATAATTAAAATAAACCGAACATAAAAGATCTGGTGCATCTGTGACGCCTGTTATTAATTGGTGGAAAAATACCAAATCATTGTTTGTTCTTCTTTGTTCCAAAGTTTAATGATAGAGAGAATACCTCTAAGGCCTAACGGGGAAGACTGGAAGATAGCTTCGACTATCTGTTCCAAAGTTTAATGATAGAGAGAATACCTCTAAGGCCTAACGGGGAAGACTGGAAGATAGCTTCGACTATCTGTTCAGGCAATAGGATTGAATGGGCGTTAAGTACCTTTCAACCTTTCAAATCACCGGGCGTAGATGGCATCTTTCCTGCGCTCTTGCAGAAAGGTAAAGAGGAACTGATGCCCTATCTTATTAGACTGCTTCGAAGTAGTATTGCACTTGCACATACCAAGTCTATGGAAAAGAGCAAAGGTAATTTTCATCCCCAAAGTGGGGAAAAAAGATACCACACATCCTAAGTCATTCAGGCCAATAAGCCTAACATCCTTCTTACTGAAAACTTTGGAAAAGGTAATTGATAACTTCATTAGATCGAAAGTATTAGTAAACATGCCCCTAAATCACCGTCAGCATGCTTACAGAGCGGGTAGATCCACAGAAACCGCTCTGTACGAACTAACTAATATAATACAGAGAGCTTTATTTCATTTCATTTCATTTCATATTTATTATAATTTTAACATAATACAACAAGATTTAATCTTTTAGGAGTATTTAAGCAATCGTTACCAATTAATATAATAATAATTAACATTTGAAAATAAAACAAAGGCGTGCAATCTAAGGAAAAGGGAAAAACAATACATTTTGTCAAAATATATGATGTTTAATATGATGAGAAATACAACAATATCTTCTTCTTAAACATGGGCGGTGATAAAGTTCTCTGCAACTCGATTGGCAAAGAGTTCCACAATCGAATAACAGATACGAAAAAAGATCTCTCCCCAATGGTCCGTGTGAAGCGCGGTGTAATTAAGCGTAAACCTCTTTGTGACTGAGCAAACTGGAGCATTTCACCTAGGTAACCCGGACACCTACTGTGTATAATATTATGCAGAAGGATTACATTTCTAAATTTTAGGAAGTTGTCTAAGCTAAGTCCCAGTAAAGAAGTTTGAATGTTCGATACACTGACATATCTCGGCAAATTATAAATGAAGCGTAAGCAGTCATTGAATGCTACATTAAGTTTACGCTTACATTCAAAATCTAACACAGGATACACGGAGCAGTTAAAAGTGAAAAATGGTATGACTAAGGTCTTGATGAGATGCCTCTTCATGCTAGGGCTAAAAAAATGTGAAGAAGACCTCAGAGAACGAAGCCCAAAATATATTCTCCTTATTGCTTCAGAAACAGCATCGCAGCAGCTTAATTTGTTATTTATCTGAAAACCGAGATATTTGACTTTGTTGACAAATTCAATGCTTTGCCCATTTAAAACGACTCTGGGAACATCAGAAAGATCAACCTGATCCCGAGAACACACCATACTTAAAGTTTTTGATGGGTTGAGGTTGAGCTTATTAGAGGCAGCCCATCTCTGAATATTTAGTAAATCTTCATTTAATCGTACCACACAATCTTCTATCAAGCCCAGACTACGAAAACTATATATTAAAACATCATCAGCATACATATGTATTAAAGAATTCAAAACCACATTAGGCAGATCATTAATAAATAAAGAGAATAGAAGGGGTCCCAGAACAGAACCCTGGGGAACCCCACAATTAACTGTGTATAGTCTTGAAAGACCTAGATCTGTACTTATTGTTTGAATTCGGTTTAAAAGGAAATTTCGCAGAAGTTTAATCGCTGTTCCCGAAAAGTTAAATTTTACTTTTAGTTTTGAGATCAAAATTGAGTGGTTTATACAGTCAAAGGCTTTCGAGAAGTCCAAAAGAACCATTATACCAATCTGATCACAATCTAGAGCACCACGAAAATCAGATGTTACCTTTACTACAGCCGATTCACAACTATGTTTGTTGCGAAAGCCAGATTGCCATTTAGATAAGCTGTTGTTGGTTTGCAGAAAAGCTAAAATTTGTTCAGCTATTAGTTTTTCAAAAACTTTGCCAAAAAATGGCAATAAACTAATTGGTCTGAAATCCGATGGTTCCTTAGGATTACTCTTTTTAGGAATTGGTTTAATTACAGCGTTTTTCCATTGATCAGGAAACTCACTGCTATAAATGCAGGCATTTAATATATGTACTAAAGGCATAAGAATTACTGGTAGAATTAACTTAACAAATTTTGGCGAAATGCTATCTGAGCCAGCTGCATTTGAATGAATTGACTTAATGGCGTTAATTACATCTATAGCATCAATACAATTAAATGAAAATAAATGCTCATTTTCTGAGAAAGTTAATGGCGTTGAAGGACTAGAAGATGGAGGAGTATAATATAATTTCATTGTCTCTGGGTTTAAAGGACATTTAGATAAATTTTTATTTCCAGTTACACCAATTTCTTTCAAATTATTCCAAAGCTCTTTGGAGCTTAGTGAAATATCAAGCTTGCGACAGAAGTAAGTACGTTTACAAGAACGAATAAGCGCTGTAACATTATTGCGAGAAAAAACATATTGAAGCTTGTTGTAGGGTGATCAAGGCCGTCTTTACCATTTTGGGGGCCCTGGGCACTTTTCGAAAATGGGGCCCCTGTATGATTATATAAAAATGTTATGTTGTGTAATAAAGATATATAGAAAAAATCACATAACTTTGATTTAATATTCTTTTAATTTTTTAAACAAATAATATTTTTTAAATTCATTAAAAAGATAAATGATTATTGCAGCATTTTTTCCTTTTTTCGGATTCACTTACATATGATCGTTTAGACATTTTTTGATTTAATATAGTATATTTGTATGCACTTCAAAAACACAAATGAAACACGCAAACTTTACACAGAACGATGATCAAAATGGAACATTTTAACTATAAAATCACAAATTGAAAATACATTACAAACTTCACACAGAACGATGATAAAATAAAATGCACGACTGGGTCGCACGAACTTGCTCTTATGTAACAGACTAGGAATTTTAAAATCGAATGTTATTAGAGAAAACTGTTCATAAGGATAAAATTAATTTTTAAATTCTTTTAGTAGTAAGAGACAAAAACAGAATGCTATCCAAATATGAATTTGTGCTAGAACAAAAATTATAAGTCGTTGTAGTGGTTTCATGTACAAACTTTTCAAAAGTTTTTTAAGAAAAAATTTTGGTACGCCAATTTAAAGTTTTTATTATTGTTCGAATAAAAATAAAATTTACAAAAAAAAATATTGAGCCGTTTCTGAGATATCGAGTTTTCAAAAAAAAAAGAAAAAATTCAAAAAATATTTATTTTTAAGTTTTGAAATGCAATGTGTTTTAGACTTTTTAGAAGCTTCCCTATAAAAATTTTCATTAAGATCCGTTATGTGGATAATGAGAAGTTCAAAATTCGAAAAAATGGTTCTATGGTAGGTACAAGCTGTAATATCTTAATTTCAAAATTTTTTTTATTAAATTAAACATCGTAAAAATTAATTGAAAGAAAAAAAATGTTATCAAAATTCTAGGCACCGTTTTCGAGAAAAATACGATTTTTGAAAACCATTTTTTTTAATTTTTTAGCATTTGTATGGTAGGTACCTTTATTTTTAGGTAAACTAAAATTTTTTTTTCTCACATCTTGTAGATTATATTGAGAAACTTTTATTTATCAAGTTTAAAAAAAAATCTAGCAAGGGGTTTTCGAAGTATTGAGTTTTGAAAAAAAAATTTGAAGTTTTTTTTAAAAATCCAAAAAAATTTGTTTTGAAAATTTGAGTAAACAATTCTATTCAGATTTTTGGGGAGCCTTAGCAAAAAAAACGATCAAAATCGGCTGTACCGTTTTTGAGAAAATCAAAAACAAAAAAAAATGGTTCAATGGGGGGTACCCTCAATAACCATTTTTCGGAAATTTTTTTCAACAAATACCTAGCTTTAATTAAATGAAATTTTTTTGTGTTTTTATTTTTAAAATTTGTCGAACAGTTTTTGAGAAAAAAAAATGTTTATAAAATTTCGAAAAAAATTCGTATGGCAGGTACCGTTATTTTTGGTCTTAAAAAATCAAATCAAAAAACATCCGGGGGGAAACAATTAAAACCCATATCTACCAAGTTTGAAGAAAATCAGCCGAGCCGCTTAGCTGCAATCGAACGGACAGACAGACAGACAGACAGAATTGCGAGACTCACTTTTTAAGTCTTCGCTATCATCGTAATGTCAACTTTGATCAAAATCTCGAGTTCGATTTTTTTTCCGAATGCATAACTTGCCTTATAGTACCTATAAGTCGAAAGTAAAAATCAAATGAGCAAAGTCGCACACTAACACTACCAGAGTATATCTGAAAATTCCGCATGCGCAAAACCGATTCGACTATACGCTTATCCTTTTCTTTACTATTGACCTATAGAACAAATAGTGAGAAGCGTAATCTTTCATCTATCTCATTGAATGTACAAAAACAAAAACTCTTTACCTTGAAATCTTAAAAAATTGAGAGCCGTTCATCCGACGGATAGTTAAATCGCCTATGTATGAGTTACTGCGTTGATGCAAACTTGTATGCGCGTTGCAAATATAGAAACACTATTGGCGGAAAATTTTAGTTGAATTAGTACGATGTTAAGGCTGTTTTAGTATGAAACTAGGTTAAAACAACGATTTTGCAAATTTTAATCAAATATAGCATCATACTTTCACGACCCTTTTATTAAAGTTAAAATCATCAAATACCTATTTTATTTTTTTTATTATCGTGTTATTTACAACCGCCACAAAAGGTCTGTTTACTTAGTTTTCTGTACGAGCTGTCATTGTTTTACGTGTGTTCAGAAGCAATTTATTAAGAAAATTGCTCTAATACGATACTAGTTAGAAAATGTTTAAAATTAAGAATGAGTTATTAAACTACTTTAAAGTTAGCAAATTGTTAAGTAGTATCATACTATTACCTTAATAATAGGCTGTTTAAAATTTTGCGCCATTATCTTTATTTTTCCATACAGTGATATTCAAATGTGTGTTTTTTCTTTGTTTCTGTCAGAAAGCAAACTGCACTTACGAGTAGTTAGTTATTCATGGCGGAGCATTGCTTATAGGTGCTTCATATTTCTGTTTTAATTTGAATTTAATTTCGCAGGGAATGTGATTGAAAATGTTCAGCAAAGGTTGTTGTTCAGCAAAGAAAGTACGAATTCTGATCATTCTTTATGCATCTAAAATTGTATCGAAATATTTTTTTTCTTGAAAATAGACCAATAGAGGTTAATTGATGTTTCAGCAATTTGGGGGCCCCTGGTGATTGCGGGGCCCTGGGCCCGGGCCCAGTGGGCCCAGTGGTAAAGAGGGGTCTGAGGGTGATGGATTTCTTTTATACTTTTTAAAAAAGCGCTCTCTCTCCAGAATAAGTTGTTCAATATTATTATTGTACCAGGGACAACATTTAGTTTGTTTTATACGTTTAGTGACAATTGGGACATATTCATTATATAGTCTGTTCAACAAGTCATTAAACAGTAAAACTTTGTGACTTACATCATTTGTATAAAGAATATCATTCCAATAGTCATTTGAAACATTATTTTGCAAATCAGAACAGTTCAAAGAACGAAAAGATCTATAAGTTATAGTCCTGTAAGGATTAGAGTTATTTACATAGAACTGAAACGAACAAAATAAGAAGTCATGAATAAAGTCAGATGTTGGCCTGACCTGATCATTACACAAAATTTTGTGCTTCAAGCTTGTTAGATATTAAAGAAACGCCTTCCTTGATATTGAGGGGGCCTTCGACAACACCTCTCACGAAGCAGTTCATTCGGCTCTAGAAAGGAAGAGAGTTCCTATCACTATAGTCAGATGGATAAGTAAAATGCCTAATACAAGAACGGCGGAAGCATACGCAGGACTTAACGTCCAGAAAGTCATCACAACAAGAGGCAGTCCGCAGGGAGGGGTATTATCACCCTTGCTGTGGAGTCTTGTAGTTGATGAATTACTAGAAAGTCTAACCTCCCAAGGGATTCGATGTATTGGCTTTGCTGATGATATCGTTATAACGGCACTGGGGAAGTACGAAGAAACTCTTTGTGATATAGTCCAGAGAGGGCTGTCTATAACTAGGAAGTGGTGTATATCTGTGAGACTTAACATCAACCCTACCAAAACAACGATAGTACCATTTACCAGTAAAAGACTTTTACCTCGCATGAAACCCATTCGGTTGGCGGGAGATGTAATCGACACCCAGAGGGAGGTCAAATGTTTAGGAGTTACACTAGATAGAAAACTCCTCTGGAACAAGCATGTCGAAATAACTGTCGGGAAAGCCACAAAGGCCCTTATGATATGCAAGAGACTTGCAGGTAAATCATGGGGCTGCAAACCAAACATCATAAGATGATGTACACCATGATGGTAAGACCCATCATTACCTATGGGGCGATTGCATGGCATAAAAGAACCGAACTAAACACAACTAGGAAATCACTAGATAAATTGCAAAGGCTTGCATGTATATGCATAACAGGAGCAATGAGAACTTGCCCTACAGCAGCGATGGAAACCATCCTTCATCTGACGCCACTACACGTGGTCATTGAAAATGCTGCTAAGGGAGCCATAATGAGATTTGCCAAGGAGAGTACTGGGACGGGTAAAATTATTGGAAACAGGGAAAAAGATTCGATTAATCCGGTCCGCAGTAACAAACCTTTTGGACATCCCAAGAGATGGTATGATCAAAAGATATAACTTCGAAAAACATTTCAAAACGGAGTTAAGTTGTAAAAAATACTGGCTAGGCGAAACAATAAACTACAGTCTTAAAGAAAATACCATCAAATGGTACACTGATGGATCGAGGACGGCTGAAGGGACTGGTGCTGGAGTTTTTGGGCCTAGAACTAAACTCTCCTTACCGATGGGACAGTCCACTAGCATATTCCAGGCAAAAGTAAATGCCATAGGCATATGTGTTGGAAGAAACCTCGATAGGAAATATAAAAACCAAAACATTGCCATCATGTCAGACAGTCAGGCTGCACCAAAAGCACTAAGCTCCTACGCCATCAGCTCCAAACTTGTTTGGGAAAGCGTGATTAAGCTTAATAAACTGGGCAAGAATAACACTGTCACGCTTCATTGGGTACCAGGCCACGTTGGTGTCCAGGGCAACGAAGTGGCAGACTCCTTAGCAAAAATAGGTTCATCGACACCCCTTACAGGGCCAGAGCCCTACTGCGGAATAGGAGAAAACGTGATCAAAAACAAAATCAAAACAGAAGAGGAGACAAAAATAGAGCTGTGTAAATCGTTCATTTCAAATGATCGAATCGTTCAACAATCGGTTACGAAAATGATCCGATCTTTTCAATCAATCGATCATTCGATCATTTTCATTTCACTGAAATGATTCAATACTGTTCCTTTTCGATATTAATTTCGATTTCGATGATAACATTGACTTGTGGCTTTGATAGTTCTCACAAAATACTCTATGATGAGGCTACTTCATGGATTAAAAAGTGTCAAAAAATTCAAGAAAAAGAGATTTTATTTGTTGCTTTGGAAAAGAGCAATTTTAGGGCTTTCGGCTAACATTTGGTAATATACGAAATATACTTTGTACAACATAACTGAATTCGTCCTCTATTCGTCAAGTCATAAACTGTCAAATTCCATCAAAGGATGGCTACGATGTCAATGGATTAAAAAACGTCTAAAAATACCAAAAAAAAAAGAGATTTTATTTGTTGCTCCGGAAAAGTGCAATTTTAGGGCTTTGGGCTGACGTTTGGTACGAAATATACTTTGCACGTCATAACTGAATTGGTCCTCTATTCGTCAAGTCATAAACTGTCAAATTCCATCAAAGGATGGCTACGATGCCGATGGATTAAGAAACGTCCAAAAATTAACATTAAACATACCGGATCCTGATACATCAAATAACATCAGTTCAACCCAACAATTGTTTTTTTGGCGTTCATAATCCACGTTGATTGAATCGGAAGAAATGGAATCAAGTAAATCATGATTAATCGAGTCAACTGATATCGAAAATCGAGACTCATTGAAATGATTGAGATTGAAATAGAAAATCGAGAATCCAGAATCGAGAATCATGTAAATGATTGAGATTGAGATCGATTAAAATGATTGATTTCGATCATCAATACTTTTCGATGA
Source organism: Philhelius festivus (assembly GCA_963931855.1). Taxonomy (NCBI): domain Eukaryota; kingdom Metazoa; phylum Arthropoda; class Insecta; order Diptera; family Syrphidae; genus Philhelius; species Philhelius festivus. Next base: position 146,291,108 of record OZ007554.1, read on the forward strand.
TCGGATCAAAAAAATCGAATCGATCCCGATTGACACAGCTCTAGACAAAAAGATCAAAGATCTGGAAAGAACTCCCTAAGCTAAGACAGGCAAAACTCCTACTCGGGGACTACAACCGAGAGCGTTTTCTAACCTGCATTAGCTTAAGTAGGAACAACCTAAGGAAAATTACAGGGCTTCTCACAGGCCACTGTAGATTGAGAAGACACCTAAACATCCTTGGCCTGGTGAACAGCGCGACTTGCAGATTCTGCAACACTCACGAAGAGGCACCTGACCACATACTGGGGAAATGTGATGCACTTGTGCATCAGAGGCACAGGTATCTGGGCAAGCACCACATAAAAGAGAGTGAATTATCATCCCTTAAAATACTCCAAATACTTCGATTCCTCAGAGGAGCAGATTTGGAGGAAGAACTGTAATAATGAGCCAACCTCATCCAGTTCTAGATGGGGGACACAATAGATCTTTAGGTCACAGTGTTTTTATACCCCAATTACTCATTCATTCATTCATACGTAAAGTCGCCAGGCAGGCGCCTATGTCAGCAGTGTTTTAATTAAAAGTATTACTGCAGTACTTGCAAAAATAACCAAAAAGGAAAAAATCCCAAAAATAACGGTAATACTTACACAAAAAGAAATGTCAAAATAAACAAAAAAGTGCATTTTTTATGGAAATTAGGAACTTTAAAATTAAATAAAAATAGTTATAAATGTTTCTTTAATTTAAAATTGTTGTATTTGTTATTAAAGTGCTAATCTAAGGAATAAAACTTTCCGCATGTACAAATTTCTTAAAGGAAAGTTGAGCCAAGAATTCATAAATGTATTGGCATGTCTTTTTCGAACGGCTAAAGCTAAGTGTACACAATTGGTACATCTTACAATATTGTCAGATCTATCAGTGAAAAACATGCTTACAATGTTTAATAACCGTGTAGTTCTACAATCAATTGTCAGAAAATTTGCCTGACAGTTAATTGTTAGATCATTGTCTGACAATTAATTGTAAGAATTCTGATCATGTGTCCGCTAGCTGACAATCGTGCAATCTTCCAATTAATTGTCAGAAAATGTATCTGGCAATTAATTGTAAGAAGATAAATTGTAAGGTATTTGAAAATCGTGTACACACACAATTTATTGTCAGGCCTGCCAATTTTTATCGTTGTCTGACGTTTCTGACAATGAAGAAATTGTAAGATGTACGTTTTTTAGCATCATACAATTTTTTCATTGTCAGACAATTTGGAGCCAAGGTTCAAATGAAGCAGATTCCATATCAAACAAAAACTGACAATTAGTGGTGTGTGTACACGATTGGTAGAAAATCTACCTACCAATCTCTTATGTCGATTTCCTTTACACACTAGGGATTTTAGGGATTGCGATCCCTTGTCAAATTTTGACTTTTACGACAGATTTTACGTTCCTTCACACCAAAAAAAATCGATTTTTTTTTACAGAGATCAAATCCTTCGAATCCGTATTTGAAGAGGGATTTACATGTATACGAAATACGCACACTAAAAAGACAAAATTTGACAAGGGATCGAAATCCCTAAAATCCCTAGTGTGTAAAGGAAATCGACATTACAATTAATTGGTAGGTATTTGGCCAGCTATCTGAAAATAAATTGTCAGCCAACTTCTGACAATAATTTTTTAAGAGATTGGTAGATTTTCTACCAACCGTGTACACACACAACTTGATTGTGAGCTCATTGGTAGATAATTGTCAGACATTGTCAGGTCTTACAATATTGTAAGATCTACCAACCGTGTACACTTAGCTTAACTCTACAAAGTTGGTTGATACCTTTTTGGAATCTGCTTTTTCGATTCTTTAAAAGGCTAAATCAAACTTTTTTTCCTCCGAAGCAATAATTCGAAAAATTACTCTTGAATTGACCTGAAATGTATGCAAAATCCAAACGATTTTTGCCAAATGAGTTTCTACGTTGTGTTATGACTTATGAGCGCATATTTTGAGATCTATTAAATAGTTTTATTTTAATTTTAATAAGAAATATGTATTTACATTTACAAATAATACAAATATAGTCACATTTGTTTTTCCACGTGGAAAAACATTTAAAAATAAAATTAGCAGAAGCAAAACGAGCCATAAATTCAACATTATCAAAAACATTATCCGAGCGACTGCCCAAACTATTCTTCTTTATGCGGCACAAGTATGGGGATATGGCAATTTTGACTCCGTGGAAAAGTTCCAACGTTACTGTATAAAACGCATCTTGTTATGGCTACCGAATAGGGCAATCCAGTAGGGACGACAAAGTCCTTTATGGTGACTTGTTTGGATGTGTAAACGGGTGCGTTCTTCCAGCTGGTAGGTTTAATAGAAGAAATGAAAAAGTATTGTATATGAGTGAGGGCCGTTTTCAAATACAAATGTAGGTCAAAGTATATAGGTCAGTAGAAGTTCGTTCAACTCGGATGCCGCAAGGAAGTTGTATCATCAGCGAGCGGTGTTATGGGCTGATATTTAAGAAAAGCTGGTAATAAGAAATTCACCTAGCGCTACATAGAAACTTAAATTAGAAAATTATCGGCATATAATTTAGTATAACTAAAAGACCCGTACCTACATATAACAAAAGTCAAAGTTACGAAGAAGACACAAGGAGAAATAGAACTATCCGGAGGATATAGACCATCGAATTACCATTCATCAGATATATCTACCTACATACATATATATAGATTGTTCAAAGTTGTATTTGTGCATATAATTCTTAATCTAACGTTTCTAATATCGTCAGGATTCTAAAATTTGGAATATAGAGTTTGAAGGAGAAAAAAAAAAAAGGAAAAAGGTTCTTCGCATTCCTGTAGTTGCCGCAATTTTTGTTAGCTTTCCCTCCTGAGATACCACCCACCAAGAGCTCTTAGTAGGTAGGCGACTCAGGGTCAAATTTGGATTACATCGGCGTGAAGATTCCGCCAATTTTTTTTTGTTACTCTTTGGGAACTGGGGAGAACCTTTGGTTCGACATATGAAGATCTTACTAGAAGATTGTTGTCCTCGCTCAAAAAAAAATTGCAACTTTTCGAAACCCGTCGATTCAATAACTTTTCGATGCGCATATGGAGCGTTATCTGAAATAGTTGTAAATTGTTAAACATTCAAAAGCCATTGGTTCAATTCGTTTTCAATAAATGAGTTCTTTTTTTGAATCGCGTTAGTTTAACCAAATTTTTTTATAAAAATATTATTTAATATCCTTTTTTTTTGTATAATTTGTTTAGGCATTTATTTTTATTATCATAATGTTCCAAGCTCAAATAATGTTCTTTGTAGGTTAGTAATTGGTTCATTTTAATAAAATCGTCACGTCCACGAAATTGAATATACAGTAGACTCGCGCTAACAAAAACACCGCCTTACGTGAACACCGGCTAACATGAACATAATTTTTTTTACATTGAATACTCTGTAGCGTGAACACTATGAGAAGGCCCTATAACGTGAACAAATTTAAAATGAATTTAACGTACAAAACGTAGTTTTCTTTTCTGCATTTGTCGGTTAGTCGAAACGGGGAATCCCCCGTAAATGATTGCTCGTTAGTCCAGGTAGGTTATTTTTTCTTTTGCTGATATCCATGAATGGACTGAAGATCTTCCGAACGCAACCGAAACGAACGAGTGATGAAAAAGAAAGTGAGGACAGTACTTTGGAAAGAGCACATACCAGAATAGAGCCTAGTGAAGCAATCAACATTTTCAATAAATTTTTGGAATGGACGGAAAATGAAAACATAAGTCTAACAGATATCAGCGTACTTAAGGCTCGGTCAAACAGAACGCGTTTTCAATGCCGCGTTAAGATTTTTTAACGCGACGGTAAGATTATTTTGACGCGACGTTGCAACCTCCGCGTTAGAGGACGTCAAACAGAGAGCTGTTAAGCAATGAACAAACAAAACAATCATTCCTTTACAGAAATTTAAATTTAAAAAGAAAATCCAAAGAAAGATAACTCCTTTTTTATTTCAACGTAATTTGTTTTGTTAACCTAATGGATTAGGTACTTACAAACCGAAACACAAAAAAAAAAATATGAATTTTAGTGACAACATATGTCTAATTTATTTGAAAAATTTTAAAAATTGCACCTTCGTAAACATGAACAACTTCGCAAACGTGAACACGCTCGGTTTTTAATAGTTCACGTTACCGCGAGTCTACTGTATGTTGCTTTACTGAGCTCCAACGAAGCTCAATGGCTTGTTAAGGAAATTTTCAGGGGGTGTGGTGGTGTAAGATTTCTTTTTGGCATGTTGCATTTTTGTTTTGAAATAGGTGAGGTTGCGCTGCGGGGGCAAGACCCCCCCTTTTCCGACGAGTTCAGCCGTGCGCCGCAAGCATGCCATAGCTCTCGCAGCGGACATTCTTTTCTTCCCCCTTCTACTTCCTTTAGTCCTTCCTTATCCCGTTCCGGTCCCTATTACTACCATAACTTATACTATGCTTTCTTTCTGGCTATCCGTCTATCTGGCTTGATGAGCGACAAACTATTGACTCCTCTTTCCTTCTATCTACCCTCTCGTCGTTTTAAACGTTCTCGATTTAGCCTACATTCTTTCTCGACCGGTCCCCTGTCCTTCCGATTATCCCATCCTACCCATAAATTCTCTCCCTATTGCCTCATTTCAATCTTTAGGTTACCTAATAATACTCCTAACTACATGATCCATCTGGAAACGGGCTTTCCACTTCTTATTCTGGAAACGTTAAAGCTATACCTTGACTATGTGGTTAAAGTCATGGAAATGGAAGATGAACGCCTGCCGAAAATTGTCTTAAAACATATGCTAGAAAAAAATGGACATTGCGTCAAAGAATGGCAAGAACTGTCAAGTAGCTGCGGATGTGACATAAGCTTCTATGCTAGTGATGAAGCAACTACTCTCAGAAGAAAATTTAAAAATATATTAGAAAAGTCAGGCTCGTTTATATACAATAAATATGTAAATGAAGCGAAATCGTCACTACACAGGATGTATTATAGTAAAGCCAATCATAATCTTAATGATAACACATATGTATTTCCTGGATGGAAACAAAACAGAGTTGATAAGAACTATCTTTATACTAAGAGGTGAATTAATCAGTTTAAATTTCGTGGAACATCGACCAGACCTGCCAATATTGTGTGATCTGTGCAACCGAAAAAAAAAATTTTACCTAAAATACTTTAATAAATAAAAAATTAAATGTAACTTTTCTTATTTTGAATTATGTTTAACAATACAAAATGTCAATCTGGTAGACGACTCAATACCAAACCATAAAAAAATACTGTAAAAATATTGTATTTCTTTTTTTTTTGTTATACAGTTTAATAAAAAGTCATTAAACTAACTAACTAAACTAGTCACAATTGTTTTCCACTATGTCATGTCAAAATATTTTTTTCTTTTGTGAAAAGAGGACGTCAAATTATGAAGCTGACCACCATTTCTGTCATATTCAATTGGAGTAAAAAAAACTGTTATAGAATGTTAATGATTTTGTTCTTATGCGCGAAACAGATTAAACCAGCAACAGCACCAGCATCGTCAACAGCAAACAGCACGCTGACCAGCAAACATTTCTCAAACACATTGCCACCAGCAACGTCATTTCATCTGCTTGACATTTCATATGGAAAAAAAAGCTTTTCATTGTGGTGCCACTGAATATTGCAGTGGAAAAGTTGACATCACTGCACCAGCAACAGCAAATTTAGGACTTTGGCCTAACGACGCTGTTGGCGTTGCTGTTGCTGTTCTAATGTGTGTTGAACAATTGAAATACATTGGCTCTAAATTAATGGCGGCCGCTGTTTCTGTTCCACGCTTTACAAATTATCTGGAACTTATAGTTAGAGCTATCTCGTCAACTTCTTCTCAGTCGTCACATCTCCCGTTTTCATCCTCATCCTAAAAAACAATTCAACACTGCTAATCATATTTTATTTTATTTATGTATTTGGTTTTAATAGAGATCAATTTTACATCAATAAATATTTTTGATTCAATTTGGCGTTTCATTTATTAATGACATTCATTCGCATTACATATTCACTTTTGGTCCTTATTCGGAATCCCCCCCCCCAAACAAAATGCACTTTTTTTTTAATGAATCGATCAAAAAAAGTGTGCTGTTGATAAAAAACATCAAATTATGGAGGAGAAACACTTTTTTATGGTAAAAAAGTGAAGTATAAAAAAATTAATATCGGCCATAGGGTAAATTCAAAGTGTCTTTAAATCCAGATTCTGTAAATGCAAAAGAAACCTTGCATACACCCAACCTCGCACCTACCCCAAATCCTATAGTGTGCCCAAGCAGGGGGGTTGCAGGGGGGCAGCATGCCCCCCATACATATCTCACTGTTTATACGCCGTAATGCGTAAGCAAGCAAAAAAAGCAAATATCCCATAAAAAAGAAGTAGTTTTAGTTATAGTACTGTAGGTGGTCCGCTTATACTTCACTTTTTTACCATAAAAAAGTGTTTCTCCTCCATAATTTGATTTTTTTTATCATAAGCAAACACTTTTTTATCGATTCTTTAAAAAAAAAAATTGGGGAGAGTACGATAACTTAGGCGCCAAAAATTGATAACAGATTTTTGTAGAAGGGTTAATTACAAGCGTTTTTTACTATGGGAGGGGGGGTGGTCTATCTCGCCCCATTTAGGAGGTAGGGGCGATTTTAAAAAAAATGACTTAAATAGAAAAAAAAATATTAAAAAACAACGGCAACACTTACAATAAAGAACTATACCGGTTTTGAAAGCCAGAAGTCTGTTCTATTATCCTAAATTTAAATTAAATTATTTATGTGAATAGTTTTTGAAAAATTCGTATGCAAACTCAAAATTTTGTTAAAAAAAATGAAAAAAAAGTTTAGACCAATTTTTTTTCAAAATTGTGAAATGAAGTGCTTAAGGGCTTTTTGTGGTCAATGCTACTATTAATTCTGAATCGAACACAAAAAACCGAATGGTTTTATGCCTTCTAGTTTTTGAGAAAATTGAAAATTATTAAAACTTCTTTTTATGGAATTTTTGATTTTTGATATTTACCTACGCTTATTTCATTTTGAGAATTAATGTTAATGTGGTTCATTTGTAAGTAAAGTACAGCAAATCATTTAGCGTTACCAAGAATGCACCACGAGGAGGTAGAATTGCATGGCATTCCACGTCTCAGTCAGTCAGTTTGTGAGTAAGTCAGGTGTTAATTAAAAATAGTCAAGTCAATTTTTCAATGTTCAATGTATTAAAACCGTGTTTACAGGCATTTTGATCACAAAAGAGATAATTATAGCAAGAACTTCCCGAATCTCTAGCCAATATTGATGCCCATGGAAAAGTGTGCCGATAGATGGGTTTATTATATTCTTACAATTTTTGTCACCTTTTTTTAGAGCTTTTTTCGGAGCACCGCCACATGCAACCGAACTTGAAATTTTTATGTTTTTCTACCTTTATCGGTAAGTTGCAACACAGTGGGGGAGTTGAGGCTTTAGTTGGAATTAGACAAATTTCTTCTAAGAACGCGTTGCTTTTGAAATATTTTTTTTGAAATATTGAAAAGTTATTCAATTTAGGGTAAAATAGTGGATGCTTAGTCGCCATTCTTTATTCAAAGAAAAAATTCTTCACTCTTACAAGGGTTGAATAACGAATGACCTTGGTAAACAATAATTTGTACCACATACATAAGCATTAAAAATGTTAGACACAAACAATAAACATACATATTAATTAAGGAATTATATAAATTAACTATATTCGTACAGTGTAGTACCTAGGTAATGTGAATTTTTCATAATGTATTAAATTTTTATGTCTGAACATTTTAAATGTGCAACTTTGGGCTAAATTCAAAGTTTCTTTAAATCCAGATTCTGTAAATGCAAAAGAAACCTTGCATGCACCCAATCTCGCACCTACCCCAAATCCTATAGTGTGCCCAAGCAGCGGGTTGCAGGGGTGCAGCATGCCCCCCCATACATATTTCACTGTTTATACGCCGTAATGCGTAAGCAAGCAAAAAAAGCAAATATCCCATAAAAAAGTAGTTTTAGTTATTTTCAATTTTCTCAAAAACTAGACATAAAATCATCTAGTTTTCAGTTTTTGAATAAGAATAAATTAGAGCAACGAATTTTAGGAAAAATAATAATAGATAACTTTGCAGTTTTGAAAAATTAAATTTTAAACTTTTTTTTATTTCATCCGAAATAAATTCCGAATAAGGTCCTCACTTTTTCACGTTGGCAGAATCGTTTTCAAAAGCGAACGTCGTAGTTCACTATTCATAATACCACGACAAGACAAACGTTTGACTCGCGAGTCATAATAGGGCCCTTATATTACCTTCAGATTCGATGGAATCGAAAAAAAAATTTAAAGAAATAACAGCAATAATATTTCTTTTAAGCTTCATGCACGAACATTTTCTAACCATTCGCTCAGAAATTTTATATAAAAAATCTAATACATTGGATTAAGCTCATAATGTTCTCTGACATAACATTCCAAGATACCAATGATTATTCAGGGCCAATTTTGTTTTATAGTAAGCGAAATAACGGCAAATATGGGATGGAACTTTCAATTTGCTCCGAATTAATTAATTGGACATTGGCCCTTTTAGAACCGAGGTACATAATTATTAATACAAACATTTACTTATTAAAACTTACCGCACACATTTTTTTCTGTGGATACTTTAATCATAATGATGAATTTTGTAAGTATTATTATTATTTATTTTCTCACTAACGGTTGAATTTATTTCAATCAAATTTTGTATGCTTAAGCTTCTTGATATACAGGGTGTCCCAAACGTCAACGTCAAAACGAAAACGGGTGATAGGGATAGTGGTAGTAATCAGAAAAACAATAAGAAAAATCGGTGTCACCTTCATCAGTTTAAAAGAAAATATCACTTTTTTGCCCAACTAAATACTCAAAATGTTTACATGACCCTATTTCAATGGACTGTACTGTAAGTAAAGTGCTGATTTTTTAAAAGATAAAAGTAGCTTTATGAATACTCAGAAAAGAAATTGTTGGTAAGCTACGTTTGGCCATAGGTTTATGAATGTTATTAGTGGAAAAACCTAGCCTTTCGATCATTTGACCGGAAATGGCGAAAGTAAAACACGCGCGTGCCCAAAGCAGGTACGTACTCGTAATAAACTTTTTTTAAAAGGGTTAAAATTGTATTAAACAAAAATATGATGTATTTTGTATTTAATTATTTAATAAACTTCTGACTTCTCGGGAGATGCGTTAGACCGATTATTGCTTTTTTTCCTCCTTTCCAATTTCTATGGTGTTTATAGTCAATATTTTGCGTGATTTTCTAATTTTGTTGGAGACTATAAAGAGGAACACTTTCATTTTCATTCAATTGAGTTTCGGTTGCTTTGTCGTTTAGTAAAATCGATCCGATCCTTGGAATATTTTTGTTGTCCTTTGGATTTAAGTATAATCTGACTACTACCGTCACCATGCCATCTTGGTACACTGCGCAGGAATATGCGAACATGCACCTTATTTATGGAGAATGCAGAGGCAATGCTTGTGCTGCAGCTAGACTTTACCGTGAGAAATATCCAAATGCTGAGCGTTATCCGGTTAAATGGGGTTTTGTGAATTTGCACCAGTCATTCTCAGAAGGTCGATTTCCATACCAAATAACTACCAAAGAAGTCAGACCTCTCGTGCCCTACGAGAACAAAGTACTACAAGAAGTCGATCAAGTCCTAAGTACCTCAGTACGTAGAATTCAAATAAGAACAGGAGTACACAAAATTTTGAAGAAAAATGAGCTCCATCCATACCATGTTCAACGAGTGCAAAGTCTACTACCCCGAGATTACCCTGAAAGAGTTGCATTTTGTCGAACGATACTACAACGGTACATCTGTGATTCGATGAATCAACATTTAAAAAGGATGCATACATGAACAATTTGCACTAGTGGCATGTAGAAAATCCACATTTGATGGGGGAAGACCAATCGCAGTATCACTTAAAAGTTAATATGTGCACCGGAATTCTGAATGGTAAAATTATTGGACCATTCGAGCTACCAGAGAACTTGAACGGCGAGGTGTATTTAGATTTTTTACAAAACCACTTACCAAATCTATTGGAAGATGTGCCACTTAGCATTTATGGAAATATATAATTTCAACAAGACGGCTGCCCAGCGCAGTATGCTCGGCCAGTGAGACAATTCCTTGATGAATACCCAGGCAGGTGGATAGGGCGGTCTGGTGCAATTCTGTGGCCAGCCCGTTCACCTGACTTAAACCGTCTGGATTTCTTTCTTTGGGGGGCAGTAAAAGAAAAATTCTACTCAAAACCGATCCAAAACTTAGCCGAGCTGCGGCAAAAAATCACGGAGGTTGTTGCAGACATCAACTCAAGGGAATTCGCCCGTCTTATAAACCGATGTTTTTTAAGAAGAATTATGTACATATGTAGGTCTTGCATTGCCGTTAAAGGCAAACAATTTGTTATAGCTAATCTAAATTAACTTTTGATGTAATTTTTGTTGAAAAATTGAATTTTATTTAAAACTTAAACCAAAATAATAGAAATGAATCACTATCTGATAGCCCGCGGTACTCTGGGCCTGGTAGCAGTTACTTATAAATTAGGTACTGTTTACCCTCCTCGAACTTAAACTTTGTCACAAGAAAGCCTAGAGTGCATTCAAAGTTTTTTTTTAATGAATTAAAAAGAATCATCTTAAAACCGGGTTTCTTGAGAAAAACATTTTTGTTTCCGTTATTTATGGAATATTCTAAAAAATGTTATACCATTTTGAAATGAAAATTGAACACGACAACTTTTGTTTCGACGTTGACTTTTGGGACACTGTAAACATATATACAGGGTGTCCCACAGTCACCGCCCCAAATGAAAACCATGGATTCCTGAGGTCATTTTAAGTCGGAAAACTTAAGAGGTCATTTTCTCGTTTTCGTCCCGTTTTCGAGTTATAACGGTTTTTATGATTTTTCCCTTAACTGGGTTTATCTTTGCCAAATTACGTCCAATTCGTAAGATTTTTTTATAACCAATCAAGAATTTATTACAGTTTTAGTTTGTCCAAGAACTTTTTTTCTGCGAACAACCGTTTCCCCGCAATTTTGCATCAAACCCAATTTTTTTAACTTTGATATCATTTTATTCAAAAAAAAACACGTTAATGAGTATTATTTTTTTTTACTTATTATTAAAACCCAGTTCATTTTACCTGTATATATTTATGATAGTCTATTTTGAATTCAGCGCATCGGGGAAAATTAAAATTCGGTGTCGGTTTGTAAACACAAAGGATCTGTAGTTACATTATTGTTTAAAACCAATAACAAGTAACTAAGTACTTACCTATATAGCAAAAACACACCACCTGTGGAATGGAACCCAAGAGTTTGTATTGAAATCAATAATGAGACCTGTTTAAGTCGCTTGTAAATTTTTTTGTCAATAATTACACACATTTAAAAACAAATAGAAAAAGTATATAAATAAATTTGTCTAAGCAAAAAAGCTCAAACAAAATGAAAATACGGCTTTTCTTTTTTGAAAATTGGATTTCTTACTTCTTAGTCCTTATTTAGTTAGTTATTCATCAACAGAATGGGAAATTTCTATTACAATTATACACAAATGATCTTATTTCTACAATAATTTCACCACCTTCACCAGTATATTTGTATTCTAAAGATGACATCAGATCCATACATGCTTTATTTATTTTATTCGAAATGTGACACTAAGGTGGTGTTGTAAAAAGTATAAACAAAAACTATTTTGATTTCTCAGCTCTTAGATTTATCTCACATTTTTCGTTCTATTATTTCCATTCCTTTCGTTCTATTTTTGGACATTTAGTTTCTTTGTTTTTGTTTAAAATGAATCAGAGGCTCAATCAACAAAAGGAAAAAGAAGAAAGCATTCTAGCACGCAACTAAAAGACATAAGAAAGAACTATAAATAAAAAAAGTGAAATAATAACAAAGTATAATTAATTACGAATGTTGTTTATATTAAACATTTAATGGTAAATTTAACTATTAACTAGTACTTTGGTTTTTTGTACATAAACCAATGGGGATAATAATAATTAAATTATATTGTTCTGGATTTTAATTAAATTAATTTGCACAAGACACTGCAACGACACTACACATTAAAATACAAGCAACTAATAGAAACTAATAAAATAACAGGACATCAAAAATAATAACGATCAAAATAAAAGTTACTTTCGTCCATATTTTTGGTTCAATTATCAAGTTAAGGCCACCGAAATGCATGTAAACAAATGATTTTAAATTTTGTTTTTGTGATATTATTTTGAGCTCAAATTTTCCTTTGAAATTGAATTTAAATAAAATTAAAACAAAAAAAAAAAAAACGCGTTTTAAAAAAGAATCATAGACGAATTTTAAATGGTTTGTTTAAATAACTGTTATTAATTGAGGTGGATCAATAGAGGATGATGATGTATTAGTTTCTGTTGCTGCTAGGGTTGTTGTTGGATTGTGTGTGGCTACCGGTGAAATATCCTTTACCGATGCTGTGATTTTGTCGTTTTGCGGTGTCTGTGCGGCTAATTGTCACTTTGTCTCACCTACTCGCTGGTAACGTGGCTTGTTGCGGGTAAATGGTAAATATTTGTATTTAATCATATGCTGCAACAACAAAATAAAACAATATATTTTAATAAATACATAAATTACATTTAAAATTACCTTTATCTGTCGTTTCATTGTTATACAGAATAGCGTTATAAAGTACATGACTAATATAGGCCAGAACACTGGTACATTGAAGAAATCAAAGAACGTACACGTCAGACCAATAAGTGTACTTTTCGTAATCGAGAGCCAGAATTTGAATTCCGGTAACCGTCGAATGAAGGGTCGGAATTCTTCATTAACTGTTGTTGGCAATTCGGGACCCTGGTCATCTGAAATTGAAAATTGAATGTTAATACAAAAATAACATTAGGGGATAAATATGGGGCAGTTAGTTGTAATTCAATAACATAAGCACATATTTATATATAAATAAAAATCAACTGCCGCAAGTATGAAAGATCATCACCTAAGAACGACTGGAACGATTTGGTGGATTTATTAATGTTGTATTCGTGATGTAATTTTTTATATAAGTATTTATTTATTAACACTAAATTAAATAACAAAGTTAGTACCTGGAGCTTCTAGAGCTTCCAGTTAGTTGAAAATAAAGTAAAATACATATAAGGTTTTCTAAATTAAGCTGATGTCAGCAGCTTATACAGGGTGTCCCCTGATTCGCCCAGAATATTTTGAGATATACATATGATTCTTGTATATATTCTAAGAACAAAACCGTTCTATAGTATGGGGGTATCTCTAATGTCTAATGACATAATTTTCCGGAGATTTAAGAAAAGGCCTACGGTGGTTTATCAAGACCTATGTTAAAAAACTATTCTGCTAATAAAAAAGGTAAAAACTTCGTTTAGAAGATACACAAGCCTTTATAACTGTGCTTAAGCAAAGAAGATATCTTGTTGGTGTCTTCAGATATCTAATGTCAAAGCTTGTTGATTTTTCTTACCCACGTTAATTTTTGACTTTGAAGTCAATTTTCTCCAGAAAATGAGTAACCATTTTTTTAATGAACGTAATAATAATAAAAATTAATAACAAATTTGCGGGAAACCCTTCGAAAACCCTACAGAAGTTTGAATTAAAAAAAAAATTGTTTTGCTTTAATCTCTAAAGGCTATGAATACAAATAAAGTTTGATTTTAAAGAATTAAAATCAACAAAAATTAAAAAGGAAATTTTATTTTATTTATTTCGATTTAGACGTTTTTATGACAACATAAATTTTTCTTTTTACTTATTTAAACGACGTGTTTCGGATTTGTATCCGTCGCTTAAATAAGTAAAAAGAAAAATTTATGTTGAGATAAAAACGTCTAAATCGAAATAAATAAAATAAAATTTCCTTTTTAATTTTTATTTATTTTAATTCTTTAAAATCAAAGTTATACACTCAACATGGAGACTAAACCACAAAGAAACAAATAAAGTATTTCTTGAAATCTACGCCAGGAAAAGTGAAATATAAGTAAACTAAAGCTGGCAGACAGCTGAATGTTCAAACCTAAAATGACGTTTCTGTTCTGATCTGACTTTTCCTCTCAACAATTCTTTGTTGGTGTAAGCAGTTAAACTTTTATTTAATACAAAACTAAAACAATATTTGGTTCAATAAATAAAAGGTCTTTCCTCATCAACAGATCCACAACCACTGATTATATCTTTATTCTCTAAGTATATTCTTCTACCTAACCGGTAGTCTCTTTCTATTAAAATACCATCAAATACAATCATTATCTTTCTTTCATTACGTAATTTTACCATAGTAAGTGTGTTTTATTCTGCTGCATAACCAGCGCAGCAAAATTTTCCTCGACAAACAACGACAATTTGATTGCTGGCGAAAAAGAAGCCAGTAAAAACATGACAGTTTTGCTGATGATAGAACTTTAAATTATTGAAATGAAAATGGCTCTATGCATTAAATTTTAGAATTAAACACATGTACATACTTGTTTTGAGATCAGATTTTGATATTTTCTGTAATAATGGCCAACATTGAAATATAAATTGAAATTGACATATGGAGTGAGTTTGATCGTTTTATTCGCACTTGAATGCTGCCCTGGCTATGCAGTAATAAATAAAACCTAGTATTACACAGTTTTAAAAAAAAATCTATAACTCCTTGGTTGTACGGAGGGTGAAACATGTGATGGAGACACATGAAATTCCATCCGATTCTTTTATTTTATGCTTTACATTTGTCGTTCAGGTACGTTACGATAATTATGATTGAGTCTAAGGCCCGTTGTCTGAAAATATTTTTCACAGTTGCATTGTAGAAAGAAGTAGAAACGAAAAAAAACCGCCAAACCGATTCGCGAAGAATGCTCAGAGGCAAATTTTGTTCACTGATGGGAAAATCTTCAATATGAGGAATATTTTATGTTCTAGTGAAAAAAAATTTAGTTTGATTCCCCTTATTAGCAGCAATAATTTCAGGTGAAATGTAACACTAAAATGTCCACTTGGTTTTTGGAGATGAACGTAATTGTACTATTTAGGACTGTAAAAAGAATTTAGGTTATTTTTCCAGAAGAAGGTTAGAATTCAACATTATTCTAGTTGTGGATAACTGCATTCAATTGTATGATTATTCTGGTTAAAGAAAAATTAGAGGTTGCAGTTGAGGCTATGAGTGCAATAGTGGCGTAACCCACTTTTTATCAAAAATGAGTTTTTCATAAAAATGGGTCTCTTAATATAACTATTTTAATACAAAAATCGTTGTATGCAGCTATCTACACTCAAAACTAGATGGCACTCAAAAAGGTGTTATTGCATTTTATAATTTGATCATAGTTTGAGTACCGTAACCTTCATGCTTCTCTTAGAAACTTAGATTGTGATTGTGTGTAGAAAACTGTCCATTTCAAATTCCAAGGTTAATGGCTTAAAATTCAGTGGTTACATTTCGAAAAAAGTAAACCAATTTCAATTTTTTATAAATATTCTAATGAAATTGATGTTTTACTAGAAGAGGTAGATGTAAAAAAGAGACAATCAGTTAATATTAAAAAAAAACTTAACCAGCTCGTTGTTCAAGCAACTAAACGATAAAAAAAAGAAAGACTTAATTGAACTGCTTCAATTTATACCACCAATCCATCACTTTTTTTATAATAATTTAAAAACGTCAACAAGTGTTCCAATCGAAATATTTGACGATTTATCAGACGAGGAGTAAAATCAATAATAAGTTTAGCGTAACCTTTCTTTTTTCTTTATTTTTAACATGAATGCAATAGTGGCGTAACCCACTTTTTTCCAAAATAAAGTTGAATTTAAAAAAAAACTTGTCGAAGGAAAAATACAAAAAATGTTTAAAGAAAACCTGTTTCTTAAATCTCTCGTAGCTCTAAAGTGAATTTTATGGGTTACGCCACTATTGCACTGACAGCCTCAGTTCATCCTCTGTTTCTTTCACAGCGAACGGGGAATTTAATGTGATTACATTTCTCTGAACACGTGTTTTTTGGCAATATTGCTTGTAACTACCTTGCAATTCGAAGTGAAATTTTAATCGAGCGAAACTTATAATAGCTTTAAAATATTGGGGGGAACAAACTTCTGAGAATCGTAACTTACTATATTGGACTTAAAACCATTATTGAATTTTGGAACTTTAAATTTTGAAATGAAACGAAGTTCTAACGTACGTTTTTTTTATTATTATTATTGCGGTTGATATTTCTAAGGCAGTTGATAGAGTTTGGCACCAGGCTCTCTTATCCAAAATGCGTGCGTTTATTCTTTGGATTAGAAATTTCCTTCTAGATCGTCCAATACATGTTGTATTAGACGGTTTAAAGTCTGATCTTCACAAAATAAATGGTGGTGTTGCCCAGGGCTCCGTTTTATCTCACACTCTATTCCTCATTTTTATAAATTAGCTCTTGTCTGAGACTTCTAATCCATTTCATTGTTTTGTCTACGCATTTACTCTCAGCTTCTCATACTTATTCTCAAATTCACGTCTATCTTCTTCGGAAGTTGAATTGCAACGGTATCGTATGATTTACTCATTTAATCCCGAACTTAACAGCATTGTTAAATGGGGTATACAAAATCGTGTGGAGTTTAATGCTTCGCAAACTCAATGCTGTCTACAGTCGTTCAAGCAAAATATACCCCTTATATGCCATTGTCCTTGAATGGCACTTGCATCGAAGAAACCGAAAAGTTCTCGGTATGTGTGTCAAGCTATCATGGATTCATTCCCATCTCTTGAACACCGTCGGAATGTTTCATGTATTTCCTTGTTTTATCGCTTCTTTCACAAGCAATGCTCACTCGAAGTAGCCAGTTGCATTCCTCCCCTTTATTAGTTCACCCGTGATACCCGCTTCGCTAGGAATGCTCATCAGTTCATCCTGAAGCCTAATTTTGGTCGTACCGTTAAATATAGAGATTCGTTTTTTAATGTAGAAAAAACGTGCATTTGTGGATGTTTCCCCGAATTTAAGCATTGTCATGGCAACATCGGATCACTACTTGATATTTTCCTATTCGTACGGCTCCGATTGGGGTAACTGTTAACTGATATTGTGATTTTTTATTTACTTTCAAGCTAGTTGGCTACGGAGTAAAATTTCTTTATTTCAAATTAATGGAGTAGAGACCAATTGAACTTCCAATTGAATCATTTCTCATTCCTTTCAGATTCTAATAAAAATAAGTTGACCGAACAGAATAAGTTGTGAACACTTTCACTTTGACCGGCCATCAATATATTAATATCATTTTCGGACGATAATCAAATGTCAGACTTTCTTCCTAATATGCTTGGAAACTAACGAGAATCAATGTTGGCTCCCCTTTTGTTCTCTAAGTATGTATATATGTATAACGAGTAACTCTCATTACCAGCTCCTCCGTTGAAATGTATGCAGATGATATCCACTTACACATTAGTTGCTCAGTTAATCAATTTATCAATTGTAATTTTCTACTGGTCAATCCCAAAAAGTGAAAATGTATTGGAATAGCGAGTGGAGAGTGTATTTTTGGGCTTAAAAAAGATTTGGGTTTATGCGGCGAGTTTAAACTCTTTGGAGACGTAATTTGTGTGGAGAAAAGATATGTATTTTACCATCATACGTTCATTATAACCACTGGGGATGCAGATTTCAAACAAATTAAAGAGTTCCTGATGAGCGGTGCAATCTCAAATGTATTGGTGGTTGCTGACTTAAATGCGAGAGTGGGATCTGAACGAGGAGTGGAAAACGAACGCGGAGGACAAAATCGGCTATCTAAGGATTCCATAAAGAACGCCAGAGGAAATAACATATTGGAATTGTGCAACTCGATTGGACTTCGAATTCTAAATGGCACTAGCGAAGGCGATAAATTTGGAGAACTTAGATTTGTTGGAAAACAAGATAGTTCAGTAATGACTACGCTCCTGTAGGGGGCATTTGGAATTTCTTGATTACGGATTTTGAAGTGCATCAGGTGCCATACTTAGATCACATGCCAATTGTTGTTTCACTAAATTGCGGAAAAAATGAAAATGAAGGAAGTGTTAGCATGAAACTTTTGCCTAAGCTGAAGTGGAAAGACTCTAAGGCCACTCCTTATAGAAGAGAGCTAGGCTCATGTCTGATGAGACGCCAAACAGCCAATTTAAAAGGAATTGAGGAGAGTATCAATGCAGCGTACCCTGAATCGAACCATTGCAGACGAGATGAGGAGCACAAAGAGCCATTGTTTGATAAAGCATGCATGATGGCAAGGAAATTATCTTACACCTGGCTGAACCAGTATAGACGCCATAATGAAGACATTTGTATATTGATCATAATCGGAATTTTCAAGCACTATGCAAAGTGAAAAAGGATGCATTGTACGAAAAAGAAGCGAAAAGACTAGCTCATTGTAGGAACACGGGCGAGTTCTGGAAGACAGTTCAGAGACTTAACTTTATTTTATAAACCGAAATTTGAATTGTGATACCTTGATGATACATTTCAATCAACTGCTTAATCTCAACTCCTTGAGTACTCATATGATACAATAAGCTCAACACAGCTTTTATGATGAAGTTTTGAATAAGCCAGTCTTACAGGATGAGGTAACTGCATCGCTAAAAAGTCTCAAGGATGGTAAAGCAGCCGGATCTGATAGAATACCATCGGAGTTCTATCGATATGGAACACATAAGCTCCTCAAGAATCTAACAGGCGTACCTATATAACATAATACTGGAGCACGGGATTTTTCCCATTCATAAAAAGGGCCCCAAACAATAGATCCTTTAAACTATTTCATTCTTGAATGCATCCTATAAAACAGTGTTTTTCAAACTTTTTGAGTACGCGACCCCTTTGGTATTAACAAAATTTTGGCGACCCCCCATTATAATGTGTCAGTTATTTAAAAAGCTACATACAATGAACCCCTGCCAAGCCCGGACTAATTACACAAGATTTTACTTTTTGGATCAAAACTAATATTTATTTTTGTTTGAACGTAGTCACGATCTAAATCTAAAAGCATACATACATATGTACAATGTACATACGTAAAAGGGTATGTACAAGTACATATACTGACCGGCTTTAATTCGCGAAAAATTCCTACGCTTTTTTTCATATTTGATTTATTTTGCTACATACATATGTATTGTAATTTTGATTTACCGTTTTGCTTGATAGATTCTTTTTGTTTTTAAATTAGCTTTAGTTATCGAGTGCCAATGAGAAAGCGTTGTTAGCTAGCTATCAAGTAGCATACCGAGTCGCCAAAGTAGGGAAACCTCATACAATTGCTGAGAATCTTATTTTGCTTGCGGCCCTTGATATGGTTGAAATTATTTTGGGCAAACTGGAGGCAGATAAACTTAAAAATATACCACTATCTGACAACACAATTGAGCGGAAAATAAGTGACATGGCCGTTGACATTCATGAACAATCAATTGAAAAATTAAAGAAGAGTCCACATTTTGCCTTGCAACTAGATGAATCTACTGATGTTTCAGACTGTGCACAGTTTGTTTTATTTGTTCGTTTTGAAGCAGAGGAAAACATTGAAGAAGAAATTTTACTTTGCAAAGTTCTTCCTGCTAATACTACTGGCCAGTGTTTGTACGATATATTTTTAGAAAGCTCTCGCAACTACGAGATTGATTGGACAAAATGTTTTCTAATATCCTTTTTCACACAGATGTCAGATGGCTGTCAAAAGAAAAGGTATTGACACGAGTTCTGGAATTGAAAGCCGAATTATTGATGTTCTTACAAGATTCAAAATCTGGAAATTCGGCTCAATTTTCTGATCTCATCTGGCTCTTAAAATTATTATTTCTTGCTGATCTTTTCAACCACTTAAACATAAGAGCCTCCAAGGGAGAGAAGAAAGCAGTATAACTGCAAGAGATAAAATCAGAGGATTCCTCGCAAAGCTTCGTTTGTGGTCAGAGTCTTTACAAACAAACAGTTTTGATTATTTTCTCTGCTTTCAAAGATCCTCGAAGAAATTTCATCAGATGGATCGATATCATTGAGCACTCATATTCATCTCATGCTCTGTACCATAATTTAGAGAAGAAACTATTAAGTTACTTTCCGGAACTGGATTCTGAAAGTGGAGATGGACAAAAATGGGTATTAAATCCGTTTTTGAATATGTCAGTCAAACTCGCCAATCTACCATCTGTAAAGATGAAAGAAAATCTTATAGATTTAGCTGCAGAGTGCAAATGGCAGATGGCTGAGAATGGAGTCCAATTTGAAAACGATTAACAATTTCTGGATAAAGAGAAGAGAAGAGGAGAGTATCCTCAGCTGAGCGAGGCCTTGAAGTTGTTACTGCCATTCGCCACTTCATACCTGTGTGAAGTCACATTCTCTTCAATTTTTGACATTAAAACTAAAAAAAGAAACAGACTAAATTTGGAAAATGATTTAATCTTAAGTGTCAAAAACTAATCCTAGATTTCAACGTTTATTAAAAAATAAACAGGCAAATATGTCGCACTAAAAATTTTTTTGTTTTATTTAATTTTTGTTAGCACAGGACATTTGTTTATTAGTCTTATCGGCTTGCGACCGCGACCCCCCAAGAATCTCTTGGCGACCCCCCAGGGGATCGCGACCCACAGTTTGAAAAACACTGCTATAAAATATTCACCACGGTACTGCAGAATCGACTAAGAGCGTGGATTGACGCAAACAACCTTATTAAAGAATTACAAGCTGGTTTCAGGCAAGGATACTCAACTGTAGATCACACCTTCGTTCTCAGAAGTATCGCAGATTCGTTTCTGTCTAGAAATAAGAAATAATATACTTTCTTTGTAGATTTCAAGGCTGCATTTGATACAATCGACCGAAACGCGCTAATGTACAAGATGTTTGGATTGGGAATGTCACACAGATTTGGACGTGTTTTGTAGAACCTGTACATAGAAACCACAGAAGCAGTATGGGATGGTGAAAATATTTCGGAATTGTTCCAGACTAAGACTAGTGTACACCAAGGCTGCGCACTCAGCCCAAGCTTATTTGTGCTTTTCATCGATGACAACGAATTTTTTACCAGGAGGTATAGAATATGAGAATATGAAGACACCCTTATCAAAGCCCTCCTTTTTGCGGATGATATTGTGCTGTTTGCTTACTCACCCGATTGTTAGCTTGGATAAGTCAAAAGTTATGGTATTTAAAAAAGGAGGAGGAAGATCAAACTTGAGGGCACAATGGACATACAACAATGAAAGGATAGAAGTCGTCCAGGAATACAAATATTTAGGAATTTATTTAACCAAAAACCTCAGTATGGAAAGGCATCTTACCGTGTTTGAGTCGGTGGCAGAGTCAACCTTGTTGTATGCAGCTTAGGTTTGGGGAGGTAAAAAATATGAAATCGCTGAAAAACTTCTCCGATTTTATATCACACGGATATTTCGACTTCCTTCAAATACCCGTAATTATATGAACATGTTAGAAACAGGAATTTTCCCATTATTTATCAAAACACTTAAGCTGCAAGTTGTTTTCATAATTAATGCTCTGAACATGCTTGAGTATCAACTGATTTCAACCTTAGATGATCGTTTTAGGTTGCAATATGCTGAAGAAGCAAAAGAATCCATACACAGGATAATTTACGGTAAGCTGAATCACAACCTTATCAATTACAACGATTTTCGGGATGACTGCACGATAGAACAAATATCAAGTATGTTTCCACTGAGAGGTGAACTTTTGAATCTCAACTTTATATCGCACAGTGATGATCTATCCATATTTATCGGAATGTGTAATATGGCAGAAAGAGAAGATATTTTTCATTTTCTTAGGAGATGTCCCGTACACAGAGAAACAAGAAAACACGTCTTTTTAAGTGATTTTTTATCTGAAGAGTTTTCTATAAAAAATCTCAACGGATTAGATGTACCCGAAATGTTTAAATTTTGTAAAAATGCACTTATTCATCGAAGCAGAATCTTAAGCGAAAAATTTTGATTTTTATTATTTTGTATTTTTAAACGAAATTAATTTCTTACATTTATAAATTTTTGTATTTTTCATATAAGTTGTCAATGAGGCAGACGGCAAAGCCATGCTTTAATGATGTGAATAATATAAAACCTACCATTTATAGAGCAATAATATTTAATCTTAATCCTAATCTTAAATATCTTATCTTATTGTTATCATCAAGAAACTATTAGTAAATCATAGTTCCCACCTTTCATTCTTAATGACGCTTCTATTGGTAATACTGACACCGCAAAATGATTTTAAATAAGACATTAACCGGGTATAATCATATAAACATAGCAGCAGGCAAAGTCCGTGGTATATTTCGTTCCTTGTGGCCAAACCCAATAATAAATGATAACATGCTTTTTTTAACAGATTTGAAAACCCATTTTTCAATAATATCATCTAAATATCATTGGATTAACTTTCACGCAAACAATATTCTGCGGGTTTTTAGTTGCGCAACTGATTGGTTCGAAAAACTAAAAAGTTTGTGTTTTAACACAAACTAAACGATTGCCTAAAATGAGTTCGCTATTTTGTGTAACATATAATTATTATATGCACCTGCGCGGACATTCAACCAAATAGTTCATCTGTTTTATATAAGCAACCAAACAGTTGTGCAACTAAAAATTAAATGTGCGCGCCTAGCCCTAGACTAACAATGTTCAAACAAATTTTTTAATTATGTTATACTACGTTTTCACCAATAGTAAATCCGGGATTTAAGTGGATTTACCATAAATCTTCTTTAAATCTCGAAGATTTACCATACAAATTTATTTCGTAAATCTAGTAGATTAGAAATAAATCTCCAATAAATCTTCATAGGATCGATCGGTCGAAGTTCAAACTGACCTAACATCCATACCGTGCTGAACTATCTCGTTGATTTTTCATCGTTTGGCACAAATGAAACTTTCTTTCTCTCGCTTCTACTTTATAAGAAAAATTGAAACAACATTAGCATTTTGATAGATGCTGTCAAAGTTAATCTTCTTATTAATCTTTCAGGGCGGTGAAAACACCACGTAAATCTCTTGCCTTAAATCTCAGATTATCTTTTGGTGAAAACGTAGTATTAGTCTTATTTTTTTGGGTTGTTCATTTGCTTTGGGAAATAAGTGTGCACCCGATGTATAACATGAATAGCAATTGTGGATTGTGAATCGACTAATCTTACTTTAATGAAAAATATGTGGCATTATAAAAAAGATAAAAAGTAAACGTGTTTCTTGTTTGTTTGATTTTGACAATGTACGGTTATAAGTTATAACCTCTTTTTTGCTCTGTAAACAAAATGATTTTGATTTTTAATTTTTCCGTACTTTACCATCTTGTCGCTGGCAGCTCAGCTATATATGATCAATTAGGTATATTACATGACTAATTCTTTTACTATTTCGAATAATGATCACTTATTAAGAATTAAGAAACATAGTTGTGACGTTTTCACATACTTCATTGGTTTTTTCATTGATTTTGTTTACCTCAAGTTTTCTTGAAACCTAACAACCAACAGTTCAAAATGCCCTTGAAGGGTTGACAATCGGATTTAAACAAATATGTACATAAATCAATAAAATGTGTATAAAATCTCGTGATTAAAGAAAAAGTGTATACTGGAATATGTACTTACCTCCATAAGGATCGAACTCTGGATCTATCTTCGGCGTTAGGAAAGCAATAAACAGGTTCAAGTGGTAAATGCCCAATGCATAACAGACGATGTACCAGCCCTGTTTAAGGAACACCCTTAGCAAAAACAGCAAAACTAGGGATCCAGCACCCGCCCAACGCAGTCGCGAATGTGGTGTCCATCTGTCTAGAATCGATTGGTATGTCTACACAACGACCACGCACGCAATTTGACAATGGGAATTAAATTAGTTTCTAATTAAAGGATCGTGATTCAATAAAAAATAATCTTCAACCCACTATATTCCCCCATACAAAATATCTTCGCACTTTTCTTTACCTGTGACAATCGAGTGAAAACTTTTGTAATACCGCCACCGGACGACGATGAGGTCGCCTCTTCATTCATCATAGTTTGCTACGTTAACTCTTATGTGATTAATTAGCTTATCTACGTTGCTATTATACGCACACAATGCATACTTCATTAAATAGGTAGAATGAAATAATATCACTGATTTTTCATAGTTTTCTTGAAGATTTATGAAAATAAAGTGAAATGGTAGACGGATTTTTTTCTAGTTAACACGGAACCACGTCATATATGTCAAATATTTCATAATGAAGTTTGATGTGATTTCATGTATGGAGAGACATAGAAAGTCAGAAACAGTGATGCCAATTTATCATCCCAGAGGAGAGTGAGCATTGACTGCTGTTAATTGTTCTATTGTTCGAATTGACCTTTGGTATATATAAGGTGCGTTTTATTATTCACAAATCTATCTGGATCCGGATCTGGATTAAGTTTTAACATGTATTACAAAAACAATTTGGGATCCTGTTTTCTATCGGGATCTATTTCAAAGATCCAAAAATTAGTTTTTACACTGACGAGTAGATGGCTTTTCATGGTAAGGTAGTGTAAGGTATAGTGTAAAGAAAAAGGACAGGACATAATTTAAAATTTCCAAACCCAAGGATAAAAAGAGACGGGCGTATAACACTGCTGTCAGTAAGATCCGTATCGTTTTATTTTCAAGGGAAGATCCCGATCCGGATCCAGATAGATTTGTGGATAATAAAACGCACCTATAATATGAAGTGCTCGTTTCTATTCCAAATGCGTGACTATCATAGGGGGCGCTACTCAAATTTGTGACGTCCCCTATTACACGTTGCCTCATGAGACATGTCTCATTTTTGACTTTCCTTTTAAATTTGTATCCCGTGAGACAAAAGCTATTACACGTTGACTCATGTCTCATGAGACTCATGTCTCAAATTTGACTGTTGTTCGTATTTTTTAATGCACAACACAACATAAAACGAATTTGAGAAAAAGAAACGTCAAAATGAGACTACTAAAAATCAGCCCGGTACTCACCGGGAATATTTTTTTGCATCTCATTTCCTCATATCTGCTTGCTTTTTCGCACTTACGTGAGCCTCGTCTCGTGAGACATCGTGTAATAGGGGACAAGTTATTTGACAGCGGCAACCAAAAAAAAGTTTTTGGCAGGATTGATTGCCTTGCGGGAAGATACAAAGTTAGAACAAAAGAATAGCATGCAAATTAACAAACAAAAAAACACTTTATTATTCAATATTAGGTGCGTTTTATTATTCACAAATCTATCTGGATCCGGATCCCGATAGAAAACAGGATCCCAAATTGTTTTTGTAATACATGTTAAAACTTAATCCAGATCCGGATCCAGATAGATTTGTGGATAATAAAATGCACCTATTTTTGTATCATTAAACAACCAAATAAACACTAAAACTTTTTCAAGCTAAATATTTCTACAAATTTATTTTTTTTAAATCCAACTAAAACTCGTTAGTTGAGTTTGTCTTCGAATTTGGACTCGTTTTTCGGTTGGAATTGTGCCAGTTCCTTAATCTTTACCTCATTACAAAGGTGACACAAATCACTTGCATGGAATGGATTGCTGATGTCGGAAAAATCATTCTGCTGTTCATCTCTCTTAGTCGAGGCTAAATTACTGCAGTCCAGATGTTGAAAGATCTCCCGATTGTAGTCGCCATCCTTGGTAAATCCATTGTATTGGACACATTGTGGGGAAACTATTCGCTGTTGCTGATATTTCAGCTGATCTAATTTCTTTTGTGTCGAGTCCAGGGTTGGCCGAACTGTAACTTCTTAACATTTGTTACGTCTAGTAACATATGTCGTATAGTGTGTCAGTCAAGCTGTCAGCTGTCATTTTACTGTCAGCTGTGCATTTGAAGTATGAATTTTTGAAATCAAACGTTCAGTTAGGCTAGGTGTACACATTAAATTTTTAGTTTCGCAACTGTTTGATGGCTAAAATGAAACATATGAGGTTATATGATACGCCGCGCCCATAGAGCAACTCGATTAGTGCAACTAAATAGTTTGTGTTTTGACACAAACTAAACAATTCCCTTAAGGCCAGGCGCGCACATTCAATTTTTAGTTTCGCAACTGTTTAGTTGCTAAAATGAAACATATGGGCTTATATGGGACACTGCGCACTTAGAGCAACTCGATTCGAGCAACTAAAAAGTTTGTGTTTTGACACAAACTAAACGATTGCTTAAAATTAATTCGTAACAGTAGAGCTGTTTTCTTTAAGCGCAAGAGAGAAAAGAGTGTCAGCGTGAGTAAAGTGTTGCCAGTGCGCGGTACTCTATCAACTGGTGATTAAACTATTTGATTTCGATCACAGTTGCCAGTGCGCGGCTAGCCTAAATGTGTTCGCTATTTTGCGTTACATATATTTATTGCACCTGCACGGAAATTCAACTAAATAGTTGAGCTGTTTTCTATAAACGCAGGAGAGAAAAGTGTAAGCTTGAGTAAAGAGTTGCCAGTTCGCGGTGCTCTATCAAGATCATAGTTGTAAGTGTGGCCTAGCCTTATTCATTTTTAACAAGCGAAGCGAAAATGGCGAGTCGAAAGCTATATAATTATTGGACTGAAGGTAAATTTATTCCAATTAAAATGGATAATGAGCGTATTGTCTCCAAAAATAAACTTCCCATCTATCATGTATAATTCCTAAAATTCTTCATCCTTATGGTAAATGAAACATTTTCACCTTCCTAAGATCATAAATGTACAAAAATTGTTTGGTTTCCATTATTCTATTTTTTTTATGAATTAACTAACGTACAACCCTGGTCGAGTCGCGTCTTTTTTTGACTTTGACAGTAAATGTTACCTATCCATTTTTGTCGTTCGGCAACGTATTGGATACTAAAGTATCTTATGTCGATTTTCTTTACACATGAGAAATCAATTTCTGTTTGAAGATTTCGATCTCTCCACAGATTTTACGTTCCTTCATACCAAAAAAAATCGATTTTTTTTTGACAGAGATCAAATCCCTCGAATCCGTATTTGTAGTTGTAAAAGAATGCAATATTATTGCATTCCGAAAAGTCCCATTCATTCAACTGATTCTTCGGGAATACAATAGAATTTATCATCTCATTCTTTTAACTTCAGAAATCTATTCCCATTCTATTTTGAAGTCTTAAATAATGCAATCATCAAAAGCAGTCAAAAGGCTTTAAATAAAAAGAATGCATTCTTTTTTTATTGCTTGCAGTCTTTAAAGTCTTTTAAAAGTCTTTTACATTCTTTGCAGTCTTACGAGTACTAATTGAAGACTTTACACTGCTTATGAAAGCCTTTCGACTACTGTGAAGCCGCGGTTGAAAGTTATAGATTTCAACAATTATTTTAAATCTCCATTTAAAGATTAAACTGAAGCAAATTGTATATAAAAAAAAAACAATATCTTATTGAGCGGCAATTTTATTTCAAATAAGATAACAGTACCTATTTTACAAAAGTTATTTCAATCTTACTCTTAAAGAAAATAGGCAATAAAGTTTCAAACGACATAGAAAAAAACAGAATAAGTGATTATACGTATTCTTAAATTAACAATAAACATTTATTATTTATTATAAATAATATAATATATTATAATAAATTAGAATAAATAAAATAAACAAAAATAAAAAAAGAAAAATAAAAGCACAGAGCATTTCCATAAAGTGAAAAAGAACATTTTACAATATTTATTGATAATGTTTTTAATAAGTTTAATATACATATATTTATTTTTATTTTTGTTCCGACTTTAAACTAAAATGGCGTTTTAAATGTATTTTGATAACACCATTCAGTTTTATTAAACAATTTTATAACAACAAAAGCAGTTAAAAAGCTTTTAGCAGTAAAAAGGATTCAATTATAATAAAAAGACTTCAATACATTGAATGCATTGAAGACTTTAAGAATGCAAAGAATGTAAAAGCCTTTTGAAAGACTTTAAAGACTGCAAGCAGTCCAAAAAGAATGCATTCTTTTGATTTGAATTCATTTGACTGCTTCAGATGATTTTTAAATAAAATACTGCAAAAATTGACGGGGACTTTAGTTTGAAAGTCACAGTTTTTGTGATAGCTATTTAATACTGCCAAGGTTGAGTCTATTTCAGACATTTTAATTATCGCAAATATATCGTCGACGTATTTCGTCAAAATTTTTGGTTTATGAGTTAATTTGTTTAAAGAAACATCAAGTAACTCCTCCAATATGATGTCAGCTATAAATGGGCGAAGCTGGATTCCCCATTGGCATACCGTTGCGTTGTCGATAGATTTTGTCCTCGTATATAAGGTAATTATTGTCAACTACACAAAAACGCAATAGGTCTAAAAATGTCTGTTTTGTGATTCTAGTATGTTCCTTTATATCATCCCATTTTCTCTGTATGAGTTCTAAGGCAAGTTTCACGGGGATGTTGGTGAAGAGGAAAACTACGTCAAAAGACACTAGAATTTCGTCTTCGTCAGTTTTGATGTTATCAAGTTTGGATTTGAAATCAAGTGAGTCTTTTACGTTGTACTAGGAATTTCCTGTCAGATGTTTCAGTATGATGATAAGATATTTTGAAATGTTGTAACACGGAACTTTCGTTGATGAACAAATAGGTCTTAAATGCATTTCTTCTTTATGAATTTTTGGAAGTCCGTAAATTCTTGGTGCCACCGGGTTGTATATAATAGGTGCGTTTTATTATTCACAAATCTATCTGGATCCGGATCTAGATTAAGTTTTAACATGTATTACAAAAACAATTTGGGATCCTGTTTTCTATCGGGATCTATTTCAAAGATCCAAAAATTAGTTATTACACTGGCGAGTAGATGGGTTTTATGATAAGGTAGTGTAATCTATAGTGTAAAGAAAAAACACAAGAAATAATTGAAAATTTACAAACCCAAGGAAAAAAAGAGACGGACTTATAACACTGCTGTCAGTAAGATCCGTATCGTTTTATTTTCAAGGGAAGATCCCGATCCGGATCCAGATAGATTTGTGGATAATAAAACGCACCTAATATCTCTGTTTCTCAATTTGATTTAATACGTTTTTAGCATGGAGGTCTTTCACGAAATTATTGTTCATCGTCTGCAATTTATTGGTTGGGTCAGTTCTGATTGGCCAGTATGTAGTTCTGTCCTCCATCATATATGTTTCATTTTTGACTTATAGTCGTTTTCATACATTACAACAGTTGCGTTACCTTTGTCCGCTGGAATAATGATCAACTCTTTATTCTTATGGAGAAATTCTTTTGTTTCTTTTAGAATGCGTGATAAATATCCAGAATGTGTGCAAATTTTTCACGTGACTTTTCACGTTCTTCATTGTCAGATATTGTTTGGATATATTCTTCACCGTGAGCTATTATTTTGAACAGAGTATTCGAAGTGGTTTGAATACAGGTTGGTAGAGCGAGTTTTGGGCCAAGCGATAAAAGATATTTTATATCATCAGGGATGGTAACCCTAGTTTTATTCACAAACCATTTCTCATTAAAAGTTATTTTAGGTGCGTTTTATTATCCACAAATCTATCTGGATCCGGATCGGGATCTTCCCTTGAAAATAAAACGATACGGATCTTACTGACAGCAGTGTTATAAGCCCGTCTCTTTTTATCCTTGGGTTTGGAAATTTTAAATTATGTCTTGTCCTTTTTCTTTACACTTTAGCTTACACTACCTTACCATAAAAAGCCATCTACTCGTCAGTGTAAAAACTAATTTTTGGATCTTTGAAATAGATCCCGATAGAAAACAGGATCCTAAATTGTTTTTGTAATACATGTTAAAACTTAATCCAGATCCGGATCCAGATAGATTTGTGAATAATAAAACGCACCTTTTATGTTTCTCTCTCAATCTCTGTTTAAGAGAGGAAAGTTTTTTGTCATATAGTTGTAAAGGTTTAGAATGCGGTAATGGAAATTATATTTTGTTTTGCTAAGTTTGTTGTGTGTTGAATAATCAAAATCTTTAAATATAATATTTTATCTCCCCCTCTTAAAAAAATTGTTTGTTTTCTTAAATGAACCCTTCTAACCTTTTACCTGAGCTTTGAAATTGCCGAGTTGTAGAAGCTAAGTAGAATCAATGATTCTCGAGAGGTCTTCTCCAGATGATTCCTGAAACCAAAGGACGCTCGAAACTCTCTTACCCCTCCTTATATCCTTCCCTGTCCCACAATGGAATGGCGAAAAAGCTATCCAATGTTACCAGCCCCTCTACCATCCTAAACATCCTTCTTTTCAGAACGGTGCATACTGTCTGATTCCTTGCCCACTCTCTCCTTTTCCTATTTTTGTAACTTCCCAATTGGGCTGGATTTAAGGTGTTATACGACCCATGCCGATGATCAGCCTGGCTGAGGGCCTAATCAAAAAACTAGCTTAGTCGATAACGGAGTATCCGGATACCAGGCAACCTCCGGATTAACTAGCCTTATCTGCATATACGGATCTCTGTTCAGATGGACCACCCCTTCTCCGTTACTCGTGGAATCTAGATGGAAAATTTTTCTTTAGATGGTGGAAAGTCCTGGTCTTTGAGACAGGCCAGCAGTGCGAATTAAAAGCCGTCTACTGTTTCTCCGGCTTGCGCTGGAAGTGGTAGCACTGTGGGTTCCCACAGTCCTATTGCCAAAAGCAAGAGCAGGAAAAATATGGTAGAAATACCTACTTCTAGTAATAGGGGGGCTGTGAAGCATGGTCCTTCCGCCACTATTTCTGAGAGTAAACCTCTCCAAGCTTCGACACCACGGTTCAGTGGCAGTATGACTGTGAAACATGGTCTTGCTACCACTAAGGAGAGTAAACCTCCCTGCACTTCTTTGCCTCCTTTCAGCGGTGGTAGGACTATGAAGCATGGTCCCTCCACCTCTAAAGACACCACAAATCCTAAAGAAATCCCTAGGGGGAGTGGGCGTAAGCTTAACCCTTCTAAGACCTTCTATAAGGATACGCGGAATGCTAAGAGGATTCTCAAGGTGATTGGTGAACGACCGGGCGTGTCTGGGGGAACTCTCAGCATGACCCAAAAATTAAGTGGCCTAAAAACTTTTTAGCTAACATTAGCGTCGAGGCCAGCGGAGACTCTACGTCAAAGCGTCAAAGGTCTATGGAACGGCCCAAAGTGCACAACATCAGCGCTCCATCGCATCCCTGTGGAGGGAATAAGACATTTAGTGATGTTATCAAAGATAAGATCGTAGTCGCGATCATCGACGGGAACGATGTTGATGGCACGACCTCTGTGGAAAATTGGCAGGTGGTCAAAGGGAAGCTCCAATTGGGCTTTATGAGTATTATGATGGAAAACCCAGGACCACCTCCAATCACAAATGATGATGGCTGGCATCAAAGACATGTCAAGCTCATGGTTTGTGACGATCAGAGATCGTGTGATCTTCTATCGTTAGCCGTTAGCCGGTTGGGGGAAGTCTGGCCTGGTGCTAAGCTCGAAGTTGTTACTAAGGAGAAAATCCCGTGCAGACCGAGAGCTCGCACCATGGTTACATCCGAACTCTCCTACTCACAACTGGAAAGTTGCGAAACTGGAGGAGAAAATGGGACCCTATAGAGGTGCAATTATTGTAATCAATAAGGTGTCCCTTGCTCTTCTGGCGCAGACTAAAGGTGTGATTAGGTTTGGGTTTGAGACCATCACACTCAGGGTGTATAAAAAGTATGCAGACATAACGTGTGCATCCACTTCAACTAACGCTATCGAAGCTGCTGCTCCAGACCCTGGTGCATCTATCATCTTCCCATCACTGGAAGAGGATGAGGCATCCAGGTCATCTTCAGCGACAGTGGAGATGTCTAAGAAAGTCTGCAGACCTTCCGACATGGAAACCGAAGACGATAATAACGATGATCTTCTGAGTGAGGACGCTCTTCTGGACGCTCATCCTCTGAATTGGAAGACTCCAACATCACCGTATTTGGCTGATTGTGAGGGTTGTAGCAATGATGCTGCAATTTCTTCAAAATAACCTCCATCACTCCATCAAGGCTTCGGACTTCTGCTTCTTCGTCTATCCAGCAGCAGAGAAGACGTCGTCCTAATCCAAGAACCCTGGATTGTATAATTTTTTTATTTATTTATTTATTTCATCAATTGATCAAAGATCTGCTGATTACAAAAGTTAAAGTTGAACATCTAATGTCCAAAATATACATAAAACATGCATTATTGTCATTTAAATACATACATATTATATCACATAATCTTAAATATTTAACACATACATTTACAAAGCTTTTAGATTAATTGCATAAATAATTGCAGACATTTCCTTCTCTATTCATTGAAAGGTCGATTTTATTGGATACCAAGTTAACAGTTCTAAGAGATCGCGTTATGAGTTCATTCAACCCATAATTCGTTCTATGAGAAGAAACAGAGAATAATGCATTTCTATTTCGAAGAACACGAGTTGGGGTATAGAAAGACATTAATGACAGCAATTCAGAACAAGATACACGATTATCCAAAACATCTTTAACAAATAAAATACATTGCACATGCCTACGACATTCAAGCGATTTTAAATCGATAAGTGAGCATCTTGATTTATAATCAGGTAATGAATCATTCCAGTTGAGCTTCCTCAACGCATAATTGGTAGATCTTTTTTGAACTCTTTCTGTTCTTAATATATTATTGTCATAGAAAGGTGACCATACAACGCAGCAGTATTCTTAAACGGGTAAAACTAAAGCCATAAATAAGGTTTTCAATGTATATGCATCTTTAAAATCGCTTGAGTTCCGTTTTAAAAAACCTAGCAAGGAGTTACCTTTAGAGACAACAAAATCAATGTGAGATCGAAAATCAAACTTTAAATCAAAATGCACTCCAAGATCTTTAGTGGCATTAACTCTTTGGAGCTTAACATTACAGAAATTGTAATCATGAACAATGATAGATGTTGATCTTGTTGCACTAAATATTTTGCACTTGGAAAAGTTCAATTCTAAATGATTATAATTGCATCATTCCAAAAAGTTGTTAATGTCCAGCTGCAAAAGTGCACAGTCCACTGGTGAAGATGTTGCAAGAAATAATTTCACATCGTCGGCGAACATAAGACTGTTACAATACTTTAATACCGAGGGTAAATCATTGGTGAATAATATAAAAAGTAGCCGGCCCAAATGACTCCCTTGGGGAAGACCCGATACTGCGTCTACAGAAGTGCAACCGTCTACTTTTACAACCTGCTTTCTGTTTGATAAATAGGAATTTAACCACTTTATAAAAGCAATGTTTATACCCAATCTTTTTAACTTTTGCAAAAGAAGACCAAATTTATACAAAAATTTGTAAATAGGCTTAAGTTCGTACAAGTAGACTTTCCTTTTACAAACCCATGTTGATAAGGGGACAAAAATTCTTTAACCGAAAAATAAAGACCTTGAGTTACTATTTTCTCAAAAAGCTTAGGAATAGCAGATAGCTTAGAAATAGGCCTGTAATTCTTTACTAAGTGCTTAAGGCCGTTTTTATAAATTGGATCTATGAAGGATAGTTTCCAGTCCTCAAGAAAAAAGCCAGTTGAAAGGGATTTGTTAAAGATAGTTGTCAAAATAAAGCAAAGGGAAGAGGAACATTTTGATAACAGAATAGGGGGAATTGAATCAAATCCAGCCTTTTTAGTTATATCAATTTCATTTAAACTTTTAAAAATTTCTTGTTCCGTTAATTTAGTTAACGAAAAATCTAATAAAGGAAAAATGTCAGGGTATAAACAATCGATATTATTAATTACATCACAATTGTAGGATGTCTGAAAATAATGCGCAAAAAGATCGCAAGAGGATTGAGTATCCGTAGATTTATTACTCTCATACTCCATACATTGTGGAAAACATGAATACTTTCTTTTTGAGTTAAGAAATAACCAAAAGGATTTTGAATTATTTTTTATATTAGTTCCGGTATTAAACAAATATTGTCGATATAATAATTTGTTTAGAAAATCGAATTCTTTCCTTAATTGAAAAAACCTTTCACGGTCTACAGTTAGGTTTGTCGATTTAAAACGCTTAAATGCCTTATTTTTAGCATTCTGCAGATTTTTTATCCTAGGGTTAAACCAGGGAAATTTAAAAGTTTTTTTCTTAATTTGTTTAGGAACAAAACACTCTATACCTTCAAATAAAATTGTTTTAAATTTGGAAAACATATCTTCTAATGAATTGCCGCTTATAGAATCCTTCCAATATACATTTTTATAAAAATTATTAAGTGCGATGAAATCTGCCTTTATGAAATTATATGACTTCTGATCTTGGTTCAAAATATTCGCATAAACATAAAATTCAAAAGACAAACATATAGCTTTATGATGAATGGAGTTATTTTCCAAAGGAAAATCAGACATTACTAAAGAGTATTTTAAATCATTGTTAATGAAAACTAGGTCCAGTACTCTCCCTAGACTGTTCTTTCATTATTTACTTGAAGTAGATCCATAGCGGAAAATGAATCAACGACCAACACCTCTACATCTTTAATTATATTGAATGGGATTAAAACATGATCATCTTCCATGTACTGCCAGTCGATATCACCTAAATTAAAATCACCAAGTATACATGGGAATTGGTTAGTCGTTAATCCATTAATTATCACTTGAGCATTAGAAATATGTTCATTATATACATCTAGTCCACTCATGGGACGAATATAACTTACAATAAAAAATAAATCTTTACTATCAGCAGAATCTTTGGAACTTACACTAACACAAAATTGTTCAATTTCATCTCCGTCATTTGATAAACTTCGTTGAGTGCTATTAAAAGTTGATCGGACGGCTGTAGTAGTAGAACGATCTTTTTTTGTAGTAGAACGATCTTTTCGATATACATTGAAAGAAGAGTCGAAAAGTTCCGATGACATAAAATTTGAATTAAGCCATGTTTCAACTAAAATAATGACATCAAACTCATGGAGAAGATAAAAAAAGCTGGTGTGTTTTAGTCCGTAGGCCACCAGCATTTTGAAAATAAACACGTACTTCAGATAAATTCAATCTAGGCTCTAATCTTATTTCATCTTTGTGTTGTCGTCTTTCTTTAGAAAATTTACAAATTTTTTAATTTGCACATGAATAGGCCAAATTAATGGATCTAAGGCAGTATCAAAATAATTTGCAGGAATCCCTAACTTAAAATTGACGTAGCGAAGTGAAGAAGAATCGGCGTCTTTTTTAAGTAATCTCGTACAACACAAGGAGCCCTTAGGAATATTCAATTTTCCTGAAGCATATTCCATTACATCATCTTCCGTCACATTGCTGTCCAAGCGAGAAAGATGCAAGAACCGTAGCCGAGGAACTGACTGTAGGGTAAGTTCACCTTCAACAAC
This sequence comes from Philhelius festivus, assembly GCA_963931855.1. NCBI lineage: Eukaryota > Metazoa > Arthropoda > Insecta > Diptera > Syrphidae > Philhelius > Philhelius festivus. The sequence goes on from OZ007554.1 coordinate 146,326,731, forward strand.
AGCAGCAGTACCAAACATTGTTTTATTAGAACGATGACCATTAGAACTTTTCTGTTGGCTTCGACCTTTAATTAAAGTACCTTTTCGGATCGAAGTCGCACCGGCATCATCACCCACACCAATGCTAACCCAAGGCAAAACAGCTACACCTTCATTCTCAACACCATTATCATCACGATCCCCCACAGCAGCAGCAGCAACATCATCAGCGTCATCGGCTGCAGTACCAGCAGCAACATCATATTCATAATTAGCAACAACAACAACTTCTATATTGGTTCCAACAATATCGAATTCGCATTAAGGCTAGGACCGCACTTGCGATTTCAATCGCACGATTTTTTAGTCGCAAAAATAGAACACATGAATTTAAATGAGAATGAACGCACTTTCTACCAACAAATCATGACGATTTAAAAGTCCCAATTTGTTTCATTTTTCTTGCGATGCGATTGTCGTAAACTTGAATGAAACACGTGTACTCAAATGGATATGCCCACACTTGCGATTTAAATTACTACGACTTAAAAATCGTAGTCGCAGAGAGAAATTGGCATGCACGCACTTGCGATTTTTAATCCACGATTTTTTAGTCGCAAAAAGTAAGACACAATGTCCTTAAATGTGAATGCACGCACATGAGACTTAAAAATCGTAGCGATTATAAAAATGAAACAAGTTCTATTTTTTCAAGCGATTTTTCTGTCGCTACTTATTTGTAGCAAATGCGTGCACTCACATAAAAAGTAGTGTGTTTTATTTTTCGCGATTAAATAATCGCGCGGCAAACAATCGCAAGTGCGTGCATGTTAATAATTTGCAGCGACTACGACTTTTTAATCGCCTTGACGAAAAATCGCAAGTGCGGTCCTAGCCTAAGTGATAAACTTTCATCAGTTCTTCAGGACCAGCGGACAGAGAAGATGAACAAATTGGATCAGCCGGCATCACCGTATTTAATTTCGTAGTCGATGCTTGTACTTTTAAAGCTTTAGCAAAATCTTTACTCTGCATAGAATAGTTAGAATTACCTGTTTCTTGTGTGTTTTGCTTTGTCGAGGAAATCGGTTTTATAACTTTTGTGAGATTTTTGTTATTGCTCGCACCAATTTTCGATGAAGGTGATGGTGATGGAGTAAGTTTAGGCAAGGGCGAATAAAGAAAGCGTGGTGAAGAAGAAATTTTATTCTCTTTCGAGAGATTTAATTGTTTGTTGTTTTTGTTCTTGTTTAGATCACTAGACAAAGGCACTGGTTTAACTATGGAGCGGGTTATACGCATTGGTTTCACTAAGTTATCGAATTCAGATTTATGCTCAGCGAAGAAGCGGTATAAGTCTTTGATAATTGGTATGCAACTTAAAAAAGATATGTTTTTGCATATACTACACTTCCAAAAAATATTTTCATTAGATTTAAGCGTAGGTAGCTCGGTCGGAATCAGTAAGTTTTGTGCATTTAAAATGAAAACCGGACTGGCAAACTCTGCAAAAAATCAAATCACTTTTGGAAATTACATTCAAAGCATTGCATTTCCATAATGAAAAAAAAAAGAAAAAAAAAAAACAAGAGAAAGTAAACTTATATAGAACAAGGTCTGTAATTAGAACTGTCTGTAACGAGAGCGAGACTGAAAGTGAATTGTAAAATCCATCCATTAAATAGCTTTAACTAAATGCAATTTTGTGATTTTTATTTTAAATCTGTGAAACAGTTTTTGCGAAAAAAATCGTATGGTAGGTACTGTTAAGAAAACATGTGGGGGATTTGAAAATAATTAATAACTACCAAGTGCGGAACCTTCAGAGAGGATTCTAATAAATCATAATTTAGCCTTTCAACTATTCAAGTCCTTCCATTATGCGATACAAGATTTTAAGCAGTTATGAAATGAGGGTCTTTGTGGCACGCTCACGATGCATCTCAATCGAATACTTCAGTTAAAGCAAATAATTAAAATATTAATTAACATAGTATTTTGAAGAAATTTTTATAATATTCAATTTTTCAAAAAAAAAAAATAGTTTTGGGCCTTACGCTACCCATGGATTTTATGTGAAATCAGTTTGGAAGCAAATAAATCGGATTCCAATTTATTATAAGAATAATTTATAAAGGTATATACATTTTTCTTTCTACTTTTAACAAAATTGTCTATAAGCACAAACACATTTTTTGCAAAAAATTAGTTGATGTTTTTTTAATAGTTTTATGCGTACCATGTATAATAATAACTGATTCCTTTTTTCTATTTGTCTATATAATTGTCCATATTTTTGGCGAATTTGTATTACAAATTTGTCTGCAGGTATGTATACTTACGCATAAAAACTATATTGTTTACGAAGAAAGTTATTTGATTTCTGTTTAAAAATAGTTAGTATGTTTTACCTACAGTTGTGTTCATGAAAATAGCAGTGCTCTCCAAATAAAACAAAAAGGCTTTCATTATCAACGTTATAATATATTTCACTTAACTTCTAATAACAATTTAAGGTATTTCATTTATATTAACAGAAAAAATTAAAATTGATTTTTTACCGTTACTTTTATCACAGTAAGAAGCGTTTTTAAAATTTATGGCTGTTCACAAAAATAGCAGTGCATCTGAATGTTCTGAATCTATAACGCAAAAAGTTAGAAAAACTGTAAAAAAGTTATATGAAACTATATTGATATTTTAGCTTACCATTAATACTTCGTAGCATAACCATTGTTTTTTATAACGGAAATGCATCTGCGTGGCATGGAGTCCACTAAAGTTTGACACCTCTCGACTGATATTGCGTTCCACGAATCTCGCACTACTTCCCACAATTCTTTCGAATTCTTCGGTTTCGCTTCATGAACCACATTCTTAACATCCCCCACAAATTTTCAATGGGGTTAAGATCAGGGCATTGAGCGGGCCACTCCATAACGCATAAATTGTTCTCCTGGAACCATGATTTTGCCCTTTTTGAAGTGTGCTTTGGGTCATTGTCTTGTTGGTATACCCAAACCAACCGCATTTCCTCTTCAGCATAGGGTAACATGACCTCCTCGAGAATTTTAGCATATTCAGCTCTATCCATTATACCCTTAATGGGATAGATAGGCCCAACGGCATAGTAAGAAAAGCAAGCCCATATTATATTTTTCGCTCCGCTATGCTTCACTGTTTTCACAGTGTATCGTGGATCGTTTGCTGCATTTTGTGGTCTTCTTACATACTCCCGACGACCCTTGGATCCAAAAAGAACGACTTTGCTTTCATCGCTCCACAGAATATTCCTCCATTTCTCTCGTGGCCAATCTCGATGCGCTTTGGCAAACTCCATTCTCTTTGCCACATCCCTTTTTGTCAACAGTGGTACCTTGCGTTGACTTCGGGCTGGTAATTTGGCATCCAAAAGACGTCTTCGTACGGTTACAGCGCTTATAGACAGTTCAAGCTTATCTTTAATTTCTCTGGAGCTTATGGAAGGGTTCTGTTTAGCTAACTGAATTAATTTTCTTTCAGTTCAAACACTCGTCATCCTTTTTGGGCCGCGTGTTTCCGGTTTATTCTGCCATTTTATAGCGTTGCTTATCTTTTTTGCTGAACATCCTAAGATTTCCTGAATATCCTGGTAAGTTTTCTCCTCCAAACGTAGTTTTCTTATAAAACTTCGAGTTTCTTCGTTGCAATGTTTTGACCGACCCATTGTTTATTTTTGAGCCAATATTTTATAATTTTTTCTATAATATTATCTTGAGAATACTAAAAACTGCAAATAGTAAAATTTTTACTTACCGAAAAATAAAAAAAGAGAATGTTAAACACTTTTTAACTTTAAATGCAAGACACTGCTATTTTTATGAACACGTTATATTCAGAGAGCTTGAACAAATGCGTCTACAACGGAAAAAGTAAGGTTCAATTACAAACTCAAAGCCTCAAATATAAAAATGAAAGACCGTTAGATGCAAATAACAGGTCAATTTTTTTTGTAAGAATCTGCGTCTTTAAAATTATTGACTAATTAATAAAGTGTGACCAGCACTGCTATTTTTATGAACACAATTGTACATACATACATATATCAAACATTTTTAAACTTGGTATTAGTAGGTACCCACCCATTTTTTTTTAATTTTAAGCAATTTTCTATAGTAGTCCAAGATGCGACCATGAGATCACTAAGCTTATCCTGTTAATGGTTATAATATAATAACACAAAATCATTTATTCTTAGCATTAATATTTTTACAAACACAATCAATTTTTCTATGGATCTAAGTTAAAAAATTGCACTCAAATCAAAACTAGAAGTGCCCTTTCTTTTCAAAAATAACTTTAAAATTCTGGCAACTGTGATAAGCTGCTTAAATCCATAAAACAATATTTTTGAGGTCAAATATGTGTATTAGTCGCACTGTCCAAAACAATTCTGACAAGGCCGAATTTTGGTGTAAAGCTCTATTTTCACGTCTTAAGCAGCTTTTTAATTTTTTTGCTGTCGGAATCAAAAAATTGTAATGCATCGCATAAATTTGTGATGCGTTGCGTCATCTTGATTTTGACATTTTCAATGCACATTTAAATTTATGTCGGATATACGTATGTCTGATTTATCAAGCGGAACAGTTATCATGATACAAAATTCTTTAATTTCGTAGAAATAGCATACATATATTTTCAGCCGATCTTTGTGTAAAACTTCACATTTATTTATGGAGAATTTTTTCGCTATGATTATATCTTTAGCACTTCCGAAAAAGAGGCAGTTGACTTAGTGTTTCAAAGTAGGGCTCTTGATACCCGCATACCCGGGTAATTACCCGGGTACCCGAGTACCCGCACTTACGGGTATTACCCGGGTACCATAATTTCGGGTACCCGCTTTCTTGCGGGTACTCGGTAAAATCTGGGTACCCAAAACATATTCGTGTATTGTTATAAAAAAACCCTTAAAGAAAGATTGAAGACCATAATTATATTATTTCTCTGCCGCTTACCACTTTTAAAGGTAGGTTGAAGAAAGATGCACGATGTTAATTGTAAATACAACAAAAAGTTTTCTGAGAATTATCTTAATATTTTTCATTATGATAGAAGGATCTTTGACAATTATGTGTGAAACAAAATTGTGGCCAAATGCTCGCCACGGCTTCGGTGGCATACCTCTATCCGATGGTCCATATTTTCAATGACTCTGAGACATAATTGATCGTGATTTTTTTGGTCAGCATAATCGCCCAAATGTGTCAACAATCGGTAAAATTGTGCGCAAATTTCAGCAAACCGGATCTGTAGCAAATGATAATCCACGAATGATTGTTGCAAAGCCTATGGATCCACAAAGAGTGACTGGTTGGTGCGGTTTATGGGCTGGCGGCGTCATCAGGCCGTACTTCTTCGAAAATGAGGTCGGCCAAGCAGTAACTGTGAATGGTGTTCGCTATCGCGAGATGATAACGAACATGGATATGGACATGGTCAATATGTGCTTCCAACAGAATGGTGCCACTTGCCACACAACCAACGAAATTCAAGGGCCGTGTTATCCCACATCGTGGCGATGTTAATTGGCCTCCACGATCATGTCATTTGACACCGTTGGACTTTTTTCTTTGGGGATATTTAAAAGAAAAAGTGTACGTCAATAAGCCAAGAACAATTCAAGAGTTAAAGAATGAGATAATTCGGCACATTAACGACATTGAACCTCAATTATGTCTCAGAGTCATTAAAAATATGGACCATCGGATAGAGGTATGCCACCGAAGCCGTGGCGAGCATTTGGCCGATATTTTGTTTCACACATAATTGTCATATATCCTTCTATTATAATGAAAAATATTAAGATAATTCTCAGAAAACTTTTTGTTTTATTTACAATTAACATCGTGCATCTTTGTTTAACCACCCTTTACAACATACATACTTAGATAAGTAGTCGGATTTTGATTCGACTAAGTAGCCCTGGTTAAAAAAAAAACTAATATAAATATAAACAGATTCATAACAACATTTTTAAACGGATTCATAACAATTTTTTTTTTTAATGTATCTTCATATCAAAAACGTTATGATTTATGAATGCATTCTCAAACATTATATTTTGCAGTGTGTTTTACATTCGCGTCTAAGCTATTTTGTCTCAGAATATTGCTTTATTCTTGGGCAGTAGAGCTGTGCAAATCGTTCATCAAATGATCGAATCGTCCAACAATCAATTACGAAAATGATCCGATCATTTCAATCAATCGATCATACGATCATTTTCATTTCACTGAAATGATTCAATACTGTTCCTATTCGATTTTTATTTCGATTTCGATGATAAGATTGACTTGTGGCTTTGATAGTTCTCACAAAATACTCTGTTACTGTAAACCAAAAATTGCCAAATAACATCGAATGATGGCTACTTTGTACATGGAATAAAAAGTGTCAAAAAATTCAAGAAAAAGATATTTTATTTGTTGCTTCGGAAAAGAGCAATTTTAGGGCTTTCCGCTAACATTTGGTACAAAATAGTCTTTGTACATCAAAACTGAATTCGTCCTCTATTCTTTAAGTCGTAAACTGACAAATTACATCAAAGGATGGCTACGATGTCGATTGATTAAGAAACGTCTAAAAATACAAAAAAAAAAGAGATTTTATTTTTTGCTCCGGAAAAGATAAATTTTAGGGCTTTTTCGGCTGACATTTTGTACGAAATATACTTTTTACGTCATAACTGAATTCGTCCTCTATTTGTCAAGTCATAAACTGTCAAAATCCATCAAAGGATGGCTACGATTTCGATGGATTAAGAAACGTCCAAAAATCCACATTAAACATACCGGATCCTGATACAGCAAATAACATCAGTTCAACAATTGTTTTTGCGGCCTACAACATCAACAACCGGCTCGATCAATCATGTTCTTCAATGCCAAGTTCAACCCAGAAATTCTAGTCCATCGTGCGTTTGGCTTTCATAATCCACATTGATTGAATCGGAATAAATGGAATGGAGTAAATCATGATAAATCGAGTCAACTGATATCGAAAATCGAGACTCATTGAAATTATTGAGATTGAAATAGAAACTCGAGAATCCAGAATCATCTAAATGTTTGAGATTGAGATCGATTAAAATGATTGATTTTGATCATCAATACTTTTCGATGATCGGATCAAGAAAATCGAATCAATCCTGATTGACACAGCTCTATTGGGCAGGGATTAATTAATTAATAATTATTGAGAAATCATTTGGATTCTGGATATTTCTTTTTATAGAAAAGAATGTAAAGATGCAGATCTAAGAGCAATGTGAAGGAAATTAGTGAAAACTTATTCACATCAGTGTATTTTCAATAAAATTTAAGTACAACATGATGCTTATGGATATAAAAATCACATTTCACTTCTTCTCTGCTTCCTCTTTCTGTGAAATATTATTTTATAAGCAATTGTAGCATTTTTGAGTACTGGGTACCCGTAACACGACATTGTCGGGTACCCGCCAGTTGACATATCCCGGGTACCCGCAAATTTGGGTAATACCCGCATTATACCCGCATACCCGGGTTTTTGATGAAATGGGTATTACCCGGGTAAAATCAAGAGCCCTATTTCAAAGTTAAAGATCCTGGTGTATAACTTGTCAGGTGAAAAGCTACTGAGCGAGAAGTAAATATTTAAAATAAACCCCCTTTACGGTACACAAAATACGACATTACAATAAAAACATTATGCGTTGGCTATGAGAAATAATGAGAATTAATTGTGTGGTCATTGGAGGATTGCTGCATCAATACGAAAAATCCATCATGTAGGAAAGAATAAAAATAAAATGCACGACTGTGTCGCACGAATTTGCTCCTATATATTAGTCTAAGAATATAAAAAACGAATGTTATTAGAGAAAACTGTTCATAAGGATAAAATTTATTTTTAAACTCTTTTAGTAGTAAGAGATAAAAACATAAATTATAGGTCATTGTAGTGGTTTCCTAAAAAAAATAACCTATTATATACAATGTTTAAGAGTGAGTAGACGTATTTTCTGTCTTGTCCGGCAAACCTTGTATTTTTATTATAATTAAAACTTGTATAAGTTGATATAGTGCTAGCAATCAATTTTTTGTGTGAAAAAGACAGAATTTCTTTTTCGTTGTTACTTAAAACTTGCATGAAAACACAATTTCCATACACATTGTGAACTTTGTAAAGTTCTTAAAATGAATTTTTTTTGTTATATCACACAAAGGCGTTATATATTATATATACATATAACATATACATACATTGCACTTGCACTTTTGCACAGTGTTTTTTTTCACTCTCTTTTTTCGATTTCTCTTATCGATTCACGAAATATGGTAGGAGGTACTAAAGCCAAAGATTCAGCTCTCCTCAAAAGTTACTAGAGTTACTAGGACTGGTTCAAGTTCCAGTACATCATAAAAATCAACAACAACAACTACTCCACTTAAGCTTGAGGATCAGCTTAGTAAGCTCTCCGACGACATTTTGACCCGTCTCACCACAACATCAATCTCCCAACCAATTTTTGAGGAAAGACTAGCTAAACTAAAGAAATGATGAATCTCCGAAATGATTTTTGAAAGCGCATTGGACTCATAGAACACAAAATTGAAACTCATATAAAGGAAGTTGATAACTCACTTTGTGATTTGCGAGAAAGAGTGAATAAAATCGAATTTCGTTCTATTGCAATTCAAACTGATGTGCTGCAAAAAGAGGTAGCTGAATTACAATTTAAATGTGATGCTTTAGAGAGGAAAGATCTTGCATCTGATGCTGTTCTCTTTGGTATTCCGCAATTGCCCGGAGAAAGTGTAAAGATGATTTTTGAGAAAATATGTGCCACCATAAGTTGTCCTATTCCTACAATGAAAGCTGTCTTTCGATCTCGAGCCGAAAATAAAAATAAGAGCGAAACTAACGATCCTCCCATAATTTTAAAATTTAACACTCCCAGAGAGAGAAATTCCGTTTTTAAATCCCTAGCTGATTACCGTATTGCTACCAAACGTAAGCTGTGCCTGTAAGATGCCAGCTTCTCTTCGAACAATCACAACCGTTCCATTTACATACACGAAAGCCTAACGCTGAAAAATCGATCGCTTCTTCAGCATGCCATCAATTTAAAGCGGCACCATCCGCAGAAAATTTTCTCTGTATTTACTTTTAAAAGAGAGTGAAATTGGAAGACCAGTACTTATACAAGATGACGATTCCCTGCGTGTCATTGCCGCGAGATGTCAAAACGATGATGCAATAGAAGAAACTACAAACAATGTTTAATGCATGTACTTTTATATTAAATTATATTTTATCTTAGTTATCATTCTTTCTTTTTTCTCTTTTTTCTGTTTCTTCTCTATCCTATTTATATTTATATGTATTGCCTTTGCTAAAAATGTTAAATGATGTTGTAAGCTGTTCTTTGATAAAGAGGAACATTTTTGCTTTCATTGCGTGTCGTTTGTCTTTCTTTTAATGTTTTCAAGGCGAAATAGCTCGAAGTGATAATAATGTGAATTCCATAGGCCATGGGACAATATATACAGAATACAATTATCTGACGATCAAGTTGAATTTCTTAATACAAATTTAAATTCTCTAATTGATACCCACATACCAATCAAAAGAAACACAGTTAACGGCAATGCAAAATCCTGGTTTACTAGAAACATTATGTAGATTACTGATAGAAAAGCGTGACCGAGCTTACCACCGTTGGAAGCGTTTTCGAATCGAGAATCAAAAATGCTCGGTTTTTGGGTAGTCTTAAATGAATTGTGCAATTATTTGGAGTCATATTTTCAAAAAATTGGATCCGACCGCATCCGACCCCGCTTCATGAAGCGTTTTTAAAAATCTCCCTTAGAGCTGAGAACTCCTAAATAAAATAAGTTTGTTAACTGGAGAAGGGGGTAGGGGCATCTTTGCATTATAAATAAAATAATAACTAACATTAAGAAATCTAAAACTATGAAACAGTGCATACATTGACATGAATGAAAGAGGGAGGGGCTAGGGGATTCTCCCTTTATCAATTAAATCTTATATGCTCGGGTTAAAGAAATTTTTTCTTTAGGTTATCATTATTTGTTATAGATTAAATGCTAAAACAAAGTATGGCTCTCACGCTAATGTTTTTTTTTTTTCTTAATGAAAAAAAAACGTGGCTTGAAACAGAATTTAACAAATTAACCTTTATAAAACCACCCTCATCAACCGCTTACAACACTAATGAACAGTTTGATAACTTCAGTGAGCGACAAAAATAGGCTTAAAACCGAAGCTTTACGTCAAAGTACATGCAGCACTACGCTTCTTTTAGCCGAAAAAATGAAGCTGAAAGGTGAAGTTAACCCTAATGCTTCAAAAGTAATAGATTTTTTAATAAAATACCATAAAAAGGCAAAAGAAATTATAAACATATGTATGTATATGTATTGACTCGAACAATATTCAATATAAATAACATTTAAATTAAAGTGTGAAAGATGTCTCGAAATACATATTTAAAAACAAAGTGCAAAAATGCACATCAAATTTGTAATATAAATTAAGAGCAATAAATATTAGGTAATTGTTCTTCATCCATAAAATTTATTTTATTTGCCTAAAGCTAATATTTAAAAAATTCTAAGTTTCAGGGGTTATGTTAAGTACAACATAGTGAAAACCGTTTCAAAATCCATCCATTATTTCAAAAGTTACAGCTCATGTTTTCGTTCCACTGTGCACCGTTTTCGAGAAAAATACGATTTTCGAAAACCATTTTTTAACATTTGTATGGTAGGGAATCGTTATTTTTGGGTAAGAAAATTTTTTTTCTCACATCTTGTAGATTATATTGAGAAACTTGTTAGTAAGATTAAAAAAAATCTAGCATGGGGTTTTCGAAATATTGAGTTTTGAATAAAAATTTGAAACTTTTTTTAAAAATCCAAAAAAAATTTATATTTTTTGGTCTTAAAAAAAAAGAAAAAAATTTGTGGGGAAAAAAATTAAAAATACTATCTTCCAAGTTTGAAGAAAATCGGCCGAGCCAGACTGTAGTCGAAAAGACAGAATCGCGAGACCCACTTTTTGTCTTCGCTATCATCGTCATGTCAACTTTAATCAAAATCTCGAGTTCGATTTTTTTTACGAATACATAACTTGTGTTATAGTACCTATAAGTCACAAGTTAAAATACAGAAAAGAATATTCATGAGGTCAAGACATTCAAATCAATATATTCATAAATTTAAAACCAACGAACCTTCTACTCAAATCCAATACAAGAATTTGCATAGACAAGGGGCAAGTAGTACCTATGTCAATATCAGGAATTTGTTATCTATGTAATTGAAATCAGAGTAGTTCTTTGGAAGGCTACTTTGGATCTGGGAGTAAAATAACTACTTCTTTAAATAAATGTTTTAGTAAAATAAATACGAGTAGAAAAGACCATGAAGGAAAAATTACTTTTGAAAATACACTAGAAAAATCTACGTCCGCAGGAACCTTGAGCCTTTATTATCCAAATCGAATGTCTTATATTTTTTTTTATAATTTACACGCACTAAAGGGATTATGACTATCCTTCATATGTTTTAGCGGGAGCGTAACGGAATCCCGCTTTTTATAATCCCGTTTTTCAAAAATCCAGCAAAAAAAGTTTTGAAATACCGTCCTCTATAATACCGTTTTATAAAAATACCGCTTTTTACAATCCCGTTTATTCAAAATCCCGTTCTATTATAATACCGCTTTTTAAAATCCCGTCTTATACCGCTTTTCCCGTTTTTTAGAATACGTAGCTAAAACTTATTGATTTTATGTTGGTTATTTTCAAGATTCTTTTTAAATGTTAAAGAAACTTTGCATACACCCAAACTCGCACCTACCCCAAATCCTATAGTGTGGCCAAGCCACCCCTTAGATACCTCACTGTTTATACGTCGTAATAAGAAGCGCGATTATAAAAAACGGGATTATAAGAGACGGGATTTTAAAAAACGGGATTATAAAAAGCTGGATTTTAAAAAAGCGGGATTATAAAAAACAGGATTATAAAAAACGGGATTATAAAAACGGGATTATAAAAAGCGGGATGTCGTACCCAACTCAGCTATACTCTGTTCAATTTATATTTACAGCACAGGGAAGATAGGATATTTGCCTTTAGGAGCATTACTTGCCGTAGGAGCATTACAAATTGCCGCAAATCTCAGAAAAATATTTGCTATCAAAAGCTCGAAAAAGCTTAAATCCTGAAAGTTACGTAGCACAAACCGAAGAAATTGCCACATGAATTTCTATCAACTCGATAATGGTAACTCTGATTCACTGTTTTTTTTAATAAACACAATAAGGGTTGATTGCAAATTGGCGATCAGTCTCCTTTCAGTCTTTCACCCATGGAGGAGATAGGTCATGGTGGGATGTACGTGAACTCAAAGAAGATTACACAAACAATTTTAATGTAACTCAGTGATTCTCTTTCTTATTTCAGTGGCAATTTATTAAGTTAAGGTGCCGTACAAACAGCAGCGGGCACCAGTGTTTCTGATAAAGCTCTCCCATAAGACCTGTTTTGCAAATATAAATTGAATAGAGTATAAGACTTATTGATTTTATGTTGGTTATTTTCTAGATTCTTTGAATGCTAAAGAAACTTTCCATACACCCAACCTTGCACGTACCCCAAATCCTATAGTGCGTCGTAATTATAGAAAACGGGATTATAAGAGACGGGATTTTAAAAAGCGGGATTTTAAAAAAGTGGGATTATAAAAAGCGGGATTTTAAAAAAGCAGGATTATAAGAAACAGGATTATAAAAAACGGGATTATGAAAACGGGATTTAAAAAACGGAATTATAAAAAGCGGGATATCATACCCAACCCGTTTTAGCGCAGTGCGAGCGGTTTAGGAAAGTGGGAGAGGATTTAAGAGGAGATACCGATGCACATTGGTTTTGAATGTCTGAACATTATAATGGGAGGGAAACACAGTCGGGTAAAGCATTCCACATTCGTGTGTCTAAAGAAAGAACCTCTGAGTTCAACTAAACGTCCGAAATTGGACTCAAGGGTAAACTGATGGGCATTCCTTGAAGCGCGTGTATTACGGTTAAAAAGTTTAAGGGGAGGAATGCAGCTGGCCATTTCACTAGAACAGTGTTTATAATAAAAATAACGTTAAAATACTGAAAGACAAGGAACATTGCGACGGTGCTCAAGAGTTTCAAATGTTAATGTTCTATTTTTATCACCTATCATTTTTAAAGCTCTTTTTTGAATTCTATCCAAGTGAGTTATTGGAGCACCTGCCCAAATATGGGAATTATATGAGCAATGAGCTTTGGACGAATATAGGCCTTATAGATGACAGCCAGATCAGAAGGGGTAACAAATTTCTTGCACAGTCGAAGGAAACATAAGCACTTATCAGCGTTTTTAGCGACGTCGAATATATGGTCATTCCATACAAGGTGGTCTGTGATACACATACCGAGAACTGAGAGCTGTGGCACACCAGCATTTATTTTATGGACTTCAGATTTAAAACCGTCCAATACAACTTGTATTGAGCGGTTTGAAAGGTAGTGTCTAGTCCATCGAAGAAAAGATTCATCAATATCAAATGCACGCATTATCGATACAAGAGCTTGATGCCAAACTCTATCAAATGCTTTTGAAATATCCAGTGCAATAATCTTACTTTCTCCAAAACGATGTAAAGATTTGTGCCACTATTCGGTGAGATATACCATCAAATCACCAGTGGACCTATTGTTACGAAAGCCATACTGCCGGTCATTAAGAAGCTTTCGTTCTTCAAGATATTTCTTGAGCTGATAGTTTATCAGCGTTTCCATGACCTTAGAAAGAAGGGATGTAAGTGCAATTGGACGATAGTTAGAGTGGGAAGAAGATTCGCCTTTTTTAGGGACAGGCTGGACAAATGCTGTTTTCCATCGGAAAGAGACCAGTACAGTAGGGCAGATAGAAAAGCTTACGCAATGGTTTTGCCAGCGTTGAAGAACACCTCTTCAAAACAATTGGGGCGATACTATCCGGGCCAGCGAATTTATGTATATCGAGATCTTTCAGTACTCTTGCAACTGTACGAGTGCGAAAGAATATTTGTCCTATATATGATGTTGTTAGGAATTTCAGGATTATAAAATAGAATCCGAATAGGCACACAGGAATGATAACTTAATGTTTAATTAAATAAATCAAAAATTGTATAGTGATTCTCTTCGCATTTTATAGAACTGATGCTGGATTAAAAGATAATATTTTTTTATTTATTATTGTGAAATCACTAGCTGTTTTACCCAAAATTATGAACTGCAGATGAAGACCAATAGAATATGTAGATACACATATCTGACACAAAATAAATACAAACATACATATATATGTGTGTAATGTATGTATGCAACTAGATAATCTTAGTTCTTAGAAAAGAGGATTTTTTGTTAAATCAGCATAAGCAGAAATAAAACGCATTTTTAAATTCCTATAGATTTTACTTTTTATTATCTACATAAATTAAAACAAAATAGACTTGAACTTTAATTTATCGTTCTTAAGCTTAATTCTTTGGATTGAAATTCTTAAAATATGACTCATCATTTTACGCTTTTGTAAGCATTAAATGTCTATGTACACAACGTGTCTTCTTTATTTTCTTAAATTAATAATATATTTTTCAATAAATAGAAATAAATTATATAAGTAAATTGATTGTCCCTAGGTCCACAGCAGCGCCATATTATACACCAGTAACGGTACAAATGGCCATTGGCCTCCAAACAACCACCGAACAGATTGTGGCGAAAATGAGTTCATTGGAGCACCCTCCGCCTCCATTAGCATATGATAAAGACACAGGCTTGGCTGTTTAACGAAAGTCGTAAAGTTTGGGTACTGTATTATTTCAGATGGCTAAAAAGAAAACGAAAGTTATTTTTTTAAAGCAAGATAATATGCTTTGTTTTAGGTTCTCACAATTGATATTGATTCATTAGATACTCGACAAAAGGTCATGTGCTTTCCAGTGATCATGCTTTGTTCTACTCGTTTTGTAAATAGTGGCTCTGACCATGGCAACTGGTTTAGATGTGATAGAAAAGTTCTATCATGAAATTCCACTGGATCCGAAATAATTAACTTATCTAATAAATATTATTTATTTATTATTAATACAAAATACAAATTTCAATTTTCTTTTACTACTTACTCAACAAAGATTCTTCATAGAGCAAATCCTCTTCGTCAGCATACGTCGTAGATCCCTTGGTTCGGTTGTTTTTTGGAGTTTTTGGGAAAATTGTGTTTGGTAATAAGTCAAGAATATTTCTAAAAATATTAAATTAATCTTCTTAATGTTTTATAAGAATCATTTAAAGCTAGTTTTTCGGAAAGAATAAAAATAAAATAATATTTATTATAGAGTTCGTGCAATGTCCAAATTTAAAATAGTTCCTATTGTACAACATTTTACCAAAATAAAATTAAAATTTTAAGCAATCTGAACCAATTGAAAAAAGCATAAACTCATTCTTTAAGCGCAAGCATTCTTTTTAGTGAAAGCATTTGTAACATTATTTCTTTTATATAAGTTGAGTACTTCACACAACTAAATATTTAAAAAAATAGACAAAATAACATTAGTACAGAAAAAACAACGATATAAATTTGGTAAGGCATCATGGTTTTTATTCGCTTCATGTCATTGAAATATAATAACCAGTAGGTAGCAACCGCAATAATCATGTGACTGACAGTTCATTTGAAAATCTTGCTCTCAACAAAATTTGGCCAAATATATTAGCTAATATATAAATATTTCTACTACTTCAGCTCTATATCTTTTTTTTGTAACGTTATGCCTGATTAAGTTTTCAAATATTTTTCAATACTCCGACAGTAGATCATTAATTTTTTCATTAGGAACCTTTACTTAAACAGGAAGCTTCACAGACATAAGCATTGAAGTTTCCAAGTGTTCCTGCGCCATTGTATTTTGTAACTTGTTCTTAATATATTTATGTTTCGAAAATGATCACTCGCAAACTACTTGTGTGCATACAAATGCCATAAACAGCTCATAAAATCTTTCATCAGATTGGGAATCGAAAAAAAAGAGTGCGTGTACTTACGTACGCGCGCTTGAAGCAAAACTTCTTTTCGCTCAAGCAAAGCCTCTGTAAGATTGTAACCTATAAACGCACAAACATTTTGTACAAACCAATATAACAACTAATTTTTGATTAAGATTATAATGAATTTACAAATTGGTATTATAAACAAAATAAAGTTGACGAGAATCGCTAAGCCACTATAATTGTGTAGGCACATGTTCTGTAATTTAGCCAGCCAATTAGTTTTCAAATCGTTGAAAAATATATCCATTCATTTCATTCCTCACTTATTGTCTCTAACAAAAAATGAGTTCTGTGAAATAGATGTAAAGTACTATTTGGGTGTGTTCCCCTTTTGACGATACGGAAATCTACTTTTGGTTGGTTTCTGACATTACCTTTTAGTGCTTGCAAATTGAAACATGTAAAAATCACTTCCAAATAATTTTTTTTTGAAATATTTGTTCGAATTTAAAATAGTTTGCAAAATAAGTAAGGAATGCTTGAATTGGAATTCATAACTGTTTCAATTATACAAATGATGCAATTAGTTTTAGAATGACAGCTTGATCTATCTGGCACTTTCTTAAATTTATTGAGAAAATCAAGAAAGTCATGTCTAACTTTTGTTTGTTGCCAAGTATGTTTGTTGTGCACAGATGGCGCTTTTTCAATGCACATGATTACTAAGCTGGGAGCACTTCATAAATCGTGAAAGGACACTAAAATGGTGACATTAAAATCCAATTGAAAACGACAGACAAAAGTTTTTTTATACGAGTAACTATGCCCGATTTATAATGCGAGGAGAGCGAGACATGATTGACTTTGAATGTCATCTTTTTGTTGTTATAAAATCTTCCCGCAATACTCAATGCCTAGAAATTTTTCACGACGAGATTTAGTTAAATCATATGTTTTTTCTCATTGGCACTCATTTAATTTCGAAATAGCTTCAAAAAGTCGTCAGTAAAAAATCGTCGTAAGCAATTTTGTCAGATGTCGACATTAAAATCCAAATGAAAACGACAGACAAAAGTTTTTATAATTATGTCCGTCACCTTTTTGTTGCTCGGCCCTATCGAGGTAACCGTCGCGTCGGAGCGGAATTCTCTCCGATTTTCTACGAATCGGAGACATTTTGCTTCAAGGTATTTCTCCGATCAGCTATTCGGAAATTCTGTCCGACGAAATTCAACGCATGCTATTTGTGTGCGATGAAGCACTTCTAATGGTCTTATTTTTGACACATACAAACAAAATTTTCTCCGAAATCCTCCGACAAAGTTCTTGTTGCGGAAAGTGTTTTCTTTTTAAAGAAATTTGTAATTAAAATGTAAGTAATAAAGAAATTAACTTTATTTGCGTTAACTTGTCTTACCTTATACTTATGGTGATTATTTTATAAAAAATTATCTAAAATATATCGCATTTTCGATATATCGGTTAATTAGCACATCTCTGTCTGAAATTTATATCCATCGCAATGCGTCGTTGGATTTCTGTTAAATTTCTTCCGATGAAAGCTACTACGAACCGAAATTGAATTTCCGATGAAGGATGAGTTGCGGAGAATGTTCCGCTCCGACGGTTACTTCGATAGGGCTGGTTATAAAATCGTTCCGAAATTTCTTTGTCTTGGAGCGTAAATTCAATATTTATTTTCTAAACAATATAATATAAAAATAATATAATGAAACATAAGCCCATATGTTTCATTTCAGCAACCAAACAGATGTAAAACTAAAATAAATGTGCGCGACTGTTTTTACTTCATTTATTAATTTAATTTAACGTGACGACGATAAATGCTTTATTACGTACATATTCTCATCTGCTTTCATAGTTTGAAACAGATTTTACAACAACGACGATGTTTCATCACGCTCACATCTCTTTTTACTTGTGACTTATAGGTACTATAAGTCAAGTTATGCATTCGGAAAAAAAATCGAACTCGAGATTTTGATCAAAGTTAACATTACGATGATAGCGAGGACTAACAAAGTGGATCTCGCAATTCTGTTTGTCTGTCTGTTCGACTACAGCCTAAGCGGTTCGGCCGATTTTCTTCTTGGTAGATATCGTTTTGAATTCGCTTCGCCCCTATGTTAATGTTAAAAAATGGTTACCGAAAATCGTATTTTTCTCGGAAACGGTTCCGGAAATTTTGCTAATATTTTTTCTTTCGATTAATTTCTACGATCTATAATTTAATAAAAAAAATTTGAAATTAAGATATTACTGACTGTGCCTACCATAGAACGATTTTTTCCAATTTTGAATTTCTCATTTTCAATTTCGCCATAACGGATTTCAATGAAATTTTTTATAGACAAGCTTCTAAAAAGTTTAAAAAACATTGCATTTTAAAACTTAAAAAAAAATCTTTTTTTGAACTTTGAAAAAAAAAAATCTTGTTTTTTTTGGAAAATTCGATATTTTAAAAACGGATCAAACATTTTTTTTGTAAATTAAATTTTTATTCGTACATTAATAAACACTTTAAATTGGTGTTCCAAAATTTTTTCTTAAAATGTTTTAAAAATTTTGTACATAAAAGCTTATTTTTTTAAGAAACCACTACAACAAATTATAATTTTGTTCTTGCATACACTAATTTTTGCTTAAAACACATGGCATCCTGTGCTTAGCTCCAACTGCTAAAGGCGTTGTTTTAGTCATTTGAAAAATGAATTTTATCCTTATGAACAGTCTTCTTTAATAACATTCGTTTTTTAAATTCGTAGTCTATTACATAGGAGCAAGTTCATGCGACCCAGTCGTGCATTTTACTTCTTATCGCATGCATTGTGTTCGAGCCAAAGGATTCTTCTAATTGTAGGCAATGCTTATTTAATTTTGTCACCGAATTTAAAATTCTTCACATATGTCAATGCTGGCTTATATTTGACAACAGGAAGTTTATTTACAAGTGCTTTTTTATATATTTCGCATTAATTATTTTGTAAATTTAAGTGCTTAGTTTTTAAGTCAAATAGTATATAAGTATTCAGTATTCTATCGGACAAAGTGTTTAATGTTCTAAATAAATAAAACGGTAAAAAAAGTCATATGTATTTGTTTCTGTTTTTTTTTTTACAAAGGAAGTGGTTTTCGATTGAGCCACATAATTCATAAAAAAAAGCTTTTATTATGTGCTGTTTCAATGAAATTATGTTTTTAATTGTTTTGTTGGTTAATTGGTGTTGGTTTCCATTAAAAGAACATTCTCTTTCAGTGATAAAAGATATTTTTAAAGTGTTTTAAATAACTTCCAACAAAGTTCGAACAATAATATGTAAAAACCATGTCGCTGTCTTTGATGGATAACGTGTCGTTTTGACATGTCACTGACAACCCCCAACGATGGAAAAGAAGTTTTACTTCAAAAATTACTTTGTTATCTTCTTCATTTTTCATCTCATTTTCATTTGGATGAATGCTATAATTTTGTGATATTTCCATGTACACTTAGTTGAGAGTCATTTTTATATTCGGCCAATATAAGCAAATTGGTCACTTCTGCGCGCAACTTAGCAGAAACTCAGGGAGAAGCTTTCAAGTGCATTTTTTTGAATTCCTTTTTCTAATAATTGCGGAAAGTTTTTAGGACCTAAACATGAAAAATCCGCTTCTAAACTACCATAAACCGAAAATCGAGATTTTTAAGCATTGATACAGGTATTTAATACGACATTGTACACTTTTAGCTTCGAATATTTTGTTAGCATTTAAAATCAGTTCATCTACAGTTTTTTCAGCAGACATTTTTTCTTTCTTTAAAAACAAATTGAAGCCTTATGACATTATCTGATTTTTTTTTCTTTCAAGGACCTGTTTCCACAAGCTTCTTGGAAGCAATACATATCTTATAGAAAAAAGAAGTACATGTAAATAGTTTTCCAATAGGGATTTCTGAGCTTTGACAGGTGATTGTATTGTTGAAATTATATCTGCCGAATTAGCTGTCATTTATTTGTTCTGAACTTCCAAATTAACATGAAGAGTTATAGCGTTCAAAACAAGTACAAGTGATTAATTTGTATTATAAAAATCTGGGTTATCGAGAGTAGCATTTAGTGGGTGGTTTATCGAGCAACATTCCGCGCGCTTTTCCCATTTTATAGTCGCCATAATCGTCCTTTTAAAAGGACTAATCAAAACGGGGTCCATATTATTTGAGAACAACGTTGGCCAGGCCATCAACATCAACAGCGAGCGTTTTCGGCCAATGATAACCAATTTCTTTTAGCCCGAATTGGATTATGTATATGGACATCGACTTGTATTCTCAATAGGACGGCCGAGGCTATAGCTTGAACCAATTCAGTTGGCAATTCTACTGCGCAGGTCTCTTTAAATTTCTTTGCTCTACTCTTTAATTCTTAAAGAGACAGAAAAATCACTGAAAAAAAGAAAAAAAAGATATACATGCCGGCGTTGTTGTCAATGACGCTGCTGCGATCAGCGATCATACTGAAGCAATTAGGAGGGTGAGTTTTGTTTATAGCTTCGCTCACAGTAAAATATAAATGAATGTGATGGACTTTCTTTGAATAAGATATGATCATGGTTTACTTTTCTTTCATAGCTTGATGTCTAAAAAACTATTTCATCTCTGGTGAGATAAAAGGAAAAGATTTTTAGGTGTAAACTTTACTTCGAAAAAATAAAATTAATAATTTTTGTTTTTATTACTGGGACAAATTTCAGTTCACCTATAATAAAAAAATAAGTCTATTGCAAAATGCAATTGGGTTAGATAAGGAAAACTACCTGCAAGCTGCGACATAGGATTAATGACAAAAAGTTTAGGGATTATTGTTTATTTCTATGTTTTATGATTTGTGGCTTAGTAACAGAAAGGTTCCGGAGCGTTGTATTTATATTTATTTTTTGGCGTTAGTGTATATTTGATATATTTTTTTTTGACCTGTGGGGCTGGGATTAATTGTAGATTAGTGTTAATTAGTTAGATTAGTGTTTACGAGCTTGAACAATTTTTGACTACGAGTTTTTAAGAATGAATTTTTGCATCAGAGGGAATTAAGGTATTTAAATGATATGTATTTGCTTTGCTTTGCAATTCAGTTTAAAAAAAAAACAACCAAGAATAATATATTGAAATACATTTGAAAGAAATTTTAATGGATCCATTTAGAAAAGGAAAACCTATTGGAAGCCAGGCGCGTAAGATAGTTGTTAAGATATATAATGACAAACTGGAAGAAGCAAAGAATTCGTTTCTTGAAAATCCTGTGAGTTACGCAACAACGCAAACAGTGAAAACTACTGGAATTTCTGAACGTTCAATCAGAAGGAATATTAAGGAATACGAAGAGACAGGAGTTGTGCAGTCACTAAATAAAAAAGTGCAGCATACGAAGTGGAAAACTGGACTAGACGAATTTGACATCGCAGCTATTCGGCGTATAATGCACAACTTCCACCAGGAGGAAAAAATGATGAAATCCTTAAAAATGTTGAGACAACGAGTTCAGGAAGATCTGGAGTTTAACTTAAGTATTACGTCGTACCGTCAAATATAGAGATTCGTTTTTTAGTCGCACAACACGATTATGGAATAACTTACCCGGCACAGTTTCCCCCTGCCATTTCAATTTTAAAACATTCAAAACCAATGTTCATCGACACCTCCTTTCTCACCCCTCCTAATTTCCCCCTCGCCCGTGCTGTGTTTAAAACATTATAAGGGTCTCGTAACATACCCTTGAGCGCGAGTGAATTATAAAAAAAAAAAGAAGAAACGGATTTAGCTACAAAAAACTCAAAACAACCGGAAACTTCTCTGTGAAAGAAATGATATTAAACTCATGCGAGTGAAGTATCTAAGAAAAATCCGGGAATACAGAATAAAAGGATTTGATATCATTTATTTGGACGAAAGCTATATTCATAGCTCACATACAAGGCCACGGGCTTGGACTGATGACAATAGCAAATTCAAAGGGAAAGAGGCTGATAATGACGCATGCAGGTGGTGAAAAAGGTTTCGTGAAAAACTCCTTACTTTTATTCAAATCTGGAACGATAACGGGAGATTATCACTACGACATGAACTTCAAAAATTTCTGCAAATGGATCCAAGAACAAGTTTTGAATAACTTGGAGGAACCTTCAGTTATTGTAATGGACAACACCTCGTACCACAATAAATTAGAAAAAAACAAATTACTTCTGCTAGCAAGAAATCCGAGATGATACAATGGCTAACCGAAAACAATATTCCGCATACTATACAGATGTTGAAACTTGAACTGTATATATTTGGGCAACTGTCAAGGCAAGAGTAGGTTCACGAAACACAACATTCAATTTATTGGATGTTCAAAAATTAGCAGAGGAAGAATTTTCAAAAATAACGGCTGAAGACTGGCGAAAAGTGTGTGAAAAAGCCATAAGAACTGAGAACGAATACTTTTCTCACGACCTGACGTGGGACATAATTTCGGATTCAATTATAAATAATCCAGGTGACGATTCTTCAACCGACTATGAAAGCGACATTAATTCTTAAAACTAAGTGTATGTAAATGAACATTTATTATTTAAATTATATTATTCTTATTTATATTGTTTTTGTTTTATTATTATGTTTAATATTTATTTCTGAAGTACAAATTTATAATAATTATTTTAAGGTAAAATAAATTCTTAAAAACTCGTAGGTAAAAATTATTCAAACTCGTAAACACTAATCTAACTAATTAACACTAATCTACAATTAATCCCAAAACCCCACAGGTCAAAAAATAGTAAATACATATATCAAATGAACACTAACACCATAAAATAAATATAAACATAACGCCCCCTGAACCTTTCTGTTGCTAAGCCACAAATCATAAAACATAGAAATAAACAATAATCCCTTAACTATTTGTCAAAGCAAAGTTGAGTTAGGCACTGTAAGATTTAAGGAAAAATCTTTACTCATTAAATATCTTGTGCACCATTTTTGTTCTCTTAAATCCTCTCTCTGCGCAACCGACCGTTGGCCAACTGAATTGGTTCAAGCTATACATGCCAAATTCAGTCTGATTTATGCGCCAGCGGAATTCCTTGTCGAAATTTGTGTGTTTTGGCATATTTTGTAAAATATTAGCGTTTTTATGTATGGTCGAAATAACAGCTAACTGAAGATTTTGGATTTGAAAGAGAAGATTAGTACAGAGAAAATAGCTAAAGTAATTTTAAAAAGTATAAACTTGAAATCTGACCGGATTGGTTTTCAATTAAGTATATGAAAAAGTAAGCCTGGTTTCTATTAAAAAAGCCATGTTGACTAATCTGATAGTTTGAAATAGAATGAGAAAAAGAATACAAAAATAAATAAAACAATATGTATGTAAGCGAGTCGATTTACAACTCTCAAAATTCTGCATTCTCGTACAAAAGGTTTATTTTGTCATTATGTAATTCCCCTTCCAATACAAATAGAATCCTACTTATTCTGATTATTTTTTATTGGAATCCAAATCCTTGTTTGTCACTATACATATTATTACGAAACATTTTATTTTAAGTCAAGAAATAGTCAGATTTTTGTTTGTTTGTTTTTTTTTGAATAATTTTAATAAACTTTATTGCTTTGTTATCCCTTCCTTTACTTTGCCTAACAATAAAAATATAGTCCAAATGAATGTTTCACAAGACAATAATTTTGAATCTACTATAAGACACAACATGCAATTACTCTTGCCACATATAAGCCATATATTTGCATCATCGTGTTAAATGATACAAAATGAGCCCAGAACTGCTATAATTTATGTATCGTCTTAATCCAGAATTCGTTTTATTTATCATAAAAGTTTCAAAAATGTTAAGAAGTGCAAGTTTTTTTTATATATTCGAATCTTCTTTTTTCTAATTTGCAGAATTTCGTAAAACTGAGTACTGAAAAGTAGAATTTTCAATGCATTCTGCTGTACCTCTTTACAATCTCGCTTGAATTTTTTTAAAGACTGCACTGCCATCTAAACCATCTGATGCGCTTGCAAAACATCCATCTACCATGTTTACAAGGATTTTGAGAGTATTGACTTAACCTCGAAGACTAAAGACTAACGAATAAACGTGAGTCGTCAAAATGGTTTTGAAATTTAATAAATTCAATTTCAAATTCAACGCCTCAAATCTCACATTGCTGGACAATTTTGTTGACGTCGTTTTTTCTTCAATGCTGTTACGAGATTTATGTAAAACCCAATCAAATAAGTGATTATTTTGATGCCAAGATTAAGTTAATGAACCTAATTTGTCCCAAATGCGAGTTGTTCTAGACGGTTTTTTTTTCTCGGGCATACCTTATCTTCATAACTGATTTTTTGTCTGAAACTTCTAATCTACTTTTACTTTGCTGACGACAGCAACCTCTGCTTTTCATATTCGTTTCCAGACTTACAACCATGTTCTTGACTTCTAGAACTGAAACCGCAGCATAATGCCAGGCTCATTAGATTTTGAACTCGATAGCATTATACAATGGGGTATTAACATTCTCGTATAACTTAATGCTTCTAAAACGCAAAGCTGTCTTCTGTCGGCCAAGAAAAATATACCATTACCCATTTATGTCATCTCATTGCCCATGAATGGCAAAAATGAAGCGAAATGTTTAAATTTGTTTCCCTTTTGATCTGACTGCCATCTATAAGGCATACGTTCTCACAACACTTAAGTAAAATTATTTGTTCATTCATTGTCTTTACTCGTTTTACCCTTGAGCCTAACTTCGGACGAACTGTCAAATATAGGAGTTCTTTCTTTGGGGGCACTACTAGAATGTGGAATATTTTGGCCTTCTCGATTTTCCCCGTTCTTGTGATGTACAGGCTTTCAAGAATAATGTGAATCGACATCCCCTATTAAATCCTCTCAAGTTTACCTAAACGCTCGTTCTAACATTACATATATGAATAGCCATCCATAGCCCCTTCAGTATGTGAAAGTTATAAAAAAAAGTATTGGTTAAATCAAGAAAGCGATAAGAGTCATTGGCGCAAACATTTAAACAGTTCTCGTTTAAGCAATTAAATTAAAATTTTTTAATGGAATTTGTGCATTTGTGTAGGAGCCTCCAACGAAGCTGTAGAGACCTCCACCTAAGCGGTAGAGGTAAGGTCCTTCAACCGTACTGTAGGGGCCTCCAAACGAATTGCAGAGGCTTCAACTGAGTTCTAAGGGGTCTCGAAAAGACCCCAAGATAGGAGGGCCTCCAAGAGACCTACAAGTCTTCAGCAGAGCTGAAGGGACTCCAATCGAGCCATAAGCTTCTGCAATCGAGCTATTAGGGGCCTCCAACAGAGCTCTAGGGTCTCCAAAAGTGCTGCGTAGAAGCCCCCAAGACTCCCAAAAACCCTTTGACCCCAAATAAGTTCTATATTTACTATGGTGCTTCCATGAAAACCAGTTCTACGATAAAATTTTCTTTTAGAACAAAAAGTCTGTAGAGGCAAAATACCGGTACCCAGTGGCTCAGTCCGCCCCTGATTTATTGAGAAGTTCTAGCAGTTACTTTAAGCATATTTAGTTACCATAATTAGGCTTTTACCTTACCCGTTGTACAAAAAAAGATTTTCGACATCTGTCATATTCAGAGAATAGAATTGATAGACTCCAAACGTCTCGAAGAATTCTCTGACTGGTGTCATGCTGTAACACCCTGCCAAATCAATTTTTGGATAGTATGTAATGAAGGATAGGCACATCTCTTGTTTTGTTGAGTAACCACCAAATGTCGGTCTTTTTCTGTTCGTTGTCTAAAAATACAGTGAAAATTTTAATATTATAAAGCAATTGACATCTTAGTTATTTAATTTTATTGACATTAAATGTGACACCAAATTGTAACTGCGATACATTAATACACATATATATTATTAAATAATACAATATGTATACATTTATATTATTTATTATTATGTATACTGAAATCGCATGTCATTTTAATCTCGAATGTGCTCATAGTCAATAGATAATAATTAGATACTTACCTCGTATGCACAATCTGTTATGATATAATCACCTGGCAAAACAATAGTTTCATTTTCCAGTTGACGCACCTGTTGGTAGTTATAATCATAATTGTCATCTTCAATGATGCGTTCCAGTTCTTTGCCATTTCGAACGTGACGGAGGGTCATTTTACGACCGGCTCGATGGGAATGTAATGTACCGGATATAATTTTAATTCCATCGCCGGGAAACATCTAAAAGAAAAAATAACTCAAATTTTAGATAATGTAAATGCTCTCCCCAAGCATCTCGCCTTTTTGTGATATCTTGGTACATATGTATAATATTGTTGTGAACAGAGCTTTATACTACTACAGCGCCATCTGTTGGAAAACTGCATATCTAATTTATGGAAGAAACAAAAAGCTCTTTTCCAATGTCAAATGTATTTCCCCTTATTCCAAACATCTAGAACATTCCAAGACAAGAACTTTCGAGAACAACTAATTTGAGTATATAAGGGAGTGTTCACGGTGAGCGAGACATAGTTGATTTTGGATTATGAAAGTGTGCAAAAGTATTGCTTATTGGATTGTGTTATTAAACAAGTGTGATTTTAATTTGAATAAAGTATTTGAGTTGATTATAAATTGAGATTTATTGTTGTGATTTGGAAAGTAAAAATAAAGAAGAAATATTAGAAAGAGTAATAAGTTTTATTTAACGAACCTAGCAAAAATATTACATTGGTGTCAGAAAAGTGGAATAAAACTTATTGTGCAGTGAAGTGTGCGGAAAAAAAAAATAATAAAAAAAAAAAAAAAAATGAGCAAGTTATTGAAAGAGCTCAACTGTAATGAGTTGAAAAGTGAATTAGGCAAGCGAGAACTTTCTAGAGCAGGATCGAAAAATGAGCTTGTTCTGCGTTTGGCCGAATATTTGAAACAACAAAATGAAGACCCGGACATTTTCGTCTTTGAAGCTGACGCTGAGGAAGCAGACGTAAGTAAAAATGTAGATGTTTCAAATATGATTAGTCTTCTGCTTCAACGTTTCGAAGAGCAACGAAATGCACAAAAGAAAGAACAAAAGAATGTTCTCGAACGTCTCGAAGAGCAACGAAATGAACAGAAAAACGAACAAAAGAATGTTCTCGAACGTCTCGAAGAACAACGAAATGAACAAAAGAATGTTCTCGAACGTCTCGAAGAACAACGAAATGAACAAAAGAATGTTCTCGAACGTCTCGAAGAACAACGAAATGAACAGAAAAATGAACAAAAGAATATTCTCGAACACCTTGACAAACAGCATAGCGAACAAAAAGACCTTCTCGAAGAGCAGAGAAACATGCTAGAAGGCAAGCTTGTTAAAATCGAGAATAATGTGTCTGCACTTGATGAACGTGTTTCATTGCTAGAGAATCAAGTCGACAACAAAATGGAGACGTTTTCAAAAGAGCTAGATCGCATTCGAAATATAAAGATTCGGGAAAGTTCTAGAGAAACCTTGAGGAAAAAGGAGATGCAACCTCCAACCTTTGATGGACAAACTTCTTGGTCTATATACAAGAAGCAATTCGAGGCAGCCTCCACAACAAATGGCTGGGATGAGGCTGACAAGTATATAGCCTTAACTCTTGCTCTTAGAGGAGCAGCTGCTGAGTTGTTGCAAACCATACCAGCAGATAAGAGTGGCGACTTCAATTCCTTGGTTTTGGCTATAGACAAACGCTTTGGTAACAGCCACATGAAAGAAGTCTTCAAAGTGCAACTCAATTCCAGAGTTCAGAAGAGGGGCGAAACTCTACAACAACTGCAAGCGGACATTGAAAGGCTTGTTCATCTTGCATATCCAGATGTTGGAGAGGAAATTTGTAACCAGTTCGCAGTTGAGGCATTTGTTCGCGCCATTTCCGACATACATCTTCAAAGGGCCGTGCGAACTGCTGGAAAACGAACGCTTTCTGAAACATTAGCGTTTGCCTTGACAATGGAAGCGGCAGAAAAAGCTTCTCACAGAGTACATCGACTAAGAGAAGCCATCATCGAAGAATGCTCATGCCAAAGAACTGATGTCCAAAGGAACCAACGAAACGGACTTGCAAAGTGCTGGAATTGCAACAAGACCGGACATTTACAGCGTCAATGTCGCTTACCACCAAGAAGGGCTTGTCAACATTGTGGACACGGAGTTTCAAACTCAGAACAAGGTAACAATAACACCAGTGTTACTTCCCGAACAGTTTCCCAACAAGTAAGAAATAACTTCGAGGGGCAGAAGCGAGTTTCTGGTATCGATGGCCCCAGAAACACCATCCAGGTCTCCCAGACTAAACGAGACAATAAAAGTCTGACTGTCGAGGCAATTTTAAATGGCAACAAACGTGTGGTCACCATCGACACCGGTGCCACAGCCTCCATTGTGCGTCAAGACCTAGTGCACCTGAATTGGCTTCACAACACCAATAGTTACCGTCTAAGAACTGCCACAGGAGAAGCAGCTAGGGTTTATGGTGAAGTCCGACTTAGAATTCGAATTGCAGATCTAGAATTCTCACACAAATTTTTGGTGGCAGATATATGTGACGAATGCATCATAGGCATGGACTTCATGAAAGAACATAGAGTAATTTTGGATATTGGCAACCAGGTGCTCAAATACCAGAATACAGAAATTCCAATGATCTATGGGCACGAAGGAACAACAACTCAAAGGACTGTCATCAAAGAAGACGTGATTATTCCTACTTCTTCTGAGGTATTCGTTTGGACAAAATTAGAAGGTGAGTGTGGACGCCATCGATACCTAATGGTGGAACCAGGCCCAGATTGTTCTTCCCAAAACGTCATCCTTGGGAAGACACTTGTGGCTCCGAAGAACAATATGGTCCCCGTACGGATACTCAACACCAAACCGTACGATGTAAAGTTAGTGAAAGGAGAAGTTATCGGTAAGTGCGAATCTGTCGCAGCCATTACACAAATTAACGCTGAAACAACGAAAAAGACATTAGACCCTAAGGAGCTCAATACCATCAAGGCAAAGATACTCCATTCATCTAACCTAGACCAACATCAGGTTAAAATGGCAGAAAGCCTTCTGAACGAGTATGCTGACATTTTCGCTTCACCAAACGGGAAATATGGAAGGACACAAATGGTGCAGCATCGAATAAATACCGGAGATGCAAGACCCATTCGTCAGCCCGCAAGACGTCTGCCACTGGCCAAACAAGGTGAAGCTGAGGAAATGATTACCACCATGAAGAAGGATGGTTTGATTGAAAACTCCAAGAGTCCTTGGGCGTCACCAGTGGTCCTAGTCAAAAAGAAGGACGGAAGTACACGATTTTGTGTTGACTACCGAAGGTTGAATGACGTAACCAAGAAAGACAGCTACCCCCTGCCAAGAATTAGTGACACCTTAGATGCGATGGAAGGAGCACACTGGTTTTCAACACTGGACTTGAAAAGTGGATATTGGCAAGTTGAAATTCACCCTGAAGATCGAGAAAAGACAGCGTTCTCCACAGGTAATGGGCTCTGGCAGTTTAAGGTGATGCCGTTTGGTCTTTGCAACGCTCCAGCAACATTTGAGCGTTTGATGGAGTGCGTCCTTCAAGGTCTGACGTGGAAAACTTGTCTTGTCTACTTGGATGATGTTATCGTTTACGGAAAGACATACGACCAACACTGTAAGAACCTAAAGGGTGTGTTCCAGAGACTTCGAGAGGCTAACCTTAAACTGAACCCAGAAAAATGTGCACTGTTCCAGACTGAAGTAAAGTATTTGGGACATATCATCTCGTCCCAAGGAGTCAAGACCGATCCTGAAAAAGTTGACACCGTCAAAAATTGGCCAACACCACAGGACAAACATCAACTACGAAGTTTTCTTGGTCTTGCTACTTATTATAGACGTTTTGTTAAGGACTTTGCCGGAATTGCGAAGAGTTTGCATCAGCTTACGGAAAAGAACAAGCAGTTTAGATGGTCAGGTGAGTGTGAAAAAGCCTTCCAAGAATTGAAATACCGTCTATGCAATGCTCCGGTGCTGATCTATCCGACTCCAGGCAAGCCTTTTATCATCGATGCTGATGCAAGCAACGTGGGAGTCGGCGCTGTTCTGTCACAAGTGCACAATGGCGAAGAAAAGGTTGTCGCCTATTTCAGCAAAGTACTGTCGAAGACCGAAAGGAACTACTGTGTGACCAGAAGAGAACTATTGGCACTCATCTTGGCAACGAAACACTTCCACAAATACATCTATGGACAGAAGTTTCTTCTACGAACCGATCATGGTGCTCTTAACTGGTTGTTGAACTTCAAGAACCCAGAAGGACAAGTCGCAAGGTGGATAGAAAGACTGCAGACTTACGATTACGAAATTCAACACCGAAGGGGAAAGCTGCACTCGAATGCCGACGCACTATCTCGAAGACCTTGTAAAATAAATTGCAAGCATTGCATGCGACAAGAAGAAAAGGAATCCATCAACATTCTGCGAATAAGGGCTGACCCCATTTGTGGATGGAGCAATGAAGAAATAAGATCTGCTCAACAAGAAGACCCCGACATTGAACCTCTTCTCGCATGGAAGGAACATGAAGAAAAATCCGCATGGAATGACATCTCCGATAGGAGTCCAGTTTTAAAGGCCTATTGGGCACAATGGGACTCACTTCATGTGCAAGAAGGTGTTCTTTGGCGAAAATGGGAGTCCGCTGATGGTAAATCCTATGTGATGCAGCTTGTGTTACCTCAATCAAAAATCAAAGAGGTTCTTCGAGAGATGCATGATGGACCTTCAGGAGGCCATTTGGGAGTCAATAAGACTTTAGAAAAGGTGAGGCAACGATTCTACTGGTTGCATGCAAGAGACGACGTTGAAAAGTGGTGCCGAAATTGTGACGCTTGTGCTGCAACCAAAGGACCCGGTAGAAAACTGCAAGGAAAAATGATGCAATATAATGTCGGCTCACCGTTTGAAAGGATTGCTGTTGATGTGGCTGGCCCATTTCCGGAAACGAATGCTGGAAACAAATACATTCTGGTGGTAATGGATTATTTCAGCAAATGGCCTGAGGCATACGCTATTCCGAACCAAGAAGCCAAGACCGTGGCCGACCAGATTGTGTCTAACTGGGTAAGCAGGTTTGGTGTGCCTATGGAACTTCATTCCGACCAAGGAAGGAACTTCGAGTCGAACATATTCCAAGAGGTCTGCGCGTTCCTTGGCATTAAGAAAACGAGAACCACACCACTTCACCCGCAATCTGATGGAATGGTCGAGAGATTCAACAGGACCTTAAAAGAACACCTCACTAAAGTCGTAGGCGACTACCAAAGAAACTGGGATAGGCACATACCACTATTTTTGATGGCCTACCGAAGTGCAATACATAGCTCAACAGGACAAACGCCATCTGAAATCCTGTTTGGAAGAAGCATACGGCTGCCTAGTGAGATAAGGTTTGGACATCCATCACAAGAGTCTAAGGAAACAAGGGATTACGTGAGTGACCTACAAGAGAGGCTAATCGACATCCACGAAAGGACCAGGACTAGAATGAGCGCTTACAGCGATCGAATGAAGACAAGGTACGACACAAGAGCAAACACGACAGGATTCCAAGTAGGAGATCGTGTATGGCTGTATAATCCACATCGTCAAAAGGGATTGTCTCCGAAGCTTCAACAAAACTGGGAAGGCCCTTATACTGTCGTCACGAAAATCAATGATGTCGTTTACCGAATTCAAAGAGGGTCAAGAGGAAAGTTAAAAGTTGTGCATAGCGATCGACTGCACCGATACAGTGGTGAATCTGGAGATAGAATTGTTCGGGACGAACAATCCTAAGAAGGGGGCAATGTTGTGAACAGAGCTTTATACTACTACAGCGCCATCTGTTGGAAAACTGCATATCTAATTTATGGAAGAAACAAAAAGCTCTTTTCCAATGTCAAATGTATTTCCCCTTATTCCAAACATCTAGAACATTCCAAGACAAGAACTTTCGAGAACAACTAATTTGAGTATATAAGGGAGTGTTCACGGTGAGCGAGACATAGTTGATTTTGGATTATGAAAGTGTGCAAAAGTATTGCTTATTGGATTGTGTTATTAAACAAGTGTGATTTTAATTTGAATAAAGTATTTGAGTTGATTATAAATTGAGATTTATTGTTGTGATTTGGAAAGTAAAAATAAAGAAGAAATATTAGAAAGAGTAATAAGTTTTATTTAACGAACCTAGCAAAAATATTACAATATTTTATGAATTTGTAGAAAAATGTATTTCGGGATTTAGCTAAAATTAGATATTAAGACGATTAGAAAGGTAAAGAAGTTAGTCTTATTTGTCTGTGTTGTTAATCTTTCATAGTCCAAACCGATCTTAAAACTTGTAACCTGTGGTTCAAGCATTCCCTGGCAAAGTTTTTTTTTTTCTTTTTTTTATAGTGCCAATGGTAGGACCGGCTTCTTATCTTTTTTTTTTTTTTTAAATGATTATAAAAAGTACCCTTCGTAGAATGATATAGTAAATTGCTTTCAATATTTTATGCAGAAGCTCCCAAAAATAATGTGTACCTACCAACCAACATTTTCAAAATTATATATTTCTTTAAAATAACTCCCCTGATTCTTTGACACCTAGCGGCTTTTTAACACATACTATTAAAATTAATATAGAAATCTTTGAGGCTGTTATATAAACGCTTTTAAAATTCGCACCAATTTTTTAAGTATCAGATTACATATTAACAAGTATGTCAAGAAGGCTTATGCTATATGAAACTAATTCAAAAACAAGGTTTTCCTTAAGTGGGCTCAATGTAAATTGTTTATTATTTTTTATTTTTTATGTTGTGACGTTTCGGATGTGATTACACCCTTCTTCAGCAGGAGAGTGAAAAATAAAGTGTAATACTGCGTTGATTTTTTAAAATTGAGATTTAAGGCTACTCAGCCCAAAGAATATTAAATAAATAATAAATCAATGTGTAAAAACTTTGGTGAAAACAACTTATTATATAATTTTAACGAATCTAGCTATTATTGGAGATTTTGTAAGTAAATGGATTTCCCCACATTGGTATAATAACAGGCTACGATCGTGGGAAACAAGAGGAATAACTTTTCTACAATTTTCTTCCGTTCTCGATCGCCAACTGACTACTCTATTTATCTTCACTTTACCGAACCTTGCCACTCCATCTATAAGTAATATTTAATCAAAACACAAAGCAATCTTATTAAAGCCCCTTAATCCACGGTTGCCAGTTTGGTCATTTATGACCAAATCTGGTCATTATTTTTTCACTTGGTCACATGGTCATTTTTTATTCCATTTGGTCATTTTTCAACGAATTGAAAAAAAAAACTTTTTTTTACTTTTTATGTTCTTAAAAATGAAATGTATACCAAAAGCAGTTTTATTAGCGTATAATGTAAAATGTGCATTAATGTGTTTAATTGAACAACAATATCCCAGCACGATCACTGAATGCACAAAAACTGAATGCGTTCATTTCCATCACTTGCGAATTTAATAATAGATAGCTGGAAAACTTAAAATTGTGCGTTAATTTTGCGCAATGTTGTTTTTTCGCTAGGTAAAAATAAAATATACTATTTGAAAATTTAATTGGTCTTTCAACTGATGAGGCTAGTGTTATTTTTAGTGAGGTTAATGACCATCAAGCTAAATTGAAAAGCAATGTCATTTTGTTTAGTGCACTTGCCATTCGCTGCATTTTCGCTTTGCATATTATTGCAAAAAGTTCCTAGTGAAGTTGTAAAAAGTGTCGCAACATAATACATACATTTTTTCCATATAGTGCCATGCCAACCGCATCAACCAATTTAAAGAATTTCTAAAAATATTGCGCGACTGAGCACAAAATATTGGGTATTTTGTGAGCGAAAATTTTGCAAATTAAGTTTAATAAAAACTAAATTAAGAATTGGACTCAATTTTGAAACTATTAATAATATAATGCTAGCCAAAGAGTCTGAAGATAAAAAAATTAGTAATGGTTATTGGACTGCAAAAATTTTGTTTTAAAATAGCGTTTGTGAAAACATATATTTATTTTTATAGTTATTAAGTGGCAATAAATTGATCTTCATACATAAATATATCGCGCAAAATTTTAAACAGTTTAGTAATAATGAGGTATTATGATGATACTACTTAACAATTTGCTAACTTTTAAGTAGATTACTAACTCTTTCTTAATTTTAAACATTTTCTACCCTGTTTTGATGAAGTTAGCAAAATACTAAATACTAAAAAATAAAATAGGTATTTAATAAAAGGGTAGACAAAGTATGATGCTAAAATCGATTGAAATTTGCAAAATCGTTGGTTTTACCTAGATTCATACTAAAACAGCCTTAAGATCGTACTAATTCAACTAAAATTTTGCGCAATCGTGATCTTATTTTAAATAGCTGTGAGAAGTTAATATTCATGTTTTGTATATAAGGTGCTTTGTGAATTTTTGTACCTGATTTTTTATGTTTTTGGTTTTTATATTTTAAAAATAACGTGTAAGCTGTATAATAAACTTAAAGCTTTACAGAAAAATTAACTCAATTCAGGACTGTTTACTTCTTCAAGACGATCTTTTAAGGCTTTCGCGTTGGTGTGGGTTGAATTATTTGCACTTAAATGTTGCTAAATGTCAAGTTCTTACCTGTTTAAGAAAACATAACCTTATTTTTTACACCTATAGGTTATCTGATTTTCCTTTAGAAAGAGTGTCAAAAAAGAAAGATCTAGGGGTTATCCTTGATCAAAAGTTAACTTTTAATCCTCATATGGATCTAATTATCAACAAAGCTAACTCAATGTTAGGCTTTCTTAAAAGAAATACCCGTGAGTTTTCTGACATCTTTACACTAAAAACCCTGTACTTTTCATTAGTAAGGTCTATTCTGGAGTACTGTTCCGTAATCTGGAACCCTTTTTATATAACACACGCTGAAAGAATTGAGAGGGTGCAAAAAAACTTCACAAGGTATGTTATCTTTAAACTAAACTGGGAATGGTACGGTGATTTTCCCTGTTACAAAGCTAGGTGTTTGTTGATTGGTATTAACACTCTTTCACTCCGTCGGAAATATTTTTCCATTATGTTTATTTTATGACATACTTTCTTTTCGAATAAAGTGTTCATTTTTGTTAGAAAGATTGGGCTTTCATATCCCACCAAGAAACACTCGGGGTAACATCTTATTCCATGTAAATTTTCATCGAACTAATTATGGTTCCAATGAACCGATCTCACGTTGCATCAAGGAAGCAAACTCTGTGTGTTCGTATATTGATATATTGTATTCTTCAAGGGAAACCTTTAAGATTAATTTGTTATCAATCTTAGCTAATAATTTTTAATATCAACTACCTATTTATTATTTTCCATGTATTACCTATTTATTATTTTCCATGTATTATTAAAAAAAAAAAATGTTATAATTATACATAGTATTAGAATATTGTTATCATAGTCTACAGGAGTTATTCTGTTTGACCAAGTAAATAAATAAATAAATAAATAATATACATAAGAACATATGCTCCAACAAATGTGATGAATTAATTATTCTGTTTTTGTTTGTTTGTGTTTCTTTTTTTTATTTTGGTCATTTTTAACTACATTTGGTCATTTTTATTTTCAACTTTGGACACAATTTTTTTTTTCAAGTAGCAACCGTGCCTTAATCCTTCTTCCAGTTTGTCTAAACAAAAATCCATTGTATATATAAACTATAGTACTCTCATGAAGAGGAACGAACGACGCGGCACCATACGAGCGTATTCCATAATTTTTTACGTAGAGTTGTGGAGATTAAGGACAGACGATAATCAGGAAGGGGTGATAATATTTTCGGTAAAAGCAAACCGAAGGTGCAGAACAAAGCGACGACAAGAAAGCTATTTTCTGTTTTCTTTTTATCAATTTTCTATACAAATAAGTATGAGGTGGCATTTTTTGCTTCACGCATAGAGAAAAACGGTATATTGTTGGAATGAAGGTTTTATTTTTTTCGTTCGCTGTGTTGTATCTATGTTGGAGCAAATAAATATATGTATGTAGGTACGAGTATAGGATTTTAATTCAAATACACGATTACCACTCAGAACAATTTTTTTGTATAGGTAGTTAGATAATTATTTTTGTAAGCAGATTTTTAAAATGCAGAATTTCGAGAATTAGAGTATTAGAGTTCTGAAATAGGTACAGAAAAATTATATTGAAAGCTAAAATTTTGAAGAGTAGAATTTTGGAATGCAGATTTTTGGGAAATGAAATTTGAAATGCATAAAACTTAATAAGTAAAATTTTGAACAACAGAAGTTTGAAAAAGGAATTTTGAAATGCAGAAAGCTTAGTACCTAAGTAAAATTTTAAAAAGCAAAACTTTGAAATTCAGAAATTTAGAAAATAAAATTTTGAAATGCAGAATTTTAGGAAATAAAATTTTGAAATGCAAAATTTTGGGAAATATAATTTTGAAAAATGTACTTTGAGCAGTAGAATTCTGAAATCCAGAAAACTTAATAAGTAAAATTTGAAAAGCAGAATTTTGAAAAAGAAATTTTGAGAAGTAAAATTTTGAAATGCCATATTTTGGTAAATTTTAATATGCACAAAACTTAGTAAGTAAAATTTGGAAATGCAGAATTTTGAGAAGTAGAATTTTGAAATGCACAATTTTGAGAAGTAGAGTTTCAAAATGCAGAATTTTGAAAACTTTAATTTTGACAAGTTGTATATTGAAAACTAAAATTTTATCAATTAGAATCTTGAAATTCAAAATTTTGAGAAGTAGAATTTTGAAATGTAAAATAACAAAAAAAAAATCATGTGATACATCACTCCCTACATCACGAGTATGCAATTTTTAACTCGCTAAGATGCCTAGTTTAGCCAGAAATCACGTTTGAAAAAGTCAACTTTGGGGGGTCTACGGAGCTCCGTTTAGTCGCAAATTGCATTTAAAGATAAACATTTGTTTTTCGTTACATGCGATACGTGGATTAAAAGGTGGCACTCCCTAGATCATGAATATGCAATTTTTAACTCGCTGAGATGCCTAGTTTAGCCAGAAATCATATTTAAAAGTACATTGGGTGGCCCGCTCTGCAGGACTTAAGAATTTTAAGTCCCTTTTTCGGGGACACACCCTTTCACGCGACTCCATCGCTCCTCTTAGGGTATGTTAAGTCACCTGGCAGGCGCCAATGTAAACAATGTATGAAAAATTAAAATTTCTTCAATTTTTAAAATAAATATTTCAAAACTCAATATTTCGAAAACCCCATGCTAGATTTTTTTAAACTTGATAAATAAAAGTTTATCAATCTACAAGATGTGAGAAAAAAATTTTATTTTACCTAAAAATAAAGGTAGATACCCACCATACAAATGTAAAAAAAAAGTTAAAAATGGTTTTAAAAATCGTATTTTTCTCGAAAACGGCGCCTGCAATTTTGATAAATTTTTTTTTGTATGATCTTTAATTTAATAAAACAAATTTTGAAATTAAAATATTACAGCTTGTACCTACCATAGAACCATTTTTACAAATTTTGACATTTGACAATTTTCTCATTATAGAAATTTTTTATATAGATGCTTCCAAAAAGTTTAAAAACATTGCGTCTCAAAGCTTTGAAAAAAATATTTTTTTTAATTTTTGGAAAGAAGTAATTTTTTTTCTTGGAAAATTCGATATCTCAAAAACGGCTCAATATTTTATTTCGAAACCTAATTTCCATTCGTACAATAATAAAAACTTAAGGTTGGTGTACCAAATTTTTTTTTTATTTTATTTTCACTTACAAAATTATGTACATAATTGCAAGTTTTGTATGTGGAAAAAATTTAACTCTAGATTTTGATCAAAGTTGACTTTACGATGATAGACAAAACGGAAAAATATTTTTTTATCTAAAAAATTTTTTTTTGAAAAATCAATGGCCCTGATAATAGATCCAAATCTAGCCTAAGTTCGATTTTAACCAAACATTCGTAGAAATAAAACAAATTTCAAGTATAAATCCTTAAAAGCGGCTTTCCTGTAACTAAGTTAAATTTAAAATGATAGAATCACAATAAAACTTTACGAATCTGGTTAATAGAAATCTGTTTGTGTATCAGTTCACAATAACGAAATTATGAAAATGAGTCACAATTATTGGTATAAATAAGACTGTTGTTAAATTTGATCTGTTACTACGAAATTTTAAAAGCAACTTTTCTACATCTAACAAAAAGTGACTTTAAAACCGATTCTATGAATGTCTATTACAAAGGGCCTATGTCTTAAAAAAGTTTGAGCGATTAATTTTTGAAAATATTTCTTAGAATCTTTATTTTTAAATACTTCAAATTAATATCCCAAATTTTTTTCTAGAACAATTTTAAATAAATTTCTTATATTTAAAATTAGTTTAATAATAAAAGGTTTATTAAACTTTGTTTGCATAAATTCGTACCTTTTATATTTATATTAACAAAATACGAAAAAAACAAAATTTTTATTTTAATGAATTAATAATTTCCAAATTTGATGAAAATTCGTAGATAAACATTAAAATAAATATTTGTTTGTTCAAAATTCGCAGGGCAAATATCTTATTTTTTTACAAAATATATGGATAAAAACTATTTTTTATAAAAAAATGTTTATTTTTATTTTCAAAGTTTTTCATGTGGGGTGCATCAATATTTTTTTAAAATTGACACCAAATTTCTTTTTTTTTTAATTTTTCTAAAATTGCTTATGAGCAATATGTAAATGCATACAAAATATTTTTTCCAAAAAAGGTATCTGATTTTTTTAAAATACCTATTATGTCAATAATAATTTTATTCTATTTATTTTAATTTTTTTTTAATTAATTTAAGTTTTCTGAAATCATTTTTTTCTCGAAAAACTTATTTAATTTTTTTCACAATTGCTTTATGTAAATATTTATACATTTTTGAAATTGTTTATACACACATAAAAAGTATTAAAAATTTTCTTTATTTTTTGCAAACAAAGTTTATATGTATAAATTTTAAAAACTGGTCTATACCTATATCAAATTTCTTTTTTTTTATTTTTAATTATATAAATACCTATGAACGCATAAAAATATTTTTTTTTGTAATCAAAATTATTTTCTACCATACCATATTTTATATACATAGGTATGTACATTTATGTAAAAGCTATTTTCTCTAATAAAAATATAGGTATACGTACCTATTAGATTTGCTTAAAGAAATAGTTTTATACCTATATATGTACATAACTATATTAATTGCAAAATAAAACAATTTCCAATACCTTACCACCCACTGCATCTAATGTAGGCAGTTAAAATAGTTGATTGCAATTATTATTTTTGTTCTTCAAAATTACACCAATTATTATACTTTTGAATAACAAAAATAATAATAATTGCAATCAACATAGATAAGTTACCTAATATATTAAGATAAAGTTCCTATGTAGATATACTAAAAT
Source organism: Philhelius festivus (assembly GCA_963931855.1). NCBI lineage: Eukaryota > Metazoa > Arthropoda > Insecta > Diptera > Syrphidae > Philhelius > Philhelius festivus. The sequence continues at coordinate 146,366,392 of OZ007554.1, forward strand.
TCAAAAAAAGCCTAATCCTATCAAGAATCAATTTTCAAAATTATTCCTACTTAAATCTATTCAAATAGGTATGTGTGTCCATACAAATAAAAAGCAACGTTGTATTTTGGTTAGATATGCCGAAATTGAACAACGTTGCTTTGTTGCGTATGAAATAGCAAAAACAAAACAAATATTCTTGACAAAAAAATATAACAACAAAACACACAGAAGATCCCTCAAAAGGAAAATGATACAAAACAAATTTTATTTTCTCTTTCTCGTCTTTCTCATTGCCAGAGCTGATAAAATTTTCTCGCTCTTCCTCAATTACTACCCCACCCTAAATCAAAAGTCTCCACGACAATATTTTCCTACGACAGCGCCCTCGGTAGAGTGTATTCCATAACACTTTTTTCTGTTCCATGAGAGTACTATAGTTTATATATACAATGAAAAATCCGATGATTACTTTTCCTCTCTCTCTAACTAAAGCCTAGTACGCAGATCGAGACAAGACAAATTTTATCTCTACAGTTTTAATCTATACAAAACTTTTCCAAATCTCGCGCAAAAGTTTGAAGTTGGAGAATTAAAAAATATTTTAATGTGTTTTGTAGTGTATCTCTGGAACGGGTTGTCTTACAAAAGTCGTTCATACTTTTTTGGAATCTCCTCTCGATGCTTTCAAGGGAAGCAACGGCACCTTTTACATAAAACCGCAAAATAAGGCTTGAATCATTCTTTTTCCTGGCAAAATTTAGTGGAGACATTTTGTAGGGCAATTCACAATATGTTTATTACGCATTTTTTGAAAAAAATTGACCTTAAAGTCAAAATTTTGCTCGGGCAAGGAAAATTGAACACCATTTAAAATTGAATATCTGGCAACCCTAAAAATACATCTGCTCAATTTAAACGTCGTTTTAAAGGTTAGTATTTTTTCTAAAAAAAAGTCTAAAATGAGGTCCCTACTACTAGTACTGACAGAGAAATTGACCTTAACATGGGTCAGGGTACACCAAAGTTAGCCTTTTTTAAATCGTCAAAAAGTGATGTCAAAGTTGAAAATCAGACTTTACTGTAGAACAATTTTTTTCTTAGAATATCACCAAGAATCACATCCCAAAGTATGGCACACGAATTACCGGACACCTGTATAAGTTTTATGGGGTTACAGGTCGTAGTGATTTTAACAACTCTCAACAATTCCTTCGTATCGACTTTAGCCGAGTCCGAACCGCTAAGACGAAAAGAACTTTTTATGACAAGATAAATTCAATTCTTGATAACTGCAAAATATAGTACCTCTGGCAAAATGATTTTTGTTTTTAAATGGAAAATACTGGGAGTTGATCGCGGAACATGAAATAGGAGTTTCGACAAAATTTGTAAACTTGATAGAAGCCATATACTCCAACACACAATCAGCTGTTTGGACGGGAGAAGAGCTCTCCGAATATTTTGAGACACTTTTTGGAGTCAAACAGGGATGCTTGCTATCACCGTTGCTTTTCGCACTGTATATAAACGATTTGCATGAATCTTTAGGAGGAGGACTCTTTATTGACTTGTTCAACATAAGATTGCTGCTTTATGCAGACGATATGGTTATTCTGGCGGATGATGTCACGGTCTTGCAGCAGATGATAACGCAACTGGAATGTTACTGCATTAAATGGAGCCTAGAAGTAAATCTATCTAAATCCGAGATAATGGTGTTCAGAAATGGTGGAAGGTTATCTAGTCATGAAAATTGGACATTAAATGAAGAAAGAATTTGAATTGTCTCCAACTATACTTACTTAGGAGTTTTACTTTCACCAAAGATGTCGTTTTCAAAGCACGTAGAAAAGAGAAACACTGCAGCCAAGAACAGCATAAACTCGACGTGGCAATGCTTTCTAGCAAAAAGAAATGTCAACTTAAAAACCAAATGGAAACTATTTCAGGCGGTTTGTAGAGCTATTCAAACCTACGGTGCTCAGATCTGGGGCTTTGGAATGTTCGAAGAAGTGGATAAACTTCAACGCTATTTTTTGAAACGAATTTTAAAATTGCATGCATTTACTCCAAACTACTCTTTGGCAATGGAAACTGGGGCGGAGGACGGACATTACTATACCCTTGATCTTCACCTCAGATATATATCGAAAACAATATTTGAATACAGTGCAACAAGACTACCGCATCAGCTAACAAAAATACTTTTGAGGGAAAAATTGTTCTGGGTAAAGGAATTGAACAATCTTGGATATTGTTTTGGACTGTGTTGGGATGAGAGATCTATTTCTCAAATTGATTGGATCCAAAAAGGCAATGATCTATTGCGGCTGTTGAAATCAGAGGGTCAACAAGTAAACCTACGAAGGGCATCTGAGAGCGGTACGCGCATCTACAAACATCTGGATCATTTAAGAGGACAGATTTACATTAACGATGGTTTCGAACTGAACAAGATCACCTGGATTTTTAGGGCAAGATGTGATTTAATCAAGCTTAATGGAAACGGATTTGGCCAGAACGAATCAACATTATGTACTGTGTGCAACTTAAGGGAGGAAGAAAACATCCAGCACTTCTTGGGCAGATGTCCGGGTTTAAAGGAATTTAGGGTGGCCTTCCTTGGGAAAGTTTGGTTAACAGAAGCCGAAATAATCCAGGTGCTCAATGGAGAAAACAGCACCAGTTTTGAAGGACTTGCGAATTTTATCACTGTAACCTTACCATACCGAAATGAACTAGTGAGAGAATATAACCAGTAAAAAAAAAAAAAAAAAAAAAAAATTTCTTAAAATTATCAGCAAATTTTGATTTAAAACTAATAATTGTTATAATATTTATGTAAATTCAACTACCCGACAGACGACGTTGGTCAATGTCGTAAGTTTTGCATTTTTAACTTCAAAAGAAACTTAAAATCTTATTTGAAAATGTTAACTTCTAGATATTAAGTTGGAAATAAAAAACATTTTACTACTACTACTACATGAAAGTGAGTGAAATCTGAACAATAAGGGATTGAACATGTTTATTTTTGTATTTACAATATACATATGTATGTATGTACTTAAAAATTTTTAAAATTACACCCAAATATTATTTGAAAATTGTAAGACAAACGAAGTATTTTTGTAAAAATTAAACAATGTCCAATTAACATTGTTCATAGTTAATAAATTCTCATCCGTCAATATAGCGTAACGGATACAGTTATTGGCAGTCCTAAGGAAATTTTCATCTTAAAATGTTAATAACTTTTGCATTAAAAGAGCGGTTGATATATTTTGTCCATTAAACTAAAATTTGAAATTTGTTTTCTTAAACTTTAATTAAATATTGTTTATTTTTTTTTTAAATAAAATGTTAGAAAAAGGTTTCTTAAAACTACAATTATTGACACCCGACTACAATTATTGGCATCCGACTACAATTATTATTGGCACCCAGCGGTACAATTATTGGTACCCCAAAAATTAATTAAAAAATATGTTTTTCGTAGCAGATTTATAATTTTAATGAAGATCTAGGAATATTCAACTATTTGGAACTCGCTTTTTTGGATATTTCCATATTATTATGTATAGAAGAGCTTGCTGAATATCCTTTTCGTTGTACTTCTGTGTTTTTCGTGGCATTTTTTTTGAAACTGAAAATTGTCAGTTGATGCAATTATTGGCACTCTTAAAAGTATAATTATTGGCAGTGCCAATAATTGAAGCGCCATAGAATGAATAATTGGCAACTCCATGCCAATAATTGAACCCCTACTATTCGTTCAATTGTTTTTAAGATTCTGGTTTTTAAATCGAAAAACATAATTTTTTTCTTTTTTAATCAAATTTGAGCTCCCAGTATAAAAATGTTGATGAAAATCGTTAGAGCCATTAATATAAGAAAGTCGAAAAAACGGTTCTATGACAGGTTAGTTAATAACACTTTTTTTAAAAATGTTTTTTGACCAAAATATAATCCTTGTCTATTTTTTTTATCAAAATCGCTAGAGCCGTTTTCGAGATAAATACGATTTTGTATAACGGCTGTATGGCATGCACTGTTATTTAAATGTATCCTCTAGGGAATCACAGAAGACTTTTAAATACCTACCGAGATTGAAGAACAGGCACGTTGCCAAAAATGCTGCTAGGTGTTTAGGTTTACTTCGACAAAAAAATTTTTCTGATATGGCTGTAGTATATAAAGCCTATATTCATCCAAAGCTTGAGTACAAATCTCATATGTGGAACAGTTCTCCAATTACCCGATTGAGTTTCTTGGATAGAATCCAAAAAAGATGCAAATAATAGGTTAAAAAACTATTACAGACATATTTGCTTCCTTCAAGCACCGCCGCAATGTTTCATGTCTTTTATTATTTTATGGTTATTTTTATAAACAGTACTCTAGCGAAAAAGCCAGTTTAATTTCTCCTCCAAAACAATTTACCACAAATAGTAGCAGGACAATAAGCTTTAGATGGTATCGAATTGCGAATTTTAGTATGTTAGAGTGGAAGTTAATTTATTACTTGCCAGATGTAAACACTAAGGTTACCCTGTTCACAGGACCGGCCCAAGCTACATTAGAGCCCTGCGCAAGCTTCATCAGTGGCGCCCCTTTTGCGGTGATTGGCGGAAGAAGTCATTTCCTCATCACCCAAGTGGTACCCTTTTGCAATGCGTATTTTTAACGAGCTATCCCCAAGAGGCCTATTCCTAGATAATACTTATATCTAATTAAAATAAAAATGATTTTTATTGAAAACTAAGAAATCAAAAATATACCACAAAAATAATAGTAACTAAAGAATACAAAAATAATTGTAAACTAAAGTCATAAAATATATCACAAGAATTTAGGAACTGAAAAAATATTTTTTTGAAGTAAAAAGTATTTAAAAACTAATTCAAAAGCATAACAACATACAAATAAATAATTAACTCAACATTTTTGTTGAATTAAAAGTTTTATATCATATTTACATATTTATTCAGTGTAGAAAATAATAATAAAATTATTATTTTAATAAAAATTAATGGAACCGAGTTTATTGCAATAGACTAAAACTTTACTTCCTAATGACTAAACTAAAATTTTACTTCCTAATGACTCTACAGTGTTTCTATTCTCAAAGTTTCCAGCCTCAGATATTTCAATAAGAGCTTCATATTATATCTCCTAAAATTTTTTTAATGGTTTTAAAGCATTTAGTCTACTCCCATCTGGTTTCAGAAAGGGGTTTTAAGGTCATACCAGAGAAATTTTTCTTATATATGTATGTATCAGGGTTGCAAAAGCTTAAGTCACCTGTTAGCTTAAGCTTGGCTTTAATTCACAAGCTAGTGAGTGACTTATGAATTAAAAAAAAATATAATTCAGAAGCTAGGAACTGACTTATGAATTAAAAAAAATTTAATTCACAAGTCAGTTGGTGACTTGTGAATTAAAAAAATTTAAATCATAAGCTTCTTAGTGACTTATGAATTAAAAAAAAAATAATTCAGAACCTACTAAGTGACTTATCAATTAAAAAAATTTAAGTCATGGACAAGTAAGTGACTAATGAATTAAAACATTTTAATTCCCAACCTACTAAGTGACTTAGGAATTAAAAAAATTCAAGTCATGAGCAAGTAAGTGACTTATGAATTAAAAAAAATCAAATCATCAGCAAGTAGGTGACTTATGAATTAAAAAAAATTTATTCCCAACCTACTAAGTGACTTATGAATTAAAAAAATTTAAGTCATGAGCAAGTAGGTGACTTATGAATTAAAAAAAATCAAATCATCAGCAAGTAAGTGACTTATGAATTAAAAAAATTTAATTCAAAGCCAACTTAGTGACTTATGAATTAAAAAAAATTTAATACATAAGTTAATGGATAAAAACTGATTAGAAAAATTATGAAATGCATAATTTATAAGCTCGCGTGATAATCTTATGATTTAAAAACTAGATTTCAAAGCTAAAAAGATATTCAAAATTCAAAATTTATTAAAAAAAAATTAAAATTAAAATTAAATGTTATACTTACTGAGTAGGTACCAAAAGATTCGAAGTGCTTAATTAAGAAAACGGAATGTTTTTTTTTTTTCAATTTTATTGAAAATACATATTGAATTGGTTTAAGGTACTTGAAACAATTTTACAAAAAAATATCAAATAATCAACTCATGTAAAATATGAAAACCAAAAAATTTAAAGACATATGCATAAAAATATGCACTCACGAAATTTATATAATGATAACCCATCATTTTCTGAACCCAAAGATTTTATCAATATTGCTTTTTATTTAATTGGATTATAGGGACTGCATAAACGCCAACTCCCAAAAAATTATCCAAAAGCTTTCGTTATAATTAAATAATTATGTAGTCAGAACAAGATTAAAAATTTCCAATCTACCAATTAACTTATGAATTAAATTTTTTTTAATTCACAAGTCACCAACTGACTTGTGAATTAAATTTTTTTTAATTCATAAGTCACTTTGTTGCTCATGACTTAAATTTTTTTTTTTAATTCATAAGTCACTTACTCCCTGATGACATGATTTTTTTTAATTCATAAGTCACTAAGTAGGTGGTGAATTAATTTTTTTTTAATTCAGAAGTCACTTTATTACTCATGATTTGAATTTTTTTAATTCATAAGTCACTTACTCCCTGATGACTTAATTTTATAATTCACAAGTCACTTGGTAGGTAGTGAATTAAATTTTTTTTAATTCATAAGTCACTTAGTAGCTTAGGATTTAAATTTTTTTTAATTCATAAGTCACTTTGGGGGTTGTGAATTCAATTTTTTTTAATTCATAAGTCACCAAATATCTTATGAATTAAATTTTTTTAATTCACAAGTCATCTATAGACTTATGACTTAAGGATTTTTTTTATCTTTCTTCTTTTTTTTATAAAAAATTATTTTTGCATTGAAATTTTATCTAAATAATGTCAAATTTGTGATGTTATTATTAATCATTCATTAATTTTTTAGCCTACATTTTATTAAGCTAACTTAATAAATTAATTCGTAATTTAATACTACGTTTTCACCAAAAGATAATCCGAGATTTAAGTGGTATAAAGTGGAAGCAAAAGAAAGAAAGTTTTATTTGTGCCAAGCTATGAAAAATCATCGAGATACGAGTAGCTTAGCACGATATGGATAGAGGAAGTGTACCAATTATGGAATACACTCCTAATATGAAATAGTGCAATATTCTGAGAACCACATATGTACATATGTATGTATCTGTTTATTTCAATTCAAGCTTTCTTTTCATGCGCATATTTGTTGTTAGTATCCTTGTAAACGTGCGCCGGGCGGTGTGGACGTGCACAATTAATAAAAGTTGATTTTCGTGTAGGTGCATGACATATTATTGTAAGTTTATTTTTTTTAATATTTTTTTACCCTTTTAACTTTTAACATATTTTATTTGTCGCGTCGTTAGGAAAAAGCTTTAACTTCGGAATAAAAAGAGTATTAAGGTAAGTTCAGTGAAATAAAGACCGAATTTTTACATATTTCAGTGAATCGTGTTGTTCCTAATATGGAATATCAGAGTGTTCCTAGTATGGAATAGTATTCCATATTGGGAACCAGCTAAAATTTTTGTTTAAATTTGTACATAGGTTTTTTTTTTTTTTAATTTTTTAAATGACAAAAAAAAAACGAAAGATTTGCGACAAGTTGGCCATGAGGAAGGCTATCGCAGCCGTCAAGTCAAAAGAAATGGGCTTTCTGAAAGCATCGAAAATTTTTGGCGTTCCTCGTACAACGCTTTTCAGACTTTTCAATTCCTCTTCTATCGATTCACCGCTTGGTAGAAAAACTGTACTTAGCCCAGCTTTAGAAAATAAACTTGTGCAGTACGTTCTTGGAATGGAGAAGAGGTTCTACGGTCTTACACGTAAATAAGATGTTAAGAGATTGGCTTTTAATTTGGCTTGTCGTAATAATTTGGAGCACCCTTTCAAAGATGAAATGGCTGGCCGCAAATGGCTTAATGGATTCTTAAACCGTCATAAAGATATTGTTTCTGTGCGTAAGCCAACAGGGACATCATTTGCACGAATGAATGGATTTAACAACTGATGATTTTGGATCTTCATTGCAAACATGTGATCCTGACGGTGAGGCAGAGTGCGGTCATTATTTGGGCTTGTTTACTGAAGATAAAGGCGGCGAAGAATGGATACAATGCTTGCCCTGTCAGAAATGGTATCACGTAGATTGCTCTGGCGCAGAAACCAATAATTTTATTTGTGATTTCTGCACATAAAATTGAATTTCATGGTTTTTTTTTACAAAAAACACCAGTGGTCCATATTAGGGTCACTTTTTTCAAAGTGTTCATTTTGTGTTTTTTTTTTATTTTTTATTTATTGAATGATGTGTGATATTTTTTTTAAGTTTTTCTTTTGTTTTTTAAGTAGTCGTTAGTATTTTTATAAACCTGAGTTCAAAAGACTGAATAAAATTTGATGTTTTTGGGTTTAAAAATGAGTTAATATTTTGGTATTCCATAATCGGTACACTTCCTCTATCAGGTCAGTTCGAACAATAGAACAATTGAAGATTTAACAAGATTTATTTCTAATCTACTAAATTTACCAAATAATTTTGTATGGTAAATCTTCGAGATTTAAAAAAGATTTATGGTAAATCCACCTAAATCCAGGATTATCTCTTGGTATATATACGTAGTATGTCTTTAGATACTTTAAAAGATTTAAATCTTGTTGTGTCAATGTAATGCACCTATTTATTCTTTGAAATAAAAAGATTTAATATTTTCTAATAACTTCTAAAAAAAAATAATAATAATACTCACAACATTTGAACAAGATGGTCCACAGATTCCAATATTACGATAGAGTTTCTGTCCTGGTGGAATTAATTGAGTGTCGGAAATTGAAACACCTGATATCATAATCCCACCATCGTGTTTCCTCAAATGATGTGTATAATGAATTCTAAATCCTGAATGGTCGATGACTACAAATGATTGATGTCAAATTTAGATAATAAGCCTAAATTAGAACCTTGATAGGATTTTTCAGTACTTACCTCGATGAGCATTGGGATTATCATAGTGTATTTCAAGCATATAATACTTTGGGCCAGTCTTTCCACCTATCGGTATACCAACATGTTGTGGCAGAAATTGACCTACAATTGTGGCATCCATGCAGTTTCGGAAAAAATCATAATAAAAATATATTCAGTAAAGTTAGCTGGGTGTTTATAATAAATGGATTTAGCATACCAGTGGATCCTATAGACCAAACTGCAACCGGAGTTATGCAAGAATCCCAGTCACGTGGGGTTAATAAATTACTGTTGCATACAGCACCGCTACTTTTTACCCAGACATCCCACGATGCTGGATCTGAGCCAGGGTATGATTTAGTAGAACACTCGAAAAGCGTCATGTGATGGACTAGTGGTTGGTCTGTTGAACTTGAAAAAATAAGAATTTAATTTTGTTTACATTAAATATCAGTGATTCGTTTTATTTACGACTGGAAATGATAAATAAAATAGAGACAAGTTAATTCGTACAACATTAAAATTGGCATCGACTTTATAAAGGTCCTTAAAAATTCTTTTGTTTTTATTATTTTCTTTTTGAAACCACAAAAAGGAACATAATTATTTTTGTAAATAAGGTACTGTTTACTTTTCTCGAACAAAAAACCTATGCAAGTATACATAAATATGTTTATCAAAACTCCTGAAAGTATTTTGAGAAAAAATTTACACTGCGCTAATTTTTATTTCAAAGGTCATTTCCAGATAATCCCCTAAGCAAATCTCAATGAAAATATGTAAATGTTGTGATTAACTCCCTTAAGTAAAGCTAAACTTATGATAAAAATTTCATGTCATTCAGAGAAAATAAAAATAAATTTTATTTAACTTCAATCATTTCATAGGTACAATTAGGGTGGGTCAAAAAAATCAAGTATTGTTTTTTTTTGGATCCGACACAGGAAAACTAGTTCCTAGGTACCTGTAGAAAGTACTTATCAAATATTAGCTCTTAATATTAACGGGAAGAATATGCTCATCATAGTTTTCCATTTTCAATTTAGTATCATATAAAAATGGTCATATCTTATCAACAATAGATCGTTTAACCAATCGCATAGTCAATATTTGTAGGAAATTGAACGCTCTACAAAAATGGTCATATATACTTTTTTCATTAATCCAACCATTTAAAAGATATTCAACGTCAAAGATTGAAGTATTTTAAGGAAAGTAACTTTTTCGTTTTTAATTTTGTAACTTAATAAAAAATAATTATTGTCAAATGAGTTTCAATTATTTCTATAGGAAATTGAACGCTCTACAAAAAAGATCTCTGTAGTTAATCGATTACTCAAGCCATTTAAAAGATATTGGCAGTAGAATTCCAATGCCTACTGATTTTAGTAGTTTTTCAATAGATATTCCCAATTTATCCAGTTAATTTTTGAATTTTAAGATAGTTCATGTTCTATTTCAGGAAAAGAAGGTTTTTATTTCAGAAATATAATTTAACATGTCAGCAAAAAAAAAATTCTATTTCACCATATGAAATTTTATAATTTAATACAGTATTGATACAAAATGATTCAAATTTGATTCAAATATAAGTCTTTAATTCGGTCATCGAGCACTTTTAAAGACTTCTGATCAACAATATCGAATAACATTTTGAGTTCATTCTGAAATGTTGCTTCTTTCTTTTTTTGTGCTGGCGATTTTTTACGCGTGCAGTTTTTTTATCTTTAACCATTTGTTATTACATCGAAGAATTCTTTTCACTACATTATCACTACTAGAAGTCGAAACATCATTTTTTCTCCATGCTCTATAACCTGATCTGCTACATTTTTAGCACTTTGTTTCACAGAATATTTAAGGATATTAAGTTGATGAAAAAATACACACATAACCCCTTTCACTGTTGGTAATTTCAGTTCAAGAATTTTCGACATCGGTATGCCAATTAAAGAGTTTCTTTATTCATATTAGATGATTAGCATCCGAATTGCAATAATCAATAATATATTAAAACTCAGCTGTTAGTTAATTGGTTTTAGTTATACACAAGAAGACAACTCAGAGCTCCAAAAACTATGTATGCAATGTAGAAATATAAGGGGAAAAATAGAAATGACCTGAAACCACAGATGGCGCTATTATGACAAGTACTGAGTAACAGAACTGCCAACATTCGAAATTAAATTTTCAAATTCTCCAAATTCTGTGGAAAAAAGGAATTTAAATGACATTTTAAATAAACCCGTTGAAAAATATTAAATAACAATCCTAAACTGTAATAAAAGTTATAAAAAGAAAATATCGTTAAAAAATTGATTCAAAAAAAATATATTCTAAAACAAAAGATAAGATATCGCTTGCAAAACGTCATTCTATCGAAATAAACTCAAATCCTCATGAATATTGTCAAAATTCATAAATTAACTGGATAAATTGGGAATATTTATTGAAAAACTACTAAAATCAGTAGACATTGAAATTCTACTGCCAATATCTTTTGAATGGCTTGAGTAATCGATTAACTACAGAGATCTTTTTTGTAGAGCGTTCAATTTCCTATAGAAATAATTGAAACTCATTTGACAATAATTATTTTTTATTAAGTTACAAAATTAAAAACGAAAAAGTTACTTTCCTTAAAATACTTCAATCTTTGACGTTGAATATCTTTTAAATGGTTGGATTAATGAAAAAAGTATATATGACCATTTTTGTAGAGCGTTCAATTTCCTACAAATATTGACTATGCGATTGGTTAAACGATCTATTGTTGATAAGATATGACCATTTTTATATGATACTAAATTGAAAATGGAAAACTATGATGAGCATATTCTTCCCGTTAATATTAAGAGCTAATATTTGGTAAGTACTTTCTACAGGTACCTAGGAACTAGTTTTCATGTGTCGGATCCAAAAAAAACAATACTTGATTTTTTTGACCCACCCTAAGGTACATACATTTATGAGTAAGAGATGTAATCAAACCGAAAATTCAATTTCGGTTTACTAGAATATGAAATAAGAAGATAGGCAGTTCACATTTATTTTTTACTTCATTTCATGCACAAATCAAAATGTCATTAAGAATTCATAAAATATTTTGTAAATTTTATAAATGTATAAAAAACTATACATATGTATAGGTACGAGTACATACATATACATTTATGTAAATCGAAAGCAACGGGAGGAAATATCATCTACCTTTATCACTATTTCTTCGATTCAAAATCTTGTAACTACATATACATACAATCGACGCCGCTTATAACGACCACCAAGGGACCAACCAAAACTGGTCGCTATAGCCGGCGCACAGTGGGTCCCCTTCATACTAAGCAGTGCTCAAAATTCATAATCTTGTTTCAAATGCTAAGAACTGTTATAAATAGATACTAGCTGCTGTTGAAAATGAAAATATTATTAATAATGAATATAGTTCTGACCAAAGTAAACATTTTCAAGAATATTGATTGATTTATTTTAAGAAAACGATTGTTCTTCGAGTAACATATTTATGACTTCAGGATAAAACATTTTTCGGTGAATGACTGTCGTTGTGCGCGATGTTATCAAGGGATTGGCAGAGATAAACAACCTATTTATAACATCTCACATGTTATCCTTCTTTTTTTGTGATGTCTTCCCGCTGAATTGTTGCCGATATATGAAAATCTCTATTTCGCACCTCCTGGTCTTCTTCGGATAACTGGCTAATTGGAAATAGGGCATGAGTCATTATTTTTATTTCACTTTCATTGATAAGGATTTGGTGCAGACTTGTGGTCATGGGATACCAAGGACAGAGCTTCACGTAAAGTCGAGCTGTTTCTGGGAAAAAACACCTAAATTCTTCCACATGTATCTGAAAACCGATCTTATATTAAGCAAAAAATTAACAAAAAAATCGATATGACTCACTAAAAAGCTTATATTTTAAGTTCTATCAGTCGGATGGTCAATATTCAGATATGTTAGCTTAGGTTTAATTACAGAGCATGAAATTGCATATTTAAATTTTGTATTTATATAAGTGGTTACATTCCTGGAACAAAGATAGGAAAAATAGATAGTTTTGAACTTCACCCCTACCCCCTACCCAAGGCTGAGAAAAAGACCTGGCGGAGTTTTCGGATTTGATATCATGATAAACCTACCTATAAACCCACATACTCATATTTTAGCTAAACATCCACTACCAACATTTTTTGTCGGCCTTTGTATTATCTATTTATTCAACCGCGAATACAAACAGTGACATTTCAAACTGGCGCACCTAACTTTTACTTCTGTCTTCGGATTTTTAATAACAAATATTTCTTCTTTCATGCTGTATACTTAGATTTAAAAGTTCTCTGCGCCAGTTAAAAAAAAAATCATTTTAAAAATTTCATTGCCCGTGAGTAAACCCGTCATCCATTTATGTATTTTATACACTAAGTAGCACCTTTCAATCGAAAATAAAAATGTATTTGCAATCTACATGCCTTCTTGAACAAACAACATATTTTTAATTTTTTTTTGTTTAACGGAGTTAACTTTTAAAAATAAAATAAAAGTACACAAAATTAAAACTTGCGCATGTCTAATAAAAACTAATGACAAAGAGTCAACTTGAATGTACCGTAACTTGGCCATTAGACAGAGAGGGAAGATAATACTTACAAATGACATGTACTATAATATGTATATTAATTATGCATTTTTATTTTTTTTTAAGGCGAAAATTAAAAATTGTATTTTGAGCACTGATGTGTATGGAGAGGACCCACTGTGCGGCGGTCGCTTTATCCAACGCCAACGTAACAAAAAAAAAATTAAAACAAAAATAATATGATACAATATACATTTTCGTTGTAATCATAATGATATACAAAATTGCGCAGTAATTCAATAGCTTCTATGGCCGAAGGAGGAGTAATATCCTCATCAGTTTGAAACTTACATGTAGCAACGTTATTGTCTTTTGTTATAAATTGTTCCCATTCTTCAGCTGGTACCACTCTATGGATTTTTCATACAATAATTCATTTAAAAGAAGATCATCTTCCTCGCTGAACTTGTCATATAAAGTGTCTCTAATCAGAGGTACGGTAGAACATAACCCAGCCATGTCTAAAGCAATTTAAGAGTGACTTCATTCGAAGATTTTGCAACCATAAGTGCTGCCCGTCAGTACGGATTAAATGACATCTCGGATTCAAGTCAGTCAAATTTGTAATACGCGGGTGCAAGGAACAATTATCTATCGTCAAAATTTGGTTGCTTTGTTTTTTTTTTAACACTGTTCCATTGACGAATGTAATCAATAAAAATATCTGATGTCATCCATGCAGTTTTGTTGTTTTGACAAAAAACGGGCAAATATTTGACATTTTTAAAGCAACGGGGTGATTTCGCCGATTAATAAAAGTTTTTTCTTTATAGACCACTGTGATCTTTGGATAGTTTCACACCACTACAGCGTTCTCCTGCAAAGCGAATTTTTTTTGGTCGTTATAAGCGGCGATACAAAATTATTTTTTGTTATAAATTCGTCGTTATATCCAACGAGTCGTTATAGCCGCCGACGTTATATCCGACGTCACACTAGTACAAATTGTATGAAAACCAACCAAATGAAGGAAAAGTGGTCGTTAAAAGCGGCTGGTGACGTCGCCTGTATGTACGTATGTATATGTAATATATTTTGGTAATAAATAGTTTGGACAAAGCAGTTGTAAATACGAAGGCTGTGATATTATGTTAGGATTTTTAAAGATGCAAAATGAAATTTTTCCCGTTGATAAATCACTTACCAGATAACACAAAATATCGGTTAGTTACAGACGAAATATAGTGATCCACAAAAGTCTGCGTACAAGGAAGAAATATTTTTAAAAACTGCTGTTATTCACAAATTTAAAGTGATTTGTTTAAAAAAAAAAATATTTTTTAATAAAGAAATGTACAAGGTTTTTATTTTCAACAAAAAAAAATTAAAACAATTATTCATAACAAGAAGAAATTAATAACAACAAAATAAACCTCTGAAATTCTTCCACAAAAGTCTGCGTACAGCTGTAACAGAAATTGAAAAAAGTTAGTTAATATAGACAAATAATAATTTTTTGTACTACTTTCGCTGTTAATATTTGGTCGGATACCCTTTTAGCCTTATAACTTCTTTCAAACGGTTTTGCATTGACCCTACCAGTTTTTCTGTATAAGAACTATTGATCTTACTCCATTCAAGCAACAAGGCTTCTTTTAACTGCGCCTTTTTGCGGATATCGTGGGTTCGGATCTTTTTTTCCAATTCATTCCAGCAGTGCTCGATAGGGTTAATATCTGGACTCTGTGGTGGGGTTTGTAGCAGGTGGGGAGTGTTATATGCCAGCCACATGCGCTATTATGGGCGGTATGTTTGGGGTCATTATCTTGCTAGAAGTAATAGTCATTGGATATACCCAGAATTTCAGCACTTGTTTTCAAATTTCTTTTGAGGATAACGATATACACATATTGATACATTGATCCTTCTATTACTTCCAGCTTACTGACTTTTAAAGACGCCATACAGCCCCAAGCCATAACACCTCCACCACCGTGCTTGGCAGTCTTAATTATGCATCTGGGATTAGGAGCATCGTCTGGTCGTTGCCACACCCTCAAACGACCGTCAGAACCAAAAATGTTGTATTTTGATTCGCTGGAGAATATAACCTTACGCCAGAAGTCCGGAGGCTTGTTAACATACTCTTTTGCAAATGCTAGCCGTTTCTTTCTCTTTATTTTACTGACCAATGTTTTTTTCCTGGGTGTGCGTGACTTAAACCCCTCTTGAACAATAGCTCTTCTTACCGTTTCTGGATGCACTGTATTGTTGTTATATATTTCGAGCCGTGTGCTTATCGTCTTAGCCGTTATAAAGTGATCTTGCTCCACCATTAGCTTGATCATACGCTTATCCCTTTCGAAGAGCTTCGAAGGTCGGCCTTATCTTGTCTTCGATTTAATCTGTCCTGCGTTTCTAAAGCGATCTACCGTTCTCTGTATCGTTGACCGAGCTCTTCAGGTTATTTTTGATATTTCACCATACGACTTTTTTTGTTTAACGTAAAGATTAATAAATCAACTGCCGCTCACTCAAACTTAACTCTTTATTTGCCATTTTTTGCTTTAAAAACAAAAAAAAAACCAAAGAGAATGATTTGCAATACGCGTTTAGAACGATTAAAAATAAACAAACAATCATATTATGCAAAAACAAATTTATCGATACTTAAAGAGAGTGTAATGCAAGAAATATTCACCTGTACGCAGACTTTTGTGGAAGAATTTCAGAGGTTTATTTTGTTTTTATTAATTTTTT
Source organism: Philhelius festivus (assembly GCA_963931855.1). Lineage (NCBI taxonomy): Eukaryota > Metazoa > Arthropoda > Insecta > Diptera > Syrphidae > Philhelius > Philhelius festivus. Next base: position 146,382,794 of record OZ007554.1, read on the forward strand.
GTGATACGAATATTTTTTTAAATTTTTTTTTGTTGAAAATAAAAACGTGGTAAATTTCTTTTAATGAAAAATACCTTTTTTTTTAAATAATTCACTTTACATTTGTGAATAACAGCAATTTTTAAAAAATATCTTCCTTGTACGCAGACTTTTGTGGATCACTGTAGTTTTCGGTTCAAAATGCTTTGACAAAAATGCAAACATGATTGATACTAATCATTAAAGTCCAAACTCTGATATTGTTTTTTTTTTTATATTGAACTTAAGAATTAATTTTTTTTGTCAAATAATATAAACAAGAAAATTTAGTTCGAGTGAAAAAAACGTAATGGCGCCAGTTATAACTTTCGTTGATATGCAATATTGAAACAAATCAGTGTACTGAGGATTTTATTTTTTTGACAAGTCTGTTACAACAATTTTAAGAGGGTTGAGTTGATTATTGAAAGCAAAACTGACATGTGAACAGAAAGAGAGTGAAACAAATTTCGTCGAACACTTTACCTCTCAGAACGTAAAATTTAAAAGGGTTCCTTACACTGGAACTTTGAATCGTCCTTGACTATCGGACGTGGATATCTAGGTATCTGTACTCATGTACACAAAATCGACAGAAAGTATATATATAATATTTAAGCATGCCAATAAAGCTTTGAACTACTTACTCTGTTATTTAACTTTGTTAGGAGAATTCTTTTAGTAATTTGTATTTGACAGAAATTATATAAATTATATCTATAAGTACATGACGATGACGATGTTTTCGAAACCAATTATATATGTTTTATAATAAGGTGATTTTGGTTTAATAACCAAAATATGTTCATGGTTCTAATATTAAATATTTATATTGCAAGACAGAAACTTACCTTTCTCTTGTCAAAAGTGCTTCGTATCCGATAACGTGATGCTTTTCTTGTAGCATAGGTGCTCTGATAATTTTGCACCAGTATAATGTATCCATATTAGCTTCAATTGATACCTGTTTTTGAATGAAACCACAATAGTGTATAATTTATTTTGTTCGTTTTCTATAATCGGATTGTAAAATAATTAACGTATATTTGTTTTAATCATGCGGCATTAATATTAGTTGAATAAATAGAGGAATTCACACTGCGGGTTTTCATATAATAGCAAGTGATTAAAATAAATAAAAACCACAATCCTTTGCTTAGGTATACAGTTTAATTATTTTTAGTGCTGAATTTATTGGATATTCTTTAATTGTGTAGGTACATTGAAATGTAATAAATTAGAACGCTTGATTCAATTTTGAATTAATTTTTTAATATTTTAGAATTTCGGAAGGAGTTCACAATATTCTTTTAGAAACCGCTCATCACTTATAGTGAAGTCAAACTTGACAAAAAATCTTAAATAAATCACAGTTATATGAAACGGACTAAACTTTGTATTTTATTGTTCTTCAAAGTCTTAATTATTCAAACTAAATTTAACATATAATCCCATTTCGCGCTCCCAACGGTGTTAATCGATTTATATCAAGTCTGCGTGAATGAATTTTTTAAAGACGTATCCGCAAATTTGGGCTTTAATACAAAATTATTTTCTCCGAACATCAGTACATAGTTCGAGAGGAGAGGGACGCTGCTAGAATCTAAAAAAAAAACTTCCCTTTGCTAAACAAACTTATTTAAAGCATAGATTTTAAAACACTTTTGAATTAAAGTATCGAACTGATGGTTTCCAACTTTTATGCAAGTATTTTTGAATGTCGTTTCAAGATGATGGTTTCTATACAGACTTCAGAAAGGCCTTCGACAAGCTGTCTCATAGTCCGATTTTGTTCAAGTTTTCTTTTTTTTATTTTCTTCTAACTTTCCTTTAATGGATCAGATCGTTGTTGAAAGGAAGGACTGTCTAGTTAGAAAGAGAAATCACTTGTAATACGATAAACGCAGACTATGCTGCACCTCAAAGTAGGCACCTTGGTCCACTAACTCTTTATGGTTGCTAGCTACCAATGATGTTGTTTAAATAGTTAATTCCAGTGGGGTAAATAAGTAACCTCTGAGGATTTCAAATTAGTTTATATTATCATGAGACCAAAGTGATTCTGTATATCTTTAAAATAACATTTGTTTTCTCTCCGATTGGTGCTCTTATAATATGTTTTTAAATGTGTCGAAAGGCTAATCGTTCTTTTTTCGAAGAACAATATTTAATATTATGTTACTACAGTATAAATGAATCTGTGCTTATAAGCTTAGAACCAAAATGTCAGCTGGGTGCTGGGTGTAAATTTCTCAAAAAATCTTGACTTTGCACTACACATTGTTAATTGTAAATAAGGCCAACGCAATGCTTTGTTTTATTAATCGTTAGAGTAAGAAATAAATTGGTAACATCTTCATTGTTCAACTCTTTTCGTCGTCCCTGCCTAGCATTGTATGGTCGCCACATTACTTCACACATTGGTCGTATAGAATCTGGCCAGAGTAAATTTGTATATTTTGTATTAAATCACTTAAAATGGAATGACCCAAAAAACATACTGACTGAGCCTAGCGTATCTATACACCTCTAGCGGCTAGAGCGTGTACATAGGAAAAAGAAAATTGTTAAAAAAGCAATGGCTATGCCTTACCAACAAAATTAGGTTGTTGTAATGGAAAGTTTTTTGAAACAACACATTTTCAAACTCAAAATTTTGCAAAAAGAAGGAAATTTCAAAAGGATATTTTAAAAATGATACAATTTTTATACTTTTACTCGCTCTAAAAGACGGCATTTTTTATAAGATACTCGTAGAACAACTATTTCTTGACCAAAACAAAATATAAAACATCATTATTGATATGTGATCATTGAATTGTGCAATATCGTTGAATCGTAGGCAGCATTTTGGTAGAAGAGTAAATCAAAGGATTTTTTTTGTTATCAATTAATTGTGTGGAAGGAATTTATTTAAAAAAATAAAATCAGTAAAGGTTAGTATTTTGATTATTTAAATACATGGTACCTAGTTTTATTGTTATTTTGACTTTTCATATGAAAAACAAGTGCTTTTTTGGCTGTATCTATGCAGTAAGGACTTTTTTTGAACTAGATTTGGGCGCAGGTGTGAATGTTTTGCTTTTTTTATATAATGGCACACAATTTTTTCCCTATTTTTTTAACTTCCGATTTCATAGATAAAATAGTTGAAGAAACTAATAGACTTTCGGTTCAAAAGCAGTTAACGGGGGGTTTGAAAAGATAAGACAAATCCTCTATTTTAATGACAACGACAAATACAGGCCGGTAAACGATCCCAATCATGGCAGGCTACATAAACTTCGCCCGGTAATAGACCACCTCAACAAAAGATTTGCTAGCGTACCTTTCGATGAGCAAAAAATGTACGCAACAAGAATGGTGCAGATCCTGTTCAAACAATAGAAAGGTACGACAAGACAGAAAAGAGAAGGAAGAATAAAGCATGTTCAAAATCGTCAAAGAATACAGCACCCATGTGGGCGGGGTGGATTTGATGGATTCGTACTTGGTACGGTACCGTATCCGGATGAAAAGCAGAGGTCCACCCAGCAGCAGCAGTAGTTTTTCAGAGGAACCAGCCAAAAGGCGGAGAATGTTTTGCAGGTTGTTCCGTCAAGAGATGTAATACATAATGGCTCAGATCATAAGCAAAAACGACTCTTTAGTAGCGTTATGTGTGAAAAATGAAAAGTTTACTTGGGTTAAAAAAAATGTCATTCATAATTTTTCTTAATAAATTAAACAATCATAATTGTTTGCATTATTTTTATTTCACATAATCCAAATCTCAATGAAGCTTTAAATGCATGTTGTATCAAAAATGATACAACCCTTTTTTTTAACAAAAAAGATTTATAAAATATTTTGTTCATCATTTAAGAAAACAAAAAACCATGCATTTAAGGAATAATTTACAACACTATTTTTACTATACTCAAAATAACCTATCAATGTTTGGAAATCCCTATTGGAAATACCTTTGTTGTTTTGGAAAGCTAAAAAAATACATGAAAACCAAATCTATTTTCACCTGCTATTCCCCATCCCCCAAACAAAAACAAGTGTAAACTACTGGCTTTAAGAAATGTATTTAAAAACTGCCGGATTATTTTAAATTTTTGCATTTGCTCTCGTTGAATTTCAAACCATTGTTAGTATTAACTTACATTTTGTACCGTTACATCCCATTTTTTGAATTCATTTCGGTTACTTGGTTTCTTAAACATTGGTGCCAATAGATGCAAGGGTTTCATTCCTCTGTTTGTTCCATGTCCTTTAAGATTTCCATGGATTGGATCCTTGTCACCAAATGACCAAAGAACTTTTATTGTGTCCGCCTAAAATGAAAAATAAAATGTTTGCTTGAATTCGGAAATAATGGTATCTGTCGTCAAGGACGTATCCTGAACAACATTTCGAAGAAGGGTTATATCTTTCAAAAATAGTTTGTATCCCGTTTATATAATTCAAAAACCTAAATACTTAATTTGATTTTCACTTTTTAAACGCTAAATACAATTGAAAATTTAAGAATTTTTAAGAGTTAGAATAAGTTTTTATAGATACAGTGCCGCACTTAATTATTGGCACACCAAGCTTTTTACCCTTATTAGCTGCTTTTAAGCCTTACAAACATTCTGTTTAGTTCAGTTTTGTCTCCCCTTTGATAGACACATTTATTAATTATCATTGCAAGCCATTTTGTTCAATAATACCGCATTATTTTATCGCACAAAATTATTGGCACATCTAGCTAATTATGCATTCAAGTTCTTAAATTTCCTGCCATCTGGTAATTCTGCCAGTAATGAATAATTTTAATTACTGTTATTCAAAAATAATATTGTTTGTAAGTGTAACCGACAGTTATTTGGAAAATTATTGTTAAAAATTAAAAACATGATTTCAAAACAAAAAGAATCTGAATCTGAACGAAAAATAATTCTTTAAATGCATAATCAAGGTCAATCATATGCAGAAATTGGAAAAATAATGGATAAGAGCCGATACACTATTTGCAGTGTCGGTCGTGCAGCGTTTTAAAGGACAATCAAGCTTTGAAAGTGTTAAGCATAAAGGTCGTCCCCGGATTCTGATTCCTCGTGAATGCAACCAGATTTTACGAAAAGTTAAAGTAAACCCCAAAATCACAACAACACAAATTGCTGCAGAAGTAAACCAAGACTTGGGAAAGAAAGTTCACTCCACGACGGTAAGAAGAGTACTTCACGAGGCCGAATGCAATGCTAGACGTAAGCAAATGATTTTTTTAATCAACCAGAAGAAGCGTTTCGAATATGCAATTGGATAGGAGCAAGATAAATAGTTTTTGGGACTAAATACTCTTTTTTAATGAGAGTAATCTTAATAAACCTGGCACCTGAATTAAAACACGGTGGCTGAGGAGTGATCGTGAAACTTGTTTCATTTTTATAATCGCTACGATTTGTAAGTCGCATGTGCGTGCATTCACATTTAACTCCATGTGTCTTATTCTTTGCGGCTAAGAAATTGTGGATTAAAAATCACAAGTGCGTGCATAACAATTTCTTTTTGCGACTACGATTGCAAATGTGAGCAGTGAGCATATCCATTTGAGTGCATTTGTTTCATTTTAACTTACGGCAATCGCATTTCGTGAAAAATGAAACAAATTGCGACCTTTAAATCGTCACGATTTGTTGAACGCACTTGAGTTCATTCTCATTTAAACTCATGTGTTGTATTTTTGCGACTAAAAAACCGTGCGATTGAAATCGCAAGTGCGTTCCTAGTCATATAGTTAAGATACTACATATGTATATAAAACTTTTTACCTCAAAAACTGATTATAATTTAAAAGTCAATGTGTTTATAATATGCGTTTTTAGCTCAGTAGCTGTCAAAAAAAGAACTTTGCTACTTTTTTTTAACTCTGGGCGATCGCTGAACTTGCAATTATTTTTAAGCTCATAGCAGAGCAGATCGGACAAAAAAAAATTAATTAAAAAAAAAAAAATACTAAAAATACCAATTTTACAAAAAACAGCTGACAATTTGGATACTTAAGAAAAATAAAATGCACGACTGGGTCGCACGAACTTGCTCCTATGTAATAGACTAGGAATTTTAAAAACGAATGTTATTAGAGAAAACTGTTCATAAGGATAAAATGAATTTTTTAAATTCTTTTAGTAGTAAGAGATAAAAACAGAATGCTATGCAAATATGAATTTATGCAGGAACAAAAATTATAAGTCGTTATAGTGGTTCCTTAAAAAAATATGCTTTTATGTACAAAATTTTTAAAACATTTTTAAGAAAAAATTTTGGTACGCCAACCTTAAGTTTTTATTATTGTACGAATGAAAGTCTAATTTCCAAAAAAAATACTAAGCCGTTCTTGAGATATCGAATTTAAAAAAAAAAATGAAAAAAATTGAAAAAAATATTTTTTCTTAAGTTTTTAAATGCAATGTTTTTTAAACTTTTTAGGAGCTTTTTTATAAAAAATTTCATTAAAATCCGTTATGTCGATAATGAGAAATTCAAAATTCGAAAAAATCGTTCTTTTTATTAAATTATAGATCGTAAAGATTAATCAAAAGAAAAAAATTTTAGCAAAATTCTCGGAACCGTTTTCGAGAAAAATGCGATTTTCGAAAACCATTTTTTAAAATTTGTATGGAAGGTACCGTTAGTTTTAGATAAAACAATTTTTTTTTTCTCAAAGCTTGTAGATTATATTAAGAAACTTTAATTTGCCAAGTTTGAAAAAAAATCGAGCATGGGGTTTTCGAAATATTGAGTTTCCAAAACAAAATTTTGATTTTTTTTTTAAAATCCAAAAAATTAAAATTTGAATATGTATTAATATTCAAACTTTGTAGGAGCTTTGGCATAAAAAAAATTACTTAAATCGGCTGTACCGTTTTCGACAAAATCAAAAACAAAAAAAATGGACCCAGGGAGTAATAAGATCTCACATAAGAATAAAAAACTTTCTTTTGTTAAAATGTTAATTAAAAAACACTTTGATTTTTTTTAATGATTATTTATTTAATTTTTTGAATTTATGAAAAGACAACTTATTCGGTTGAGGTTCGACAATAGACTGACGCCTTTGACTTACCACCAAAGCTTTGCACATACAAAACAACGGTACAGCATCAACCAATCAATCAGTAAACATTCAAGAGTAAAAGAGATTAAAAAGATAACAGCAAACAGTATGTAAAACTGTTTCAGCGATAAGACTACTATGACCTTGAACCACTACTGGACTAGCAAGTGCAAGAACATACATACATATGTTATACGTTAAAGTATGTTATGATGTTATGTATGTTACTCCTCCCGTCAAAGAATGGACAATATTTGTGGTATTGTTGATGCTGTCCTATTATGTTTTTCATGTTTACAAATTATTTTTTTTTTGTATAGCTTTGTTTTTGTAAATTAAAGTAGATAAGGTACATATCTAGGTGTGTTATTATTATAAAAAAAAATTCAGTTAAATTAACATATTCATTTACATATTTTTTTTTTATAAACTAGAATTAAATTATATTTTTCTTGTACATTATTTGTGTTTATAATAATTATTATTTAATAATTAATTTAATTAATAATCTATTATATGTTTTATGATTCTTATCTGTTGATATTTCTGTTTGATTTATTTATTTTTGTTTGAATAGTCTCTTCCGGTTAATTTTTGATCAAATTTCACATTTTTAATCGAGTTTTGATATTTGTATTTTCTTTTAATTATTTGTCTGTCTCGTTTATGTCCGTGTTCGTCCTTAAAATACGTTTTATCCTTTTCTTTAACGTCTTTGATTACATATCGAGGTAGATGTTTAATATTATGGAAACCTAAGTTTTTAACAAGCTCTCGGTTACCATAGTCTTGAGGATTGTTTCTTTTCAAGTTTAATTTGTCGATTTGTTTTGTCTTTGAGTCTAGAATTCTTTTTCTTAAGTCTTCCCAATCTTTTTCGCTCAGATTAGAATGCAAAAGATCATTGGGTTTATACTTGGTGGTAGAATGGACAGTATTATTATAAATTTCAGTTGCTTTCAAAGCTAACATTTTGTGGTCTATATCTTTATTTTCATGATTTAATTTAAAAAGTCGAATATGTTCATTAAGTGTCGAATGGAATCTCTCTATTGTGGAATTACCGGTATGAGTGTTAGGGGATGTGAAATGATAAAGTATGTTTTCTTTATTAAAGAAATTTTTCATGTAAGCGGTATTAAACTCGTTGTCAGCTATAATTTTTTTTGGTTTTCCTAAAATCGAAAATCTTTGTTGTAAAAGGTTAACTATAGTTATGGAATTTCTGTCCGTTACCGGGTGAATAGAAACATGTTTTGTTAATTTGTCAATGCATGTCAGGAACATGCTATTTTTGTTTAAATACCATATATCTATATGAACAATATCATTGGGTTTATCAGGAGTCTCAGTAATCATTAGTTTCGGCGTGATGGGATTCCTGTCATACTTGCACATATTGCATAATATACAATTGTTTATGAATTTATGAACTTCCAGTCTAAGGTTCGGGTAATAGTATGTATTTTTTAAATCTAAGAATGTTTCTTCAATACCTCTATGATTTTTATCCAGGTGAGCTTTTTCGATCAGATCCATTAACTTTTCGGGGCAAATGATGTCCTTCAAAAATCTTGAGCATCTAAGTAATTTCATATTTGATGAATTTGAGAAATATTTGACTATTGTGCTTTGAAATTTTATAAAAATATCATCATTTTCACAAAAAATGCCTACTGTTCCTTTAACTGGAAATAGTTCTCTTAGAATCTTAAGGACATACTGTTCATCATATTGGTTTAAAGAAATAATCGATCTTCTTTTTTTTTTGTACAAAAATTTTGTAGTGTATGAGCATGAATCACACGACTGAATGACTAATTGATTTTTATAGATGTTTAAAGGGGTTTCTGTTATATATATGTGGTCATTATGATTTTCTCTACCACTGTGTATTGTTGCTAAATCAGATCGGATTTCGTCATTTTCTATATGGTTAAGCTCTAAACGACTGAGGAAATCCGCAACGTAATTTTCCCTACCTTTGATGTACTCAATATCAAAATCGAATTCACTAAGCTTAATTTTCCAACGCTGTAATTTGGAATTAGGTTCCTTTAGTGAAGTTAACCATACCAATGGTCTATGATCTGTTTGTACTTTGAACTTACGGCCGTACAAATATGGCCGAAAATGTTTTGTTGCCCAAACTATTGACAAAAGTTCTTTTTCTATGGTACTATAATGTGTTTCATGACGATTAAGGGTTCTTGAGGCAAACGCGATTGGGTGGTTGTTTTGCGAAAGAACCGCACCTAGTGCTGCGTTGCTGGCATCGGTTGTCAGTGTAAAAAGTTTTTCAAAGTTCGGATAAGCCAAAATAGGGCAGGTACATACGAGATCTTTAAGTTTATTAAAGGACTCGATGTAATCCTTATCATTAATGTTAATTTTGAAACCTTTTTTTAGAAATTTTGTCATAGGAAGGGCTACTTTTGAGTAGTCCTTAATGAATTTTCTGTAAAATCCAGTAACTCCCAAGAAAGATTTTATTTGTTTAGAAGAATGGGGTATTTTTAAATCAACTATTGTCTGTATTTTATTTGGGTTGGGCTTTATACCTTCATCAGAAATGATGTGACCTAAATATTGAGTTTCGCGTTTAAAAAAACTGCATTTATCAATTTGGACCTTGAAATTAAACTGAATGATTTTTTTAAAAATTTTGTTAAGTGAGTCTATGTGTTCTTGAAGGGAAGTGGAGAATATGAGTATATCATCTAAATAAACCACGCAAATTTTGTTTATATACTCGGCAAGCACCTCATTCATCATCCTTTGAAAAGATGATGGGGCGTTTTTTAGCCCAAACGGCATCCGCGTGAATTCAAAATGTCCGTCTGCAGTTGAAAAAGCGGTCTTGTGCCTATCTTCTTTAGAGACTGAAATTTGGTGGAACCCTTTTGCAAGGTCTAGAGTTGAAAAGTACTGTGAGTTTCCTAATTTTGAAAAGATGTCTTCTATGTTGGGGATGGGAAATTTGTCATCAATTGTTACATCGTTTAACTTCCGGTAATCAATGACAATTCGCCATTTTTGTTGGCCCGAATTGTCGATCTTTTTGGGCACAACCCAAATAGGAGCATTGTAGGGACTCGTTGATTTGACAATAATCCCTGAATTTAACATTTCAGCAATCTGTCGATCTACCTCAGACTTATGAGCTTCTGCATACCTATAGTTTTTGGAATAAATCGGTATATCATGCTTTGTAGGGATCTTGTGGCTATACTCTGTAATAGCCGATAGGTTGTCACCTTCTACATAAAACGCTTTTCGATATTTTCGGATGGTTACAGACAAATGTTTAAGTTCCTCTTCATTCAGATTTTCATTTTTTAATTTACTCATTAATGTGTCTACATCAGGGTAATTGAAATTTATATCTATAGTATCTCTATCCAGTACATTAATTTCTTCATCTGTTATTTTGATTTGAAAATGTTCGTCGAAAATAAGAGGTAAGGTAGCATCTTTGGTAACTAATTGGCATTTATCTAAATCGATTTTAGCCTGTAACGGTTTTAAGACGTTAATGCCAATAATGCCATCGAAACTTGTGTTTAACTCTGTTTCGAGCATTTCAAGTTTTACAGACGACCTATTAAATTCCTTAAATAATGGAATAGTGATTTTTGAATTAACTGACAAACGCGAATTGATGGATTTGAGCATCAATGGTTTTTCGAGATCCGACCTAAAAGATCTGTGAAATAAACCCTTTTGAATCAAGGAAGTACTTGCTCCAGAATCGATTAGTAATTTTAATGGAATAGAATTTGTTCTCACAATTATGCAGGGAAGAGTTCGGAGGTGGTTAATAAAATTTTGAAACCTTGAATCGTCAGGATTGTCTGTAGTTTGAACGCACTCACCACTTCTATTTCCATTGATTGTCGGGATCTCTGAGATGAGCCTGATGTTGCAGCACCTTGGATATTATTATAAGAATTATTTCTACTATTTGTCGAATTATTAGAACTACGATTCTGATAGCTGTTGGAATTTTGAAGAACATCATTTGAATTTTGTTGCGAACCATTTTGCCGAAATTGTCGAGGACCTGAATTCTGAAAGCTCCTGGAATTTCCACTTGAGATAGCGATATTAGTATTTGACTGATTGTTATAAGACGTATTTGGTGTGGTACTCGTATTATAAGTTGGTGTTTGTCTGTACGAATTGTTTTGTGGATTAAAAGAACGATAAAAATTGTCAGTATCTATTAAAATTTCTTTAGCTTCCCTAAAGTTCTTTGGGTTTCTAGCTTGTAAGATAAGCTTAGGTTGGCTGGGTAATTTATTAACAAAAATTTTGAGCGCCATTTCTTCATTTTGTGAGCTATTAAACCAACCAGGAATATCAACAGGATTTGAAAGACTAGATTTAATATTTAATTTCGTTAAAAGATGTTGAGTCTTATCAAATAAGTCCTCAACTGATAAGCTAAATTTTAACATTTTTATTTTATTTACAAGATTTTCTATGCTTTCATGTATAGTACAGTTTGATTTAAGTAAAGCTTTGATTTCAGGCCAATGAATCGGATTATTATTATTAATTAAAACAATATTTGCCCTATCCTTGATTTTCTGTCTAATTGTTAATTCTAGAAAGCCTTTTGAATATTGATCGAGATGTTGGGAACAATTATATATATAATCGACATGTTGGATAAACAAGTCTAATTCTTCGGGTAGTCCCGTAAAGTCGTTAACATGTCTAACAAAATCAATTAAATTTACGGTTGCCATACCTGTTTTTTCTTTATTTTATATTTTATTTGTAGATATTTCTTATGTTGATTGATGAATTTAAAGATGGACGATGATTTAAAGATGGATGACTGTTTAAAGTTGAATGGGAATGATTGTTGAAAGATGGACGATAATTTAAAGATGGATGACTGTTTAAAGATGAATGAGAATGACTGTTGAAAGATGGACGGTGATAAATTTAAAGATGGACGATAGTATTAAAGATGGGCGATGGTTTAAAGATGAATGGCAATTTAAAGATGGATGATGTTGAAAATGGGTGCAAACGTTTTTTTTTTTTTTTTTTTTTTTTAACAATTGTTTTTTTTTTTTTGGTGCACATTTATTCACTAATTTTCTTGCTATTGTTTTTTATTTATATTTTACCACTTTTTTTTTTTTTGGTTTCGTATTTTTTTTCTATTTATGCATGTTAGTTCTTTGTCTTTTTTTTTATCACATGAATTGAATCACAATGTTTGAGTTAATTAATATTATTTGTTTTAATTTTAAATCCGAGCGTAATATTTCTTTTTCCGACTGCGCCAGTAATAAGATCTCACATAAAAATAAAAAACTTTCTTTTGTTAAAATGTTAATTAAAAAACACTTTGATTTTTTTTAATGATTATTTATTTAATTTTTTGAATTTATGAAAAGACAACTTATTCGGTTGAGGTTCGACAATAGACTGACGCCTTTGACTTACCACCAAAGCTTTGCACATACAAAACAACGGTACAGCATCAACCAATCAATCAGTAAACATTCAAGAGTAAAAGAGATTAAAAAGATAACAGCAAACAGTATGTAAAACTGTTTCAGCGATAAGACTACTATGACCTTGAACCACTACTGGACTAGCAAGTGCAAGAACATACATACATATGTTATACGTTAAAGTATGTTATGATGTTATGTATGTTACTAGGGGGGCTACCAAAAATAACAATTTTTTGTAAATTTTTTTTCAACCATTACCTAGGTTTAACTAAAAGAAATTTTATGATTTTTTTTTTTAAATCTGTGGACAGTTTTTGAGAAAAAAAATATTTATAAAATTTCGAAAAAAATTCGTATGGCAGGTACCGTTATTTTTGGTCTTAAAAAAAAAACAGAAAAAAACGTCCGGGGGAAAAAAATTAAAACCCATATCTACCAAATTTGATGAAAATCGGCCGAGTCGTTTAGGCTGTAGTCTAACCGACAGACAGACAGAATTGCGAGACCCACTTTTTTGGTCTTCGCTATCATCGTAATGTCAACTTTGATCAAAATCTCGAGTTGGATTTTTTTTACGAATGCATAACTTACCTTATAGTACCTATAAGTCGCAAGTAAAAAATGATACAACGACAATTCAGTGTTCAATTCTCTTTATTAAACTGGTAGGAGCGTTCAGGTCACGCTTGGTTCAGAGCGAGCTCTTTTCGCTCAGGCCCCGCTTGGGGCTAAAAATAAAAAACGTCTAATGCATTATAATTTTGGGTTGAAAGATAATTTAAAATTTCAGAAATTTTTAAAAACATAACACTACAGTTCAACCCGTCTCCAAGATAATTTTAAATTTAAGTTTTAGTAATATCTTTGTATATAATAACCTTGAATATAATTGAGAATTATCTCTGTTTAAGTGGAGTGATTGAATTAAATTCAAATAAAAGCTCAAGTGACCTCAACTCCAAGGTGCGTTTCGCCCAGGTACGACAGTGGGCTCAGTTTTTCAAACTTTTTAGAAGCTTCTCTATAAAAAATTTCATTAAAATCAGTTTTTTCGATAATGAGAAATTATAAATTTGAAAAAATGGTTCTATGGTAGGGACAGTCAGTAATATCTTGATTTAATTTTTTTTTATTAGATTATAGAACGTAAAAATTAATTGGAAGAAAAAAAATTTTAGCAAAATTCTCGGAATCGTTTTCGAGAAAAATACGATTTTTGAAAGCCATTTTAAACATTTGTATGGAAGGTGCCGTTTTTTTGAGGTAAAATAAATGTTTTTCTTATAATTTATATTTAGAAAATTTTATTTATCAAAAAAAAAATCGAGCATGGGGTTTTTGATATATGTATTGAGCTTTGAAAAAAAATTTTAAATTTTTTTAAAAAATCCAAAAAAAAATTTTTGAAAAATTTGAAAACAAAATAATGTTCAAGCCGCTGGGAACTTTAGCACAGAAAAAATGATCAAAATCGAAAATCAAAAACCAAAAAATGGTTCCAAGGGGGGTACCGTAAATAACCATTTTTTGGAAATTTCTTTCCACCATTCCCAGCTTTAACTAAATAAATTTTTTTTTAAATCTGTGAGACAGTTTTAGAGAAAAAAATATTTATAAAATTTCGAAAAAGATTGTATGACAGGCACCGTTATTTTCGGTTTAAAAAAAAAAAAGAAAAAAACCGTGGGGGAAAGAATTAAAAATACAATCTACCAAGTTTAAAGAAAATCGGCCTAGGCGTTTAGCCTGTAGTCGAAAAGACAGACAGACAGAATTGCGTTACCTACTTTTTTAGTCTTCGCTATCATAGTAATGTCAACGTTGATCATAATCTCGAGTTCGATTTTTTTCCGAATGCAAAATATGAAAAGAAATAACAATTTTTTTGAGCATTTTTATGTTTTACGAGAAAATGAATTTAAACTCCAAACGGCTGCAGTCGCCCGAAATTGAAAGGTTACTTTGGCAACCCAAAATATTTTTTTAACTTGCTATAGGGCAAGTTCTGCAGTTGGAAAAAAAATCGAACTCGAGATTTTGATCAAAGTTGACATTACGATGAAAGCGAAGACAAATAAAGTGTGTCCGACAATTCCGTCTGTCTGCCTGTACCTCGAACTACAGCCTAAACTACTGGAAGTATTTTCTTCAAAGTCGGTACTTAAGAGTCTTCAGTGACTCCCTAGAGGAGAAATTGAATTTTTTTAGCACCAAAATTAACGGTTCCCTTTATATCTTATTTATCTAGAAAACGGCTCTAACGATTGTGATAAAAAAAAATTATATGACCATGGAATAAATTTTGGTCAAAAGAAAATTTAATTAAATTAAATTTATTTGCGACTATTTCATTGCTGGCTCTAACGATTTTAACCAAAATGTTTTAACGGGAGCCCCCTTAAATGTAAAATAATATTGTAGGTACATATGTATATAAAAATATTCGAAAAAATATTTTTTGGGTTTTTTGAAAAAAAAAAAACGTGTAAACGATTATTTTTTGAAATTCTTTCCCAAAATCTATATTATGAAATACTTCAATTGATATCCCAAATGTTTTTCTTGAAAAGATTCAAAGGAATTTTTTAGATAAAAAATTAATTTAATCAGAAAACGATTTTTAAACTTTGTTTGCATATATTCATACTTTTCTAGAAAGGGGACGGCAATTTTATGCATTTTTATCTAATTAAATCCATGTATTATATTTATTTATAAGTAATTTTTAAATTTTAAAGTACTTTTACATAAGAGCAAGTACGTGCGATCGAGTCGTGCATTTTATTTAAACTGGTCTTGCAAAAATTATTCATATTTTAAAATGAAAAACTGCCAAAGTCACCCGGGTTCACGATAGAATGTTTGGTACTGTTTACTGTTTTTCGCTTTTTCATTATCAATACTTAAATCTCCATTAATATATCAATGTATTATAACTTCACTTGTAGGCAGTTTTATAGCCCTGAGTCATAAAAGTAAGTAGATACGTGCGACTAGGACGTCAGACGTGCATTTCAGTTTTTATTTATCAGAGTTACTTTACTTGTACAATTCTCAATGCATACTCTCGGAATAGGAATTAACCTTTCATAGATGTTCACAGTTACAGTGCTGAACAAGTTCAAAGTTTACTCCTTTAGTGTTATTATTAAAAAACAAATATTTAAAATATAAATTGGTTTAGCACGCAGTAAAAACGATAAAAATGAATAAAAATAGTTTCGGTACAATACTTCAGTTAAAGCTTAACTTCAATTGATTAGTTTATTCCTATTTTTTAGCCGTTCATAACCTAAAATCCAATGAAGACCATAGGCTAATGAAAGCATGTGCTGCATGTACTCCACAGCAACTAGAAGCTGTTGATTTCTATGGCAATACAGCTCTTCTTAAGGCCTGCTACCTGGGTAACGTCGAGGCTGTGAGGGTACTTTTGAAATTTAATGTGAATTTGCATTCGATTAACTATTTTGGTAATGATAACGCATATATTATCTCATCCCGACACACATAAATTATTAATATAATATCATTTTTCGCATGCATCAGGACAAAATGCACTGACACTGGCAGCACATGCTGGCTCACTGGACGTGGTTAGTGAATTGTTAAAATACCGGAGCTACACTGATTTTACATTATCTTCGATGATTCCTCCAATTTGTGTGGCAGTTCTGAAAGGTCATGAACATTTGATAGAGTTTTTCCAAAATATGCATCCCATGAGCTTTCGTAGCGTTCACGGTAAGTAAGCTCTTATTTGTTCACTTAAATTTCATAAAATTCTGGAATTGTTATTTGCAGGACTTACTGTAAGCGATTTACTTTGTATGCAAAAGGAATATGTGCACCAAAATTTAAACTGAAAAAGTTATTGTAATATTTTTTAAAAGTTATAGATATGATTTCTGCTGGTGCAGACAAATATTTTAATGAATCTACAAGTATTCTGAGCTGAGTTTAAAACGATTTTAAAAATTGACTAGATTTATAAAAAAATGTATTTTATTTGTGTTTTTTTTTTTTAATAAATTAATAAAGTCCTCAATGTTGTAATTTGGAATAGTTTTTTTCTTTAAATGAATGGCTCAAGGGATGTATGGAGCATTTTTTATTTGTTAAGGTCAAAGTGCCAATGGAAAATAGAATTGAAAATGTATGTTTTTAGCTTTTTTTGTTTCGAAAGATTAAAGCTTCAAACATTTTAATTTATGTGAAAAATCTTCATTTATAAATACTCGTATATAGCTAGGAAAGATAAAAAAATTCATTGTTATTGAAGGAAAATACGACAGTAACGAAACAGAAAAAAAAAAACACAAAAAATAATGCTCCCGATTGCTTGGTCAATGCCTTGTTAAATAGGTCAGGTAGAGTGTGCTCTTAAGAATTATAAAAAGGTGCATCAAACTTCGATATGTACAATGCACTTGCATCTTGCATGTATATAGTTTGTGCAATTTCTGATAATGGTACAATTAGACATACATATCTTCATACATTAGAAGTAAAACGGCTCATAGAGAACTTAAGCCTAGTGACTACAACTCTCAAGCATTCTAGAGTGCGTGTTAGCAGAAATGGAGGAGACATACAGTTTTGTGCGGAGTCGCAACGGCTAAGATGAATAGCACTTGTGAAAAAAAATGAAACTCTTGCGAGATTTTTACCTTCCTCGCAAGAGGCAGTACACCCCTGAAAATATTTTTGCAGCGGCTTGGAATCGAAACCGAAATCTCCTGCAGTCAAACGCACAAACAATTATGTCAAGGGTTATTTTATATTTTGTATATAAGTTGTTGTTGGGGTTGTATTGTAATTAAATAGATAAGTATACAAATTTAAATGTTCTTTAAAAATAATACTTGATCTCAACCTAACGATTATAAAAACCTAAAATCTGGAAGGAAACCCCCAAACTGAGAATCCTGGACTAGGAGCGTAGATTGTTCGATTTTTGCCTTTGTCTTTTGTATATCGATAGGATTTTTTTGCCAATGTAACATTTATATATACAAAAATTGAGAACATTTAATTTAATTAAATAATCTACAAGATTCGCTTCTGTTTCTGCACCAGTGAACAAGCCTCCTAGCTTGGCACAGTGTAGATGGTGTAGGATGAGTTTTGTGGTCCGGTTGAGTGAGTGATCCAATTTCCGGATGATTGTGCAACAGCAAACACACAGTAAGAGACATCAAAACCTACTTGATTCTTTTATATTTCTGAATTTAATAGAAACTGGATGACTGCGAGAATGCCAACAATTTCCCATATCAATTCCATTATCCATTCAGAGGTTCATACGAGTTATGGTATCACTATGACCATGACGCACTTCGGCGCTAAGGGCTAGAGTACCAGTAGCCTTTATTTATACATACCTACCTCTCGAGAAAAATAAGATTTCATTTAATGAAGAACAAATTTCATATGACACACACCATCATTACTTCTTCTAAAACAAAAAAAAACATGCAAATTAAAACCTACCCATCAACTAAGGTTTTAGTCGAAGAAACAGAGCTGCGGGAACCACTTTCTTCTTCTTCGTTTAATTTAGTTTCAAAGGTGAGAAAGTAGACTTATTTTTAAAGTTTATTTATTGACAATTGCTTGTAACTTGATTGGAGGAGTATTCCATAGTCAAATAGCCGAAACATAGAAAAATATTTATGCTATGATAATATTTGGTTATCTAGACATATTTCTAAGCTTATAATACGTGTGTCAAGCGGATATGTATATAAAGATGGATATACTAAGATTTGTTACACTTACAAAATCAATAAAATGGAGTATGAAGGAAGGCATAAAATTATTAATGTATATAATTTATGTCAGGGATGAGCAATTAAGAAGACGTTAAATCTTGAAGAACATAGTTTGATTTGCATCACAACAATTAGGAGATCTTTTTAATTTAATTGGTTAAAAACGAATCAGAAACAACTTCCGCGTCTTAAACCAGAACAAAAAACCGTGTCCTTATTGATGATGCTCCTAAAGAACTGGTAAAACTGTTTCTGCTTTTAAAACGAAAAGATAGCTTTAGTCCAGTCAAAGCGTCATTTGACCTTGCGCGCAGAGGCATGGTCTATTTTTTTTTCATGGATCGATAGGTGCTTATAAGAAAAGCTTAAAACCAAATTTGCACCACATGACAACTTTTTTTACCAAAGTTATTGGTAAAAATGTGTTTTGTGTCATTTTTTGGTCATTTGCTAATATCTCGGCTCCACTATCTCGCACAAACAAAAATTAAACATGATTTTATTCCTTATAATATTATCTATTATGTTCTAAGAAAAACCATTTGTTTAAACAAATGAAAAAAAAGTTATAGTAAGTTAAACAAATTTTTTGTTGTTTAAAAATCACTTTTTCGTGATTATTAAGAAAAAAGCTCATTTAACGATGAAATTTTTATTTTTTATTATTAAAGTTCTTGTAATTCCCTACAATTTAAAAAAAAAATCAACACTCTACGATGAACGAAAGCCGAGTAATAAATTATTGAACATAGGTAAGTCAGCGCACCCACGCATTTTATGATTTTATGTTTTAATTAATATCTCAGCCCCAGTATGTCGCAAAGTGAAAATAAAAAAGTGTGTTGCTAATAACAATATTTTCTATCAACTTGCATTTAATTTAATATGTTTGAGCAAAAACATAAAAAGTTACCGTTGGTTTCAATGCTTTTTTTCTTGTTTTTAATACCTTTTTTTCATAGTTATTGAGAAAAAAACTGTATTTCACGGTAAATACTTTTCAGTTTTGGATTTTTGTTTTATAGTCCTGCTAATTTTCTTCAAATTAAAAAAAAAATTAGTCCATTACGACAAACGGGAGCCAAGATATTCATGAATTAAAAACTTAGGAAAGCTTACAATTTAGTATTTTAACCTTGTAGCTTGTAATTTTGGTGTCGCCAGCAACAAGAAGCAACAAATATGTGTAAGTATGTGTGGGGTGTTTGAAGGATACCAATATATCTTGTTGCTGGCGACACCAAAATTACAAGCTACAAGGTTAAAATACTAAATTGTAAGCTTTCCTAAGTTTTTAATTCATGAATATCTTGGCTCCCGTTTGTCGTAATGGACTAATTTTTTTTTTAATTTGAAGAA
Organism: Philhelius festivus; assembly: GCA_963931855.1. Lineage (NCBI taxonomy): Eukaryota > Metazoa > Arthropoda > Insecta > Diptera > Syrphidae > Philhelius > Philhelius festivus. Next base: position 146,402,512 of record OZ007554.1, read on the forward strand.
AATTAGCAGGACTATAAAACAAAAATCCAAAACTGAAAAGTATTTACCGTGAAGTACAGTTTTTTTCTCAATAACTATGAAAAAAAGGTATTAAAAACAAGAAAAAAAGCTTTGAAACCAACGGTAACTTTTTATGTTTTTGCTCAAACATATTAAATTAAATGCAAGTTGATAGAAAATATTGTCATTAGCAACACACTTTTTTATTTTCACTTTGCGACATACTGGGGCTGAGATATTAATTAAAACATAAAATCATAAAATGCGTGGGTGCGCTGACTTACCTATGTTCAATAATTTATTACTCGGCTTTCGTTCATCGTAGTGTTGATTTTTTTTTTAAATTGTAGGGAATTACAAGAACTTTAATAATAAAAAATAAAAATTTCATCGTTAAATGAGCTTTTTTCTTAATAATCACGAAAAAGTGATTTTTAAACAACAAAAAAATTGTTTAACTTACTATAACTTTTTTTTCATTTATTTAAACAAATGGTTTTTCTTAGAACATAATAGATAATATTATAAGGAATAAAATCATGTTTAATTTTTGTTTGTGCGAGATAGTGGAGCCGAGATATTAGCAAATGACCAAAAAATGACACAAAACACATTTTTACCAATAACTTTGGTAAAAAAAGTTGTCATGTGGTGCAAATTTGGTTTTAAGCTTTTCTCATAAGCACCTATCGATCCATGAAAAAAAAATTGACCATGCCTCTGCGCGCAAGGTCAGGCCCTTTTTCATGACGCTTTGACTGGACTACTTCTTATGGAATACGAGTAGCCGCCACTCTGATTGATGGTGGACGAACAGTATAGATCTCAAGTTGCTGCTATCCAAAAATAGCGAAGGCGGTCAAATGTTTCTAAAATATGTGAAGTGAGGCGAGCATGGTCTCCTAGTCTTGTATTAATCCCCAAATAAAACTTTGACATAAAATCTTAATTCAATATTTTTAAGTTTGTTGTCATGTCTGTCAATTCATCACTTTTATTTAATATTTTTCATACTTGTCACATTTTTGAGTTTGAATTCTCTGAAAACAGTTCTGATAGGTATTTCAATTTAATTTAAGTTATTTTCAAAGAACTCTCAGACATAATTGCATCAATTGTCAATAACTCGAAACTTAAAATAAAAAGTTTTGTATCATAGCTACTTATATTTAGTAGAGTATTACAAAGTTTTTCATTAAATTTATTGCTAGGGTAACATTTTATTTTTCATCAGATTTGATTATAAAAGTATTTAATAAAGAACAAATTAAAAGGCACCTACCCCAAGCGGCAGGTCATATGGATCACATGTTTCAATTTGTCGGAAGAACTCAACTTGAGTATGAGTCGCATTTTGAAATCCGTTCATAACAATGTAATTTTGTGTATCGTCCTGAATTGGAACACCATTTCCTGTCTGTGGTCCATGGCAATCCTTAAAAGAAAAAAGAAAAATAGTGAAAAATGGAAGAGAGATAAGTTATTAAAATAAAAAAAATATTAATTAAGCAAAAATAACTGGTTTAAAAATGAAATTTCAACAGCCGATGGGTTAATTGATATTGTTGGTCGCACAACTACAACATATAGGACATGGTTATTTATCCAGGGATGATAGAAAATAGAAGAGCTGTACAGAAATGTAATAATACATATATTTTCAGAAATGAGTTTTTAATTCATATTTTTAAGAATTTGAAATAAATGTCGGTTTAATAAACTTTTTTCTGTTTTGAAAGGTTTAAACTATTTTGTTATCGACTCTTCAACAAATTGATTACAAAGTTTTTCATGTACATAGGTATGTATATGTTGTTTTTATTTCGTATGTATACATATGCACATGCACATATGCATGTAATTTGTAATTTTTTATTGGGTATTATATAAGCATTGATTTATTATTTATGGACTCATTGACTTGACTAATAAGTCGATGGAAATATTATTCGACTAGCAATGCATCCATACATATACATAATATACATCAATGAATATAATCATTTGAATAAATACTGTTTTAGATTAATGTTCCAAAATAATGTATTTAAATAATCATATACATATCTAATTCGAATACCTTCCGAAAACTCAGTTAATGACAGCTAATGCAACATTAGCTTACAGAATCTCAAAAGTCTTGGATACCTACATACATATGAAAATGGCCTTTATCTACCAGACTAGGACAATCAATAACCCGATACAGCATTTTGAAGTGATTACATCTGTCGATGTGGAAAACAAGACATACAAATTTATGTGGCGAAGTGATTACGCAAAATTTTAAATGAATTCATATCATATCCCAAACTTTCGCTCAATTTTTTAATTTTGAATTTTTCTTGGGTAAAGAAAAAAAAACTTAAAAATAATCAGCAGGAGTATAAACCATGGTTTCGGATATGAGGTAAATTATGTCAAAAAACAATTTGATTTTTATTAAAAGGTTTATCTTAAGTGTTGATTCTTTGTAAAATAATACCTTCAGGTCTAATTCAAATCTAAAACTTAGAAAAGAAGAGTTTTCTCTTCTGGATTCAATTTTAGAAACGAAACCAGAAACACTAACACAATCGGATAGGTTATTAATTAGGTTGGTTTATTTGTAATTTTGCAAGACATAAGACATTGAGAGAAAAGTTATTGTCATTTTTCGGATTTGCAGGGCTTATTGACTTATTGGTCCTCTTCTGAAAGTGATCCAAATGGCAAGGATGCACTTTCTATTACTTTTGCTCCGTGTAGTAAAATTTTGTGAACAGTTGCGGGCATGTGATACCAAGGGTATAACCATATCGCAAGCTTAGCTGTCTCTTCACTATAGGTCTTAAATTTTTGGACTGCGGGTCTGGTTATCAATCTAATGGATTATCACATTTGTATTTCCGAAAAAACTTCGTGAAATATTGCCATTATTCGTTGTTCCAGCATATTGCTTTTCAACGTCAACTTGTATTCCAACCTTTGATATGAATTCCGCTTAAATTCCTTTTTTTTTCCTCTTCTTTGATAGCACGAGTGAGCTCATTAGTTCTCCACGCCTTAAAGCCTAAGTTATATCCCAGGTCCAATATGTACTGCATAAATAAAATCCGTGCATGCAGTGATGACATTCCTAGAACAAGAGCTTCTTCAGGATCTTAGTTTGCAACTTGGATAAGTCATTCATCTCTGCTTGAGCTACTTTTCCATTTATCATAGTAAAATAAAGACGGTTTTTTTTCATAATTAGCACACACTCAAGGGGTTATGAATACCCTTATAATGTTATGAATAACATAGCGCGAGCAGTTAGAAATGAGGGGGGATTTAAAAGGAGATGCCGATGCACATTGGTTTTAAATGCTTGTACATCACAATGAGGGGGGGGGGGGAGGGAATCGTGTGAGGTATAGTATTCCACATTCTAGTAGTACGGCTAAAGGATGAATCTCTGTATTTTACAGTACGCCCGGAATTAGGCTCAAGGGTAAACTGATGGGCATCCGTAGCAAGACAACATGCATTCCAACAGTGATTGAGCTCTCTTCCAGTTCTTGAATTTCATTTTCCACATTGTTTTTTCTGTTCTCGTTGGATGTCAAAGTTTTCCTTCTTATATTCAAATTTTAGAGCTCTGCAATATCTCGTTGAAGACGAACGAGGATTTATCCAGGTTATATTATTTTCTCCAGTAGTTATGTCATTTTCAAAGGAACGATCGATGTCATGAAAAGAGGAGAATCCGACGATTCTTAGTTGCTAGTAGAAAATGTCTGCATAATATTCGCTCTGCCCAGATAAACCATCACAACCCCACTTTGTGTGAAGTTCTAATTCTGTCATTACATTGGCTATACAAAAATATGCAACACCCAATAAAATTTCTACTTTTCAGGTAAAAACCCACAAGAAAATTTACATTTTTATTTATTCAGTTATTATAAAGGCGTTTAACTTGAACGACACTCGTCACTTTTTCTGTCAAGTCACTTTTAAGGCGTTTAAGAGTTAATATTACGATATTTAAACGTCAGGTGTTTTGAACCAACATGCGTTCCACATAAACATCTAACATTGACAAATAGATATTTCAAAACAATTTTTTTTTTTTTTTTTCAATTTAATATTTTGTTCGCTTAAAGTTAGTGCAAAATGAATAGCATTGCATTGTTTGTGTTATTAAATAATTCGGGAGAAGAAAATAACCGAGAACTTTGGAGAGAAAACAACAAAGGATAAATTTGATTTGAGATAGAAGATTGATTAGGTCCAAATCGAATCCATTAGATTCGACGGACACAAAGTAAGTACAATTTTTAATATACAGTACAAACTTGATTTACGCAACTAATAGAAATTAAGGCAGTAGCAAAATAACCGAGGTTGTTGCACTTACTGGGTTATATTTTTTTAAATAGAAAATTATAACGAGATAACGAAAATGTTATAAAAAAAAACATTATTGAAACCAAACAAATTTGTTGGTTTGATGTTTTGATTTTCATGAACAGATGCATAAACACAAGAATTTGAACTAGTCGATGTAACATTTTTGAAAAATAGCACTTATAGAGTCAAGACGTGCTACGATCTTAGTGTTGCGAAAATCGAGGAGTTGCGCGAATCGAGGGTTGCGTTAACCGAGTTCGTACTGTATTCAAATAAAATTAATTTCAAAAATGTATTTTCAGATTCGTAATGTACTTCAGGTTGAGTAAGGACGCTTTTCTGTTCTTGCTTAATGAACTGCAAGACAAAATCCCTAAAAAAAGCTCACTATCTATACCATCAATATTCAAACTTGCTGTTACTCGTACATCGCGTTTCTTCGCCGAAGGTAGTTCCCAAAAGAGTGTTGGAAATGATTTCAATCTGGGCATTGCACAATCTACTATGAGTATCACACTTCAAGAAATCTTTAAACTTATGCAAATTTAAATTTTGCATCATTTTTTGTCAACGGCCTTGGCTTTGATGAAAGCATCGCTTCCCAATAAATCAAAACAACAATGCACGAATGCTGTTTTGGTGGATTTAGAAAAGGCCTTCGACACCGTATGGTTAGAGGGTCTTTATCTGAAACTGAACAGACTTGGTATTAGCAAACCATTGATGTATATGCTTTATGATATGCTTAACGGTAGAAGGTTTGTTGTCAAAAGTGGCAATGTAACTTCTACCGCAACTTTTGAAATCAAAAATGGTCTACAACAGGGAGCGGTTAATTCGCCAATTCTCTTCAGCATTTACACCAGTGATCTGATAGGTAGCCTTCCGAATTCAATAGCGTATGCCGACGATCTAATTGCGTACAGAACGGCCCGAAAGGTTGAGGTTATTAGAATTCTCTTGCAGCGTGACTTTGAGAAGATTCAGCGATATTGCGATGACTGGAAACTGAAAATAAATGTCCAGAAGTCGGAAACAATTTTGTTCCGGACTCCGTTGGCTAGAGCCCCGCGGGATACGCGCAAGAATTGGCGCAAGATGGTCATCGTTGATCCTCACGGGCAGCGATTAACGAGAAAAAGTGTAGTGAAGTACCTCGGTATCTGGTTGGATCAGTATCTGTATTTCGACAGACATATAGATGCTGCGCTGGCCAGGGCCAGAGGAGCCTTAGCTCTGACGAAACGACTGTTTTACAGCAGTCGGCTTGACCCCAGAGTGAAGGTCATTTGCTACATGGCCCTCATACGGCCGATGATCGTTTATGGTTGTCCAGTGTGGTTCAACGTTGCTCCATCTCAGATGGAGAGAATTCGGGTGTTCGAGCGGCAGTGTCTTCGACGCTGTACTGGTTTGCATCGGACACCCGAATCTTCTTATGTTCACTATTATCCGAACGAGGCTCTATACAACGGGGCTCGGATCAACAGAGTTGACAATTTCGTGATAAAACTAATTCGGGGTCACATTGCGAGGGCTATGACGTCGACCAATAATTTGATTTTCGGGGCGTTCTACCCAAATGATGAATATTTTGAAAATGCACGCTTGAGTGGCTTCATTCCTCCAGAGGCATTCCTCTATTTAGATAGATGCGGTCTGATACAGGATAGATTGGCAGTACCGCTAATCTACCACGTCAGACGAAGAACCGTGGACCGGCGGCTCCTGTACACTCGGGATGTCGTGGCACAAGACGGAGAAGAGCTCCTTCGGTTCAGTAGGGCTATGTCCGAACGGGACAAAACTGATAGGGTGAAGCAGGAGAACCAGTTCTGGTGGCTTCAATCGGCATTTGATAATGGGTAGTCGGGGTGGGGTGTTAGAGCCGTGGCCGGCTTGCATACCTGTTTATTGTCACAGGTTTTAAAAAGAATAGGCACAGTGGCAAAAAAAAAAAAAAAAAAAATACATTCTTCAAATGTACCAAAAAAAAAAAAAAAAAAAAAATTACATTCTTCAAATGTACCAAAAAAAAAAAAAAAAAAAAAAAAAAAAAAAAAAAAAAAAAAAAACTCCGCTGTGGCTGTTCTAGTTTTTAAGTAGTTTAAGTTTAGTTTTACTTTATTTTAAGTAGTTTAAGTGGTTTTAGGTAGTTTCAGTTTAGTTTTAGTTTATATTAAGTAGTTTAAGTGGTTTTAGGTAGTTTTAATTAGTTTAATTTTAGTTTGTAAGTTTTATATAAGAAATTAAAAATGATAAAGAATCCGAGTTTTTTAAATTTTCTCGAGAAAACAAAAAAAATATAGATATAGTTTTCGCATTCAAATAGTTTTTTAGGCCGAAAGGCAGTAGTCATAAGGTTATAGTTTAACTTAGAGTGCCCGCATGGGGCCAGTAAGTTAGTTGTAAGTTATTGATAAGTAGGCTAGTTTTATGAATTTTTGTCTAGCTTTAAGATAGTTATAAGTTTGAATTAAATAAAAATGAATTAAAAAAAAAAAAAAAAAAAGCATCGCTTCCCATCGATCAGCGAAATCAAGCATCATTGCGCGCGGTTAGTACATGGATGGGGGACCGTTCAAATACCAACCGTTTGCTGTTGACATGTGTTTCTTCTGTTGTTCTTTCTATCTGTGTGTCTCTCTCTGTTGTATTGTCTAAAGCCGATGGCCTCAGTTGCCAGTGCTTTTCTGTGTCTCTACTTCGTAGATTTATCTACGGAGTAGTGTAAAATGTAATGTAATGTAAATTTTGCATCAAACCAAACCTTTAGAAAATAAACATTTATATAAGAATATATTTTGAAGATTTGCTTGTACCTATTTTTTGCCATTCTTTTGCCATTCTTTTGCATTCCTAACTGGTGGTCCTAGTGAATTTAGTTAGATTAATTCCCATTTTTTTTTTACTCCAGTTTGTGAGACTCTTTTTTTAAAATTGGTCGCCAACGATGGATTTCGCTCCATCAACTCGACGACGAATATGTATAATAAAAATTACAAATTACACAATAAAAACATTTAAAACTTACATCTTTATCCAATTTCGGCAATGAGTCGTTTGAAAATTTGTCTTCGACAAAAAATAGCGTTCTGAGAGTCGTAGCAAGCGAATAAAATGAGTTATAATCAGCGTTGCCGATGTGGCACGATCGTGCCATTTTGACACGGAAATTTTCTCGTGGCACGGTGGCACGAAAAGTTTCAATATGGCACGTTTTTTTTTCATTGTTTTACCTAAATGCGTTTAAGATAATTGACCCAACCTTTTTAAAAAATAATCTAAACATACAAAGTATTTTGCCACACTTCAATATTTTGGTATCAGAATTTTTTCATCTATTAGAGTGCGAGAAAGATGTTCTTTTTGGCGAAATAAGAAAAATTTTTGAGAACTTGCCAAAAACTCCTGTTTCTGGAAAATACCTATACACGAAGAGAGGAAGTGATTTTTTTGTTATTTGTTTGTAATAGTATTTAATTAAAATTTATTTTTAAAGAATAACTTGAGTTTTTTTTTCCATATGGCACGAAAATGTCACAAATGGCACGTTTTTTCAAAGAAATTTTTTTTTGGCGGCAACGCTGGTTATAATACACATGAGTGACATTTCTCATACAAAAACTTACGTTCCACCCAGAGTAAGGCATTACGAGACAAAAAATAACCATAAATGACTGTAAAACGCCATTCATAACACAAAATTTAGAAATTACATTTTTCGTTCAAGTGAGACGCCTACTACAATAAAGGTTATTATTTGTCCCTAATTATTGCGTAATAAAAAAATTTGGATTAAAATACGAGTATTAAGGTACACATTTTTTGAAGTACTAGATATTAGCTCATATTAATAAAATCATAAAACAATATATAGTTCACCGCATATTTCCAAGAAAAATTTGGAATTTGAATTTGGAAAAAAATCTAAGGCAAGAAAAATGATTGAGCTTAAAATTGAATATGTCGGAGATCCATCAAAGGATTAATTTTATTTTATATTTTAATGAAATATATATGTATGTATATTTTTAACAAAAATAAAATCTTGGTTGCATTCTTTCCAACCATTATTAGCCATGAAATTACAATTTTTGCAACATGACCAAAGTCAAAAACATGTTTTTTTTTTTAAATCGAAATCAGTGAACCGAATTTGTTCACTGCGTTCAAGATCAGATCAAAACGGATACAATTCTTTCAAAAATAGGTAGTTGTATATTTCAGCTTTCTAAAAGTAGTAGCCATTAGACGTAGTTTAATGTGGCTAAAACTGTAGCTCTAGGGAAAAAACATTAAAATATTAATTCCAAGTCACTCAGTCCTAACCCAACTAAAAGACGAAAAACAATTTTTTTTAAAATTTTTTTTTTTTATTTTGAAAGCTCAATTTTGCATTTCAATAAATAGGCATTTTAAAGATTGCTTCTCCTTTCTATATAAAATGCAGAAAATAAGCTTATAATGTTTAAAGCCATTTTCCAAAGCATTGTGTAATTTGATTATGGGTCACCTCTCTAGGCTCTAGGGTAAACAGCCATATACTTCGATTGTAAAGAACCCAAAATAAATTTGTTTATTGATTTATTTTTTACTCATTTATTTATTTATTTTGTTTTAAATTTATTTGTTTGTCTCTAAAAAAATTGTTTGTTACATAGTAATGTATAATCTATATATATATATATATATATATGTATATATATATATAACATATATAGTTGATAAATACATTTATTTATTAACTTATTTAATTATTCATAGTACTTACTAAGGTAGGATATCTTTATTTTTATATATTATATATAATTCTTTTCGGTGCATTCAACCCTCCTTATCTCTCCAATCTTGGATAATCTGTTTTTGGCGTTTTGAATTAGGTTTTTCTTGTAGCTTTTTCTTCGATTTTTCATTATAATAAACCGTGATAATGACAATCTGTTATTTTTCCAGAAGTAAAGTAAAGTTATATACCTTTGTTTATGAAAAAATTATATAATAATCTATATATAATAATTTATATAATATATAATAAAAATAATATATAACATAATAATGGGTGATATGCATAAAAGATAGTAAATGCTTTTACTTGAGAATTTCTAAGTAATTACTTTTTTTGATATGCATAAAAATGCAGTAAATACTGAAAATAAAGTATTTACTTGAGGCCACAGTACTTACTTTTTTCGGATGAACTTTTTCAGTAAATACTTTATTCCATATGCATAAAAAGTAGCATGTACTTTTTTTCTGTAGGAATTACTTCTTTTTTTTCAAAGTCAGAGGATAGCAACATGAAAATTTAAAAGTACATACTTTTTTTGATTTAAACACATAACTATGTAGCTTCGAAACCATAAAAACTTACAGTCTTAACTCTATTCTCAAAGGATTCACGTCGCTGATATAAATTAAAATTAAGTTACTGTTGACTGTACTGAAATGGCGGAATTTGTACGCGTTAGTTCACAAAAAGTCTATAAAAGTCGAAGATCGGGTTCAGAATCAAATTTTAAACAACTCTATCATTTTGAGAGGGAAAACGTAGATTGGTTGAGTGAATACTTCATTGGTAAGTCATTGCAAAATCGTAATTTGTAGTTTTAAAACTTGACACACCCTTACTATTTGGAGCCTTTTGTTAGTTCGTGGAAATGGTGTAAAAATTTCTATTTTCTTATACGCCTGTTAACTTAAAAATATAATTTATAATTTTACAAGAAGCAAACACTTATGAAAACTGTTATATATGTATAAGTATATTGCGATACTATACCAATAAGCTTCCGTTAGTTAAAGGAGTTAGTGGTTTTTAGTTACTGGCGAAGTTTTAAAACTTGCCCTTAGTCGCCAAGTTTATATAGAGTCTTATGTTGAACAAATGGTTCATATATATAATACTTTTTAAGGAGCTCAAACTGAAACAAGAGGAGGGGCAATCACTCATCAAGAAAAGATGCGAATTTTTTTACGATACGTTGGAGATCCTGGATTTCAAGTTGGCGTTGGAGAAGATATAGGCGTTCATCAGAGTACTGTATCCAGAACAGTTAATTTTGTTGCTCAGTCGACTTTCAATAAATTAATGATTGATAAAATTTCATGAACAGATGTTTACAAAACAAGTAATTTAATATAGGGATTAAACGGTTAATCTGGCAAAAAACTATTTGTTAACTAACCCGATAAGAAAAAAAAAGTATTTACTATGAATTTTCGATGAATTCTAGTATTTACTTGGATGAATTTAGTATATACTGAAAGTATTTGCCAGTTAGTAAGTACTAAACTTTATGCATATGGAATGAAGTAAATACTTTAAATTTAACCATTTGCTTTAAGTTATAGTATTTATTATTATCTTTTGCTTGTAGTAAACACTTCCGTTTTATGCATATCACCCAATATTACTACTATATAATAATAGTTATAGTAAATCTCTGTTATGCAATACAGCTTTGAAAAAGTAAAAAATGTCAATAGTTTCAGCTACAATAATTTTTTTTTTTTTTTTTTTTTTTTTTTTTTTTAGAAAAATTTTTATTTATTCATCATTTTTTCATTTCCAACTTAAAACTAGTACAAGAGTAATAAAAAATAAATAATAGTTATTATTCTTTAACTTGCAAGTTAGTGATGAATGATACATTTGTGAATTAATTTACAATAATTAGAAACTGTTGTGGGGTAACAATCAGCAATATAATAATAATAAGATTCAAAAGTTAAGGAGGATGAATAAATATTTCAGAGATAGTTAAAACTGATATAGAAAAATAAATACAAATTCATCAAAAAAATTCAGAAGAAAATAACAGCAAATGATACATTTTATGATTTTAAAATTTATGATTTATATTTCAACAATAGTTTTCAATAGAATTTATGTCAATTGTGAAAAGCCAGTCTTTTACTTTTTTTAAGAAAGAGTTTAAGTTTTGAGTTGTTCTGATAGACAGAGGTAATTTATTTATTAAATGACTTTGGTGCTGCGGCAGTATAAAAGTTAGAGAAATGAGTTTTGTAGGCAGTGGGTTCATTTGCAAGGTGCATGTAGTTTATTCTTAAATTATATAGCTGCGAGTTTCTACTAGGAATATTACCGCTTTGCTTGAAAAATTCTTTAAGAACTTTAAAAATATAAAGATGTCTCATAGGTAGAATTCGCAATTCCTTGTATAAAGACCAACTTTCAGTATAACGATTTTTGTTGCAAATAATTCGAATAAGATGTTTTTGAGCAATCAATAAAGGTCTAAAAGTATTTGCATACGAACCACCCCAGCTAGATAGCCCGTAATATATTGAAGTTAGAATCCTTTTAGAGCAGAATGGTTTTAAAAGATACATTTTTCGCGTTATGAGCATCAGACTATTTTTGATGTCATTACTATGGTCTTTCCAATTAAGATTAGAATCAATTGTAACACCCAAATATTTAAAATTATTTACTGAATCAATTTTGAAACAAGAATTGGAACAAGAATATTCATGTTGGAAATTAGGTTTGCCACAATTGTGAATTGGAAAGCAGAATTGCCTACAACTTGAAGAATGAAAAAATAAATTATATATTACAAACTCGATGACCAGATATTTTGAAATTCATGAACTTAGTTTTTTCACTTACTATTAGCTTATGGTTATAAAACAAAGTCCTTAGAACTTCAAGGTCCTCTTCAATTTGCAAGACACAATTAAGATCCGAATTTGACTGGTAGGTAAATGATATATCATCTGCAAATGCTGTCGAAAGCCCATTTAAACGGAGCTTAAAAATTGAGTTTATATAAACAAGAAAAAATAAAGGGCCGAGTACAGATCCCTGAGGTACTCCATTTTTTAAAAATCGAGCTTCACTATGTGTACCGTTTACAATGACTTTTTGAACTCTTCCTTTTAAGTATGATTGCAACCATTGAAAAATTACTCCTCTAAATCCTGCATTATACAACTTACCTAATAGTAAATCATGGTCAACCATGTCAAATGCTTTAGTCATATCGATGAAGAGAGCCATTGTAGATTTATTATTATTTAAGCTGCCATAAAGTTGACTACATAGCCTAAGAATTGCATCTTCGGTTGATTTTCCCGAACGGAAACCAAATTGATTTTCGCTAAAAAATCTGTTTTTATTTAGAAAAGAAGTAATTCTCTTTATCATAAGTTTTTCAAATATTTTTGAAAAAGTAGGAAGGATAGAGATAGGTCGATAGTTAAGCATATTTTTCTTATCTCCCTTTTTAAAGAGGGGAATAACCTCAGCACACTTAAATTGTTCTGGAAAAGAACCTTGTTCAACACTTAAGTTAAATATATAACTGAACACATCTGAAACATAAAACGCAATTTTTTAAGTAGGTTACTCGATATTCCATCTGAAGTGCAAGAATTTTTATTTTTCAGAGATAAAATAGTTTTGTAGGTTTCAAAAGAGGTGATTGTACTAAAAGCAAAGCTATTTGGTTGTATGTAGTCAACATCCAGACAATGTTTAGTATAACAATTACAATTACCACCGGAATCAGTGGATGGCTTCAGTGTATCAGATATTTCTGTAAAATATTCATTAAATTTGTTTGATATACAGTTAAAATCTGTTAGAGGAACATTATTAACTACAATAGTTTCTATTGCATTAGGCTTCCTTTTTTTCCCTAAAATGTTTTCAATTGCTTTCCATTCTTCTTTAATATTGCCCTTCGATTTTTCAAATAAGTTAGAATAGTACTTTTCGCGAGTCAATTCAACATTTGTGCTAACAGCTTTACAAAGTGTAAGGTAATACTTTTTTAGTTTTACATTGTTTGGATATTTTTTTAGCTTTATACTAATTTTGCTCTTTTGTTTAATCTGCTTTAAGAGACTCATGTTCATCCAAGGCTTTAGAAATTTATTTTTATTAAAATTTTTTACCGATACAGAAGTACATGACTTTATATGTTTTTCCAATATCGAGATAAAAATAGCAAACGAAGTAGGTGGGTCCTTTTCCGCATAAACCTGATCCCAAAATTCATGCTTCGAATTATTCTGCAATAATATATAATCGGTGGTATAATGCTCTTTTGTTTGTGTTTCTGATGTAAGACTCAAATTATTTTCTAACATATTAAATAAAATGATCGATTTATGATCAGTTATATTTATGTCGAGAACACTGCCAAAAAAATTAAATTTATTACTGATTTTAAAACGGGTAAAAATGTGGTCAATACAAGTACTTGTAGATTCTGTTACGCGAGTTGGATCATTTATAATTGCCTTTAGACCATTCGAAGCCATGAGAAATAAATAATTTTCAGTGTCTTTGTCGGACACGTCCAAAGTATCAATATTTATATCACCAATTAGAATTAAATTACAATTATACAATAGGTACAACGCAATAAAATTGATACAAGAAAAATAAAGTAAAATGTAAACTTTCACACAAAAACAGCTCAAAATGTAGTATACATATATGGTTATGATATAATGGTTAATGTATTGGACTGTCATGTCGGAAGCCTGGGCTTTACTCCCCGGCCGCTGACATCTAAAAAATAAAACAAACATTTTTTCAGGAGTACTGCTTCCTGCAAAGAAGTGACAAATCTCCCAAGAGTATCTCTTGTCTTAAGAAGTTGATGATTCTTATTTCAACACATTCTTTTTTGATCTAATACTACAGACATGAGTAGATAAAAATGTTAAAGAGCCACCAGGACCATTTCGATGTCATTGAAAAAGGATTGAATACATTTAAGAAAGCTTAGTTATTTATGTTTATTTTACTTGTTGTACAAAAATTCTTCTCTGTCGTAAGGATATAATCGATATTTTCATTTTAAAACTGTTTACGATAATATTTGAATACAATGTGACCTATTCCAAAAAAGGAGAGAATTTGTAGGTATTATTCCTTTTAGCAAACAGCTGCCAATGGTGTGTACATTGGTGTGCATATTTTAAGTAAAAATAACTCGTCCATTGAAACCTTTCCCCTTCTACTTTTTAAGGCGATTCAATTTTTCAATTAAAAGCAACTTGTTTTCAGAATACAATCATAAATTATAAAAAAATCAAAAATAACACCACAAAAGAATAGAATGTAACTACGAGTATATTCTGTCCAATAAAAATATGCAGTGTGGGCAAGATATGACGTTTGCCTCGCATTCTGGCTACAGTGGATGGCATAAATCTGTCCTTCATTAAAGCCCTCACAAGGTTATCGTAGTGTTGATTTTAAATGGACCCTTTTTTTAAAGCTCTAAAATCAAAAGCACCTCAACAGAAACCCAAGGAAAAAAAACTGAACAAGTTACGAAATGAACAAGGGTAACTCTGAACGCACATCGATATTAAATGGGGGTTGAAATTGAATAGCATCAACAGCCATAGGCCACAGCAATTCAGTGCACTGCACATGCACACTCAGATGTGCGATCAATAAGACGTCGCGTCGGGTCTGCGTCAGATGCAATCGTAAATTTACGGGCGCGCAAACACTTTTTATGGAGGAGTTCTTTCAATTTAGTATGGTGCAAAAAAATATATCACGCTACTGATTTTAAAAAAGCTCTCCCATAAGACGTGTACTGCATATTTTTATTGGACAGAGTATAGTATCGATGACGAAATTTCAAACTTTGCTCGTTTAAGGAATAAAACCGGCTCTACTTAAGAACGTCGTTTAGTTTGGAGACTTTGTCTAACTTTTTCATAATTTTAAACACGTTAGACAACTCTTCTAACTAATGTGGACTTCGCCGCAATATTTCAAAATTAAAGATCGAAGAGCACTTTTGTACAATAATTTCGGATTCGGATTTCAGTCTATTAACAATGCGAGAGCAGGTCAAAATGCTGTATTTTAAAATACTGTATGGTCAAAATTCTGTATGACACTGTATGGTTAATATTCTGTATTTCAGAATACTGTATGTACAAAATACTGTATAATCAAAATACTGTATCTCATAACACTGTATCTGAAAATTTCTCATCTTAAAATGCTGTATGAGCATGAACACCTGAAAGTTTTGACAGGTCAAAATAATTGTAAAAATATGTGAGAGATACAAACAATTAAGAAGAAGAAAATGAAAAAGAGAAAATAACAATAAGATATGATTTATTTTGTTTTTTTTTTTTTAATTAATTCAAAGACTTATGAATTATCATAGGTATATGTTATTGTTCAAGGGAAGTATATAAGATGGAAGCGTAACGGAATCCCCCTTTTTATAATCCCGTTTTTTTCAAAAATTCCGCAAAAAAAGTTTTAAAATACCGTCTTTTATAATACCGTTTTTTTTAAATAACGCTTTTTAAAATCCCGTCTTATACCGCTTATCCCGTTTTTTTAGAATACGTAGCTAAAACTTATTGATTTTATGTTGGTTATTTTCCAGATTCTTTTAATGCTAAAGAAACTTTTCACACGCCCAACCTCGCACCTACCCCAAATCCAAATTTCCAAGGCTATAAAGTTTGAGAATTTAAAGAAAAAATATTTACAGGGTGTTTCAGAATCTGCTGCTGAAATAAGAAGTTTTAGTTAGGGTGGTAAACATAGTTGGTATTTCATTTTAAAAAGGTTGAAAGTCAATTTATGAAATAATTTGAGTGTAATTTAAGTAAAACAATGGGGTAAAAAAGAAAACAACCCAAATTGAGTGAAATGTGGCGAAAAAAAAACTTTTTTTTTATTAATTGATTTTATTATTTTATTTTTTTTTTATAAAAGTGTACTTAAAAGTATTTATAAAATATTTTATTAATAGATTACAATTAAAAAAGTAGAAAAATAAAATAAAAGGAACAAAAATTTACATATAAACATTAAATTTTGATGGAAACTATCATCTAAGTAAATCTATAACAAACTTATCATTTCTGGTGAGTATTGGGCTTTCAGATCTTTTTGGGTTCTTACATGCCTCAAGGAAGAAATAAGTAAATCGGATGAGATTTCTAGCATTTTAAAAAAGTCTTCATTCTGACGAATTCTTGAAACTTTGCACGTATTTTGATATCTGTATTTCTTGTAGTCTTTATTTTTGGACTCTTGGGCTTCTTCTGACAATTCTCCAAGTGGTAGAGATTGGTATTCGATTATATTTTGACTATGAACCAAAATTTTATAAAGAGTAGGTGTTAGTAGTTTTTCAGGGTACTCTTGTTTCAATAACGCTGCGGTTTTTTTGGTGTACTCTCCAAATTTAATTGTATTCACTTCTTCCCTGCAATTCAAAACATTAAGTATTATTTTGATTCTAGTTATGACATCTTCATTGACCCCAGTTAATTGAGCGGTTGCGTCCGATTGTTCAAAAAATCTCCTTGAAGTGTTTCCATCATTGCTATTTCCAAATCCTTGCTTTGGTTTATCCACATCAAGTCCAAGCTCATCGTGAAAACGCCTTTGAATCTCTCATTTTCTTCTTATTTCTGCTTCCTTGATCCCAATTGATTCATCAAATTCCTCTCTCTCTTGTCGAAGTGTATAAGCAAGTTTTAAAATAAATTCCATGCATCTGATTCTAGAATGCAATTGAGAGATTCCATATTCGTAATTATGTTCGTCGTTATTTAATTTATCCTGGTTATTGAAGTTTTTTTGGGTTCTTTTACATACCGGACATGACCGCGCAGACTTTGTTTCTGTTAATTCGTTTAAAACTTTTCCGTCAATCGTAGTTAAAAAGAACTCGTGTTTCACCAATATAGTTATATCTTCATTAACTTTATACATTGTTGGTTGAATATCTGCTATTTGCCTTTTTATATCGTTGACTGTTGTATTTCTGAGGTCACTAGTTTCTTTAGCATTTTGGAACATTATGGGTCGGCAGAAATGAGTTGATGATGGGCAATGTTTGCAATCTGCACTATTGAGCCTGAGTGGAACAACTGATGCCATGAACATGTTTGCATCTGTTTCACCATCTGATGTGTTAATTTTTTGATTGTACGTACCTTGTCCAGAAGATCCATCGCAGCCCCATTTACTCTGTAAGGTCAAACTTTTTGGGAGTGCAATTATTTGTTCCTCTGTTTTGCTTTTTAAAAGCCGCCTTGCAGTATGATCCATCATGTCTTGAAGTTTCACAACAGCTGATATTTCCGTGACTTCGCTGTTTTCTGGAACTGCTTCTTTTTTCGTAGCTGTAATTGTGTTGTAGGATGGCAGAACATCTATATTGTGTTTCCTCCACGAAGTTCTCAGTATTTTATACTTTTCTTTTGATAGACCCAAATCCATAAATAAAGCTAATGCATTCTCATTAGTATATTTTATGGGATCTTTTTGTGGAGTAGGAATGCTTTCCTTGACTCTTTTGACTCTAAGTGGACTTTGCAGTAGAAATTGCCTTGATCACATCACTCTTCGCCTTTTCATGGTCTTTATTATACCTTATTACTAATGCATCAGAGAGATTTGCAGTACTTATCTCCTCTGTTGCATTGATTAGTTTTTGCTTTTTTGTGAATGTTGCGCACCCATTGACTGACTTCCTTAGCCTTCCTCTTGATGACCTTGATGTAGTTGGGAGATCACACATTAGTTCTGTTTGTCCAGTGATATGGAGAGATGAAGATAACCATTGCTCATTTTTGTTTATAAAATTGACTCTCGATCTATGGGCTGCGACCCATTTTTTTTTAGTAGCGCAATGAAAGTGTCTTAATTTTGCTTCATTTTCCGGTAAATTTTCAGCGGATAGTTGGTGTTCACTTATTATGGCAGAAATAAACTCGTCAGTGCTATTAACTTTTAAAAAAAGTTCAAACAAAATATTGTATGGTATATCCATTTTAAAGAATTTTTCCTTATACTCGTACAACTGCTCGGTCGCTCGTTCAAGTTTTAAATGATAATTCCATCCCAATGTTTTATTTTTTTATATCTTAAAACTAAATACCTGCACTAAAAATATTCAATTTTATGACATCCCAGTAAGGTAATCTGTTTACCTAAAAATATTCTAATCCAGTTAAGAACCCTTATCCATCAAACTACCTGACAATAATTAATCATACCCGAAATCAAAAATATTCATGCTTAAAAGTTTAATTAGGGTTACACGAAATAAGATATAAAACCGTTATAAAAAGCTAAGCATAAAATATGTTTTCCTTCTAAATTACAAAACCATTTTATTTAAAACCAAAACACCTGCAAAACAAAGAAATAATATTTTCCATGATTTTTTTTTGCACTTGAAAAAAACAACTGAGAAAAAATTACTGACTTTTTCAAATCAAATCTCTCTAGCTCAGTGTTATGCAACTTTATGCAGCTGAGTTTTTGGTTGTAGATAAAGAGATCAGACCAAAAACATAAATGTTGAAAAAACGAGCCAAGTTCTTCTATACAAAAACCTCTGTCTAAGAAGTCAGCCGTGAAAAGGACTGAGATCTAAAAGTACGCCAAGTTCTTACTTCATGAAGGTTTAATACCGAATATTTAAAGTAGAATAATATTGAAACAGCTACAATCTAATAGAGAAATTTTATTATTTAATGATTACTGACTAACCGTGTTAGAAAATGTTTAAAATTAAAAATGAGTTAGTAAACTACTATAAAGTTAGCAAATTGTTAAGCAGTATTATACTAATACCTTAATAATAGGCTGTTTAAAATTTTGTGCCATTAAATTTAGTACTTTAAAAAATTTATAATTTTTTTTTAATTTCTGATCATAGCAATTAACACATACTATATGAAGTAAAAATTACAAAAAAAAGTTTAACTTATACTCTTTTCCTAGTTTTTACACTCAAACTTAAAAAAAAAAATCGTTTTTTTCTCACCTTAAATATTTGTCAACTTTGACTGGCTCTACAAGCCGAACTGTTCATACAAATGAAATAATTTTTTCGATTACTAGAGCTCCAAACATTTTTTAATTCAGAAAATTTAAAAGTTTTGCATTACCCACCCGAAAAATGAATTTCGCAAGCACTTGCACACAGATTTGAAACATGTTTTTTTCTAAATTTGCTCTTGGTCCGGCTCTAACAATAGGTGTGTTTTTTTGGGAAAATTATCCGTAGTGAAGTAGGATTTCCCAAAAAAACGTATCCGCAGTTGTGCGATTTTTCTACTTTAAAGTTGGTACCACTGACTAGTTGTCAAATATTTAATTGAAAAAAAAACAACCCATAACTTTTTTCCAGGCTGAGAAGAATATAAAAGAAGATAATTAAATTAATTTTCTTGTTTCTGAAAATATATAATGGAGGTTTTTATTTATGAATTTCAATTTAAATCATTTTGTATTTACTTTTTCTGTTCACCAGCCATTCTTCATAACGCAGAAGTTTTGTTTGTGAATTTTTTTTTGTTGACAATTACCACCACAAAAGTCAAGGGATCTGTTCGCAGACTTTAGTTAGTTTTGGATTTCTCAACAGCTTTTTTCATAAGAAGGCTTTGTCGCGTTAGTAACTCTTATATGTCGCTGTTTAACTAAAGTATAACAGCTGACCACGACATTTCGCTGCTACAAAAACGCGTTAGTTATTAAACAGCTTTCTATAAGAGTTTGACACCAACACGATACAAAATGCAGCGTTTTTCTTATAAAAATGGTTTTCTTTAAAAAAGACGTAAACTCTCAATGAAAAATGCTAAACAACAAACTACTTTTCGTACTCTACGAACATGCCTTCGAGATACAAAAGAGTTTTCAATTGTACCAACATTTGTATTCGAGACTCGAGCAAACGTCAACATTCTATCCGCAGTTGGATCCTACTTCTACTTTTATCGGCAGTGAAAACTTTGTATTTGTAATAAGTATAAAATCTTACTTCACTACGGATAATTTTCCCAAAAAAACACACCTAATAAGTGCATTTTATTATCTACGGATCTGGATCTGGATTTATTTTCAACACGTATTACAAAAACAATTTGACATCCTACTCTCTATCTGGATCTACATATTTCAAAGATCTGAAAACTAGTTCTTACTCTGGAGGATAGATGGCTTTTTATGGTAAGGAAGTGAGAACTACAGTGTAAAGAAAAAAGACAACAATGATTTGAAAATCAACAAATTCCAGTTTTATTTCGTATAAATTGCATTGTATATATATTTTAATAGTACTATCATGAATAGGAACGCGACTAGGCGAACCAAGCGGCACCATAATTACTAAATTAGCAGAGATGCCTATGGCAGAGTTTTAACAGATAGACATTTAATACATGACAGTGACAGCAATAGGAATACTGTATATATAGTAGGAGAACAAAGGCACATACAATATACATTGGAGTAGAATGTAGGTGTGTGTGGGGATTTGGTAGTTGTTATTTTCTGTAGGCAAATATTTTCAAGGTCAATACTTTCAATACTTTTTTGGCGATTACGTATTTTTTGGGATAGAAGAAAATTATTTCTGTGCATATTGTCGTCTGAGTTATATCTTGTTCAAAAGAGCATTTTTGGCAAAATTTAGTTAGAAATGCAGTTTTTATAAATCAAACATGCTCTTTCGAATGGCATACTCCATTTCTTTCTACCTCTTTTAGTTTTTAAGTTATGAAGAACTATTATGTTCAATAAACCACTTTATTAAACGTTTGAGTTCGACTACAGCTAAACGGCCGATTTTCTTCAAACTTGGTAGATATGGCTTTTAATTTTTCCGCCCCGGATGTTTTTTTCTTTAGAATTTTTTTCGAAATTTAATTATATTTTTTTCTCAAAAACTGTCCCACAGATTTAAAAAAAAAAATCATTTAGTTAAAGCTAGGCATTGTATATATATACAATGAGCTAGGTAATGGTTGAAAAAAATTTTACAAAAAATTGTTATTTTTGGTACCCCCCTTGGGACCATTTTTTTTGTTTTCGATTTTCTCAAAAACTGTACGACGGATTTTGATCATTTTTTTTTGCTAAAGGTCCCTAATAGTTTGAATATTATTGTGTATTCAAATTTTCAAAAAATTATTTTTTGGATTTTTAAAAAAATTTTCAAAATTTTTTTGAAAACTCAATATTTCGAAAACCCCATGCTCGATTTTTTTCAAACTTGATGAATAAAAGTTTTTTAATATAATCTACATAATATGAGAAAAAAATGTATTTTACCTAAAAATAACGGTATCCTCCAAGAAAAAAAATTATAATTCGTGTTGTTTTCTTAAAAATATAAGCTTTTATATACAAAAATTAATAAAAAGAAACAAATTTCAGCCTCGGAACAGTTTTCGAGAAAAATGCGATTTTCGAAAACCCTTTTTTGAAAAAATATCAAGTAACTTACGAAAAAAAAAAATATTTTCACGCGTATACAAATTTTCCTTTTTCCAAAAAAATGTTCATACTTTTTTGAAAATTTTAATATTATCAAAAGTCTTATATATTTGTAATATTTTTTTTTTTAATTTTTGGAAAAAAAGTCATTCTTTTTGGAAAATTCGATATCTCAAAAACCGGCGCAATGTTTTTTTCGAAATTTAATTTCCATTCGTACAGTAATAAAATTTAAAGCTAGCGCACGATTTGAGGAGATTTTACTTAAACACAATATTTTTTTGTTCCACGCTTAAAATAAGTTTTAAGCGTTTTCGCGTTTTTCATACGTGGATTGAAAGGTGGCACTCCCTAGATCACGAATATGTAATTTTTAATTCTGTAGTATGAATAGTTTGGCCAGAAATCACGTTTGAAAATGTCAACTTTGAGGGGTCTACGAGGCTCCGTTTAGCCGCAAATCGCGTTTAAAGATAAAAATTCGTTTTTTGATACCATTTTTCAAATTTTGACATTTGACAATTATCTCATTATCGAAATAGGGATTTTTTATAGAGATGCTTCCAATAAGTTGAAAAAACATTGCATCTCAAAGCTTTGAAAAGTTTTTTTTTTTCTTGGAAAATTCGATAAATTTGATAAAAATTCGTAGACAAACATTAAAAGAAATGTTTGTTTGTTCAAAATTCGCAGGGCAAATATCTTATTTTGTACAAAATAATGGATAAAAACTATTTTTTGTAAAAAAAAGTTTATTTTTATTTTAAAAATTTTTCATGTGGGGTGCATAATTTCTTAAAATTGACACCAAATTCCTTTTTTTTTAATTTTTCAAAAATTGCTTATAAGCAATACGTAAATGCATACAAAATATTTTTTCCAAAAAAGGTATCTGATTTTTTTTAAATATTATGTCAATAATAATTTTATTCTATTTTTTATATATTTAATTATATAAATACCTATCAACGCATAACAATAATTTTTAGTTTTTGTACCTAATCAAAATTATTATTTTAATTTCATACAATTTTCTATGGGTATGTACCTAAATACTATACAAAAGCTATTTTCTTTAATAAAAACATAGGTACGTACCTATAAGATTTTCTTAAAGAAATAGTTTTTTAACTGTGTATGTACATATCTATATTAATTACAAAAAAAAAAAATACAATTGCCACTATCTAACTACCCACTGCATATAATTATTATAAAATTATTATTATAAAATTATTTTGGTTACCATAACGAAATAAAGCCAATTTGAAATTATTTAGTTTTCAAAAACGAAATAAAACCATTTGAGTTTATTAAGTTCAAATTCCTCTATATCTTATTACAAAGTCCATAAAATGGCAACCTCGGTAATTAATCGTATCAGAATTCAAACAAACCAGATTGCATGAGTAATAAAACAAAATTCACAAAAACTCTCATACACTCTCAATACTATTTGCTTGTATTCATCTCGCGCATGGCATATAAAACTTTATATAACTACCTACAGTTGATTCTGACAGCAAAAAGAAACGCAGATAAGACTTTCTCCCTTACCCTCTTTATTGTTGTCAGAATAAATATATCTCTACCTCGTCTCTTTTTTTTGCTTATATTTTCTCCTTCCACGTCAACTCTGTACTGCTTAACATAGCCACACTTACGATTTTGCGGCACAATAAGGTAACTTAAAATCGTGTTCCATGAGAGTACTATTAAAATATATATACAAAGTAAATTGTAAGTCCCCTATTACACGATGTCTCACGAGACAAGGCTCACATAAGTGCGAAAAAGAAAGTAGATATGAGGAAATGAGATGCAAAAAAATATTCCCGGTGAGTACCGGGCTGATTTTTAGTAGTCTCATTTTGACGTTTCTTTTTCTCATATTCGTTTTATGTTGTGTTGTGTATTAAAAAATACGAACAACTGTCAAATTTGAGACATGAGTGTCATGAGACATGAGTCAAGGTGTAATAGCTTTTGCCTCACGGGATACAAATTTAAAAGGAAAGCCAAAAATGAGACGTGTCTCATGAGGCAACGTGTAATAGGGGACTAACATAACAGAAAAAACCATGTCTCAAATAGTTCCCTATTGGTAAACATTATTTATAAAAAGACGTGAAAAAAAACAGTGGTTACAAAGAGTCCCCTATTACACGATGTCTCACGAGACGAGGCTCACTTAAGTGCGAAAAAGAAAGCAGATATGAGGAAATGAGATGCAAAAAATATTCCCGGTGAGTACCGGGCTGATTTTTAGTAGTCTCATTTTGACGTTTCTTTTTCTCATATTCGTTTTATGTTGTGTTGTGCATTAAAAAGTACGAACAACAGTCAAATTTGAGACATAAGTCTCATGAGACATGAGTCAACGTGTAATAACTTTTGCCTCACGGGATACAGGAAAGTAAAAAATGAGACATGTCTCATGAGGCAACGTGTAATAGAGGACAGAGAGACGTGCACGTCGGCGGTGGACGAATGTTACCTTGCTGGAAAGACCGTACTGCCCATTTTATATTTTATTAACTTTTTTGATGAATACAGGTGAATCTAGCGTGATACTGTTTTGAAAATAAGCTATTTTTGGGATAAATATACCATCATTTAAATGTTTATTAAAACGGTAGAAGGGTTTCGAGCGCAAGAAGACACAATAAAATAAACTTTGCTTACCCTATTAAAGAGTATCCAATTAAAAAGAGGTTTATTTTGGAACAATTTAACTAGTGGTGCACCGCTTCGTAGATCATCACTTAATTGCCTGCTTTTGACAAGTTAACTATGAGAGGTTATATTGCCTGCTGCAGTTGCATTTTACAGTACAAAAAATTACAGTTTATCTAGTAAAGAGTGTACTATTATTTTGCATGTTTTAAAATAGGTTTTAGAAGGTCATATTTTTTGATTTTTTTTCGACTGGTCGCCGCACTGTGGGACGTCAGAAAACATTAGACAGAGAACTGTCAACACATGTATATCAATGACAAACGCGTTATAAAATCAATTTAGTGTTTTGTTGCACTTACACTTACTTTATGCCCAACGTAATTATTGAAATATTCTATTTCATTTAAAGGGGTGCATTGAGTAGACAAATTAATAATAGGGTCGAGTGGGGTAATTGTGAACGGGGGTATTTGTAAACACACTTTTTTCTCTAAAAACCGTTTATATTTCGAAGCATGCCATGATTTTGTTTAAAAACTCATTACATTTAAAATATGTGGACGCGTGGATGGCGTTATTTGTCAAAGAGTTACGGTGTTCCCAGTTTCGTTATTTATAATCGGATCGGTGGCAGGAAAAATCCTACTGCCATTATATCTCGAGGCAGAAAACCAGCACTGTCCTTAAGCGTGGAAGACATCATAGCAAAATGCCTTATATCAAGGACACGTGCTGGTTACACTTACGATAATGAGGACCTCCTTAATTTAGTGGGTACCTACATAAGAACCATAAACTTGGCTACTCCTTTCCGAAATGGGAGGCCCAGAGTCGGATGGTACCGGGGCTTCATGTTACGGCATCCAAACCTGTCCTTAAAAAAGCCAGAATACTTACATTTTGTGCACTTTTGTTTTTATCCTACCTGTCTAGATACTGAGTTCCTTGTTTTCATTAAGCCCATTTTTCTGATTTTGCTAAAAAAAAATACGGGGGTAAATGTAAATACCAAATTTTATGAAAACTAGTAAGCAAACGCGTTAAAAATTATTATTTTCCAATAGGTGATAGAATCCAAACAAATGCTCCATCAAAAAAAAATCTCAACATCAAATAATTAAGCTGTTATAAACAATTCGAGTTTAAGAAAAACCGAAACTGCAAAATCCATTACATTTACCCCACTCGACCCTACTAAAATTGATTTTGGCAAACATGCAATTTAGCATCACCCTAAAAAACAAATAAGTTTGTTTTGGAATATGAATCATGGCGTCATTCACCACGTGGTTTGTTATTTATTATGTTGAGTTAACACACACCATTTTCATTTTATTTAATGACTTTTATAAAATGTAGTCCTTTCGCTCTGGTCTTTTCTGTGTTATTGAACAATATATCAAACAAACCACCCATTGAATCTAAATCACTGTATCTATAAATTCAAATATAAAATAGATCGACGCTTCTAGAAGCTAAAAATTGAGATGATATAATCCACACAATTGAAAAGTAAGGCATCCTATACGATGTATGAATACTTGAACGCAAAAGTTAATAAATCACTTTGCTGTGAGGCTATTATGTAAAATACGTCTTGTTTGAAAAAAAGGTATAGTTATTTGAAGGATATATAAAATAACAATTTAAGTGGTCGTGCATACATGTATACATTTTATATTTGTTTGTGTTATTGTTGCTGTTAAATTTTAAATCTATTGATTGTTTTAAACAGATTCCATCCATCTTAATAAAATCATGAAAAATTTAACTTTATGCCGTTAATTGTCCAAAATACTAAATGAGTTCACTTTTCTTTTAAATTGGTTTAATTCACAAAACGATATAAAATTAATTAGTAAAATTTGTGTTTTTCGAGCCCCTTTTTTACTTGCGATATAGGTACTATAGGGCAAGTTCTGCATTTGGAAAAAAAATCGAACTCGAGATTTTGATCAAAGTTGACATTACGATGGTAGCGAAGACGAAAAAAGTGGGTCCGACAATTCCGTCTGTCTGTCTGTCTGTCTGTATGTCTGTACCTCGAACTACAGCCTAAACTACCGGAGGTATTTTCTTCAAACTCGGTAGTTAAGGGTCTTCGGTGATTCCCTAGAGGAGAAATTGAAATTTTTTTTTTAGCTCCAAAACTAAGGGTACCCCCCATACACCCGTAATGCAAAATCTTATTTATCTCGAAAACGGCTCTAACGATTTTGATAAAAAAAATTAAGTGTGATATTATGGACATGGACTATATTTTGGTGAAAAAAAAATTTGGGGGGAAATGTTATTAGGGGTACCTGTCATAGAACGGTTTTTTTGATTTTCGAATTTCTCACCAACGGCTCTAACGATTTTGACTAAAATTTTTATGCAGGAGCTGCTTTGCATTTGAAAAAATATAAACTAAAAAGTTTTTCGAAAAAATAGTTTTTGGATTTTTAAAAAAATAATACAATTTTTTTTTTGAAAATTCAATATCTTGAAAACCGATACACGATTAAATTTTTAAATTACGTTTTAAAATGTATTTTATTAAATGATAACAATTTGCATATCATTTTTTTTTATAAAAATTATAAGGAAAATTTAGTACACAAAAAACATGTTTCAGTGTGTCTGTATGTCTGTACCTCTCACTACAGCCTAAACCACTAGACCTATTTCTTTCAATCTCGGTAGTTAAGAGTCTTCGGTGATTCCCTAGAGGAGAAATTGAAATTTTTTTTTTAGCTCCAAAACTAAGGGTACCCCCCATACACCCGTAATGCAAAATCTTATTTATCTCGAAAACGGCTCTAACGATTTTGATAAAAAAAATTAAGTGTGATATTATGGACATGGACTATATTTTGGTGAAAAAAAAATTTGGGGGGAAATGTTATTAGGGGTACCTGTCATAGAACGGTTTTTTTGATTTTCGAATTTCTCACCAACGGCTCTAACGATTCTAACCAAAATTTTTATGCAGGAGCTGCTTTGCATTTGCAAAAATATAAACTAAAAATTTTTTCGAAAAAATAGTTTTTGGATTTTTAAAAAAATAATACAATTTTTTTTTGAAAATTCAATATCTTGAAAACCGATACCCGATTAAATTTTTAGATTACGTTTAAAAATGTATTTTATTAAATAATAACAATTTGCATATCATTTTTTTTTATAAAAATTATAAGGAAAATTTAGTACACAAAAAACATGTTTCAGTGTGTCTGTATGTCTGTACCTCTCACTACAGCCTAAACCACTGGTACTATTTCTTTCAATCTCGGTAGTTAAGGGTCTTCGGTGATTCCCTAGAGGAGAAATTGAAATTTTTTTTTTAGCTCCAAAACTAAGGGTACCCCCCATACACCCGTAATGCAAAATCTTATTTATCTCGAAAACGGCTCTAACGATTTTGATAAAAAAAATTAAGTGTAATATTATGGACATGGACTATATTTTGGTCAAAAAAAAAAATTTGGGGGGAAATGTTATTAGGGGTACCTGTCATAGAACGGTTTTTTTGATTTTCGAATTTCTCACCAACGACTCTAACGATTTTAACCAAAATTTTTATGCAGGAGCTGCTTTGCATTTGAAAAAATATAAACTAAAAATTTTTTCGAAAAAATAGTTTTTGGATTTAAAAAAAAATAATACAATTTTTTTTTTGAAAATTCAATATCTTGAAAACCGATACACGATTAAGTTTTTAAATTACGTTTTAAAATGTATTTTATTAAATACTAACAATTTGCATATTTTTTATAAAAATTTTAAGGAAAATTTAGTACACAAAAAACATGTTTCAGTGTGTCTGTATGTCTGTACCTCTCACTACAGCCTAAACCACTCGACCTATTTCTTTCAATCTCGGTAGTTAAGGGTCTTCGGTGATTCCCTAGAGGAAAAATTGAAATTTTTTTTAGCTCCAAAACTAACGGTACCCCCCATACACCCGTAATGCAAAATCTTATTTATCTCGAAAACGGCTGTAACGATTTTGATAACAAAAATTAAGTGTGATATTATGGACATGGACTACATTTTGGTCAAAAAAAATTTTTGGGCAAAATGTTATTAGGGGTACCTGCCATAGACCCGTTTTTTTGATTTTCGACTTTCTCATTAACGGCTCTAAGGATTTTAACCCAAAATTGTTAGCAGGAGTCCCCTTAAGTTTTAAATAATATTGTATATAAAAATATTCGAAAAAATATTTATTGGGTTTAAAAAAAAAAAAAAAAAATTAAATCAATATCTTCAAAACCTATGAACGATTATTTTTTGAAATTATTTCCTAAAACCAATATTATTAAATATACTTAAAATTCGCATCCCACATTTTTTTCTTAAAAAATTTTAGAGAAATTTCTTATATAAAAATTTTATTTGATTTTTTAAAGTTTATTTGCATAAATTCATACTTTTCCGGAAACCAGACGGCAATTTTATGCATTTGAACATTATTATCTCATTAAATCCATGTTTTATATTTATAAAATGTATCTTAAATTCCAAAGTACTTTTACATAAGAGCAAGTTCGTGCGATCCAGTCGTGCATTTTATTTCTTATGGGAAATACTTTGAACGACAAATCATATAAAATTCTATCTCCATTCGTCAGTACACACACTAACTTACATGTGTCGTGCAAAGCAACTTACCAGGTGCCAATAGAAAAAAAAACAACAAATTTCTCAAAAATGAACAGACGAAAAAAAAATCGAGAGCTTTATCCGTACCGTTATGTTTTCATTTGAAGATCATAAGCGATAGTTAACTACGCCTTTGTTAAAACAAAAGATAAGATTTTCAAAGGAACAACACTTAAACTATAATAGCACTCTTTAAAATGACAATAATAATCGTGAAGGTCATTCAAATATCGCTCAATTTCCCTCCGTATTGTCACAAGTCAACATTATACTCGTATGTATAAAAAACGGACAATATAAATGTTTTTACCAGCGGAGGTTTATTAGAAGTTCTTTTAATTAAACCAAAATAGAATTTCGATAGCTAAGAAGCAAAAAAAATCAGTTGCATTCATATTTTATTTGAATAACAATAATTTATATTATATTGTATTTTAAGATTATTATTAAATATTTTTGATGTACATTTTTAAGCTGTTAACATATTTTGTAAGTCCAAGAAAGTTTTGTACTTATAGGCAAATAAATAAATAAATACATAAATAAATAAATAATAATATTTTCAAACTACAAAATTATTATTATTGCCATTAACACGCAAATTTAATTATAAATTTAACTTAGACCGCTTTGATAGATACTAATTATGATACAGTCAAACTTCGCAAAAAATTTATAAAATAAAATTTGTTGTCTATAAAAATGCTTTATTTATTTATGCTCATAATACAAGAATCAAAGCGTCAACTAACTTTGACACCTCTAACATTATTTCTCCATGAATCACATCAAATAGATGTTTAACCAAAAATCTCACATCTCCCACCATCCATCATTGCCAAATACATAAACATCTTTTCCAAAATCGTGTTGTATTAGTACATAATACCAAAGATTGATCGAATAGTCACTTATTTTCTATGGAATCCTTTAAACTTTGCAAGATGATTTTTATCACCATTGGGGCTGCATTCTGACTTACATGTGGCGTTAAAATAGCCCTGCAAAGGAGATGACAGTTTGACATTTACTTATAATACAAGATACTAAAAAAGCACCAGCAGATAACTTCACTATCACTTGAACACCGCAAGTCTTTCCGTGCCCTTAAGCTATTTTTTCAAGGAGCCATTTTGCAACCTAAGCACAATGGCTGCGAGGAAAAAAACTGATGAGGACTTTTTCACTCAAATGCAGCAAATGCATTGGTTTATGTAAATGTCACATGATGGGTCGGAGGTTACAATACGAGTACTATTCATTATGCAAGTGTGCAATGTTATTCTTATGCTTGTGAAATAGAACGCAATTACCTCGACTGTACCTGATTTCTTGAACCGCGAACAACAACACATTTCCTGACTTAATTAACTTACTAATACATACTATTGTTTGTTTGTGCAACAGTAACTACTTCTGTGAAAAGGTGGGAGTGGTGGGGGGGGGGGGGGGGTGTCAGATGGAGAGTTTAAAATAGCTCTTGTTTTGCTGCAAAATGATTTTCTGACACCCCATCGCTTATTCATACGGATATGGTGGATAGATGGAACTAAACATTTAACTGAACTATATTCACTTAATTAATTGCTTTTTTATTTTTTAAACTTCGTCACACTTCATTAAGATTACATAGCTAATGTGTATAATTTATTTTTTATTGTGATATTTGCTAAGGACATTGTTTGGTAGAGAAGACTGTACAAAAAAGATTCTCTCTTTAAAAACTTCTTGAAAAATTGGGTTTCTGATATTTATGATATGTATCTAAAGTACATATTCTAAAAGAAAGACAAATAACTGCGTGTAGAAATATTGCAATGGATAAGTAAGTCACAAATCTAGAAGTGTGGACTTTTCGCTCCTTATGAAATTCCCCTATCAAAAGTGTAAATTACTATAATGCACTTATTTTCAGTCAATATATTTTCAACACATTTCTAAACTTTTAAAATGGACAAAAATTGGAAGTTTTTGGAAAGATTAGGAAAGTTTATAGTAAGTTATCAGAAGAGTAAATTAATTGTAAACTAACTATAGTAGGTAGAAAAACAAAGTGAATAGTTGAAATACTCGTACAATACAGAACACAAGAAAGTAGTTAGGTTAAAGTTGGGTAATATGGCTTATCGAAGGTTGGAAGTTGGTGTTTTGTTTTTATCACACTTATAGCATTTATGCTATAAGTTAAGCTTGTTAAGTTTAACAAAGATGAATCAATAATGTGATAAATTATGATCAATCTTTTAGTATTAATGAAAGTATCAAAACGCAAAAAAACATTATTCTTTACAGTTTATTTATATATCGTATGCCTTTTGACCTTATCTGTTTCTTCTGATTACAATAATTGCCAACATGAGCAGCTTTCGTCATTCGACTCAGGTCAACGATCACAAAATACTCATAAACTCTTTGATTAAGAAAACTACAGAAATTTGAATACACGAATGCGTCGCATGACCTTATATTTAGCGAACTTATGTTTAAGAGACTATAAATGTTTTAGCCCAAAATTAATTTGGAGCTAAAATCTAAAAGAAATTATAAATCGTTGTATCGATTCTTTTTTTAAATATAAAATTATTTAAAACATTTTTAAGTTTTGGTGGGCATGCCAATTTAATGTTTTTATTATTATGGAAATAAGTATTAAATAAAAAAAAATTCACCCGTTTTTGAAATATCGAATTTAAAAAAAAAATTGGTAGATATTTTTTTTAAAAATCCAAAAAAAAATTGTTTTAAAGTTTTGATGTGCAATTTTTATTTTTTTATGCTATTACAAATTACATATTTACTTATAATGAGAAAGTCAAAAATTAAAAACATGATCATATGGTAGGTACTATTAGTTACGACTTAAAATAATAGATGGTAAAAATAAAGTGAAACAGAAGAAAAAAAATCTAGGCGACGTTTTCGAGAAAATATGGTTTTCGTAAACCATTTTTAAATATTTGAATATTGATATTGAATATTGGATATCCGTGTTTTTTGATAAAAGAATAATTTTGTTTTACGACTTGTAGATGTTTTTAAAAACTGTTAATTGTCAAGTTTTAAGAAAATCGGGGAAGTTTTTAAAATATTGAGCTTTTTAAAAAAAAGTGATTAAACACACTTAAACACAGAAGAAAATTAGGGAAGTCAGAGAAAGTTCTTTTTTTTTTTGGGAATTAAAACTTCCTAGTTGACATCATTTTCTTCGCTAAGTTCATCCAGCTAAGAATAAGGTTAAACCATAAGTTTGGTTGATGTAATTTTGTGTTCCAAATTTTCTCTTTCTCTTTTCGGGTGAGGAGTTTCTGAAAGGAGATATGATTGTGATGTGATGACCATAAATTCCATAGCTCCTACCTGTGAATTACTTCTTGGGTTTCATACATTTATCATTTATGTAATGTGATGTGACACCTTGACACTCGCACAAGGTATTTTAACGTTAGATAAAAAGGTAGATTCAAAATTTTATTTTCAGAAAGTGTTAACAAAAGCATGGTTCCCATTTCGTTAAACTTATAATACAATTTAAAATTGTCTGTCAGGTTAAAGTATTCACTATATTAAATTGGTTGCAACTTATCGATGGATATAAATAATTAGGAAAATTCATTTATAATTCGATTTCGATACCTTGGAGTGTTTTTTTTTAGAATTTGAGCATAACTTTGTCTGTTGAGAATTTCGGGAAAGTGGTCAAGGTTTAGACTTTTACTTGTAAGGAACTGTCTTCTATATGTCCGGAAAGAAGGGTACACTGCAAGAAAGTGTTATGTATATTTAGTAGCTTTAAGTACAGGTCGTACAGTTTCAAACCGAATCTCTTCTAAAAGCTCTGGCATTGAGATTGAAAAATGCGCATCTAGAGCATACTTATCATCTCGCTCGTGTTATTGTAATCAAAGTAGTTTATCACCATGTTATTATTCATATATTATTTCAGGTTACAGTACTCATCGTTGAAACATGATTGAATTGTTTTATTTGTTCTGTCCAATGTCATGCTATTAGTTCGGTATGCAATACCCTCTACTCAGACTTCGTATATCAGTTAAGCTCAATGTTGATTTTATTAAAGAGATTTGAATGTTTATAAGACCAGATAATCTGTTTTCTCACGATGACATCTGACAGTTTTCTCGGCTATCTATTTTAGGGAAGTAGGTTTACTCTTCGTATGTATTTGAAATGGAGTCTTTTTTTAAATTAAGTGCGTAATTTGGTCGATTCCTTCGTAGGAAAACATCTTTTGATAAAAAACCATTGTAATTTTTCAACTTCATTACGTACAGAAAAACCCCAAAGTTGTGCACCCTATCATAACTGATTTTGAAGCAGCTTCATATCTTTTATATTTACTTAGCTTAATGCTGAATTAAGTATAGAAAAATCTTCAGTCATTCAGGTTTCTATTACAAAAACCTCCCCTACAATCACAACTTGTGAGAGTCACAAAAACAATACAAATTGTGATCTCCATCAGAACAAGTCACA
Organism: Philhelius festivus; assembly: GCA_963931855.1. NCBI lineage: Eukaryota > Metazoa > Arthropoda > Insecta > Diptera > Syrphidae > Philhelius > Philhelius festivus. The sequence continues at coordinate 146,435,981 of OZ007554.1, forward strand.
ACTCACAAATTGTTTGGGTTTTGGAATTTCGATTCGTCATTAAATGCATGTATTCTGTGAAAGATTGTTTTTGTTGGCATAAAGACATAAAATACATAATTCCTGTGAATATTTCCTTGACCAGCGCTTTCTTTTATTTGACCCTTTTTATTAAAAAAAACTATTTTATTCAATTCCCTTAGAAACAACATTTTCGAAATCTAGTGCGTAGATGTTTTTTGAGAAGTTAATTTTTGACTGGCATTTGTGTATTTGTGTGATAAATTATGATCAATCTAACATACCTGTTAGGGCATTCAACAAAGCTGTAGAAGCCCCTAGTCAGGGCCCAATGAAATTAATTTTTTTAATAAACTTTTCTTTTAAAGAACAAAAAGTAGGTATGAAGATGCTCTAAAGCACTTTTTGCTCGTCGAGGGGCCGATCGAGAAAAATTCTAGAAGATCGGTGGCCCAGTCTGCCGCAGTGAATAAATCTTGTTGTTAATTAGTATAACACTAAGTACAGCCGTAGTGTCTATCAGTTTTGTGAAATAAAAACCAAAAAAGGAAATAAGTTCAAGGCAATTATTTTATGGGAAAAAGTGTAACAAAAAGGAAAATAGTAACAGTAACAAAAAAATTATTTTTAAAGAAAGTGTAACACTTTTATTACCATTGTAAGACTGTGGCAACGCTGGCTGGTTGTAAGCCAAATAAAACCTAAGGCACCTGATTTGTGGATTTAAAATACTTTTGCAACTGGAATTTTAACCCATGTATTCATATGTATCTTTTTGATATTTTATCACAGTTTATTCTTACTGAAGACATACTTTACAGCATATAAATTTTAAGGTATAAGAAAATTTCTTACAAATAAAATCAAGATACTTTCACAAAAATAATCAGAAAACTGTATGTGAAAGCATTTTCATCACTTAAGAAGACCAAAATAATTTATTCCTCATAACAGTTACAAAGTGTGCAATCCTCTTCTTTGCTTCTTTCCCCGAATAACTCATCTGTTCGCATATCTCAGAAACCCTTAATACGCTTAAGTACGTTTTTATGTTTGCTTGATGCCTCTATAACGTTGCGCATGAGGTTCTTTAATATCAAGACCAAACTAGTTTCAGAACATTTTTTATTTACCAATATGCTGCTTAAGAGTTTGTGATAGCACATGGGATATTGGTGAGAAGAAAAAAAAAAACAAAAAATAGACCCACCCATTGACAAAACCTTTAAAGGGTTTTCTTTTGAGTTTGGTGTTCAATTTTTTTTTTTAGGAAGGTTACGAGTGTTTGAATTAAGTAAAATGGCGTCTATCATTTTTTGTTTAAATTCAAATAGTTTTTGAGTCTTTGAGTTTGTGACATTTTTTATATTAGCGTTTTTATTATTTAATGTTAGCATTTATTCCCAAAATAAACAGATGATGGATTGTAACGACGGAATTCTGGAAATCGATTGCTATCCTATGCTTTATAAAAAACGAAACATGTTTTTTTTTCAGGAGCATTGCCTCTTACGAGTAAGTGACAAAAGCACCAAAAGAATCTCATGCCGTAAAAAATATTCGACTTATTTTAGCTGATCTGATTTGGCAGAAAATTGAATGAATTCCTGAGACTTGTGAGTAGTAAGTCAGTAAGTCACTAGGTCCAGATTCTGCACGAACTGTAGCGTCACCAAATTTATTTATTTGCTTGTATTTAGATGTTTTTCATTGACTTTATATTATTGATTCATTAAATGTTGACACGGCGGATTTCTACCATCGCATTTTAACAAAGTGTGTTTCAAAATTTTAATATTCTATCATACGGATATTGATATTCACTTCACAGTTATTTTAGTCATAAACATTGTTATTTTAAGACCTTACAGATATTTGTTATGTATAATTTAGGGCAGACAGTGCTTTCTAAACTTGAATAAGCAAACACTCCTTGAGCGTGATTTTTCTTTTTCATTGCTTGATTACCTTCCAGGGAAATTTAGGATTTATTTAGAAAAAAAAATATAAGATAGCTGTTTGTCTCAACTTAATATAAAACTGAAATTTGTAAAAAAAAATATGCAGCCAGTGGATCTGAATACAAAAAGAAAGAAGAAGATTATAATTTAATGCCTCTAATTGAATCAAGACTATAAAACCGTATGTTAAACGTTGTTCAATACAAACTTCTGGTGGTTTTTTGTATGACTACCATAATAAGTTAATAATTTTTAACTTTCATGGTTATAAAAATTTACAATATATAGTACTGTACCTACAACATTTGTCAAGAAGCCTTTGTATTATACCTCTATTTTGTTTTTGAGTTTGGGAGCATATAAAACATTTTCTTATACATATATGTACATATTTTATTATATTATTCTAGTCAACGGCCTAGGCTTTCAAGAAAGCACCGCTTCCCATCGATCAGCGAAATCAAGCATCATTGTGCGTAGTTAGTACTTGGATGGAGGACCGTTCGATACCAACCGTGTGCTGTTGACATATGTTTCTTCTGTTGTTCCTTCTTTCAGTGTGTCTCTCTCTCTTGTAATGTCTAAGCCAGCGTTCGGACTTTACTGCGAAAGCAGTAGATCTGCTGCACTTATTTTTTTAAATTACTGCACCACTGCGCTTTACCTATAATCTACTGCGATTCTTCAGATTTTGTTTGAAATAGCAAAAATCGACTGAGTTTGTTACTGTAAAAAGGGTATAGTGCCAGAACTTCTCTGGGTATATTCATGAAACAAATTGTTCTACAGTAAGGGCCTATCTCCGATTTTTATATCATACTAGCGTAAAATACCCGGCGTTGCCGGGTTCTTGCGAAGAAAATTTCTTTCGCACAGAAAGTCCTATGTAATAACAACTAATTATCCTAGAAAGTTTATTTCCGATACTAACAAATTCTGAGAGAATCTCTAGAGCATCATTCACCTACCCTAAGTTTAGTAAACGGCAAATATTCCGAGAAAAATTTATTCGCGAAAGCCCTTTACAGTTACATGATTTATCAAACCACAAATTGTTGGGGTAGATTTTTGCATTTCATCCAAAATGAATATTTTTGCATACCATGCACACGTAGAATAGGGGAACTAAACATATTTAGTATTGATTACTATTTGTAAACATTGAAAAAGAATAAATTTATTAAAGCATATGCACCATTAACATATGTATGTTAAGCGCTTCAAACTTTTTTTTAGAGCATATTTTTATTTGCCGTAGTTATCACTATCTGTTGTTTCTTCATTTTGGGCTTCTTTAGTCACTTTATTTTAATTTATGTTTTTCATTTTCATAAAATTGATTGAAAAAAGTATTTGCCTAATGATTCTAAATCGATTTTAATAATATTTCTGAAAAGACTCCGTAATTATCGAAGAATTCCATTTTTGTTTCGTTCAAAAAAAAATGTTGTCTCTACATTTAAAATGAAATTGCTTGAAACCACTAATACTTTCAAGAAATATGCATTTGGAATAACTTTATTTTTGCTGTCAATTTCATTTTTTTAAATATACATACCTAAGCATGCGATTTTAAATTATTGGCCATTAAATACTTTAAAAATGTATTTTATTAACTTCGTTAAGTAATTAATTTTATTGAATTTTTAAATAATTTTTAAATTAATTTTTATTGAAGCATATGTTCATATGTATGTATTTAATTAATAACATATTTTATTAAAACTAATATTTCAAAGCATATTTTTGCCCTAGTCATCACTATCTGTTTCGTCGGTTATTACTTAATTTTTATTATTTTCATTTTCATCGTTTTTATTTGTATGTTCTTTTTCCTGGGATAAAGCGAAAATGTCATCTTCAAAATTAACAAAAGAGCAGCTCGAGAGTTCCATCAACTCAGCCCGCGAATAACTACAAAGAGTGAACAAAGTGTAAACAAAGTGTAAAGGACGAATGCCAGTCAAATTCAAAGAAAATAGAGCAAACAAAGTGTAAGCAAAGAGTAAAAGAAAATGATAAAAAATTCACAACAATCAGTTTCTGTCCTTTTTCTGTTTAATATAATCATATGCAACTGCGCGCACATTCAACTAAATATTTGAGTTGTTTTTTAGCTACTTTTTTCCTTCATATGTTCTTGATTGCATGGGAAGTGTTACACAATTCACATATTTCGGGTGAAACAAAACATTTTTTTCAACCAAAGTGGAAAATAGTAGGTACTACTTGAAGATACCCTGTTAAGATATCATAAAGACGTTTTAGTGAAAACGTTCACAGAATATCTTCAAGATGTATTCGAAAGATTAAAATGAAAAACTCTCAGCATTTTAAAATTACTCCTTTTAAAAAGGTTTTAAAGGGGGTATATAGAGAGTCAATAGGTGCGTTTTATTATTCCCAAATCTATCTGGATCCGGATCTGGATTAAGTTTTAACATGTATTATAAAAACAATTTGGGATCCTGCTTTCTATCGGGATCTATTTCAAAGATCCAAAAATTAGTTATTACACTGGCGAGCAGATGGCTTTTATGATAAGGTAGTGTAAATTATAGTGTAAAGAAAAAAGACAAGAAATAATTGAAAATTTACAAACCAAAGGATAAAAAGAGACGGACTTATAACACTGCTGTCACTAAGATCCGTATCGTTTTATTTTCAAGGGAAGATCCAGATCCGGATCCAGATAGATTTGTGGATAATAAAACGCACCTAATATAATGACATTTGTCATGAATATCTTTAAGATGTTTAAAAGATGTTTTATTAATAGTATAACAGAAATAACACTTTTAAAGAGTGAATTAGGAGATTATAAAGTGAAATGGTATTAAAAAGATTTAACTAATAGCTTGTTAAGACCTGATGCATTTATTGAAGTACTCTCCAAGAGTTTATGTGTTGCTTGGGTATGTTATCGGGTTTTACCAACGATAAAAATAAACATTATATATTTCTGGACGCACCCTTTAGCCAAAGAGCATTAAATTTGTCTGAACGCAGTCAAAACTTCCCCTTGCCACCATTACAAATAGTTGCACATGTGTAAGTAGCTACATCTGTCCGAATTGAAACAAACACATGCTGAACTGAAATGGAACAAAAATAAACGGTTCAAGCCTAAACTGAAATGAAACAACTATTCACTTTCCTGTTTTCTTTCACCAAATTTAAGGATCTGATTACACGACTCATTTTTTGCGGCCATATGGTTTTTCAAGTAACTGACGTTATCGAACATCGATATTGCGAAATTTTGATACACAAAAAGATGTGCTCAATGTGTAAACTTGTGCTTTTTTGATATTTAAAAATTTTGATCGCAAAAAATTGTGCGCAAAAGCTTGCATATATAAATGCTGATTCTGTAAGCATCGATGATTTTATCACTTGAGTGTGAATGTTAAAACATAATTTCTGTAAAAATTAACATCATACAATATTGACGAAAGTAATATTTCAAGGCATTTTATGTGTAAACTAAAATCCACGCGTTTTTTGAACGAAGTTTGTATGCACACAAAGTCGTGTGAAATGTATTAACAGAAATCCGTGGCTTTATCGAACATCGATGTTGTAAAATTTTGATGCACAAAAAGTCGTGTTCAACGTGTCAACTAAGATGTGTGCTCTTTCGATTTGGCAAAATTTTGAACGGAGAAAATCGTGCGCAAGAACTTGCATATATAAATGCTGTCTTTCTAAGCATCGATGAATTTATCACTTGAATATGAATGTTAAAACATAATTTCTGCAAAAATTAACATCATACAAAATTGACGAAAGTAATATTGCAAAGCATTTTATGTGTAAACTAAAATCCGCAGGTTTTTTGAACAAAGTTTGTATGCACACAAAATCGTGTGAAATGTGTTAACAGAAATCTGTGGCTTTATCGAACATCGATGTTGCAAAATTTTGATGCACAAAAAATCGTGTACAATGTGTCAACTAAGATCTGTGCTTTTTCGATTTGGCAAAATTTTGAACGTAGGAAATCGTGCGCAAAAACTTGCATATATAAATGCTGTCTTTCTAAGCATCGATGAATTTATCACTTGAATATAAATGTTAGGATAGTCGCGCACTGGCAACTGTGATCGAAATCAAATAGTTTAATCACCAGTTGAAAGAGAACCGCGCACTGGCAACTCTTTACTCACGCTCACACTCTTGTCTCTCTTGCTCTTATAGAAAACAGCTCAACTGTTGCGAAAGCAATCGTTCCCATATAAGCCCATATGTTTCATTTTAGCAACTAAACAGTTGCGAATGTGCGCGCCTGGCCTTAAAACATAATTTCTGCAAAAATTAACATCATACAAAATTGACGAAAGTATTATTGCAAAGCATTTTATGTGTAAACTAAAATCCGCAGGTTTTTTGAACAAAGTTTGTATGCACACAAAGTCGTGTGAAATGTGTTAACAGAAGTCAGTGGCTTTATCGAACATCGATGTTGCAAAATTTTGATGCACAAAAAGTCGTGTTCAATGTGTCAACTAAGATCTGTGCTCTTTCGATTTGGCAAAATTTTCAACGTAGAAAATCGTGCGCAAAAACTTGCATATGTAAAAGCTGTTTTTCTGAGAATCGATGATTTTATGACTTGAGTATGAATGTTGAAACATAATTTCTGCAAAAATTGACGAAAGCAATATTGCAAGGCATTTCCTTTGTAAACTTAAATCCACACGTTTCTTTAACGAAGTTTTTTGCACACAAAGTCGTGTGGAATGTGTTAACAGAAATCCGTGACTTTATCTAACAACGATTTTGCGAACTGTTGATGTACAGAAAGTTAAAACTAAAATCCGTGCCTTTTTTAAATATTGATAGATACTACAAAATTTATATGCACGAAAAAATCATGCGCTAGAACTTGCGTGTATCCATGGCCGTGTAAACAGTTTCTTACTCCAATAGCCCAAGTAGGTGTTCAGCCTCAAAATATGAGGAATAGTTGGAAATGGCAGACAGTTCTCAATCTGCTGCTTTCAATTTTCTATTTTGGAAATATTTTTTGGAGGTAAGTGAAAGTAATTTAAATTTTAATATATTATTTATTAGTTTTTTCATTTTCAGATGGCCCTATGTTACTATCGACAAACAAAGGTAAGTATATAAAATGTTTATAAAGTAATACTTTTGTTTGTTTGTCTGCTTTTGGAGTATTTACAAACAAACTGACAAACAAACAAAAGTCTTACTTTATATAATAGTATAGATATCGGGAATTTTTGAATATTAAACTGTTCTGTCATCTCATTGAGAGATGATCGACAATCGTGGACTATTAGAGAGTTTGTGGAGACAGACGCGAGAGATTTGAGAGCGGCTTGGCTGTCCGAGAAGATTCGTATATCCTTGCAAGATATAACGTTTTCTTTGAGCCAGGATAGTGCCTCTTTAATCGCCATTACTTCTGCCTGGAATACACTACATTGATTGGGAAGTCTATATGAAAGACTGAGATTCAGTTGTTTCGAATAGATACCACTTCCAACGCCGTGATCGGTCTTTGAACCGTCTGTATAGAAGTGTATCGCATTGTCTTCCAGGGGTCTCTCTTCTTCCGAAGATGATCTTGAAGGGATGGAAACAAGGAAGCTATATTATCGAATACCATTTTTGGGGTGGTATAGTCTAAGCGATCTGGGATAGATCTGAAATTGTCTAAGATGGTAGTATGACCAGTATTGTTATTGATCCATTGAGAGGTGGCTCTAAGCCTCACGCATGAGTTGGCTACTACCATTTTGGAGAAGATGTCAAGAGGTGTTAGGTTTAAAAGCACTTCCAAGACTGCGGTTGGTGTTGAGCGAAGTGCTCCTGTGATGCACATACCTGCTGACCGCTGGACTTTGATGAGTTTTCCTAGATTTACCATCTTGTCCAGTGCGGTCCACCATACGACAAGTCCATAGATGAGTATCGGTCTGATTACCGAGGTGTATAGCCAGTGGGTTATTTTTGGGGAGAAGCCCCATTTTGATCCTATAGCCTTTTTACAAGTAAAGAGCGCTACGGTAGCCTTTTTTACTCTTTCATCAATATTTGCCTTCCAATTTAGTTTTTTGTCTAAAATGAGGCCTAAATATTTGGCTTGGTCGGAAAAACTTAATGGTATTCCTTTAATCTTGGGTGGGTTAATCTGAGGAATTTTGTATCTTCTCGTAAAGAGTACTAATTCTGTTTTATGTGGATTGACGTCCAAGCCACATTGCTTAGCCCACTTTGTTAGCCTATTTAAGGCATTTTGTAGAATTTCTGAGAGAGCTATTTTTGGAAAATACTTGAGGAAATTTGAAATTATCAACTCAAATATTAAATTTAAAAATCTTGTTTTCTCTGGAACTGAAAGCTGAAATTTTAAAATATTATAACCAATTATTTGTTTAAAATTAATGGTTTAATTTATTTTCGATTTTGTTTTACCACTATACTATTTTGACCGTTGCGTATGTACATACGTAGGTAAGTAATATTTTACTATGTTTGGACAAATCTTGACTTATAAATCGTAAAATCATGTGTCAGAATAAACTTGATTGTGATATGATGTACATGACATTAGTGACAGTATTGCTTAAATGAATTCTGCATGAGTCTGTATTTCCGTGAAACTATGTATGTAGGACTCACTTAACGAATATTTATTAATTTTTTTTTCTTATTCTAAAATTCATATATTGAACTATTCTGGCACCATATTGTGTTAAATTTGTCATGTTTTCATTTTGTGTGGGTGCTTGGAATCATTCATAAATGTGTGTTTAAATTCAATTTACACCAAAATAATAAAACACGAGAGCGATGTATATGAACGAAAAGAGAAAAAGTTAATAACATTCAGCTTCATGGCATGACGTGAATTTTAATATATGTATATTCATACAAACATACAAGAAAAGGTATTTTTTATTTTTACGATCAAGGTCTGACTACAAAAGTGTCATCACGACATGACCAAGAAGCACGTATCAAGAATCCATAAGAGAATTGTTTTGGGAAATGAGTTTGTAAAAATAGAAAATACGTTACATACATAAAAACATTATCTTACTGCTAACAACCCAAAGTGTAATAATATCAATAGTTTCTTTAATATCTTATCCATGCAGGTTCTTAATTCAATCAGAATATTCGGAATCGTCATGAATTATTTCACTATTATGTACATACATACAAAGACGAACATACATATATGTACCTAGCTAGACAATATCTAAATGAAATATGTTGTTGCATTTAATTTTGTATACATGTTACGAAAATAATTATTTCCAGAGTTGATTGTTCAAATTTAAAATTTTGACTTAAAGATATATCTATAATAGTTTAATTTTGTAATAAGGGAAACAATTCAAAACGTATATTTTGTTTAAATTAAAAACAATACCATACGATTATTAAAGGTTGTTATCGTCACACTTAGATCAATGTAAATCGGTTGTCAGAAGGTACTTCTAAAGTATTGAAATTTCTGTCATCACATAATAACCTGGCTAGAGAGAGGTATAGGCCTTTTAAGTGCGTATTCCTTTCCTTTACCCTCACTTGGGAAATCATCCAACCGCCCCCCCCCCCAACCGTTATTGAAAGAAAATATATTAATTTAAAAACGATATCTACCAAGTTTAATGAAAATCGGCCGAGCCATTTAGGCTGTTGCCTAACAGACAGACAGAATTGCGAGAGCTGCTTTTTTCATAATGCCAACTTTGATCAAAATCTCGAGTTCGATTTTTTTTACGAATGCACAACTTGCCTTATAGTACCTAAAAGTCGCAAGTGAAACACATGAAAACAAGACGGGGAGAGATGAAGTACTAACTTACGTTAATTAACCGTAAGCCTTCATAAGAATCTTATTTCTTGTCTCTGAATACTTTCGAATTGAAATTTGAAGTGACCTCAAAAGCGCGTTTCGCTCAGGTACGACTATAGGCGTAATAGACGCAAAAATATTGGCCGATGTTTACGGACTCTTATAAAACCCACAGTTGGCTTTGATTAAATTCAGACACCTCGAATATTAATGTCCGTGATCAGAATTTTTAATCAAGGAAGTTAAAAGAAATAAAAAAAATATTTCTGTTTTAGTTGATTGATTGAATTTAGTTCAATTGAAAGATTAAGTGATGTCAATTCCAAACTGCATTTAACTCGAAAGATAAAGGACAGTGTTGATAATTGTCGAAAATTTGTCCTTAATATGTAGTAATATGTAGAAATGTGGGTCTTTTTATGTAGTAATGTGGGTCTTTTTTCTCAAAAAATTTATGATAAAGAGTTTAATAAAACAATTATTGTGATGACGTCTTTAAATAATTTCCGCCATAAAATAGTTTATCGCGCCCATTTTGCCCTTTAATATGACAAAAGTTCTTCAAATGGCAGTTTGTTTTTATTAAATCTAGCGTCACTATGAACATAAATATCTATTCTAATTAGTTTTTTGCTACGGGATTTGCTTACGCAATAATTGTCGTAATACGTCTTTGAATAAGTTCTGTCATTGCATAGCAAAAAATTATTTATAAAAGATATTTCTAGTATGCTAGTAATGGTATTTTAAGGACTTCTGTCATATTTAAGGGATTTTTTGGCCAAAAAGGACGCGACGAATTATTTTTTGCCGGAAATTATTCAAAGACTTCATACGACAATTATTTAAACAAATTCCATGGCAAAAAAGAATAATACGAAATATTATTCCTATGGTAAAGCTCGATTAAATGAAAAAAATATATTTTAAGTCTTTAAATATATTTTATACATTTGTTTAATTAAAAAGGACGCGAACATTTTTTTCTTTCACGGCATACATATTAACGGCAATCAAATCAATTATGATATGTATCTTTAAAATTTTGAAGTGGTAATTATCTTGTGTGAAGTAGCAATGCTCTCACTAAAGAAAAAAAGTTCACGATTGGATCGCACGTACTTGCTTTTATATAAAAGTATTTTGAAATTTAAAAATTGTTTATATAAAATATGGATTTAATAAGAGAAAAACAATTGTCGTCTGATTCTACGATTTTCCTTCTCAGCGATTTGTGTTGATAAAATAGCTGAATTTATTTTTAATGTATTATCGTGCTTAAAGGTATCTAATGAGCGAAAATTATTCACATCATCATCTCCACTGGCTTGATAAGGTGTTTGCAGATAATTAGGTCGATGTATCATCGTCGTTGAATAATTTTGTATTGAAGATGTCGAAGGAAAGTTGTTTACTTCATTATTATAATATTTTTGAGTGTGTTGAAAATACCCTCATGATTCTGCAAATAACAGAAATAATTCCGGATTTTAATGAAAATCTAAAGATTGGATTATTCTCGTATTATCTTCTTATTAGATCAACAGATTTGGTAACATTTTTCAAACAGTACTCCTTAGCTGTTCAAAATATGTTGCATTCCCAAATAAAACAAAAATACCTTTTCCATCAGTTTTTGATAACTTATGACATTTTTTGCATTTGAGACCCTAGGCTTAAAAATCATATAATCATTTTGGCCGTACCTGTTTTTTTATTTAGTTACTTTTTTAATAGATCTGATTTCTTTCAGTTTTTTGTATTCAAAATCACCTGATCATTTGGTCTCTTACACTCGTCAATCTGTACATTATATCTAAGTAGTAATTTTAAAGCGTATTTATTTTTTAAAAAAGACACAATTTTGCTATTTCTCATAATTTCTTTGTGTTGTTTTGATTTTTGTTTTAAAAGGTTTGTATAAATAATAAACATCTGCAATGAATGACTTGCAACCAGTTCCAAGACATTCATATTTTTTCAGGTACCTTATTCATTGCACTCACATCTTGAAAAGCAAAACGAATGAATCACCCGATATTTGTTTACTGAATGAATGTTGCACTCATTGATACCAAAACAATAAGTGTAGTGTACTCATGAAGAATGGGTATTCGTCAGTGTGTACAACGAGTATACCAAGTACACCGAGTACACTGAATACACTCATTTATCTACTGAACAAATACGAACTTCTCGTACATCCTTTAACATAATAGTAAGACTCGGAGGCGATCGCAGGCTGTGTAGAAGTGTGCTAATGAAGAAAAATCGTTGATATCAATAAATTTATATCAAAGAAGGGACAAATGAATTAGATTTTTGCTTATATTTTTTATTTGTTAATTTTTTTATTCGTTTTCTAATTCCGTTATTATTATTATTTTGGCTTTAATGGCTGAATTATTTAACAAGCCAGTTACTCTCACCATTGAAATGTCAGAATCATTTGTGGAGTCCTAATAAATATTTGAATTTCATTAATAAATACGTACAAATATGCAAAACCATGTCATATGACTTACGTCATTAAATTCCATTTTATCAAAATTAATTTATTTACACAATATTTTTTTTCGCCTTCACTCGATACAAGCCCAGAGATAAACTACAAACTGCACTCGTTTAGGTCAGTGCATTTGGTGTACTCGGTGTACTCAGTGTGTTAAAGACAGTTAGATTTGCACATGTTTTGTTTGAATCAAGCACTCACGTATAGAAGAGAATTCAAACGGTGTATTCATTTCGATAACAGAGATCGAATGCTGTACAGTGTTTGTGGCTTATGGAGTAGTACTCATTTTCACTGTACTCTAGTTAGTAAAATAACAATGAATAGAATATAGTGAACTACTGTACTTGTCGAATGAATGCAAATGAATGCATTCATGCAGCTCTTTAATAAATAATACGTTCAAGACAGGTGGGGTTAACTGCCTGAAATCGTACACTTAACAGATTTCTGACGAACTCTTATCTATATATGAACTTTTATTCCAAAGTATTGGAAAGTAAATTTTTGGTCTACCCCAAGAGTTTTTTTTTACCTACTTAATATCTCTAAGCACTCACAGTACTTTGAGGTAGAAACGTGTTTAATCACTAACTTTAAATTTGATTGTGCTTCTCTGAAACAACTAAGGTTACATAGCCCAACTTCGTATGTATTGTTAAATTCAGATATTCTGTCCCAAAAATAAAATTAAGTGCTCCAGTACTTTTGGTAAAAATTGATGTTCTGCTTACTTGGTTTCAAGTTAGCAGAGCAATTATAAAAAATAATTAAAACGCAAGATAAAAAAATCGCAGTTTGTCTAGTATTTAGGTGCTATTTAAGCACTCTAGGAATCCAAAACAAAAATTTGAAAAAAGTAGTTTTTTACAAAAAAAAAATTTTTTTCCTATGAATTGCTTAGGTTTATGAAGAGCACAGTTAGTTCGAATTAAGTACCCTATTTTCAGAATCATTTCTAAGATTTGAGGCAAAAAAAAATAATTCCATTTCCCATACAGTTACTTGTTCTGCTAACTTAATTTCGCTTTTTCTCGAAAAGTTCAACTTTTTTCGACACAAATATTTTTGATTTATAGATAGTTTGTGCAGTTTGAATTAAGTACCCTAAGATTTGAGGCAAAACAATTGCACCTCTCACGCTCGTCGTTGATGAACATTATGCATAAAGACTTGCATTTACACGCTTACAAGGTACAATTGACTCAAGAACTAAAGCCTCTTGACCATTTCAAGCGTCGTCAATGGTCAGAATAGTGGCAAGAAATGGCAACAGTGGATTATCAATTTTCGAAGAAAATCATCTTCAGTGATGATGCACATTTTCACCTCAGTGGATTCGTCAATAAGCAGAATTGCCGCATTTGGGCGAATGATAATCCAAGAGTGATTGTCGAAAAACAAATGCACCTACAGAGAGTGACTGTTTGGTGCGGTTTATGAGCTGGCGGCATCATCGGCTCGAATTGGAAGATATGGATGTGGACGATATGTGGTTTCAACAGGACGGTGCCACTTGCCACACAGCTAACGAAACAATGGCTCTTTTGCGCGACAAATTCAATGGCCGTGTTATCTCACGTGGTGGCGATGTCAATTGGCCGCCAAGATCATGTGATTTGACACCGTTGGACTTCTTTCTTTGGGGTTATTTTTCCAATAAAGGTGTACGACGATAAGCCAGCAATAATTCAAGAGCTAAAAGATGAGATAATTCGGCACCTTAACGACATAGAACCTCAATTATGCCTCAGCGTCATCGAAAATTTGGACCATCGGATGGAGGTGTGCCGCCGAGGTCGCGGCGGCCATTTGGCCGATATTTTGTTCCATACATACCTAATTGAACCATACCAATATTATCATAATAAAAAGAAATGACAATCATTTCCTAAATAATTTGTGTTTTATTCAAAATCAACATCGGCCCTTAAAATTTAATCACCCTTTATAAAAAAATATACGTAGACCAAAGATTAGTATTTTATAGAACCACCCCATTTACTAACACAATCCTAATGAAGCTGAAGATCGCTGCATCCGAATTTATTTTTTCATTTAGGATAGGGCATCTTGATAAGTATACGAGTATCAAAGATATTGAAAAATTTTGAACACCAAAATGTTAGGCGGAAATAATTTTTCCTAGGGGTGATATCCGTTATTTTTTTTTTTAAATTTTTTCGTTATATTTTATTTAAGTGAATTTTAAAACTTTAAGAATTAAATTTTTTTAGGAGAGGATATAGACCACAATAATGATTTTAGAAATAAAATAAAAATGACCCTATGTAGAATATGCGATTCTCTAGAGACGATGTTTGTTATTTTTTTTCATTTTTTTAATAATTTTTTTTTAAATACAAAAAGTTTGGCCCCTATTACTTAGAATAAGCGAATCGTAGAATTTTAAAACTCTAAAGGCGATGTTTTTTCTTTTATTTTTTTTCATTAATTTTTTTTTAGTTTCACTTTTAAGGGTTTGTTAAAAACTTCAACAAGAAATGCATATCCAAATTAATTTTTTTTTTTATTTTCCCAAACAATTTGAAATATAAAAAAATTAAACACTATTGTTTTACGAGTACCTTCTGATAGAAGAATTTAAATCGATGGCGACTTAAAAACTGAAAAATCAAGTTTATTTGTATTCTAAGAACATAACAAAAAATATTTAAGAATCTGGCTTTGTATTTTACTTCACAATTTTATTCATATTCAGCGGGACATCCTTCATGGGAAACCAAAAGACAAAGTTTGCGTAACTAAATTGTCATCAATTAGTTTAATACATCTATCCACCCTCGGGTCTTTTATCTTTATTTTTGGGGAAGATGTCCTGCAAACTTGATGTCAAGTTTGGAGCTGGTGTACCGGAGCGATTTTTATTTTTATAGGGGAAATTTGTTAAAGAGATTTAAAAATTAATTTTATTATGCTTCGACGATTTTTTGAAATATGTAATATTGTATGCATAATAGTACGAGTATTCTTATTAAGAATTTTAACTAGAAGTATTTTTCACTAGGTTCTATATGAAAAGTTTTGGATTCGTTAAAAAAAATTAACTCGAAATTTTAATCAAATTTGACAGTTAATTTATCCTTTCTTCTCAGTCTTAATGTATAATGTGCATGCCTGTTGTCCGTCAAGTCCATTACCACTTTAAAATTTTAATGATTTAATAATTGGATTAACTGTCGTAAATTTGTAGCGAAAGCGCTTTTTATGCTAACTTGACATTCAAGAAACGGTAAAGAAGTTCAATATCTGACTGAGTGATAAAAATCGTTCTTTAAAGGAAGTTATTCAAAAATGCTACAATATCATTAAGTACTGCAACCAATTTGAAAAGTTCATGCAATTTTTTTATTTTGTATCACAGTATTATTAGATATAATAGCCGTGTTTTATTGGTTAGTGAATACACTACATCGCAAAATTTAACGTGGAAAACAACAAAAAACGATTAGTGAATAAAAATAAGCTAGTAATTGAAAAGAATATTTTTTTGAAGATGTAGTTTCGGATGTTGAAATGTAGGTGGTGTCCGAAAAAATATATGCTGGCATGATTTAGGGTATTATCTTAGGGTATTATTAGGGTATTCATTTTGTTATACTTTGCCTTTACTAGTGCAAAGTGTGATCGCTCCGTAATTTACAAAACAAATATTTTTCGAATCCAAAATTTTAATTCATAAAATAATTTCGGTTTTACACTTTTGCCATTAATTTTGTCACAAAATATTGAATCAATTTACACGAAGGCGAATAGTTTCGATTGTTCAGAAATGTCGTGTAACTGCCGCATTACGCTGAATTTATGTGAGCACTGACAAAATTTGTACAAAAATTTAGTTGAATTAAAACGATGGTCAAGCTGTTTTAGTATAAAACTAGGCTAAGACAACGATTTTTTAAAATTTTAATCGAATACAGCATCATAAAGTTAAACTCATCGAATACTTAACTAACTAACTTCATTTGAGTCTTTGACATTTATAAAAGTCAAAATAGGTCTATTTACTTAGTTTCCTGCACGAACTGTCATTGTTTTAGGTGTGCTCAGAAGCAATTTATTAACTTCCCATAGGGAGTTATTGTAATCGGTCCGATTTGTCAAATTGGAATTTTTGACATTTCTCGACGTTTCAAGGTCCCTAGAGGCTATATCAATCATTTTTAGAGAGATGTCTGTGTGTGTGTGTGTACGTACGTTCGTACGTTCGTACGTCTGTACGTTCTCGTACCATTTTTCGTCGTCGATATCTCAAGAACGAGTAAAGATATTGACTTCAAATAAATTTTGTTTAATAGATAATAAACATCTGCAATGAATGACTTGCAACCAGTTCCAAGACATTCATATTTTTTCAGGTACCTTATTCATTGCACTCACATCTTGAAAAGCAAAACGAATGAATCACCCGATATTTGTTTACTGAATGAATGTTGCACTCATTGATACCAAAACAATAAGTGTAGTGTACTCATGAAGAATGGGTATTCGTCAGTGTGTACAACGAGTATACCAAGTACACCGAGTACACTGAATACACTCATTTATCTACTGAACAAATACGAACTTCTCGTACATCCTTTAACATAATAGTAAGACTCGGAGGCGATCGCAGGCTGTGTAGAAGTGTGCTAATGAAGAAAAATCGTTGATATCAATAAATTTATATCAAAGAAGGGACAAATGAATTAGATTTTTGCTTATATTTTTTATTTGTTAATTTTTTTATTCGTTTTCTAATTCCGTTATTATTATTATTTTGGCTTTAATGGCTGAATTATTTAACAAGCCAGTTACTCTCACCATTGAAATGTCAGAATCATTTGTGGAGTCCTAATAAATATTTGAATTTCATTAATAAATACGTACAAATATGCAAAACCATGTCATATGACTTACGTCATTAAATTCCATTTTATCAAAATTAATTTATTTACACAATATTTTTTTTCGCCTTCACTCGATACAAGCCCAGAGATAAACTACAAACTGCACTCGTTTAGGTCAGTGCATTTGGTGTACTCGGTGTACTCAGTGTGTTAAAGACAGTTAGATTTGCACATGTTTTGTTTGAATCAAGCACTCACGTATAGAAGAGAATTCAAACGGTGTATTCATTTCGATAACAGAGATCGAATGCTGTACAGTGTTTGTGGCTTATGGAGTAGTACTCATTTTCACTGTACTCTAGTTAGTAAAATAACAATGAATAGAATATAGTGAACTACTGTACTTGTCGAATGAATGCAAATGAATGCATTCATGCAGCTCTTTAATAGATAATAACTTCGAAAGAGGCTGAAAGGGAGTTTATTAAAATTCAGTGAGTAGTTTTTTCACTATAACGGTTTAAAAAAAAAGTAAAAATTTTGGTTAGTTTCAAATATCTCACGAAAAAATAATGCTATTGATTTCAAATAAAATTTAATGTACTCATTATAAAGTCATACAGATTTGATATGAATTTGGAAAAAAATGAACATACCGTTATTTTTTTAAATAAAAAAAACTGAAAAAAAAAATTTCAAAACCCAGATATTCTAAGAACGGAAAACAATTTGAAACTCAAAATAATTTTATTTTACGAAAAATAATGTGTTTGACAACTGGTGAAAATTTCAAAAAAAATCAGTTTACAGTTTTTTTACAAAAAATAAAAAACTATATAAAATTCTATTGAAAATTGGTAAAAATTGTTTTTCGACTCAAATTTCTCGAGAACTAGTAGTGATATTGACTTCTAATTTAGTTTATTTTATACATAGTATAATTTTGTACAATTGGTTAAATGTTGACAAATATTGAAGTAATGGTTTTTTTTTGTTAAATAAAAAAACTATTAAAAATTCTAGTGAAAACTAGTTAAAATTGTATTTCAAGTCAAATTTCTTGGGAATGAACACCGATAGTGCCTTCTAAAGTATGTTGTTTTATACATCGATACCTTCCCGTAAGAATGTATACTAAGCAACATTTCTAAAATTGTTCAGGAAACGAAAAAAACGAAGAAAGTTCTAGTTGAATCATAGTGTGCTAAGAGACAATTTTGGTTAAACTAAGTGACATCTAACAAAATTTTTTGTTGCTCACGACAATGAGATCTTTATTAATGTCGCTTAGCATAATTTTTTTGGTGGATAATACAAATTTCAGGGGGCAACATTATCTCAATGAGAAAACATGGCAGTTGATAAATTTTTTTATTGTACTCTAGTTTCCTTTTCATGCATAATAAGTTGGCGAAACCCAGGCCAAAACGTGGCCCTTAACATATAGTATATTTCCTCATCATCAAAAAGTCATTTTCGGAAAAAGTGTCGCTTAGTACATTCTTACGGGAAGGTATCGACATAATACAATTATTAACATATGGTTAAATTTTGACAAGTATCGAATTGACAGTTTTAACATTTCATATTTCGTTTTTTATTTTTTTTTTAATTAAAATGCTTGGAACCGAAATAATAAAGTAATTTCTATAATATAATACATAATTTTATAATTTTATTATCAACTTAGTTTTTAGAAGAATGTATGTACTGTACATACGTATATGAATAAGGTTGTTCAGTTGTACCCAAGTCCCACATATTCAAATTCCATTAATAGCTATGGTAACATTGAAGAAAACGTCACAATATGTTTTTATCTTTTTGTCCATGAAAAAAATGTAAAATTCTACTCAAGGTTTTCTTAGGTGTAGGAACACAGATATATTAAAAAACACGGAAATCTATAATTCAGTACATAATATGTACCTATCAATCTTCGTAATTAATACAAGAAATTTAACATTTTAAATAGAAAAGTTTAAAATTATTTAAACACATTTTCTGTAAAAAAAAACATTAAATGAACAACTAAGTATCCTGATCATCAACAAAACAAAGAAAATTTCCTTATATCATATTATGCCACAAGCATCAACGATTTTTAAAACAGGAGTCATTGTATATCCAGTGCAGATCACAGCCTTTCAATCCGGAAAAACCGCAACAACAATTACACTATGAAACCATCTACTTCGATCTTCCATCTACTGCTCTATGATCGAAGTATGTATACAAAATATCATACCAATTACCACAACAGATACAGTACAGATACAGCTTAAGTTTGTTTTGCTGAAAATTTGGTTATTTGAAAAAAAAAACCAAATATAAAGTTTTCAAGACCACAAATGGGAAGTTCTCAGTGTGGGTCGCACCCAGCCTCTTTTTAAAATTAATTGTCTTAATACGATATTAGTTAGAGAATGTTTAAAGTTAAGAATAAGTTAGAAAACTACTTTAAATTTTGAACATACATATAAAAAGTATTATACTATTACATTAATATAATAGGCTTTTTAAAATCTCCAACACTCAAAAGAATTCAGTATAAAGCAAATAAAATAGTTTTTTTTTATTAATGTAAAAATTAAGAAATACAATAGTAACAACAGGGATACGAGAACATTCTGAGTAGATTGTTGAAAAAAGATATATTTTCGCGATTTTGTAAAATTAATAGTGAGAAAAACTCTAAATCAACTCGACATGCATTTTCATGAATATTTCAACTCGATCTGCATTTTAATGAATACTAGTACCTTTGTATATAAAAATTATAGTAATATCGTCAAGTCGAACGATTGTGGCGGCATGTTCAGGCTACGGACCCCATTTGTTAAATTTGTCTCTGCTAAATTTTGGAGACTTCAAAATATGGGTGTATAGATAATGGAAGAATGAGAAAAAATAAATTGTGTTGATAATGTAGGTATACAGAAAGAAAAAATAGGAATAATAACAGAATGAGAAAATTACTCGTATATTCATGGATTTATATGTGATGTTTTGTGAGGATAGGAAAAAAAATATTTTTATGAAAAAATATAAATCTGTGACCATGGTTGCCACAAGCAAATAAATATAAATATAGAATATAATCATGGCATATAGAATAAAAGAATGTTTTTTTTATGTTTCGGTTAACCTTATTTTACTTAGTACCCTAAATACTTGTAAATAAAATATATATGAATATGTGTACAGTACATAATTAGGGTAAACAGTACAAACTCGATTTACGCAACTAATAGAAATTAAGGCAGTTGCAATAACCTAGTTTGTTGCACTTACTGGGTTATATATATTTTTTTTAATAAATAAAATGCACGACTGGGTCGCACGAACTTGCTCCTATGTAATAGAATAGGAATTTTAAAAACGAATTTTATTAGAGAAAACTGTTCATAAGCATAAAATTATTTTACTTTTAATTCTTTAAGTAGTAAGAGATAAAAAAGAATGATATGCAACTATGAAATAAGCTTCTATTATTGTACGAATAAACGTAAATAAAATATTTAGCCGTTTTTGAGATGTCAAATTTTCCAAAAAAATTATATTTTTCAAAAATTCAAAAAATATTTTTTTTAGTTTTGAAATGCAATATTTCTCAAACTTTTTAAAAGCTTCTCTATACAAAATCTGGCCTAAACTGGATCTGAAACGGTCAAAATGTCTATTGTCCCTCAGAAGATCTCAGATCAGCTCCGTCATAGGTGTCATAACTGGACACTGTCTCATAGGTAGACACGCCGCACGACTCGGTATGCTATCAAACGATTTTTGCAGGAGTTGCTTGGACGAGGAGGAAGAGGAGACAATCCCACACCTTCTTTGTACATGCCCTGCTCTCTCTTACAGACGCAAACTTCATCTAGAAGAATATTTCTATAATGAACCAAGCGATCTCATAAACAAAGACATTAAAAGTCTCCTTCGCTTCATCAGAAGCTCCAAATGGTTTTAACTGGTAGGAAACCTTTTTGTTCCCTATTAGATCGTGGTATCACAATAGACCTCTAATGGTCTAAGTGTGTCAGACGCTTTAATGACAGCCACTTTAACCTAACCTAACCTAACCTATACAAAATTTTATTAAAATCCATTATGTAGATAATGAGAAATTCAAAATTTATAAAAATGGTTCTATGGTAGGATCGTCAGTAATATCTTAATTTCATTTGTTTATTAAATTATAGATCGAGGATTAATCGAAAAAGAAAAACAATTTTAGCAAAATTCTAGATGCCGTTTTCGAGAATAATACGATTTTCGAAAACCATTTTTAACATTTGTATAGTGGGTAGCATTATTTTTTGGTTAAATACATTGAAATTAGTAGTTTTGCGCAAGTAAAGGAACACATTTTGAGAAAATGAAAGAATTAATCAAAATCTCAAAATTGTATGAAATAAAGGATTCAAAACATAATGCATTGTAAATAGTCAATTTGGCAACCATGACTTTCTGTATGATTTTTCCTCTTCAAATTTTAACAGTTTTTTGTGGATTTGTGAGTGCATGTATATTTTTGATTACTTTTTAGACATATGTATGCCATATCAAAATATTTTCTTGCAAATAATTTTGCCGCTTTTTACTGCGACTTAAAGGTACTATAAGGCAAGTTATGCATTCGGAAAAAAATCGAACTCGAGATTTAGATCAAAGTTGACATTACGATGATAGCGAAGACCAAAAAAGCGAGTCTCGCCATTCTGTCTGTCTGTCGGTTCGACTACAGCCTAAACGGCTTGGCCAATTTTCTTCAAACTTGGTAGATATGGGTTTTGATTTTTTGCCCCCACACGTTTTTTTCTTTTTTTTTTAAGACCAAAAATACCATACGGTTTTATTTTCGAAATTTTATAAATATTTTTTTTTTCTCAAACTGTCCCACAGAATTTTTTAAGAAAAATTTGAAAAATTTCATTTAGTTAAAACTAGGTAATGGTTGAAAAAAAAAATGTCCAAAAAATTGTAATTTTTGGTACCCGCCCCTCTTGGTGCATTTTTTTGTTTTTGATTTTCTCGAAAACGCTACAGCCGATTTAAACCTTTTTTTTATGCTAAAAATCCTCCAAAGTTTAAATATTATTACATATTCAAATTTTTTTTTTGAAAACCTCATTCTCGATTTTTTTTTTAAATTGAAAAATAAAATTTTCTTAATATAATCTACAAGATATGAGAAAAAAATGTATTTTACCAGAAAATAACGGTACCCTCCATACAAATGTTAAAAAATGGTTTTCGAAAATCGCATTTTTCTCTAAAAAGGTTCCGAGAATTTTGCTAAAATTGTTTTCTTTCAATTAATTCTTACGATCTATAATTTAATTAAAAAAATAATTTGAAATCAAGATATTACTGACTGTACATACCGTAGAACGATTTTTTTGAATTTGGAATTTCTCATTATTGGCATAACGTATTTCAATGAAATTTTGTATAGACAAGCTTCTATAAAGTTTAAAAAACATTGCATTTCAAAACTTAAAAAAAAATATATTTTTGAATTAAAAAAAACTGATTTTTTTTTGGAAAATTCGATATTTCAAAAACGGATCAATATTTTTTTTTTGGAAATTTAATTTTTATTCGTAGGTACATTAATAAACACATTAAATTGGACTTCCAAAATTTTTTCTTAAAAATGTTTTTGTATATAAAAGCTTATTTTTTTAAGAAACCACTATACAAGGAATTATAATTTTGTTCTTACATAAACTAATTTTTGCTTAAAACACATGACATCCTGTTTTTAGCTCCAACAGCTAAAGGAGTTGTTTTAGTCATTTAAAAAATAAATTTTATGCTTATGAACAGTTTTCTCTAATAACATTCATTTTAAAAATTCCTAGTCTATTACATAGTGTTTTTTGTGTAGATTATGAAAAAACATTATATAAAAATATAAGAATATAATATAAAAACGTCATTGGATTGCTTGTAAAAAAGTCATCAACAATATTATACGTGAATAAGTGGGTTTACATGAATATTTAAAGCCCTGAAACTGTAGTATGAATGTTCATCTTTTTTCATCCTCGAAATTTGTCTACATATATTTCGATTTTTATTTTTACAAAGTATAATCCAAATAAAGTTTTGACGATCAATTAGGTTTCTTGTAGGTTAAATACTAACAGATACCTAAATGCTATAAAGTTACTAACAATAATTTGATTATTTATCTGGATTTTGAAGGCATACACGGGCCAAAATTCTTGGCTAAAACTTAAATACATAATTTTGTTTGGGAATTAAAATTTAGCGCCACCTACGTACTAGACGTACATTTTTTTATCTGAGATTAGTATATTACATTTTATGAATTAAAAAAAACCTCTGTTGTAATATTGTTGTTGTAAACTAGTTGTGAAACAAAAACTTTCAGAAAATTAAAAAAATAAGATATTTAAATTATAAACTGCTTTGGTCCACAAATAATCTGCAAAACAGTTTCGATTAGTAACTTTATAGTCAAACTGATCTTATTTTACAAAGTATATACCTTTAGCTTAAAGGTATACATATCTACCACATCTACTATATGGAAATCGAAGTCAGATGCACACGAATTATACGAGTATAGGAAATGACTTACGAAATGATTTTTAAGTAAATTCTTCAATACCGCTAAATGTATGTAGATCATTTTATTTATATTAATAAGTGCTGCTACTCAAATAAGGTATTAAAATCTCTCGACCTTACTATCGGCAGGTGTAGTAGTCTTCCAATGAAAAGGAAGTAACTGGTTAAGAATAAAAGACTTATTTATCATGTGATTGAAAGTGTTTCTGCAAACCCATCGAGCGAGTAAAATTGGCAAAACAGGTTTTCCAGTTATTTCATTTTCTACAAGACTCACCAGACACCATCATGGGCCTCCAAACCAGCTCATGTCCTGAATAAGAGAGGTGCTGCCTTTGTTGCACATAATTCATACAGTTCACACACTATATAGTAATGTGGTAGGTGAAGAAGGCGAAATAACAAGTCGTTATTTCTACGTTTTGTTCCATTATACGTCTTCGTACCCAGAGGTTTCGGTTTCAGTATTTGTCTTGGATGCAAAGACCAATTATTGCTTTGGTGTTCTGAACGCCGCCGCCGCCGTCGCCGCTGGAGGAATCAATATTCGTAATCTACTTAAAAGTGACAAGAGCGTTTAAAATTGTCTGTGAAATAGGTGTATGCCAACCTATTTCTATGGCAAGGTGAACTGATTCTTTGTCGCTTGGATTATTTCTTATTTTATTAAGAATTCATTCAGTTAACGCAAAATTGTCATTATTATGTCCTCTATAAAGCAATTTTTTTTTTTATAATTCACACGCGCTCAAGGGTTTATTAACGACCTTTCTAATGTAAAACAAAGCATGGCGATGGGGAAAATTACGGGGAGGGGGGGATTGGATGGAGTAAAGAGGTGTCGATGAACTGTGTCGACGGTACGACCAAATTTAGGTTCGACGGTAAACTGATGAGCATTTCTAGCGAAACGGGTATCACGAGTCAACTGATTGAGGGGAGGAATGAACTGGCTACTTCGAGTGGGCATTGCTTGTGAAAGAAGCGATAAAACAAGGAATTACATAAAACATTCTGACGATGTTCAAGAGATGGCAATGAATCCATGACAGCTCTGTTTAAACGATCTGTTCACAATTATATTCAATAAGTCGAGAGAAGTTTGTGCAGCACCTGCCCAAAGATGTGAGTTATACTCGAGTTTTGGACGTATAAACGCTCTATAAATGATAGCCAGATCATAGGGTGTGAAAAATGTGTTACATCGATATATAAATCCTTAGCATTTAGGCTTAGCGGCATTTTTGGCGGTCTAGAGAATGTAGTCATTCCAACGAAGATAGTCACTGACACGCATACCGATTACTGAGAACTTTTCAAGGAAAATGGCATAAGATGTACATTCTGCTTTAACGACAATAGACAGCATTGCGTTTTTGAAGCACACACGATTTTATACACTCCATTTAAAAATGCTGTGAAGATCGGAGTTTAATGAGCTACTCATATGATATCATTGCAAGGAGAGAGACATGAACTAGAGGAGAGTAGAGTCGTCGGCAAGACGACGAAGAAGACCAGCATTTATTTTGTGAAGATCAGACTTGAAACCGTCGATTACAATATGTGTTGAACGATCTAGAAGCTATTTTTTAATCCAAAGAGTAAGGGTTTCATTGACACCAAATACACGCATTTCCGATAAGAGAACCTGTTGCCAAACTTTATCAAACGCTTTAGATTTATCAAGCGCAATTATCTTAACTTTTTAAAAAAAAATGTAAAGATCTCTTCCACTCGTCGGTCGGTGAGATATGCCATTAGATCACCAGTAGAATCATTGCTGCGAAAGCCGTATTGTCGGCCATTAAGAAGCTTTCGATCTTCGAGATATTTCTTGAGCAGATGATTTATAAACGATTTCATGACTTTGGAAAGAAGGGACGTAAGCGCAATCGCTCGATAAGAGGAGGCGGAGGAAGGATCGCCTTTTTAAGGAACAGGCTGGACAAATGCTGTTTTCCATCTTCTAGAGAAGATTCCAGAACAGTAGGAGCGATGGAAAAGCTTTGTTTTTTTGCCAGCGATGAAGAACACTTTTTCAGAAGAATGAATAACTCGATGGGATCTTGCAAGTGTACCCCATTTTTTTTTTTTAATTTTAAGGAATTTTTTTATATAAAAAATAATTTAATAATAAAACGATTTTTAAACTTTGTTTGAATAAATTCAGACTTTTCTAGAAATCAAATTTTTTTTATCTATAAAATATTTTTAAATTTCAAAGTCAAAGTACTTTAACATAAGAGCAAGTAAGTGCGATCCAGTGGTGTATTTTATTTATTTTTTTAAATTAACATTCTTTAAAATTGTTTTTTTAAATTGGTTTTTCTGTCTAGTAGTTTGTTATGTACTTATGTATGTATACGAATACTTTTAATTTCAAAGAGAAATTTAAGAAAAAGACATGGGCACAATTTTAAACTTTAAATTTTTAATACTTGTGGGGTCGAACCTAAATCTATAGCCAAACGACGAAGCTGAGTTTTTATTCTTCTCTATTTAGATAACCTTGTTCGTAGTAAATTTGCTGAGGTATACGTTTCGTTGCGAAACTCATATTAATTAGAAGAGTTTTTCAACGTGCTTAAAATTATGAAAAAAAATTAAACATAGTCTCGCAACCAAACGACTACGTTAAGTATATTAAGTTTTAAAGCTTAAAAGAGCAAAGTTGAAAATTTTGTTCCACTGGTGTTTCGTACTACCTGTTTTTTCTCATTTTGAGTGTCTTCTATTTCGAGGTAATATTTTTTAAGGAAATCAGAGTGTATGGCGGAAAGAAATAAATTGAAATGGACTATGGATTCTAATACATTTTCTTAACAAAAATATTTATTGAGTTTTAATGGGTCGGTTCTGTAATTTTATATCATTTTGTAAGCTCTAAAATATGCAAGCAATGTTGCCTCATTACACTGTCATCGTGCACTATCATTGTGTAGAAATCAAAATGGCAGTGCATTAGTTATTGGATTTGTTTACATTATTTGTTCAGATTTTTGAACAGAAACTATGACAATTTAAGTCTTGTATCAGTGTTTATGCGGCATTATAGTTTTCATTTATTAACCGTATGTTTTTCATTGTGTATGTATTTTGTTTTATGTATAGAACAATAAAATCCCATCACAAATATGTACATAATGTACCTCATTTTACCGTATCCTGTTTGGAATCTTGTTTAAAACCAATACCAACAAATGTTACCTACACACCAAAACTCAAACATTCAACATAAACAAATTGTACTCGTAGTGATCTATTGCACAACACACTATGTTCACTGTCACTTGAAAAAAAAAATTGAAAACATACCTATATTGTGGAGGACTGACATCGGAATAATAAAGACACTACAAATACATGCAAGAACTAACTCGCAAAATATGCGGATTCTTTTTGAAATGAAAACCGCTAACTGAAGTGAAGCAGGTAAAAAAATTTACTTTTAAGCTATAGCATACCTACCCTTTTTTATTTTTTTTTTGGAATAACGTAAGTAATCCTACCTGATGTGGTTTGAATGTATTTTTTTTAGACATAGTTCCCAAGATTTTGATTTCCTTTATGAGGAACACTTCTCATATTCCTATGGATGTAAATGTCAGACTTTCAACTGAAAAAAAAAATTGGTTTAACAACTTAGTTTGACAGATGTCAAATTACAGCCCTATACTTTTGAAACCGCGAAATGGATAACCCTTTACTTACTTTTTTTTTTTTTTTTTTATAATTTACTCACGCTCAAGGGAATATGAATACCCTTTAAATGTATTATTATTAATTTAACATAGTAGGTATCTGACTATTTTATTTTAAATTATATCAGACCAAAAACATAAATGTTAAAAAAAGAGCCAAGTTCTTCTATACAAAAACCTTTGTGCAACAAGTCAGCCGTGAAAAGTACTGAGATCTAAAAGTAAAAAGTACGCCAAGTTCTTACTTCATGAAGGTTTAATACCGAATATTTAAAGTAGAATAATATTGAAACAGCTACAATGTAATAGAGAAATGTTATTATTTAATCATTACTGACTAAAATTTGATGGGCTTACTGGCCAAGTTTTCAAAACCTTTTGAATTGGGCATAAAAAAAAACTTGCCAAGTAAGCCCATCAAATTTTAGTCAGTAATCATTAAATAATAAAATTTCTCTATTAGATTGTAGCTGTTTCAATATTATTCTACTTTAAATATTCGGTATTAAACCTTCATGAAGTAAGAACTTGGCGTACTTTTAGATCTCAGTACTTTTCACGGCTGACTTGTTACACAAAGGTTTTTGTATAGAAGAACTTGGCTCTTTTTTTAACATTTATGTTTTTGGTCTGATCTCACTCCTTTTTGCAAAGATTTTAATATTTTGCCATGTCAAAATCTCGAAAGATACGGAAAGATAAAAGTGTGGACTCTACCTACTAAAATCAACTTAGTTTATAGCTTCCTATTTCTTTTGGTATATTTCCTTTTTGTTATTGGTTGTTTGATTTGCGCTTCAATTATTTCTTCTTATCCTGGCAAGATACCTATTTACCTAACACTAACATACCTAGCTTAATTATAGCAATCGGAAGTGCTCCATGTAAATTAAACATTTTCTCAGAAAGTGGGCGGATACCCCGCCCCCTGAATGGAAAACCTCAATTTTTATTTTTGATCCTTTATATGCAATTTGAGCTCTACCGTTCTACCAAATTTCATTGTTCTACTGCAATCGGAAGTGTGCCATATATAATTTAAATCAGTTCTGAAGAAGTGGGCGGATACCACGCCCCTGAATGGAAAACTTAAAATTTTCGATTTTTTCCTCTGCTTGCATGACAAGACCTACCGTTGTGCAAAATTACAAGATTCTACGATGTTGGGAAGTGCTCCATAATTTTGATGATCTGTCAGTCAGTCAGTCAGTTACGGTTTTTGTGATTTTTGAGGCCTTATATCTCAGGAACCGCTTATGCTAGAAAATTTGGTGGTGAGGCGCCTGTGCCTGACTAGCTTAGCAAATATTCGGAATTTTAAGTTTCTGACTTCATTGGTACTAAAGATAGGGAGGGGTCGAAAATCGCCTGAGTTTGTTCCTGTAAAAAGGGTATAGTGCCAGAACTTGGCTGGGCACTACCGTGCCCTTTGATAAAATTATCTATAAATCCCCATACACATAAGTACATATCTGGACTCCCAGCAACGAATTTCATAATAATTATTTCTATGAAGGTATCTATTATAGTGCAAAATTCTAAACATTGAGACAGTAAAATCAAAAAATACCTTAATTCACCCGTTACAAGTGTCAAGTTACAAGTTGTCACGAAATAATTGAATGACCTTTATTAAAACATTATAAGTAAGTACATAATTATAATTTATACTGGTTATGCCTTATCTCCCTTTTTTAACAAAGGCAAGTAGGTACCTAACTACTTAATTAACCATATGTAGATATCATTTTTCAATTTGACCAATTTCAATTTTGCATTTTTCTTAAAAAAAAAAATAATAATATTTAATCGTTAAGTTTACATCTTGAACCGAAGATGATCCACATTTGTAAAACATTTGTTTAAATATCATCATTGTACAATGTACTCGTACATTCCTTTTAATAAGAAACCAATATACCAAGCCAATAAAGGTAGGTATATAATTTAACATACGTTAGCTGGTACGTGGACGGAATGAGAACTTGCCCCTTTGATAATTTTTGTTGGTAATATTGGTAGTTATGTAGATATGTAGGTAGTAGGTACCTACCTACGATTTTTCTTTTTGATATTTTCTTATAATATGCAGGGTTATCCAAATCTGGTACAACTCAGTGCTAAGTCAGAACTGAAAAACTGGACCATTGTACTGGCCAATTATACTAATGTTATGATTGGAATTGTCTGCAATTTTATTTAAGGATAATACCTGTGTATAAATAACTAAACTTAACTTATTTTGTATTATCAAAATCAACTGATCTCTGATCAATATTATATTTTAAAGAAAACCTTCTATAATATTCTCTTTTGCATCTAAATTTCAACAACTTGGATTCCTTTTGTCATATTCATGTGTCATTGTGAACCGAATATTATAAGGCAACATTTGTCTTTCTACCATTTACTATTTTGTAACTCGTAGGTATTTTATAGGCTTGGAAATGTGTTCTATACATCGACAGTATTTTGTTTTTGAAATTTATTCTCTGAAACGGGAAAGAAGGAACATTTTATACAATTAATATGCATTTTACGCTTTGTCTGTTCATATGTACTTAATATTAAACGTTAAATAATTTTTACCTAATCTTTTTGCAATTTTCATAAATGTAGTAGGTTGGTAATTCATAATCTGTTTGCACGTATGTATAACGTACAAGTAAACTTAAGTACTTACACCCATATTAATAAAAAACGCTTATTCCTTCTATAGTCCACTGTCTTACTAAACCATAGAATAGGAGTTTAGTCCTGGCTTAAATATTTATATTAATAAAAACAAAATGTTCCCGGAATAGTAAAATGACGTTTACCAACAATCCTTTTAAGAAAATCTTCTACAAAAGTAAGCAATCTCTTTTTTTATATTCTGTGGCTACCTAAATTGATTGTCAATCGCTTGTGTCTGACTGTGGACATTTCTATTTCTTATTCCTTCGCTAAACCACCTACTTCGGTGGTTTAACTTAATCATAATTAGTAAACGTCACTTAACAGAAAATTTGTTTTATTAATGAAATTTCGCACTTAGTCCAGGACTTAACGATAAACCTCCACTAAACCATCTTTATTAATATGGGTGTTAAAGTATAATTAAACTCATTTTTTTAAATGACCTAAAAAAAACTATTTAATTTTGTTTCAAATACAATTTTCTGATAGGTATGAAATCCTTTCAAGTATAGGTACCTCATCTTACAGAAATCTGACATATGTATGTAGGTAACTTATAACAAAATCTTTAAAGCAAAATTCCTATGGTTATTTACTTCAATGACTTACCAAGACATTTGGCTTTCCTGTTCGATCATCAACCCAAAGGAGGACCAAATCTGATCCAGACATTCGTGTCGATTTACGTGAAAAACCCAATCCAATAAATCCTTGAGTATTCACGGTAACACGAAAATATATATCCTTTGCCTTAGTCCACCATTCCAAGAGGTATAATCCATTCGAATCCATAGATTCGATTCTACGCCAATCATCATATCGCATGGAAGATGATAAGGAAGTACTGGTACTGGAGTGAAGGTAGTGACCTTCATGAGAACCGGTGGTAGGTGATGAAGAAATTGAAGGAAGGGTAAAAATCAAGGAAAGGGATATCACCCGAAGGACACTGTACACTTTAGGATATTCCATGATTTTTTTTATGTGGAGATAACTTTTAAAAATTGCAACGCATTTAATGGACCCACTATCACCTTCAACATAAGAATAAACTATTTTTAGATTAATTATTTTTAAACTAACGTGCGCACGATTTGAATTCTTTTCGGCACTGCATCGGCATCGGCATCTGCCTTTTTTGTGTGCACGCTACTCGAAGGGGTATAAATAGTTAGGAACATCGGCAGCTGCCACTTTCAACGATGAAAACGCTACGATTGCGCCGTAGGGTACTCAATTTGAACGATTTTTTAATCAATCAACCCGTATTTCAGCCAGATGCTACTTGTATTTAATTTACTGCAATGTCTTCCTGATATTTTTAATAAACGTATCCAAAAGGTTTATGCAATGATAAGAAAGTTTTAGTAAAAAAAAAAACTATTTAATTTTCAAAACAATAACTCTGGTAGCATACAACATCAACATCGAACCGAACTTAAAACACTAAACTGCGCGCGCGCATCCCTTTGCGAATACGGGGCATGCTACTGCTACCATCTGGAACTTGTTAGACCTGAATTATACCTCTGACTCGGGAGGTATCGTGTAGGGAATTCTTTTATAATTTTTTGCCGGTACGGTTTATGTTTAAAATGTGCATGATTGCATTAGTGTGAGTGTTATGGGCGGCGGCGTGCATACTGGCTGAGTTTGAGGACTTTCTTAGTATTTGTGTATCTTTGTTCTGTTTCTTAACATCATATTGATATAAAATGACTAAGTGCTCTTTAAAGCAGGGAGTTTAGTTTGCAAGGTACGTTTCGATACGAGTACCTAATATATATAATGTGATCAAGGGCGTAGCTAAAAGAGGAGACCAAAGTGGTTGAGTTTAATTCAGAATTAGTCGTTGGCAAAAAAATAATTTGTAGTCATTTGGAAAATACCTATACAAATGTAGGTAGGTACGTGCTAAGTGTAAAATTTCTCGAACGACACTTACCTAGGTACCTGTAATTAAAACGCAGCACGATGAGAAGTTTTACTTTAACATGAATCCTTAAACTTTCGTTTACAATAATGTTAAGTATGTGCACTGTTATGCCAAAGGTCTGAGTTCGATTCCAAACAAAACAAAAAAAAAAAAATCGGGAATAGTGGCAAATCCTCCAGATCCTCAGATCCTCAGTCCTTCCCATCTACGCCGCTCGGAGTCCTCATTCCTGCCAACAAATCATTTTCTCTATAAGCTGTTGTGCCTCAAATTTTTAATCGTAGGTACATACATAATACTTTCAACGATTGACCTATTTAAAAGTTTCCAGTTTCTTCTTTATTTTAAAACTTTTAAGAAAACACGAGATGCTACTTTGTTCCTAAATTTAATATGGGTAGGTTGCTCGACTTTGTTCGGATTTAGAATATAGGTTTTAAGAAAACAATCGTACAAATACTCGTACCAACATAAGAAGAAAATAGAATTTTCAACACTTTGTTTTAGCCCCCTCCGGAAGAGGTTCATATTTCTTTTGACTACGGCTGTGGCGTATGTAACTATATTTTTCGTATGTACATACATTGGGATATTGGGAATTCGATTCATGGTCTTTGGGTTTTGGTTCGTGTTCGTTTTTGATGAATGTTTTTATTTGTTTTATTTTATACTTCATTTTGTGCTATTACTGGTGTCTGCTTGTTGCCTGCCGTAGCGCTACCTATAAAAATGTTTGGGTATTCGATAAGTTTTTGTTGGTTTCCTGCAAAATTACTTTAATTTCAAGAACCACGTATACCTACATATTGGAGACTAAATTAGATAGGTACATGATCGGTAGGAATGTTTAATGTTAAGGTAGGATCGTTATTTAATAAAAAAAAGTGGAAGCTAATCAATGGTGTGTTATAAATTTAGGTAGGCATATATGTATGTATGTTCCAAAATCCCACATGCGAAAATCCTTGCGTTTGCACATACATATATGGTGTCCAATTTCAAATAGAATGAGAATTAAATGAAAAAGATTCCAAGTCTCCCAGTTTATTTTCGTACTGCTAGCTAATGTGAAAGTTTTCTAAATGGCCGAGTTTCTGACCTAAGAAAGTAACAAGTCTTTTTTTCTTCAGAAAATTATTTTTAGTTTTCTATTTTATCCTGTGTTTTTTTAAATCTCTTTAACCTGTTCAAATGTATATATGTAATGTACCTACTCAGTTTCTTTCCCTGCAAAATAATTAAATATATGGGAAGGTAACGAAAATTTGTGTCCTCCGAACAGACCTTTAAATTTAAGAGATTAGACCTGACAATTGTATGCCACAGGATAACTCCAAATTTTTGTTTCGCATTTCATTCCTTTGTTTGCATTTCTTGGGATTTGTTTTAACACATAATGCTTCGTCATTTTTGCTCATACATTTCGCTTATTAGAAAGAAAAAAACTATTTATTTTTCCAGAGATGTGAAGAGAACTCAATTTTAACAAAAATGTCCCTTTTATACTCGTAGATTGGTGAAACTAAAAAGTCTTGAGGGTCTCATTAAATTTAAGAGGATTTAAAAAAAAGTGCTTTGGTTTATTAAATTGGCCACTAGAAACAGATAGAATTTTTAGTCTTTCGTATCATAATACCTACTGTCAAGTCTGATCAAAATCTCGAATTCAATTTTTTCATGATTGCATCTCTGTCATATACCTACCTACTCGTAGTTCCTATCGCAGGTAAAATGGAGCGCCTGAGGTAACACTGTATAATGGCTAAGGGGGTTAAACTGTTAATCTGGCTAATTTGTAATTTTTTTATCTTTCTCGTATATGGGTGATTATACAAATAATGGAATAAAATGTTACAAATTTCGGCACGACATTTTTGGAAGCCAACATTCGTAAGAGTTGTTCTAGCCGATCATTAGAATGTTTCTTTGCGTTGTTGAAAGCGGCAAGCCAAAAAATAAAAAAAAGCGATTTTAAGGACATTTTTTAAAAAAGCATGTTCAGGGGACTGAGTTTTTTCAAGGGGACTGAATAAATCTTTATTTGTTTTGTATTTTCTCTTGAGTACACATTGAAATATAGAAAATAAATTTAATTAGTCTTCATAAACATACAAATTCATGGTTAATACATATAACTTAGCATTTTATTAAAAGAATACAATATATTATAATTAAATATTTTTTTCTATTTAGAATCAATTTAAAATAAATTATATTCTTTTTAAAAATATTCGCAATAAAGTTCGAAGTTCAACATAGCTAAAAATTTCTCAGGTTTCTGAATAGAATATCATTTTTTCATTTATAAGCCAGGAGACTGAGGCCAGGGGACTGAGTTTTTTCATGGTTTTTTCGTAAAAAACATATTTAGGTTTTACTCACAAAAAAAAAAAATATTATATTACAGTTTTATTAAACCTATACTATACTGCTAACAAAGATGCCTACTTACATACAAATTTGTTTTGTAAAAACTCACCAGGGGACTGATAAACTAAACGGACAATCCACGACCTCTTGCACAAATGTCTTTTTCACAATACTAACATAAGAAACAGAATCGAGTTGCACCACGATTTTTTTAAGGAGACTTGGTACTTCAAATGTCCGTCAAGTTAGCACTACCACCTCAAAATTTAAAAAATGTAATAATTGGATTAATTTTCGTAAATTTGTCGTAAATTTGTTGTTCCGCTTGTTTCTTAAAAAGTAACCCCTGGTAATGCTAACTTGACAGTCAAGTTAGCACTGCCACCCCTCAAAATAGGGTAAAATGAACTCAAAAAATAAAAAGGAGAGTATAAATAATTGTCGTGAATTTGTCGTAAATATGTTGTAAAATCAAAAATTTTGTAGCGCTAATCTTTTAAAAAATAACCCCTGGTAATGCTAACTTGACAGTCAAGTTAGCACTACCACCCTTCAAAATAGGGTAAATTGAAAGCGAAAGAGAAAATGGACAGTGCTAATAATTGTCGTAAATTTGTCATAAATATGCTGTAAGACCAAAAATTTTGTAGCGGTACGCCTGCGGCTACGAACGTTAATTGTTTAAAAAATTACCCCTGGTAATGCTAATTTGACAGTCAAGTTAGCACTACCACCCTCAAAACAGGGTGAAATGAACTCGAAAAAGAAAAAAGACAGCGTAAATAATTGTCGTAAATTTGTCGTAAATATATCGTAAAAGAAAAAAATGTTCACACTGTGTCTATTGCATATTAAGGGTATACAAAAAACCCCTGGAGTGTGCGCCGATTATATAAAAAAAAAAAAAAAGTCCATAAAATAGCATTTTTTCATAAAACCTAGCACTACCATACCAAAACTATCTCTTATAACTAATTTTTTATT
Source organism: Philhelius festivus (assembly GCA_963931855.1). NCBI lineage: Eukaryota > Metazoa > Arthropoda > Insecta > Diptera > Syrphidae > Philhelius > Philhelius festivus. The sequence continues at coordinate 146,471,417 of OZ007554.1, forward strand.
CTACAATTTATTTAAACAATTGTCGTAAGATGTCTTTGAATAAGTTCCTCTTTAAAATAATTTGTCGCGCCCTTCTTGCCCAAAAAAAATGCCCTAAATATGACAAAAGTCCTTAGGTTTTATTAAAAAATGCTATTTTAAGGACCTTTTGATATTTAGGGCATTTTTTTGGGCAAGAAGGGTGCGAAAAATTATTTTATGACGGAACTTATTCAAAGACGTCTTACGAAAATTGTTTAAATAAATTGTAGAATAAAAAATTAGTTATAAGAGATAGTTTTAGTATGGTAGTGCTAGGTTTTATGAAAAAATGCTATTTTATGGACTTTTGCATTTTCATATGGCATTTTTGTGAGAAAAAATGATGCGAACATTTTTTTTTACGATATATTTACGACAATTATTTACGCTATCTTTTTTCTTTTTCGAGTTCATTTCACCCTATTTTGAGGGGTGGTAGTGGGATTCATCTTAGTATTAGACCTGTACTAATAGAAGAACGGTTCTTTGCGAAAACGCAAAGGGGACACGTCAGGCGACTCAGAATCAGACACTTTGAAGATTTTTTTGAACTTGTTTTCTTAAACATCCATTGTATGTAATTTGTTGATTTTTTATTATCTTTAAGATGAAAATTGTTTGTAGTTTGTAAGAAAGAAGAAATAAAACGGAATTGAAATTTATTTTTTTTTTGTATTCGAAAAAAACTAAAATATATAAAAATGCAATTCAATATGACATTATTCGTAATATTTTTTCAATTTATGTCAGGAGTATTATATATTTCATTTAAAAAGAAGTTTTTTCACACACGAGTTTTTTTTATATTTTTGAAAGCTTGCTTTAAAAGAATACCACTGTGCGGTGTGGTGATACATTCTCGTCTTCTTACAAAAGAATTTGTACACAGTCACTTGTGAAGTTCTACACGGGGAGAGTACGATAACTTAGGCGCCAAAAATTGATAACGGATTTTTGTAGAAGGGTCAAATACAAGCGTTTTTTACTGTGGGAGGGGGGGATCTATCTCGCCCCGTTTACGAGGTAGGGGCGATTTTAGAAAAAAATTACTTAAATTAAAAAAAAATATTAAAAAACAATGGCAACACTTACAATAAAGTACTATATTGGTTTTGAAAGCCAAAAGTCTGTACTATAATCCTAAATTTAAATTAAGTTACTTATGTCAATAGTTTTTGAAAAATTCGCATGCAAACTCAAAATTTTGTTAAAAAAATGAAAAAAAAAGTTTAGACCAATTTTTTTTTCAAAATTGTGAAATGAAATGCTTAATTGGCTTTTTGTGGTCAATGCTACTATTGATTCTGTATCGAACACAAAAAACCGAATGGTTTTATGCCTTCTAGTTTTTGAGAAATTTGAAAATTACTAAAACTACTGTTTATGAAATTTTTGATTTTTGGTATTTACCTACGGTGATTTCATTTTAAGGATTTATGTTAATGTGGTTCATTTGTAAGTAAAGAACAGCAAATCATTTAGCGTTATCAAGAATGCACCACATCTTTTATATAAACGTACATATATTTAGTTGACATTGGATATAGGCCATAGGGTAAATTAAAGGTTTTCTTAAATCCAGATTCTGTAAATGTAAAAGAAACCTTGCATACCTACCCCAAAACCTATAGTGTTCCCAAGCAGGGGGGTTGCATACATACCTCACTGTTTATACGCCGTATTGCGTAAGCAAGCAAAAAAACCGAATATCCCATAAAAAAGTAGTTTTAGTTATTTTCAATTTTCTCAAAAACTAGACGACACACAATCATCTAGTTTTCAGTTTTTGAATAGGAATAAATTAGAGAAATGAATTTTAGGAAAAAATAATAATATTTAACTTTGTAGTTTTGCAAAATTAAACTTAAAACTTTTTTATGTTTTTTTTTTCCCAAAATTTGAGTTTGAAACTCGTTTTTTTTCAAAAACTGTGCATAGATTTCACTTAATTTAAAAACTATCTAATAGAACAGGCTTTAAAAAAAGGTATAATACTTAATTGTAAGTATTAGCGTTATTTTGTAATATTTTTGTTTCCATTTTAGTACCTTTTTTATAAAATTGCCCCTCCCGCCCAAACAGGGGGAGATAGACCCCGAACTCCCATAGTAAAAAATGCTTGTATTGAACTGTTCTACAAAAAACCGTTATAATTTCTTGGCGCCTAAGTTATCGTACTCTTCTTAGTTATTTAAAAAAAAGTCATTTCCTCACAACTATTTAGTGTAACCAAAAATTAAATAAACATCCACTATACAAAAGTCTACATCTTTTATATAAATAGTCTTGTAAATTTTGTTCCACCATTTTTTCCAAAAATATTTAACCGATTTCCATAAATTGTATATGGTTGGAAAGCCACAGCTGCGGAGATATGCAGAATGTACTTGGGACACATATTTAAAAACTGTGTGTTACAAAAATAGTTTTTTTTCCTTCCATATTGTTTTCGGAATTGAAGATTTTAGAAGGCATTCTCAAAAAGACCAAAACCCGAAGCAAGCCACCCAAAGGAGAAACCCACCGTCAATGAATTTCAATCACCAGTTGAACTGAAGTAAGTATACGAGTACTTTTTGATTGCGATTGTGATACGAGTACATAAATAGCCCTAACGAAATTTTGTCTTACCATTTTCTGAAAAAGTATTGAACTGATTTACCTCAAAAAGAAAATACACACCCGCACACATTTTAGAAACATTTCATACTACTATTTTAAGATAAATCTATACTTTTTATACGCAAGTATGAGTCTTGCATGACGTGGGTGGGGCTGCATTTTTTCTTAAGGTCAAATAAAAAGTGTAGCAACTTCAATATTATATTTAATTAAAGAGCTTATCATCCTAGACATGAATATGGGACTCAAATCGCATTTTTAATGCTTTTCATTTAAACAAAGTTTTACGTACCACGGCATGCAAGGCTTTGATACCTGCATATAAACAGTTAAGATCTATCTTAAAATAGTAGTGAATTTTTGCTTTCATTCACAGCCAAAAACTGCTGCGGGTTCATAGTCTAAGTCTCTTTCGACTTACGATGTTTTTTGTGTTAAAAAATCGCCTTATATATATTTTAAATTTTGTTCAAAGGTATAGTTTCTGTGTTAAAATGCCGCGTCATAGAACTTTAACCAGCCTTATCGAAAGAGTTGAGATTTTAGTTGATACTTTTAAATATGCGATAGATATTGTACCTCGAATTCTCGATAGGTTTCGTTGTGGTCCATATTTTAGTTCAGAAGTCACTCAAAAAGATAAAAAAATCTGTAACATCGTGTTGCCATAAAGGTAAAGTTCCGATCCCTTCATTAACTCATAACTCTTTTTTGCAAAAATTATTTAATGGTTTGAGTTCTCTTGAAAAGCGTCGATTGAAAAAAATTGTTCAGAACATCCGAGCTTATAACTCTGCATTTGCAATAGTTAGTTCTGAAACACAAATCGATCAAAATTGTATGCATCAGGGTGGGTATCATTTAAAAATATATGATTTGTTTTTAAGATTAAAAATGAACGATTACCCTGTTTATTTATTTATTAATTTAACATCAATTAGAGATCGGAAGAATTTTGAATCATCAGTAAAAAAAAGCGAACGGATTTTGAAAAGATGTCAGGCGTGTCATTAATATTTATAAGAATTAGAAGTGGACCCAGATGGCTTCCTTGGGGTATACCTGATATTACATTTACAAGGCTCGAAAGTATTTGGTCAATTGATACAAATTGTATACGATCTTTAAAGCAATATATCAACCATTTCAACATACTTGAGTTAAAACCCAATCCCTCGATCCTCTTAATCAAGATAAAGTGATTAACTCTATCGAAGGTCTTGTCAAAATCGGTGTAAATGACATCAATTTGATACGAGTATCCTTAATCGAATTTATTCAAAAAAAAATTAAAAAAAATTGAAAAGATTGAAACTTATACAATTGTTTCAAAAAGTTTTGAATAGATGACCGTTTACAGATTGGATGATAGTTAGATATTTTCTGCTTAGGGCACTTTTGTGGAAGGAGATGGTTATTACAATCCAAATTTAAGAGACCATCCCCAATTTCGGAAGTATTTACTTCTAAATGACCAATGTCAACCATATGTTGGTAAGTACAATATTCAGTAATTCAAAGATGTACTTCATCTGAAGTAGTGTAGTTAGATTTAATATAACACATTGGTTGTGCGCCGAGCTCTTTAGATATTCCAACCTTATTTAATGTTTCCACGGTCACCTGTAAGAATCCAAAGAATATTTGAAATTATCCCCTGTGTAATGTGAGTGGGAAGCACCCAACAGATATTCTTTATGATCCTTCTTATATTTTGGCCTTTAGATTTTTTGTCTGTGTTCTTTCTTTATTTGGATACACGAACAGCCAAAAGGTATAGGACGTCCTTAAATGTTATTTAAACTCCCACAGGTGCTTATTTAAATAGCTTTATTCACATTATAAGAACATAGGCACAATCTTGTTTGCATAATTCCATTGTATTGGAATATATGTGCCACAAAGTAAATCCATGCCATACCTTTCTATTGATACAAATTTAAATTATGTAAAAATCAACAGAATTTTGAGAATTAAAACTTTATATAGCTACATTTTCATTAAAACAAAATTAATTACAAGAGGAACATTTTGTTTTATTTCTGCAATTGAATGAAAGGTATTGTCATTTAAAAATAATACTTCAGCTACCATAAAGGTGGAATGCATAAATCTTATATTGTAATGAAAGATAATGTTGATAGCAGTAATGGAAATATAAATGCACGTAAATCAATTCATTTCCGTTTTTTTTTTTGGGGGGGGGGGGGGGGTAGGTTGCTGCGTTACTAATGCCTAATGGCGTAAAAATAGTTTAAACTATTTTTGCTTCTCCGCTGGAATTTGGATTTAAATAAGATTACACAGTACACAATACTCGAGAAAAAATAAAATATCTTATTTTTGGTATTTAAAGTGATGAGTATCATTTTGGATTATAAGTCATTTATATTTTAAATGAAAAAATTAGTTTCGTTCGGTCAATGCTTTACGTATAATAGATGCAATTTAGAAAAAAATCGATTCATTGACCTTAAAACTGAAAAGACGATTAAACTAAGTAAGACGTATAATAAATGTAACTACATTTCCGAAGTACGAAGTCAACGCAAACAACGGAACGAAGAATGACAATGAAATATAACCGCAGTGGCCTATATTTTAGGTGACTTTTATGTTTGAGTGTTTTGCTTTTGATTTTTGGGCTCGGGGTCAAAATAAATTCAGTATTTTTGTTCACGACGTGTCGTCCATATCTATGGACATCTTCAAATAAAACCAAAAAGATTTTTATTTGCATTGATAGGTACAAAATATAAAAATGATTGCATACATATAATGTACAACCAAAAGTACTCAAATTATATAACATAAGTTAATTTATAAAAAAATACGGTTTCTAAAAAAACAATCCAATCAAAAAAGCTGGACTTAGGCACCAGAAAGTTAGACTCACAAGATTTTTTTCTGTAGGTGGAAATCTTCAAAAGACACTGGATAATATTCGGTACCAAGTAGTGTGGGCCTCTTACCGCACACAAACACCGGGTCTCCGAACATTGTCTCTTACATTTAAGAGGATTCTCATCTTGGAGTTTGTATGACTTCGCAGTAATACCAGCTGTGTGTGATACACAATCTTCAGTATCGTCAGCAAAGATGGCCATGATATCGTTGATGTCCACTGGAATATCCCTAGTAGTATATATACAGGGTTGGTCCTAGGAAACTTCCTTGGGGAACGCCGGCTTCAATTTTCTTTAGTTCTGAGTAATTTTGGTCATACCGTACTCTAAGGAGTATTTCAGTATTACTAATATATGTACATATTACTGACTGTACTTTCCATAGAACCACTTTCTCATTATTGGTATAACGAATTTTAATGAAATTTAAAAAACATTGCATTTCAAGGCAAAAAATATATTTTTTGAATTTAAAAAAAAAATATTTTTTTGTGGAAAATTCCATCTCAATTTTTTTTTTTGAAAATTTATTTTGTAGTCGTACAATAATACAAACTTTAAGTTGGCGTTGCACAATTTTTTCTCAAAAATGTTTTAAGAATTTTGTATATAAAAGCTTATTTTTTAAAGAAACCAGTACAACGACATAAAACTTTTGTTCTTGCATAAACTAATATTTGCTTGAATCACATGACATCCTGTTCTTAGCTCCAATGACTGAATGAGTTAAAACAACTTTGTCAATTAAAAAACTTATTTTATGCTTATCAACAGTTTTTCTCTAACAACATAAATTTTGAATTTCTTAGTCTTTTACATAGGAGCAAGTTCGTGCGACCCAGTCGTCCATTTTATTTTTTAATAGTTTAACCCAAATTCCTCCTAAATTTTACAATGAAAACTCCTAGATAGTGCCTAACCTATTGCATAATAATAATATTAATGTAAATCCGCTAGCAATTTTCAAAATCATTGGAAAAGGTAAAATATAAAGCTTATAAGAATTATTTTAGAAAACATAATATTTATAGTTTTTAGCTGTTGTCGTTCTTATATAAGAAAAAAAAACTTAAAAAGATTTAAGAAACTTTTAGGACCAGTTGTACAAACTTGATTTGCACACCAACAATGGTTTGAACTTCGTTTACTGTGAAAAAAAAAATAATGAACAAAAGAAAAAAATTCCATTCAAAATTAAATAAAAGCCAATTACATACTTGAACCATGATGGAACCTCACTCAATATCACGAAACCAGTGACTTAAAATCTTGAACAAATGTACGACTGGCCCATTCCGAAATAACTTACCAAATTCGGGATATATATTAACTGAATAAAATGTTTAAGCAGCTAATTTGGTTTGAGTTCCGAAACTATTCCTTTAAACTAGTACCATGGTGTGCAGGTATCATATATTTAAGAAAGGGCCTCAAAGTACACTATGATCACTCTACATAAAAGGCATTATTAACTTATTATTTTACTATTTCAGTATGAACCTATGTAGGTACTCGTACATACATATGTATATGCAAATTGATCCGTTTCCCTTTACAAAAAAGTCTTCGAATAAAAAAATAAACAAAACCTTTTGGATAAATCTTTTTGTTTATTTCAAAATTTCACTACTTTTTTAACAATAAATAAAAGTTATTTAACTAAACACACATTTTAAGAAAGTATGCAAACACATTATGTACATCATTTTTGTATGTACAAACATATTTGTATGTATGTAAGTATATATAAATGGTATTCATGCTTGATATAATAAAATCAAAGGTCACAAAAGATGATGCCGCTAGATAACGACTATAAGAAATTAACAATTTAGAAAATTATTTGTTACAATTGTTACATTTTCAATCTAGGTATCTACTTTTCAAATTTACAATTTTTCTCTTTAGGTGCCAAGCGTGAATACGACCTTTTGAGAGGCTTTCATACTAGAGGAGCCTTATGAAATATAAAATATTTTATTGTAAATTTTTTAATTCTGTATAATTAAAAAAATTAAATACAATTTTAATTGTATTTATATTGTGCATCTCTTGCAGGTTGTTATCTGTTTAGTTTTTGTAATTGCTGAAGATAGTTTTATTTTTGATCTCCTCAGAAAATTGAACTGTTTGGATAATGTAGGTTTATTTTCATTGAATTTCACATTATATTGTTATCATTTCGGTAGTTGCTGTACTCACAGTCAACATCATGAACATTGGCGCTGTTTGGCAACATAGTTGTAATTGTTGTATCCTGTAGCCTGTAAATACAATAGAATATATGGGTTTTCTTATTACTAAATATTACTATAAATAAAATATTATATTGCTCATAGAGAAAATGTCCAAAATAAAATTTAATATACATCTTTTAGAATGGAGTTTTTAAAAATTGGGAGTATTAACAACCTATCTGCAAAACATGTTTGGAGGAAAGCATGGCGTATAAATTTAACCTCAGTGTTGTTTTCTTTTTAATAAAAGTTTTAATTCAGTATTTATTTAATAATTACCGACGGCAACGTTTCGAATCTTGTTTCTTCAGGATGATTACAAAATTAAATAACAACATTTTTGTCTACATAAGTAACAATTTTTTTCGAATTACTGCTATGTTAAAACTTCCTGAAAACGACGATACGATAGATTTTATCACGATACTACTTAACAATATGTTATGCGAGTATCATGGTAGTTTATCCTTCCTTTAATTTTAAACACTAATATCTTAATAGTCCAGTCAACGCATCATTTGACCTTGCGCGGAGAGGCAAGATTTGATGACGGGTTTTTGTAGAGGGGTCAAAAACAAGCACTTTTTACTATGGGAGGTAGGGGAACTTTTAGAAATAATGGTTTAAATTGAAAAAAAAAAAATATTAAAAACAACGGCAACACTTACAATAGAGTGCTATACTGCATTTGAAAGCCAGAAGATTCTATATTCCTGCATTTAAATTAAATTACTCATGTGAATGGTTTTTGAGAAATTCGCATTTAAAGTCCAAATTTTGATAAAAAAAACGTGAAAAAAAAAGTTTAGACCGATTGTTTTCAAAATTGTGAAATGAAATTGTAAATTAGCTTATATATTTTCCATGTATCTTATCAGTTCTTAAAAATTCTTGAAAATTGTAAGTTTGGAACTTTGGGCTACTTATCTATATATATGTATATGTATTTAGTGGACATTGGATAAACAGAATAAATTTGAATTTTTTTAAATACAGATTCTGTGAATGCAAAAGAAACTTTGCATGCACCCAACCTCGCACCTACCCCAAATCCTATAGTGTGCCAAGCAGGGGGGTTGCATACATACTTTACTGTTTATATATTGTAATGTTGGAAGCTAGCACTGATTTATTTATGTAAGGAAGCAAAAAATAACAAACATTTTATGGAAAGGTGGTTTTAGTTATTTTCAATTTTTTCAAAAACTAGAAGACATAGAACCATGCGTATTTTTGTGTTCGATTAAGAACTGATATAAACATGGAACACATGTAAGCTAAATAACAATATCATTTCACAATTTTGAAAACAATCGGTCTAAACTATTTTTTCACAAAATTTGGACTTTAAATGTGAATTTCTCAAAAACATGAGTAATTTAATTTAAATGCAGGATTATATCTGGCTTTCAAATGCAGTATAGCACTTTATTGTAAGTGTTGCCGTTGTTTTTTAATATATTTTTTTTTCAATTTAAACCATTTTTTCTAAAAGTGCCCCTACCTCCTAAACGGGGGGAGATAGACCCCCCCTACCATAGTAAAAAATGCTTGTTTTTGACCCCTCTACAAAATCCGTCATCAAATCTTGGCGGCCAAGTTATCGTACTCGTGCCAAAAGCTCATTTAACAATGACATTTTTTTTTGTTATATTATACGCGCACTCTGTATTTAACAGTACGTCCGAAGTTGGGCTCAAGGGTAAACTGATGGGCATTCCTAGAAGTACGGGTATTACAGTTGAATTGCTTAAGGGGAGGAATGCAACTGGCTATTTCACTAGAGCACTGTTTATGGAAATAGCGGTAAAATAATGATAGACATGAAACATTGCGGCGGTGCTCGAGAGATACAAGTGTTTCAGTTAGACAACGGTCGCCTATCATTTTTATAGCTCTCTTTTGAATTCTGTCCAAGAGACTCAAGTGGGTTTTTGGAGCACCTGCCCATATATGGGAATTATACTCGAGCTTCGGAAGAATAAGGGCTTTATATATAACAACCAGATCAGAAGGGATAAAATACTTCTTGCATCGGCGGAGAAAACCTAAACATTTAGCAGCGTTTTTGGCAACGTCAAATATGTGATCACTCCACAAAAGATGGTCTGTGATGCACATACCTAGAACTGAAAGCTGATCAGTCTCCTCGATGCAAGTGCCGTTCATAGAAAGTGGCATTAGGGGAGGGTTGCGCTTTAACGACAGTAAACAGCATTGAGTTTTTGAAGCATTAAATTCTACACGGTTTTTGATTCCCCATTGGACAATGCTGTCAAGATCAGAATTTAATGAGCTTATCATACGCTGCCGTTGGAAGTCCACATCTGAAGGACAAGGATGTGAATCTAAAAACGAATATGAAAAGCTGAGGGTACTGTCGTCAGCGAAACAATTAAGTGGATTAGAAGCTTCAGACAAAAGATCATTTATGAATATAAGGAAGAGTGTCGGAGACAAAACGGAGCCCTGTGGCACACCAGCGTTTATTTTGTGGATATCAGATTTGAAACCGTCCAATACTACATGAAGAGAATGCTCCGAAAGGTAATTTCTAATCCAACGAATAAGAGATTCGTCGATTCCAAATGCACGCATTTTCAATAAGAGAGCTTGATGCCAAACTCTATCAAATGCCTTTGAAATATCAAGTGCAATAATCTTACTTTCTCCAAAACGATGTAAAGATTTGTTCCACTCTTCGATGAGATATACCATCAGATCACCAGTGGACCTATTGCTACGAAAGCCATACTGTCGGTCATTAAGGAGCTTTCGTTCTTCAAGATATTTCTTAAGCTGAAAATTGGTCAGCGTTTCCATGACCTTGGAAAGAAGGGATGTAAGTGCAATTGGACGATAGTTAGAGGGGGAGGAGGATTCGCCTTTTTTAGGGACTGGCTGGACAAATCCTGTTTTTCATCTACTCGGAAATAGACCCGAAGAGTAGGACAGATGGAAAAGCTTACGCAGAGGTTTTGCCAGCGTTGAAGAACACCTCTTCAGAACAATAGCAGGGATACTATCCGGGCCAGCGGATTTGTGAATGTCAAGATCTTTTAGTACTCTAGATCTTTAGTACTAATCGTCAAAACGATTATCATTAACGTTATCGTCAATAATTTGCTTAGTAAGAAAGATTACTTATGTACATATTTATGTATTGTATGTAAAAAGGTATACTCACATATGGGTTGGAAGAGATAGAGGTCTGATTTATCTCTTAATTGTCTTCGTAACCGTATTAATTGTTTTTTTTTTGAATTTTCATTTTCACTACGAGTATGTACATAGCAAAACTAAATTGCGACGAAACATTTTGACTTCAGTTTGATTAAATAGTAATGGAAATTAATGACAGACGATACCTATTTAGCTATCGTGCAAACGATATCGTTTTGACGATATCACTTTGACGATTATCGTCTTACGTGAAGTGGGACTATCGTCAAAACGATATCGTCCGACGATAATCGTTTTACGGAATGACCCCCCAGGAGTTTTCTTTCGGTTTGATAGATTTTGTCCTATTCGGAATAAAATTTCTCATACCGTAGAGAATCAGGTTTGAGACCACATCTGCACTGGAATCTACATTACTACCGAGGAAGCATAGCGACCAGTTAAATTTCTCGAAGAAATCATTGAGACCGTTCCAGTTGGCTTTCTCGTACAGCCAAACGGTTCTTACAGGGTTTTTTTCTTTAACTAGGGATTGTTGACACTAGAAATTCGCAGATATGACACAATGGTCTGAAGTGCCTAGAGGCGATAAAACATTTATGGTGTATTTATCAGGGTTTGAGGTAAGGAACAAGTCTAGAGTGTTGGCCGATTGACCTGCAACGTCAGGAATCCGAGTTGGCTCGTCAACAAGCTGGGTCAGATTGTTTAACTCAGCAAAAAGCTCGACATACCTTCCTTTGGGTGTTGTCTGACCAGAATAGCGCAGCCACGAAGAATTGTATACATTGAAATCGCCCGTAACAACGATCTCACTGTGCGGAAAATGGGAAACAATTCTCTGGATAGAGTCGGACGGCATCGAATTCATTTGAAGTCGAATTACTATCCAAACTTGGACTGCGATAAATAAGACATGTATGAATGATGCGCCTTCGGACAGTGAATTTGAACCACATATAATTAAAATTAGTATTTACACAGGGCCGAATTATAGAGGGCGCAAACGTCGACTCATCAAAAAATACATGGTCCCATGGCGGACAGTTAATCTCAGAATTGGCTGGACTGAAACAAAGAAAGCAAATTGGGTTATTTAAAGGAAGGTTTCTTACGAGACAATTTACCACAATTTGTTTAAAAAGTCAAAACAAAAACAAAAAAACGAGCTTTGAAAAAAAAATTTTTTTTTTTTAATTTTTTTGGCCATTTTTGGGTCGCCATTTTTTTGTTCATAATTTTTTGGTCAAATTGTGGTAAATTGTCTCGTAAGAAACCTTCCTTTAAATAACCCACTTTTTTTGAAGAAAATTAGCAGGAGTATAAAAATAAAATCCAAAACTGCAAAATATTTACCGCGAAATACATTTTTTTTCTCAATAACTATGAAAAAAAGGTAGTAAAAACAAGTAACTTTTTATGTTTTTGCCTAAACATACGAGTATTAAATTAAATGCAAGTTGATAGAAAATATTGTTATTAGCAATACAGTTTTTTATTTTTACCTTACGACATACTGGGGCTGAGATATTAATTAAAACATAAAAAGATAAAATTGCGTGGGTGCGCTGACTTACCTATGTTCAATAAGTATTGTTTTTTTTTTTAATTGTAGGGAATGACGAGAACTTAAATAATAAAAAATAAAAATTTCATCGTTAAATGAGCTTTTTTCTTAATAATCACGAAAAAGTGATTTTTTAACAACAACAAAATTATTTTAACTTACTATAACTTTTTTTTCATTTGTTTAAATAAATGTTTTTTTTTTAATAACATAACAGAAAATGTTATTAGGAATAAATATATGTTAAATTTTTGTTTGTACGAGAAAGTGGAGCCGATATATTGGCAAATGACCAAAAAATGACACAAAACACATTTTTACCAATAACTTTGGTAAAAAAAGTTGTCATGTGGTGCAAATTTGGTTTTAAGCTTTTCTTATAAGCACCTATCGATCCATGAAAAAAAAGACTATGCCTCTCCGCGCAAGGTCAGTTTCTTTTTCATGACGCTTTGACCGGACTATGACTCACTCAAGACAATGACAGTTCGTGCAAACAACTAAGCAATCTCATATTTGTAAATTTCAAGCGGTAATATGAAGTTAGTTCAATACTTTTAAGTATTCGATATGTATTTATATAAAATGTTACAGAAAGTATGGTACTAAATTTGATTAAAATTAACATTTATATTAATTAGGAAATTAAATAAATGTTTAATTTTTTTAAATGAAGATTTGCCATAAATTGTTTCCCGTCAACTTCAACCAAATATCCTCTGAGGAAAATGGGACCCACCATCGAAAAGTCGTTTAAATATATTTAAAAATTGTTTCATTTTTTCTCATTATATAAACAAATACCCAAACATCTGTATCGTAAGTTTCATATATTTTATAGGATTAATGAAAAGCTTATCTCAATTTCTTTAAATAAAATGAGAACATTATTCAGATCAAATCAATTTTCTAAAACGTTTTGTTTTTTATCATTTGGAGGGTGGGTACCGTTATTTTTCCAAATCTTGTAGATATTATGATGTTTTCCAATTGACTATTGACAGGGCGTGATTCTTGGGTATATTCTAAGACAAAAATCGTAAGGGCCTATCTCCAATTTTTATATAATATATCGGGGATCTGACAAAAGACTTATTTTAGTGTACTCTGACCCATGTTTTCGATAATTGCGCTGTTAGTACTAATGATAGAAACTTCATTTAAGCCTTAATTTTTAGAAGAAGTACCAGCCTTTGTAATTGCCTCTAAGCATATCTATCATATCTAGGTCTTGAGATATCCAGTTTACAGCACGTTCCGTTTTTCCTGCCCATGCTAATTTTTTGACTTTGCTCGAGGAAAAGCATAAATGAAGTTTCTATTAAGGTATCTGTATCTGCATTTGAGATCTGCACAAAAAGGGATGTCAAATACAGAATTCATGTTTGTTAGATACAGAGCAAAATGCAGAAGAACTTCATTTCTGCTTTATAGGAAATTCGAGAAATGCAGAAGTCAAGATTATAGTACAGACGAACGTGTTCATCTTTATTATAGTATCTTCGTCTGCATTTTGTAAATTTACTATATTTTCACATTTTTCTATAATTTTTGTTGACGGACGTATGATATGAAAAAAAAAAACATTGAAATGGAAAAAAAATGAAGGTAAGTTAAATTTTCTTTGCATTGTTTCGTATTAACATGCCAACAAGTTATAGCAGTTTATAGGAAGTACATAATAGTTACCACCTGTGTATTCTCTCCTACTTTCGGGTTTCTACAAAGATCTGCCTCTCCACTTTTCTGCATTTTGCAGATGCAGAAATATGTAAATCCACTTTTATTCGTTCTAACAGCGCAGTTACCGTAAACATGGGTCAGGGTACATCAAAATATGCCTTTTCTTTAATCCACGATATATGATATAAAAACTGGAGATAAGCCTTTACTGTACAACGATTTATTTCTTAGAATATACTCAAAAATCACGCCCTAAAATATTATACACGAGTTAAGGGTTACTCTGTATAAGATGTTTCGAAGAAATTTCAGTCTTCAGGGATTAGACTTTCCTTAGATGGCTGTTTTTGTTACTCTACTTCTTAATATTGAATTGTATATATATGCTAGGGTCCATCCAACGCTTACAACTCCGAAGTGTTGGTATGTGTTTATTCGATTTGAGTTTACTTATGAGTGGATTACATGTCAGGAATAGTTTGAAGCTCTATTGAAATTCTTATAGTTTTTTATTTCAATAGCTTCTCTTATATCCTTGTAAACATTTTCGGTAGAAAAACCAGCTTTTTTACTCTATACATTTAAAAAGAATTACTGATGAATTGGGACAATTTTGGGCAAACACGGTATAAAATCTGTTTTTAAACCCGCGACCAAAATTCGCCAACCAAGGATACAATTCTTCTTCAAAATCCCGCAGTATACTCTGTCTACATCGGTGAAATAAATAGCACAATACAAACACGTCTAAGTGACCATATAAAAGCTAATCAACGAAATTCCCTCACAATATATGCAATCTGTGAGTATTTAGCTTATAACGAAGATAACTTTGAT
Source organism: Philhelius festivus (assembly GCA_963931855.1). Lineage (NCBI taxonomy): Eukaryota > Metazoa > Arthropoda > Insecta > Diptera > Syrphidae > Philhelius > Philhelius festivus. Next base: position 146,486,473 of record OZ007554.1, read on the forward strand.
CAAGCCAAATCAATTGGTAGAGAGAGATTGTATGTGTCAAGAATAGTAAGAGAAGTCATTGAATTACAACAAAAGAAAAAAACATCGCAACTTCAATAGAGATTCTAGCTTCAAACTATCCCCAACATTGGATCCATTCATAAGCACACTCAAATCGAATAAAACACACACCGAAACGTCTGACGTCTAAGGAGCATAAGTAAATTTATCAAAAACAAAAAATGGTTCTATGGGAGGTACCATTAATATATCTAACCTTTTTTTGGAATTTTTGAGTTTGTTGAACTGATTTTAAGAAAAAAAATATTTTCTTCAATTTCGAAAAAATAAAATAAAAAATTGAATAGCAGGAACTATTGTTTTTGGTCTTTTAAAAAATGTGCCTTTCAATTTACCTTCTTATTGTACTTTGATGATACGATCGTCTTGATGTGTATCTTCTCGACGCAGTGCTTGTAAGAGATGTATCTCGAGCGCCTATAGTATCCGCTCGTTTTTTTCTTCCCACTGCATATCCTTGACAAAACAAATATCTACATAAAGGAGCGGAAATTTGTTCTCTTATCAGCAATTTTCATTCAGAGAATTACTTGTGTGTGTTGTTTATTTTAGAAATTGACACTTTTTATTTTTTTTTACAATAATATTATTTTGTTAGTTCAGATATTTTGAAATAATGTTCATAGTTTAGACACATTTATGTAAAAAATGCACGAAACACACATAAAAGCATTTTATTTTTAACTACTTGTTTAGTCCTTACAATGAATCAGTCCTTGTTGTTAATTGAATTTTGTTAAAGATATTTTAATGTCATATTTAAATAATAACATTAATTTCATTAAAGTGGCGCAATTATTTTATTTATATGTCATGCGTCTAGTTTGTAGTTAATAAACAAATACCTATTAAAGTGTTTTCGGAATGCACCACTAACAAAGTACAATGCAACGGGATTTGCGCAACTGTTGGCAAACGATAGGCAAAAACCGAGAATTCGTAGGACATGCCAAAAGGAATTGTAGTCATTTTGGGATGTTGGCCTGCGAAAAATGTTAAAAGAAAAAAGTAGATTTTTGGTAAAAAGAAGTTCGTTAAATTAGACTTACCAGTAGTAAAACCATAACATAAAAACATGGTATGGAAGAAAACATATTCCAAAGATAACAACAAAAGCCAGAACAGTGACTGCTACTTTCTTTCGAGCACGCACCTTAAAAAGTAAATGAAAAATGTATGCAGATTAAGTGTAAGGATATAAATATGTAGATGTACTGTCTTGTGATGTGAGGATTACAAACAAAAATCATTTGTTAAACATATTCATGATATATGCATAAGGTAGGATAGGATAGGATAAAAAAAAATTAAAAAAACAGACAAGACGGTAAAAAATCTATTAAAAAAGAGGAGAGTACCATGAATCCCGTCTTTTGATGTTTTTTCATTTTTAATTACGGCACATGGGAATTGTTTTGTTTTCCAATTCAATTCCATTCAATGAATAAAAGGTTTGTAGATATAATTATAAACTTCTATTTTCCAAGATACAGTTCAATCTCAGATGCCCTTTTCGAGTATTACAAATTGGTTGAGGAAGAAGATACATATAGTTATAGTTATAACAAAAGAAAAAATCATTTTATAAAACAAGAAAATTAAGTTTAAAAAGCATAAAAAACTTATTCAGATTTCTTAAGATTTTTCATTTTGCCTTTTCTTTTAAACTTCTCCAAAGGAATTCAATATACGAGTATTTGCGAAATTTTCGGTACGGGCTTACTTAACTTGCCCCTTAGCTGGGGGCATTTATCAACATTGCAAACTAAAGAACTAAAGACATAGAAACAAAAATAAACCTACTCGGGAATAAGACGTTTCGAGTAAATTTCAACCCGTTCATCTTCTGGAACACTTTATTTCGTTAATATTTCGGAACTTTTCATCTTATAGAACGGTTCATCTTTCCGAGATTCTACTGTTCAAACAAACAACGAAAACATTTTTCTCATAAAAAGAAGAAGAATCAGGTCAATAAATTCAGTAACCGTAATTGGTTCCAACATTTTTTAATATTTCGAAAATGAAAAGTCCTAGAAGGCGCGATTTATTGGTAATCTATATTTAGCGCAGTGATACAAGCAGTCAAGCACCAATAAAACGATTTATTCACTCTTTAATTCACCCTTAATAATCTCCCAAAGTTGGTATCAGTGTATTATATGTTGCTTCATGCTGAAAAAACACAATATTCAATAAAAAGACATTGGCGCAAAATTTTAAACAGCCTATATAAATGTAATAGTACCTATTATAATACTTCTTATATATTATATATAATACTTCTTTAAAGTAGTTTTCTAATTTATTCTTCACTTTAAACATTTTCTAACTAAAAGTGTACTAAGGCAATTTTTTTAATAAATTGCTTCTGATCACCTTAAACAATGACAGTGTTCTTGCAAAAAAACTAAGTAAACAGACCTATTTTGAAGTTTGTAAATGTCAAAGAGTCATACCAAGTTAGCACGATACAAAAAAAAATTAAGTATTGGATGAGTTTAGCTTCAATAAAATGGTAGAAAAAGTATGGTGCTGTATTCGATTAAAATTTTGCAAAATCGTTGTCTTAACCGAGTTTCATACTAAATCAGCTTTAACATCGGATTAATTCAACTAACATTTTGTGCAATTTTGTCAGTTGTCATATAAATTCAGCATAATGCCGCAGTAACACGATGTTTCTGAACAAATGCTAGTGTAATGATAAAACATATCCATCGAAACCTTTGGCCTTCGTGTAAATTGAATAAATATTTTGGACTAAATAAAGGCAGTACTGTAAGACCGGAATTATGATTTGAATTAAAATTTTGCACTTGAAAAAATATTTGTTCTGTAAATTGCGAAGCGATCACACTTTGGACTAGTACAACAAAATAAATACCAACGAACACACCCTTAAGCATGCCAATATTTATTTTTTCGGACACCACCTAAACACCTCCTACATTTCAACATCCCAAACTCCATCTTCACTAAAATATTCTTTTGAATTACTAGCTTATTTTTCTTCAATATTCACTAACCACTAAAACACGGCTAGAATTAAAGCTTCTAGTTCGTGAATAAAAATTAATAAGATCAATGAATATTAAAAATAAAATGTGTACCTAAAAAAGGTTTGAATAATTTATGTTCACATTTTAGTTTTTGAAAATTCAATATCTTGAAAACCGATACACGATTAAATTTTTAAACTACGTTTTAAAATGTATTTTATTAAATACTAACAATGTGCATATTAATTTTTTATAAAAATTTTAAGGAAAATTTAGTACACAAAAAACATGTTTCAGTGTGTCTGTATGTCTGTACCTCTCACTACAGCCTAAACCACTCGACCTATTTCTTTCAATCTCGGTAGTTAAGGGTCTTCGGTGATTCCCTAGAGGAAAAATTGAAATTTTTTTTAGCTCCAAAACTAACGCTAACCCCCATACACCCGTAATGCAAAATCTTATTTATCTCGAAAACGGCTGTAACGATTTTGATAACAAAAATTAAGTGTGATATTATGGACATGGACAACATTTTGGCCAAAAAAAATGTTGGGGCAAAATGTTATTAGGGGTACCTGCCATAGACCCGTTTTTTTTATTTTCGACTTTCTCATTAACGGCTAAGGATTTTAACCCAAAATTTTCAGCAGGAGTCCCCTTAAGTTTAAAATAATATTGTATATACAAATATTCGAAAAAATATTTGTTGGGTTTTAAAAAAATTTAAATCAATATCTTCAAAACCTATGAACGATTATTTTTTGAAATTATTTCCTAAAATCAATATTATTTAATACTTATAATTCGCATCCCACATTTTTTTCTTGAAAAATTTTAGAGAAATTTCTTATATGAAAAGTTTATTTAATAATAAAACGATTTTTTAAAGTTTATTTGCATATATTCATACTTTTCTGGAAACCAGAAGGCAATTTTATGCATTTGAACATTATTATCTCATTAAATCCATGTTTTATATTTATAAAATGTATCTTAAATTCCAAAGTACTTTTACATAAGAGCAAATTCGTGCGATCCAGTCGTGCATTTTATTTAAATCTGGGCGACAGTTTTTGAGAAAAAAAAATATTTATAAAATTTTGAAAAAAAATTCGTATGGCAGGTACCGTAAAATGTGTTCTTAAAAAAAAACGTGTGGGAGGGGGAATTTAAAAACGATATCTGCCACGTTTGATGAAAATCGGCGGAGCCATTTAGTCTGTAGTGGAACAGACAGAATTTCGAGACCCAATTTTTTCGTCTTCGCTGTCATTGTAATGTCAACTTTTATCAAAATCTCGAGTTCGATTTTTTCCATATGTATAACTTGCCTTATAGTACCTATAAGGCGCAAGTAAAAATGATTTTATTTTTATTTTTTTATTTTATTTAAGCTTAATTCAAGCCAGTTACTTAAAACTAAACAAAAAAAATCTCTAAATTAGATTAATAATAATAGTAATAATACGAGTAGGTTTGGGTGGAAAGTTGGGTCGGGAAATGAAGGTATAATTATTGGAGAGCATTTTTAAGGGCAGTTTTTGAACTACTTAAATCAAAAATAGTTGGGTTGTTAGCACTTCTAAGCATTCTTGTAAGTGGTTCATTTAGGCCGTACTCGGTTCGGTGAAGGGGTATCCAAAACAGTGGTATCGATCTGAGGCGAGATTGATTTGTGTTTTGCTTTATTTTGCGTAGCAAGCCTACGCAGTCGATACCTCCAGATAATAACAGGTGTAAAAATAGAAGGTCAGCATTATCTCGACGTACTCTTAAGGTCTGTAAATTTATAAGTTTAAGACGGTTTCCGTAGGGTGGGAGTCTGAATGGGTCGACCCATCCGAGGCCGCGCAAACAAAACCTTATAAATCTGCGCTGAACGGCTTCAATGCGCTGAATGTGGACATGATAATAAGGTGACCAGGCGGGAGAGGCATATTCAAGAAGAGGACGTACAAAAGAAATGTATAAGGATTTTGTGACGTAGAGGTTTGAGAATTCCTTGGACCAACGCTTTACGAATCCTAGAGTTGAATTAGCCCTGTTAATAATAGAATCATAATGAGCTCGAAAATTTAGCTGATTGTCACAAATAACTCCTAAGTCACGAATAGATGTGACAACCGAGACTTGTTCATTATTCAAGAAATAATAACGCTGGGGGAGAGGGGGGCGTTTTCGAGAATAAGTAATGACTTGACACTTACTGACGTTAAGTTCGAGAAAATTATGACGGCACCAGGTAAGGAAATTATTTAGGTCGGTTTGTAGTTGCTGGGTATCTGCTGAGCATGTAATATGTTTAGAAATACGCATGTCATCAGCGTAAATCTCCAGGTCAGATCCTACTAAAGTAAGCTCAACGTCGTTTATACTTAACAAGAAGAGAAGGAGGCCAAGGTGACTACCTTGGGGAACGCCTGATGTTGAGCGGACAGGGTTGGAAGTACTTCCTCTGAACGAAACAGTGCCTAAGCGATCACATAAATAGGACTGGACCCAAGATAAAAACGGAGATGGGAATCCATATGATTTCAATTTGAAAATAATTATATTGTGAGCGATCCTATCAAATGCTTTGCTGAAATCAGTTGCAACTGCATCAATTTCGTAACCTAATTCCATGGCACAAATAGTATTAGATACAAATTGAGTAAGATTAGATGTAGTTGATCTACCTTTAAGAAAGCCATGTTACTTATCAGAAATGAAGAAGTAAATAATCGTGAACTAAACTCTCGAATAATTTAGGAATACATGAGAGCTTTGCTATCGGCCTATAATTTGAGACATCACTCTTAGATCCTTTTTTATGTATAGGGATAATGAAACAATCTTTCCATCGATTGGGAAACACACAGCAAGAAATAGATAGTTGAAATAGAGCAGTGAGTGGTTGAGCAAGTTTAGAGATGCATTTTTTTAAGAACAATAGGAGGAATACCGTCAGGACCCGATGAAAAATCGTCCTTAAGCTGGCGAACCTTGTTAATCACTGATAATTGACATATATTAATCGATGTCAAAGAGGTCTTGGCACAACCATTCATATAACTAAAAAAAACCCAAGTCTACTTCAGAGTTATTAGAAGAAAATGCTTGGCCAAAAAAATCGGCGAAATAGTTAGAAATAGTTTTAGGATCAGCAGATGAGGCATTGCAGTAGTTCAAGGTGGAGGGATAACCATCTGACTTTCTTTTAGAATTAATAAATTAAAAAAAGTGTTTTGGGTTCGAGATAAGATCAGATTGAGTTTGGATGAGATGATTTGAGTAGAGTGACTCAAACAAGCCCGAAAAGTTGTAGAAGGCTACCATGTAATTGGAAAGATCATTGTCTGATTTTGACCTGAGAAATTTTTTCCATAGGATATTTCTTCTGTTACGAAGAAGTCGAAGTTCTTTGGTGTACCAACAAGGAGAAGCTGTAAAATTCTTCTGAGGCATAAGTGGTGTGGATTGTGCAAAGCAGGTTTGTATAAGAGCGTAAAAGGTGGTTATAATAATTTCAATATTCGAGTCCATAGTGATAAAGTCAAAGTTAAGTTTACCAATCAGCTCGTTAAGTTTATCAAAGTTAGTTTTACGGAAATTGTATTTTTGCGATGTGAGAGAGTAAGAACGAATGTTTTCGCACTCAAAGGCAAAAGTAACTGAAATGGGTGGGTGGTGGTTGTCCAGTTTTGATAGGATGTGTTTATTTACAATTACTTCAGTATTAAGAGCATTTGTTGAAAAAACCAAGTCTAATTGTCTTTCCAAATAATTTTTTACTCCACTTGTCTGGGCAAGATTAGAAGACAGGAGTCTATCAACAAATAAAATTTCTTTTTCAGATATTGTATTGGTAGAAACATAATAGGTCTTATCTTCAGAAATTTCCCATACTAGACGGGGAAGGTTAAAGTCACCTACTAAAATTATATCATCTTCGGAGTCAATATGATCAACCACATAATCAATTGCATCTACTAAGATTTCATATGCAGTAGTAGGCTGGGAGGGGGGTATATAGCAGCACAATAAATAAAGGAAATATTTGGATACACGGACTTTTACACAAATTATTTCAAGGTTTAGGATATTAGGTATGATAAACAACGATGAGTCCCAATTAGAATTTATTGCCAGGAGAACACCACGGCCCGATAAAGAGTTTCCATCTGAGACAAGAATATCCTTACGATAGACGCTAAAATCAGAGGTAAAAAGTTCACTGCTATTAAAATCCGGTGTCAGATTTGTTTCAGTAAGGGCAAATATGTCAACAGGGAGTTTTTGACAATTTAGGTAGATGTCAGAAGTTTTCGTGCGCAGACCGTAGACAGTTAGGAACTTAGGCTTAGGAGGTTTTAAGAAATGACTATTAGGAACGAAAGGGATTTCTTGGACGATTTCTATGTAGTTGGGAATTATTATTATTACCATATGAAGGATGTGGAGGGTGGAAAGTCTGGGAATGAGCAAGGCGATAAGGATTTTTTGTTTTTGGGTGATTTGTGTGTTGTTGGGAAGTATTATTGCTAGAAGAAGGTTGTGGTGGGCTAAGAGTCTGGGAATGAGTGAAGTTAAGATGTTTAGGGATTGGAGTTGGACTTTGGTTATGATTAGTTGAAAAAGAATTATAATCATATTGTTTAAAAAACTTAGGTCTAGACATAATTTTAAGATTTTTTGATGCTCGATTGATCCAGGGCGTTATAGTCATTCCATCGATTTTAAGAATCTTAGCGTCATTGAGAAAAAGCCATTCATATTTGATTGGAATTTCTATTTTGTCATGATTCGAAAAATTTCCAAATTTACATAAGTAATGGACGTATTCAACTTTTTTTGTTTAAACTACGTTTCATTTAGTTTTGTATAGGAACACATAGTATTCACATTTTTTTTAAATTATATTTTGTTCATTAATTTTGTAAAAGGTTTTTTTTAAGACTAATCTTCTTTTTCCTAGTCTTGTGTTTCCTCGTCGTTTTCTTAATATCGTACTTTTAAACAAACAAAAATATCATGATTTACTTTTTTGTGTAAGTAGGTGAGAGAATCTTATCAATAATGGCAGATTGAGCTGAAGGAATTGAAAAATGTGGCTACGTATGGAATAAGAATAGATATGCTATACTCTTACTGATCGATCACACACATCTGCGTTAAATGCTTCGTACAAAAAACAATGAAAATTTTTGAGTATTTACTTTAGTAGATATAAATTAGAAAATTCATTACGAATTATATATTCCTAGTGTAAAACATACATATCTGCTAGAACTTCACAAGTACCCTTGAAGTCAAATGCAAAGTAAATACATTTCCCCATTTTCTACAATTAAGAAGACAATTTCCATCCACATTTGTATAATTAAAGAGGAGAATCGTTTTGAACTTTCTTTTACTAGTAAACACAGAGGCGTACTTAAGGATTTGGCGCCCCGGGCTGATAAATTTTGCCGCCCTTTTTTCTGAGGCTTTTTTTTGTAAATAAATCAAAAGAGCATAAGCCACAATCTGTGTTGAAAAATAAAATTTGTTTGAAAAAAAGTACAGAACCGCTTTAAAAAAGACACAAATTTTCAGCTAATAGGTATTTCTTCTTAATAGTGTACCTATATATCGTCGTCGTTCTATGAAAACTCCCTAAGTCCATTTTGAAAAAAAATGTGATTCAATTCTTATTTAATTCATTTCGGATAAACCATTTGCAAACAAAATTATTGCACAATGGCTACGCCAAAAACATTCCACAGTTGAAGCCTGAGATCGTGCTATTCTGATAATTTTTGGATTTTTTTATATTAATTTCCAAGTTTAAATGCAAATATCTCGAAAAACAAAAAATGGACTTAGGGAGTTTTCATAGAACGACGACGATGTAATGTACGTTCAAAATCATTTTTTTAACTAAAAGAATCAATTACACAACACAAATATGATTTGTTTGGGACAACACGATGGAAAACAAAATATAGATCTTATTAAAAAAATAGAAAACGCTTACAGTTTGCACAACTTATAAATCGGAATGATTAGAAATTCACCCATAGCTATTTGTTCTTTTGCATCGATTTTGAGAAATACCTAATTATTTTCACGCTTCAGTAACTTAAGGTAAAAACTTAGATATTAGTCAAAAAAGTTATGTGAAAAAACAACAAGAAGACCTTTTTAAAATAATATATTATTATTCGGATAAATTTTGGAACAGAAAAACTGGTCTAAACCAAATGTGTGTACCGAACCAATTTCAGACAGCCAATGGAACGTTTTTTGATCATTCAGCCTGTCTAGAACATAACATACGCTCCAATGGAAAATGACATCAATATCTACATCCTGTGTTTTCAATTAATCGCTTTGGCACCGTATCACCCTTTATTTCAAAAGAAACCACCCTTAAGCCGCCCATTAGCACCACAGATGCACACGCACCGGTGATGGTTAATTGAAATGTGTGCTGTGTGTGTGGGCTGGTGTGTGCACCGATTTCTCGTGTGATTCTCGGTGCGACCAAAATTAAAATGTTTTGATTTTTGGTTTCGGCCGATTTGTCGATGTGTGCACATTTACAGTTTGTTTAAATTGCTTCTAAACACACCTACCCCCAGTTTCACAGTGGAAGTTTAAACCCCACTTTTCTTCAACAATAAATTTGGTTTCACAGTCCTTGAACAGAGTTCATTCTGTAGTTTAAGTTAAACGACACTATTCTGCCGTTTAAATCTCAGTTCGACAACCCCTTCAAACATTTGAAAATATAATTTATTTTCATTTTTAATTTTTGTTTCCTGTCACAGGTCACAACAAACTTTCTTTGATTGTTTTTTCTTTGATTTAGATAGAAAGAGAAAACAATTTACTTAAACTACGTTTAATGAACTGAAGTTCAGATAAGACTGTGAAACCGGAAGAGTTGAACTACAAATTTAAACTCCAGTTCAGGTTCAGCAGAACTTAAGTTTAAACTCTCACTGTGAAACTGGGGGCTAAAGTTCGTAATTTTTTGACATCTGGAAGTATATAAGAGGCATATGAAGTTAGCACGATACTAAAAAGATAAAATAGGTATTCGACGATTTTAACTTTAGTAAAATGTTAGAGATAGCATGATGCTACATTTGATTAAAACTAGCAAAATCGTCTTTTTAAATTAGTATTATGGGTGATTCTACAAACAATGGAATAAAATGTTACAAACTTCGCATTATTAAAAGAATATAATATATTATAATTAAATATTTTTCTACTTAGAATCAATTTAAAATAAATTATATTCTTTTTAAAAAATTTAAAAATATTTCGCAATGAAGTTCGAAGTTCAACATAAAAAAAAATTTCTTAGGTATCTCAATAGAATATCATTTTTTCATTTATTAGCCAGGGGAATGAGGCCAGGGGACTGAGGTTTTTCATGGCTTTTGCGCAAAATAGATATTAAGGTTTTACTTAAAAAATCAAAAAAATATATATAACATTACAGTTTAATCACACCTATACTATACTCCTAACAAAGATGCCTACTTACATACAAATTTGTTTTGTAAAAACTCACCAGAGGACTGATAAACTAAACGGACAATCCACGACTTCTTGCACAAATGTCTTTTTTTTACAATACTAACATAAGAAACAGAATCGAGTTGCACCACGATTTTATTGTAAGGAGACTTGGTACTTCAAATTGCCAGTACTGGAAACTCGATCGATATCCTAGTTTTTGATTTTTTCGACTGTTTCAATATTCCAGGGGACTGATATGAAATGTGGGGGACGAAGTTTAATTAATTTTTTTTTGTAATAAAATCAATTACTAAAAAATATTTATCTAATTCGTAGCAAAGATGTATTATTCGGCGTAACTTCGGTGGAATTCATCTTAGTATGAGACCTGAAATAAGGGAACGGTAATAATTTTTCTTTGCCAAAACGCACTGGGGACAAGTCAGAGGCTGAGAATCAGACACTTTGAAGAATTTTTTTTGAGAAAAATAAAATAAGATCACCCTAATAATATTATTAGGCCAGGTAGATATCAATCGGATTTAATTTTATAAAAAAAATCAGATTAAATAATTGAACGGATTTTAAAATATTTCGTGGGCCGCCGAAAATTCCATCGATTGTAGAATCACCCTTATACTAAAATAGTTTTATGAAGGTTTTTATAATACAAACTCTATATACTACTGAAATAAATGTGTAAATTTGTATTATAAAAACTTTCATATAAATATTCAATGCCAGGCCACGGGCAAAAAAAAAAAAAAATTCCAACATTAATGATTACAATCCTAATCTTTGTTGGATATAGTTCACATTGGATTTTTGTCAAAAAATTCATGTAAGATGAACTGAACTTAACAAAAATTGCGTATTGACAAGGTCCTCACAAATCAACTGATGAGTCCATGTGAGATCACCCGGACGAAACGCCAATTTTTGTGGACTAAAGGCCAAAAAAGCTAATTTGAAATTAAAATAGTTTTAACATCGTACTTATTCGACTAAAATTTTGAAATATTTTTACTATCGATTTTCATTATAAAAAATCGTTTATAAAAAATAAGAATAGTAAATGGGGAAAAAAGTGAGTGACATGTTACAGTGAACTCTCTCACAGCCGGACACTCACGGCACTGAAAAAATCGTCGTGCTTGAAAAACTCAAAAAATCGCATTTTTTAAATCTTTGTATATTTTGTGTATCCATCAAAAATATTGTAAATTAGACAATTGTTAGGAGCGGCTTGCCCTCTGTTACTTGTATGTTTTGAAAGTTCAATCGCTTCAGAAATTATAAATTGCCCAATTGCTAGGGGCGGCTTGCGCCCTTCTGCTTAAATATTTTGAAAGTTCAATCGCTTCAAAAAAAAAATATTATTAACTGGTCAAGTGCTACGGGCGGCCTGCGTTCTTGAATGTTTTAAACGTTCAATCGCTTCAAAAAAATATTATAAATTGGCCAATTGCTATGGGTGGCTTGCGCCCTTTTGCTTGTATGTTTTGAAAGTTCAATCGCTTCAAAAAAAATAATTATAAATTGGCTTGCGCGCGCCGTCCCTAGCAGCCGCTCCGGGCTGTAGCCCTTTAAGCCCTAGGGTAAACGCCTCTGAGTATACAGCGCTATTATTTCTCATCATTTAAGGATGGATTTGGGTTAGATTTTCGATCAATTAATTGAACGAATGGCTTAGAGTTGAATCGAAATTATAACAATAAAATAACAAAAAAAAAAACAAACAAAATATATTAAAACGCGAGTATTTTCTCTATTTTTTTTTTTTTTTTTTTATAATTTACTCGCGCTCAAGGGATTATGATTACCCTTTATATGTTTTAACACAGCGCGGGCGTGAAGTTACGGAAGAGAAAGAAGGATAGGAAAGATGTGTGGCACGATGTTCTGAGACTGAAGGTTGTTGTCTCAGATATTTTATCTCCAGGGATGACGGCTGAACTAGAGCGAAGAACTACCGTGTCTTATTTCTATGTCCCTTATAATTCACATTATTTTTTATTCGTATTCATCCTTGTTGGGCATACTAGTTTAACTCAATCACATGTTGTTAGTGTTATGCCTGAACAACATGTAATGAGTAAACCAGCAACCCATTGATGACAATTTTTAGAAGTTTTTAATGGAATTAAAGAAGACATAGACGACGGCAGGGATCGAACCTGTGATAATGAGGTTGACAGGCGAGCACACAACCATCGTGCCACGGCCATCCGTAAATCTATCTATCTATCAAATGAAGGGTAATTCAAGTTGGCCTCATAACTGTATCGGCAATATACATGTTGTAATTTATTAGTTGTTTCTAGGATGGATTGCCATGCAACTGCACAAAAAAAATTAGCTTATGTAACTTTCAGGCTTAATTACATTAAAATTTTTGACTGAAAATTCTAAACTGAAAAGAATCTTTTGATTTTACTTTTGTTTTATTCAATTGGAATATCTACGAGTATTTACGCTGTGTTATCCCAGAGTTATGTCCAGGACTTAAAATGTTACCATTTTTTATGAAAAAATGTTAGCAGGTCTTAGAATATTTGCGTCCAGATTTCAGTGCTGGTGTTAACTTTGGGCTAAAGCCCAGTACGCAGATCGCGCTAAATCTTATCTCCCACATTTTTCTCCAAACATCAGCTAAAATCCAAGCTAAATTTTGAAACAAGAACCTTATGGAGAATATGTCACAGACACAGAAAACAACTGTTCTCTAAATGAAATTGACTTTGAGCGGATGTAGGTACTAGTATCAAAGGGCATGGTAGTGCCCAGCCAAGTTAGGGCACTACACCCTTTTTACAGGAAGAAACTCAGCCGATTTTTGACCACTCCCTATCTTCAGTACTAATGAAGTCAGAAACTTAAACTTCCGAATACTTGCTAAGCTAGTCAGGAACAGGCGAGGCGCCTCACCAAATTTAAATTTTCTAGCATAAACGGTTCCTGAGATATAAGGCCTCAAAAATTACAAAAACCATAACTGACTGACTGACAGATCATCAAAATTATGGAGCACTTTCAGACATCGTAGAATCTTGTAATTTTGCACAACGGTAGGTCTTGTCATGCAAGCAAAGGAAAAAATCAAAATTTGAAATTTTCCATTCACGGGGCGTGGTATCCGCCCACTTTCTCCGAATTGGTGTTGGTTGAATGGAGCACTTCCGACTCCTGTAAAACGATGAAGTTTGGTAAAGTAGCAGGGCTTAAATTGCATACCAAGAAAAAAATATAAAATTTGAGGTTTTCCATTCATTGGCGTGGTATCCGCCCACTTCCTTAGAACTGATGTAATGTAGAACTGATGTTCCGTAGAACAATGAAATTTGGTAGAACGGTAGGGTTGAAATTGCATATAAAGGACCAAAAATAAAAATTGAGGTTTTCCATTCAGGGGGCGTGGAATCCACCACTTTCACTTCCGACTTCTGTAAAACGATGAAATTTGGTAAAGTGGTAGGGCTTAAATTGCATACAAAGAAAAAAATATACAATTTGGAGGTTTTCCATTCAGGGGCGTGGTATCCACCCACTTTCTCAGAAGTGCTGTAAATTATATGGTACACTTCCGATTGCAGTAGAACAATGAAATTTGATAGAACGATAGGGCTCAAATTGCATATAAAGGACCAAAAATTAAAATTGAGGTTTTCCATTCAGGGGGCATGGTATCCGCCTACTTTATGAGAAAAAGTGTAGAAAGATGAAATTTGGTAGAGCGGTATAGCTCAATGTACATTCTAAGCGAAAAACAGAAAATCTAAGATTTTTCATTCGAAGTGTCTTTTTATTGCCATTTTGGAACTATATGTACATGTACATGACTTTTGAAAATTCATGACTTTTCATAGAACTAGAGTGCTTGATTTGGTACTCTATGTTATTTTAAAATGAATGAAAAAAGAAAACATTTGCATACCTGAAAAAACTATGAGCTTACATAAAAAAATTTTAACTGTGATGTGAACTATAATCAAACCACTAATTAGGCTATTAATTGGTGGGCTACCTTCAATTTAAAAAAAGGAGTTAAAATTGCAACAAAAACATCATTGCATCCTCAACAATTATTGCTTTTTTATGACTTTGAGCGGATGTAGGTACTAAGTATTTATAATTAAGGTATCTTGCCAGGACAAGAAAAAACAATTGAAGCACAAATCAAAACAACCAACAATAAAAAGAAAATATACCAAAAGAAATCGGAAGCTATAAACTAAGTTGATTTTAGTAGGTAGAGTCCACCCTTCTATCTTTGCGTATCTTTCGAGATTTTGACATGGCAAAATATTAAAATCTTTTCAAAAAGGAGTGACATCAGACCAAAAACATAAATGTTAAAAAAAGAGCCAAGTTCTTCTATACAAAAACCTTTGTGTAACAAGTCAGCCGTGAAAAGTACTGAGATATAAAAGTACGCCAAGCTCTTATTTCATGAAGGTTTAATACCGAATATTTAAAGTAGAATAATATTGAAACAGCTACAATGTAATAGAGAAATTTTATTATTTAATGATTACTGACTAAAATTTGATGGGCTTACTTGGCAAGTTTTTTTTATGCCAAATTCGAAAGGTTTTAGAAACTTGACCGGTAAATTTTAGTCAGTAATCATTAAAAAATAGTAGCTGTTTCAATATTATTCTACTATATTCGGTATTAAACCTTCATGAAGTAAAAACTTGGCGTACTTTTAGATCTCAGTACAAAGATTTTTGTATAGAAGAACTTGTCTCTTTTTTTAACATTTATGTTTTTGGTCTGATTGAAATTTAGCTGAAGAATAAGTGTGCCAGACAATTATTATTACGTGCGCTAAATCTTGACAGATAAGTTATGTACAGTTCGAAGAGAAATTTTGATTTCTTAGCTGGAGCTGGAGCAGCGTACCTTTTGGCTAAAATGCTTGACATAATTTTAGCTTGGCTAAATTTTGGAGAGAATTTTGTATGGGAGATAAAATTTAGCGCGATCTGCGTACTAGGCTTAAACCTGCATATAAATTGAACGCAATTTAAGACTAGTACGCAGATCGAAACCAGAGAAATTTTATCTCCTGGCAAAATTTAGTGGAGACATTTTGTACAGCAATGCACAAAAGTATAAATTTTGCGCGCGAACTGCGTACTGCTCGGAAAAAAAAATCCAAGACAAAATTTGTCCCAGGAAAAAAATGTGTAGGAGACAAAATTTTTCCCGATCTGCGTACTAGGCTTTATCTCAGAAATAGTTTTTCAAGTTAGAATTAACTTAAATTGTCAAATGCCCATTATCTATCAAAATCAAAGTGCGACACTATGCAAATATGTTTTGACTATCGAAACAGAGATGAACATGCGGTATACTATGAAAAGGTTGATTTCCATATCACACTCTTAAGGGCAGGGGCGTATTTACCCTAGGGCTAAAAGGGATACAGCCCGGGGCGGCAAGGCTGCTAGGGGCGGCTTGTGCTTGGACAATTAATAATATTCCTTTGAAGCGATTAAACTTTCAAAACAAACAAGCAAAAGTGCGCATGCCGCCCCTATCAATTGTCTAATTTACAATATTTTTGAAGGATAAACAAAAAATAAAAAGAATTAAAAAAACGCGATTTTTTGAGTTTTTCAAGCATGACAATTTTTTCAGTGCCGTGAGTGCCCGGCTGTGAGAGAGTTCACTGTAACATGTCACTAACTTTTTTCACCATTTATACTATTCTTATTTTTTATAAACGATTTTTTACTTGCGACTTATAGGTACTATAAGGCAAGTTATGTATTCGTAAAAAAAATTCGTAAAAAAAAACCCATGGAACCATTTTTTTTGTTTTTGATTTTCTCAAAAACCGTACCACCGATTTTGATCATTTTTTTCGCGAAGGCTCTTCAATAATTTATATAGAATTGTGTATTCAAATTTTCAAAAAAATTTTGTTTGGATTTTTAAAAAAAACTTCAAATTTTTTTTTCAAAACTCAATATTTCGAAAACAACATGCTAGATTTTTTTTAAACTTGAAAAGTAAAAGTTTCTTAATATCAGCTACAAGATGTGAGAAAAAAAAATTCATTTTACCTTAAAATAAAGGTGCCCACCATACAAATGTTAAAAAATTAAAAAAAATGGTTTTCAAAAATCGTATTTTTCTCGAAAACGGCACATAGAATTTTGATTTTTTTTTCTTTCAATTAATTTTTATGATCTTTAATTTATTAAAAAAAATTTTGAAATTAAGATATTACAGCTTGTACCTACCATAGAACCATTTTTTCGAATTTTGAATTTCTCATTATCCACATAACGGTTCTTAATGAAATTTTTTATAGAGAAGCTTCTAAAAAGTCTAAAACACATTAGATTTCAAAACTTTAAAATAAATATTTTTTGAATTTTTGAAAAAAAAAATCCATTTTTTTTTTGAAAATTCGATTTCTCAGAAACGGCTTAATATTTTTTTTGTAAATTTAATTTTTATTCGACCAATAATAAAAACTTTAAATTGGTGTACCAAAATTCTTTCTTAAAAGTTTTTTTAAAAATTTTGTATATAAAAGCTTTTTTAAGAAACCACTAAAACGACTTATAATTTTTGTTCTTGCATACAGAGGCGGATCGTGAATTTGTGGGGCCCTGGGCTGAAACTGTTTAGTGGCCTACCTAAGTACTCAACTAATAGCCATGTCAAAAAACTTTGTCTATAGTGATATATTATTATTATATATTCTTTATTGCACAAAAAAAACATAAATGTTACTAAAATCTACGCAAGCATTAGTTGTGCTAACGGCGACCTTATTGCTGCGGTAACAATCTTTTCCACCCAACCTTTGGGTGAGAATGAAAACGAAATAGTGATATATATAAAAATATAAAAAAACAATAAAAAACATTTTATTTATTTATTATGAATTAGTAAATGAAATTGACAGATTATGTGTATGACATGTTATATAAATTATAATTTATAAATCAACCTTTCTGCATTTCTGTGATGCAAATTCCTTAACTTGGTCATCACATTGCAAGTGTTTTGTTAGATCACAATATATCGAAAGAAGTGATAAATTATTTAGTCGATGGTTCGACATTGTTGTCCTGTATTTATTTTCTACATAGGACATCTTGGAGAAAGAGCGCTCTGCTTCACAGCTAGTAATTGGCAAAGTTAAAAAAATCTTTAAAATGGTATAACAGTTAGGGAACACGTTTTAGTTGAATGCACTCATTCACTAAATGCTCGTCTACGTCTTCTGGATAATAATCAATAATATGACGCGCACTTTCCAAATCTATGTTTTCGATATTTTTGTTTTGCAAATCCATTAAAAATTTGAATTTTTTGCTATATGTCTCTTTCTATTGATATATGACACAGGGACATTAGCAAACCTTATTAAAATGACTCTGATTAAAAAAAAATACTTTGCACAACTGTTTTTTTGCTCATAATTACACCATCCTATCAAATTTCACCTAATTTGGTCCAGTAATTTCGGAACAAAATAGCTGTGACAGACAGACGGGCACACGAGTGAGGGCGCACGTGTGATCATATAAGGGCTTCGTTTTTCATTTTTTTGTACAGAACCTTAACATTACCATAAAGAAGAAAAACATGATTTATAAATATTTTTACTTACCAAATAAAAGCAAGAAATCTTGTATTAATAAACAAATGTTACTTATTTAGACATAACTTTTAAGTTATCACTTACTCATTTCATTAGTAAACTGACTCATTAATCACAGTTCTAACAATTAATACAGTCAGTTTGTCACTTTGATGACGAGAACAGAAGTGCGGAAGAAAAATCACGTCAGGCGTTACGTTAAGCAGCGCGGCGGGAAGTCCCTCGTAAGAGTAGATAAAAAGGTAGTAGCCTATGTTGATGATCTTGCGTTATTAGCGACAGGTAAATTCTTACCCACTATCAGCGAACAGATTGAATACGCACTTTATAAGGTTAGTAGATGGACTAGAAAGTGCGGCCTGATGGTTAACCCGTCAAAAACAGAATTAGTCCTTTTTACAAATAAGAGGAAAATACCAGGCTTCAGAATACCTTCAATTGAAGGCACCCCACTGAAGATTTCAGATCATGCAAAGTATCTTGGTGTGATTCTAGATAGGAAATTAAACTGGAGTCTTAACACTAAGGAAAGAGCAAAAATAGGAATGATTGCATTCTGCTCCTGTAACAGAATCTTTGGGAAATCCTGGGGACCTAGCCCAAAAATTATCAGATGGATGTATTTGGCGATAATCAGACCAATACTAACTTATGGTAATTTGGTATGGTGCAATGCAACGGAAAAAAGGCACGAACCTCAAAACTCTAACAAAAGTACAGAGACTTGAGTGCATTGGAATTACCATGAGATCCACACCAACAGCAGGGTTAGAGGCGATACTCAATCTGATACCTCTAGACCTTTTCGTACAAGAATCCGCAGCATATAGCGCCTTAAGGCTAAGCCAGACTAAAACCTCGAAAAACAGTGCAATAGGACATGCTCAAATTCTTCAGAAATATTTGGGTGATAGTATCATTACAGATTATACAACACTCGAACTTGACTTTTATAAACCATTCCAAACTGCCTTTCCAAGCAGAGAAGAATGGCTGAAAAACCAACCCTACACCAGTGAATCAGCAATAGCAATCTATACTGATGGCTCCAAAATGGACACAGGTGTTGGTGCAGGCTTTTTCTCAGAACCTCTTGAGCTAAACAACTCACTTAGGCTCCCAGATCATAGCAGTGTCTTCCAAGCGGAGGTCCTGGCAGTGACAACAGCTGCTAGACAGGTATCAATGATGGCGATACCACAGGCTGATATCACCTTTTACATTGACAGCCAAGCGGCAATAAAAGCGATTTCTACCACTGTGATAAAATGGAAGTTCTTGGCACGCAGCACAATATTAGACTCTGCTGGGTACCGGGGCACAGCGGCATACCAGGTAATGACAATGCCGATGAGTTGGCAAGACAGATGGTAAGTATCCCACTCTGCAACATTAAACAGAAAATTTCAAATTTAATCCTAAAGAAATCCAATGAAAGGTGGAGTCTACTTGACACCTGTGATACCACTAGGAAAGTATGGCCATAAATTTAAAATGAAACTAAGTACAGATGACCTATGTATAGGATATGGTGATGAAGAGGTACATGAAGACACCATCACACTTTCTCTGTCATTGCCCGTCACTATGCTACCAAGGAAGGAAATGGCTTGGTAGTTACTTCTTTGACAATTTAGAAGATCTTTCTAATATTCAGGAATTCACATATTGAACTTCGTCAATGCCTCATAATGGCTTGACTGATTAACAAAACACATAGATTTTTATCAGAAAAGAGTGATTACACTCACGGGTAACACAATGGCTCTACATTGATCTAAGTGTGACGATAGTTACATCAATTGTCAGCCCAACAACCTAACCTAACCTTAGAGTAGAAAAAATACACCGATCAAAAACAAACGACGGGGAATCCTCGTTCCGTTCCATAGACGCGCACATGCACTATTGTGCATCAAACTGAGCACGATTTTAGAGAGAGAGATAGTAAGTTCGCGCAGCGCTTTTTCCAGGTAAAAGCTACGCGCGAATTTACTCTCTCTCTTTCTAAAATAGTGCCATCGAGCTTGCGGGGAACTATACATTAGTTAATTGATTTCAGGGTTGCCATTGCCAACCTTATGGTAGGTTTTTTAATTTTAATTTTTGTTTTAGTTCAAACTAACGCCTATTGTTTTCAACGGGGTCTGGGGGCCCCTTGTGACCTCGGGGCCCTGGGCTGCAGCCCATACAGCCCTTAGGTAGATCCGGCCCTGCTTGCATAAATTCATATTTGCTGTTTTCGTCTCTTACTTTAAAAGAATTTAAAAAATTAATTTTAATAACATTCGTTTTTAAAATTCATAGTCTATAACATAGGAGCAAGTTCGTGCGACACAGTCGTGCATTTTATTATAATGAAAATTCATCGTAAAAATATTTACAGACATGTACCTATTCTTTGGAACAAATTCTAATGAAACGAAAACATTATCTAAAAAAAAAAAGTACAAATATGGGCTAGAACGGATCTTAATTTTTTGTTTCTAAGCCATCTACTAAAAGTACCTTTGTATTAAAAAAAAATCCACCAAGCCGGATTCTAGATACATATATGGTCACACATTTTTATTCTTTATATACCTAGCAAATCATGCCTCAATTTTTTTTTAGTTTTGGCTGACTCGTGTCCCTATATACAAATACCCTTCCCTTCGTCAATAGTTTTGAACGACTTAAGAAACAATATAATGGTTGTTTTTTGTACAATAGCTTATAATTAAAAGAATAGCTATTATTTTAAAAACTATTGACGCAAAATTTTAGTCGAATTAGTACGATGTTAAAAATATTTTAGTATAATACTAGGTTAAAAAAAAGATTTTGCTAATTTTAATCAAATTTAGCATCATGCTATCTCTAACATTTTACTCAAGTTAAAATCGTCGAATACCTATTTTATATTTTTAGTATCGTGCTCACTTGTCCCAATTGAAGTTCCTTGAGACAGAAATATTGTCTTAATTTGTTTAAAGGGTTCTATACTCAAGCAATTCAGTATTGTATCAAAAAAATTCAAGGTTTGATACAGACGTTGAAACTGTGTCCAGACTCTACGAGGCCCTCATATCGTTTGTGAGAGATAAACCAGAATGCTTTGATGTTTTTGAAGAAATGGGAAAAAGCAAAACCTCTGCAAATTACAAAATGGACCAAAAAAAGAATCGACAAGAAGAAAAAACGAGATGATGAGTGTCGCGAAGGGAGGTTCTTTTTTTGTGGTCGTGAAAATTCCAAAATAAATACTTTCATTCCTATTTGCGACCAATTATTGAGTGAGCTGAAGAGAAAAGTATTCATCCTATGAAACAAAAACAAATAGTTTTATTTTTTTATCTAAGCTTGATCACATGAGTGAAGAAGAAATTCGAAAAAATGCAACCACTCTTCAGAAATTATACCCGGTTGATCTTGGTGAAGATTTTCAAGAAGAGTGTGTCTTACTTAAACATTTTCTGGAGCAAAACAACTATGAAAATATGAGTTTAAGGCAGCTTAATCTTCATATAAGATAAAAAAAATGAAGGAAGCACTGCACTGCAGTTGCAGTGACGAATTGTAGTGCAGAAAGATCGTTTTCCGTATTGAAACGAATAAAAACCTATTTAAGGTCTCGCATTAGCGCCTTAATAGTTTAGCTTTATTAAATATAGAAGCTGAACTGACAAGAAATTTAGATAACGAATCTATTGTTAATTAATTTTGTAATGAATATACACACACAAAAAATTTGAAAACATCAAATATCATGCATTTTGTGTTTTTTTATTTTTATATTTTATTACTTTATTTTCATTGTTCTAAAGGGCGGCAAAATTTATCAGCCCGGGGCGCCAAAGCCTTAAATACGTCTCTGCTTAAGGGTATGTCTTGTAGGTCCCCTCAGTTCCTGGTAACACGCACACAGGATTGGTTGAGAGTTGTAAGTCACTAGGTCCTGGTTCACTTCGAGCTGTTGCACCACCAAATTTATTATTTATATTTATGGATTTAATGACATAAAAATGTCCATGTGCATAAAATTGTCGTCTGATTTTTAAAAAGTATGAATTTATCCAAATAAGTTTAAAAATCTTTTTTTATTATTAAATTAATTTTTTATATAAGAAATTTCTTCAAAATTTTTCAAGAAAAAAAAAGTTTCATACTAAAACAGCTTTAACATCGTATTAATTCGACTAAAATTTTGCGCCAATGATATTAGAGAAAACTGCTTCTAAATATAAAATTTATTTATTTATTTATTTCGTTAAATACTGACGGTACATATTTTCTAAATTAAATACTAACAGCCGTATCTATAAGATTTTCTTAAAATGCATCTTAGAGGTTATTTAGTTAAGCATACTTAAATATTTAATTTGGCTTTAAATGACGAAACTTCAATTCGTATCTATAATCGATTTTTCATTGGTACTTAACTAAACAATGGTTGTGTCACGTAACGTAAGAGAATGTGAAAATCTAGTACAGAAAAAAAACAAATGCTGCTTCATTTTATACAACACAGCTGTTTTGTGACACCTTCTTTCAGTAAATAATTGGAAGACACATTTTTTTATTTGTGAAATCAAAAAAAAAATGGCTATCGAACACACACCAACACCCGCCGCCACAAATAAAAGAAAAAGATCTGAAAATTGGGATGCCTCCTACAAGGAAACTTTTTTATTTTAAAATTTGCAATAATACACTACAAAACAGAATTATTTTATGCACAGATTGGGTGTTTTCCTAAATGCAGTGTTGCAGCGCATCATGAATTTTGATGTTTTTTTTATTCACTTGCTTCAATAAAATAACGTTATTAAATACGAATTCTAAATTTTATAGTTTTTTTTTAAAGAATTGTAAAAGTAAATTTCAGAGTGAAGAAAAACGTTGCAAGGCATCAAAATCTACGATGCGCTGCGACACTGCATTTAGGAAAACGCCTATTCTCTTCCAACAACGAGGAAGAAAGTGTCGATACAAACACTTCAAAGGCTAAGAGGGAAGCGTGGACCAAATTTCTTTGCGCGTACACATACTTTAATCAATACAAATTTTATGTTTCTTAAATCGTTGCACTTTATAGTTCTAATATAATATCACAACAAACAATACCTACAAACTCACAATTTGAAACTTCAAAATTTCAAAGATGACAATCGAGATGTCAAAATACATTTTAAAATGCCTTTAAGTGACCCTTAAACGCGGTTGATGGCGTTTAAGTTAAGAGGCCTTTAAGTAACGTTACTTAAATGTGAAAATTGATTATAGATACCGATTTCATACTTAAGAGCTGCTTAGAGGTATTTTAAAGTTAAGTAACCTTTAAGATTTGTTTATAGATTCGCCTGTAACAGTACATGTTTTTTTAAAATTATAATTGTAACAAAAAAAAAAAAAAAAAAAAATAATAAAAAAAAAAAGAGAAACTTACATCTAATGTACATTTATGGGTTATTTAGATTAAAAAATATTTTCCTTAAGTAAATTGATTTTACAGTAAACACAGAGGCGTACTTAAGGATTTGGCGCCCCGGGCTGATAAATTTTGCCGCCCTTTTTTCTGAGGCTTTTTTTTGTAAATAAATCAAAAGAGCATAAGCCACAATCTGTGTTGAAAAATAAAATTTGTTTGAAAAAAAGTACAGAACCGCTTTAAAAAAGACACAAATTTTCAGCTAATAGGTATTTCTTCTTAATAGTGTACCTATATAAATGTACGTTCAAAATCATTTTTTTAACTAAAAGAATCAATTACACAACACAAATATGATTTGTTTGGGACAACACGATGGAAAACAAAATATAGATCTTATTAAAAAAATAGAAAACGCTTACAGTTTGCACAACTTATAAATCGGAATGATTAGAAATTCACCCATAGCTATTTGTTCTTTTGCATCGATTTTGAGAAATACCTAATTATTTTCACGCTTCAGTAACTTAAGGTAAAAACTTAGATATTAGTCAAAAAAGTTATGTGAAAAAACAACAAGAAGACCTTTTTAAAATAATATATTATTATTCGGATAAATTTTGGAACAGAAAAACTGGTCTAAACCAAATGTGTGTACCGAACCAATTTCAGACAGCCAATGGAACGTTTTTTGATCATTCAGCCTGTCTAGAACATAACATACGCTCCAATGGAAAATGACATCAATATCTACATCCTGTGTTTTCAATTAATCGCTTTGGCACCGTATCACCCTTTATTTCAAAAGAAACCACCCTTAAGCCGCCCATTAGCACCACAGATGCACACGCACCGGTGATGGTTAATTGAAATGTGTGCTGTGTGTGTGGGCTGGTGTGTGCACCGATTTCTCGTGTGATTCTCGGTGCGACCAAAATTAAAATGTTTTGATTTTTGGTTTCGGCCGATTTGTCGATGTGTGCACATTTACAGTTTGTTTAAATTGCTTCTAAACACACCTACCCCCAGTTTCACAGTGGAAGTTTAAACCCCACTTTTCTTCAACAATAAATTTGGTTTCACAGTCCTTGAACAGAGTTCATTCTGTAGTTTAAGTTAAACGACACTATTCTGCCGTTTAAATCTCAGTTCGACAACCCCTTCAAACATTTGAAAATATAATTTATTTTCATTTTTAATTTTTGTTTCCTGTCACAGGTCACAACAAACTTTCTTTGATTGTTTTTTCTTTGATTTAGATAGAAAGAGAAAACAATTTACTTAAACTACGTTTAATGAACTGAAGTTCAGATAAGACTGTGAAACCGGAAGAGTTGAACTACAAATTTAAACTCCAGTTCAGGTTCAGCAGAACTTAAGTTTAAACTCTCACTGTGAAACTGGGGGCTAAAGTTCGTAATTTTTTGACATCTGGAAGTATATAAGAGGCATATGAAGTTAGCACGATACTAAAAAGATAAAATAGGTATTCGACGATTTTAACTTTAGTAAAATGTTAGAGATAGCATGATGCTACATTTGATTAAAACTAGCAAAATCGTCTTTTTAAATTAGTATTATGGGTGATTCTACAAACAATGGAATAAAATGTTACAAACTTCGCATTATTAAAAGAATATAATATATTATAATTAAATATTTTTCTACTTAGAATCAATTTAAAATAAATTATATTCTTTTTAAAAAATTTAAAAATATTTCGCAATGAAGTTCGAAGTTCAACATAAAAAAAAATTTCTTAGGTATCTCAATAGAATATCATTTTTTCATTTATTAGCCAGGGGAATGAGGCCAGGGGACTGAGGTTTTTCATGGCTTTTGCGCAAAATAGATATTAAGGTTTTACTTAAAAAATCAAAAAAATATATATAACATTACAGTTTAATCACACCTATACTATACTCCTAACAAAGATGCCTACTTACATACAAATTTGTTTTGTAAAAACTCACCAGAGGACTGATAAACTAAACGGACAATCCACGACTTCTTGCACAAATGTCTTTTTTTTACAATACTAACATAAGAAACAGAATCGAGTTGCACCACGATTTTATTGTAAGGAGACTTGGTACTTCAAATTGCCAGTACTGGAAACTCGATCGATATCCTAGTTTTTGATTTTTTCGACTGTTTCAATATTCCAGGGGACTGATATGAAATGTGGGGGACGAAGTTTAATTAATTTTTTTTTGTAATAAAATCAATTACTAAAAAATATTTATCTAATTCGTAGCAAAGATGTATTATTCGGCGTAACTTCGGTGGAATTCATCTTAGTATGAGACCTGAAATAAGGGAACGGTAATAATTTTTCTTTGCCAAAACGCACTGGGGACAAGTCAGAGGCTGAGAATCAGACACTTTGAAGAATTTTTTTGAGAAAAATAAAATAAGATCACCCTAATAATATTATTAGGCCAGGTAGATATCAATCGGATTTAATTTTATAAAAAAAATCAGATTAAATAATTGAACGGATTTTAAAATATTTCGTGGGCCGCCGAAAATTCCATCGATTGTAGAATCACCCTTATACTAAAATAGTTTTATGAAGGTTTTTATAATACAAACTCTATATACTACTGAAATAAATGTGTAAATTTGTATTATAAAAACTTTCATATAAATATTCAATGCCAGGCCACGGGCAAAAAAAAAAAAAAATTCCAACATTAATGATTACAATCCTAATCTTTGTTGGATATAGTTCACATTGGATTTTTGTCAAAAAATTCATGTAAGATGAACTGAACTTAACAAAAATTGCGTATTGACAAGGTCCTCACAAATCAACTGATGAGTCCATGTGAGATCACCCGGACGAAACGCCAATTTTTGTGGACTAAAGGCCAAAAAAGCTAATTTGAAATTAAAATAGTTTTAACATCGTACTTATTCGACTAAAATTTTGAAATATTTTTACTATCGATTTTCATTATAAAAAATCGTTTATAAAAAATAAGAATAGTAAATGGGGAAAAAAGTGAGTGACATGTTACAGTGAACTCTCTCACAGCCGGACACTCACGGCACTGAAAAAATCGTCGTGCTTGAAAAACTCAAAAAATCGCATTTTTTAAATCTTTGTATATTTTGTGTATCCATCAAAAATATTGTAAATTAGACAATTGTTAGGAGCGGCTTGCCCTCTGTTACTTGTATGTTTTGAAAGTTCAATCGCTTCAGAAATTATAAATTGCCCAATTGCTAGGGGCGGCTTGCGCCCTTCTGCTTAAATATTTTGAAAGTTCAATCGCTTCAAAAAAAAAATATTATTAACTGGTCAAGTGCTACGGGCGGCCTGCGTTCTTGAATGTTTTAAACGTTCAATCGCTTCAAAAAAATATTATAAATTGGCCAATTGCTATGGGTGGCTTGCGCCCTTTTGCTTGTATGTTTTGAAAGTTCAATCGCTTCAAAAAAAATAATTATAAATTGGCTTGCGCGCGCCGTCCCTAGCAGCCGCTCCGGGCTGTAGCCCTTTAAGCCCTAGGGTAAACGCCTCTGAGTATACAGCGCTATTATTTCTCATCATTTAAGGATGGATTTGGGTTAGATTTTCGATCAATTAATTGAACGAATGGCTTAGAGTTGAATCGAAATTATAACAATAAAATAACAAAAAAAAAAACAAACAAAATATATTAAAACGCGAGTATTTTCTCTATTTTTTTTTTTTTTTTTTTTATAATTTACTCGCGCTCAAGGGATTATGATTACCCTTTATATGTTTTAACACAGCGCGGGCGTGAAGTTACGGAAGAGAAAGAAGGATAGGAAAGATGTGTGGCACGATGTTCTGAGACTGAAGGTTGTTGTCTCAGATATTTTATCTCCAGGGATGACGGCTGAACTAGAGCGAAGAACTACCGTGTCTTATTTCTATGTCCCTTATAATTCACATTATTTTTTATTCGTATTCATCCTTGTTGGGCATACTAGTTTAACTCAATCACATGTTGTTAGTGTTATGCCTGAACAACATGTAATGAGTAAACCAGCAACCCATTGATGACAATTTTTAGAAGTTTTTAATGGAATTAAAGAAGACATAGACGACGGCAGGGATCGAACCTGTGATAATGAGGTTGACAGGCGAGCACACAACCATCGTGCCACGGCCATCCGTAAATCTATCTATCTATCAAATGAAGGGTAATTCAAGTTGGCCTCATAACTGTATCGGCAATATACATGTTGTAATTTATTAGTTGTTTCTAGGATGGATTGCCATGCAACTGCACAAAAAAAATTAGCTTATGTAACTTTCAGGCTTAATTACATTAAAATTTTTGACTGAAAATTCTAAACTGAAAAGAATCTTTTGATTTTACTTTTGTTTTATTCAATTGGAATATCTACGAGTATTTACGCTGTGTTATCCCAGAGTTATGTCCAGGACTTAAAATGTTACCATTTTTTATGAAAAAATGTTAGCAGGTCTTAGAATATTTGCGTCCAGATTTCAGTGCTGGTGTTAACTTTGGGCTAAAGCCCAGTACGCAGATCGCGCTAAATCTTATCTCCCACATTTTTCTCCAAACATCAGCTAAAATCCAAGCTAAATTTTGAAACAAGAACCTTATGGAGAATATGTCACAGACACAGAAAACAACTGTTCTCTAAATGAAATTGACTTTGAGCGGATGTAGGTACTAGTATCAAAGGGCATGGTAGTGCCCAGCCAAGTTAGGGCACTACACCCTTTTTACAGGAAGAAACTCAGCCGATTTTTGACCACTCCCTATCTTCAGTACTAATGAAGTCAGAAACTTAAACTTCCGAATCAGGGTTCGGACTTAGGTTTTAAATTTTCGAAGTAGATACCGAAACAAACTGAAGCAGATCTAAAATTTTCGAAGTAGTTTTAGGAAATTAAATTATATAAACATAACATATATAAGTAAATTCTGATTTCAGACTTTTAAAAAAAATTTAATTAAATATAACTATTTTAAAGTAAATTTTCCATCAACGAACTTGTACGAATTTTATCAATTCAATAGGTGGCTCATAGATATCTTTACGTTTTTCTGTAAGTGATCTCAAAAACATTAAATTTTCCACAGTGCTTACGTTTAAATGATTCCTAAACTTGTTTTTTATGTAATGCAGAGTGATCAGCGCTGTCTTTAAATATGTTGGTTTAGAATTTCAAAGCGAAGTAGATCATAAAAAAGAGAAGTAGGGAAGTAGATTAAATTTTTTTCTCAAAATCGAAGTAGATCTACTTCGATCGAAGTAAAGTCCGAACCCTGTTCCGAATACTTGCTAAGCTAGTCAGGAACAGGCGAGGCGCCTCACCAAATTTAAATTTTCTAGCATAAACGGTTCCTGAGATATAAGGCCTCAAAAATTACAAAAACCATAACTGACTGACTGACAGATCATCAAAATTTCAAAATTATGGAGCACTTTCAGACATCGTAGAATCTTGTAATTTTGCACAACGGTAGGTCTTGTCATGCAAGCAAAGGAAAAAATCGAAAATTTGAAATTTTCCATTCACGGGGCGTGGTATCCGCCCACTTTCTCCGAATTGGTGTTGGTTGAATGGAGCACTTCCGACTCCTGTAAAACGATGAAGTTTGGTAAAGTAGCAGGGCTTAAATTGCATACCAAGAAAAAAATATAAAATTTGAGGTTTTCCATTCATTGGCGTGGTATCCGCCCACTTCCTTAGAACTGATGTAATGTAGAACTGATGTTCCGTAGAACAATGAAATTTGGTAGAACGGTAGGGTTGAAATTGCATATAAAGGACCAAAAATAAAAATTGAGGTTTTCCATTCAGGGGGCGTGGAATCCACCACTTTCACTTCCGACTTCTGTAAAACGATGAAATTTGGTAAAGTGGTAGGGCTTAAATTGCATACAAAGAAAAAAATATACAATTTGGAGGTTTTCCATTCAGGGGCGTGGTATCCACCCACTTTCTCAGAAGTGCTGTAAATTATATGGTACACTTCCGATTGCAGTAGAACAATGAAATTTGATAGAACGATAGGGCTCAAATTGCATATAAAGGACCAAAAATTAAAATTGAGGTTTTCCATTCAGGGGGCATGGTATCCGCCTACTTTATGAGAAAAAGTGTAGAAAGATGAAATTTGGTAGAGCGGTATAGCTCAATGTACATTCTAAGCGAAAAACAGAAAATCTAAGATTTTTCATTCGAAGTGTCTTTTTATTGCCATTTTGGAACTATATGTACAGTACATGTACATGACTTTTGAAAATTCATGACTTTTCATAGAACTAGAGTGCTTGATTTGGTACTCTATGTTATTTTAAAATGAATGAAAAAAGAAAACATTTGCATACCTGAAAAAACTATGAGCTTACATAAAAAAATTTTAACTGTGATGTGAACTATAATCAAACCACTAATTAGGCTATTAATTGGTGGGCTACCTTCAATTTAAAAAAAGGAGTTAAAATTGCAACAAAAACATCATTGCATCCTCAACAATTATTGCTTTTTTATGACTTTGAGCGGATGTAGGTACTAAGTATTTATAATTAAGGTATCTTGCCAGGACAAGAAAAAACAATTGAAGCACAAATCAAAACAACCAACAATAAAAAGAAAATATACCAAAAGAAATCGGAAGCTATAAACTAAGTTGATTTTAGTAGGTAGAGTCCACCCTTCTATCTTTGCGTATCTTTCGAGATTTTGACATGGCAAAATATTAAAATCTTTTCAAAAAGGAGTGACATCAGACCAAAAACATAAATGTTAAAAAAAGAGCCAAGTTCTTCTATACAAAAACCTTTGTGTAACAAGTCAGCCGTGAAAAGTACTGAGATATAAAAGTACGCCAAGCTCTTATTTCATGAAGGTTTAATACCGAATATTTAAAGTAGAATAATATTGAAACAGCTACAATGTAATAGAGAAATTTTATTATTTAATGATTACTGACTAAAATTTGATGGGCTTACTTGGCAAGTTTTTTTTATGCCAAATTCGAAAGGTTTTAGAAACTTGACCGGTAAATTTTAGTCAGTAATCATTAAAAAATAGTAGCTGTTTCAATATTATTCTACTATATTCGGTATTAAACCTTCATGAAGTAAAAACTTGGCGTACTTTTAGATCTCAGTACAAAGATTTTTGTATAGAAGAACTTGTCTCTTTTTTTAACATTTATGTTTTTGGTCTGATTGAAATTTAGCTGAAGAATAAGTGTGCCAGACAATTATTATTACGTGCGCTAAATCTTGACAGATAAGTTATGTACAGTTCGAAGAGAAATTTTGATTTCTTAGCTGGAGCTGGAGCAGCGTACCTTTTGGCTAAAATGCTTGACATAATTTTAGCTTGGCTAAATTTTGGAGAGAATTTTGTATGGGAGATAAAATTTAGCGCGATCTGCGTACTAGGCTTAAACCTGCATATAAATTGAACGCAATTTAAGACTAGTACGCAGATCGAAACCAGAGAAATTTTATCTCCTGGCAAAATTTAGTGGAGACATTTTGTACAGCAATGCACAAAAGTATAAATTTTGCGCGCGAACTGCGTACTGCTCGGAAAAAAAAATCCAAGACAAAATTTGTCCCAGGAAAAAAATGTGTAGGAGACAAAATTTTTCCCGATCTGCGTACTAGGCTTTATCTCAGAAATAGTTTTTCAAGTTAGAATTAACTTAAATTGAAGCATCCAGATCAAGAACCGGATAACTCCACTTTTTAACATTGGGAGAAAAATCAAAAAAACTGTTTTAAAAATTGAAAAAAAATAATTTTCACAAATAGTTTTTATTTTTACAAAAAGAACCTAAAATGAAATTCATACATAGATAAAAACCAAAAACCAAAACAATATTTCATAAAAAAAAACTAAAAATAAAATTTGGAGTTGTCCGTTTCTTCCACCGTAATTTATGAAATTCAATAAGAAGCCTGCATATTGTCATCTTCATAGTCGGAGATTTCACCAACAGGATGCTGCTGTGCCTCCAAACTTTCATAAAAATGTATATCAGCAGGAGGAACATATTTCTTGGCCAATAAAATGACATCCTCGTACTTTTTTGGGTTGAGGGGAAGACTGCGCGTGTACATTGTTTGGAGTGTAAATAATGGATTGCCTTGAACGCTTGTTTTAGTTTCGGCTTCGAAGCTTGTTAGTGGCCCATGATGACTGATTGAAGCGGACAAAGTAGTAGTATTACCTTCTTTGGCATAAACAAATCTTCGATATTTGGATATAGTCCATTTTATTTTATTTTTGTTAGTGATTGTTTTTCTGAAAAATGGACATAGGTTTGTTTTAAAATCAAATATGTTACTTTTGGTCACGGGTATTATGTTGAATCTTTTGGAACACTTTGCAACTAAGTTTTGCCAATCTTTTGGTAAATATAGGCGTTCAACTCTTCTCTTTTGTTTTTCGATTACACCAAAAGAGCGGTCGCATGGCAAAAAACTATGTCCAGGTTCTGGTAAATGGTGTTCAATAACACCAATATTTCTAAACTTAACAAGTGCATATAAGTATTGGACGAGAGTATTGTTCTTATTTTGAGCACCACAATTATCGGAAAATAAATATAATTTGGTAACACTTTCACTCAAAAAGTTGTCAATAAAATGGTGTAAAAAGCTGATGACTTCGTTTGGACCTTTTTTGCCGATTGTTTCATCGTACATGAACATGTGGCTTTTTTTATTACTGCATTGATAAATGCAAAAATTGAAAACCCACAGCTGTCTTTTATAAAAAACATCACCAGATGGTATAAGTGGAAGTGGCAAATTTTGCTGGAAGTCAAAAGTTAAAACTTCGACAGTGTTATCTACTATGCATAAAGCACTTTTTTCTCGTAGGTCATCATAAAAAGCTTTAGCTTTCCTTTCATGTAGACTTTTTGCTAGTTTAAGAGAGCTTCGTTCTTCTTCTGTCTCGGCTGCAGAAATTTTTTTTACATGGGTGTCACACGTCTGACAAGTATCGGATCTAGGTGAACCAAAGGAAAGCTTGAAATTTTTAGAGAAATATTCCCTGTAGAAATCGTATGTTACTCTGGGCTTTGGCTTTAGGTTCGTATTTTGTTCATTTAGCAAAGCAAAAACTTCAGGCTCATGCTTTTGCAAATAGAGATCGTGCATAATCTTCACATTTAGCTCAGAAGCTAAGTATCTCGATTCCTTAGATTGGCTGTAGTGAGAGGAGCGTTTAGGGAAGCTTTTAATGTGGTTATCGATGTTCTGAATGATTTCATCAGGAATTTTGTTTGCCCTATTCGAGTGCCGACCTCTCAAGTCGAAAGGTGCAGTTATATTGTTTAGTAAAAAGCCTGAGAGTCTTTCTATCCTGCTTTTATGCACACCATGAATAGAACAAAATGCGCTTTTGCAAACTTCGATTTATTTTTGGAGCCCTCGTATAAAATATTTGTTTTGAAATTTTCTCACCTCATTTCCACTTGCAGAGCGACGTCTTTGGACAGGAAATTGACGTATTAAACCGCACAAATAGGCGTCTTGCTTTTCTTTGTTTCCTAAGGCATAAAACTCCTTAAAGATACTTGAAAATAAATCGCTGTTTCTGGCGTCAAAACATTTCTTCTTACACCTGCAAGGCTGACCCATTTGTTTTGCTGGCACAGTGCTCCCATTGCTGTTCTTATACTTCTTGCCTTCTGCCATTGTATATATATTTTTATAGTACTCTCATGGAACACGATTTTAAGTTAACTTATTGTGCCGCAAAATCGTAAGTGTGGGTATGTTAAGCAGTACAGAGTTGACGTGGAAGGAGAAAATATAAGCAAAAAAAGAAACGAGGTAGATATATATTTATTCTGACAACAATAAAGAGGGTAAGGGAGAAAATATTATCTGCGTTTCTTTTTGCTGTCAGAATCAATTGTAGGTAGGTATATAAAGTTGCATATGCGAGGCGCGAAATGAATACAAGCAAAAAGTATTGAGAGTGTATGAGAGTTTTTGTGAATTTTGTTTTATTACTCGTGCAATCTGGTTTGTTTGAATTCTGATACGATTAATTACGGGAGTTGCCATTTTATTGACTTTTGTAATAAGATCTAAAAGAATTTGAACTTAATAAACTCAAATGGTTTTATTTCGTTTTTGAAAACTAAATAATTTCAAATTGGCTTTATTGCGTTATGGTAACCAAAATAACAAAAAATATAGAAAATTTTTAATACTTTTTATGTGTATAGTAAAATTTTTCAAGACATTGATTTTTCAAAAACAATTTTTTTAGATAAAAAAATATTTTTTCGTGTTCTCTATCATCGTAAAGTCAAATTTGATCAAAATCTCGAGTTAAATTTTTTCCACATGCAAAACTTGCAATTACATAATTTTGTACGCCAACCTTAAGTTTTTATTATTGTACGAATGAAATTAAGTTTCGAAATAAAATATTGAGCCGTTTGAAAAAATGGTATCAAAAAACGAATTTTTACCTTTAAACGCGATTTGCGGCTAAACGGAGCCTCGTAGACCCCTCAAAGTTGACATTTTTAAACGTGATTTCTGGCCAAACTATTCATCCTACAGAATTAAAAATTACATATTCGTGATCTAGGGATAGTGCCACCTTTCAATCCACGTATGAAAAACGCGAAAACGCTTAAAACGTATTTTAAGCGTGGAACAAAAAAATATTGTTTTTAAGTAAAATCTCCTCAAATTGAGGAGAATGGAAATTAAATTTCGAAAAAAACATTGCGCCGGTTTTTGAGATATCGAATTTTCCAAAAAGAATGACTTTTTTCCAAAAATTAAAAAAAAAATATTATAAATATATAAGACTTTTGATAATATTAAAATTTTCAAAAAAGTATGAACATTTTTTGGAAAAAGGAAAATTTGTATACGCGTGAAAATATTTTTTTTTTCGTAAGTTACTTGATATTTTTTCAAAAAAGGGTTTTCGAAAATCGCATTTTTCTCGAAAACTGTTCCGAGGCTGAAATTTGTTTCTTTTTATTAATTTTTGTATATAAAAGCTTATATTTTTAAGAAAACAACACGAATTATAATTTTTGTTCTTGGAAGATAGTTTTGAGGAAATATTGAGTTTTCAAAAAAAATATTTTGAAATTTTTTTTAAAAATACAAAAAATTATTTTTTGAAAATTTGAATACACAATAATATTCAAACTATTAGGGACCTTTAGCAAAAAAAAATGATCAAAATCCGTCGTACAGTTTTTGAGAAAATCGAAAACAAAAAAAATGGTCCCAAGGGGGGTACCAAAAATAACAATTTTTTCTAAAATTGTTTTCAACCATTACCTAGCTCATTGTATATATATACAATGCCTAGCTTTAACTAAATGATTTTTTTTTTTTTTTAAATCTGTGGGACAGTTTTTGAGAAAAAAAAAATATTTATGAAATTTCGAAAAAAATTCCAAAGAAAAAAACATCTACCAAGTTTGAAGAAAATCGGCCGAGCCGTTTAGCTGTAGTCGAACTCAAATATTTAATAAGGTGGTTTATTGAACATAATAGTTCTTCATAACTTAAAAACTAAAAGAGATAGAAAGAAATGGAGTATGCCATTCGAAAGAGCATGTTTGATTTATAAAAACTGCATTTCTAACTAAATTTGGCCAAAAATGCTCTTTTGAACAAGATATAACTCAGACGACAATATGCACAGAAATAATTTTCTTCTATCCCAAAAAATACGTAATCGCCAAAAAAGTATTGAAAGTATTGACCTTGAAAATATTTGCCTACAGAAAATAACAACTACCAAATCCCCACACACACCTACATTCTACTCCAATGTACATAGTATGTGCCTTTGTTCTCCTACTTTATATACAGTATTCCTATTGCTGTCACTGTCATGTATTAAATGTCTATCTGTTAAAACTCTGCCATAGGCATCTCTGCTAATTTAGTAATTATGGTGCCGCTTGGTTCGCCTAGTCGCGTTCCTATTCATGATAGTACTATTCAAATATATATACAATGCTTCTGCTCTCCTCCTTTTAGATTTGACCGTTTTCCACATTTTCTTGGTTTGTACACGTTTTTTTCCTAAATAAAAGTTTAACCCTTATACGTTTGAAAAAAAAATATCTTATGATGATTTACCCTTTTGAACAGGTAATGTTTCTTCGCTTGATGTGGATTCATCTTGAGAATCATTCACATACTCTGAACCCGACACTGAAAAATCTAATTCAGTCATTTAACGTTCTTTCACTAATAAAATAGGTGTTAAATTATATTAAATGTAAGACAACGACACCGACAAAAGTTAAACTCCACAATCTAAAAACAAAACAGCAAGGAAAATATGCATGGCCTCCTATCGTCTAAAAAAAAACGTTTAATTTATTTCAAAAAGCTCATTTAGTGCGGAATAAAAACAAGACAACTCCAGGAGTTGTCTTATTTTTCTTCCGTTTTGAAGTCGAAGATAACTCCAAAACTTTTCTTTTGTACCACACAATCAAAATATTCGCCTTTTTACTATACCAAATTACGCAGGATTTTTTTCTCTAAAAATCTACAGCAAAAAACGGTTTTTGAAAAAAGTGGAGTTATCCGGTTCTTGATCTGGGTGCTTCAATTGTCAAATGCCCATTATCTATCAAAATCAAAGTGCGACACTATGCAAATATGTTTTGACTATCGAAACAGAGATGAACATGCGGTATACTATGAAAAGGTTGATTTCCATATCACACTCTTAAGGGCAGGGGCGTATTTACCCTAGGGCTAAAAGGGATACAGCCCGGGGCGGCAAGGCTGCTAGGGGCGGCTTGTGCTTGGACAATTAATAATATTCCTTTGAAGCGATTAAACTTTCAAAACAAACAAGCAAAAGTGCGCATGCCGCCCCTATCAATTGTCTAATTTACAATATTTTTGAAGGATAAACAAAAAATAAAAAGAATTAAAAAAACGCGATTTTTTGAGTTTTTCAAGCATGACAATTTTTTCAGTGCCGTGAGTGCCCGGCTGTGAGAGAGTTCACTGTAACATGTCACTAACTTTTTTCACCATTTATACTATTCTTATTTTTTATAAACGATTTTTTACTTGCGACTTATAGGTACTATAAGGCAAGTTATGTATTCGTAAAAAAAATCGAACTCGAGATTTTGATCAAAGTTGACATTACGATGATAGCGAAGACTAAAAAAGTGTGTCTGGCAATTCTGTCTGTCTGTCTGTCGGTTCGACTACAGCCTAAACGGCTAAATAACGGTACTTGCCATACCCCCCATGGAACCATTTTTTTTGTTTTTGATTTTCTCAAAAACCGTACCACCGATTTTGATCATTTTTTTCGCGAAGGCTCTTCAATAATTTATATAGAATTGTGTATTCAAATTTTCAAAAAAATTTTGTTTGGATTTTTAAAAAAAACTTCAAATTTTTTTTTCAAAACTCAATATTTCGAAAACAACATGCTAGATTTTTTTTAAACTTGAAAAGTAAAAGTTTCTTAATATCAGCTACAAGATGTGAGAAAAAAAAATTCATTTTACCTTAAAATAAAGGTGCCCACCATACAAATGTTAAAAAATTAAAAAAAATGGTTTTCAAAAATCGTATTTTTCTCGAAAACGGCACATAGAATTTTGATTTTTTTTTCTTTCAATTAATTTTTATGATCTTTAATTTATTAAAAAAAATTTTGAAATTAAGATATTACAGCTTGTACCTACCATAGAACCATTTTTTCGAATTTTGAATTTCTCATTATCCACATAACGGTTCTTAATGAAATTTTTTATAGAGAAGCTTCTAAAAAGTCTAAAACACATTAGATTTCAAAACTTTAAAATAAATATTTTTTGAATTTTTGAAAAAAAAAATCCATTTTTTTTTTGAAAATTCGATTTCTCAGAAACGGCTTAATATTTTTTTTGTAAATTTAATTTTTA
Source organism: Philhelius festivus (assembly GCA_963931855.1). Lineage (NCBI taxonomy): Eukaryota > Metazoa > Arthropoda > Insecta > Diptera > Syrphidae > Philhelius > Philhelius festivus. The sequence goes on from OZ007554.1 coordinate 146,523,997, forward strand.
TTCGACCAATAATAAAAACTTTAAATTGGTGTACCAAAATTCTTTCTTAAAAGTTTTTTTAAAAATTTTGTATATAAAAGCTTTTTTAAGAAACCACTAAAACGACTTATAATTTTTGTTCTTGCATACAGAGGCGGATCGTGAATTTGTGGGGCCCTGGGCTGAAACTGTTTAGTGGCCTACCTAAGTACTCAACTAATAGCCATGTCAAAAAACTTTGTCTATAGTGATATATTATTATTATATATTCTTTATTGCACAAAAAAAACATAAATGTTACTAAAATCTACGCAAGCATTAGTTGTGCCAACGGCGACCTTATTGCTGCGGTAACAATCTTTTCCACCCAACCTTTGGGTGAGAATGAAAACGAAATAGTGATATATATAAAAATATAAAAAAACAATAAAAAACATTTTATTTATTTATTATGAATTAGTAAATGAAATTGACAGATTATGTGTATGACATGTTATATAAATTATAATTTATAAATCAACCTTTCTGCATTTCTGTGATGCAAATTCCTTAACGTGGTCATCACATTGCAAGTGTTTTGTTAGATCACAATATATCGAAAGAAGTGATAAATTATTTAGTCGATGGTTCGACATTGTTGTCCTGTATTTATTTTCTACATAGGACATCTTGGAGAAAGAGCGCTCTGCTTCACAGCTAGTAATTGGCAAAGTTAAAAAAATCTTTAAAATGGTATAACAGTTAGGGAACACGTTTTAGTTGAATGCACTCATTCACTAAATGCTCGTCTACGTCTTCTGGATAATAATCAATAATATGACGCGCACTTTCCAAATCTATGTTTTCGATATTTTTGTTTTGCAAATCCATTAAAAATTTGAATTTTTTGCTATATGTCTCTTTCTATTGATATATGACACAGGGACATTAGCAAACCTTATTAAAATGACTCTGATTAAAAAAAAATACTTTGCACAACTGTTTTTTTGCTCATAATTACACCATCCTATCAAATTTCACCTAATTTGGTCCAGTAATTTCGGAACAAAATAGCTGTGACAGACAGACGGGCACACGAGTGAGGGCGCACGTGTGATCATATAAGGGCTTCGTTTTTCATTTTTTTGTACAGAACCTTAACATTACCATAAAGAAGAAAAACATGATTTATAAATATTTTTACTTACCAAATAAAAGCAAGAAATCTTGTATTAATAAACAAATGTTACTTATTTAGACATAACTTTTAAGTTATCACTTACTCATTTCATTAGTAAACTGACTCATTAATCACAGTTCTAACAATTAATACAGTCAGTTTGTCACTTTGATGACGAGAACAGAAGTGCGGAAGAAAAATCACGTCAGGCGTTACGTTAAGCAGCGCGGCGGGAAGTCCCTCGTAAGAGTAGATAAAAAGGTAGTAGCCTATGTTGATGATCTTGCGTTATTAGCGACAGGTAAATTCTTACCCACTATCAGCGAACAGATTGAATACGCACTTTATAAGGTTAGTAGATGGACTAGAAAGTGCGGCCTGATGGTTAACCCGTCAAAAACAGAATTAGTCCTTTTTACAAATAAGAGGAAAATACCAGGCTTCAGAATACCTTCAATTGAAGGCACCCCACTGAAGATTTCAGATCATGCAAAGTATCTTGGTGTGATTCTAGATAGGAAATTAAACTGGAGTCTTAACACTAAGGAAAGAGCAAAAATAGGAATGATTGCATTCTGTTCCTGTAACAGAATCTTTGGGAAATCCTGGGGACCTAGCCCAAAAATTATCAGATGGATGTATTTGGCGATAATCAGACCAATACTAACTTATGGTAATTTGGTATGGTGCAATGCAACGGAAAAAAGGCACGAACCTCAAAACTCTAACAAAAGTACAGAGACTTGAGTGCATTGGAATTACCATGAGATCCACACCAACAGCAGGGTTAGAGGCGATACTCAATCTGATACCTCTAGACCTTTTCGTACAAGAATCCGCAGCATATAGCGCCTTAAGGCTAAGCCAGACTAAAACCTCGAAAAACAGTGCAATAGGACATGCTCAAATTCTTCAGAAATATTTGGGTGATAGTATCATTACAGATTATACAACACTCGAACTTGACTTTTATAAACCATTCCAAACTGCCTTTCCAAGCAGAGAAGAATGGCTGAAAAACCAACCCTACACCAGTGAATCAGCAATAGCAATCTATACTGATGGCTCCAAAATGGACACAGGTGTTGGTGCAGGCTTTTTCTCAGAACCTCTTGAGCTAAACAACTCACTTAGGCTCCCAGATCATAGCAGTGTCTTCCAAGCGGAGGTCCTGGCAGTGACAACAGCTGCTAGACAGGTATCAATGATGGCGATACCACAGGCTGATATCACCTTTTACATTGACAGCCAAGCGGCAATAAAAGCGATTTCTACCACTGTGATAAAATGGAAGTTCTTGGCACGCAGCACAATATTAGACTCTGCTGGGTACCGGGGCACAGCGGCATACCAGGTAATGAAAATGCCGATGAGTTGGCAAGACAGATGGTAAGTATCCCACTCTGCAACATTAAACAGAAAATTTCAGATTTAATCCTAAAGAAATCCAATGAAAGGTGGAGTCTACTTGACACCTGTGATACCACTAGGAAAGTATGGCCATAAATTTAAAATGAAACTAAGTACAGATGACCTATGTATAGGATATGGTGATGAAGAGGTACATGAAGACACCATCACACTTTCTCTGTCATTGCCCGTCACTATGCTACCAAGGAAGGAAATGGCTTGGTAGTTACTTCTTTGACAATTTAGAAGATCTTTCTAATATTCAGGAATTCACATATTGAACTTCGTCAATGCCTCATAATGGCTTGACTGATTAACAAAACACATAGATTTTTATCAGAAAAGAGTGATTACACTCACGGGTAACACAATGGCTCTACATTGATCTAAGTGTGACGATAGTTACATCAATTGTCAGCCCAACAACCTAACCTAACCTTAGAGTAGAAAAAATACACCGATCAAAAACAAACGACGGGGAATCCTCGTTCCGTTCCATAGACGCGCACATGCACTATTGTGCATCAAACTGAGCACGATTTTAGAGAGAGAGATAGTAAGTTCGCGCAGCGCTTTTTCCAGGTAAAAGCTACGCGCGAATTTACTCTCTCTCTTTCTAAAATAGTGCCATCGAGCTTGCGGGGAACTATACATTAGTTAATTGATTTCAGGGTTGCCATTGCCAACCTTATGGTAGGTTTTTTAATTTTAATTTTTTTTTTAGTTCAAACTAACGCCTATTGTTTTCAACGGGGTCTGGGGGCCCCTTGTGACCTCGGGGCCCTGGGCTGCAGCCCATACAGCCCTTAGGTAGATCCGGCCCTGCTTGCATAAATTCATATTTGCTGTTTTCGTCTCTTACTTTAAAAGAATTTAAAAAATTAATTTTAATAACATTCGTTTTTAAAATTCATAGTCTATAACATAAGAGCAAGTTCGTGCGACACAGTCGTGCATTTTATTATAATGAAAATTCATCGTAAAAATATTTACAGACATGTACCTATTCTTTGGAACAAATTCTAATGAAACGAAAACATTATCTAAAAAAAAAAAGTACAAATATGGGCTAGAACGGATCTTAATTTTTTGTTTCTAAGCCATCTACTAAAAGTACCTTTGTATTAAAAAAAAATTATAAAAATCCACCAAGCCGGATTCTAGATACATATATGGTCACACATTTTTATTCTTTATATACCTAGCAAATCATGCCTCAATTTTTTTTTAGTTTTGGCTGACTCGTGTCCCTATATACAAATACCCTTCCCTTCGTCAATAGTTTTGAACGACTTAAGAAACAATATAATGGTTGTTTTTTGTACAATAGCTTATAATTAAAAGAATAGCTATTATTTTAAAAACTATTGACGCAAAATTTTAGTCGAATTAGTACGATGTTAAAAATATTTTAGTATAATACTAGGTTAAAAAAAAGATTTTGCTAATTTTAATCAAATTTAGCATCATGCTATCTCTAACATTTTACTCAAGTTAAAATCGTCGAATACCTATTTTATATTTTTAGTATCGTGCTCACTTGTCCCAATTGAAGTTCCTTGAGACAGAAATATTGTCTTAATTTGTTTAAAGGGTTCTATACTCAAGCAATTCAGTATTGTATCAAAAAAATTCAAGGTTTGATACAGACGTTGAAACTGTGTCCAGACTCTACGAGGCCCTCATATCGTTTGTGAGAGATAAACCAGAATGCTTTGATGTTTTTGAAGAAATGGGAAAAAGCAAAACCTCTGCAAATTACAAAATGGACCAAAAAAAGAATCGACAAGAAGAAAAAACGAGATGATGAGTGTCGCGAAGGGAGGTTCTTTTTTTGTGGTCGTGAAAATTCCAAAATAAATACTTTCATTCCTATTTGCGACCAATTATTGAGTGAGCTGAAGAGAAAAGTATTCATCCTATGAAACAAAAACAAATAGTTTTATTTTTTTATCTAAGCTTGATCACATGAGTGAAGAAGAAATTCGAAAAAATGCAACCACTCTTCAGAAATTATACCCGGTTGATCTTGGTGAAGATTTTCAAGAAGAGTGTGTCTTACTTAAACATTTTCTGGAGCAAAACAACTATGAAAATATGAGTTTAAGGCAGCTTAATCTTCATATAAGATAAAAAAAAATGAAGGAAGCACTGCACTGCAGTTGCAGTGACGAATTGTAGTGCAGAAAGATCGTTTTCCGTATTGAAACGAATAAAAACCTATTTAAGGTCTCGCATTAGCGCCTTAATAGTTTAGCTTTATTAAATATAGAAGCTGAACTGACAAGAAATTTAGATAACGAATCTATTGTTAATTAATTTTGTAATGAATATACACACACAAAAAATTTGAAAACATCAAATATCATGCATTTTGTGTTTTTTTATTTTTATATTTTATTACTTTATTTTCATTGTTCTAAAGGGCGGCAAAATTTATCAGCCCGGGGCGCCAAAGCCTTAAATACGTCTCTGCTTAAGGGTATGTCTTGTAGGTCCCCTCAGTTCCTGGTAACACGCACACAGGATTGGTTGAGAGTTGTAAGTCACTAGGTCCTGGTTCACTTCGAGCTGTTGCACCACCAAATTTATTATTTATATTTATGGATTTAATGACATAAAAATGTCCATGTGCATAAAATTGTCGTCTGATTTTTAAAAAGTATGAATTTATCCAAATAAGTTTAAAAATCTTTTTTTATTATTAAATTAATTTTTTATATAAGAAATTTCTTCAAAATTTTTCAAGAAAAAAAAAGTTTCATACTAAAACAGCTTTAACATCGTATTAATTCGACTAAAATTTTGCGCCAATGATATTAGAGAAAACTGCTTCTAAATATAAAATTTATTTATTTATTTATTTCGTTAAATACTGACGGTACATATTTTCTAAATTAAATACTAACAGTACATGTTTTTTTAAAATTATAATTGTAACAAAAAAAAAAAAAAAAAAAAAAATAATAAAAAAAAAAAGAGAAACTTACATCTAATGTACATTTATGGGTTATTTAGATTAAAAAATATTTTCCTTAAGTAAATTGATTTTACATTTTCATTGCTGGAATTGATTAAATGTGATTTCTTATTATAAATATTAATTAAAAGATTTAAAGGACTATTAGCACCGTAATTTGATCTACTGAAAATGTTACATATTGGCAATTGTCTTCTAAAACTAAACCGACTAGCAATGAAATTCAATCGACATAGGATCAATGGAGCGAAATCGACCCATTGATAATCCCGCCAGTAAAACAAAATTGTAGATACGCTCTGTGACTTGTTAGAGATGGAAGATTTATTAGTTGAATACGTTGAGCGTAAGGTGGCAAGGTAATTCGATTCGACCATGGTAGAAATCTTAAGCAAAATCTCATAAACCTTCTTTGAACGGACTCCAATCTATTTATATGAACCGCATAATATGGCGCCCATACAATACAACCATACTCTAAGATGGATCTTGCGAATGAGACATAAAGAGTTTTTAATACATAAGGATCAGGAAATTCTCGAGCAAATCTTTTAATAAAACCAAGAGCCTTGTTAGCCTTTTTAATTATAAAGTCAAAATGGTCAATAAAAGTTAGTTTTGAGTCCAACACTATCCCAAGGTCAGTAAAACTTGACAAATTACAAAGTATTGACAAATCAATCGCATAGTTAAAGATAATCACATTTTTCTTGCGTGTAAAACACATTATCTTAGGCTAAGACCGCACTTGCGATTTCAGTCGCACGATTTTTTAGTCGCAAATATAGAACACATGAATTTAAATGAGAATGAACGCACTTGCTACCAACAAATCATGATGATTTAAAAGTCGCAATTTGTTTCATTTTTCTTCCGATGCGATTGTCGTAAACTTAAATGAAACACATGTACTCAAATGGATATGCACACACTTGCGATTAAAATTACTACGACTTAAAAATCGTAGTCGCAAAGAGAAATGGGCATGCACGCACTTGCGATTTTTAATCCACGATTTCTTAGCCGCAATGAATAAGACACATGGTGTTAAATGTGAATGCATCACATGTGACTTTAAAATCGTAGCGATTAAAAAAATGAAACAAGTTCTATTTTTTCAATCGATTTTTTTGTCGCTACTTATTTGTAGCAAATTCGTGCACTCACATTAAAAGTAGTGTGTTTTATTTTTCGCGATTAAATAATCGCACGTAAAAAAAATCGCAAGTGCGTGCATGACAATAATTTGTAGCGACTACGACTTTTTAATCGCCTCGACAAAAAATCGGAAGTGCGGTCGTAGCCTTACACTTGTCAATATTTAAAACTAAACCATTAATATTGCACCATTCATTTTTGAACTATTTTAGTAGATAAGAGATAAAAACAGAAAGTGATTAATAAAAATTAAATTTCGTTGTATCGGTTTCTTAAAAAATAAGGTTTTGAATAAAAAAAAAATTGAAACAATTTTAAGAAAAAATGTAGGTATGCCAAATCAAATTTTGTATTATTGTGCGAAAAAGTACTTCTACTACTACTAATGGCTGATTTTTTACTATTTTCTTTTTGGCAACACTGGTTTTGACAGCTCACGCACGTTTCCTGTTTTGTGTCACTGTCAAACATCTTCAGTTTGGCCTATAATTTAACCATGAATTTTCTTACAAACGAACAACGCTTGCAAATTATTGAATTTTATTATCGAAATGCGTGCTCTGTTAAGAAAGTTCATAGCGCCCTTCTTCCATTTTATGGTCAATTTAATCGGCCTACTGAGATGGCTATTCGGGCTGTTGTGACTAAATTTCGCACCAAATTACAATATTTTTATTTAATTATTTATTTATTTATTTATTTATTTCATCTATCGAAACTTAATTCTCTTAGATTATGATTTATGATACATTAAACATATTAAACAATTTATCACAATTTGATTATTAATACAAATACATAGCGGAAATTAAATACAATGATAAAAAAAAAGACAATATAAATTAAGTTATACAATTTAAAACACAAAATAAAATAAATATTTTTTATAACACATTCCTTGAAGTGTTTTTAAATCTGTCTCTACTGACATACAAGTCGACTACATCGCAGACCGAGTTAAAGCATTGACAAGAATTAGTTACTGGATCATTTTTCCCATAGTTTGTAAAGTGACGCGGTAGACTAAATAGTTGACGTTCTCTTAAGTGTCTTGAGGGAGCGTATATAGGATATAGTGCTAGCAAATATGAACAGTCTATATGATTTTCCATAATATCTCTAGCGAACATAATAAGAAAATATTTTCTATGTGATTGAAGAGTACTTAAGTCGATTAAACTACATCTTTCCTGATATGATGGCAAAACTTCCGAAGAGCATACCTAGTAATTTTTTTTTGTATCTGCTCAATTCGAGCTATACTATTTTGGTACATTGGGCACAAGCATATTCTAATACTGATCTTACCAAAGATATGTATAAAGATTTTAAAGTGAAAGGATCCCGAAAATCCTTGGAATTTCTCTTTATAAAACCTAATAACCTATTACTTTTACAGATCATGTAATTATAGTGATTGTGAAATTTTAGCTTGGTATCGAAAATAACACCTAAGTCTCTCTGTTCTTCGACTCTTTGAAGTGGTATACTACTTACATCATAAGAGTAAGCTATTGGATACAAAGATCTAGTAAAGCTCTTGATTTTGCATTTGGAAATGTTTAAGCTAAGACAATTAATATGACACCAATCTTAGACTTTTTCTAAGTCAGATTGAAGTTTTAGACAATCCGCAGTAGATTTGATTGATAAAAATAGTTTCATATCATCTGCAAAGAGAAGACATTTAGCATTTCTAATTAACATTGGAAGATCATTTATAAATAGAAGAAAAAGCAGCGGTCCTATATAACTTCCTTGTGGAATACCTGAATGATTGAGAACTTGCTTAGATAATTGAGAGTCAATATTGACATATTGATAACGACCTGATAGATAGTTTTGTATCCATTTAAGAAAGTTAGAATGAAATCCTAGTAATTCAAGTTTTTTTAGTAGAACATTATGATGAACTCTATCGAAAGCTTTTGCGAAGTCGGTGTAAATGGCATCTAGTTGACCTCCACGTTCCATACTATTTATACAAAAATTTGAAAAGACCGCAAGATTTGTTACTGTGGACCGACCCGTTACAAATCCATGTTGGTGTTCACTAATACCTTGCTTGACATAGTTATAAATACGTTTTTTTACAACAGCTTCAAAAATTTTAGGAATTAACTGGAGTTTCGAGATTGGCCTATAATTTGTAATGTCTTGTTTTGAGCCTGACTTATCAATTGGAATTATAAAAGAGAATTTCCAGGTTTCTAGAAAATCACCACAGGAAAGAGATTTGTTAAATATCAAAAGTAATGGATGGGCTAACGAATTTTTGCACATCTTTAAAAAAATTGGAGCAATGTTATCAGGAGTAATTTTGGGATTTGCCTCCAGAGCTTCGAGTTCCATTTCTACCTTTTGTTGAGTCAACATTAAATTACCAATATCGCATATTGGTTCAATATTGAAATTAATTGAAGACAAATCTGCAGGTATTAAAACAAAGTTAGATTGGAAGTGAGTTGCAAACATATCGCAAATTTCACTTTCGTTACTAGTTTGAATTCCATCTAGAAACATTTTCATCGGAAGACCAACTGAATTTCGTTTTGAATTTATATATGACCAAAATGCTTTCGAATCTTTTTTAACTTTAGATTAAACTGTCCATAAATATTGTTGGAAGAGAAAAAGAAGAGAAAAGAAAAGAAAAAAGAAAAGATTGTTGAACATTAAACCACCAAAACGCTTACGTAGAGTGCGAACTGAGGAAAATATCGCAGCTGTATCGGCCAGTGTTAGTGATGACCGTGAATTATCGATTCGGCGCCATTCGAAGCAATTGGGCCTCTGTTACGCCACTACGTGGAAAATTTTGCGGAAGGATTTAGGTGTGAAGCCTTTCAAAATATAGCTGGTGCAAGAATTGAAGCCAAACTACCTACCACAACGCTGAATTTTTGGTGAATGGGCTCTTGAAAAGTTGGCCGAAGATCTTTTTTTTTATCGAAAAATTGTGTTCAGCGACGAAGCTCATTTCTGGTTGAATAGATACGTGAACAAGCAAAACTGTCGTATTTGGAGTGAAGAGCAGCCAGAAGCATTGCAAGAGCTACCAATGCATCCATCCAGAAAAAGTCACTGTTTGGTGCGGATTATGGTTTTATTTTTTATTATTTTTTTTTTTTTAAATCATCAGAACCAATTATGAGAGAGTCGAAAATAATAAAAAAGCTTCTATGGCAGGTACCGTTAGTAACATTTTTTCCTAAAATTCTTTTTGACCAAAATGTAGTCCATGCCGGTAATAGCATACTAATTTTTTCTGTATCAAAGTCATTAGAGCTGTTTTCGAGATAAAAAAGATTTTACATTACGGGTGTATGGGGGGTACCGTTAGTTTTGGAGCTAAACAAATTTTCCAATTTCCCTTCTAGGGAATCACCGAAGACTCTTAAGTACCGAGATTGAGGAAAATAGCTCCAGTGCTTTAGGTTGTAGGGAGAGGTACAGACATAGTGAAACATGTTTCTTGTGTACTAAATTTTCCTTAAAATTTGTATAGTAAAATTTGATATGTAAACTGTTAGTATTTAATGATAGACATTTTTAAACTTAATATCAAAATTTAATTGTGTATCCGTTTTCAAGATATATGTATGTATTGAATTTTCAAAAAAAAATGTATTATTTTTTTAAAAATCCAAAAACAAATTTTCCGAAAATTTTTATAAATTATATTTTTTTTAAATGCAAAGAAGGTTTTGTATAAAAATTTTGGTTAAGGTCGTTAGAGCGGTTGATGAGAAATTCGAAAATAAACAAAAAGGTTCTATGACAGGTACCGTTAATAACATCGTTTCCAATATTTGTTTTTTTTTACCAAAATGTAGTCCATGTCCATAATAACACACTTATTTTTTTTTAAATCATTAGAGCCAAAATGCTAAATTTAATAATAAAATATTTTCTTTTTTAATACTAGCTTTTTATCTTATCCTACTCTCCACTGTAAAATCGTGCGCTAATTTCAGCGCCACCACCAGGATAGCGTTGGCATTACAAATTCACGCTCCATGACAATACAATATGTTATATATACAAAGATATTATTAACATTCTAAAATTTAGCAGAGACAAACCTAACAAGTATGTTACATAAAATATTCTTTTTGTTTACTACTTGTTTAGTATCTTATCCTACGCTCCACTGTAAAATCGTACGCTAATTTCAGCGGATAGCTTTGGTACCACAAAATTAGGCTCCATGATAATACTATAGGTTATAATATACAAAGATACAATCGCTAAGCTTAAAGCCAAAATTTAGCCAAGCTAAAATTATGTCAAACATTTTAGCCAAGAGGAACGCTGCTTCAGCTTAAAAATCCAATTTTCTCTTCGAACTGTACATAACTTATCTGTCGAAAATTTAGCGCACGAAATAATTGTCTGGCACATTTATTCTCGAGCTAAATTTCAATTGTAAATGGAAGAATATTTGGTAACGGAAATCTTACTTGATTTTACACAGTAAAAATCACTAATTCATAATTCTTTAAAAATCACACTTTAGAACAGTGCCTTTTAAATCTTCGAAAAAATGTCATTTCGAGAACATCTGTTTTATGTGATATATTCTCCACAAGGTTCTTAGGTCAAAATGAAGCTTAGATTTTAGCTGATGTTTGGAGAAAAATGTTGGAGATACATTTTAGCGCGATCTGCGTACTAGGATTAAGGTGCGACCCAATCGTTCCTCTTAATGATAGCAATATAGATTTTATATGCAAAGATAGATATATATCTTACTGTGTATAGCCATTCGAAATAAATAAATAAAGAAATAAAATTTAAGCAATAAATTTAAGGAACATAAAACAGAGCGTCATTGTTTTTGTTTTTCAACTTTCAATCTTTCGGTGAGCAATCGCCTTAACAATACCCGTGTTTTTTTTGGTAAAGTTATTTGTAGTACAGTAGGATTTTATATGAAAATCAAATACAACATCCGCAGTATAGGATCACTGCCGATACTCGAATAAACGTCAAATCTCTATGCGCAGCAAGATTTCACTTCTCCTTTTATCGGCAGTAATCCTAACCCAAGTAACATCGTTGGAGCTATATGTTATTTAAATGTTCTTAAATTACTCTGAGAGAGTTAAATGCAAGGCTTTAGCTCTATTTCAAAACAGATTGCAGCTCTTGGTTAACGAATATAAAAATCTAGCTCTATAATGGAGTTTCTTAACAATCTTTAGCTTCGTTACGTTTAAAAGCTTTCTGCTCGATAAATATGCTCCATAATAATGTTTTTATCAGCTGTCGGAAAGCATCTAAGCATTTTGATACTTAACTCTTTAAAATAGCTCTTTTACAGCAAAGAACTTATTGAAGTGTTATTTAAGAGCTGCAAGCTATATATTCATGAATGTTTAAGAAAATAACGAATATCTAAGAATTTTTATTAAAAAGTAAAAGAAAACTATTAACAGTGATGTGGTAACTGAATTTTTAAAAGAATCATGAAAAACACAGAAGCTTTATTCAAAAAAGTGCACGAGCAAAATAAATATTTTTTTCTCAAGTTCGAAATTAAAATTAAAAAAAATTTACTATCCACTTAAAACAAATTATTTTAGAAGGGCGTTATAATATTTCGAAGTACAATATCAACATTTCTGATAAAAATCTTAGAAATCACCCCACATTGTATGTATTATGGCTTTTAATTATTACCCTTACTCATTATTCTATCTAAATAAATTTTGATGCTAAGATGATTTACTAATACAAATAATAATTTCTCTTCGTGTAAATATATAGTTTATAACTCCACGTAAAAGCACGCGGCTCTATGGCAGTTTTAAAGTGTATATTAAAGCTTTCAGCTGACAAAACATACTTACAAGCACTCTTAAGGAGCTAAAAAGTGCTCTCAAACTCAATGAATTAGCTGGAAGTGGGCTCCATGTTTGCTTTAAAGGCGCATCTAGAGCGTGTTTTTGAATAAACGAGCTCTAAGATTAGCTCTGAAATCGCGTTTCAAGCATTAATACAGCTAAAAATGTTTCTTGGGAATGTGGATGTTGTATTTGTTATTCATATAAAATCCTACTGTACTACGGATAACTTTTCCAAAAAAACACGGCTAATATAACGTTGTACGCTTCAATACCAAACCGATAGGACCACCACATGGCGATCCTGTCAAATGTTTTTTTTTAAATACGCTCGTCTTCAATGGCACTCCTGTTGTAAGCTGGATAGATAGAGCCAATTTGCTTGCAGCACAGTTTGCTGTTAATTCGACGCTACCATAGAGCGACATGACTCCTCCTGTATTTGAGAGCGTAAACGATTTTTTGGGACGAATCTTCTTTCGCACTCGTGCAGTTGCTAGAGTACTAAAAGATCTTCACACTCGCAAATCCGCTGTCCCGGATAGTACTCCTGCTATTGTTTTGAAGAGGTGTTCTTCAACGCTGGCAAAACCACTGCATAGGCTTTTCCATCGCTCCTACTCTACAGGTCTTTTTCCGAGTAGATTGGAAAACAACATTTGTTCAGCCTGTCCCTAAAAAAGGATAATCCTCCTCCCCCTCTTACTATTGTCCAATTGCACTTACGTTCCTTCTTTCCAAGGTCATGCAAACGCTGATCAGTTCTCAGCTTAAGAAATATATTGAGGAACGAAAGCTTATTAATGACCGGCAGTATGGGTTTCGTAGCAATAGTAGGTCCACTGGTGATCTGCTGGTATATCTCACCGAACAGTGGAACAAATCTTTACATCGTTTTAGGAAAAGTAAGATTATTGCACTTGATAATTCAAAGGCATTTGATATAGGTTAGCATAAAACTATCTTATCGAGAATGCGTGCATTTGGTATCGATGAATCTCTTTTTCGTTGGATTAGAAATTACCTTTCGGCGCTTTCACTAGTATTGGACGGTTTCAAATCTCATATCCTCAAAGTAAACGCTGGTGTGCCCCAGGGCTCCGTTTTGTCTCCGACACTTTTCCCAATGTTCATAAATGATCTTTTGTCTGAAACTTCTAATCCACTAAATTGTTTCGATGACGACAGTTTTTATATTCGTTTTTGGATTCATATCCTTGTTCTTCGTATGTGGATCTGGAACGGCATTGTATGAGAAGCTCATTAAATTCTGATCTTGACAGCATTTTCCACTGCACCATTGTCAATGCTGCTTACTGTCGTTAAAGCATAACCCTCCCTCAATGCCACTTTTTATGTGTATAAAAAAAATAAAAAAAACGAAAAAGGTGCTCATAAGCCTTAATCATCTTGAAAAACTTCAAAATTGTCATACTACCTTTAACAAAACTCAAATAAATCATAAATAAATTTCTATAGCTCAACAATTGCTTATTCATACATAATATGCTTCTTATAAAGTTAAGATAAACATAAATAAGCTGTTTTTACTATCATAACATTTCGGCCGTTTATAAGAAAATGTCATAAATTCACCACTGGATTTTATATTCACACAAACATTCTTGGTTTGAGCCAACAAATAATTGAATTAAATAAAATTTTTGTCTATATATGTATTTACCTAGATGCAAGCAATAAAAACAATTCATTTAAAAGTCACCTCCTTTAAAAAGATTTTTCTTGAAAACCGTTGTAAATTCCGATGAAGAATATTCCATGAATAACTTTTTCTTATTGCTATATTATAGTTTAAATGAAAATTAATCAATCAATATGCAAATCAACGTTAGTTTTGATTTGTTTTGTTTATTTATAGTTAAGTTATTTAATAAACACTTATGCATGTTAAACATTGATACAGTTTCATCGTCATCTTTTTTTTTACTAACTTTAAAGGCAACTTTCAGTTTATTCATCCTTATAACCACATTCAATGAATAACGAAAACGCTGTTTCTTCTCACAACACAACTAGTTGGTTTAATAGCTAAAGCACAGTAGCATGGAAAATATTTATCTACTTCGCGTGTCGTTTGAACTACTTTGATATTGACTGTAACATAAAAAACCTCATTAAAAACGGACTTTTCCATATGGCACAATGCTATAAACGTCTTTTATAGGCATTTTAAGCCCTTTATGGGGTATTCTTAAGTATAAAGTTAGCTCCGTTTACTTTGGCTTTTTATGAAAGCATTTATAATGTGTCTTTAAAAGAAAAAAATAGTCCTTTAAAATTTAGACAACCCAGCGAAATCATGGCCAATTCAAGTGGGCTCTCAAGAATGTTTTGTTTACTTGAGATATCTGTTACACCGTTGTCCGTGGTGAGAACTGATTTTTCCATATATTTAAAAAGTCGGAAGTACTTATTATGACAAACTCTTTCTTTTCTTAAATGGTTTTATGCTGCAATGGATATATACAGTAGATTAACAATAGATAAATATAATTATTTATGCATCTGTTTCAAAAATACTATATGTAGATGAAAAAGTACATACAATCCTCAAACAAACAAATCGTGCAATGCTGTTGCTGTTTAAACTTGCGACTTGAGGGTACTATAAGTCAAGATAAGCATTCGTAAAATAAATCGAACTGGAGATTTTGATCAAAGTTGAAATTAGGATATTAGCGAAGACGAAAAAATTTAGTCTCTCAATTTTGTCTCACAAGTATGTTCGTTTGACTACAGCCTAAACGGCTGGACGATGTTTTTTTTAACCATTTTACAACCATTTTTTTTTTTGATTTTCTTAAAAATTGTACAACCGATCTTGATAAGTTTTTGTTTGCTAAAACTCAAAAGTTTGGATAAAAAAGTTTGTATTAAAATTTTACAATTTTTTTTTAGATTTTTAAAAGAATTTTCAAAATTTTTGTTTCAAAATTCAATATTTCTAAAAATAACCGTACCCACCATACAAAATAAAAAAAAATGTGTTCGAAAATCACATTTTTTTCGAAAACAACGGCTTTAATTTTAATAACATTTTTTTTATTCGTTTAATTTTTACGATACATAATAATCAATAAAAAAAAAACAAATTTTAAATTAAGACATTGCTGACTGTACCTACCGTAGAACCATTCTTTTGAATTTGGGATTCTGAATTAGGTTCTGAATTAATTTTTTTTAACTCATAATTCACTAAGAAGCTGTGATGGTTGTGTGCTTGCGATTATAAGCGCGATGGTTGTGTGCTCGCCTGACAACCTCATGATGACAGGTTCGATCCCTGCCGTCGTCTATGTCGCTTTAATTCCATTAAAAACCTTCTAAAAATTGTCATCAATGGGTTGCTGGTTTACTCATTACATGTTGTTCAGGCAAAACACTAACAACATGTAATTGAGTTAAACTAGTATGCCCAACAAGGATGAACACGAATAAAATAATGTGAATTGTAAGCGACATAGAAATAAGACACGGCATTCTCCGCTTTAGTTCAGCCGCCATCCCTGGAGATAAAATATCTGAGACAACAACCTTCAGTCTCAGAACATCGTGCCACGCATCTTTCCTATCCTTCTTTCTCTTCTTAACTTCACGCCCACGCTGTGTTCAAACATTTAAAGGGTAATCATAATCCCTTGAGCGCGAGTAGATTATAAAAAAAAAAAAAAAAAAAAAAATAAGTCACCAACTGTGTGGTTTTCCGTTTATAAATTAAAGATGTATTATTTAATATAATTCAGTATACGTACAAGCGTACAAGATAAATAAAATGCAGGACTGGGTCGCACGAACTTGCTCCTATGTAAAAGACTAAAAATTTCAAAAATGAATGTTATTAGAGAAACTGTTCATAAGCATAAAATTCATTTTTTATAGGACTAAAAAAACTTCTTTAGTAGATAAAGGTAAGAATAGGATGCCATGTGATTCAAGCAAATATAGATTTATGCAAGAACAACAATTATAAGTCTTTGTAGTGGTTTCTTAAAAAATAAGGTTTTATATAAGAAAATTTTAAAACATTTTTAAGAAAAAATGTTGGTACGCCAATTTGAAGTTTTTATTATTGTATGAATAAAAATTAAATTTACAAAAAAAGTACTGAGCCGTTTTCGAGATATTGAATTTTCAAAAAACAAAAAATTGATTTTTTTTTTCAAAATTCAAAAAAATATTTTTCTTAAAGTTTTTAAATGCAATGTTTTCTAAACTTTTTAGTAGCTTCCCTCTACGAAATTTCATTAAAATCCGTTGCGCTAATAATGAGAAATTCAAAATTTTAAAAAAATCGTTCTATCGTAGGTACAGTCAGTAATATCTTGTTTTCAAAATTTTTTTATTAAATTACAGATATTAAAAAATAATAGAAAGAAAAAAATGTAAGCAAAATTCTCGGAACCGTTTTCGAGAAAAATACGATTTTCGAAAACCATTTTTTAACATTTGTATGGAGGGTACCGTTATTTTTAGGTAAAATGAATGTAATGTTAACTTTGATCAAAATACCGAGTTCGTAAAAAAAATCGATCTCTAGGTTTGATCAAAGTTGACAGTGCGATGTTAGCGAAGACGAAAAAAGTTGGTCTTGCAATTCTATCTGTCTGTCTGTTCGACTACAGCGTAAACTGTTCGGCCGATTTTCTTTAAACTTGGTAGATAGCATTTTAAAATTTTTCCCCATATATTTTTAGGATCCGTTTAGGCTGTAGTCGAAAAGACAGAATTGCGGGACCCACTTTTTTCACCTTCGCTATCATTGTTATTGTCAACTTTGATCAAAATCTCGAGTTCGGTTTTTTTTACTAATGAATAACTTGTCTTATTCAATTCAATTCAATTCAACTTTATTAAGACATTTTGAAAACAGTAAAGTTGTTTAATCTTACGTCTAAATACAGCAGCCGACTTTAAGAGATATGTGTAGCTTAAATATTTTTGAAGATAAATAGATTTATATATATATTTGAAAATAATAATAAGAATTTAACTAATAAGTAAATCATGTTTTCAATGCGTACACTTGCTACCAGCCTACTATCGAGCTTAGCTTCTAATGAGCACTTAAAACTAATTTTATAAAAATACTAGCGTACCCGTGCGGGAACTCCCGCAAGCAAAAATTTTTTTTTCAACTGAAGTTTTTCAAAATAAATCATGTACATAGATTCGCTCAGGTTTTCTTGCATTGGAAATCTTGTGTAAACGGAAATCTTGTGTGAAGTACGGAATGTTGTTTTTGGGCGTTTATTTTACTTCTGTGTGTCATCGTTGAACAGCTCTATTTGAAAAAGACGACTTAATAAAAATAAAAATAAAAGTACTTCAATTATTGTTTTAATTTTTTTTTTATTTGAGAATACAATATCCCAATTTTTTTTTCATGCAGTCTTGAAAATGACATCGGATAAATGGCGACCCCCATTGCGCATACACTGATGAAGTCGATTTTTGAAATTTTGAATTTTGATTTTTGCAGCATATCAATCGGTATGTTGGCAATGGCAAATGCATTTTGACGGGCAACAAAATCGCGTTCAGTTAATTCTTGCACAACAGCCAATTTATAGGGATGCAATTGAAGGTCTTCATGGAGAATTCGTCGAATAGTGCTGTCAGAAATTCCCATAGCAGCTGCGTGTTTGCGAGCCGAACGCCGGGGAGAACGCACAACTGACTGCCTCACTCTTTCGATATTTTCCGGAGGTCTGATGTCCGTTGAAGTCCATTTCTGGGTTTAGCGACACTTCCACACTCCCGAAATGAGTTAACTCACGCCAGAATCGAATTACGGCCAGGAACGAGTCTGTGAGGAGGAATTTCAAAGCGAGCGCGGAAGGCACGTTGCGTAGCAACAAGTGAGCGACCTTTAGAAAAGAAGCTCTCGACTGCGAAGGCCCGCTGCTTTCTAGACCAGAGCATGATGGCAACTGACTGGAGAGAGAAACAAACTTGGGAACTTCCCCTGCAGATGCGCCCCCTCTCGCCCCTCTAACCGCCGAAATCACCGCGCGGGAATTTTTTCAAATAAGTAAGTTTCTCTGGCGCACCCTGTACTACATTTCAGTGAAATATGAAGATAGAAGTAGAGATAAATAATTTTGGGGAGTTTCGACCACCCAATGCCCCTCCCCTGATAATAGAAAAAAGTAGCCTATACAGTAATCCAGACTATAACTTTTTTGTGTATTAAATTTTATCAAGATCCATTCAGTTGTTCAAGCGTTATTGAGTAACAAACATCCATACATCGTAACATTCACATTTATAATATTAGTAGGATAGGATAATTTGTATCTAAGACTTAAGCTAAAAAAAAATAATACAAAACAAAAACTTTACAAAGGGTTTGAATTTCATTTAAAATATACAGGGTGTCCGATAATTCATGTGCCATACTTTAGGATGTGATTCTTGGTCATATTCTAAGAAAAAAATTGTTCCACTTCTGGTACACCCTGACCCGTATTAAGGTCAATTTCTCTGTCAGTACCAATGGTAGGGACCCACAATAACCATTTTTCGGAAATTTTTTTTTTCAACCTTTACCTAGCTTTGACTAAATGAATTTTTTTTTGTATTTTGATTTTTTTGAATCTATCGAACAATTTTTGAGAAAAAAAAATATATATAAAATTTCGGAAAAAATTCCTATGGCAGGTAGCGTTATTTTTGGTCTTAAAAAAAAAAGAAAAAAACGTGTGGGGGAAAAATTAAAAATAATATTTACCAAGTTTAAAGAAAATCGGCCAAGCCGTTTAGGCTGTAGTCGAACAGATAGACAGAATTGCGAGACCCAATTTGTTTGTCTTCGCTATCATCGTAATGTCAACTTTGATCAAAATCTCGAGTTCTATTTTTTTTACGAATGCATAACTTGCCTTATAGTACCTACCTATAAGTCGCAAGTAAAAAAGTCCAAAATTAGGTCCCTACTATTAGTACTGACAGAGAAATTGACCTTAACATGGGTCAGGGTATACCAAAGTTAGCGTTTTTTAAACCGTCAAAAAGTGATTTCAAAGATGAAAATCAGACTTTGCTGTAGAACAATTTTTTTCTTAGAATATGACCAAGAATCACATCCCAAAGTTTGGCACACGAATCACCGGACACCCTGCATATTTTACAGTACGTCCGAAGTAAGACTGAAGGTAAATTCATGAGCATTGATAGACAAGCAAAGTTGTTTGAGAAGAGAAATGCAACTATTTTTTTGGTCAACTATTTCATTTAAGCATTGATGCTAGATAAAGCGATAGAACAATGAAAGGCAGGAAATGGTATGAAGGATACATTTATAACACGAGAAGTAGGTATCTAAAGAATATAACGGTTGATGCCTACGTCTTACATGCTATATGAAATTGTTTATTGAGCTAATAAATATCGGATTTGATAGTATTTGTAATCTATATTTGTGTCCACGTCTACACTTGGGTTCTTATAATATTTTCTTAAAGGAATGACATCATGTACAGGATTGAGGTCAAAGAGTTCTATCAAACTTAAGATTAGTTAAGGGTTATTTGTTGGATTTAATATGTGAAAAATAACCTTTTTCGGGTTTGATATGAGCGAATATAAACGTGTTTTTTTCATCGATCGAAAAAAATATATACGGGAATTTAAATACAGTCAAAATCGGTTGTAACGAACTCGACAGGATTGAACAATTTGTTCGTTATATCCGGTGTTTCGTTATAACCGATTTTCCATTTTTTGTACTTTATTAAAGTTTCTTCGGCCGTTGAACCACTTGAGCAAAGCATCATATATGTCGGGATGGTGACTGTCAAATATAAACTAACAATGCCATATGCGAAGAATTTTAAATTCGGTGTCAAAATTAAATTAGCGTTGCCTACAATTTTAAAATCCTTAGGCTCCAACACAATGAATGAGATAAGAAAAAAGAGATGTGAGTGAATATGCATATGAATAATTCTTGTTGCATTCTTTTTCCTGGCAAAATTTAGTGGAGACATTTTGTACAGCAATGCACAAAAGTATGAATTTTGCACGGAACTGCTCGGAAAAATATACAAGACAAAATTTGTCCCAGGAAAAAAAAATTATGGGAGACAAAATTTTTCCCGATCTGCGTACTAGGCTTAATGGCTTATGGGGGAGAGTACGATAACTTAGGCGCCAAAAATTGATAACGGATTTTTGTAGAAGGGTCAAATACAAGCGTTTTTTACTATGGGACGGGGGGGTCTATCTCGCCCCGTTTAGGAGGTAGGGGCGATTTTAGCAAAAATGACTTAAATTGAAAAAAAAATATTAAAAAACAACGGCAACACTTACAATAAAATACTATACCGGTTTTGAAAGCCAGAAGTCTGTTCTATAATCGTAAATTTAAATTAAATTATTTATGTCAATAGTTTTTGAAAAATTTGCATGCAAACTCAAAATGTTGTTAAAAAAAATGAAAAAAAAAAAGTTTAGACCAATTTTTTTCAAAATTGTAAAATGAACAGCTTAATTGGCTTCTTGTCGTCAATGCTACTATTAATTCTGAATCGAACACAAAAAACCGAATGGTTTTGTCCCTTCTAGTTTTTGAGAAAATCGAAAATTACTAAAACTACTTTTTATGAAATTTTTGATTTTTGGTATTTAACTACGGTGATTTCATTTTGAGGATTAATGTTAATGTGGTTCATTTGTAGGTAAAGTACAGCAAATCATTTAGGGTTACCAAGAATGCACCAGAGGAGGTAGAATTGCATGGCATTTCGCGTCTCAGTCAGTCAGTTTGTAAGTAAGTCAGGTGTTGCTTAAAAATAGTCAAGTCAATTTTTCAATGTTCAATGTATTAAAACCGTGTTTACAGGCATTTTGATCACAAAAAAAAATAATAGCAAGCACCTCCCGAATCTCTAGCTAATATTGAGGCCCATGGAAAAATGTGCCGATAGATGGGTTTATTGCTCTGAGATTAACTTTTATATGGATTGCACCAGAGAAACTTTTAAATCATTAGTTTTAAGCAAAATTTAAGTAACGTTATTTATTAAAATAAAAGATTAACTATGTAAATCATTTAAATGTAATTTGAATTTTATATACCCACTTACAAATTTGTAACTATATATTTATTTATGTATCTTAGTCTGTAAGAGTATAATATGCTCTGGTTGATGAATAAATAATAATAATAATATTGTATTCTTACAATTTTTGTCACCTTTTTGAGTTGGAGTTGAAGGGAGTTGACGCTTTAGTTGGAATTAGACCAATTTCTTCTAAGAACGCGATGCTTTTGAAATATTAAAAAGTTATTTAATTTAGGATGAAGTAGTGGATGCTTAGTCGCCATTCTTTATTCCAAGAAAAAAATACTTCACTCTTACAAAGGTTGAATAACGAATGACCTTGATAAACAATAACCTGTACCATATTAGCATTAAAAACAAACAATAAACATACATATTAATTAAGGAATTATATAAATTTGCTGCATTCGTACAGTAGTACCTAGGTAATGTGAATTTTTCATAATGTATTAAATTTTCATGTCTGAACATTTTAAATGTGCAACTTTGGGCTACGTACATACATATATTTAGTAGACATTGGATATAGACCATAGGGTAAATTCAAAGTTTCTTTAAATCCAGATTCTGCAAATGCAAAAGAAACCTTGCATACACCCAACCTCGCACCTACCCCAAATCCTATAGTGTGCCCAGGCAGGGGGGTTGCATACATATCTCACTGTTTATACGCCGTAATGCGTAAGCAAGCAAAAAAAGCAAATATCCCATAAAAAAGTAGTTTTCGTTATTTTCAATTTTCTCAAAAACTAGACGACATAAAATCATCTAGTTTTCAGTTTTTGAATAAGAATATATTAGAGCAACGAATTTTAGGAAAAATAATAATATATAACTTTGCAGTTTTGAAAAATTAAACTTTAAACTTTTTTTTTATGTTTTTTTTCACCAAAATTTGAGTTTAAAACTCGTTTTTTTAAAAACTGTGCATAGATTCTACTTGATTTAAAAATTATCTAATAGATCAGAGTATTGGCTTTAAAAAAAGGTATAATACTTAATTGTAAGTATTACCGTTATTTTTTAACATTTTTGTTTCCATTTTAGTACCTTTTTTATAAAATTGCCCCTCCCGCCCAAACGGGGGGAGATAGACCCCCCCCTCCCATAGTAAAAAATGCTTGTATTGAACTGTTCTACAAAAAACCGTTATAATTTCTTGGCGCCTAAGTTATCGTACTCTTGCCGGCTTATGTTTCATTTTACTATATATTTACCATATGTTTCATTTTACCAACCAAACAGAATTTACGCTCCAGGCCTAAGAAACTGCGGATCGATTTTATAACAACGAAAAGGTGACAGTGAATCAAGACTCCCTCTCGTTTTGTGTTTTTTTCACATTACCAATCGGACATAATTAGGCCCCAGTTATAGCTTTCATTGAAATGCATCATTGGAACAAATCAGTGGAATGCTGACTTCATTTTTTTGACAAACCAGTTATAGCATTCTGTAAAAGATCTTGTCAGTGGCTGATTACGACCAATTCTATGCATTTGAGGTTAGAGTTGATCACTGAAAGGAGAACTGACATTTGAGAATAGAAAGAGAATCGAACACATTGAGTGGAATGATTGTGTTCTATCTTAAAGAAACGAAAATCAGCTATTCATTGAGATCAGTGAAATAATAAAAGTGAATTTAAAAGAAAGTTCAAATCAGAATTTTGTATTTTATAGAGTGTACAAATTCTACTACTCTACTAACTACTACTACTCTACTTCTACTAATCGAAATCTGAAACATTTTTCTGATGGCTGGTTATAGCTACCAATAATTTTACGTCAGAAAACAAACAACAAACAACATTCGGAACAGAAAAAAATCGGAACACAAAAAAAAAACGAAATGGAATATATTTTGAGTTTTTGCAATCAGCTGTTCAGAAAAATTAAATTCCATCAGAAAAAATATTTAAATCCATTTTCTGAGTAAATTTAGCAACAAAATGTTGTAATTCTTTTTGTAAAAATTAGTCCAAGCAAGTATTCGTCTAATTGCATTTAAATTTTACTCAAAATCAAGTTGTAATATGGTCAAATTTGGAAGACAAAATTTTTTCTGATGGACTTTTCTGATGAGCTATAACTGGCCCCTTATACAAACTTTTGTCTGTCGTTTTGAATTGGATTTTAATGTCAACATCTGACAAATTTAAGCGAAGATAAAAATTAACTAAGAAACGGCTAGTATTGGATTAGTGTCCTTTCACGATTTATGATGTGCGCCCAGCTTAGCAATCATGTGCGTTAAAAAAGCGCCATGTGTACATCATAAAAAGCGCTATCTGTTCGTCAAAGAAGCGGTATATGTGCGTCAAAAATAGCGCCATCCATTTTGCTCAACTTTGGTAACAAACAAGTTATGCATGATTTTCTTGATTTTCTCAATAAATTCAAGAAATCGGCAGACAGACCAAACTGGTCATTCCAAAACTATTTTGCATCATTTGTATAATTGAAACAGTTTTGAGTTCCAATTTAAACTTCCTAACTTATTTTGCAAATCATTTACAATTCGAAGAATTATTTAAAAAAATGTATTTGGAAGTGGTTTTGACATCTTGCAATTTACAAGACTATACTAAAACTACTTTAAATTGATTTTTTTTATGTTTCCGAAAAGCACTGAAAGGAATCTAAGAGGCTTCGCTTTTGGGAAAAGAAGTTTTACTTCTAGCGCGCGTACGTCAGTACACACACTTTTTTTTTATTTTTAAGTTGGATTCTTCGAAATTCTTCTTAATTTTATGTCGGTCTTTGAATATGGTAGATTTTTAAGCCGATACCTGCCAAACTTTTATTGGAATCACCAGCTTCCAGCCGTAAAATTATTGCAGATTTTTCTTCAATAGTAAAAACTACTTTTTAAACTCATTTTGAAAAAAAACTAACATCTTTAGGGGCCAGTTATAGCTATCATTGAAATGAATCATTGAAAATTTTTGTTCCTATTTTTAATACGAATACACAAACTGCAATGGATTTAATTGGTTCCAAAATGAAGGTAATGAGTAGTAGAATTTTTGTACTCTATAAAATACAAAATCCTGATCTAAACTTTCCTTTAAATCCACTTTTATTATTTGACTGATAGAAATCAATTTCAATGAACAGCGGATTTTTGTTTCTTTAATATGGAACACAAACATTCCACTGAATGTGTTCGATTCTCTGTCTATTCTAAAATGTCAGTTTTCCTTTTAATGATCAACTCTTACCTCAAATTCATAGAATTGGTTGTAATCAGCCACTGACAGGATCTTTCAGTGAAACCAATTTTTCAATGACTGCTATAACTGGCTTGTCAAAAGAATAAAGTCAGCATTCCACTGATTTGTTCCAATGATGCATTTCAATGAAAGCCATAACTGGGGCCTTAACCTTTCTTTATATAAAATATGACTATCTCAGTTCCTCTCAGAAACAGAATGCGAAATGCGCGTATAAAAAAAAAAAAAAAAACAAAAAAAAAAAACAGAAAAAGGGAAATCCCCATAATTTATTATTTAAAATGCACGAAATTTCCAATGTCTACTCATTTTTTTCTAATATTCGTTATAAACGATATATTTTTCAATTTTCAATTTAAAACTGTTCGTTATAAGCGATAGTTCGTTATAGTCGATATCGTTAAAACCGATATTTGGTTAGTACAATTTGCATGAATAGTGTTGGGCATAATCGAATGATTTACAGAATCAAGATATTAGTATTCGAATGATTTAAAGAATCGAATGATCATTCGAATGATCTTCGAAACAATATCCTAGTAAAAAAAGTAGGAAACAAACACTCCATTTCAAGGTAAAAAAAAGCAAAACCAAAAAATCATAACATAATGGTTCTTGCTTCTCGTCTTTCCTCTACAATTCCATATTTAACCCTCAACGATGCATCGAGTGCGAAAATTAATTTTAATATAAACCCAAAGTTGTTGAATACACGCACGAGATACACAAATAACCAACTTCTCGAGTTCTCGATTTTGTGTGTTTTCTTTTCTGTGCTTTCGTTCAATATTCGCTTCTCGGTCTCGAATAGACACTCGAGCTCGAGTCCTCGTTTCGCTTAGAGTAAGTAGATGTGAGAAATCATTCGAACGATTTGAGTATTCGAATGATTTGTGTGAAGAATCGAGATATCTCGAGATTTTGTCTGAATCGATTATATCATTCGAATGCGCCCACCGCTAGCATGAACCTTGGTCGGAACTTAGAGATTAGTTCGCAATAACCGATATTTCGTTATAACCGATTTTGACTGTATTTAGAACTTCGAAGAAAAGAAGAGTGTAGAGTTGAATTTTGAAATTTTTCCAAATATATCTAAATGTTTATATGAACATTTTAGGATTTTGGCAAGTTAGCATTCGTAAAAAAAATCCAATTCTAGATTTGATCAAAGTTAACATTGCGACATTGCGATGTTAACGAAGACGAAAAAAAGTGGGTCTCGTAATTCTGTCTGTCTGTTTGTTTGACTAAAGCGTAAAAGTTTCGGCCTATTTTCTTTAAACTTGGTAGATACATATCATTTTTTTTTTTGTGAGTGAGGCGGAAGCATTTCGCTCGCTAAGATCGGAATCAGCATACGCTCATCTTCCATCATACTTTTTTGGAAATCCGTCTCAAATAGTAAGAGACATGTTTTCTAAATATTTGTTTGCTTGGGTATGTTTAAAAACTTTGATATAAAAAATAATTTCAAGCTTACCTGTCTAACAGCTCCTTGCATTTCTCCAGGGACACTTGCTGTATAGACTAAATGCCTGGCAATCAGCACATAAAATATACCAATTATTATCAATGGAACAGCGTAGTAGACCAAAAACCTCAAGAGTACCATTAGTTTTGCATAACCAGGTCCCCATTCATCCGGAAATGGATAGCACAAAGAAAACGATTTGTTGCTATTAATGTTGACTCTCTGCAGAAAAACAGAATAATTACACTTATATTTGTATACCTTACAAGAGAATTTCATTTATTTCTTCAATAAATCCACAGGTAAGACGGTAGTATTTCAGGTGGTCGGATTTATTTATTTGCTCTTTGTATTTGCAGTACACTTACTTTAACACTTGTGCTTATTAAAGCTGGCAAGCCACATAATATAGCCAGAATCCAAATGGAAAAAGCAATTGCTATGGTCATCCGAGTGGCACGTTTCCCCCCACCTTAATAAACCACACAAAATAAATACAAGGATCAAAGTGTGCATGCAATAAAATTTGATAATGACAGTTGTAAAAGTTTTACCGTGGGCATGAAATTTCCTCAAAGGATCCACTATAGCAAAGTACCGATCCCCAGATAGAGCAGTCAATGTGAAGACAGACACCCCAATTGATACATCTTTAGTAAACTCGGATAGGGTACAAAGGAAGCTTCCCCATGGCCAGGAGTCAACTGTGTACACTGTCGATGTAAGTGGGACTGTTGTCACAATGACCAGCAAGTCAGCCAGTGCCAATGAAAGTATGTAGCTGTGAAATAAAAGAGAATACTAGAATTGAAAATCAAAACCCTTATTTAATTAAAAAAAAAAAGACTGTGGTAGGTTATGAAGAATTTATTATAGAGTATATTAAAGTTACCAGAACTTTGCTGCCGGATTACCATGCTCATTACCTGATGTTTAAGATTGATTAAGCGTTTTTAAGAAGACAGATAAAATTGCAAAAGGAGTATTTTTTTTAGACTCTGTATAACGAAAGGGTGGAAACAGTGAACAGGAGGTACAGTGGTGTGAACCGATGTAATTGAATGTTTACATAATTAAAAAGGAAAAGAAATATAATATTATTCTAAATAAATTTAACATCAACACAATATTGTTTTTTTTTGCCACATTTTGTAAAAAAAGCCAAATAAGTTGGAATATCCAAAACCAATTATAAAAAAAAAAACAGACAAAAAAGTCCCAAAGACATGTGGCCGGAAAACCCAGCGGGAAGCGGAAAATTGTAGGTACCCTCCGTTTTTGCTAACACGCACACAGAAATGGTTGAGAGTCTCTATTCGGGCTGTGATGGCTTCCAAATTATTTATTTCATTTTTATTTTTCAAAGTTTTTATCGTTGATCAAACGTTGACTAAACGGAAAATTCGTTGCAAAATATAGTACATATGTAGACATACATACATATATTATCGGATTAACGACTTTTCGTTGAACAATTCGAGTTCATCATCGGCTGAATTTGAATTACCAATGGGGTAAATATGTGTACTCGCATATTATATAACACAAGATTTACATACGATTTCCTTTTTACTTGCGATATACATAGGTACATAGGAAAAAAATCGGCCTCGAGATTTTGATCAAAGTTTACATTACGATAATAGAGAACATGAAAAAAGTGAGTTCAGCAATTCCGTCTATCTTTCTGCATGTCTAACTCGACCTAAAGACTAAGGGCCATTTGCTGATACGAAACTTAAATATTTATGTTCAACTTAAGCGCTTATGTTCTGCTTTTTCCTCTACTTAAACTGTCACATAAGAGTTTATGTGGAACATAAGTATTTATGTTCCGTATCAGCAAATGGGCCTAAGTCCCCTATTATACGTTGCCTCATGAGACATGTCTCATTTTTGACTTTCCTTTTAAATTTGTATCCCTTGAGGCAAAAGCTCTATTACACGTTGAATAGACTCATGTCTCAAATTTGACAGTTGGTCGTTTTTTTTTTTAATGCACAACACAACATAAAGCGAATATGAGAAAAAGTAACGTCAAAATGAGACTACTAAAAATCAGCCCGGTACTCACCGGGAATATTTTTTTGCATCTCATTTCCTCATATCTGCTTTCTTTTTCGCACTTATGTGAGCCTCGTCTCGTGAGACATCGTGTAGGGGACAATGATAGTTTCTGCAAAAAACTAAGTAAACAGACCTGTTTTGATGCTAGCACGATACTAAAATAAAATGTACGACTCGATCGGACGAACTTGCTCCTATGTAAGTAATAGACTAGGAATGTTGAAATAGAATATTATTAGAGAAAACTGTTCATAAGGATAAAATTCGTTTTTTAAACTCGTTAAGTAGTAAGAAATAGAAACAGAATGTTATGCAAATATAAATTTATGCAAGAACAAACATTATTATTATTAGTTGTAGTCTACAACATTTTTAAAACAATTTTAAGAAAAAAATTAGTACGCCTATTTAAAGTTTTTATTATAAAACGAATAAAACTTAAATTTCAAAAAAAAAAATATTGAGCCGTTTTCGAGGCATCGAATTTTCAAAAAAAAATTTAAAGATAGTGGTTCTAAAAATTGAATACACCAAGTTTTATTAGTTTAAAATATACAATTTATTGCGTGATGTTAGAACGTCTTACCATAGAATCGATTGAGATTTAAAAAAAAGCCAGTCTATGGATACAAGAAATGGTAAATTACAAGTTTTTCAAGTATGGTGGAAAAAGAAAGAATTAAATAATGACTGAATCAAAATATGTAGCTTTTTTTGGCCTTTAGTCCACAAAAATTGGCGTTTCGTCCGGGTGATCTCACATGGACTCATCAGTTGACTGTGAGGACCTTGTCAATACGCAATTTTTGTTAAATTCAGTTCATCTTACATCGATTTTTTGACAAAAATCCAATGTGAACTATATCCAACCAAGATTAAAATTGTAATCATTAAGGTTGGAAGTTTTTGCCCGTGGCCTGGCATTGATTCTATATGAGGGTTTTTATAATACAAATTCTATATACTACTGAAATAAATCAGCCAAG
This sequence comes from Philhelius festivus, assembly GCA_963931855.1. NCBI lineage: Eukaryota > Metazoa > Arthropoda > Insecta > Diptera > Syrphidae > Philhelius > Philhelius festivus. The sequence continues at coordinate 146,553,380 of OZ007554.1, forward strand.
TAGAAGACTTAGCACTATTAATGGACTTGTGGAATTATTGATTCAAAATAGCTTTTTTGGCCTTTAGTCCACAAAAATTGGCGTTTGGTCCGGTGCTAAGTCTTCTACTTGGCTGATTTATTTCAGTAGTATATAGAATTTGTATTATAAAAACCCTCATATATAATGACTGAATCGCCATCTACTGATAATAATTTAACAGTTGGTATAAATTTAATAGTTAAGCATTTAGATTTGTCTTAAACAAAACAAAAATGATTTTTTTTTTTAATTAAAATAATATTTTTCTTAAAGTTTTGAAATGCAATGTTTTTCAGAATTTTTAGGAGCTTTTCTATAAAAAATTTCATTAAAATTCGTTATGCAAATAATGAAAACTTCAAAATTTGAAAAAAAAAAAAAAAAAAAAAATGGTCCTATGGTAGGTAGGGGAAGGTGGCCTAAAATGGCACCCCCTAAGGAAAATGTGTCATATCTCGCAAAAATGTGACAGTTAAACTTAAATGTTATATTTTCTTTTCAAAGCTAAATCAATAACGCTTACATTCTTTTGCTTTACGAGTTTAAAAAGTTTCAAAAAGTATCTAAAGTATTTAATTTTCAAAAACTCATCAAATTCCAACGATCAAAATTGTCCCTTGCAAGTAAACCAACTAGGCAAGTAAACCAAAAACCATTTTCGATTTAATTTAAACTTTATTTTAAACAAAGTAAAATAAACATAAGCAATACTCAACAAAAAAAAATAAAAACAACAATTTATTTAAAACAACTTCATTTAAAACAAAATAAGGAAAAGCAGAAATTATAATAATACACAATTATTACAAGTACTTTTTTTTTAACGGCAGGGCTTTTGTTAATGCCAGGACTGCCTCTCTGTACATCGTTAATATTTTCCAACCATTTTCACTATAAAGAAAATGAAAATGTAAGGGCAAGTATAAAATGACACACTATGCCATTTTAAGCGAGTTTGCCCATTTAGGGTTCTTTTATTTAAGTTTTAATTCCGAACACACTGAAATAGCTATAGGCCAACTAAATTCAGTAAATTTATAAGAAATACTTAATACTTACTTGCATTTACTGTTTTCTCCAAAATTGAATGCTTTTTATAATTTTTTTTGTCAACAAACTTTTTACAACATTTTATTAGTTCTACTTTTGTAGATGGATAGAGACAGTTTGACCTGTAAAATTTCAAACAAAAGCTTGAAGCTGCTAATATTTCGTTTATGTCAGTGATGCTAGATAAACTTAAGAATTGTGTTACCAAAATAATAATTCAATAATTCTGTTCGATTCTACAATTTCTAGGCCATTTTACCTTGGTGGGCCATTTGAGACCATCTTCCCCTACAGTCAGTAATATCTTAATTTCAAAATTTTTTTATTAAATTATAGATCGTAAAAAAAAATGTTATCAAAATTCTAGGCACCGTTTTCGAGAAAAATACGATTTTTAAAAACCATTTTGTAGCATTTGTTTAGGTAAAATAATTTTTTTTACTCACATCTTGTAGTTTATATTGAGAAACTTTTATTTATGAAGATAAAAAAAAATTTAGCATGAAGCTTTCGAAGTTTTGAGTTTTGAAAAAAAATTAATTTATTTTTAAATCCAACATTTTTTTTTGAATATTTGAATACACAATAATATTCAAACTATTGGGAAGCTCTAGCATAAAAAAATGATCAAAATCAGTCTTACACCCGTTTTGAGAAATTCAAAAACAAAAAAATGGTCCCAAGGGGGTACCATTAATAACCATTTTTCGTAAAATTTTCTTTAGCCTTTACCTAGATTTAACTAAATCAATTTTTTTGTATTTCTAAAATTTCGAAAAAAATCGTATGGCAGGTACCGTTATTATTGGTCTTAAAAAAAATAAAAAAATGTGTGGGGGAAAAAAATAAAAATTATATCCACGGCCGAGCCGTTTAGGCCGTAGTCGAAAAGACAGACAGACAGAATTGCGAGACCCATTTTTTTAGTCTTTGCTATCATCGTAATGTCAGCTTTGATCAAAATCTCGAGTTCGATTTTTTTACGAATGCACAGTGGCGTAACTATAGGGTGGCAGGGCTGGCAAAATGCCACGGGCCCCCGACCCAAGAGGCCCCCGACCCAAGAGGGCCGCGGCCCAAGAGGCCACGAGCTCAGAAATAACCTAACATTTTTAACAAAATTTTGTACCTAAGTACTTAAAAATTATAGCTTTCATTGAAATGCATCATTGGAACAAATCAGTGGAATGCTGATTTCATTTTTTTGACAAGCCAGTTATAGCAATCATTGAAAAATTGGTTTCAGTAAAAGATCCTGTCAGTGGTTGATTACAACCAATTCTATGCATTTGAGATTAGAGGAAAACTGACATTTGAGAATAGAAAGAGAATCGAACACATTCAGTGGAATGATTGTGTTCCATATTAAAGAAACGAAAATCCGCTGTTCATTGCAATTGATTTCTATCAGTGAAATAATAAAAGTGGATTTAAAAGTAAGTTTAAATTAGAATTTTGTATTTTATAGAGTAAAAAAATTCTACTACTCATTACCTTCATTTTGTTACCAATTAAAGCCATTGCATTTTGTTTATTCGTCTTAAAATGGGAATGAAAATTTTCAATGATGCATTTCAATGATAGCTATAACTGGCACCTTAGAATCAATCAAAGTGGGGCACAACTAAAGACCATATATAAATTAAAACTAATCATTAAAATTTCAACACATTCAAAACAAAAAGATGTCGATTTTCAGAACGCATCCATTGGTTGCTTCATTTTTTGTCGCGGTACATTGGTGATGCGGGCGAGCTTGTGACGGTCGGGGAATTACCTCATTTTGTTAACGAACTATAGGCTAGAAGCCGGTGACACTGAAAGTCCTGTTATCGCGGATTTGAAAAATGTATATGTAAATCGATAGTTAACAACTATACGAATTAAATCAACTTAGTACGCGTTGACTTAGTAAGCCGAAAATATGTTAAATACAATTTATTATTATAAAGAAGCAAAAATGATTGAATGATAAATTTTAGTTCATTCGATAGGAAATTTCGCGATTTAACAGAAAATTTTGCTGACAAACTTCATTTGGCCGGAAGTGTATAACGTGCCTATTTGAATGGTGTGATAGGGGGTAAAACAAATTTTCTCTTAAATCACGAAAGTTTCTATTGAATGCACTAAAATTCATCGAAAACTGCGGTAAAGTAAAACATTTTTTTTTATAATAATACATTTTATTTAACATATTTTCAGCTTTCTTAATCAACGCGTACCATTAACTATCGATTTACGTACAAATTTTTCACTTTACGTTGCAAATTTTAAATGACACTGATTTATTAAAAAAAAGCTCTAGAATTTGTTAATATTATAATATTATGTATATATACCAAAAAAAAACTTATCTAAATCATTTTCCAGGGAAATTCTCAGTTTTCGGTCCACTTTCAGAGATGAAATAAAAAAGTCTTCGTGTATAAGAGAACTTGCTGATTTATTAATAATAAAGAATCATTTTATGTCGTGCAGCTTTCCTGAAATATGTACTACATTAATGTTATTTGTTACAATTCCTGTGACTACAGCTAGTGCTGAACGATCATTTTCGAAATAAAATTAACAAAAACCTTTTTAAGAAACTCTATGGCACAAGAAAAATTGAAAATTCTATGGCTCGATCTTTAAACTTTGATGTTATAGATACTTTTGCGGAATAGAAAGCTCGGAGAAAAGAATTTTATTAATAAAAAAATCTTATTGAAAGTAAATTGTTATTTCATTATAAATATTGGTATAAACCTAAGCTCTTGAAAATAAAACTTATTAAATATTTAACTAAAATGAACAAAGTATTATTAATAGTTTTGGGTAACTACTTACCTCATTGGTTTATTAAAATTAAATTCTAACATGACTATTTTTACTGGGACGCCGGAGGGCCCCACCCACAAAATTCGCCACGGGCCTCAGATGGTATAGTTACGCCACTGCGAATGCATAACTTGCCTTATATAAAAGGTTTTTCAACAGGGACGCTACAAAAGTAGAGCGACAGGGACAGCAAACGTCGCCATATTTCTTGCCGCTCTTTTGACATTTCTCTTCAGTAAGGTTTGCCATTTTGATGGAAAGAAATTCGGAGTCAGTGGCCTCAACGTTAAGAGCGCTACGTCCAATTTATGGTCGTCATAATCGTCCTAGCAGATCAACAATTGAGCGTCTAGTGGAAAAAATTGAATCCACAGGCACAGTGGCCGCCTCGGTCGTGCGATTTGACGCCGTTTGACTATTTCCTGTGGGGCTACGTCAAGTCTATGGTCTATGCCAACAAGCCAGCGACGATTGATGAACTTCGTACGAATAACGAACGTGAAATTGCAGCAGTATCGGCCGATTTATGCTTGAAAACCGTCGAAAATTGGGTTCAGCGTCTGGACTTCTGCAAGCGTGCCCGTGGTGGCCATGCAAAAGAAATCGAGTTCCATACATAATGGCATATCCAAAACCGTTTTTGCTTTATTTGCTCTTATTGAAAAACCCGATATGTAGTATCAAAAAGTCGCAAGTAATTTACAATTTGTAAAATCGTTGTTTTAACCTAGTTTCATATTCAACCAAAATTTTGCGCAATTAATAAATTAATTAAGTATGAGAACATTATTAGGAATCCATTCTTCCGAATTCAATTCAGCGCCTCTTAAAACATTAAGCATTGAATAGCAATTTTCAACTTTTAATCTATATGGAAACAATTTGAGAAATTCCAATTTTGAGTGTTTGACATTTCTCTAATATTCTTCTTATTTACGGGCATATAATATATTTGCCATCCTCTTAAGGTCCGCTTACACGCGTCTTAATAAGACCCTGATTAGATTAAGACTTTTCATTACGCCATCCATGAAGATGTTTTTGTCGATGAGATCTGTGAGGAGCTTTGTACAATATTGAAACAGAGTCTAATGTCCGTGACACACATCTAGTTTAGCCACAATAGTATGAATACCATAATAATCTCAATACCATGCTACGTGATACACTACATAGTATAGTTTGACGTCCACTCATATTCTGGCAAACAAAAATTTTCCATCTTTCAAATGAAGATATTTAGGATTTGTGATGGCTAATTACATCAAAAATAATGTATTTCCTCTTAAACCGTTGATATTTTCCCTCCAAATATTCAAAATCTTGACGATTTGGTCGCTGCCAAGAACTTTCCGTTTTTCAAATTCGTTGCCATTTTGAAATCACAAATTTGAAAATATTAAAAAATCATAATAAATATCAATATGACAATGAGTTTAAGTAAAACTATTATCCACTTCAGAAAAACGGAGCTGTTTCCGCTAAGGAGAAGACTATACTACGCAAAAAAAACCCTAGTATAGATACTGAGCTCACCATTTTGCTCAGCTGGTATTACCGTAGTAAACCCTGACAGACATATGGTTTATTCCTATACACTGGTGTCTATACTTGTCACAGGCATTAAGTCTTATTTTTGAAGTTAATTCTAAGTTGAAAAACTTTTTCCGAAATAACTTGGGTTCAATTTATTTGCAGGCTTAGCTCAAAGTTACCACCAGAACTAAAAACTCGGCGCAAATATTCTACAACCTGCTATTATTTTTGTCATAAAAAAGGGATATATTTTCAGTCCTGGAGTTAACTCTCTGGAATAACCCAGAGTTAGTAGATATTACAAACAAATTAAATACAAGTAGGTAAAATCAGAAGCAATTTTTTCAGTCTAGAATGTTCAGTCAAAAATTTGAATGCAATTAAGCCTGAAAGTTACATAAGCTATTAACATGTAATTCAAAATAAATTTGTGTATGTACCTAGTCTAGCCATAAATACTGAAACACCCTGTATAACATATTTGGGAGAGCAAATACCGTTCTGTTTTTTACAGCTAAGTGTGGAGCACGTCTTTAACTTGTAAGAATTATTCAGTTTAAGCTTTAATTTCAAGCTGTCAACATGGAATGGGGAGATAAGCAAAACAGAGTTGCAGTAATTGCGTTCCACAAATGTGGATTAGATGCGAAGTCAATTTTGAAAACCTTGTTGGTGCTACAAATAAGCCGTGTTTTTGTGTATCGTACCATCAAAAGATTTGTAGAAACTGGAGGAATAAATGACCGCCAGAGATCGGGGCGCCCGCGTTCAGTTCGAACAAAAAATGCCATCAAAGCGGTGAGTGCTCGAATTCGTCGGAATCCACTTCGGAAGCAGAAAGTGTTGTCTCGTGAGATGAATATTGCTTCCAGAAGAATCTCAAGGATCATAAAAGATGACCTTGGATGTGGTGCGTACCGCAGAACAACAGGACATCCGCTTACAGAGTCATTAAAAAAAAATAGAGAACGGAAGTCAAAAAAACTACTATCACGGTACGCAGGAAAAAAATATCGAAACATTTTGTTTACCGACGAGAAAAATTTTACGGTTGAAGAAAAATTCAATAAGCAAAACGACAAAATTTATGCACGTATCTCTAAAGAAGCTTCGCAACTGGTTTCCAGAGTGCAGAGAGGTCGCCATCCGGCGTACGTAATGGTTTGGTGGGGTGTTTCATATCAAGGGGTTACTGAACTGCATTTTTGCGAAAAAGGCATCAAAACATCGGCAAAAGTATATTAAAATACCGTTTTAGAGACTATGGTGAAACCACAGAGCAATTCTCTTTCTAAAAACAAGCCGTGGTTATTCCAACAGCACTCTGCTCCTGGCCACAAAGCCAAGACCACTCAAAAATGGTTGGAGGAGAACGTAGATAATTTTATAAAGGCTGAAGACTGGCCATCGTCATGCCCTGATTTGAATCCTCTGGATTATGAGTTGTGGTTAGTTTTGGAGGGTATGGCCTGCTCTAAGAAACACCACACAATTGAGTCGCTTAGAGCATCCCTTGTGAGAGCAGTGCAAAATTTTCCCATAAAAAGGGTTCGTGCCGTCATTGATCTTTGGCCGGACCGATTGAGGGCCTGTGTTAATTCCAAAGGCGATCATTTTGAATAAAAATGTACACGTGTTATTTCTTATATAATGTACAAAATATAACAAAAAGAATTTTCTTTAAATTGTAGTTTGGCTTCTTTTTATTGCAATTTTAAGTCGTTTCAGTATTTATGGCTAGACTAGGTAGTTACCAAACAACCCAAAACAGAAACTATTGGAAAATTACAACGTATAAATTGCCTATACAGTGTTGAGGCCATGTGTCTTATAGCTTGAACCAATTCACTTGGCCAACGGTCGGTTGCGCAGAGAGAGGATTTAAGAACAAAAATGGTGCGCAAGCGCAAGATATTTAATGAGTAAAGATTTTTCCTTAAATCTTACATACAGTGTCTAACTCAACTTTGACAAATAGTTTAGGAATTATTGTTGATTTCTATGTCTTATGATTTGTGGCTTAGCAACAGAAAAGTTCCGGGAGCGTTATGTTTATATTTATTTTATGGCGTTAGTGTATATTTGATATATTTTTTATAGTTTGACCTGTGGGGTAGGGATTAATTTTAGACTAGTGTTAATTAGTTAGATTAGTGTTTACGAGTTTGAATAATTTTTACCTACGAGTTTTTAAGAATTTATTTTACCTTAAAATAATTATTATAAATTTGTACTTCAGAAACAAATATAAAACATAATAATAAAATAAAAATAATATAAATACCATTAATATAATTTAAATAATAAATGTTCATTTACATATACTTAGTTTTAAGAACTAATGTCGCTTTCATAGTCGGTTGAAGAATCGTCAACTGGATTAATTATAATTGAATCCGAAATTGTGTCCCACGTGTTATGTGTGCGATCAAATAAACAAAAACCAAACAATCACGTTCGCGGTTACAATCAGACTCACCTGTGGTTCTGGCGACCTACCTGGAACTTCTTGGTTTAACTTCCAAAATGCATTACTCAGCTTTGACCTACTGAGTTGCATTCTGGAAGTTGACTTGTCCCACTAAGCCATTGCGTCACAATAACTGTGAAACCAAAATTGTCACTATGCATAATAGTTAATTGTTATGCATTCTGACTCAGTGGGTTAGGAGGTGAGACATTTAAAGTTAGTAAATATACGTATGTATAACATCCCTCCCCTCTTAGGGAGTTCAAGCCAGGTCTCCAGAAATAGGTTCGTCTTTCTTTATTAAATAAATACTAAATGTTAATACTAAATTCTACACAGGTACATATATTTGAATTAATTAAATTTGTATCATATTTTCATAAGTTTAATAATTTTTTTTTATAATACTTTTTAACCTTTTTTACAGTTACAATACTCAATTTACAAATGTTTTTATTTCAAGATTTTATTTTTTTTTCTGTAATGTCGCTTACATTTGATTTAAATTTTTTTTTTGTTTTATTTATTTGACTTTAATTCATTTCTTTTAACTACAACTTTATTCTCAATAATATTACATATCTACATAATAATATTAAAATAAATTTGCTATTTCAAGTTTAAAGTTTCACTATTTTCTTTTTTTTTTATTATTATATAAATGTCAATTTATTAATTTACAATATACTTGTTTACACCCGGGCAGAGGTGACGCTGAAACTCGCTATGTCTGCTTTAGGCTGTGGCGTTGATGGTGCACGTTTCCTTGGCGTTCGGTTGACTGTCAGCTCACGGAGGGGTAGAATAGTTGATGGTGCTTTGGCTCGGATGAAACGAATGGTTTGTGCTCTGGATCGGAGATATCGGACTAGACAAATGACAATAACCGCTACCGCTGCTAAGGTGACTAAGGTCAACATGGAGTAGCGATGTAGAGACAACTCCCATTCATGATCTGTCACTTTTCGCTCTGCGTTCAGAAGGTTCCATCCTTGTTCAAGCTCTTCCATACTCTTTTTTCCAACATTAAGTTCGTTGGCAAAATGCTTGTGGTTGCCAATAAGTATGGGAAGAAGTTTTGGTGTGGGTGCTTGTTTAACTGGAATGGAATTGGCTTGAAATGCTTTCACAAGTTCTGAATGGTCCACCATTGGTTGTTTGTATTCAGTAGAAACTTCAGAGTGAAATTCGTACAGTAGCTTAAATCCTTTGGCACTGGCTTCGCAGGGCTGCTCCATCTTAAGGATTCCTGAATCGTTGAGGGTGGCTGTATATTGTTGGTCAGCACACTTCAAGTTCAAAACGAAGGAATCCTTTACTTTGAAAAGCCACTCGTTCGGTGCCGTCATCTTCAGGAATATTCCTTTGCTTGCTGGAACCGCAGTGTATTTACACGAATCTTTTGATGAAGCTGCGTGTTGTAAGAGTTCTACTAAGCATTCATTTGATCCAGATGTGAATAATGGGGTCTCGTATCGGCATACCGCAATGTCTTTTTTAGCATCTCTTATTGCAATATGTGAGCATCGGGAATACTGTTCCTCATTCAGCATTACGAAAAGGTTGTGGTTATCAGATTCTGCGATGTATTCATACTTTGTATCAATAACCAGATCCCATCGTTCCTCTAAGACTGTTGGTAAGGCGTACACTTTATGGATGTCAAAATGCAAGGAGTCTGGAAGTGGAAGCTTTACCTTAACAAACAGGTTTCCCTCATTTGCAAAGACTGCTGTTCTGGCCGCTGAATTAATGATGCCAAGGTTCTCGAATGAGAATCCTCCTTTGACCGATTTCTTAAGCAGGTCAGTAATGTTTCCTACGTCCAGGATGAAAGGGTGGAGTTTATTTTGGTTAAGGTCATCAAGTATGGAAAGCTCCAGGGATTGCCGGTTTTGGACCTCCATTATTTTTGCGGTGATCACTGATATCATTGCACTCGCTTCGCTCCTCATCTTAAGTATCGAAACTTCCTTGTTTGTGAATTGGTTGTAGATTTTAGAAAGCTGAATGAGGTAACAATTAAAGACGCATTCCCCCTACCAAGAATCGAAGAAATTCTTGATCAGTTGGGACACTGCCAATTTTTCACCACCTTGGATTTAGCAAGTGGCTACCATCAGGTGTTGATCGATCCAGCTGATAGAGCGAAAACTGCGTTTAGTACCAGCACAGGACATTACGAATTCAATAGAATGCCCTTTGGTCTAACCGGTGCTCCAGCAACGTTTCAAAGGATAATGAATCACATCCTGACTGGGTTGCATGGCATTGATTGTTTTGTATATTTGGATGATATTGTTATCTATGGTAAAATTCTAGAGCAACACAACGAAAAGCTTTCAAAGGTTTTGGCTAAACTTAGGCAGCATAATCTCAAATTAAATACCGAGAAATGTAATTTTCTATGCCGTGAAGTATCATATTTGGGACATATACATATGCTCTGAAGCTGGAGCTTCGCCTGACCCAGCCAAAACCCAATGTGTTTCAGATTTTCCCAGACCCACAACAATAAAACAGGTGCAATCATTTTTGGGACTTACGAATTATTATAGAAAATTTATACCACAATTTTCTAAAATAGCTGCCCCAATAACAAAGCTATTGAGGAAAGAAAATAGTTTCGAATGGTCCCCAGATTGTGAGAAATCGTTTAAGTTCCTTAAGAAAGCGATTTCCACACCACCTGTTCTTATCTATCCAGATTTCACGCAACCATTTATCGTGACAACCGATGCAAGCAATGAAGCTCTGGGAGCCGTTTTATCCCAAGGTAATATGGGTGAAGATAAGCCTATTGCTTATGCTAGCCGCTCGCTTAACAAATCGGAGAAAAACTATTCGACTATAGAAAAGGAATTGCTTGCCATAGTTTGGGCGTGCAAGCACTTTCGAACATACCTTCTAGGTCGACCATTTACAGTTTTCACAGACCACCGTCCTCTCATAGGAGTATTCAATGTTAAGGACCCAACCACTAGACTTATTAGATTCCATCACAAGTTGTCCGGCCGTGAGAAAAGTATTCTTCCTCAGTTCCTATGGCTTTTTCACACACTTTTCGCCAGTCTTCTGCCGTTATTTTTGAAAATTCTTCCTCTGTTAATTTTTGAACATCTAATAAATTGAATGTTGTGTTTCGTGAACCTACTCTTGCCTTGACAGTTGCCCAAATATTTTCAGTAGGATTGAGATCTGGATGATAGGGTGGTAAGCGTAGAACCTCATGTCCCATGCCGTGAATGATATCGTCAATCTTATGCTTTGGGTTGTGTGTAGCTCGGTGTCGTTTTATTACCTCATACAGTTCAAGTTCAACATCTGTATAGTATGCTAGACCAGACATCTTTCTTTGACTTAAAAGCCTTATCTTTGCGAATTGGATCAAACTACAGTATGGATGACCAAAAAAATAAAATTAAAATGACTGATATTAAAATAATGAAATTTGAAAAAGATTCACCTGGGATTTATTATGGCAAAACGTCATACGCCGAAAAGGAATTTCGCCGCATTCAAATCAGATTAAACACCAGGTCTTGCGAACCCATTCCCAACATCCTTCTAGAGACATTACGAAATTCGGATAAAGGTTTATCTTCAAAGAAGAAAGAAGGGATTTTAAAACTCTTCGAAAAAAATCAAATTCCAGGATTTTATAAAGATTTTTACTTGAAATTAAAAAGTTATCAAGTTCGATAGGTGTTGAAAAAAACTCGTACAAAAATCGTGAATTTATTTTTCGATATTATTAATAAGGAAATACCTTTTTGTTACCATGTAACTACATACTTATTCATTAGGCTAGCCGCGCACTAGCAACTTTTAGTTGCGAAACTGTTTGGTTACTTATAGAAAACAGATGAACTGTTTGGTTGAATGTCCGTGAATTTGCAGATAATTATATGTTCAATAAAATGGCGAACTTATTTTAGGCAATCGTTTAGTTTGTGTCAAAACACAAACTTTTTAGTTGCTCGAACCAAGCAGTTTCGCAACTAAAAATTGCTAGTGCGCGGCTAGCCTTAAAGTTCCTATATTTTTTTATTTTTTATTATAAGTTACTTAATAATATTTGAAGTGGGTTGTCTCTACAAAATGTACAAACAAAGACTGAAGAACAGTATTATTTTTGATAAATAATGTTTTGTGTACTTTTTTTTTTAATTATGTAGGAAACCTGTCGTATTAAAAATAAACTACAACTTTTCTTCTATACGAAAGAGCTGAGGTAGGAACCTAAATTTCTAAAAGTATGCTATCCTCATCTGTGGATTAAATAAATCTCATTTCGGAATGTTTGCATATGTGCAGGCGTAAAACTGTGGTAAATTGGATTAAAAAAAAGAAGAAAGAAAAAAATGAAAAAAGGGAAGAAAAATCAACAAAAAAAAAAGATTGGCACACGCACTAGGGCTCGAACCAGGTACGACTAAGATAGGATCGGTATCTCTACCCATCGTACTACAAGACACTACAACAAGAATACAATTAATTGTGAAACGAGTATAGGTAAAGAAAATTGAAAACTTTAAAAACATCAAAACAATTTCAAGGACACATAATATTATCGCATAGGTTTCGAAATTCGAAATTACAAACAGAAAAACTTACCTTCACACTCAAAGTACAAAAATAAAATTTCCTTAAAATCAATGGATTTTGACTAAAATATTTTGGAATAATGACACCTATTTTTGAAAAAAAAATTTAGTAATTTTGGTATAATCTTTGTATTTTTCTGGTCAAAATTCATTGAGAAAACAATAAATCGGAAACTGAGGATTTTCGTCCATGTTTATTTTTTTTGGGTGTATGTATGTGTAAGGGAATCGGCGTGCAAGGGTCGAGGGTATAAATACCTGTGCCTAACCCAATTTTGCCATTTGGTGTTTTTTTTCTAAATCAATAAGACGTGGTAAATTAAAATAAATATACATATATATATATATATATATATATATGTATATTGCGAGTTAATACAAAAAGTTTTTTTCTCGAGTTTCTTTTTTATCAAAGTTTTTTTTTAAGTTTATGCATGAATAATGCATGCGCAAATAAAATAAAATAAACATAGAAGGTGAGATTTTGTTTCTAAGAAAAAGAATAGTGTAAGCCATTTCCCTAAAATTCATTCCTTGTAGTTTTTCTAACCAGGTGCTCTAGTAGGAAACCACAAATCGGTAGAGTTCGATTAAAGTCCTATAAATTAATTTGATATCTAATTGCGTGATTTAAACGTGAGATATTTTTTCCATTGATCCCAAATCTTTACATGTGTGTTCATAAAAATGTATTCGTGATAATTCAATTAGGTGCACCAGGTGAAGAACCCCGAAAAAAAGGAAGAAAAATCAATAGCTGATTGAATAAATTAATCAGTCAATTAAAATAAAGAGTGTTTTTTTTTCGCCACGCCACGCTATACCACACCGTGCTTGGAAGGCATAAGGCGCAACCACACGTCCAAAAAAAAGCACCCAAAGAAAAAAAAAAAAACTGACTCGCAGAGAAAAACACCTCGCAAAAAAAAAAAGTTCCCACCTGGGTATCTTTTTTTTCTGCACCTTTTGGACTTTTTATAATATTTAAATCATTCATATCATAATCATCATATTTAAATCATTCATACGCTCAAACCACCATTAAAAATTCATCATACTTATAAAACTCGTTCGAAAACCATCCAATCAGAAGAATTAAAAAAAAAAAAAAAAAACAAAAATATAAACATCGAAAAAACGAACATACATCAGCAAATACATACGACCAACAAAATTTACCAGCTTCATCCAGAACCAACATACATCGATCAGCATTCTCACATACATCATCCGTTCACACCTGCATCATCCACCCAAACCTAACTTCCCTGCAATATGCCCACATAATATTTTTTTTTTTTTTTCAATTAAAAGCTAAGTACAAACTTTCTTTCATTCTTTCTGAAAAAAAAAAACATATAAAAAAAGATCACTATCTAAAGATCATATACATTAGGGTGGAGTGAAATTTTTTTTTTCATATTCGTTTCGGAATACCTGTAAAAAGTTGCTGTTATTGTTCACAAATATACATACAAAATTTTATTCGGCTCATGATAAATTTAGAGGTGTCCCCAACATGAACCTTAGAAAAATTCGCAAAATTTTGTGAAAAAACACCAATGTCTAATATTGTCAAATTAACGCTAAATCATATTATGTGTGTTCCGTTTCGTTGGCAACTGCTTAACGTTGAATAGTGCGTGGATAGGTGTATTGCTATTCCATTAAAAAAAAAATTTTAAAAATTTTGTTCATACATTATCACTCCACTCTAATATACATACATATGTATGTATACCTACATGACATTTGTGCAAACAAAAATATATTAAAATTTCTTCATGCCTTTATATTCAAATTCGTTCAAATTAAGTTTTCTTAATCTTTAAAGTGTAGCAATAAAAATAACAAGTATTACAACAACAACAATACCATCCTGCGATTCCGTGCACAACGTCAGGAGGAATGGACCAACTGTGAGTTATAAAAACAACAAAGATTAAAAATACACCTAATTGTGTGAAAACAAATTATGCAATGTAATGCGGTAAGTGATTAATGCTTTATTTGAACGAAATATAGGAATAGATATACATTTCATTTTTTTTTTAATTTTAAAATTATAACATCAATATTCCAAAATTATAAAATAACTATAGATACTTACACGATAAACAAATAAAGAAAAAAAAAGAAAAAAAAAGAAAGATAAGTTGTGGAATTGTGGTAGAGAAAAAAAAATAAAAGAGTAAAACAAAAACATATAATTAAAAGCTAAAAAGAGAACAGAAAAATTCATAATTAAAACCCACAAAAAAAAAAAACAAAAAAAAAAATAACTATTTGTAGGTATAATTTTTGTGATAGGAAAGATAAATTATTCTTTACATAATCTTGATATTTGATTTTTCTTTTATATTTTTTGATTTTTAGTTCGTAATCAGATATTTTAATTTTTTTAGGTTATATTAATTGACTTTTGTTTTTTTTTCGGGTATCCAATTATTTCTTTTTGGCAACATTGATCTTCAATAAAATATTATTTGTTATTTTTAATATGAAATGAAAACATAAAAATTTGTTTTTATATTAGTTTGGGGTTACCAAAAATAGTTGAGGTATTTGTAACCAGGTTTGTCGCATGGTCTTGCTCGTAGAGAGATCTGCTTTTAATTTCAAATTTATAAGATATTTTGATGCTAAATGACATAAGTCTAATTTTTTTTTTAAATGGTTTTTTTGAAAAACTTCAATATGCCACTTGAAAGAAGAAAAAAAAACAAATACTTTTTTACTCTACAACTTTTTGGTCTTCATTAAAATTCATAACCAAAATGAATTTTTTAAGTAACAAAAAAATTCAATAGCGTTTCGCCCAGGTACGACAGTGGGCTCATCAGTTAGATGCTGCCGAACCCTTAAAAAACGTAAATAATGGTCGATGTTTACCGACTTTTATAAAATTTACAACATTAATAAACTGTGAATTTTATTTTTTTTAGAGGAATTTGATGTCTGAACTGATGAGCCCGCTGTCGTACCTGAGCGAAAAGCACCTTGGAGTTGAGGTCACTTGACCTTTCAATTGAATGTCACTTTAATCTTTAACTTTTTTCTACAAAAAACTCGAAATAAGTCAATAGAGGCAGACAGCAAAATTTGCATTGCCTAAGTTTATAAAAATGTATCGAGAAGTTCAAAAAAGAATTTGTAATAATAATAAATAAATAAAAAGGAACGAACACACATTTTAAATAAAATAGGCATATAGCCGTGCTATAAAAAAAATAAGATATACCTATTTTCATGCTATAAGCAAACAGCAAATATTCAATCGATATAAAAAGTTGACGTTCTTAAAAGTTGATGCTCACACTCAGATTGATTATATGTTTTATCCTCTTTTCATCAGGAAGAAAGGTATCGATAAAATGCTAACCCTTCAATTTCTTCCATCACTGTTATTATGGCGAACAAAGATAATATTTTAACTATGTAGCTATTTGTCGTCCAGAAATTCATGTTACAATACATAAAAGCAAACATTAGATAGATATATATATATATATATGTATATATATCAAGACATCTTTGACATCTATTATCGTAATGGAAGAACGAAGATTATTTGGAAAAATACTGATCAAACAAATAATGTATTTTGAACTTTATAACACAAATTGTCCTTTGAAGGCAATCAATAATACTAAAATTATTTTCAAAGGGCCAGAAGTTATTTACTTAAAACGACTATGTACACACAGTCACAAAAGTAAGTATACAACCAAGCTAATATGTAAATAGACGAAAAAATACCGTTAATATTAAATCCATATCTATTCTCTGCATATGGTACAAGTGTCTTGTCATACACATTACTGCTGTTAAGCAAAATAACGGTTCAATTTGCATCCACTTCTTTGCTATCTCATTATTTGTAATCACGGGTAAAAAAAATAGGTTACAAAAGTTATAGTATACAGACAGTTTTTCTTATGTGATGTTGCATCAATAAAAACTTTTGAGTCGATTTTTTTGTTTTTTTATTAAAAAGGTAAGGCAAAACTACTAGACTAGCCTATTTCAGTTCAAATTATTCCTTTTAAAATTAGAAATTGCACCACGTGGAAAAGAGCTCTCCTTGGACTTACAAAAATTAATAGTTAAGTACTCTCGTGAAGGAAAATCGATTCGGAAAGTAGCTGTACTTGTTGATAGGAACCCAGCAACCGTCCAAAAAATATTGAAATAGCAGAAACAATGTGGAACAGTTACGAACATGGCTCGCAGTAGACGCCCGCGAACGTTCTCTGAACATGAGAAGCGACTAATAATTCACAAAGTAAAGAAAAATGCGAAAATAAGCGCACCAAAACTGCAGGCCGAGATAGAAGAAGAGACAGGTAAGTCATGCTGTACCCAAATTATACGCCGCATCCTTCACGAAGTCAGGTATAAGGCTGTGCTATTAGAAAAAAAAACATTCATTAGCAAGGTCGAACGCCAAAAGCGGATTGAATTTGCCAGAAGTCATATTCAGACCGTTTTGGCTTTCTGAATACCGTTATATTTTCTGACGTGAGCAAATTCACCATCCATGGCTCTGATGGACGTGCAAAAGTGTGAAGAAAACCTAATACGGCGTTAGATCCTAAGCACCTGACTGGAACTATTAAACATGGTGGTGGTTCAGTTATGGTTTGGGGGTGCTTGGCGGCATTTAGAGTGGGTAACCTGGTTTTTATTGAGAGTACGGTAGATCGTTTTGGTTACCTCGACATCCTAAAAAATAATCTTCATCAAAGTGCACAAGAACTAGGTTGTGAGAGGTCATTCATCTTTCAACAAGATAATGACCCCATACCCATATATGACATACCTCGCAAATCGTGAGAGAATGGCTGCTATTTAATGTGCGAAGACATATCAAAACAACTCCTCAATCACCAGATTTAAATGTTATTGAGCATTTATGGGATCATCTGGAGCAGCCGTCGGCAACCTTTTTAAGTAGTCGGGCACAGTTTTGAAATCCAAAAGTTCAGCGGGCACGACCCAATGAAAAATCAATTTTTTAATATGGCAATAATAAAATAAAATTTAATTTATTTCATTTATTATTTAAATTCAATGTGAAGTTTGACATTGCAAGTTATCAGCTAATTCATTATAATTTAGCAGATAATTCGATATGGCAGTTCTTAGGCATTGGTCCAAATGAGCAGCTGCAAGGGTCGTTCGGTACTTCGATTTTATGAACTTCATATTTGAAAACACACATTCCCAAAAATATGTGGATGCGCAAAGAGAGCTCAATTTTAAAACACAATTTCTTAACAATGGGTAATTACATTTGCTAACCAATCTCCAAAATTTTTCATCGTGATAATATGACTTTAATTCGATGTCATTTGTCAAATTTATAATTTCCAATTCTTATTTGAAATATCGAAATAGTTTTCAATTTTAATAGCAATATCGTCATCCAGTTGGGTAAATTATTGAAATCTTCAAACAGGTTATTAAATTCTTCCAATAAGGAATCGAAATGTTTGGCAAATTGGGGCTTTTCCATCCCAATAATTTTGAATTATTATTTTTAAATTTGGAAAATGGGAATAATATTCCTTCTCCACATGTGTTTTCCAGATTTTTAATTTCACCTTAATTGAATCGTTGAAGCAATATGGTGATTTCTTCTTTGTAATGTCAAATTTAGTTCTTTTAATTTTAACGTTAAATGAGTTATTACTACGTTTTCACCAATAGTAAATCCGGGATTTAAGTGGATTTCCCATAAATCTCCTTTAAATCTCGTAGATTTACCATACAAATATAGATCACCTCAAATGAAGATTTAAAATAAATCTCCTTGAAATAATCTTCTCGCAATCAGAAGATTTGCAAAACAAACAAACCTTATTTTGTAGAACTCACCTATGTACGAGTAAGCCCACTTTCTTCATTGACAATCAACACAAAATAGAAATATCTGTCAAACTTGTTGTGTTTGGTTATTAACTAAAGGCCAGACACTTTCTAGGACAAAATCTAAGTTTTTATACAAAAAAGAACTAATTATTTTAATTAACATAACAACTTACAGAAAATGGCAGAAACGAAAAAATCACGCAAAAGCTGGGGCCCGAAAGACGAAAAGCTTTTAATGGAAGTGTGCGCTAGTATAATGTTTCTCAAGCACTACTGGCATTTTTTTTTATAAATATGGATTCTTCTATCCAATGCACCAAATATCCCTTTCATTACATTTTTCAGAATCAAAAGGTGTGATAACAATAGTTTTAAAGTTGTAATACTCATTTTTAAAGTGTTTATTGAAAATACACTATTTTATTGCTCAGAAATTGTTTTTCCTATTTCTCATCAACTCACTTAACAAAATATAGATGTCCTCAGTAAAAATATAATTTAAAATGTCATAATGCGGGCATTTCAATACTATCTCACGGGCACCTTGGTGCCCGCGGGCACTTCGTTGCCGACTCCTGATCTGGAGCGTCAAATCCTCAAACATGAGATAAAATCAAAAGTAGATATTAAAAGGATCCTTCAAGAAGAATGGAACAAAATAACCGTAAGTGTTACCCAAAAAGTTGTTTCGTCGATGCCTTCGAGAATAAACGCCGTAATTAAATCAAAAGGTTACCCAAAAAGTTACTAAATTCTAATATTAAGTTAAAAATGTTGTAATTTCTATTAGTGTATACTTACTTTTGTGATCAAAATTCTGAGAGAGTTTTAGTTTTAAGTTGATATCTAAGCCATTTTTAAAAAAAATGTTTTGATAATTGATTTTATGAAAAGAGAATAAAATTTTCTAAAAAATATACGCCACATGTTTCATAACATATGCTTATTCAATTTTTTCCTCTCTGCTTAACATTTTGTTTCCTGCTGTATACTTACTTTTGTGACTGTGTGTATGTATATCATCATCCATTATAGATACTCGAATTGATTTTTACTTGCGAATTAAGGGGCCGACCCATAGAATCCGTTGCGTCCGTTTCGGCAATATTTTGACAGCTGAATTCGTACAGAAAAAGTGAAGCGGTACTATACTCTGTCCAACAAAAATTGTCAGTACAGGGAAGATAGGACGTTTGTCTCTCATTCTGGTTGCATTGCCATGAAAAGTATGTTGCCTTTTAAAGCTCTCACAGGGATTCCGTAGTTTACATTATAAATCGCCGCAAATGAGAGTAAAAAACGCGTAGGGCTGCTGATTCAAAACGACTGACAACAATATTCAATTTACCTTTTCCCAAGCAAGCGGTAAGATAATGTTAATGTGCGCGTTTTTTTTTTAAGTTGAAAAGTAATACGACAGCACTCAACATACTCATCATCTTAAAATGTGTTCTCAAAAGCTTCAAATCCCAAAAGCTCCTTAGTAAAAACCACTGAAAAAGCTCCTTACTTGCAATTGAGAATGATAATGGTAACTCTGTTTTGATGTAGATAAAGAGCGCACGATCGTATTGAGTGACGCTTGACATTGACACTCTTGATCTTGACAGTATCTCATAAGGAGTGGGATACGACGGTCGTGTTGGGGTGTACAACTTTTTGCAAAGAATTACAACAACAATTCCTTAAGAAAAGTCAGTGGCTTGCTCTTTTTTTAGTGGCATTTTTCCTAACGCATTGTAGTGAGGGTGCATCAGGCGCCACTGCTTTAGAAAAAGCTCTCCCATAAGGCCTGTACTGACAATTTTTGTTGGACAGAGTATAGAAATGTGCTTATGTATCACTGAGAGTGGTTCAATTAGTGTTATTCAGTAGCAGGTTTTGGTTCTGCTTTAGAAGTGATTTCAGTTATGTTTAAGGATGTACGCAGGATTTTAATTAGTGGGGGATTTCGGTTAGGGGGGGCAACCTCATTAAAAAAATAGTTTTGATACAGAAGTCTTGCTTTCAAAAGAAGATAAATTTCCTAATGCATGAAATATATTGTGATTAGCGGATTTCAAAACTGGTTTTACGTTCTGAAAATAAAGTAGTGTTTTTTAAATCAGATTCTGGAGGGAAGTCAATTACTACGTTTACAAAGCAAATTAAATCGTGATTGGTTCAGAATTAGTGCCGTGTATACCTAGATCGAATCGAAATAGGATTATCCGATTCGATTCGGTCCGGTTAAACAACGTCTTAGTGGAGATGGGGTCGTGTAAACGTAGTAAATGTGTGTGATGTTTGGCCTCATATTGTTGTTACTTTATGGTATGATTAGAAATAATTTACCTAATTTATAACATGTTCAATCATTTTGACATCAAATCTGAGTTTGTTTACAAAAACACAACTTTTTCCAATTTGGCGCGCTAAAAAAACAACATGCTGTCTCTTTCTTTTGCACTGAAAAGTGTCAAAAATTACATTCAAACCATTACGCACATCAATCTGATTGAATATTGACAAGCTGCCAAAATAAATGATAATTTTTATTTGTTGTGGCCGATTGTCAGCATGTTTTGGCAGAGATATTTTGACACAAATTGACGTAGTGTCAATAATCATAATCTTGTCAGAATTATGGCTGAAAATATTGGTAACTAAAACGTATAAACCATAAAATTTAATATATACCTAGATAAACAACATCGCTTTCAAAAGTGGAGCTCGGCCACCATTTTAGTGGAGGCGAATTTAACAACAATTCTTTTGTGTTTTGTGTGCTGTTTCTTTTTTGCGGAGATGATTTTTTCTAAAATTAAGTATTTTTATTTGTTCAACTCATTTGTTAAATGCATTTATTTCCATTGTTTACATTTTTTGCCTCCAACAAAATGGTCGTAAAGCTTCACTTTTTCTCTGTACAAAAGATCTCTATGGTATATACATATACAGGGTGTATGTGTAAGATTTTTTTTATAACCAATCAAGAATTTATTACAGTTTTAGTTTGTCCAAAGACTGTTTTTTCTGCGGACAACCGTTTCTCCGCAATTTTGCATCAAACCCAATTTTTTCGTTTTTTAAGTAGTTTTTTCACTTTGATATCATTTTATTCAAAAAAAACACGTTAATGAGTATTAATTTTTTCACATATTATTAAAGCCCAGTTTATTTAACGGGACGAAAACGAGAAAATTACCTCTTAAGTTTTTCGACTTAAAATTACCTCAGGAATCCATGGTGTTTATTTGGGGCGGTGACTGTGGGACACCCTGTATATACATATATATAGTAACATATATATATATACATAATCAATTTCGTGTACCCTTCCATTAACCACGGATCAATTTTAAAACTTTATCGTTAATGCCAATGGACTCTTATTGCTATTTCACTGACAGTATAAATCACAACTAGAGTAACATCTCTAAGGTAGCAGTTTGTCTCACCCCCTCACTAGCAAAAACATGAAACTTCAAATTGCTGATGACAACGGCTGTCACCGCATTTGCCGGAGAGAAAAGTTAAAAGTTCGGCTACTTGTTCCGTTGCGTCCATCGCATGCGACGCCTTTTGGCCGTCTCTTATGAAAAAGCGTATATTTAATCAAGCTGTCAGTTGAATACGGCGCGGCAACGGACACAACGGATTCTATGGGTCTGCCCCTTTATAGGTACTATAAGGAAAGTTATGCATTCTCAAAAAAATCGAGCTCGTTGGTCTCGCAATTCTGTCTGTCTGATTACAGCCTAAACGGTTCGGCAGATTTTATTTAAACTTGGTAGATATTATTTTTAACTTTTCCCCCTACGCGTTTTTTTTTTAAGAACAAAAGTATCGGGTGAGCTGATTGAGTGGGGGAATGCAACTGGCTACTCGTACTTCGATTTTTTTTATAATTCACTCGCGCTCAAGGGTGTTTTAAGAGACCCTTATAATGTTAAACACAGCACGGGCGATGGGGAAATTAGGAGGGGAGAGAAAGGAGGTGTCGATGAATGGTTTTGGTTTTGAATGTTTGCAGATTGAAATGACAAAGGAAAACTGTGCCGGGTAGGTTATTCCATAATTGTGTTGTGCGACTAAAAAACGAATCTCTATATTTGACGGTACGACCAAAGTTAGGCTCAAGGGTGAACTGATGAGCATTCCTTTTCCTAGCGAAGCAGGTATCACGGGTAAATTGATAAAGGGGAAGAATGCAACTGGCTACTTCGAGTAAGTATTGCTTGTGAAAGAAGCGTTAAAACAGGGAGAGAAATATTGTGCTGCGCCTGCGAAAAGGTGTGAGTTATACTCAAGACGTATAAACGCCTTATAAATGATAGCCAGATCAGAAGGGGTAAACAATTTCTTACATCGATATAGAATTCCTAAGAATTTAGCAGCATTCTTGGCGGTCTCAAGAATGTGATCATTCCAACGAAGATCGTCGTTGACACACATACCAAATACTGAGAGCTTTTCGTCTTCTTTGATGCAAGTGCAATTCAAAGCAAGGGGGTACACACGATTTTTTTCGAAATTTTATAAATATTTATTTTGTCTCGAAAACTGTTCAACTGTTTTTTTTTTCCTTAGAATTTGAATAGTATTCTGCGTTGAAATTTTCAAAAAAAAATTGTTTTGGATTCTTACAAAAAAATTTCAATGTTCTTTTTTAAAACTCAATATTTCGAAAACCCCATGTTAATTTTTTTCAAAACATGATAAATAAAAGTTTCTCAATATAATCTACACGATGTGGGAAAACCAAATTTATTTTACATAACAATAACGGTACCCATCATACCATTAAGAAAATGGTTTTAAAAACGTATTTTTCTCGAAAACGGCACCTATAATTTTGTCAAAATTATGCTCGGGCAAGAAAAATTGAACACCATATAAAATTGAATATCTGGCAACCCTAAAAACATATCAGCTCAATTTAAACGTTTTTTTAAAGGTTAGTATTTCTACTAAGAAAAAGTCCAAAATGAAGTTCTTATCATTAGTACTGACAGAGAATTGACCTTAACCTGGGTCAGGGTACAACAAAGTTAGCCTTTTTTTAAATCGTCAAAAAGTGATATCAAAGGTGAAAATCAGTCTTTACTGTAGGACAATTTTTTTCTTAGAATATGACCAAAAATCGCATCCCAAAGTATGGCACAGGAATTACCGGACACCCAGTATAATTGTACTTTTCTGGTCTTAAGTCGCACTGATATGGAACTATCAGGTTGTTGACGAAATGTTTCAGACGTTCACATAATACGCCAGAAAATATGTTGTATGCGATGTTCAGGAGACATATGCTTCTATAGCTGGTGCAATTCAGAGGGTCTTCTTTCTTGAGGATCGGGCAGATAATGCTGGGGTTCCATTCATCTGAAATGCTTTCTTCCTACCATATTTTACAGATCAGCTGGTGCATACTCCCAACCAAGTCATCGCCTGCCGTTTTGAACAGTTTGGCAGAAAGGCCGCCAGCTCCAGCAGCTTTGTTTGACTTGAGATTCGATATAGCTATCTTCACTTCGTCCAGGTCGGTGTTACCTCCATAGCAGCGGAATTTTGTACTTCAATATGTCTTTGTAGTCTTTATCTTTCTCCTCTTTCGGGGCATGCGCGCAATTGAGGGTTATTTTGCTGAATTTTCGTTGCTGAGCCTTGTTCCAACAACAAGTTTGAATCCAAATAAACACTGCTTTTGTTCTCGATAGTAGTAAATATCGCAGTCTTTCAATTTTCGTCTCTTCGGTCCATCCCATCGCATTTCTTGGAATACGGTAATATCTACTTTGTAGTATTTGAGGGCTTCCGCTAATTGTTCGGATGCTCGTGGTCTAATACGGAACCTAATATTCCATTTACAGATCCGAAGTTCGTCGTCCTTATTTCTTTCGCATGTTTCGTCATCAGTAAATCCGTACGAGACTAGCATTTATGCACCAGCCTAACATTTCAAGACAAAAATAAAAATATCCGATGTTTCTGACGAAATTGTTCATAGTCTCGACTCTTTAAAGTCTGTTGGTAGAGATTCATGGATGATACATGTGCTAATCGGCAAAGTTCATCAAGAAACTCGTCAAGCGTGATCAACTGAAAGCTTAGACATAGAAAATCTCACCAACAATCAGTTTCTATCTTTTTTTGAGCTTCGCTGCTCTCTAATTATGCAGCGGAAATGTTCAGAAGTTTACTTCACTGAAGCTTGTAAACAAAGAATTGCACTCAAAAGAATAAATGCTCGCATACCAATTAATGGAGTTGGTGGATTTAATTCAGAACAATCTAGAGGTTTGATTTCAGTTAATATCGCTTCGTGTTATGTCAGCATCGCTGTAGAAACATTTATTTAATCCACTATTGCGACACAGCTTCCTACTTTATCGTTCAACATACAAGATTGCGAACATTTATTTCGCTGATCCGTTATTTTTTCAATCTGCCCACATATAGATAGTTTGCTTGGAGCAGATTTGCTTTCGGATATCTTAGAGAGTGATCTAATTCGAAGCAGAAACAGTCACCCTATTACTCAAAAAACTAACAGGAAAACTTGTTTCGGGATTAAAACAAAACGTTCAATCGCTTCATCCAATCGATCATTTTTCCAAAATACATCGAAGAAACACTGATGGAAAGTATATTGTAAAACTCCTTGATTGATTTTTTTTAGATTACCAGCCCATGTACATATTTCTAATAAGATAACAGTGTCTCGAAAACACTAATTTTACTAATTACTCATATTTTTGTATGATGGGTACAGGCACGAGGCGTGCTTTTTTCGATAGCGGAAGCACTGAACATAAAACCAAAAATGAAAGACTTTTGAGATCCAACTTTTTAAATTCCACTTTATGGTAATACACATAAAATAATATACATAAATAATATATTACAGTAAAGTCTTATTAAAAAAAAAAGCTTGATGCCTTGCGCAAAGATTTATCCTTTTTCTTTTAAGGCAATTATCTAAGTACGATTTGATAAGAACTAAGCTACGAGTAGATAACCATTCTTGTCCACATTTATTTCTAAAAAAAAGTTTAATTCTCTTAAAACATGAATATGATCTCTCTACAGATGCCATTATTACGGGATATTAAAAATCTTAAGATTCCTTGAAGTTTTTTTTGATTTAAAATTCTCATAATTGAAAATAACCTTTAGTTTTATTTCTGTCAAGAAACCTCAGATATGAATAGGTATAAGAAATACTATTTTTGACCACTTTGTTTATAATAACAAAAAATAAACAGAAAACAGGTGGATTGTATTTATCGCCACGAAAATAATTAAAAAACTACCACCTTTTAAATTCATATTTGTTTGTTTTCCGATAGTTATGAATGAATTGCACCTAAATTTGCACACACAATATGTTAAAATAAAACTCTTCTACCCCTTTTGTCCACGAAATTAAACTCATTATCAGTTTGAGACAATAAGCAACTCAATAGATACATTTTTGTTTTTCTATCTCTCTTGTAGGAAATTCTCTTAATGCGTTCACTCAACTCATTCTTCACACATTGTGCAAAAGGCAAGAAACGAGACAAAATTATTTTGACTTTGGGTTGAGATCTAAGTTAAGTATGCGAAATAATGGAATGCCCAGCTGTTGTGTATCAGGGATGGAAAACGAAATTTTTGATTTGTACTGAAATCTGGAATAAAATTGTACTGAAATGATGTCAATTGTACCGAAAACGAATTTTGTATAAAAAAAAATAATAATTCAACTATTTAAAAGTTTTCCAAAGTATTTTATTTAAAAAAAAAATCAAAGCAGAAATGATCAGGTTGTCTTCTTATAAAAAATATAAATAAATATACACTGCCGCTCATCTGAATGGGTTCACTGTTTTTCGTAACTTACTGTAAGACTCTCTGCATATATATGGCAATGACACGTCTGTGTTATGTATGTAATGAAAGAGCATTATTTTGCCCTTAGTTTGGGAGAAAAAAATTTCTCTTTAAGCTTACCGTTATTCTCACACGCTTGCTAAACTTAATTCATTAAGAAAAACTAACGTTTTTTTGGCTCATCTGAATGGGTTCAAAAGAAAAAAAATCATTTTTAATTGATGTGCGCGGGTGATGTGTACTGAAAGTTAAGTTTTTGGTAAATCGAATTGTTTTAAACCATTTAACAAGGAAAATGGGTCGCGGAAAATTTTTAAACGCGAAGAGAAAGGCAAAATAAAAGCATTTCATGAATTAGGGCTAAGCCAAAGAAAAATGGTAAAAAAAATGAAAGAAGCCAAATTTAATCGGTAAATATTTGCGGAACATCGAAAACTACGGGAAAAATATAAAAGTTGGAACTTAAAATGCCAAATTAATGACCAATAGACCCGCAATCATAACAGCTGCTTCTAATTCGCATGATTTCGCGTCAAAAATTAGACTCAAAACTGGTGTTAAGTGTAGTTTGTCGACGGTGGAACGCGGGTATTAAGAGTACTAAACATTTAAAAAGGAAAAAAATACCGAAAAAACACGTTTGAAGGAAAAACGAAAAGAAATTCGTCTCCAATTTTGCAAAAAATACATGTCGTAAAAATCGCAGTGGAGCCGAGTTATATTTTCAGATGAAAAAAATACAACTTAGAGGGCCCAGATGGCTACAACTGTTACTTTCATGACCTTTGTAAAGAAGAACATTATATAAGCCGTCTGCATAGCTGTGAAGGCAGTGTCATGGTGTGGGGAGCAATTTCATATTATGGAACTTTTGAGCTGCAATTTCTTACATCGCGAATCAATGTCAATGTGTACAAAGGCGTGTGCTGGAAAAGGTCTTCCCGCAAATCTCTAACCTTTTAGAACCAATACCATTGCCATTACAGCAGCATAATGCCCCTATCCATACAGCGAGGTCGGTAAAACAATGGATCGAGAAGCAAAATGTAGAGATATTGGTATGGCCTCTATACTCACCTGGCCTTAACATAATTGAAAATGTTTGGAGACTCCTTTCCCGTAAGGTGTATGAGTCAGAGAGACAATATGAAGACAAGTTGTCCTTAATCGAGGAAATTAAGAAAGCGTGGGCAGAGATTTCGCTGCAATATATATAAAAACTGCATGACTCCATTCCAAATCCAATTTTCGAAACAATTTTTAAAAAAAGTGGCAATACACATAATTAATATAAATTATTATGTCCCTACCTATTTAATGGGCAAAATAAATCATTTAATTACAGTTATTTTTCTTTTTTTCTTCCATTTTTTGCTTTTGAACCTATTCAGATGAGCCAAAAAAAACCTTAGTTTTTCTTAATGAATTAAGTTTAGCAAGCGTGTGAGAATAACGGTAAGCTTAAAGAGAAAGTTTTTTCTCCCAAACTAAGGGCAAAATAATGCTCTTTCATTACATACATAACACAGACGTGTCATTGCCATATATATGCAGAGAGTCTTACAGTAAGTTACGAAAAACAGTGAACCCATTCAGATGAGCGGCAGTGTAAATAAATCCACAGAAAAAAATACTGGCGCAAAATTTTAGTTGAATTATTACGATGTTAAAGCTGTTTTAGTATAAAATTAAATTAAAATGACGATTTTGAAATTTTAATAATATAGCGTCATACTTTCTCTACCCTTTTATTAAAGTTAAAACCACCGAATACGAGTACCTATTTTATTGTTTTAGTATCATGCTATTTGCAAAAGCCACAAAACGTCTGTTTACTTAGTTTTTTTTCAGAGCTGTGTTCAGAAGCAATTTATTAAGAAAATTGCCCTAGTACGATACTAGTTAGAAAATGTTTAAAATTAAGAATGAGTTAGTAAGCTACTTTAAAGTTAGCAAATTGTTAAGTAGTATCATACTAATACCTTAATAACAGGCTGTTTAAAATTTTGCGCCACTATCTTCATTTTAAAAGTGCATAACTATTTTATTGTATTGTAATGATGAAACTAAATCTTTTACTTGTCCATTTTTGCGGCACCAGCTTAAGCCTAGTACTCACCTAGCGTGAAATGAAAAATAAATACGTTCCAAATTACACGCGGAGAATAAAAATGAAAATAGAATAAACTTTTCCACGTGAATTTTTGATACTCACCTGAAATACTGAATACTCATATTTTTCGCTTTCATTAAGTAAATTCTCGAGAGCAGTGTCAAAAAATTCGTTTTCCATGTTTTATTTCTGTTTATAAATTTTCATTTTTTTATTTTGAAACAAAATATTTAAATTCACTGATACGTAAATGTCACATGTCCACGCTGCTTTAAATTTTTTCCTGATGGTTGTACATTGAGAAATGAAAATTTGGCGTGGAAAAAGTTGTGGAACATAATTGTTTTTCCAATCCACATTTTGGTACTCACCTCTCGTTGGAGATTTCATGCGAGTGAACCAGCCGCCACATTTATATGAAATTTTCATTTTCACTTGAACTGAGTACTAGGCTTTAAACAAAAAAATTGAAACATAAAACTAAAATTCACAAATTCAATATCTTAAAAATGCACAGCCGAAAAACCGCAATCTTATCCACAAGTTTATAGTTTACGGAAACGAAAGACGCTATTAAGAAGTGAAAAGAAAACTGTAATTAAGGGTAGGTGTCCATTGAAAAAATAGGTAAGACTTTTGCGCTAAGCTGTATAACTTTCACAATTTTACGAATATTTCAATGAAATAAACGGTCATCGATTAGAAAAATGTTATTCAAAATACTTTTGCAGTTTTGAAAAAAATATAAAAAAATTGTGTGCCCAGAAACTGCCACACAAGTGGAAAAATCATACATTTTAGTAAGGTCCTTATTCAAATGATAGGGAAATTCCGAAAATATTACTTTTTTATTTTTTTTATATTTTTTTTATAAAAACAACATATTCCCAAATCACGTATCGTTCTTCTTTTTTTATTCTGTTTTATTATTTATTCAAAAAAAAATATATAAAACTATGAAAAACGAAGGAAATTCGCATAGTGGTATGAATGCTCTACTGGATAAAACTTCATAAGTATAAAAGATAACGAAGTAAAATTCACTCTTGTACAAAGCCAATAAGCATGTGCAATTACGTTCATTTTTTTTTTTATTTGTTTTTTTATTTTTACAGTAACTTTTTACTAACAAAAGTCAAAAAATATACATTTTTTTACAAATATTTTGTTCTCTACCCTGGGAAATTGAGAGTTATATTTTTTAATTTTTGGAAATAATTTTTTAATCAAAGATTTATATTCCCTGAACAGCGTATCGTTCTTAAAAATTTAATAAAACTCATCTAAAGTTCAAAAAAATGCAATTCAATATGACAGTATTTGTAATGCATTTGCAAGAAAAGTATTAATAATACAGTTGTCACATATTTTTTTTATTTTTGTTTGATATTTTATTTACTAAATTCAAAAATTCAAAATACTTTTTTCACTGAATATTTATTTAATTTTATTTTTATAAAAGAGGTCTGTTTTGCATTTTTTAACAAAAAGTTCCTTTGCACACGCACACAAGTAAGTTTTCAGTTCACAAGAATGCCACTGCAATATCAGCGCTTTGAAAGAGAAGGTTTCGTATTCTCTGTGCAAAAGAATTTTGTCCGCCCATCCGCTCTCTTGATTCTTTTTTTTTTTTTTTTTGTCTGGGCTTATTTAGTTTTTTATTCTTGTTTATGACTTGTCATCTTGCATCTCGTATTACAAGAACAGAAAAAATAAAAAAAAACTTGTTAGAAATGATTGTTTTTAGTAGGTAAATGATGCAATGACCATTCCACATTGTCGGAGGTAGAGTGGAAAAATGTTCTTTGTGTATGTATAAAAAAGTATATAAGAAGGTAGGTTTATCACAAATTCGCTGTCATAAATTTTGTTTTTTGTATTTTTTTATTTGCGATCTACATATCATCACTTCTACTGTTTTTTTTTTGTTTCTTCTATGGAAAGCCATTTTAGGTACACACATAGTAATAAATTGCGATGCATAGTGATCTTCATTTTTTTTTTGTCAAAGGGTGTGTAGATGATGGAAGAAATGAAATTTGCGATGTTGTGTATAGAATAAGATACATACATATGCATATAAATATTATATACAATAGATTTTGTGTTGTTTTTTTCCGATAGGTAGGTTCATAGGTAATGTAGAGGTGCAACGCCGCGCCGCCGTGATTTGATTTGGTATCGTAAGGATTGTTTTGATTTAATTTTGCGTAGGTAGGTAATGGATGTATCAAAAACATATTAGATGATGAAATTGCATTTCACTGTAAGCGAATACGCAACAACCAAGGGATATGGCAAGTGGATGGCGCCAAAATATTATGTATGCAGGTCAGTGTTGTTCCATGTAGACAAAAAATGTAGACTACACGATTGTCTACGTGTAGACAATTCAACGTAAACAATTCATGATTGTCTACATTCCAATGTCAACAATGTAGACAACGTAGACATTCAATTTTTCTTATTATGTTTAGTCTAATAAATCGTAAAATTAAAACAAATTTTATATTAATTCAATCTTTCACTTTGAAATTGTATTTATTTGAACACAGAAACGAAACCTGTAGTCTTCAAGAAAAAAAACTTATTATGAATAACATACAGAACAAATCAACTATCGCCATACTGTGATTGGGATGGCTTACATGCATTCCTTAGTAAATGAATGTTAAGGCATTATTATTAGGATATGAATAGACTTTTTTTAACAAATTTTTATTGACCTGTGGCTGCGAAAACGGCTTTCTGCAGTATTTTGTTGATTTTTGTTGCACACTGTACAATATGCTACATATTTGTGATTTTCTCATTAAAAGAAAACCTAGTTGACCGAAACCTTTATTTGTTCGTCGACCATACATATTTTATTCGCAAAGAGACTCAATATTAACACCTGAAATTTTCTTAAATGAAGTAAAGAATGTGACAGAGAAATCAAGAATGACAGATGACAGATTGGCTTGGCATGTTTTGTCTTCATTGTGTACATTGTCTACATTGTCGACATCATACTCGACATTGTCTACATTGTATACATTGTCGACACAATTGTCTACGCATTAATGTAGACAATCAAAGTCGACACGTAGAGGAACAACACTGATGCAGGTATCTATTAATCTAAATACCTATGTACATATTTATATAAATAAGTTCAGAAGGAAAATTCGATCACATTTTGTTTTCGGTGGTGACGTATTCCACTGGTAGAAGAATGGTGAAATTGGGAGGTATGTCAAAGTATGTAAATAGAAAGAATATGGGAAGTGCGCCTCTTTTATGTATTTTTGTTGGTTTTACATAGGAAGACTTGTCTCCTTCAATTGAATATGTCATGGTGATAGATAATACTCTCGTTACTGTTATTTTCTGTTGTGTTTTTATTGTGCAAATCTATTTTGTACATACCAATAAATATTTTTTTGCAACAACCTAGCTGCAAAGGTATAATGCCTCCAAAAACAAACAAAGGAAACAAAAAACTCAAGCAAAAAAAAATTGATAAAAAGTAAGCAAATAGAAAATACATACATACATATGTAATGCGTACTTCGTTTTCATTAGGCCACATGATGTAATTTCGTTGAAAATTTCGAAATGAGATAATTTTTAACAAAGGACAATAGGCAAGTCTGGCCCAGTTCTAATAAGAACGACCTTTATATAATATACATAACATATGTATGTTCATATATTCATTATCACTTGTTTTTAATTTGTAAAAAAAAAACAAGTATTAGTTTTCCAATAATGTTGTTGGTGTCAAAATCAAAAAGACAAATTGTGAATAATTTCGAAATTACTTAATGAAATTGGTTTTTTGTTTTTTGAATGAGATCAGTTTTTATATAAAATGCATTTTTAGTTTTTACTTAGGTAATAAAATAGAAGCTTAAAATTAGTATAGTAGTATACAAAGTAAAATTAAAATACAATGATGTTATTGGAAATAAAATTGACAAACTTTTTCTTCGAAATTTGTTTCAGCTAATGGGAACCAGTGGCACCATTTTACTTCAATTATAGTAGATCTACTTTTTTTTCCAAATATTTAAAATCTACTTCTTATTTCGCACCATCAGCAAAATACTGAAATCTACCTCATTTTAAAAATCTCTGTTTTAACCTACTTCAATTTCACAAAAAAAAGTCCAAATCTACTTCTTTTTCTTTATTTCACTCTAGGTAGTATTTTTTTTATATTAAACGCGCACTCAAGGGGTCATGAATACCATTAAATTGTTAAACACAGTGCAAGAAATTAGGAAAGTAGGATAGGATGAGAAAGGAAATACCGATACACATTGGTTTTTAATGTCTGCACATTACAATGAGTGAGAAATATTGAGCCGGGTAAAGCATTCCAGATGCGTGTAGTGCGGCTAAAAAAGGAATCACTGTACTTGACAGTACGTCCAAAATTAAGCCCAAGGGTAAAATGATGAGCAGTCCTAGAAGTACGGGTATTACGGTTGAATTGTTTGAGGGGGAGAACGCAACTGCCTACTTCACTAGAGCATTGTTTATGAAAATTGCGGCGGTGCTCGAGAGATTCAAATGTTTCAGTTAGACAACGGTCGCCTTTCATTTTTAGAGCTCTCTTTTGAATTCTGTGCAAGAGACTTAAGAGGGTTTTTAGAGCACCTACCTAGTGGGAATTACACTCGAGCTTTGGACGAATATAGGCCTTATAGATTACAGCCAGATTAGTAGGGGTAAAAAACTTCTTGCATCGGCGGAGAAAATTTAAACACTTAGCGGCGTTTTTGGTTACGTCAAACATGTTAACACTTCACAAATGATGGTCTCTGATGCACATACCTAGAAATCTGTTCAGTCTCCTCGATGCAAGTGCCAAACAGCATTGAGTTTTCGAAGATCATAATTTAATGAGCTTATCATACGCTGCCGTTGGTAGTCCACATCCGAGGACAAGGATTTGAATCTAAAAACGAATATGAAAAACTAAGGTTACTGTCGTCAGCAAAACAATTAAGCGGAGCAACAGTTATAGACAGAAACTGTCGGAAACAAAACGGACCCCTGGGGCACACCAGCATTTATTTTGTGGATATCAGATTTGAAACCGTCCAAAACTACTTTTAGTAAACGGTCCGAAAGGTACGAGTAATTTCTAATCCAACGAAGAAGAGATTCATCGAATTACAAAAAAAAAAGAATGTCAACACAATAAATTAACACAAATAAGTAAGTTTGAAAGCATAGGAACTCAACACACTGATGTGTACACGAATCCTATGAAAATTTCGCTTGCATATGTGTTTTTAATTTTAAATTAAACTATATTTAAATATATTTTATATTTTTTATAAAAGAATGTTTTATTAATTAAATAAAATTAAATATTTATACACAATTTTCTTTAAAATTAAAAGAAATGTATTGATAATTTTAAGTATTTAAAAGTATACATTTAAAGAAAACATTTGTCGTATACAATATTATTTCAAAATCAAAGAATCTGCGATGTAAAAATTTTGATCGAAATCGGAAGAGTCGCAAATGAAAAAGTAGAAAATAAAAAGAAGGTTCTATGACAGGTACCGATAATAACATTTATTTTTTACCAAAGTGTGGACTGCATTGTTGGTACAGTTATCTATACATAATTTAAAAAAAAAAAACATTAGAGCTGTTTTCAAAATAATTATAATATTTTATAATGGCTGTATGGAAGGAACCGAGCTAAAGTGGCTGCAGATTGAGGTACAGAGTTGCAGATAGACGGAATCATTATTCTCTTGTGTTGTAATGTCAACTTATGAAAATTCCCAGTTCAAATTTTTCTAAAAGTAAATTAAAAGTCATTTTAAAACCTACTTCGATTTTTCCCAATTTACATCACTTTTTTCTTCAAATCTCCTTCGATTTTTTTCCGGAAATGGTAACGCTGATAGGGACTTCAAGTCTAAGATATGTAACAAATGCAAAACTATGAAAATTGTTATCATTGTTTTTATTTTGATGATTAGGTACATAATATTCAGGAACAATAGATAATAAACGAACGGTTTGATCAACCAATTTCAAAATTGATAGTCTGTTTATTTAAAAACACTTTTCCACTTTTATTAAATGAACGGTCAATTGTAAAAAATCAATTATGTATCTCCATAAATAGTTTCAAAGAATCCATTATCTATAACAAATTTATTCATGTTTTCAAAACTGCCCAATTTACCTTTTATGTTGTCAATTTTTACATGTAAATTAGTGGTCAAAGACGGAACCACTTTTTAATCTGAGGCTATATTTTTTTGCACTTATTAATTTTATTAAATCATAAATAACCTCAAGACAATGAAACCCTTTAAAAAAAATTAAAATGGTTGACTATGGATATTATTCATTTTTAGAAACTCTGAAACAAGAAAAAGAAATATTTAAAACGCTTTTGGTTTCATCCCAATACGATCACTTTTCGCAGAGTTACAGCCCTTTGAAAAAGACTCAAACGAACATTTTTATAGGTATAGGTACATAATGTAGTTACCTACCATTATTATTTTTGAAAGTCTATTAATTTACTTGGGTTAGGAAATTTAATAATTTTTTTAGTTGAGCAATTTTTGAATTGTGAACTGTTTCCTAAAATTAATTGTCTACATTAAAAATAAATTATAAATATCAGAGCAAATTCCCCGGGTTCCTAATGTCTAAATCTGTGCTCCCTTTTCTTTATTTTTTAAAATATCCTTAACCCTAGACCCGTGTACTGGGCACTCAGTGCCCAATACAATTTTTAAACGAAAAAAAAACGTATAAGTTCCCTTGTAACATGCCTAAAGGAATTTTCTGTTTAACCCTAGACCCGTGTACTATGAAAATTCTATTTAACTGTGCACTTGGGCACTAGGTGCCCAACTATAGTTTTCATAGAAAATGTGAGGTAGGTTGCTGAAAAATACGATTTTAATTTGAAAAAAGTACAAGTTTTTTAAATAAGTTTATTAAAAAATATATATATATTTACAATAATGTTTGGACAATATTGAATGATGTTAAATTATTAAGATTTTATATTTTTTATTAAATTGGACTGTGTGTTCTTCGACGTTTTTCTGGAGGTCCAGTGGAGGTCGAGGGTAAAAAATTGTCATCATCTTCATCTTCTTTTTCATCATCACATACTCCTTTATGAATGTAACAGTTTTCGCACATCCTTACGTAGTGCTTTGTACATGTAGCTACATAGTAAAAATCACAAACGGCTGTTGTTTTGTTATCTGTTTTTAAAGTTTTACAAGTTTCACAACGTTGTTTTATATTGTTTTGTCTGGCAACTGGTAGCGTTGAAAGAGTTTGAATCTCATACCCTACTAGTTTCAGAGCAATTTTCACTTTTGCTTGAAGTGTGGGTTTTATAATTCGTGTTTGAATATGTTTATCAGCAAGTTCCAATGCAAGTTCTTTCAGAAAAAGTTTTCTTTTTTCTGATCTTTTTTTACTTGTGTACCAAGTGGGGTTACAAATATCAAACATTCTGTAAGCAGCAACACCAGCAGAATCCAGAAGATTATAAAACAATGTCACAGGCCATCGGTTAGTTTTACGTTTACAGGTGTAAACTGTCACCATCCGATCTAGAGTATCAACGCCACCTTTTGTTGCGTTGTAATCTAAAATAACTTGTGGTTTTCTTGTAGCTTGGTCAATTTTATCTTCTTGGTGTGTAGTCGATAACATTAGGACATTTTTTTTCGTATTGCTTGCGTAACTACATAATTGCATACATCTTGAGTAGCAAAATATGGACGAAAACTTATTTCTGCTCCTTTTGAATTCCTTATCAGTGGGTGTAAAAACCTTTGGTAATTGTGGCTTATTACTTTTTAAAGTGCCGACCAATGTTGTTTTTTTATACATCAAGACAAGGGCTAATGGCACTGAAGTGAAATAGTTGTCCGTGGTAATATTGTATCCCTTATCAAGAAACTTTTCCGCCAATCGCATCACGAGTTGATGGGATATACCCTCAGACCGATTATCGCCTGGTTGTTGCCCAACATATATTTCTCCTTGAAGAGGGAAATTGGTTTTAGCATCAACGATCCAAAAAATTTTGATTCCATATTTTCCTGGTTTATTAGGCATGTACATTTTGAATGGGCACCTACCCCTTGTTGAAACGAGTTGTTCATCGATGGTCAGTTCTTTTGTCGGTTGATAAAATTTCACCAGGTTATTTTGGAATAAGTCCCACACATACCTAAAACATTATTATTTGTAAAATTTAATAAATAAAGTAATAAATTCCAAAATTATTATTTTTATACATAAAGGCAGCTAACTTATCAGTTTGGAGTCGAAACGGACGCGTTCTTCCATCATCAAAACGTAAAAACCGGTTTATCTGTTCAAACCTCTCTAAGGACATGACCGCGCGGTAAAATGCCATATTACTTTGGTGAAACAGGTCTCTTGCTTCTACACCGTATGCTTTTTCAGCGCCAGCGTACAGTAATATGGCAATGTACGCGTACATTTCATCCTCTGTTGTTTCATACCACCGACGCATTACTTTAGGTTGGTCAGATAACCGATTTTCCTCGTAAACTCTTCTGGCTTTTTTATTTGTTTCCAGAACTATATTTTGGATTATGTTTGTAGTGATCAACGCCTTAAAACATTCCAACTTTGACGCAAATGTCTGAGAACATGAGGCATCATTGTTTAGCCTTTCATTACGAGCTCTAGCCGCTCTTCGTTTCTCTACTTCATCAGGCATTGACCACCAAATATCAGAGAATCTTATATTTCGAGCTGAGTATTGCATTCCTCGATTAGGTGCTGCGGGTTCATTTGCCACTGATTCCTCATGAGGAAGCTCTTGTTGTTGCTGCGATTCTACTTCTGCCTCTTCCTCCATATCCAACCCAGCCTCTTGAACACGAATGTCCAATATAGCTTCATTTGGATCGTAATTTGGATCATCAGCATCTGAAAAATCTGCGCCATTTTCGCTTTCTTCATCATCAGAGTTATTTGGACTAGCTATTTGATCTCCACCCTCTTCATCGTTCAAAAACCTATCGTAGTGTTCGTCGAAAAATTCTTGCTCTGCTTCAGTCAAATCTCGGCTCGAAGATGCATTGAGCAAGAACAATATACGATTCATAATATTATTATCCATATTCTATAGAAAAATCATAAATAGCAGAAAACCATATAGCTTCACACAGTACTTACTTATTTTAGATTTTCCGATTTCACTTTAGTAAAAAAAAACACTTTGTTCTCGTTATATAAGCACAAACTAGCGCAGACTAACTCAATGATTATATTTTTTTTAGTCTAAGGCTAATAAACAATAAAAAAAACACCAAAAATAATGAAAATACCGTTGTCAAAACCGTTCAAAAGAACAATTCTCATATAAAAATCGTATGGGCACTGGGTGCCCGTGTACACGAAATTGGCATTTTTTATTTGCAACCCTAACCTGCCTCAAATATCAAAAAAATAGATGTAAAAAGTTCATTTTCGTGTACTTGGGTACTGTATGCTTAACCCTAGACCCGTGTACTGGGCACTCAGTGCCCAATACAATTTTTAAACGAAAAAAAAACGTATAAGTTCCCTTGTAACATGCCTAAAGGAATTTTCTGTTTAAGCATACAGTACCCAAGTACACGAAAATGAACTTTTTACATCTATTTTTTTGATATTTGAGGCAGGTTAGGGTTGCAAATAAAAAATGCCAATTTCGTGTACACGGGCACCCAGTGCCCATACGATTTTTATATGAGAATTGTTCTTTTGAACGGTTTTGACAACGGTATTTTCATTATTTTTGGTGTTTTTTTTATTGTTTATTAGCCTTAGACTAAAAAAAATATAATCATTGAGTTAGTCTGCGCTAGTTTGTGCTTATATAACGAGAACAAAGTGTTTTTTTTTACTAAAGTGAAATCGGAAAATCTAAAATAAGTAAGTACTGTGTGAAGCTATATGGTTTTCTGCTATTTATGATTTTTCTATAGAATATGGATAATAATATTATGAATCGTATATTGTTCTTGCTCAATGCATCTTCGAGCCGAGATTTGACTGAAGCAGAGCAAGAATTTTTCGACGAACACTACGATAGGTTTTTGAACGATGAAGAGGGTGGAGATCAAATAGCTAGTCCAAATAACTCTGATGATGAAGAAAGCGAAAATGGCGCAGATTTTTCAGATGCTGATGATCCAAATTACGATCCAAATGAAGCTATATTGGACATTCGTGTTCAAGAGGCTGGGTTGGATATGGAGGAAGAGGCAGAAGTAGAATCGCAGCAACAACAAGAGCTTCCTCATGAGGAATCAGTGGCAAATGAACCCGCAGCACCTAATCGAGGAATGCAATACTCAGCTCGAAATATAAGATTCTCTGATATTTGGTGGTCAATGCCTGATGAAGTAGAGAAACGAAGAGCGGCTAGAGCTCGTAATGAAAGGCTAAACAATGATGCCTCATGTTCTCAGACATTTGCGTCAAAGTTGGAATGTTTTAAGGCGTTGATCACTACAAACATAATCCAAAATATAGTTCTGGAAACAAATAAAAAAGCCAGAAGAGTTTACGAGGAAAATCGGTTATCTGACCAACCTAAAGTAATGCGTCGGTGGTATGAAACAACAGAGGATGAAATGTACGCGTACATTGCCATATTACTGTACGCTGGCGCTGAAAAAGCATACGGTGTAGAAGCAAGAGACCTGTTTCACCAAAGTAATATGGCATTTTACCGCGCGGTCATGTCCTTAGAGAGGTTTGAACAGATAAACCGGTTTTTACGTTTTGATGATGGAAGAACGCGTCCGTTTCGACTCCAAACTGATAAGTTAGCTGCCTTTATGTATAAAAATAATAATTTTGGAATTTATTACTTTATTTATTAAATTTTACAAATAATAATGTTTTAGGTATGTGTGGGACTTATTCCAAAATAACCTGGTGAAATTTTATCAACCGACAAAAGAACTGACCATCGATGAACAACTCGTTTCAACAAGGGGTAGGTGCCCATTCAAAATGTACATGCCTAATAAACCAGGAAAATATGGAATCAAAATTTTTTGGATCGTTGATGCTAAAACCAATTTCCCTCTTCAAGGAGAAATATATGTTGGGCAACAACCAGGCGATAATCGGTCTGAGGGTATATCCCATCAACTCGTGATGCGATTGGCGGAAAAGTTTCTTGATAAGGGATACAATATTACCACGGACAACTATTTCACTTCAGTGCCATTAGCCCTTGTCTTGATGTATAAAAAAACAACATTGGTCGGCACTTTAAAAAGTAATAAGCCACAATTACCAAAGGTTTTTACACCCACTGATAAGGAATTCAAAAGGAGCAGAAATAAGTTTTCGTCCATATTTTGCTACTCAAGATGTATGCAATTATGTAGTTACGCAAGCAATACGAAAAAAAATGTCCTAATGTTATCGACTACACACCAAGAAGATAAAATTGACCAAGCTACAAGAAAACCACAAGTTATTTTAGATTACAACGCAACAAAAGGTGGCGTTGATACTCTAGATCGGATGGTGACAGTTTACACCTGTAAACGTAAAACTAACCGATGGCCTGTGACATTGTTTTATAATCTTCTGGATTCTGCTGGTGTTGCTGCTTACAGAATGTTTGATATTTGTAACCCCACTTGGTACACAAGTAAAAAAAGATCAGAAAAAAGAAAACTTTTTCTGAAAGAACTTGCATTGGAACTTGCTGATAAACATATTCAAACACGAATTATAAAACCCACACTTCAAGCAAAAGTGAAAATTGCTCTGAAACTAGTAGGGTATGAGATTCAAACTCTTTCAACGCTACCAGTTGCCAGACAAAACAATATAAAACAACGTTGTGAAACTTGTAAAACTTTAAAAACAGATAACAAAACAACAGCCGTTTGTGATTTTTACTATGTAGCTACATGTACAAAGCACTACGTAAGGATGTGCGAAAACTGTTACATTCATAAAGGAGTATGTGATGATGAAAAAGAAGATGAAGATGATGACAATTTTTTACCCTCGACCTCCACTGGACCTCCAGAAAAACGTCGAAGAACACACAGTCCAATTTAATAAAAAATATAAAATCTTAATAATTTAACATCATTCAATATTGTCCAAACATTATTGTAAATATATATATATTTTTTAATAAACTTATTTAAAAAACTTGTACTTTTTTCAAATTAAAATCGTATTTTTCAGCAACCTACCTCACATTTTCTATGAAAACTATAGTTGGGCACCTAGTGCCCAAGTGCACAGTTAAATAGAATTTTCATAGTACACGGGTCTAGGGTTAAAAGTAAAAGTCCTAGAACCAACAGATTAACCTTGTATAAATACGCAAGGAATAAAAACGCTATCTACCTAAATGCGAAAAGTTTCAATTCACCTGCAAACAAAAATAAAACAGAAAACAAACCGCCTATTATTGTGTCTAATTCTGCGCAAAATTGAATGCAAAAAACTCAATTTCCCTTTCCTAAACCTCAAACAATTACGATTCACGAAAATAATTTTTTCTACCCAAAATACAAAAGGAAAAAAAAAATCTTTCATTTATGTTTTGCGCAATCCGAGTCAATTCAAAATCAAATGTTTGTGCGCTGCGCTGACTGTGCAGCTTGCCACTCGTGCCTTGTTCCCGTTTTCTGTTATTTTTTTTTATATTCTATTCTATCTTTCTCTATCTCTATGCGTGATGCGAAAAAAGAGGTATCCTGAAGAGACGAGACGAGGTAAATTTATTTTCTTAACACAAAAATTCTTAACTAAGAGAGCCATATTTGTACACCAATACATGTACACGTTTTTACATGAGATTTGAGTTTGCTTCTGGGGTAGACCTACCCTTAAGAGTTATAATTATTATAAGAGCTTACAGCTATTGTTCTGGTATGAAAATGAATGCATTCAGGCAAGGATGATGTATTCAATTCAACTTTCAATTTCCTTTAATGTGCTTTTTATTTTTTTCTGTGAAATACATAAAATTGAAAATTTTAAAATTGTACTGAATTGAGACGAATTGTACTTTTGTACTTGTACAAACTCAATTGTATCGAATTCGGTACAATTGCAAGAACTTTCATGAAATTGAGCATTATAAATAATGGAGTGATGTTGAGCATTCTCAGTTGGTTTGCAGTGTAAGTTGTAATAACCAGAGAGATCTTGATTTCCTTTAGTAATTTTAGTAAAAGATGATAATGTTGTCATAATGATGTTGGAATGTAATTTACAGAGTAAATGAAGATTCATTAATAGATACAAATAAAATAATAAAAATATTAATACAATTTGGAATTTTGAATTTAATTCCTTGTTAGGTACGATTTTTTCAAATAGTTTAACGGAAGCACTCATTCCACTCAATATATGGACGCTTCGTCCCTGGATGGGTATCAATATTCTGATTGCAGTGATATAGCTAAATATCTTAAATCTAAGTTGGTAACTTAAGAACAAAATTAATCGAAGATGATTTAAAACATTCCTTATTTTACCGATGGAAAATGTACACAAACCACCTTTAGAACGAAAAAAAAAAACAACAACGACAGGGAAGTAGGTAAAAGGAAAAAAAAGTTTTGTGTCTCTAAATATTTATGTTTGTTTTTAAAACAAATAGATTTGAATTAATTTTGGAATTGAATTGATAAATAACTTAAATTTCAATGGATTGAATAAAATCAGAATAACACAGAATTTGAATTTGAAGTTC
The DNA here is from genome assembly GCA_963931855.1 of Philhelius festivus. Lineage (NCBI taxonomy): Eukaryota > Metazoa > Arthropoda > Insecta > Diptera > Syrphidae > Philhelius > Philhelius festivus. Next base: position 146,595,499 of record OZ007554.1, read on the forward strand.
GAATTTGAGCTTTCAATTGACATTCAGAGTCCAGACTCTATTTATATCAACATATAGTTCGCACACAAGCCACAAAATGTCACATTCAATCAAAGGATACCTAAGATGTCAAAGAATTATATACGTATAATACTTCCAGATCCGGAAAAAGAAAGTGAAAACAAAAACTTTTAAAAGTATCAAAAACTACTTTGTCTTCTTTCTGTCAAGCTATAAACAAAGTCATAAATTATAATTAAAATAAGCTTTTATATACAATTTTCAAAAACATTTTTTTTATTACTTTACGAATACAAAATAAATTTCAAAAAAAAAAATTATTTATTATTTATTTTTGAGATATCGAATTTAAAAAAATTCATTGAAATCCGTGCAGCCCGTAATGAGAAATTCAAAAATCGACAAGATGGTTCTATGGTCGGTACAGTTAGTAATATATTGATTTCGTTTTTTATGTATAATTATAAAACGTAAAAATTTATCATAAGAAAAAAAATTTATCAAAATTCTCGGAGATGTTTTTGAGAAAAATACGATTTTCGAAAACCAGTTTTTAATATTTGTAGGGTGGGTACCGTTATTTTTAGGTAATACATTTTTTTCTCTTTATATTAATAAACTTTTATTTATCAAGTTTAAAAAAAAATCTAGCATGGGGTTTTTGAAATATTGAGTTTCGAAAAAAAAAAAAATTCAATCTTAACAAAAATTTTTGAAAATTTTAATGCACAGGAATATTTAAAATTTTGGGGTGCTTTAGCATAAAACAAATTATCAAAATCTGTTGTACCGATTCTTTAAATTCTTAAATTTATAAAATTTTGAAAAAAAATCGTATGGCAGGTACCGTTATTTTTGGTTTTTAAAATAAAATGCACGACTGGGTCGCACGAACTTGCTCCTATGTAATAGACTAGGAATTTTGAAAACGAATGAAAAAATGATTTTTTTTTTCAAAAATTCAAAAAATATTTTTGTTTTTAAGTTTTGAAATGCAATGTTTCTTAGGTTTTAGAAACATCTCTATAAAAAAACAGCGTGTGTACAGAGTACGCATGTCAGAAGTGAAACTTCGATTTAAATTTCATTGCTGTGACTTATAAATTAATGACTAAAATATGAAATGAAAATAAAAATATTGAATGCAATTTTTTTTTGTTTTAATTATTAAAACGAACTTTCATAATGAAATAATTATAAAGATATATATTAACATAATTACATAATTTAAAAAACGTAAAAATTGAACAATAACTACGATAATTATAGTTTACCACGTGTTTCTTTAAAAACTATCCAAAAATTTTAACCTTAAATACATTTATTCAGAATTAAATTAGAATCGATATGAATGTAAAGAAAATAGATAAAACATCACTTACTGTGAACAAATGCTGTACGAAGATTTATGAATTTATTGATAATAATTTTTCAACAATAAATAAAACGTTATAAACAAATCAATGTAGCACTATATATCTAACACAAAATTCACAACAGAACTACAATGTGTGTAGTTAAACCTGGAAGAAAATAAATATACATTTTGATCTATTGTCTACACGTTCACGTCTCCTATAAGAATCTTATGGAGGCGTGCGTGGCTTTAGTGTGCATATGCTCCCTTTACAACGAATATAGCACAAAGAGGAGAAAATAATCCTATAGCCCCTATAGTGAATAAGTATATAGCATGCTTATTCTCTTTCTCTCTAGTTGTTTACATCTATCCGTCCTTTAAAATTTAAAATCGTCGCACTAAAATCTGACGCTTATTATCGTGACGCAGCCTTGAAAAGTTACCCTCATCGCGCGCAAAGAAGTTTCACTTCAAGACTACGTTCATTGTATAAGAATTTGCTGTAGATTGGAACGGTACAACAACAATGCACGTTTGCTTACATTTTTCAACTGCGAAATGGAGAATAAATAAAACTTCCACTTCCCGGCACCCGAGAGCCGTGATATGGGGTGGCAATTTAAGGTTCTTGCACGGAACAAACTGCGGTGGCACTGCCTATGAGACGTGAAGTAAAAACGCATCCATGCAAGAATTGTCGCGTTACTGGCTGAACACAATGGAGACGGAGCTGCAACTGGAGCTGCAACTGGAATAGCTGTCAAAATATTCAATACACGTAAATTCAATGTTACGAACACAACACAACGCAACTGCAGTCGGTGCTGCAGTCGGTGCTGCAAGAGTTGGCGAACTTTTAACTTTTTCGTGCAGCATTTTTGACATTTCAAATTTTATATATCTGTCTGTGATTTTAAGTGTTGTTTTGTTGTATTGTGATTTCGTGGTTAAATTTTAATTAAAGTAATGGACGAAAATCTTCAATTTCAGTGTCCATTTTATAGTTTCAATTACTTAAAATATTTACAATTTGCCAAAGATTCAACACCTGACCCAACAAATGACAACAAAACAATGAAAGCTGTACAGCCTCATTGTGGGCACATAAAAAAAAGTACGTACGACACTTTTTGACAGCTCTTCCAGTTGCAGCTGCAGCTCCAGTTGCAGCATTCTATTGTGTTCAGCCAGTTAGAGTGAACTCTTCGTACTGCACATGGAAATTTTATTCGGTCAATTCACAAGCTGGCATTCGTACGTTTGAGCTGAAACTGTGTTCAAGGGGCGGAATGTTTGAAAATAACTCAGTTAAAAAAAAAACACTTTGATGTTTTTGTATACTCGTACATCAGATATACTTTATGAAATAATTTGTCATTTATTTATCTTCATTCAATTTTACTCGCTTCTTGGTTGCTGAACATCAATGTTTTAATTAAATATCTACAATCTACATAATGTATGTACATGTACATATAATTTGAAGAGAAAATCGTGTTCCTAAATATTTATTACAATTGAATCGGTCATTTCAAAAACCTCTTAAGTCACATTTTTTTCCAAAATGCTTTTTTTGCTGAAAATGGTTCCTTAAAGGGAGATGCGTATTCTGGGTAAAAACCACGTAAGTCTGTACATTCCTTCCTCTTCAAATAATACCGTAGGAAAGACGTTCATTGCATAAACAACATAAGTCAGTGACTTAAGAGGTTTTTGCATGCACTACCAAAGTGGCGGGAGTAGTTTGATATTTTTAATTTGCTTTGCTCTGATTGATTCAACAATATTCAAATCTTCAATTTAATAACAACCGTCATCAATGTCAAATTTGCGTTTTTCATACAACTATTTTTTGCGAAAAGTAATTTTAGCTTTAAAAATGTCTTCATGAAACAGAGAGTGATGGTGCGCCGAAAAAGAAGAGAACGTGTAATACCTTTATGAAGTGTTATAACAAATTATAAAATTGAAAGACAAGACATAAACTAATTTATCTAAGAGATTTGAAAAACCGAGGAACTGTTGATATCAAGTTGTAGAAGAGTAGAATCATATGTCGAAGTAAGGTTATTGACCTTGATATTTCTAAGGCATTTGATGGATTTTGGCATCAAGCTATTATATCGAAAATTTTGAGTTTGGTATCAATGAAGTCCTATTCGTTGGATTAGAAATTTTCTACTGGATTGTTCAATACTTTTTTTTTGGAAGGTTTCAAATCGGATCTTCACAAAATAAATGCAGGGGACCCCAAGGTCTCCGTTTAGTCTCAGACTCTCTTTCTTATTTCTATGAATGATCTCTGAAACTGAATGATCTGATGATTTGCACTTCATTGTCTATCTTAGCTTTTCATATTCATCCGTCACGTCTGTCAAATTCACGTCCATCTCATTCGAAATTTAGAAAATATTGTCATAGAGCTAAAAACTGAAGATGTTTTGGAATTCATGAAATTGTGGCCAAATTTGTACAAAAAAACATGTTTGTCGACACTGAATCTTATAGAAAAAAATCCCACAAGAACAGAAAAAAGCACCTTCGACATATATGAGCTTTAAGTATGCTTCACATAGAAAAGGTATACTATCATAGGTATATTGATGGATTGATTAAACATTTATTATTAGTAATAAATAAAGTTGCAACTTCGGTTTCACTTCTATCAGCAAAGGCTTATGTTTTAAAATTGCCCATCAATAAGAAAATGTTGAAGATAATCAATCTATGTACCTCAAAGATATTAAAACATGACAAAAAGTTATTCTTAAGTGTAATTTTCAATAATAAGCAATACAAAATATAATTACTACCACTTTTTTTGTTAAATTATATACCACTTACCCCAGTCCTTGCTAAAACCACTTAAGTCAAGAACAGTTTTTTATGTTTTTTTCATTATTTTTATTAATAAACTGTGAATTTTTTTCGCTTTTTAATTTTCTTACCACTAAAATACTTAGTTAAGCATAAAAAAGTGGTTTAAAACTCATTTGTTTGAGCATGAAACAGTTTTTATTGATTCCTGAAAAATTCTAATTGAATGACTTATGAGGTTTTTGAAATGACCGATTCAATTGTGTGCTTCATAAGCTGGTCCTTCGTTCGTCTTATACAGTTGTGGTCTCTTATGATCACACCAAATCCTGTTTAAAAAGCAAATAAAATATTTGAAAATCAAAAATTGTTGAAAGTTGCTTGTCAGTAGGATCAAATTTATAATATAACTCAATAAACTCTAAGATAATTTTGCCTTTCCTTTACCGTATCTTTCTCCCTAACCTAAACATATTGACATCATTTCGTGCTGGTCAGATACATACAGATAGATGTATACAATTTTAAGACAAAATTATTGTGCTAGGAAAACTTTTAACTACATACCTACATATTTTATTGCGATTTTTTGTGAAAATATTGATAAAGCAAAATAGCAGCCGAAATTGCTTTGTATTTTTTGAGAAAATCAACTTCGGCCATCATCTCCTTAATCTTACATTCATTCAGTGAAATTAAAACTTTGTCATCAATTGATTAAGGGCCTTAGCTATCAAAAGCTATCTAAATTTTATAGGTTAATCATGGTAAAGTTAATGAAAATAACGATTATGGCGGTAATTTTCGATGTAATAGTGCTATTTTGTGGATTCTTATCATGCGGTGGCAAATGTCTCTTTGAGCATTGGACTTCGTGCCTTAATGACTTAATGATTAATATAATAATAAATGGAATGAATGCGCGATGATTTGAAGAAACCCCACAGATGTACGACTATGTATGAGCATGGAGGATAATAAAGCATGATACTTAGAAAAGTAACCTTTTGTGAAATTTATGTCGATTACCATAAAAGTAATCTGCTTGTCCCTCTAATGATTTGTATTTGGTATAATCAACAATTTTATTTGAATTATTGTTGGGACGACAATGTTTTATTTTATCTTGATGGTGTTAGAAATTATGAGTAACAATAGTAAAGAAAAATTCGTATCAATAAAAGTTGTACAAACATGGTATGAATAGTTTGTTTATAAAGTTAGAAAAACCAAGGATACTTGGACAAGATAATACATACATATATGTATGTACTTTGATTTTTTAAAAGCATAAACTTAAAAAAAATCAAAAACAAAAAAATGTATTTAAAAATATGAAAAACATTTCTTTGGTTTTATTTTATTAAAAATCAAGTCAAATATCAGAATCGATTGCTGACTAATAAGACCACTGAATTTAAAACAAATTTAAAAGAGAACTTTTTATGAAATCCTATATAAATTGAACGTTTAAATTATGGCATTCAAACTAAATCCCTAAGATCGTAAGTAATTTAGGTAGCCATATTTTTTTATTATTAGAAATTTATTCATTAATCACATGTCAAAACATATTATAAAACTCTAGTAACCAGGCTTTTTGATATTAAAATAAAGTATACATGACCCTTTGCAAGAACTTATTCTTATAATTAAAGTTGTTTAAGATTTAATAGATTTTATAAATAAAACATGGATATAGATGATGTGCATATACATACGTAAATATGTATGTATATATATATTTTGTATTTTATTTATTAAAAAATCACTTACAAATTAAGACATTCGTGTTATAAGGTTCTTGGGTTCTTGAGTTTGATTGATTTGATGCAAGTAGCTAAGTTAACGAAATTTCAGTAAATTATCCAGACTGTAACTGCAAATTTGTGTTGAAAAGGAAGATACATTGTCGTATCGGCGTAGGCACTAGGCAGTTGCATTCCTCCCTTAAATCCCTTTAACCGTGATACCCGTTTCGCTAGGAATGCTCATCAGTTGACCCTCGAGCCTAATTTTGGTCGTACCGTCAAACATAGAGATTCGTATATTACCTTTTGGTAGTAAGGCGAGGACACTATGCTCCGTTCTTTCCACGACGGTACCGCTGTGAAGCTGTTCAACGTTCCCCTGTTTATTCCTTTCTAGGCAAAATTGCGAAGACTGTTACTCTTCCTTTTCTTTTCGACGGTACTGTGATGTAGCTGTCTGACCTCTTTCCCTACATATTCTCTCCTTGGCAATATGGCGGTGACGTCGTCTGCCATTTTTGCATACATTATCCTTCCTCAACATACCTGTATTGGTTAAAGGTATGAACAGGTTTGGTTTCGAGAAGATTACGTTTAGGATTTACAAAAAAGATAAGGCAGACAAGGAATGCGTGCATTCACATCCACTCGGGGCCGAACCTGTAGTTGAGGTTCCTGGTGCATTGATTTTCTTTCCATCTATGAAATGGATTTATCCTGGTCATCTCCGATTATTGATCAGTCTCCTACCAAAATTAACAGTCTGACCGAAAAGGTGACTGAATACTTATTAAGCTTGGTTCGCCTCATTATTTGGAGTAATACTAATGCTAACACTCTTCACACAGTATGGGAAAGCATTAATATCAATGACAGAAGTGAGTCTCTTTATGATTTTATCCTAAGTACTAACCTTAAATTAAGTAGTATTGGAAATGATCCCGCGTTTATTACTAGAAATCGACAGGAGGTTATCTTCGATAACATTTTTAGATTGGTATCAAAGAAACACTAACTTGTTGGCTGATCACAAAATCATTTAATTTTGTCTAGATAATGTTCCTCCAAGCCAGGTAATTTCCAAAAAATCTTACATTAAAGTTGAATGGCCCAAATATAGGAAAACGCTTAAAAGTCAAGTAGAACCTATACTTCTAATCCCACCCACCTACACAGTTAAATTTGACAGTGAAGTCAATGATCTTACTCCAGCCCAGAACAAATTCATGACAATTTCCAGTCCTCTTAATTACTCGTATGTAAGATAAAAATGAAGGGTCACTGGTGGAATTCAGAGTTTGGCAGATTAGAAAAAGTTGCAGAAAACTATTTGCATTTACAGAAGACGAAAAAAAATGGTCTCGCAATTCTGTGTCTCTGTTCGACTTTATGCTATGCACCTCGGTCATTCTTCTTTAAATTTGGTAGATAACATGATTTCCCATTCCCCCCACAAAAATAAGGGCACTTGCCATGTTAATTTTTTTCGAGCTTTTGGAATATATTTTTTTTCTCAAAAACTGTTCCACAGATTTAAGAAATACTCAAACTGTATAACTGATTTTGATCGTTTTGTTATGATAAAGCTCATTAAAAGTTTGAATAATATTATGTACATATTTAAATTTTCAATTTTATTTTATTTATTTTTTTTTTTGAAAACTCAAGGTTCGAGAACGTAAGGCTAGGCGCGCACATTCAATTTTTAGTTTCGCAACTGTTTGGTTGCTAAAATGAAACATATGGGCTTATATGGGACACCGCGCACTTAGAGCAACTAGATTCTCGAAACTAAAAAGTTTGTGTTTTGACACAAACAAAACGATTGCCTCGCATCAGTTGAGCTGTTTTTTATAAGTGCAAGAGAGAAAAGAGTGCGAGCGTGAGTAAGGAGTTGCCAGTGTGCGGTTCTCTTTCAACTGGTGATTAAACTATTTGATTTCGATCACAGTTGCCAGTGCGCGACTAGCCTAAAGCTTGATTTTTTTGAATCGTGATAGTTACTAATTTTTTTTAATACTACGTACATATTTACAAGATATATGAAAACAAATTGTATTTTATGTAAAATAAAGCTACCCACCATACTAATTTAAAAAAAATGGTTTGCGAAAATCGCATTTTTCTCGAAAACGGTAAATTGATTTTAAATTTTTTCTTTTAAATTCAATATCTTGAAAATGTTTTTATATTTTTTTAATTGAAATTTAAATTTTATTTGTACAAGAATGAAAACTAAAAGTTAACGTATTAATTTTTTTTCATAAAAATGTTTTGAAAATTTTATATATAAAAGCTTATTTTTTTAAGAAACCTCTACAACGATTTTTAACTTTTGTTCTTGCATAAATCATATTTGCTTATGAAATTACATGACATCCTTTTTTATCTCCAACTAAACTAAAGCCTTAAAAAAATAAATTTTATGCTTATGAAAATTTTTCTCTAATACATTTTTTAAATTCTAAGTCATGCATTTTATTTTCTTTAATGAAGATTTTTAATGTAGAAGATTTTTAATTCGACAACTTAAATAAATAAACTTATTCACCCATATTAATAAAAAACGCTTATTCCACCTATATTCCACGGTTTTACTAAACCATGGAATAGGAGTTAAGTCCTGGCTTAAATATTTACATTAATAAAAACGAAATCTTCGAGGAATAGTTAAGTGACGTTTATCAAAAATCCTTTAAGAAAATCTACTACAACAAGTAAGCCATTTCTTTTTTATATTCTGTGTCTGCCTAAATTGATTGTCATTTGCTTGTGTATCTTATTGTCGGTATTTTATACAGGGTATCCCACAGTCACCGCCCCAAATGAAAACCATGGATTCCTGAGGTCATTTTAAGTCGAAAAACTTAAGAGGTCATTTTCTCGTTTTCGTCCTGTTTTCGAGTTTTAACAATTTTTATGATTTTTCCCTTAACTGGCTTTATCTTTGCCAAACTACGTCCGATTCGTAAGATTTTTTTTATAACCAATCAAGAATCTATTACAGTTTTAGTTTGTCCAAAGACTTTTTTTTTCTGCGGACAATCGTTTCTCCGCAATTTTGCATCAAACCCAATTTTTTCGTTTCTTAAACAGTTTTTTCACTTTGATATCATTTTATCCAAAAAAAACACGTTAATGAGTATTAATTTGTTTCACTTATTGTTAAAGCCCAGTTCATTTTCTTAAAAAAAATATTTTTTTTCCTTAACAAGAATACTAAATGTAATTAACAAAAAATAAACAAACTGATTGAATTTAAAAAAAAATTATTTTTAAATACAAAATTAACTTTTTCTGAGCTATTGTGATTAAGAAAAGGACAAATAGATAAAGTTAATTAGTAAGACCGTTAACTAATGTAAACAGTAAAGATTTGCATTTTGATTTGATGGTTGTAAGTGTCTTTCTCGGGTGATCTAGCGTCGTGTTCTTTCACTTGATGCTCCATTTTGGATTTGTTATTCAAGTTGTAGTTTTTTTAAAAATTATTTGCGAACAATGGATTACACTAATAAAGAATATCTGGAAATGTTATTAATATACGCTGAAATGGGAAAATTTTATCTATTTGTCCTTTTCTTAACCACAATAGCTCAGAAAAAGTTAATTTTGTATTTAATTTTTTTTTTTTTAAATTCACTCAGTTTTTTATTTTTTTTTTAATTACATTTAGTATTCTTTTTAAGGAAAAAAATATTTTTTTTAAGAAAATGAACTGGGCTTTAATAATAAGTGAAAAAAATTAATACTCATTAACGTGTTTTTTTGAATAAAATGATATCAAAGTGAAAAAACTACTTAAAAAACGAAAAAATTGGGTTTGATGCAAAATTGCGGAGAAATGGATGTCCGCAAAAAAAAAGTCTTTGGACAAACTAAAACTGTAATAAATTCTTGATTGGTTATAAAAAAATCTTACGAATCGGACGTAGTTTGGCAAAGATAAAGCCAGTTAAGGGAAAAATCATAAAGACCGTTATAACTCGTAAACGGGACGAAAACGAGAAAATGACCTAAGTTTTTCGACTTAAAATGACCTCATGACTCCATAGTTTTCATTTGGGGCGGTGACTGTGGGACACCCTGTATATACGCAAATCATGCGTGCTTTCACGCCGCTGATAAACTATATGCCCCATATTTTTAAATTGACGTCACAAACTGCCCATGTACAGAGGATGAAAAGATAAGCAAGCAAACGTGTTTGGATTTACATGTATTCATATAATTTTTAGTAAGCTGTCTTTACTTGAACATTATTGAAGTAATACCCTCTCCTATTCACATATCATTAAACGCTTCCTCCTTCCAGTTTTTTTCACCCTATGGATGGTGTCAAATGCACCTATGGCTAGTCGAAATCCACTTATGACCTTAAATCCTTTCGTAGTTCTCATTTTATTAAACTGCTCTGCTTTCAAAACAAATGCTTGACAACTCGTGAAGATACTCACTTCGCACTTTTGTTTAATTTTTTTGATAAAACCAAATAAGTTTGAAAATTCTATTTCTTATTCCTTCGCTAAGCTACTTACTTCGGTGGTTTAGCTTAATCATAGTTAGTAAACGTCACTTAGCAAAAAATTTGTTTTATTAATGAAATTTCGCACTTAGTCCAGGACTTAACGATAAACCTCCACTAAACCATCTTTATTAATATGGGTGATTCTGTTTAAATCAAACATCCACTTATAACTAGCTACTTCAGGTATATAATATACCTACTAATCTCTGAAAATTGGGTGTACGAACGCGAGCTAGAAGTAAAACTACTTTTCCCTCAAGCAAAGCCTCTGTAAGATTCTAACTTATAAGAGTACAAACATTTTGTACAAACCAACGTAACAACCAAATGCTTACGTATATAATTATGTAGATTATAATGAACTTACAAATTGGTCTCACTTATCGTCCCTCGAAAAAAAATGAGTTCAATTTAAAAGTAATTTTAGCATATTCTTGCAAATTGGAAGACGTCAAAATCACTTCAAAATAATTTTTTTTTTAAATATTTGTTTGAATTGAAAATGGTTTTCAAAATAAGTTAGGAATCTTAAATTGGAACTCAAACTTTTTTTAACTATACAAAAAAAAAAACAATTGGTTTTGGAATAACAGATTGGCCTATCTGGCACTTTCTTGAATTTATTGAGATATTGAGAAAATCAAGAGTCATGAATAACTTGGAAAAATTGTATGTTTGTTACCAAGGTTGACCAAAATGTGTGGCTTTCTTTATGACACACAGGTGGCGCTTTTTTAAAGCACATGATTAAGCTGAGTGTATATCATAAATCGTAAAAGAACACTTACAACAACACGTCCAAGATATCAAAATTTCGTGAAAAATAGCGCAAACCTACTCAGTACTAGCCGTTTTTTAGTGCATTTTTATCTCCGATAAAAATTTATCAGATGATGACATTGAAATGCAATTCAAAACGGCAAACAAAAGTTTATATAATTATGCATATGCAGTGCCGCCGTTGATTGTTCGTGCGCCCGCGTGCAAGAACCTGAAATTGCCGCCCCATATCTCGGGTTGCCGGGGGTATTTACGTTGAATAAGTGGAAGTTTTATTTGTTCTCCATTTCGCAGTTGAAAAATTTAAGCAAATGTGCATTGTTGTTGTCGCGTTCCAATCCACACCAAATTCGTATATCTACAATGAACTTAGTCAAACTAGGATTTGAGGGAGTCTCTCCTGTAAATGAGTTTGAGAGTTTCTGTTATAGCATATACATCCTTTTAAGATTATTTACTCTTTTTACTTGAGATTAAAAGATATAATAAGGCAAGTTATGCATTCCTTAAAAAAATCGAACTCGAGATTTTGATCAAATTTGTATAAGGTGCAAGACTTTTAAGAGGAGCTTTAATATTTAAAAGACGTGTTTCCTTTTCGATCGCTTTATTCAAACTGTCCAACTCACAAAAGTTATAATAGCTATGTATATACTTAAGAGAACATAATACATAATGAAATAGTTTTAACGGTTAAGTCATACGATTTTAGATGATAGATAATAGAAGTACTATATAACGTTTCTTATTTAACATTGAGAGTACTCGTACATATTTATCATTAAATTAAATATAAATAAAAAAGCACATTTGAAACATTTAAAATAAAAGAAGCTCTTACAACTCGACCATCCTGACTAAAAATCGTCCTCGATTTACTATTTCTTTTCGGAATGTGAATAGCGTTCTTAAACTGTCTTATAAAACATATTACATTAACAGAGTACTTAGGTAAATAGTAACGAAATTACTAAATTTTATAAATTTTCATGTTGTTATATGTATACATATTAAATCAGATTACATAAAACGAAGATCTTATTACAGAAATAAAATTGTACCTTTAAACTTACATAATTTAATATAAAAAAGAAAAATAATATTAATATGTGTAATGAGCTCTTACGCGGTAACATAAGGTTTCATGTTCTCTGGAGAAGCTACGCCATTATAAGGAATACGAGAAATTTGTAAATTTTTAATATCTTTTATCAAATATCTATCATTAGGAAGTGTTTTAATTATCTCGAAAGGACCTTTATACTTTGCTAAAAGTTTTTTATTTAGGCCAGGAGTAGTGACAACATTTTTAATCATAACATAATCCCCGACATTATATATATGTGGTTTCTTATGACGTTTATCAAAATAAAGTTTATTTGCCTCTTGACTTTTAACAATTCTTTCATTTGCCTTCTGCCTCACGGATTCGTCAGTAATTATATTTTGCTCTAGATACTCTCGGATTTTGTCGTTAACCACCCCTTTTTGGGCAACACCAAAGAGTAACACACTTGGACTAAAACCTGGGGCCAAATTACCGCACCAGTTATCGAGTAATACGTGACTGAATTATGTGAGTTTGGCATTACCGCTTACGTTATCGAGCAATAAATTACTCCAATTTGACATTTTCATTCGATCACTGATGGGACTCACTCACTCGTCACTGAAGCGGTAATTCGGCCCCTGTACTTTTACTTTCGATGTTATTAAGAGCGAATTCAATTTTATTTAGATGTTTTGTCCAATCACCAGGTTCCATCTCACTTTCCTTAGATAGCATTGGTGTTAAACTTCGGTTGATGCGCTCGACTTGTCCGTTGGACTGAGGTGAACTGGTAGCTATCTTAATATGCTGGATGCTGACGCAAAACAGAAAAAAGATGAGACGGAAAACCAGCTGCCCTGTGACCCGTCGGCCAAGCTTTCTGAGACTCTCTTTGACATTTCTTTTTAAGCGCAATAACTGTTATTTTCTTAAAATTGTTTTAAAAATTTTGTATATAAAAGTTTATTTTTTAAGGAACCACTACAACGACTTATAATTTCTGTTCTTACATAAATTCATATTTGCATAGCATTCTGTTTTTATCTCTTACTACTAAAAGAATTTAAAAAAAATTAATTTTATCCTTATGAACAGTTTTCTTTAATAACTTTCCTTTTTAAAATTGTTAGTCTGTTACATAGGAGCAAGTTCGTGCGACCCAGTCGTGCATTTTATTTCTTAATACTCACACTGTGTCTCTGGCATATTAAGGGTATACAAAAAACCCCTTGAGTGTGCGCCGATTATAAAAAAAAATTGGAAAAAAACAGTGAGACGCACAGAATCATCGTGTAATAAAGGACTAAGCGATGAACAAAAGTTTTTAAATTTATTCCCGATTCATAATGCGAAGAGTTGTTTTTTTTATTAAAAGAACATTATTTTTTACAGAAAATAGATCTTTTTAATAACTTCGAATACGGTTTAAACAGTAGTTCTAAAAATATGTCGCTGTCTTTGACTGATAACGTGTCGTTTTGACATGTCACTGACAACTGCATAGAACATTTTTTACCTCCAACACATTACATTAAAGTATATATATTATATACAAATACATGTATGTAATTAAATCTGATTTTTTAAAACTTTGATCCAAACATCTATTTCCTGCAGTTTGTAGAATTTTACTACTTCACTTCCTAGCTGTATCGCAAAGAAATAATTGGGGGCTATCGTGAACAAAATTTCCCTCGGAATTTTCCCCATCTTCGAAAATTGGAAAGGTCAATACTTCTGCACTGTTCATTCTAAGCTGGCGACTGGCCTTTTTAAATGAGAGCCGACGTCACTATGAAACTTAATTCCCAATATCAATAAATTCCAAGAGAAACTTTCGACATTATTCGAGATGACAATTTTGAAAGTTGGGAACAATTCCCAGGGAAATTTTATTCACGATAGGCCCCATTATATACATACATATAATCTTCTCTCTGCATGCCTTAAATAGATCCTATTATACGAGCTCCTTAAGAACTTCTCTATTAATTTTCACATATTGAATGTATTTTTGATTAATTTATGTTAGATTGTTTTTTAAATAAGTTTGTTTTAAATATGTATATTTTTTTTGAAATTCAAAATTAAAACGAAAATTAATTAATATTGGTAGATGTGAAGACAATCTTAAATAGTAATATAATCAACAAGTTAAAATAAACTCACCTAAGACATTTCTTGCAAGACTTTTTGGTTCCTTTTGATTTCACCCTGAGATTTTCGATATAATAAAGTACCTTTCAAGTTAATGTTTATTATTTTATTTGACGTTTCACAAACTTTTGAGTTGTGGTTGTTAACAAATCGAGCACCACACAAATTAAACAATACTCTTACATTTAGCTCCTATAAAAAGTTCCCCTAACGATAGGATGTTAGGTAGGCAGTTTATTATTAAATTGCCAAAAAGTAAATTTGATAAAATATAGAATTACATTTCTGTCTAAGGTTAATTGATCTCAGGTTATTTTATGAATTTAATAAAAAATCGAATAAAAAAATAACTTGGTATGTGGTGGCTCGTTCAAAAATGTAATTTTGATTTTTAAGTGCTTCATCTTTTACTTATCAGTCCATTAAAATGGCCAGCATTTATTTTGATGAGCTAAAGTGAAAAACCTCCCCGAAAGTTAAACCTTACCCTCATTTTGGTGATATACTTAACAGGTAATTAAATTCTCTTATAAAAGTATGAAAGGCATTAACAAAGTGATGAGCTTGCTTATAAGGAAAAAAAAAATACAAAAAAAAGGTGTGATTATAATTTAGATGAGCTTGCTTATCAAGAAAAAAGATACTTCAAAAAAAAGCTTAAATCAAAGGGCACGGTAGTGCCCAGCCAAGTTGTGACACTACACCCTTTTTACAGGAACAAACTCAGGCGATTTTTGGCCCCTCCCTATCTTCAGTACTAATGAATTTAGAAACTTAAAATTCCGAATATTTGCTAAGCTAGTCAGGTACAGGCGCCTCACCAAATTTCAATTTCCTAGCAAAAGTGGTTCCTGAGATATAAGGCCTCAAAAATCACAAAAACCGTAACTGACTGACAGATGATCAAAATTATGGAGCACTTCCCGACATCGTAGAATTTTGTTATTTTTTTACATAGGTAGGTCTTGTCATGCAAGCAGAGGAAAAAATCGAAAATTTGAAGTTTTCCATTCAGGGCGCGTGGTATCCGCCCACTTTTTCCGAATTGGTGTTGTTGAATAGAGCACTTCCGACTACTGTAAAACGATGAAATTTGGTGAACCAGTAGGGCTTAAATTGCATATAAAGGACCAAAAATAAAAAATGAGCTTTTCCATTCAGGCGGCGTGGTATTCGCCCACTTTCTCCGAATTGGTGTTGGTTGAATGGAGCACTTCCGACTGCTTTAAAACGATGAAATTTGGTAAAGTGGCAGGGCCTAATTTGCATACAAAGAAAACAATATAAAATTTCAGGTTTTCCATTCAGGGGCGTGGTATCCACCCACTTCCTCAGAACTGATGTAAATTATATGGTACACTTCCGATTGCAGTAGAACGATGAAATTTAACAGAACGGTATAGTTTAATGTACATTCAAACCGAAAAATAGAAAATCTAAGATTTTTCATTCGAAGTGTCTTTTTATTGTCATTTTGAGACTATACATGCATCTTGAAAATTCATGACTTTTCTTAGAACTAGAGTGCTTGATTTCGTACTCAATGTTATGTTTATGTTAACATGAATGAAAAAGGAAAACTTTTGCATACCTGAAAAAATTATGAGTTTACATAAAACAAAACTCTTAAGGCCAGGCGCGCACATTAAATTTTTAGTTTCGCAACTGTTTGGTTGCTAAAATGAAACATATGGGCTTATATGGGACACCGCGCACTTAGAGCAACTCGATTCGAGCAACTAAAAAGTTTGTGTTTTGACACAAACTAAACGATTGCCTTCGCAACAGTTGAGCTGTTTTCTATAAGCGCAAGAGAGAAAAGAGTGTGAGCGTGAGTAAAGAGTTGCCAGTGCGCGGTTCTCTTTCAACTGGTGATTAAACTATTTGATTTCGATCACAGTTGCCAGTGCATGACTAGCCTAACTGTGATGTGAACTTTAATCAAACAACTAATTAGGCTATTAATTGGTGGGCTACCTTCATTTAAAAAAGGAGTTAACCCTTTACTGCATACGAAGCCAAATATGGCTTGACAACATTTACCTCCAAAACTAATATAAATCCTATAAATATGGAAGCAGGTAGATGAAAGTATTCTTAATTGATTGTCAGATATACCTAAAAAAGGAGTAATTAGGCATTTTAATCATTTTTTGGAAAAAAGGGTTAAAAAAGGATTAAAATGCAAAAAGCCATAAATGGCTTCGTATGCGGTATAGGGTTAAAATTGACACAAAAACATCATCGCATCCTCAACAATTATTGCTTTTTTATGACTTTGAGCGGATGTAGGTACTAGTATTTATAATTAAGAGGTTAAGGTAGGTATGTTAGTGTTAGGTATCTTGCCAGGACAAGAAGAAACAATTGAAGCGCAAATCAAAACAACCAATAACAAGAAGAAAATATACCAAAAGAAATAGAAAGCTATAAACTAAGTTGATTTTAGTAGGTAGAGTCCATCCTTCTATCTTACCGTATCTTTCGAGATGTTAAATATTAAAATCTTTGCAAAAGAAGTGAGATGACACCAAAAACATAAATGTTAAGAAAAGAGCCAAGTTCTTCTACACAAAAACCCTTGTGTATCAAGTCAGCCGTGCAAAAGTTTTTTTTTATGTCCAATTCGAAAGGTTTTAAAAACTTGACCAGTGAACCCCTCCAATTTTAGTCAGTAATCAATAAATAATAAAATGTCTCTATTACATTGTAGCTGTTTCAATATTATATTCTACTTTAAGTATTCGGTATTAAACCTTCATAAAGTAAGAACTTGGCGTACTTTTAGATCTCAGTACTTTTCACGGCTGACTTATTACACAAAGGTTTTTGTGCAGAAGAACTTGGCCCTTTTTTTAACATTTATGTTTTTGGTCTGATTATAATTTAGGTGAGCCAAGAGGTTATTTATTTTAAATTGAATTAAAAGAGTGTAGAATGCTCACAATAATCGATAAAAATTAATATTACTTTTATCAAAGATACGACCTTACATTTTTGACCTATGTACATATTTAACCTAATGCTGCTAGATTATTTTTGGCGACGAAATCGATCTAAATATAATGGCGCAAAATGTATAACAGTTAGTACTATTTCAAGGCTTTTTAGTAAGAAACATGATTTGCTAATGTAAATTGAATTTAGCATGATACTTTCTAAAATTTTATTAAAGTTAAAATCATTGAATACGTGCCTATTTTATTTTTTTTAGTATTATCATACTTAATTCTAACCTCTTAATATCGTTTATTCTTTGTAGGAACTGTTATTGTTTCAGATGTTTTCATCCAGCTTACAGATAGTTAAAAATTAAGAAACCTTTTTTTGTACATAATCTAATATAAATTTAAAATAATATTTTATATAAAATATTCGAAAAAATATATTTTGGCTTATTTGAAAAAAAAAATTTGAAAAATCATGATCTTCAAAATGTGTGGACTATTATTTTTTGAAATTATTTCCTTAGATCTATATTACTAAATACTTGAAATCGGCATCCCAAATTGATAAATTCAGAAATCTCTTAAATAAAAAACTAATTTAATAATAAAACGACTTTTAAACTTTGTTTGCATAAATTCATACTTTTTCTAAAAATCAGATGGCAATTTTATGCATTTGAACATTTATATCTCATTAAATCCATGTTTTATATTTATAAAATGTATTTTAAATTACGAAGTACTTTTACATAAGAGCAAGTTCGTGCGATCCAGTCGTGCAGTTTATTTTTATTCATATCTATTATTTATTTATTTATTAAAAATAATCTTAATAATTAATACAGTAATGAGACACCAAAGACGCACGTCGTTTTCATCAGAGAAGAAAATGAGTTTCGTGAAGAAATTAAAGTACAATATGGGTGTATTACCCTTTTGACGATACGGAAATCTACTTTTCGTTCGATTTTGACATTAGCCTTCAGTGCTTTTCGGAAACATAAAAAAAAATTCAATTTAAAAGTGATTTTAGTATAGTCTTGTTGATTGAAGGATATCAAAATCACTTCCAAATACATTTTTTTGAAATATTTCTTCGAATTTAAAAAGGTTTACAAAATAAGTTAGAAAGCCTAAATTGGAACTCAAAACTGTTTCAATTATACAAATGATGCAATTAGTTTTCGAATGACAGCTTGGTCTATCTGGCACTTTCTTGAATTTATTGAGATAATCAAGAAAATCATGCATTGGCACATGGAGTCACGGCACCTGGCAGTGAACATGTGAACCTTCAATTGGAGATAAACTAATCAAATTTATATGAACCGTTATTCATATTATGATTTTAAGAGAATAGTATTATGCAATAATTTCTAAATCAGGTTGAAAATATAACAAAAAACTTAATTAATCGTTTGTAATTTGTCCTAAAAAATGTAAACAAATCGTATGTATATGTATACGAACCATGTATGTATACAGTTGAAACAGTTTTTTTTTTTAAAGCAGCATTGTTGTTGCTTAACATCGTTTTCTGTCAAGGTGTCAAAAATAATTTCAATCTTAAAGAAGTATATTTGTGTTCAAATTAATAACTATCTATTTAATTAAAAATAAAACAAATATAAAACCCCTATGTAGCCTGACCTATACTAAGTCGGCAAATTTGTCGATTGTAATTAAATTATTATGTAATATAAGAAAATGAATGTTTCAAACAAATCTCAATAAAGTTTACTACTACTACTTCTATTAATTTTTCAATTCAATTTGGTCGGTGAAGGTTTACTACTACTACTTCTATTAATTTTTCAATTCAATTTGGTCGGTGAAGGTCGTTTAATGTTTTCGTGTCTTGTGAAAATATCTATTAAAGAAATTCTAAAATAAAAGACAAATTAAAATATAAGATATTTTGACTTAAGATATTTTTGACTTAAGTGAAGAGCAACACAAAAAAATTCATAGACACGATATAGTCATTTGATTTGGCTTAGTCGATATTGGCTCGACTCTTTGAATATCTATATAGTTGTGTTTGGCCACCTTTAAAGAGAAACAATTATAGCCAAAATTTTATTTTTGTTATTATTAAAGGACGCAGACTACTTTCATTTCTTTAATTTAACACAACACAATAGGGGTAGTAAACAGTTTTTGTTTTTTTTTTTTAAGTATTTGTTGTTGTTATATTGCGATTTGTTCACACTTTTTAGGAATTTGTCCAAACTATGAACATAGTTGAAATTATATGTATGTGTTAGTAATTTTGTAAAAATTTGATTTTGTAAACATATTATCGATTTGATAAGGGATATAAAGTTCAGTTGCACATTTTCAAAATTTAAAGACCTTCAAAACTTTACCCAAGAATTTATGTGCCCATTGCGAACTTAAGGTATCAGTACTTTATATATTATGTATATTTTTTTATATTTTTCTTAGATAATTGAAATAAGGATTTACAGCTCCATTGTTCTACTCTTTAAGGGATATTACCAGAGAAAACACATACGTTACAAGATTTAAATTGTGTCATCTGCAGTGAAGGTAAAAATAAAAACATACATTCATACATAGGTATGTGTTATTTCCTCCCGCACTCAATTTTGCAGCAATGTTTGAGGATCCATCGCTCAAATTTCCAATTATTTTCAATTTTGTACCAGAGGTTCGTTATTGAATTCAAGTCAATCAAAATAATTTGTCGGGTACTGTATGATGGTAGCATGTCCGAGGACTGGACTTTACACTGAGGCAAATCCTACAGAATTTCATGTACAGACATTTTATTTTCATTTTAAAGCCACTTATTATTTGCTATTACAATTTTGCCCAGACTTTAAGAAATAATTGTGATTGCTTTAATATCTTTAAGGAGCAGAACAGGCGTTAAAACCGAAGGTAATATTTCTACCTAATTGGTTAAAATATTAGGGTATCGTTATACCCTATTAAATAAAGAACATAAATCGTATTTAAGTCTGAAAACAGTTAAAAAGAAACAAAATGAGAAGCTTTTAAGTTCTTAGAAAAAATAAAATGATTCGTTCAAATTTGTTAAATCTTATTTAATTCTCAAATTAACATTTACAAATATACATATAATCAAAAACACAAAATTTCAATCGATAAAAAAGAAATAATTATTACGAATTTAATAATTATATCATTCAGAAGTAAAAATATTTTCATCATTACATGAAAAAGCACTCTTGCAAATAACTATGTTTTTTTTTTTCAATTCACACGCACTCAAGGTAAACCCATTGAGACCCTTATAACGTTAAACAGCACGAGCGATAGCGAAATTGGGGTGGTTGAAAAAAAGAAAAAAGGTGTCGATTTATATTGCAAATTGAAATGGACTGTATTTGACGGTAATTCCAAAATTGGGCTCTAGGGTGAACTGATGAACATTCTTAGCGAAACGGTTATAGTGGGTGAACTCATTGAGGGGAGCAATGCAACTGCCTTCTTCGAGTGAGTAACCATTACTTATACGCTTATGGAAGAAGCGATAATACAAGGAAAGAGATGGAACCTTTCGACAGTGGTTAAGAGATTGGAATGATTCCAAGAATAAAATTCTTCTGTTTCCTATCAGTTTCAAAGCTTATTTATGAATTCTATATAGTAAGTGAATAAAAGCTTGGGCTACACCTGCCAAAGATGTGAGCTAAACTCAAGCTAAGGACGTTTTACATTATAAATGGCAGCCAGATCAGAATGGGTGATAAATTTCTAATAGCGAAGGGCGGCGGGGTTGGAAAGTTCGCCATTTTTAGGAACAGGCTGGACAAATACTGTAGAAACAGTAGGAGCGATGGAAAAGCTTTGGAAATGGTTTTACTAGCGAGGAAGAACTACTCTATGGTATGGTAGATCTCGAAGGGCTCTTGTACGAGCTGTATAACTGAATGATTTACGTTATCAAGTAGAGCTAGCATCGAAACAAGTGAATTTGGTTCTTTTTGTAACATTACATTCTTGCATTTTTTATGACTTGTTTGCGCTTTTTCTGATTTAGCCCCTTTTCAGTTAATTTGCCCTTGTAGGAGCAGAAATTTTTTTTTTTTTTTTTTCAACTCGATAGCATCTTAACAGCTTATATCGAACCAAGAATTTTCTTTAGGTTTTATAATCTTTACTATAATAAAAGCACGCATCCCAAGAAAAATCGATTCTGTAATCATCCCGGCACTGGCATCAACGTCACTTTTAATGAAATATATTCACCAGAGAATTATTGTTTCAAATATCAGGTGCGTTATCAAGATTTAAGCATTACTAAGACTTCACTATGGAAAATTTGGTGAAATAATCTTAGCCTACATCCTTATAATAGGAATTTAATTTAAGAACTTTCTAAGAACGGTCTTATAATGGGGTGTAACAATGTTGGAAGAACCGACCAGTTTCATTCATGGCAGTGGTATCATTGCCCTATTTTTTTCGTGGATCAAAATTACCGTCACGTTAAAGTCACTTCCGGATTTTTTCTTCTTCGCTGGTCAGTTGCTAACATTAGTATTCGCTTAGTTCTGACGTTTAAGGCGAGTCACCCGCCAAATTTATAATGAAAATCAACAACATCTTCAACTGGTACTCGTATACATATATTAAAAAAAAACAGCATGACAAAAAAAAATCGAACAAACGGTTTTCACAGGCTTTTCAAACTTGCTTAAAGAAAACAATAAAAATCGACGAGGTAGTCAACGGACTTGGCTTTGATGTAAACATCGCTTTCCATCGATCAGCGAAATCGAGCATCATTGTGCGTGGTTAGCACTTGGAAAGGGGACCATTCAAATACCAACCGTGTGCTGTTGACATGTGTTTCTTCTGTTGTTCCTTCTTTCTGTGTGTCTCTCTCTGTTGTATTGTCTAAGCCGATGGCTTCAGTTGCCAGTGCTTTCAGTATCTCTACTTTGTAGATTTACCTACGAAGTAGTGTAATATGTTATGTAATGTAAAAATCGACGAGCGACGAGGCAGGAAAAGTCTGACTAAATTTAATCAACAAGGAATTAACAATAGATAACTTTCCTTCAACTTGATTAGCCACCATGGGAATGACAACCATCACCCTCCAAGTTGCTCAACATATAAAAATAAACTCAGGAGTATGACCTCCAGCTCCATGCTGGATTGAGATTGATTTGAGTAATGAAATACTTTACACTAACACCCCACCCAGTATTGCAGTCTCTCCGATCGTCTGATCCGAACATGAAATGTTCAATGACAGATGATGTCAGATGAGTCAGGATTACAATCATCTTTATTCCGAAACAAACATGATCATCCTCAACAAATACTTAGATACTGCTTTCGGCGAAGAAGCCAGAAGCATGGCCTAGTAACTAATATGCTTATCCAACCTAACGACATCCCCAGATAAGGTTACTTAGTTGACAGGAAATTCAGCATAGCAATATAATGGTAATGTGGAACAACCAAAACAATTTTCTTATATGTCGACCCAGGGTTAGTTTACAACCGCGGTTAAACAATAACGACAAACCATGAAACCTACCAAAAAACCATCACTGGACAACCGGGAATGAACAACCGGAGGACGAACGTAAACAGTATTTTGAAACTTGACAATGTGTAGCGTTAGGCTTCATATCAGCCAACAAATTTTTAATTCAATATCGAAGAATATTAGGAATTTTAATACATTTTTAGTGTCATATTAGGTCTTTTGTTTGTGCATGTGACCTTAGTCCTTCCGAAAATGTTTTTCGTTCTACGGTCTTAAATCATCTATATTTCAGAAATTTTATTGAAGTAAAACTTCTTTTCCGGCGTTGGGGGTAAGATATTTTCTATGGAGTTGTCAGTGACTAAGTGACATGTCAAAACTACACGTTATCCGTCAAAGCCAGCGACATGTTTTTTACAATTATTGTTCGAACTTTGTTCGAGGTTATTTAAAACACCTTTTATCGCCGAAAGAGAATGTTCTTTTAATGAAAAAACCAAAACAACTAACCAATAAAAGAATTAAAAATCATAATTTCATTTAAAAAAACACACAATAAAAGCTTTTTTTTAATGAATTATGTGGCTGAACAATTTCTCAATCTAAAACCACTTCCCTTTGTAAAAAAAAAACACAAAAAATACATCTTTTTTATGGTTTTATTAAATTAAACATTTAACACTTTATCCTACAGAATACTGAATACTTATATACTGTTTAACTTGAAAACTAAGCACTAAAGTTTATAAATACTCGTAATAATTAATGCGAAATATAAAAAAACACTTGAAAATAAACTTTCTGCTTTCTGTTTTCAAATATAACCTAGCATTGCCACATGCGAAGTTTAAATTCGGTGTCGAACTTAAATTAGCATTGCCTGAGATGTGACCGTGATGAAACATCGTATTTGTTGTAAAATTAGTTTCAAACTATGAAAGCAGACGAGGATAAACGTAATTAATCATTTCTCGTCGTCACGTAAAATAAAATTAATAAATGAAGTATGAACAGTCGCGCACATTAAATTTTTAGTTTCACTTCTGTTTGGTTGCTGAAATGAAATATATGGGCTTATGTTTCATTTTACTATATATTTACCATATGTATCATTTTACCAACCAAACAGTTGCGAAAATAAAAATTGAATTTACGCTTCACAGGCCTAAGGAATTGCGGGACGATTTTAAAAAGTTGACAGTAGGTGCGTTTTATTATCTATGGATCTATGTGGATCCGGATTTGGACTAATTTTTAACATGTATTACAAAAACAATTTGGGATCCTGTTCTCTATCTGGATCCATTTTAATGCAAACATGTTGCGGAGAATTATATCTTTCTACAAAGCGGAAAATTATCTCGTTACATGAATACCCTTAATATAATATAAAAAAAAAATAATATGTATTTATTTCTAAATCAGATGGAAAATATATCAACTATGATATATTCCTATTTCTTCAGCTCATTATTTATCAGTTTACATGACCTTGAAAAGAAGGGAAGCTTACGAAATGGTCTTTCAAGCCTTGAATTACACATCTTCGAAACAAAAGAGGGATAATATCTGGGCTAAATCTTTCAGTACTATGCGAAGGAATATCTGTGGATCCATCCTTTACACTCACAAGTACGAGTACATGAGGAATCATTGCACTTTCTGGCACCTTTGAATTAACGACAAACTGTGATGTCAACAAACTGGCTGTATCTTGTGAGGTGGCATAAGAAGTGTCATTGAAGACAAACGTTGGAACCGAAGACGAAGTAGTATTTCGTATATTTTTCACTATCCTTAGGAAATTGCAGTGTTTTATGCCTTAATTGTTGGTCATGTAAAAATTTGGTTCGTTGAATTTCTGGCTTGCTTGAACTTATTCCGGTTTTCCTCAGTAGGTTTGGCTTTATAACAAACATAGCAAACTTACTTCTTCCGAATAACCTGTTTACAGCTCGAATGAAACCATATGAATTCTCTTTTGGTTCGATAGATTTTTCCCTATTCGGGATAAAAATTATCATTCCAAACAGAATTAAATTTGTTATCATATCTGCACTGGAGTCTACGATACTATCGAGGAAGTATAAATACCAGTTGAAGTTCTTGAAGAAATCATTGAGACCGCTGGAGTTGACTTTCTCGTATTGCCGAACATGGGAAATTTGCAGATATGACACAATGTTCGTATGTGATTAGTATATTATTTGTCATTGTCAGAGGTAGTAAACAAGTCTAGTGTGTTGGCGGATTGACCTGTAACGTCAGGAATTCGAGTAGGCTCGTGAACAAGCTGATTCTGAAAAAATCTGGGCATACCATTGATACCTTGAGTGTTGTCTGACTAGAATAACGCTGCCACCAAAAATTGTGATCTTCAAATACCGTTCATTGATAATTTATAATTGTTTTGTGAAGATTGTATGTATATTGAAAGCACCATCGATTTGCAAAACAAAACCACACAGCAGCATTATATTGGGGGCTCATGATATTTTTTCTATTTAAAGACAACTTTACATGCAAAGTTGTTTAAAGGACAACGGTTCCTTATATACCCGACCGAAATAGTTCCACTAAAAGGGAGATGAGGCCAATCATGGAAGGTGCAAGTTCTGTGTGCCGATCATTCCATCAGTGCAGGCAATATGATATTTGAGGCTATATGCAGTCTAATGCATATTAAGGTTGCCTTCAGATCTGGCCTTCCCCGTTGGCTACGTAAGCCGTTATGTGGGGAAACAATCTATCATTATAAATAATGTGACCATGGTAAAGAGCATTATTAAATATGTCAAGGAGATCCTGAATTTTTATATATTTGTTGAATCAAAAATAAATTATACTTTGGGTTGTTACAATCATACGGACCATGGTGGAGAGGTTAACACACTTCGATCTACTAGTAGGTTCATGTTTTTATTATATTCAAGTTGCATCAAATGGGCATCTCAGAAAGGTGCTCCCTCTGTATAACTGAGTCGGAGTTCGTTGCAAACGTCCGAAGCAGTAAAGTAGCTGGTTTGGATGAAACAACTTCTAAAGGAATTATTACCAAGCCAGACGAATTCAAGATATCCGTCCATAAAAGAACGAAACATATACATACATGTAGGTTAGGTTAGGTTGTATGGGCCGACGATTGATCTTGCTTTCGTCCCACTTAGATCATATTTGATCCATTGTGCTGCCCGAAGTATTACAAGTTCTGTAATATATAAAAGAACCTATGAGTCAACAGGGAGTTCTAGCCATTTGGTGGTCTCAATAAATTTCAGGATTAGTTTCAGAGGGTAGTTAGAGAGATCCTCTAGATCATCAAAGAAGTAATATCCTAAAGTCCTATTCCTTATGTGACTGAGTGCTGGGCAGTGGCAGAGGAAATGAGTGGTATCCTCGACCTCGTCGGTGCTGCCGCAGCCTCTACATATGTCATCCGTGCTAAGTCCTAATTTAGTCTTGTGATAACCTAACGTGTTGTGACCCGTTATGACACTAATAAGAGATTTTATGGATGGTTTCTTAAATAGTAGGATTGAGTTAGATTTTTTCTCGTCCCACTGAGGCCACAGCCTCCTGGTGATACCGCATGTACCAAGGAGGCTCCATCTTGCATTGCAATTACGCTTGGTTATGCTGCCAACGTATTGCTTGATAGCACATGGGGGGATGTTGATTGTGCGGTCTATTAGAGAGAATTCAAGTGTCGAACCCCTTCTCGCGAGTTCGTCAGCTTTTTCGTTGCCTGGGATACCACTGTGTCCCGGGACCCAGCAGAGTCTAACATTATGCTGCGAGCCAAGAACCTTGAGCTCTTCGCGACAGCAAGAAACAAGCTTCGACTTGGTTAGATTGGCAGAGAGTGCTTTTATCGCTGCTTGACTGTCAATGAAAAAGGTGATATCAGATCGTGATAGCGCCATCATTGACACCTGTGTTGCAGCATTCTTTACTGCCAAGATCTCGGCTTGGAAAACACTACTACTACATACATGTACATTCTCAATTCATTCGAGTAATAATTTCAGCTGATAGTTTTTTTTGGTTTGAAATACGTTCATACTACTAATAAAATAAGCAATATCTTCACGAAACTATTGTAAAAAGACAGGTTTTTTCGATTTAGATATTTATTGAATTTGTTAATTTTGAATAAAATGAAACGTAATTTCTGAAATTACATTTTGTATTTTTTTTTTTTGTAAATTAGGCCTTAGTAAGAAAATATGGATGCCGGAACCATCAGACATTTATTGGGCGAGCTGGCGGGCGGTGCGCTAACCGCTTACCGATTCCCGTTAATTTAATCATTCGATTTTTAGTTTCCATTCTGTTAGAACGTTCTCTTATTATCTACTTGAGATTTTCTTCAAACTCGGTACTTAAGGGTCTTCGGTGATTACCTAGACGGGGAATTTAAATTTTGTTTAGTTTCAAAACTTACAACATACACCTGTAATGCACGGCTCTAACGATTTTGATAAAAAAAAATAAAGTGTGCTATTATGGGCATGGACGAAAATGTAGGTCAAAAAAATTTTTATAAGAAATGTTATTAACGGTACCTGAGAATGGACCCGTTTTTTTTTTATTTTCGACTTTCTCATTAACGGCTATAACGATTTTCACCAAATTCATTGTACATGACTTCCTTTAAATTTAAAATAATATTTTATATAAAAATATTCTAACTTAGATATTTTGGGTTTTTTGAAAAAAAAAAATCCAATTTTTTTATTTTTGAAAAATCAGTATCTTCAAAATTTGTGGACAATTATTTTTTGAAATTATTTCCTAAAATCTTACTAAATACTTAAAATTGGCATCCCAAATTTTTTTCTCGATAAATTTTAAAGAAATCTCTTACATGTATTAAAAAACTTGTTTGTATAAATTCATACTTTTCTAGAAATCAAATGGCAATTTTATGCATTTGAACATTTTTATCTCATTAAATCCATGATTTATTTTTATTAACCCTAGAATGCATATGGGGAGTGATTGCACCCCACTTCAAAATTAAAATTTTTATACTTTTTAAAATAAAAGAAGTTATTTTTGAAGCCTCCCATGACTTTTATTTATTTCGTTTCTACTTTATACATCAAAGATGTTTAGGCTTAGTGCATTTTATCTCAATTTACTGTAGATATCGTGGTCTCTGGGGTGTACTGGGACCCCGTATGTGTTAGTGTAATATTTTTTGTTTTTGATAGAAAAGTGGATACAATATTTTTAGTTTTTGGAACTCTAACAATTCATGTTAATAAATCTTTTCAGAATAACATTACAAAACGTTCCTCAAAACATTTATGACTAAATCACAACCTCGCGTTCGGTCGGTCCGGCGTTAATGGGCGTTTGGTCGTATTTACGATTTTATGTGTCAAAAAGCTCGACCCTAGCCGAAATTAAGATTCAAACTACGAGCGTTGACTGACATTTAAGTGACTTTGATAAGTACCTACTTAATTGAAATTTTTCAACAAATTTTGTTACATATTGATAAATGTACATAATACTGAATATTTTAAACTTTGGGCATTCAACATAATTAATTTTAAAACTATTTTTTCAAACAAGAGATGGATATGGCAAATATGGACGAAGGATATGAACTTCGACTTATGACTTATGAGCTATGCTGCAGGCATTAAAAAACGACAAAAAAGAGTAGAAAGGCAGCAATGGGTTCGGGAGTTTAATTTAAACAGAGACACTGATGGATTCTTTGCTCTTAATTATGATGCAATGCAAAAGCATGATCCAGAACAATTTTTTAAAATAACCCGAATGAAACCGGCGACATTCGATAACATTATTGAGCCAGAAAACTAGAAAAGCATTCTTGGAGAAAACCAATTTCTCCTAGGTGTAGACTTTTTTGTATTATAAATACAATCGTTATCCCGAATCATGTTTATTAATTTGTCTTCGAAAGAGCTCATATTTTTTAATTACTTTCTTTTCTTTTTTTAATCAAAACAAAATCAATGAACTGTCAAACGCCCGACGAAATAGAAAATAGATCTTTTGCTTTGCCCTGGCGCTGGTCTGACGTTTACGATATTATGATATAAGCCTCAGGCGTTGTTGAGGCAACATTTCAGATTTCCTCATTAAAGTTTATTGTTTTTATATGTAATTTCAAAGCCCGACCGTCTGAACGCGAGATTTTGGTTTGGCTATTAAGCTTGAAAAGCTATATTTTCTAGGATTTATTGAAACAACTTATGGTCACCACCACTTTAATTAACTCTTTTTTATTTTTTTTAATTACTAAGGCTGTGAATTAAATGGCATTTTTTTTGTTAATTAATACATTATTTTTATTTTATATTTTATAAGATTGTGTTATAAGTTGCTGGTATTTTGAACTCAAAAGTACTGGGGTGCTCAGGAACCCCATATGTGTTAAAGTTATTCAAAAACCATTATGCCTTCTAGGGTTTAATGTATTTTAAATTCCAAAGTACTTTTACATAAGAGCAAGTTCGTGCGATCCAGTCGTGTATTTTATTTTCTCTTTCCAATTATGATACATTATGCTTAATGTGACTTTAAAATGAGACGCAATCAATCCCGTGTTATGTGTAAAATGTTTGTGGCAAATCTTTTCTCCAAAAAAAGTTTGCAAATTCATGATGATTTATTAAAACAACTTTCAAATGGAAATAGTTTTTAGAAACGCAATATATACTGGTCATCCATTCCATCTTTGTTCGATCATCGAGCTTTCTAGATTAATCGTTCAGCTTAGTAAGTATGTGTCTTTATCAAATCCAAATATGTGCCAACAACTGTTCATTTATTATGAAAAACTTTCAAAATATTCGCATCTCTGATTAAAATAAAAAAACCAATCACTCCGGCTCTATCGGATAATAATTTGTCCGTTGAGCAATCTAAAGCCAAAGACTCTTCTACTAATAATCATGTGAAAGAAAATGATCAATCAATTTCATCTCTGATATTAATGATATTGGCTCCAAATTTTAGTCGAATTATTACGATTTTAAAACTGTTTTGGGATGATACTTGGTCAAAACCCAAAATTTGCAAATTTTAATTGAGTTTAGCATCATACTTTCTCTAGCGTTTTATTAAATTTAAAATCATTAAATAGCTATTTTATTTTTTTAGTATCGTGTTAACTTCACATGACTCTTTGACATTTACAAACGTCAAAAAAGGTCTATATAATATGTACTTAGTTTTTTGCACAAACTGTTAGCTTGTGAAAATATCTATAAAATTTCGAACAAAATTCGTATAGCAGGTACCGTTATTTTTGGCCTTAAAAAAAAGGAAAAAACCTGAGGGAGTGAATTCAAAAACGATATCTAACAAGTTTGACCAAAATCGGCCAAGCCGCTTAGGCTGTAGTCGAACACATAGACAGACACACAGACAGAATTTAGTTACCCACTTTTATAGTCTTCACTATCATAGTAATGTCAACTTTGATCAAAATCTCAAGTTCGATTTTTTTACGAATGCATAACTTTCCTTATAGTACCTATAAGTAAGTAAAAATTAAAATTGATAGGTTTACTGTTTATTTCCAATTCGTTAAATACTAACGTGAACAATATTTTACTTATACTTATACTTATTAACTAACTAAATTATTCTAAGCTATTAAGGAACAAAGTTTTTAGTTTAAGGCATTTCAAATCATCATTGAAAGATTCTATACAAAAACCAAATTTATTAAATATGGAAATCAATTGATTGAGGGGACTATTTGCACCATAGTTTGATCTACTAAATATATGGCATAATTGTTGCTGTACACAGAGCGAAAAAAGACTACATAAAATCAATAAGATTGCCTTATTGTGCTACTTTGCTTAGAAATCTTATTAAAAGTAAAGAATAATAAGATATTTCCATAAAGAAAACTTATTGATTTTATGAAGAAAATCATTTTGAAGTTCAGAAAAGATTTTAGTATATGCAAACCTTATAGACTAAGAGCCCACAGCAATTTTTGGGTGTGATTGATAACAAAAAATAATTAGCATAATTAGATAGGCCTTTAGTAGTTATTTACAAATGTGAACGTCTTGCATACTCTAGTGGGCGCAATAGTGCATTATAGTGCATCAAGTATGCAGTTCTTTCCAAGTCCAAATATTTGTGATAACAACTTTGCCAAAATGTAGAGTTAAGCCCCCTGATTGAAAATATCGAGGTCCAAGACGTTTTACAGACAGCCTTCTGCCTGCCAGACGCGATAAGAATAGGCAACTTCGTGCACTAAGAAGGCCACCTTTAAAACGTCATGGATCTCGATATTTGCAATCAGGGCACTTAGCTGTTCATTTTGAAGTTATGGCAAATTTTGTATCCCAATTTTTTTAGAATTTGGAAAGAACTGCATACTTGATGCACTATAATGCACTATTGCGCCCACTAGAGTATGCAAGACGTTCACATTTGTAAATAACTACTAAAGGCCTATCTAATTATGCTAATTATTTTTTGTTATCAATCACACCCAAAAATTGCTGTGGGCTCTCGGTCTATTATTACCTATCAGTTTTAAGAAGTGAATCTTATTAACTTGTTACTTTTATATAGACTAATAAGGAAATCTTCTTAAATCAATAAGTATTTTCTTATAAAACTGTAAAAATCCCGTTGTTTTTCCATGGCGCGTCTGCAAGAGTGATAAACAATAAGAAAACCTTATCTCTTTTCAGTTCTAAAAAGATTAACTTATTAAAAATGTCTGTCCATTTACGTTAATAAGAAAATCTTCTATAATCAAAAAGAATTCCTTTTTAAATCATTCGAAGTAAAAAAGAATTCCTTTTTAAAAGTAAAAGTTATCTCATATTTTGTATACCTACGTGAAACGCAGCTTTGCTTTGCAAAACGCATTATTTTCTTCCAGTCTAGAGACGTCTACGTGCGGGAATTTTAAGAAAAAAATTAAAGTGTAGGTATAAAATTATTTAAAATGGGGGAAAGTGTTGAACAAATTGAAAATGTGATCGCGAGTGCCAGTGAAAGTGGAATAGTCAGTGAAGCAATAAATGTTCCATGTTTAATATGGAACACTGAACAAATTGAGGAGACCCAGCAAATTTTTCTCGCCTGGGGGCTTAGTAGTTGGTAAGTTGACCACCTGTGGCGCAAGATTGTTGCAAGACACAGGCGGTCAAGTTATGATAAGGGTATACATAATATATATTAAGATGTATTCACAAAAGCCAAATACAAATACGGAATAGTTATTAGTTTTTTCCAGCTGTTCTCGGAGACATTTCCGATAACAGCTGTCTCGTCCTTGATGTGAACACAACTTAATAGTAGGTAGTGGACAGATTAATATTGAATGTATACAAAGATCCTACCAATTCTTACTGGTGAGACGCAAAGAGCTATATTGTATTCTCTATGTGCAAAAAAAAAAGCAAAAAAAGCAAAACTCAGATCTTGTTGGTAAATCCTTCATATGAAGATCTTTTTTGTTCGTCCTTTTATTTGTTTTTATTACATAGGGGTTATCTTAACGGGATATTGTCGAGGCAAAGTTTGCTTTGGTTCCTTATGATTATGGGGATATTTTGTTCGTTTCGTCCTTAAGTTTCGACAAAGTTCGACTTTTTTACAAAAAAAAAAAATAACTTTTTTAGAAAAAAAAAATTAAGTTTTTCATAAAAAAAAATAACTTTTTTATAAAAAAAAATAACTTTCTTACAAAAAAAATTAACTTTTTTACAAAAAAAAAAAAAATAAACTGTTTTACAAAAAAAAAATAACTTTTTTACAAAAAAAAATACTTTTTTACAAAAAAAAATTACTTTTTTACAAAAAAAAAAATAATAAAATTTTTACAAACAAATAAACTTTTTTACAAAAAAATAAACTTTTTTACAAAAAAAAAATCACTTTTTTACAACAAAAAATCACTTTTTACAAAAGAAAAAATAACTTTTTTACAAAAAAAAAAAATATTAAAAAAAAATTTACTTTTTTTCAAAAAAATTGTGTAATTGCTTTTTTAATAATTTTACGATTTCATAGTTATGTTTATTATTATTTTTTATTTATTTACTTGAAAACGTCTTCCTTTTTTTAAAACGAATCTTGAATTTAATTACCAAATATTATGCATATACGATGTTCGTATGTTACCTTTCGTAAAAAAAAAAAAAAAAAAAAAAAACAATAAATTGTTTGAAAAAAGTTATGTATTTCGTCTTTTCTTTAAATGAATTTAGCAGAAATTTTTTATAAAATTATTTTAAATTTTCATATTTTTCTAAATGATTTTCAAATGAACCCTTAATAAGTTCGTCTCATTTTTTCTAAGAGAATGTCACACTTTCTCATTGTTTCAAAAAGATTTTTACAGGCTTTTAATAAGTTCTTCTCTTTGATTCAAAGCGTTTTTCATTTTCTTCCAATAAGATCTTCTTATTGTTACTAAAAGATTTTCAAATACTTTCTATAAGTTCTTCATATTGATTCAAAGCGTATTCCACATTATTTCAATACGATCATCTTATTCTTTCTAAGAGATTTTCACATATTAACAATAAGGTCTTCTTATTGTTTCTAAAAGATTAACTTATACTTATCAATAAGATTTCTTATTGCTTTAAGAAGCACTCATATTGAAACACAATAAGATATCTTCTTAAAAATATGTGGATATCCTATAAAAAGGGCATCAAGATTTTAATAAGATTTTCTCTATGGTTTTAATAAGACTTTCTTCTTGGATGAAAACCATAGAGAAATCTTATTGTTTTTCTTCTATTTTATGTGGTACTTTTTTCTCTGTGTAGTCTTATAATTGTACGGCTAAATCTGAAATTTAACTGACTTAGAACTGATGGGGATGATATTGACCCATTAATAATTCCAACAATAAAACAAAATTACAAATACCTTCTATGATTAGAGAGTGAAGGAATGCTTATTAAAGCGAGTCTTTGAGAATAAGGAGGAAGTGTCTTTGCTTGTCACCACGGAAGAAAACGAAGGCAGAAATGCGAAAATCTTCTCTTCAAGTCTTGTTATATGAATGGAGTAGTAGGGTGACCATACTACAGACCTATATTCAAGTATAGGTCTTACAAATGAAACAAAGAGAAGCTTAAGAATATGAGGGTCACGGAAATCGCGGCCGAATCTCTTTATGAATCCTAGGACCCTATTAGCTTTTTTAACTATGTAGTTTAAATGATCATTAAAAGTTAACTTAGGATCAAGAATAACTCCCAAGTCAGAAAAAACGGAGACTTTACTTAAAGGATAAATATCAAACGTATAATTAAAAATAAAAGGAACTTTTTTGCGTGTAAAACTCCTTACATTTGTCAACATTTAAAAAAAGACGATTTTAATTGCACCATCCCTAAATATTAACAAGTCTTCTTGCAAAAGTAAACAGTCAGAAGTAGATTTAATACTTTTGAAAAGCTTAATGTCATCAGCATAAATAAGGACGGACGAATATTTTATGAACGAAACCAAGTCATTTATAAATAAAATGAATAAAATTGGACCTAAATGGCTACCCTGAGGGACGCCAGAGTTGACAACAAATTCATTCGAATACTCATTACGAAATACAATGCTGTAAATTCTATTTTTTAAATACGATGATATCCAATTTAAGAAATTGTTGTTAAAACCTTGTTTGCTTAGCTTTAAAATTAATGTATTATGACACAATTTGTCGAAGGCTTTACCAAAATCGGTAAATATACAGTCGACTTGTTCGCGTTTTTCAAAAACATCTTAGCAAAAGGACGTGAAATTAAATAAATTAGTAACGGTAGATCTTTTTTTGACGAAGCGATGCTGATTATCACATACAATTGAAGTACAGTGAAAAGAAAGAACATTACATACAATAGACTCAAACAGTTTCGGTATCACAGATAATTTAGCTATAGGTCGGTAGTTCATTATTTCATTTTTAGGGCCTTTTTTGTGCACAGGTATAATGAATGCACTTTTCCAGGAAAAAGGGAACTTTTTAAAGACTTATTAAAGAGAACACATAACGGATATGACAAATAAGCAACACGTTTTTTTTTTAATATAATAATCAGGGCCTGGATTGGAGCACTCATCCAATTTCATGATACTCTGTGTAACGATATCTTCGTTTATTTCAAAATTTATTGAATTTAAGTGAGAACTCGTAAGAACTGTTTGCTTGGTTTGTATCTTCGAAAGCTTCTTTGAAGAAGTCTGCAAACATGTTTGCGATAACTTTAGGCTCATGATTACTAGACGATGAATTGGATGAATTGAGTTTGGGTAGCCCTAGTTTTCCTTTTACAATTTACAAATTTCCAGAAGCTATCTGGATTCGATTTAAGATTACATTCAATTTTAGAAATATAATTTTCATATAGAGAATTAGAATAATCAGTAAAAAGTTGTTTTAGAATTAAAAAAAGTTTCATAATCTTCATCAGCTCTTGTCCTATTATATTTTACCCAGGCTTTGTTTCTTTTATTTTTTAAGTTTTTAAGATGTAAATCAAACCATAGAGGTACATTGGAGTTACGACGAGCTCTTTCAAAAGGATATGTTTTGTAAAAGCAGTTAAAGAGGGGATTATAAAAAACGTTACACATTTCATTAATATTGCAATCAATATCTAAATAATTGATTCCAGTCAATGGTACATAACAAATTAAAAAGTTCATCAAAATTACACTTACTAAAATTAAATTCAAGTTTGTTAATAGAATTATAATATGGAGAAGATATGCTTAGATTAAGCGCAATATCTAATGCGGGATGATGTCGATCTTCGTCTATTAGCTTAACAGCGGAGGCAATTACTGCAGTTTCGGCGGTCACAGTATCGGAGAAGAATACTAAGTCCAGCGTTCTTCCTAAATGATTATTCACTCCGTTGAACTGGCTCAATCCACATGAAGACATACCATTAATTAATAAATGCTCAATAGAACTGGTTGCATTAACCGGAACGTAGAAGTTATCGTCATCAATTTTAACCCAATCCAGGTTTGGTAGGTTAAAGTCACCTATGATCAAATTTTCATCTTAAGGTTCCAATAGGACATAGATAATTCCTATGCAGTCAATCAGTTTTTCATAAACGTCGTTATTAGAACTCGGAGGAATGTAAGCCGAGATAATAAATAGATTCCCGGACTCCAGTTTAATCTTCATGCATAAAACTTCAATATCGGAGGACCTAAAGTCGTCGATCAGGTAGCAAATAAGAGAGTTTTTTATCGCAAAAAGAATTCCGCCTCCTACAGTATTGGAATTATCTAAGTGGTGGCGATCACGTCTGATAATATGGTAGGACGTATCGAAAATCTCTGAGTCGGGAATAGAGCTATTCAGCCAAATTTCTGTCAGTATAATGACATCGTGAGGAAGATTGTTTACATTTTTGTAGATCATATTGGTCTTTGTCCGAAGTCCATTTACATTTTGATAATAAATTAATATCTTATTAAGAAGCTTTGATGTTGATTGGTCGTTATCCGATTTAAACTAAAAGGATTCTGAGTTGTACGACGGTTGTTTGGTCTATTCACAAATTCATGAATTATGACACCAACTGGCCAGAACGATGTCGAATTCAGTACATGGAATACAGAATCAGGGGCACGTATTTTGAAAGAAGAGTATTTTGCGTGGTTACGATGCACAATTTTTTCAACATTTATGATGAATGTGGTTCCTATTTTTTTAGATATATAGTTTTTGATAGTACCAATGATAATAGGTGATAGAAGTAGAACAGAAAAATTTTAATCTAACGAGTACCGCCACAATGTTTTTTGTCTTTCGTTTTATCACCGCTATTTTTGGAATGCCTGTTACATTCCTTCCCTTAAACAATTTAAACCGTAACACTCGATCTTCAGGGATTTCCCATCAGTAATCAGTTCACCTTTGAATCCAACTTCGGACGTAGGTACTGTTAAAATTAGAGATTCTTTCTTTAACCGCACCACACGAATGTTGACCCGACTTAACCCGACCTTACATATCCCTCCCATTATGATATTCAGATATTCAAAATCAATGTGCACCAACTCACCATACGTATCTTTAAAAAAATCATTTAATAATCATGATATATAACTTGCCTTCTCTAACCCACACAAATAAAAAAAAAATGCTGTTCTCAACAAAAAAAAAATAAAAAAGAACAACTTGACAAAGCTGGGATCTACGAAATTTCTTGTAGTGAATGCGACAGAAAATATTATGGACAAACCAAACGCTGTGTGAAAACGAGGTTCAAACAGCACAACAACAACATTAGAAACTACGAGCAACAAGAACAACATTTATGTATAAGGGTCATTTTTTAAAAATTGACATTTTTTTTTGATCGTTTGAAAAAAATTTTTTTTCAGTTTTTCTTGGGTTTTAGTTTCTAAATCTAAAGTAAACAAGTAGAAAAGGAGTTCTGCGAGTTGCGCAAAAATAATTTCAAATATTTTCAATTTTACGAGTATTTTTTGATAAAAATTTAAATTTTAAATTTCGAATGTACTAAAAATGTTCTTTTTTTGCATAAAATAACAATAATCCACAAAATAAATAGTAACAATAAATAGTTGAAATTTTGTGGAAAGCAAATAAATTTAATAGGATAATTAATAAAAAAAGTTGTTTGTTTACGAAATGATTTTGTTTAAAAGCATGAAAGAGTCAAAAAAATATTTTTAAATAACGGCACATAACTTTCTTGGAACTTTTACGGTACCAATACTGTAAGGAATGATGAAATTCAGTATATTTATCTAGAATATAAAAAAATTAATAATAATATGAGCCATTATAAACTAAAAGAACATTTATTAAAAAACAAATACGAAAATGGCCACGGAGATTACAGGCCACGGAGATTACAAAATCGACTATTTCTTAATTTTGTAACGGTTTTTCATATTTATTTACTTATTCTTTGAATAAGTATCACATTAGGTGATGATCTCAAATGAGCCTTGCTCCTAACCGTCGACGATTAGTCTTCATGACCATTCAAAACCTTCACTTGAGATTCCTTACAGAAAATGAGGAAACGACCCCGGATAACAAAATATTGTTTCATCTCGTACCTCCTTATTTCGAATATGCTTCGATGTCACACATACTCAGTAATCTCTCAACACCAAATTGTAGAATCATGTTTAAAAAAACATCTGATAAAACTGTAGATTATTATTTTGAAAATTTCTTTAATTCACAACAAATATCGTACATATCTTTCATAGGACTGGAAAAAAAAAACTCGGTAGGTTATCATATATATCCATCATTGGGAATCTGACCTTTGTCAGCTTTAGCCACCATAAAAGGTGCTGAACCAAAACCCTCCGAATCCTCTCCTTTCTTAAGGAATCTACACCCTAGTTATCTCTGCTATTTTTCGTACCTTTCAAAAAAGAAACTGATCGGTCGTCCAAATCGCAGGGCTTCTAGGTTGTCTCCACTCCGTAGCTATCTTAGGTCTGCTGGGTGCTCGATCGCTTAGCTCGTCGAATGGGGTGGGGTTCTTGTAGCTAGAGTGGGACGGTGTTACTTGTTTTTTTTTATTTCAGACCTATAGGTTCCGGTGACTCGAACCGAAATTTTTTTAAAATTTAATTGGACCCTAAATTGCAAAAGTGAAAAAAAATTCTTTACGAACTACAAATGTTAACTCTCGTTCCTTTTTGTTTTATTTTTGTTTTGTTATCGTGAAAAAAGTTATTGTGGAGCGTTTGAAATCGTTCGGAGACTAGATGTAAATAGCTCCTTTAGCCGTGCCCGCCCTAAGGTATACTGAATTTATTTCACTATACCCCTTCGTAGTTCTCTCATGTAGCTATCTTTTTGGTCTAAGAGAACCCCCTAAATCAGATTGGGATTTTCTTTCTTTTTTTTTTTTTCTTTTAATTAATTTTTGTCATTTCCCTTCTCTTTTCTCACCCCCCCTTTCTAACGCCTTATCACCAGTTCATTCCTCCCTCTTAACAGTATAGCTTAATAAAACAAATCTTTTATCGCTATCCACCATTGCCAGTCGGAATCAAAATACTCGTACTGATTTAACTCTTAACACCAATTCCAAATTTAGAATTTACTTTTTTTATTTAAATAATTTCTCGTAAATCAAAAAAAAACTTTTAATAAATTAATAACTATGGTTTTTCTTATTAATTACTATTACTGTCTTTGATTACAAAAAAAAACTTAACATACGACCCTAACCAATATTTATACTACCGCTTCCTTTCTTGTTTTTTTTTTTTTTGTATTTGATTATCAAGAACTTCATCCAAAACACAACCTAAGGTTTACGAACTTTTACTTTAACCGTTTTTAAACAATTCGAATTGTATGGGCGTCTGTATAAGCATATATGTATAATTTACAATTCGAAAAGCTACCCCACAAAATGATAATATTTACTTATAATATTTATATTTATTTATAATAATTACTCACCCGATCTCCTCCTCGCCGAAGTGCACTCCACCGTAGGTAGTTGATCGATGTCCCAAAAATTCCACAATAAGTGGTTTAATCCAAATATGGAAGTGGCTATAACTTTTTAACTGAATCTTATTATATTTTCTTTTTTTTTAATATTATACAACTTATACACGGACACCCGCGGATTTTTAGCAACCTTTTTTGTTTTGACTCTACTTTTTATTTTTTTTTGTTTTAGGAAGCGGAAGAATTTACACTTTTAATTTTATTTTAGAATTTATAAAACATTTTCAGAAAGTTAATCTCATATGGAGAACTAATACGTATATAAAAAGATATAAATTGGACTTCCAAGTCTCTTAAAATTTCATTTTGTTTTCTTTTTTTTTAATTGAACTTTAACTCCTATCTTTATCTTCTTAAACTTTAATTTTCATTTTATCTTTTACTTTAATTTTCCGTTTGACCTAGTTTTGTTTCTTCTTTCTCTATTTCTTTTCCCGGTTCCTCTGTTTCTTTAGATTTCTTCTTTACGAACCCGTCCGTGAATTACCGAAGACAGTATGTTTTTTTTTCTTTTTTGTTTATTCTTCTTATTTCTTTTGCGGATTACTTCGCGATCGACCAACGATTTTCTTTTCTTTTTCTTTTTCGAATTCTCGCCGATATAATATTCGGAGGGTAGGAAAGGAATAAGAACACTATACCATCTTATGGTTAAACTGCTTGTTTTTTTTTTTCTGCGTTTGCTTTATGTTTTCTCCTTTTGTGTTTGCATGTCTCGTTAGGATTTCTTTTTATTTTTATTTTCACTTATTTCTTTCGCGCGCGCCGCCGTCGCGTCTCATCGCATCGACCCCCGTTTTTCAAGTAATACACCTAATTCTTTTGTTCTTTTGCCTTTGTCTTTTTTTTTTCATCTAGATTTTTTTGATTGTCCCTATTCTTTTCTCCTCTTTTTCTAGGGACAAAAAGATTTTCCTTTTTTCTGATAAGTACCTATCCGGCGTAAATGAAGTTTTTTTTTCTTTTCTGCCAGCCGCGGCGACGCGGTATTGAAATAGGTAATTAATTTAACCTACTGAGACTGCCTTCCTCCAAAAATTTTTTGAGGAGACAAACACGTCTCACCGGCTCGACGACTATGTAAGGAAAGAACTATAAGTGATTGTAAAAATGGCGACTTTGTCGCGAATTGGAGTTTCATCCCTAATTATACCGGATATGATAAGTATACGGAAACGAAACAACAAACGTCGGTAAACTGGAAGGTAGGTACTTACCTTGGAAATTTCCAAAAGTTTGGAATTAAGTTTTCTTATATAGGGTAAATCTGTAGTTTATCTTTATCTCGGTGTCGGTAAATTATCTATATTGGATTGAACTCGTTACAAATCTTATACTTTACGTTGAGGCAACTCAATGTCAAGGATAAGAAAGAGTTCAATTAAGAGTCTCATGCGCAGCTGCAAGCCGGGCTATCTAACTTGGTTATCTTTTTAAATCTTTCGTATGGGCTACTGACTCAAACCCTTTATCGTCTTTTATCCTATACAAATTGTTTCCTACATTCTTTATCACTTGAACTTTAACGAATTTAGGAGTCAATTTAGCGCTAAGGTGTTTTGAGGCATCGCTCAACACGAAGTTTCGCTTGAATATCTTCTCTCCTGCTTGAAACCTTACTTGTCGACTTCTCAAATTATATTTATTTGCATAATCCTCATGCGCCTTTTCCAAAGCTATTTTCAAATGGGCATGTAGAATATTCATCTTTGCTGTTTTTGGCAACCAGTCAATCTCAGAGTTGTTCAAACCATTCAATTTTTTTAAGAGCTGATAGTCCACCCCATGTTCTATCATTCGCTGTCCAAAAAGAGCTTCATAAGGGGATATTCTTAATACTGAATGTACGGTTGTACGCAATGCACTACTGATCGAAGAGAGATATTCATCCCAATTTAACTGCTTTGGATCAATGTATGAACGAATAGCAGCTAATATTGACCTGTTTACTCGCTCGCTTGCGTTAGCTTGCGGCGAGTAACTAGCCGTTCTGTAATGTTTAATTCCCCAAGCGTTCATGGACTTGGAAAATTCTTTGCTAAGAAATTGCGAACCATTATCTGATAATAAACTCTCAGGTACACCGAACATAAGGAATATGTTTTCCTTTAGAAAATTTAAAACTGTTTGCGTAGAAGCCTTTTTCAACGGTTTGATTAGTATGAATTTTGTTAATTGATCTAATGCGATAACGATATAGGTATTGCCATTACGTGACCTTGGATAAGGTCCCAGGAAATCCA
Source organism: Philhelius festivus (assembly GCA_963931855.1). Taxonomy (NCBI): domain Eukaryota; kingdom Metazoa; phylum Arthropoda; class Insecta; order Diptera; family Syrphidae; genus Philhelius; species Philhelius festivus. The sequence continues at coordinate 146,637,153 of OZ007554.1, forward strand.
CGTATAAATGTTGGAAAGGTCGTTCCACAGAAAACGCTTCACCCATCTCTGTTCGTAAAGTTGTGTTGGTGGCTTTGGACATTTTGCATGTCTCACACTTAGAGATAAATAGTTTTACTTGTGAAGCCATAGATGGCCAATAATATCGTTGACGGAGGCGATACAAAGTCTTGATTATCCCCCCGTGCGAAGCTCTGGGTGGGCAATGAGCCAGAGAAATCATTTGTTCCGAAAGCGCCGATGGAATCCACAATTTCCATGTCAGGTCGTCTTCAAGTGGATTCCCGGTGGAATGTTTACATTTTTTGTATATAAAACCATCTGAAACTTTAAGGTCTGGTAAACGATCTTTATTCTCCACAATGTGTTGGATGATTTCACAATATTCTTTCGATATGAAGCTCGCATCATTTAAATCCACTTGAAGAACCTGTTCGGGATCCGCCGACCTAGACCCCGGAAGAGAAGCCTCCAACCCTAGTGCTTCCACCTCGTACACTCGAGACAGAGCATCAGGCACTACGTTAAGAGTTCCCTTCCGGTGTTCAATCCCAAAGTCGAATCCCTGGAGTTTGAGACTCCATCGGGCTAGTCTTCCCGTCGGATCTCTCAAGCTCATTAACCACTTCAGACTTGCGTGGTCCGTTATAACCAAAAACCTGTACCCCTCCACGTATGGCCTGAACTTTTGTATACCTCTTACCGCTGCAAGACATTCTCTCTCTGTAACTGTATAGTTACGCTGGGCTGCGTTAAGTTTCTGAGAGTAATAAATTATCGGTCGTTCTATTCCCTCTTCATCTCTCTGGCATAGCACGCAGCCTATGCCTGTAGCTGAAGCATCACATAAAATTATAAATTCTTTCTCAAAGTCGGGATTAATAAGTACTGGAGCTGACGTTAAAGATCTTTTCACTTCGTCAAAGGCTTCTACAGCTTTTTCGTCAAATTCAAACTTCTTCCCTTTCTTCAACAAGTCTGTTAAAGGGCTGGTCAAGGTTGAAAAATTGGCAATAAATCTACGATACCAACCAGCCATTCCCAGAAATCTGCGTACCTGTCGCTGCGTTGTTGGCTTTGGGAAGTCTAATATGGCCGAAATTTTTGCCGGGTCGGCTTTCAAACATCCCTGACCAACAATGTAACCCAGATACTGCAGTTCCCGAAAACAAAACTTTGATTTCTCTACATTTATTGTCAATCCTGCTTCCTGTAATCTTTTCGCTATCCTGCCTAAAAGCTCTATGTGCTCTTCGAACGTACGAGATATTACTAATAAATCATCTAGATAAACAAAGACCCTATCACGTAATTCCTGCGGAACTACCAAATTCATGAGATAGGTTAAACTTTGAGCAGCGTTAGAAAGACCGAACGGCATCACTTTAAATTGATAGAGAGGTCTACCGGGGACGGTGAAAGCAGTCTTCTCCCGTGAACCTTTCTCCAGTGGTATCTGCCAGTACGCGTCTTTCAGATCCACACTTGATATGAAATGTGTATCTGAAAGGCGTGCTAGCAATCCTTCAATATGAGCAATGGGGCTCGCATTTTTCTTTGTGACCTGATTCACTTTTCGAAAGTCCAAGCACAATCGGTTCTTTCCCGGTTTCCGTACCAATACGACGGGGGAACTCCATGGGCTTGAACTTTCTTCCAGGATCCCCATTGAAATCATGCGATCCAATTCCTCATACACTAAGGCTTGTACCGCTGGAGATATGGGATAGTGACGCTGTTTTATTGGCGACGCATCCCCAGTATCTATCTTGTGTTCAATTAAGTGAGTCCGTCCTAAGCCTTTCTTCGCAAAAGATGGGAATTGCTCGATTGTATCTCTAAGAATTTTAGCTTCACTTACGGTCAACTCACATTCCGTGATCTTCGGGTTACTGGTATTCGAGTTCGCTGTGGTTGTTATTTCACTTATAACCCCTGGAGCAATTTGGAAAATACGAAAAAAATCAACTCCCAAATATAATGATTGGGCTAGCGTAGGTACTACAAACAAATTTAGCACTTCCATTTTACCTCTGTACTTTATCTGAGCCGAAACCATTCCGACAATTTCTTGTCTATGTCCACTGGCGGTGGCGATTGTTGAAGAAAATGTCTTATAAGAAATTTGGTTTTCTTTCAAGAATTCTAACGATCCTGCCCCCAGACAACTTAAGCTGGCGCCTGAATCGAGTAGACCTAGCAATTTTTTTCCAAACAACTCGACAGTCACATAGGGTCGTGGATCATCAGATACGCTCTCTATTGTGGCTACTGATAATGCCTTATACATTTCTTTTTTCTTGCTTATTCTATCTCTGAGTTTACCAATTTTCTGAGACAAGTAGGGTGAGGTAACTATTCTCTGGCGAGCTTTATAATATTCAAGCTGTCGCTCATGTAAGGACTTGCTTGTTGGAACAGTCTTTTGTTCTAATTTTCTAGGTGTCGCAATGGTCTCATCTTGGGTTTTATTGAGTCTTAATATAATAATAGGTTTAGATTTTTTTTCATCAATTTTTATTGTTCCGGGTAGCGGATCTAGGCACAATTCCCCCCGGCTGAAGAATTGCTCTGTCTGAAGTTTTCCGAACACCTTTTACAGTTAGGCGTGACAACGCCTTCCAATCCGCACTTGAAACAAAATAAACGTCTACGGGGATCCGGACAATCTCTAAACGAGTGCCCTTCACACCTACAGTTCCAACATTTCCACGTATTAACATTACTATGCAATGCTTCAACTGAAATTTGTTCATTACACGATGGATCTCCTGAACTTCTATCAACTTCACTCACAAAACGTCTATTAGTATTATTGTTTCCTACATTTGACTGGAATCTCGATTTCAGGGTTTCAGTACCGTTCAAAAACTTTTCTATAGTCCTACAGACGTAGACTAATTCTGGTAAGCTAGTAGTGTTAAAAGTTATTAACAGCTCGCCCATCCTACGCTTGACGTTTTGTTTCACTAGTTCTACTATTTCCCTAGCAGGTTTTGGGATTCTTAATCTCGAATTCAATCTTATTAAATCATCATAAAAATCATTAAAACTTTCACCTGGTGATTGCTTGCGATCAGACATCTTCCGTGATAATTCGGAATCTGTTTCTAGACTTCTATATTGTTCCAGAAGAGCTAACCTGAGTGAGGGCCAAGACGTTCGGGGGTGGTTTTTGAGGTGCATCCAAAACCATGCTTCTGCGGAACCACTAACGAACTGGTGGAAGTTAGAAACTACTTCTTCCCAAGACACGTTATAACTGTCTTTAACCCTCTCTAACCTGAACAAAAACTCATCAATGGTCATGTTTTTAGAATCGAATTTTATCCCCCACTTATGATAATGCGGGAATCTCGTATACGTACTCGGTAAAGAACTTGCTGCATTTGGTTGATTCGACGTACCCGGTGAATCGTTGAGATTCATTTGGCTCAACTGCGTAAGAAAATTGTCTACGTTCGACCCTCTAGCCATATCAATAGGATGAACATTGGGTTCATTTTGTTGTGTTCTTATTTGGGTTGACTGGGTGTTCACTACCCTCGGCACGAAACCTTCATTAGAACGATCAGTTGGTGTAATGACTTCGTTCAGGTTTCTAGAGTTCTGACTAGTTGATTGAGCTGCAGAAATTACAGATATCGCGGGGATTACACTCGTGAGAGTCTCCTTCACTATACTCTGTACCTGTTCTAAAATTCTAGTTTGACTTCGAGCCAGTTCTTCACGGATGAACCGTTGGTCCTCCGTTCTATTGAGCCCAATTGTCGCCGTCACTACCTCCTGTACGTAATTTTCGAACTGAATTATTTCTCTAGAATCGTTGACATCGCGAGGACTTGAACTAGCAACGGGTGTACGTGGTTGATTTCCACCCTGCTCTCCAGAATTATTAACTACGTTGGCATTACTTCCGGCCGCGATAGGATTATCAGATTCGTCACGCCTAGCGCTAACATCACCATTTCGCTGAATGGGTGTCATGCTTACTCTTCGTTGGAATCTAAGCTGGCGTGTACTAGGAATTACCAGATGTGGTCTTCCTCGTCTTCTCATTTATTTATTTTTTTTTGTTTTTTCTTCAGTTGAAACTAAGCTGTACTCTCTTATTTATTTATAAATTTTTTTTTTTTTTTTTTTTTGTAATTTTATTTTACTTTTTATCGCAACCAAATTACAATTTAATAATACAATTTAATAATATTTTACTTAAAAAAACTCGTTACTCTCTTTTATTCTCACACGACAATATTTTGTATCTAAATACCAAAAGAAAACCAAACTAATTATTTTCAAAATTCAAAAATAAAATCTAACTTCAAACTGTCATACATTTGTTGGGGGGTGATGCGGAGTTGGAAATGACAAAATTTTCTTCTGCGAGAAAACGTATTTCTAACCAATAAAAATTTTATCTCTCATTAAAAAAAAAATACTCTTAAAAAAAATTATTATTCTTTTGATTTTTAACGCTCACAAAAAAAAATTGAATTCGTTCCAAATCGAAATGAGCCTTTAACCCACTGCTACCGACGTGAGTCGAGAATGTAGTCAATCAACCACCGGTCAATGCGTTCGAAATTTTCACTCCATTCTAGAACTTAAATTCTCCTTTTTTATTTTACAGAATGTGAAAGTTCTTAAAACAAACATATTTCTAGTTATATTATCTACACTTCCGCAACTACGTGCGTCAGGAAATTTCTACTAACCACAGGTCAAAAGATATAGAAAATCACAACTAAAAAATGTTTTTCACTCAATTTAGAGTTAAGTCTTTATACAACAGTCCACTGAGGAAATGTCCTCAATGCGGATACAAATAACTTAACTTTACAAAAATAAACATGCTGAGGTCAAGGATAGCTAATCGGCTTGCTACAACGACGTATCTAAAAAAAAATATTTAAGTACCGGATAGTCATGTCGAAAGAACTCCCTTTAGATGTTGTACCTCGAGTGAAATTTTTCACCAAAAATTTTTTTTGTTCAAAAACTTTCAGACTCTTTAACGCTTTTCACCTCAAAAAAAAAAACTTCTCAATTTTGCAATTCGGCCCCACGTTGGGCGCCATCTGTAACGGTTTTTCATATTTATTTACTTATTCTTTGAATAAGTATCACATTAGGTGATGATCTCAAATGAGCCTTGCTCCTAACCGTCGACGATTAGTCTTCATGACCATTCAAAACCTTCACTTGAGATTCCTTACAGAAAATGAGGAAACGACCCCGGATAACAAAATATTGTTTCATCTCGTACCTCCTTATTTCGAATATGCTTCGATGTCACACATACTCAGTAATCTCTCAACACCAAATTGTAGAATCATGTTTAAAAAAACATCTGATAAAACTGTAGATTATTATTTTGAAAATTTCTTTAATTCACAACAAATATCGTACATATCTTTCATAGGACTGGAAAAAAAAAACTCGGTAGGTTATCATATATATCCATCATTGGGAATCTGACCTTTGTCAGCTTTAGCCACCATAAAAGGTGCTGAACCAAAACCCTCCGAATCCTCTCCTTTCTTAAGGAATCTACACCCTAGTTATCTCTGCTATTTTTCGTACCTTTCAAAAAAGAAACTGATCGGTCGTCCAAATCGCAGGGCTTCTAGGTTGTCTCCACTCCGTAGCTATCTTAGGTCTGCTGGGTGCTCGATCGCTTAGCTCGTCGAATGGGGTGGGGTTCTTGTAGCTAGAGTGGGACGGTGTTACTTGTTTTTTTTATTTCAGACCTATAGGTTCCGGTGACTCGAACCGAAATTTTTTTAAAATTTAATTGGACCCTAAATTGCAAAAGTGAAAAAAAATTCTTTACGAACTACAAATGTTAACTCTCGTTCCTTTTTGTTTTATTTTTGTTTTGTTATCGTGAAAAAAGTGATTGTGGAGCGTTTGAAATCGTTCGGAGACTAGATGTAAATAGCTCCTTTAGCCGTGCCCGCCCTAAGGTATACTGAATTTATTTCACTATACCCCTTCGTAGTTCTCTCATGTAGCTATCTTTTTGGTCTAAGAGAACCCCCTAAATCAGATTGGGATTTTCTTTCTTTTTTTTTTTTCTTTTAATTAATTTTTGTCATTTCCCTTCTCTTTTCTCACCCCCCCTTTCTAACGCCTTATCACCAGTTCATTCCTCCCTCTTAACAGTATAGCTTAATAAAACAAATCTTTTATCGCTATCCACCATTGCCAGTCGGAATCAAAATACTCGTACTGATTTAACTCTTAACACCAATTCCAAATTTAGAATTTACTTTTTTTATTTAAATAATTTCTCGTAAATCACAAAAAAACTTTTAATAAATTAATAACTATGGTTTTTCTTATTAATTACTATTACTGTCTTTGATTACAAAAAAAAACTTAACATACGACCCTAACCAATATTTATACTACCGCTTCCTTTCTTGTTTTTTTTTTTTTGTATTTGATTATCAAGAACTTCATCCAAAACACAACCTAAGGTTTACGAACTTTTACTTTAACCGTTTTTAAACAATTCGAATTGTATGGGCGTCTGTATAAGCATATATGTATAATTTACAATTCGAAAAGCTACCCCACAAAATGATAATATTTACTTATAATATTTATATTTATTTATAATAATTACTCACCCGATCTCCTCCTCGCCGAAGTGCACTCCACCGTAGGTAGTTGATCGATGTCCCAAAAATTCCACAATAAGTGGTTTAATCCAAATATGGAAGTGGCTATAACTTTTTAACTGAATCTTATTATATTTTCTTTTTTTTTAATATTATACAACTTATACACGGACACCCGCGGATTTTTAGCAACCTTTTTTGTTTTGACTCTACTTTTTATTTTTTTTTGTTTTAGGAAGCGGAAGAATTTACACTTTTAATTTTATTTTAGAATTTATAAAACATTTTCAGAAAGTTAATCTCATATGGAGAACTAATACGTATATAAAAAGATATAAATTGGACTTCCAAGTCTCTTAAAATTTCATTTTGTTTTCTTTTTTTTTAATTGAACTTTAACTCCTATCTTTATCTTCTTAAACTTTAATTTTCATTTTATCTTTTACTTTAATTTTCCGTTTGACCTAGTTTTGTTTCTTCTTTCTCTATTTCTTTTCCCGGTTCCTCTGTTTCTTTAGATTTCTTCTTTACGAACCCGTCCGTGAATTACCGAAGACAGTATGTTTTTTTTTCTTTTTTGTTTATTCTTCTTATTTCTTTTGCGGATTACTTCGCGATCGACCAACGATTTTCTTTTCTTTTTCTTTTTCGAATTCTCGCCGATATAATATTCGGAGGGTAGGAAAGGAATAAGAACACTATACCATCTTATGGTTAAACTGCTTGTTTTTTTTTTTCTGCGTTTGCTTTATGTTTTCTCCTTTTGTGTTTGCATGTCTCGTTAGGATTTCTTTTTATTTTTATTTTCACTTATTTCTTTCGCGCGCGCCGCCGTCGCGTCTCATCGCATCGACCCCCGTTTTTCAAGTAATACACCTAATTCTTTTGTTCTTTTGCCTTTGTCTTTTTTTTTTCATCTAGATTTTTTTGATTGTCCCTATTCTTTTCTCCTCTTTTTCTAGGGACAAAAAGATTTTCCTTTTTTCTGATAAGTACCTATCCGGCGTAAATGAAGTTTTTTTTTCTTTTCTGCCAGCCGCGGCGACGCGGTATTGAAATAGGTAATTAATTTAACCTACTGAGACTGCCTTCCTCCAAAAATTTTTTGAGGAGACAAACACGTCTCACCGGCTCGACGACTATGTAAGGAAAGAACTATAAGTGATTGTAAAAATGGCGACTTTGTCGCGAATTGGAGTTTCATCCCTAATTATACCGGATATGATAAGTATACGGAAACGAAACAACAAACGTCGGTAAACTGGAAGGTAGGTACTTACCTTGGAAATTTCCAAAAGTTTGGAATTAAGTTTTCTTATATAGGGTAAATCTGTAGTTTATCTTTATCTCGGTGTCGGTAAATTATCTATATTGGATTGAACTCGTTACAATTTTAATATAGTAAATGTAATTCAATGTCATCCAAATTATATTAGGTTCAAGTACGAGTAAATACCTTTCTTTTGGCGGTGGTTAGACTAAAAAATACTTATACGGTACAAAGATAACAAGGCCACGGAGATTACACTGAATTTTTACTCGTATGAAAAAATTATTTTGTATGCAAATTTTAAAGGAATTAAGTGCAATAATTAAATTATAAGAAAACATGAAATTAAAGGTTTTTTGACGTACTATAAGATAATGCATCGTAAAAAATTATTAAAAATTGTTTAGTTGTGTGAAAAAGCGAAAATGTTTAATTAGGTTTTTTTTTTCCAAATCTTGTCACACTCGTTCAACTAAGTATTCAGACAACTAAACAAATTTTTTTTTTTTTTTGGCATATCATAAAATTGAAGTTTGAGAGAAGGCCTTTCAAACGACAAGGCCCAAAATTAAATAAAAAATCATTTTCATCATTAAAAATATTAATAAAACTGATTAAGCATGAAAATCACATCCCAAAAAGGCCACGGAGATTACACATTATTAATTACCATGGCTATTCGTTACCATCAATCGATCTGCAAATTTTTTCTTACAATGCTGACATATAAACACAGTTCCATGCCAAATTTCAAGTCTTTAAATTGAAATGCAAAAAAAATAGAAGCTATAACGCTAAAAATGTAATTTTTTTAAAACGACCCATAAACAACAATTACGAATGTTAGCCTCTTGAAATGTGTGAACGACAGCCAAAAACTGGATGCTTACGAGAGCCTTTATATCCACAGAGATGCAGCAGCTTTGAATGCAGATATGGGGAACATAGAGCCTTACTTCTTCAATCTATAAATAATAAATAATGTTCCTTTCTGTTTCCTTCCTTTTCTCACTTAATTTTAAATGATTTTGTTTTGTTTTTATTTATTTATTTTCATTTCGAAAAAATTTTTTTTAAAAAATGTAATTCTTTCATTGTATGGTAATTTATTTACTTTAAATGTAATGTAGGCATACATAATTTAATTGTAATTTTTTAATTATTTAGTTTTGTAATTTTATGTAAGCACATTATTTTTAATAAAGAAATTAAAATCAGCTTATGTAATCTCAAAAATAATGATGTTTTTCGTATTCAATTAAAATATTTGAGAGATTACGTTCTATTCCAAAAAACATTGTGCATTGGTATCTCCTTTTATATCCTCTCCAAATTTCTAAACCCTCGCAATGTGCCCAAACATTTTTTAAGGGTAGTCAAAAATCACTTTAGTGCGTGCGAAATACATGAAAAAAATACATACATAATTTGTTTAAGTTTTTTACGAAAATGTCAGCTTTAATCAAAATCTCGAGCTCGCTTTCTATCCAAAAGCAAAAGCCTTATACATAGTATCTACATATGTACATTTATCGCAAGTAAAAATTTGTCACGCATACAAAAGCAAGAGTCCCCGACTCTAAGTATGACAACATAACACCTATTAAGCTATAATTAAAAAATGTATTTCTTTGCTACGTATTCTTTTATATGTACATGAAGCAACGGAATAAGAAAATTGTGTTTTGTTTATTAAACAAGTTTCGACAGAATTTTGTACTGCATTTTGAATTATCTAACCAACCGCCTTTCGTGAATATAAGTTGTTGTTGGATATTCTACATTGACTTACGATAGCATCGAGATAATAAGTCATAAGTCGACCCTAAACGTAAGATTTCTTAATTAATAAAAAAAAAATAATCTGGTCTTCGCACACTTTTTTCAAAACACAAACAAAAAAGTTGCATTTTCCGATCCCCGTAGCCAGGATGACTTTCTCAGGGCCGCAGCTAACGTATGTGCACAAGGGCGCCAACGTCTAGGGGCGGAAAATTAAGAGATCGATTTAACTCAACCTATACAGCATACTCCAAAAGTTTCCCTTAAGCTATTGGAACTTGTTTACATTTGATCGTTCACTACGTAGTTTCCACACACAATCTACTACAAATCCTTATTCATATTTTGTTTGTGACTGTCGCCTCTCACACCAAACACCCTCATCGATTGCAGTCATAGTCTAAGCTGCTTAACGCCATGGAGCCATATATTGACACTTGGGATTGGGAAATAGCTTCACGCAACCAACATCTCAGACTTAAAACTTGAAAAGGATTTGGATTTTTTTTTAGATTTACAGCCCATGTACGAGTATTTCACCTAAAATAAAACGAAAACAGTGTCTCGAAAACATTAATTTTACTAATTACACGTATTTTTGAATAAATGGGTATCAATATTCTAATTGCAATGATATATGTAGCTAAATATCTTAAATCTAGCTGGTTTTGTTAAAGAAAATTATTCGCAATCGCCATATCCTCTTAAAATAAAATGCACGACTAGGTCGCACGAACTTGCTCTTATGTAAAAGACTAAAAATTTCCAAAATGAATGCTATTAGAGGAAAACTGTTCATAAACATAAAGTTCATTTATTTAATGACTGAAACAACACTTTTAGTGGTAGCTGGACCTAACAACAGGATGCCATGTGATGCAAGCAAATATTAGTTTATGCAAGAACAAAACTTATAACAAAGTTATAAGTTATAAGTCAAATAAGCTTTTATATACACATTTTTAAAACATTTTTTTTTATTACTTTACGAATAAAAAATAAATTTCCAAAAAAATATTTAGCCCTTTTTTGAGATATCGAATTTTCCAAAAAAAAATTTAAAAAATTTCATTAAAATCCGTTCAGCCGTTCTATGGTCGGTACAATCAGTAATATATTGATTTAATTTTTTTTTTATTTTCTATAGAAGGTAAAAATTTATCAAAATTCTCGGAGACGTTTTCGAGAAAAACATGATCTTCGAAAACCGTTTTATAACATTTGTAGGGTAGGTTCCGTTATTTTTAGGTAATACATTTTTTTTTCTTTATATTGAGAAACTTTTATTTATCAAATTTAAAAAAAAATCAAGCATTAAGTTTTCGAAATATTGAGTTTCGAAAAAAAAATTGAAATCCAAAAAAAAAAAAATTTTGAAAATTTGAATTCACAGGAATATTTTAAATTTTAGGGCGCTTTAGCATAAATCAAATTATCAAAATCGTTTGTACCGATTCTTGAAATTTTTTGATTTTTGTTTAAATCTGTTGAACATTGCTTTAAAAAAAAAATTCAAAATTTCGAAAAAAATCGTAGGGCAGGTACAGTTATTTTTGGTCGTAAGAAAAAAATAAAAAAAAAAAGTGTGGGGACAAAATTTCGAGATCCATTTTTTTCGTCTTCGCTATCATCATATTGTCAACTTTGATCAAAATCCCGAGTTCGAGTTTCAAGTAAAAACAGTAAATAATCTTAAAAGGATGCAAAAACTGTACGTATGTACATATATACTGTGAGCGTCAAAAGAAATTGTACACCTATGAACTGCATTTTTACAGCCCTGTTAAAGCAAGGGAGTTCGATCTTTTAGTAAAATACTTATGTTATTTTTTAAGGTAGTTTATTTTCAATGAATTGCCATATAGAAGTTAACAGAAAATAATGAAGTAAAAATACAATAAAAAAATTTAAAAAATATTTCAATTTTTAAGCGTCAAAAGAAACTGTACATTATTCAATTAAAGTAAAAAACTTAAAACTAGTACTTTGCCTGCTTCCCTTTCGCCTTTAAAACAGCATCAATGGGTCTGAGCATTGACTCTACTAGCTTCCTTGTCAATTTGGTTGGCATTTTTTGCCACTTTTCAACTAGAATTGACTTTAGTGACTCTCTGTTTGAAATGTTCCTCTTACGGATCTGCTTATCCAGATACTCCCACAAATGTTCGATGGAGTTTAAGTCTGGGGATTGCGGAGGGTGATCCAGTTGCTTAGATGTACGCTAAAGTAATCATTCCTTGACTATTTTCGATGTGTGCTTGGGATCGTTGTCTTGTTGGAAAACCCATGAATCAATTAAAACCAGTTTCACAACACTACTTGGCAAAATGTCTCTTAAAATATTAAGATAATCTTCTTTTCCCATTGTACTGTCAATAAAGACGAGGTTCCCAACTCCATATGACGCTATACCTCACCAGACCATTATCGAACCGCCTCCGGGCTTAATTGTTGAATTTAAATTTTTTTGTTAAAATTCAGTTTTTTTCTTTCTCCATATTTTTGGTGGTTTTTTTTAACCAAAAATCTCAAATTTGCTCTCGTCACTAAAGAGAACATTTCCCCCAGAATGAAGAACTTTCTTTTTGATACTTCTTGATAAAAAATAAATAATAAAAAGTCATCGCTTCAGATTTTTTCAGAAATGTATGGCTTTTTGCGAGGAATTCTTCCATATAGCACGCTAATATGGGCGTCCGCCGAGTAGTGCTCGCGCTTACGTTAACTCCAGAAGATTGGGTAATATTTTGAGCAATCTTTACTGCACTACACGCGGGATTTTTTCATACTTCCCTGACAATAGAAGTTCATCTCTTACGGACAGCCTTTTTGGCCTTCCGGAATGAGGTCGATCTTTTACATCCTTGAACTTTTGAAATTTGTCCAAAACTTTGTTTACCGTGTTAAGGCAACTGCTCACTGTTTTGGCTATTTCGCAGTAATATTTTCCTTCCTTTCTTAATTTAATAATAAGTTGTCGTGTTTCTACTCCACTTTGTTTACCCATTTTGAAGTAATTTAAAAAAAAACAATTTAAAAAACAAGCAACTTTCGATGGAAATGAACTCAATAACACTTTTAATCAATTAGTTATGAGTTGTAAAGAAAACAAAATTAATTTAACGGTTGTTTTCCCGATAAGCGGAAAGTTGCACAGTATGTGTGGCGAGTTGTACAGTTTCTTTTGACGCTTAAAAATTGAAATATTTTTTTAATTTTTTTATTGTATTTTTACTTCATTATTTTCTGTTAACTTTTATATGGCAATTCATTGAAAATAAACTACCTTAAAAAATAACATAAATATTTTACTAAAAGATCGAAACCCCTTGCTTTAACAGGGCTTTAAAAATGCAGTTCAAAGGTGTACAATTTCTTTTGACGCTCACAGTACATATGCTACAGAGGAAACTCTCAAACTCATTTACAGGAGAGACTCCCCCAAATCCTACTCTGACTACGTTCATTGTATAAGAATTTGGTGTAGCTTGGAACGCGACAACAACAATGCACGTTTGCTTAAATTTTTCAACTGCGAATTGGAGAATAAATAAACCTTCCACTTATTCAACATAAATACTCCCGGCACCCGAGGCATGGGGCGGCAAATTAATGTTCTTGCACGCGGGCGCACGAACAACCAAGCGGCGGCAATGGACTTTCTTATTGCCCTGACTCACATTATTGTAAGAAAGGAAACAAAAATAATTTAAGATATAGGTACCCATTTTATCTTACACCAGATCGATTTTCTAAAGCCGTTTATAAATATAAAATGTATGTATGCATGTAGGTGCATACTTTACTTACGTGTTAGGAACATTGCGCATTTGCCTTACACCAAGGAAAACAACTATAAGTGTCCCGTTCCCCAAGACACCAACAATGAAGATGAATGCAAAAAGTACTGGAACTATGTAAGTCTCCGGCCGGTGCACATACGGTATGTAAGGTGTTTCTGTAGTAGTTGCGTTTTGCATAAGGAATTCCAGGGCATCGTCCTTAGCTGTTTGCATTATTCGATTTTGAAAAGCAAACGTTGTCCCTGTGGTATGTTCCAGGAACGCGATGCTCTCATTTGTGCCATATGCATCCAAAGCGTAGTGCTGGATGTCTTTCATGATCTTTTTTACAAGAGTTGTTTTTATGTGTAACCTTACGATAGTTGGCTAGAGGATGTTTTTTATTTGTTTGGATATACAATGTCGTTTTTTGGGGTTTGTGTTTTAGTTTCTCGCTCCCCCTATTCAAAGAAATTAGTTCTTGAACATATTCTTTAATTTAAAATGCAAATACTCGTATGCCGGAATATTTATGTTTTTGAAGAAACCTTTTCGGACGATGTTGTTGGTTTTCAGGTTTAAACAGTTCCATTCTGGTTTTATCTGAAATGAAAATAAAAATAAATGGATTGTTCCGATTGCATTCATGAGGGTGGTAATAGGTAACATGGGGATTTTATATTGAATGAAAACACTAAAAAAAAGGAAATTCATGAAAATAAGTAAATATGTATTATCGGTTTTTAATAGTAAAAGTATGTTTTGTATAAATTGCAGTTTTGATAATTATAATGTCTGCCATTAGTCACATTTGATTAAAGCTCACTATGCTCGAAAATCGGTCTTCAACATTTCTATCTCTGTGCCAAAAATACGGCCCATTTCTTGTTGGAAACAAAAAGGAGAATAACAAACTTTTAGAATGATAAAGATATATTTTTGTATATTTATTTATTTACATCAAACATAGCAAGCAAAATCTCAGAATGTCATAATATCGATACCTTCCCGTAAGAATGTAGCCAGAACTTGGCTGGGCACTACCGTGCCCTTTGATTAAGCGACATTTTTAACTTCCCATAGGGAGTTATTGTAATCGGTCCGATTTGTCAAATTGGAATTTTTGACATTTCTCGACGTTTGAAGGTCCCTAGAGGCTATATCAATCATTTTTAGAGAGATGTCTGTGTGTGTGTGTGTGTGTGTGTACGTTCGTTCGTACGTGCGTACGTTCGTACGTTCTGGTACCATTTTTCGTCGTCGATATCTCAAGAACGAGTAAAGACTTTAAATAAATTTTGTTTAATACTCGTAGATACTAACTTCGAAAGAGGCTGAAAGGGCGTTTATTAAAATTCAGTAAGTAGTTTTTTCACTATAACGGTTTAAAAAAAAAGTAAAAATGTTGGTTAGTTTCAAATATCTCACGAAAAAATAATGCTATTGATTTCAAATAAAATTTAATGTACTCATTATAAGGTCCTACAGATTTGGTATGAATTTGGTAAAATAAGCACTTACCGTTATTTTTTTAAATAAAAAAAAAACCGAAAAAAAAAATTCTTTATAAGACAGCATATCCATATCTTAATGCAAGCATTTACACATATTTAAGCAAGTGTTGTTTAATCCTTTCAATTATTTTGAGGGAATGATCTTCTTAGATTGGGTCCACGCAATGAAATAGTTTTCCGAAATGGATCCGACAAAGCAGACCTTACAATAAGAGGACCTGCAAAATTATTTGGGTTTCGGTATTTAAAACCAAGCACAAAGAACTACCACCGTCTAAGATGATGAGACCAGTGGTATTTTTAAAACGGAAATTCATTACAAGAAATACAAGAGAACTATAAGGACAACCTTCCCACAAATGACATTCTTTGAAAATTGAATAGGTATGTTAAGACGGAGATCATTGCCGGTAAGCCAAGGGGATAAACCATGTAAATTTTCTTTAAGGCGCCCAAAATAACTCGCTTGGGGATACTAGAAGTATATCAGCTCAGAAAAAATATTACTTATTCGGTTGTACTTAATTCTACCGGTAAGATACGAACTAAACTATTTTTAAATATTGGAGAAAAACTAAAAGTTTTTTTATTTGGCTAGTAAAATTGTATGGTTCACTCTATCAAATGGTTTTATAGCTATGACCTACCATACATTCAAGCCCCTGATCAAGAATTTCGACAAAATAGTTGTTAAAGACACCAAAATTAGTAATATGGTATATAAACCATAAGAAGACATTTTGTAATGTTATAGTAACTTATTTCCGAAGAAAAAAAGATTATTTTGTTTAGACTTTTTTTTATTTTAGAAATAACAGATAATTTGGAAATCGGATGGCTATTAGCTTTAACTACACTACTTTCAGACTATTACTTGAAAACTGGCGTCATCAAGGAATTTTTCCACACCTACAAGAAAAGAGAACGGTTGAAAATTATTTCAAGTGTAACTACTTTTTTTTAAATAATTGCACTTGTTGTAAATCAGCAATAGTAATGAAGTTAAGTGAAAAGTAAAAGCTAGATGTATAACACAATTCTTATGCCATAAAGTAAAAAATCACTTGAAGTGATAAAAAATTTCGGAAGGCCAGTGGATTTTTGGTGTAAATAAATCAAATGTTACTCTTAATGAACCGGTAAAAGTATAATACGCAATAATAATTTAAAGTTGGTAAAAAGAGACATCGAGCCATTGAATGTTATTACTTGATATTTTTTCCATAAATTTGTAGTTTTTAAAGATTATATGAGAAATTTTTTTTTCTAATATTCAAAGTAAAATTCTTTACATAATGGTTAGTGCGTTGGAAGAGATCTGGGTTTGTTTCCTTGTCGCTGTCACCTAAAATACAAAAAAAAAATTTCCTCCTCCGAGAGGATATTTGCTTTTTTTTAATCTAACACAAATTTTGAAAATTTTAAACAAACATTATAAGTTTAACTTTTGAAGAGCTTTAACAAAAACAAATTTTCAAAATCAGTGTTACCGTTTTTGAGAAAATCAAAAATTAAAAAAAAAATGTGTCTGCGAGGTATCACCGAGCAGCACACCTTCTCCTTTGTTCACATCTGTTGTATGTTGGAAAGGATTCTTAGGAAGGACGTTTAGAAATTGATGACATTTTTTCCTATTTTGTGCGATCTGAAATTAGTAATGGCGATGGGGAAATTAGGGAGGGAGAGAAGAATGTTTGTAAATCGAACCTTCAGATTACACCATTTGTCCGAAATCTAATTTAAAATAAAACTAATTAAATGTATCTTAAACACATTTGTCTGTGTTTTGTTTCATTATTATTATTGTTGAGTTTTGATGTTTTTTTTTTATTTGAAAACTGAATATACAGGCGTTGTTCTGTTCAGACTTTAATTGCGCAAAATTTTAAATGATTAAGTAAGACGCTAAAGGCATTTTAGTAAGATACTAAATTAAAAAGAAGATTTTGGTAGTTTGAAACGATTTTAGTATCTTACTATCTCTTAACATTTTATTAAAACCAAAATCACAAAATGGCTAATTTAACTAATATGACATCTGCATTTTCCTCGAAAAAAGCGTTAAATTTTGTTCTTTTACAATTTTTCAAAGCAAATAAAATAATCACCCATATTCCAGAAGTCGTATTTTGTCTCGTACTCGTAGTCGAACTCGAACTCGTTTCGTATAAAAATCGTTATTCTTCAAGTCGTATACGTTGCGTACGAGAAGCTTAAAAAAACAACGTATATTGTCGCCCGTAGGTAATTGTCAAAATCAATAAATTTGAATTGAAAAATTCGTTTGTTGTTTTTTTTTCAATTAAATTATTTTATTCTGATGAGCTCCATTGATTTGAAGTAGGTTTTCTTCTATTTTATTAGTTTTTTCTTTTTGTTTTTTGTTTGTACGAGTGGTGTTACTGGCTTGTGAATCCTCGTTATATTCTTGGACTATGTCAGTTTCATCTTCAGCATTTATCGTGTCGACTCAGGAGGAGGCTGAAAAACTGCAATGTTTGATCCTTGGGGATCAACAATTTAAATTTAAAATGTTAGCAGTGCACTCCTCAAATTTGCTCTAGCATATGGTTGTAATTTCACCATCCCTGTGCCTTTAAATTGCTGCTTATTGTGATACAGTGTCTGTTTTAACTAAATACTTTTAATCATTGCAGACCTAAAGATATATGTATGTATTACAATTTGCTACCTCCAAATTTTCTTCCAATGCACAAACCAATGCCTCAAATTGAGAACGATTTATTATTTTACTAAATATGAACGCGTTAATAACGTTGAGTCCAAATAAATAATCCAATAAAAAATGTACTTTAAAAAATTTTGTGGTGCAACAGCTCGAAGTGAACGAGAACCTTTAGTGACTTACAATTCTCAACCATTCCTGTGTGCGTGTTACCAGGAACGGAGGGGTCCAACAATTTTCTGCCGATTCCGAACGGCTAATGTGCAGCAATTTCCAAGACAAGAGATATACTCTTAGAGGATTTGTCAATTCCTTGCAAGAGGCAGTACACCTCCTGAAAAACTTTTTGCTGCGGCTGAGAATCGAACTCCAGACCTTCCGCATGACAGTTTAACGCACTAACCATTGTGCCAAGAGGTATCAATGTACTTACATTAACTTTTTGTCCATTTTTATCGGAAAAAAAAAGTCTCGTTTAGAAAATTTAACACGAGTAATAAAGTATACAAATACGACTTCAAGTAAATCGAATACGAGATTCGGAATAACGATTAAATATGAATAGTCGTATGCGATGTTTTGCGTTTCCCAAATTAGTATAAGTGAAGTCGAATGTACGACTCCTAGAATACAAACATACGACTATAGTCGAATACGAGTCATAAATACGAGTTTCAGAATATGGGTGAATATAAAATGTTTTCGGAAGACGAAAATTTCGATATGTTTGAAGACACAGTTTTGTGGAGAAAAGTTTTAAGTTCCGAGAAAATCCTTTTGAAGAGCTGAACGATGGAGAATTTTACTCTAAGTAATGGTTTGACATGACAACACTTCGATTCTTAATTGAAAACTTAAAAATCCAAGATCTAATTAGAAATATCCATCAGGCTGATGTTGGTAAGTTAACTTCCTAATGGAACACAAAGAATATACCCATGAACAACAATTCATCTTATAGGAGCATTTAATGGAATTGTCCAGTTCAGTCACAAATAATAATAAAAAAATAACAGATGGTTCGTTTACTTTGTTTTTTTTTTTTTTTTTTTTTTGAACTGTCATTTTTTAAACGTGTTAAGATACACCGTTTTTAGTATAAGGGTATAAGTATTTTACTTGTTAGTTAAACGAAATGAAAAGGATACAAATTTTCGAAGAGCTAGTAAATTACTAAATGTTTAGCAAATTGCTAACTACATAGTAACATGCTTACGCCTTAACAACTCTCCCAATGTTCAAGTCTCCCGCCTTTTCAAATACAACTCTGTTTTCATAATTTTTTTTTAAAATTAGATATTGTATCAAGACTTTCAATTAAAGTTGACAAATTTGCATATTTTTTGAGCGTCAACCACGGAAAAATAATTTCTAAAAAAAAGTATTCATAAAAATGAGGCAATTATCAACATTACATATATTTAAATTTTGTACGTGCAATATTTTTTAAGAAGAAATAAAAACACGTCAACTCAGCACAAAACAAAATGTAGGTAGATACCTATTACATAAAACCCCTTCAATCATGATATACCTCACGGCAACCAACCCCGGTTAATGGATACAAAATGAGGAAACGAGAACACAAAAAACCATTTAGGCTTAACAAAACACTATTCCAGTGACAATATTAAAACATGTTTTTAAGCAAAAATACGTGTACGGATTTATTCATTTATCAAAATTATTGCTAAATTGTCAGCATCATCTGTCCCTAGTGTATACGGTCTTTTTCGCTCTTATTTTCAATTGAATTTGAAGTATTATTAAATGTAATCTCGTGTTGTTTATTCTGTTATACATTAAAAATTAAAACAATGCATTTCCTTGGACTTACAGAACAGTCCTCACAGGGTCACAAATTAAATTAAATTAAATTAATAAATTCTTGTCTAGACCAAACGCTCGATATGTACACTGTACAGTGCACAGGATGTTTTCGCCTAATGGGTAACATACTATTTTCGTACCTTTTCACTATGAAAGTACAACAAGCTACATTAACACTATTGTTCTTAAATAGTTAATCGTCGTCTACCTCGTGCTGTGAAGGTGTGTAGACATTTCGACTTTCACTGTGTTTCAATGATGTGTGAATATCGCGATTTGTTTAAGCTAAGTTAAGACAAGTAGTTTTTAATAGTGTCAATAGCTTAAAGGATGAGTTGGTGGGCCGGAAATAAGAGAGAAGTCAACTTCCCAATTCTATTCAGTATTTACACAAGCGATCTGTTAGGTAGTCTTACTCAGAACTTATAGCGTACAGAGTAGCTCCAAATGTCGAGGTCAACAGAATTATTTTGCAGCTTGACTTCGACAAGATTCAGCGACATTGCGATAACAGGAAATCAACTATTCTGTTTAGGACTCCGTTGTATGGAGCCTCAATGGATACGAGAAAGAACTGGCGCAAGTTAATGAACGTTGGGCCTCATCGACAGCCACTGGCAATTAAAAGTGTAGTAAAGTACCTTGGTATCTTAACCATGATGAAACGGTTGCCCTAAATTAGCCAGCTTGATAGCAGGATGAAGGTGATTTGTTAAAATTCATTCGGTCGATGGCTGCCTATGGGTGCCCGGTGCGGTTCAAAGTTGCCGTATCTCAAATTGAAATGGGTGTTTGAGGGGCAGTTTCTTAAACGTTGCCTTAGATTACGCAGAACACAAGAATCAGTGTATAAACATTATTATTCCAACTACGTTCGAGGAGGACCGCATTGCGGATGGTCGTCATTTCTAGTCCCAGCCGCGGCTAAAATTAGTACAATCTTTTTTTCAAAACAAAGATTGATTGGAAGAATCAAGTTAGGTAGGAGTGGTGTACCAGCAGCAGCAGCAAAGCTGGGGGATGGATGTCACCTCTCAACACTTATAAGATAGAGGTACAGGATACCATTAACCTATGTAAGTCGGTCGTAGGCAATAGTTTTATTATTATTATTTGTATTTATTAATAATAGAAAATACAATGCCAGAAGAATCGGAAATTTTCATTATAGTTGCCAGGCAGAAAATATTGGCTAAAGAAATTGAAATCCAGAATCGATATTTTGGCAAAGACCTTCACAAATACAAGCAACTACGGCTAGACCCTACATTTGGTCTGAATTTTATTCAACTCATACAAAGTTCGTATTTGTTTGTTAAGCTTAATGACGATATCACAACTAAGCTGATGCGTTAGAGGAAGTATAGGTACGCTTTTACTTCAGATATTGAACAAATCTAACACTTAATCCAAGTACATGACGAACATGAAGGTTAGCAGATAATTCTATAGCGCAGCTTTCCTGACCCACCAAATAATTCCTTCAATAATGAGCTGAAGACGGAAAATCGAAGTATCTGGACGAATCAAAAATAGTAAAAAATTACTTTTATGTTGATGATGTAATACCTGGAGGAGACACGATCTTAGAATACAGTAGGCCTACCGTAGAACTTATTTAAATGCTATGAAGAGCAGGTTTTCATCTTCAAAATTGATCTACAAATAAAACAATTCTCCAAGAAGCCAAATCAAATTTAGATCTGATGAAGGATGAAACTATTAAGACCTTGGGAATCCGTTGTAGTTCTTTAAGTGATACCTTTCAAGTCAACTTAGACCAAGGTTTCTCCAACCCTTTTGAAGCACCGTATGCAGTAATCTACACCAAAGTACCTTTACAAATTGGTTATTTTGTTACAAAGAACGAAACTAGCACCCATGAGGAAGGAACTTCCTCTTCCAAAGATCGTGTAATGCTTTGCTCTGCTCACCATCTATCAAAACTACTGCCTGAATCATTACAGGCCTTTGTTGAATAAGACGTTCACCTGGACAGATACTCCCATAACATTGTACGTTTATTAATAATAAATTAAATTACATTGCCAAAAATATAAGTTAATACCTTGAGCTGCTAGGCCTTTTAGCTAGTTGAACATAAAGTAAAATTTATGTACCTAACCTATATAAGGTTTTCTTATACAGGATGTCTTGTAATTCGTCAAGGATGTTGGGAAATGAGTTTTGGGTATAGTCTAAGAACAAATTCGTTTTACAGTATTTGTCTATCTTCAATGTTGACATAATTTCTAAGGAACTTCGAAAAAGGACTACTTTCGTCTACCCATGTTAACGAAAATGGCTCTGCTAAAACGAATGGTAGAAACTTGATATATAATTTTATTTTTTAGAAGATATTTAAGCTTTTATAACTGCGTTAAAATAAAGCATATATCTTGTTGGTGTTGTTCAAACATGAACATACCCAATCTATAGATAACCCAATGTGTATGTGAAATAAAGATAAGACAGATCATCCTAAGCATACACTGACGGTTATCTATAGATAAATAACATTTAAGTAAACAACATAGACATTAAGAATAGAAAGATAAGAAACATAGACATTAAGAATAGAAAGATAAGACAAGAAAATTGTATATATATAGAATTAACATATTGAAATAAAATTAGTATTCAATCGACTTACAACCGAGTTTACTCAACATTTGGTCCTTCGAGCAATATTAAAAATTTTCCCCCACCAGTGGTAAGAGATTTTTAATAAACGAACAAGTGTCAATTTAGCGTTATCAGAGCTACAAATACTGATAAAGTGTAAATTTAGCGTTATCAGAGCTACAAATACTGATAAAGTGAAAATTAGCGTTGTCAGAGCTAAAATACTGACAAGTGAAAAAAAAAACATACATATACAGTGAAAAAGCGTTGTCAGAGCTTAAATACTGACAAGTGAAAAAAAAAAAAAAACATAAACATAATCCAAACAAAAAAAAAAACAAAAACAAATTCAAAATGTCATCAGATCATCTAAAAATAATTGAAAAACAGGTTGAAATCTTAAAAAACCTTGAAAAATTATTAAAAGAAGGAGAAGGTGTAACAACGCGGAGCAAAAATCAAGAAATTATTGTCTATGCTGAAAAGAATCTTCAAGCATTCAAGGAAAATGACAAGCTACTTCATAAGCTTGGTGTTATTGATGTTCCCTATTTTAAGGAACAATGGATGAAAGGAGCAGAGAACTACTTTCAGAAAATTCAAAATTTGCTGAAAAACAAAGATCTGGACAGTGTAGAACAAGGCATAAGCGAAGCAGCGTTATCCAGCAAATTAGCAGAATTAAAAACTGTTAATCAGCAGCTAGCCACTGGACTAGACTTGCAGCAAAAACAAATGAATGAGATGATGATGAAAACAATAGCAAATCACGAAACTCATATAGAGTTAACGAAAATACCTACAATAATGGAGAGCTTAAAAAAAACAATAGACGAGGCGAAATTAGAGGCCATTTCCCATCCTCATAATAAAAACATATGGATTGGAAAAGTGAAACGATGGAATGAACGATTGCAGGTTGAGCTGTCTAAGATGAATCCAATACAAGAAGAGGCATTCAGAGAAGACAGTTATATAATCGAGTTGGAAGAAGATGTGACATTACTTCTTGACAAGTTGGAAGGAAAACATGAGGGCATACAATCTGATCCAGGTGCAAATGTATCAACAAGAACTCCAAAAATTGAACTACCTAGATTCGATGGAAAAATTGAAGAATGGAAGATATTCTCCGACCTGTTCACAGATTTGGTTCACAATAACAATGATGTGCCAGATTCTGTGAAATTAAATCACTTGCGATCATGTATAGCCGGCGAAGCTCGAACTTCAATTGCTAGCCTCATACAAGGATCTTCGGCAAATTACAAAGAAGCATGGAAGACTCTCATCAGAAGATACGAAAATAAAAGAATCAATTTCTCCACACAATTAAATTACTTGCTGGACATGCCAATGATGAACGCTACATCACCTTCCAATGTTAAAAAACTTCACGATGCAGCAAACGAATGTATTTACATAATCAAAACGACAATAGGCAAAGAAAACAATGAAAACGATGAAATATTTGCTCACCTACTCCTTCGAAAATTTGACAAGGAGGGCTTACAATTATATGAGCAACACATAAAAAAACCAAGCCAAATACAAAAACTGGAGGATGTTATGGACTTTCTTGAGCAATTATTTCAAACCCTTGAGTCTCAACAACAAACAATGACTCGAAGCAAAGAATACAAAAAACAAGGTGGAAACTTCCAATCAGACAGAAGGGAGTGGAATTGTGAATTCTGTAAGCAGAGTGGTCATCGAATTTATCACTGTGAGCAATTCTTAAACACCGAGATACCCAATCGATTAACATACATACGCAATAAGCAAATATGCAGTATATGTCTTAAGCACAGTGCAGAAACCAAATGCTTCTCTCAAACAAAATGTAAGAAGTGTAATAAATCGCATAACACTCTACTACACAACGACAACTACCAAACGAAGAAAAGGGTCGAGGGAAACCAAAACAAAAAATGGAGTCCTTCAGACAACAACAATAAAAAGGAAAAATCATTATCTTCCCTTATGGTAAAGAAGATAAGCAGTCCAATGGTAATATTAGCTACAGCACAAATATCAGCCAAATCGTCAAATGGTGAAACATGTCTGTTACGGGCATTGATTGATCAGGGCTCTCAAATATCAATGATATCTGAGGAAGCAGCGCAGATCCTCTCCTTGCCAAGGAAAAGAATAAGTACAGAATTAACTGGACTCTCAGATGCAGCAGTGGGTACATCAAAATCAAGAGTGTGTTTAGAGATAAGACCAAGATTTATGAGCAACAACAAAATGCAAGCAGAGTTTTTGGTACTACCCACCCTCATAAAACCACTACCTGACGAATCATTTGAATTTAATAAAAATGAGTGGGAAAACTATATTCTGGCAGATCCAAACTTAAATACAAAAGATCGTATTGACATTATCATCGGTAGTGACTTGTATCCAAAGTTAATTGAAGAAGGAGTTAGGAAGCACAATGGCATCGTGGGACAAAATACTATTTTTGGGTGGATAGTTTCCGGCTCACTACACAAGAAACGACAATGTGGCAAAGTCATGTCAGCAGTTACGTCATCGATGGAGAAATTCTGGGAGATAGAAGAAATAGAAAAAGATATTGAAATATCAGAAAACGACATCTGCATGCAAGTATTTGCAGAAACAACAACAAGAGATACGAATGGCAAATATGTAGTTATGTTGCCATTAAGAACAGATATAGAGCTTGGAGAATCTAGAAAACAAGCATTAGCTAGATTCTTACAGCTTGAGAAAAGAATGAGTAACAAAATAAAAACCGACTACATACAGTTTATGCGAGAATATGAAAACCTGGGCCACATGGTCAAGGTAGACAAACAACACGAAAATATGGGCAAATACTATTTACCGCACCATGCAGTTGTGAAAGATACAAGCTTAACAACAAAAACAAGAGTTGTATTCGATGCCTCAGCGAAGACTTCCAACGGATACAGCCTCAATGACGCAATGATGATTGGGCCAAGACTACAAAACAATATCGTTGACATCATCATCAAATGGAGGCAATGGAAATATGTAGTTACGGCAGACATCGAAAAAATGTACAGACAGATCAACATAGCTGAAGAACATCAAGAATATCATCGAATATTTTGGAGAGAACAACCAAGAGACAATATAAGAGAATATAAACTGACAACAGTTACGTATGGAACAGCAGCAGCCCCATTCTTAGCAATCCGAACATTGCAAGAAGTCGCAAACCAATGCAAGGAAAAAGACATCAGAATAAAAGAAATCATAAGGGAAGAATTTTACGTTGACGACTTAATGACAGGCGCCAACAACGAAGACGAATGCAGATACATAATAAGAGCAGTAAGTGAAAAACTTTCAAATGCTGGCTTTCAATTACGGAAATGGTCTTCAAACAATCAAAATTTGCTGACTGGCATAATTTCGAATAATGAGCATAAAAAAATTGATGTCAAAGAAGGCGACACCATGAAAACATTGGGACTTCACTGGGATCCAGATCAAGACGAGTTCCGATTTGTGATAGATTCATCTAATATAAGCATTTCAAAAACCAAAAGAGGTGTGTTATCAAAAATTGCAAAAATATTCGATCCTATTGGATGGCTTGCTCCAGTCACGATAAGAGCGAAAATATTCATACAAAAATTATGGCAAATAAACCATGACTGGGATGATGAATTTGAGAACTTGTTCAAATCAATTGAATACACAATATGACTGTACAAGCAACTATAATAAACAACAAGAATGAGGTAATGAAGATTCAAAGGGACCTAGAACAGTTCAAGAAAGAAAACATTCACCTTAAGGGCTTGGACTTTCACCACATAAGCGGTCACAGCGGATTAATGTTAAGTAGCATCTTGCTTGTTATTTTAGTAATTTATATAATACGGGGCATAATATTCAGAAAAAGAATTTTAGCACTTTCTGTTGGCCCGCAGAATGTTCAAACATGAACATACCCAATCTATAGATAACCCAATGTGTATGTGAAATAAAGATAAGACAGATCATCCTAAGCATACACTGACGGTTATCTATAGATAAATAACATTTAAGTAAACAACATAGACATTAAGAATAGAAAGATAAGAAACATAGACATTAAGAATAGAAAGATAAGACAAGAAAATTGTATATATATAGAATTAACATTAGTATTCATTTCGACTTACAACCGAGTTTACTCAACAGGTGTCTTCAGATATTTAATTTCTGTTCTGTTTCATGTTCATTTTTCTTACTGACGTACATTTTTTACTTTGAGGTAAATTTTCTTCAGAAAATGAGTAGTAAAAATAACGTTTTACTTTATTAACTTCCCATAGGGAGTTATTGTAATCGGTCCGATTTGTCAAATTGGAATTTTTGACATTTCTCGACGTTTCAAGGTCCCTAGAGGCTATATCAATAATTTTTAGAGAGATGTCTGTGTGTGTGTGTGTACGTACGTTCTGGTACCATTTTTCGTCGTCGATATCTCAAGAGCGAGTAAAGATATCGACTTCAAATAAATTTTGTTTAATAGATAATAACTTCGAATTTCGAAAGAGGCTAAAAGGGCGTTTATTAAAATTCAGAGAGTAGTGTTTTCACTATAACGGTTATTTTGGTTAGTTTCAAATATCTCACGAAAAAATAATGCTATTGATTTCAAATAAAATTTAATGTACTTATTATAAGGTCCTACAGATTTGGTATGAATTTGGAAAAAAATGAACTTACCGTTATTTTTTTAAATAAAAAAAAACTGAAAAAAAATTTCATAACACAGATATTCTAAGAACGGAAAACAATTTGAAACTCAAAATAATTTTATTTTACGAAAAATAATGTGTTTGACAACTGGTGAAAATTTCAAAAAAAATCAGTTTACAGTTTTTTTACAAAAAATATTGAAAAATTGGTAAAAATTGTTTTTCGACTCAAATTTCTCGAGAACTAGTAGTGATATTGACTTCTAATTTAGTTCATTTTATACATAGTATAATTTTGTACAATTGGTAAAATGTTGACAAATATTAAATTAATAGTTTTTTTTTTAAATGAAAAAACTATTAAAAATTCTAGTGAAAACTTGTTAATATTGTATTTCAAGTCGAATTTCTTGGGAATAAACATCGATAGTGCCTTCTAATAGTATGTTGTTTTATACATCGATACCTTCCCGTAAGAATGTATACTAAGCGACATATGACATATACATATGTATATGAATACGGTTGTTCAGTTGTACCCAAGTCCCACATATTCAAATTCCATTAATAGCTATGGTAAAATTGAAGAAAACGTCACAATATGTTTTTATCTTTTTGTCCATGAAAAAGATGTAAAGTTCTACTCAAGGTTTTCTTAGATGTAGGAACACAGATATATTAAAAACACGGAAATCTATAATTCAGTATATAATATGTACCTACCAACCTTCATAATTATTACAAGAAATTTAACATTTTAAATAGAAAAGTTTAAAATTAGTTAAACACATTTTCTGTAAAAAAAACAACATAAAATGAGCTACTAAGTATCCTCATCATCAACAAAACAAAGCAAATTTCCTAATATCATAGTATTCCACAAACATCATCGATTTTTAAAACAGGAGTCATTGTATATCCAGTGCAGATCACAGCCTTTCAATCCGGAAAAACCGCAACAACAATTACACTATGAAACTACTACTTCGATCTTCCATCTACTGCTCTATGATCGAAGTATGTATGTATACAAAATATCATACCAATTACCACAACAGCTACAGTACAGATAAAGTTTGTTTCGCTGAAAATTTGGTTATTTGAAAAAAAACTAAATATAAAGTTTTCAAGACCACAAATGGGAAGTTATCAGTGTGGGTCGCACCCAGCCTCTTTTTTTGTGATTCATCTTGTAGACCCTGTAAATTCACATAAAAAATGGTTTTATGGGCCTATCATTGCTATTGGACACTAGCAATTTATCATATAATAATATATCATTTCTTATTGGCATATCTTCAATAAATTAAATATTATAATTTGCTTTAAGGAAAGCATTTTTTACTTTTTCAACTTAAAAATAATCAATCTCAATGCAACTTAAGTTGAGCATGGAATCAAAGCGCACGGTAGTGCCCAGCCAATTTGTGGCACTACACCCTTTTTACAGGAACAAACTCAGGCGATTTTTGACCCCTTCCTATCTTCAGTACCAATGAAGTCAGAAGCTTAAAACTCCGAATATATGCTAAGCTAGTCAGGCACAGGCGCCTCACCGAATATCAATTTTCTAGCATAAGCGGTTCCTGAGATATAAGGCCTCAAAAATCACAAAAACCGTAACTGACTGACTGACAGATCATCAAAATTATGGAGCACTTCCTGATATCGTAGAATCTTGTAATTTTGCACAACGGTAGGTCTTGTCATGCAAGCAGAGAAAAAATCGAAAATTTGAAATTGTCCATTCAGGGGCGTGGTATCCGCCCACTTTGTCAGAACTGATGTAAATTATATATGGCGCACTTCCGATTGCAGTAGAACAATGAAATTTGGTAGAACGGTATGGCTCAAATTGCATATAAAGGACCAAAAATAAAAATTAGGGTTTTCCATTCAAATTACAACAAAAACATCATCGTATCCTCAACAATAATATTTTTTTTTATGACTTTGAGCGGATATAGGTAGTAGTATTTATAATTAAAGTAGGTATGTTAGTGTTAGGTATCTTGCCAGGATAAGAAGAAATAATTGAAGCGAAAATCAAAACAACCAATAACAAAAAGAAAATATACCAAAAGAAATAGGAGGCTACGAGTATAAACTAAGTTCATTTTAATAGGTAGAGTCCACCCTTCTATCTTTCCGTATCTTTCGAGATTTTGACATGGCAAAATATTAAAATCTTTCCAAAAAGGAGTGAGATCAGACCAAAAAACATAAATGTTAAAAAAAGAGCCAAGTTCTTCTATACAATAACCTTTGTCTAACAAGTCAGCCGTGAAAAGTACTGAGATCTAAAAGTACGCCAAGTTCTTACTTCATGAAGATTTAATACCGAATATTTAAAGCAGAATAATATTGAAACAGCTACAATGTAATAGAGAAATTTTACTATTTAATGATTACTGTATAAAATTTGATGTGCTTACTTGGCAAGTTTTTTTTATGCCCAATTCAAAAGGTTTTGAAAACTTGACCAGTAAGCCCATCAGATTTTAGTCAGTAATCATTAAAAAGTAAAATTTCTTTATTACATTGTAGCTGTTTCAATATTTTTCTGCTTTAAATATTCGGTATTAAACCTTCATGAAGTAAGAACTTGGAGTACTTTTAGATCTCAGTACTTTTCACGGCTGACTTGTTAGACAAAGGTTTTTGTATAGAAGAACTTGGCTCTTTTTTTAACATTTATGTTTTTGGTCAGATCTTTATTTACATTAAAAGGGATCAAAATATGATCTTCTTCCATGTATAGCCCCAGTCGATATCACCAATGTTGAAATCAAAAAGTATACAAGGAAATTTTTTATGTGTTAATTCACTTAATATTGCTTGAGCATTAGAAACATGTTCTATATATAAATCTACTCCGCTCGTCGGGCGGATATAACTTACAATAAAAATTAAATCTTTAATGTCAGCAGAATCTTCAGAACTTACACAAACACAAAGCTGCTCAATATCATTTGCATCATTCTTTAATTTGTATAGAGAAAGTCGTTTGGACGGCAACCAAAACACCTCCTCCTGTATCCCATCCTGTTTTAGCTGAACGATCTTCACGATACACATTGAACGAAGAATCAAAGAGTTCACAGGATGTAAAATTTGAATTCAGCCATGTTTCAACGATGATAATGACATCGAACTCTTGAAGAGAAGATGATAAGAAGAGCTCGTTAGTTTTTGTACGTAAACTACCAGCATTTTGAAAATATACGCGAATTTAAGATAAATTTGCTTTAAACTTCGCATCAGTTATTTCATCTTGGTGTTGCCTTGCACTTTCGAAAAATTTACAAATTTCTTTAATTGGATATGTTTAGGCCAAATTGAACGATCCAAAGCAGCATCAAAATGACTTGCGGGAATTCCTAACTTGAAATTCTCAAGCCGGAGTAAAGTCGAATCTACTCCTTTTTTAATAAGTTTTTAACAGCGCATGGTATTCTTTTCGATATTTAACTTCATTGCAGCATAATTAATTACATTTTCCTCCATCACATTACTATCCCAGTGGGAAAGATGTAGAAATTGTAGACGGGGAACAGACTGCAGTGTAAAATCACCTTCCACAACAGCAGCAGTCCCAAACATAATCTTTTTTGAACTTTGAGATTAACTAACAGCACTCTTATTAGATTTAGTCCCATCAGCTAAATTGGCAACACTGTCATCGAGAACAGGGGCCAAATTACCGCATCAGTTATCGAGTAATACGTGACTGAATTATGTGAGTTTGGTATTACCGCTTACGTTATCGAGCAATAAATTACTCCAATTTGACATTTTCATTCGATCACTGATGAGACTCACTCACTCGTCACTGAAGCAGTAATTCGGCCCCAGCATTCACCGCAGCAGCAACATGATCCTTATCAACAAGAGCAGCAACACCACAAGCAACATTTACCTCATGAACGTCAGATGGAAGAACATTATTAGAAACGTTTTCACCCACGGCAACACTAGCTGCAGGACCATTAGAAGCACCATCACCCTCAACAGCAGCACCATCACCCACAGCAGCATCACCAGCACCATCCGTACCAACAACAACAACCTCTTTCTCAGTGGCTTAACTATCAGCAACAACAACAACCTCTTTCATAGAAGAAGCTGTATCATCGGATTTACGGAGAGTTTATTTTACTTGGTCGAATCAAAAATCATATAGACCCTGTATTAAGTATTTATATAAACATTATTCTATGGAATCAATCAATGAGAAAAAAGCTATTTAGTCAGTAAATTGATGACAGAATCACTTTAAAGATTGACTAAAGACCATAATAGAAGCAGCAAGTTCTATTAAATTTACCAAAGTCGAAACTAACATCAAATTAAAATACAGCCCTCTTGTTTTTAAGACTGATGTATTTTACTTCCCACATAAAGAAAACTTCTATCACGTTTTATAGATCGAAGAAGTAAACTTTTCAGATTAAATGCTTAATCATGAAACTTTATATTGTAAGGGATGAAAATCAGAACCTTTGTTCAAAAAGTTATACGGTGAAAATAGTTTTAAGTTAAAAGCTATCCAAATCATTCTTGTGTTTTTTCCTGTCTGAGGTAAACTTATTAATTGAACATTGGTAGAGCCAAGACTTCTGGAAATATTGATTTAAGGCTTAGTTATGAATTTTCAGGGATATACCTATCTACATTCGATAGATAGGTAGATAGATAGATTCGATGAAGCTAAAAATATAGAATTCAATAATAAAAATAATAACGAAAGGTTATTGCAGTGGTGGAATGGAGAACACAAACAGAATTTAAGTGGAATTGGGGTTAATTGTTACTAACAACAAAAGCTTAGACATGTGGATTGTTAAAATAAGTAAAGTATTGCTTTCGAATTTAAAAAAAATAGAATTTACTACTGGGTTGCACGAACTTACTCTTATACAATAGGCTTAGAATTTTCATAACCAGGAAATTAATTGTTTAAATGACTAAAATAGTATACCACTGCCTTATTTCTCAAGCAAATATAAATGTGTGTATGTAAGAACAAGGGATGTGACTGATATATATATATATTCACTAAGATATTACTAATATTTGAAAATATTCAATATCACTAATACTAATATCATAGATAGGGTGATGGCACCTAAGGTCGGCCCTCTCCAGTAGTCGGCCACTTCGTCGTAAAGTACAGCGTAATAGTAAAGGCCTTCGTTCCACTTCCAGGCAAAAAATATTTTCTAATAGGCTAACGGTTTTCCTTCCTGGGTGCAAAATATCATTCAATTGCAGCTGCTGGTTTTCTTGTAGAAAATAAAAGTTTGCGTCGAGATTTCGTTTGTTGTGTTTTTATGCTTTTTCGAACAAAAAAATTAGTGGAGGTACTTTTTTAAAAAAAGGTTTAATTGGCAAGATATTGAAGGTAGGTGCACTATGTGTTCATTTTTTATTTGTTTATAGTTTATATTTGAGTATTTTCGCTAAAAAACTAAAAAAATATTTGTTTGTTATAAACTACAAGGGGGGCGGCCGCCCTCAGAAGACATTTTTTTTCGATTCTTCCTAGCTGACGGAATGCTGGGGTCTGTAACACAAAACTACAAGTACTTGTAATACAAGTGAATAGTTACAAGTGTAACAAATTTCTGTAACACAAAGCTACAAGTTTGCTGGCTCTTCTACAAGTGTAATGAACGAACATTACAAGTGGGAAATTATATGATTTCCCTCTTTCTGTAACACAAAGCTACAAGTGTAGAAAAAAACTAAATCCTACTTGTAGAATAATCGGCTAAATCTTACAGGTGATTTAAAACTTGTAGGATGAAGAAGATGTATTTAAATGTACGAAAAAAACAATATTTTCAACTAATTAGCAATTCTATAATTTTTTTCTTCGTAGCTATGATATTTTTAACCACAAAAACAATATCAAATTGTGAATATATTTTCGTGTAAAGTGTATATTTGTCATCTTTTTTCAATAGTAAATTATTTCGGTAGTAATTGTTATACAATGTATATGCATAATTAGAGAAAAGTGTTATAGGTAATTTACTCGTAATATACCTATACTTTTTAGGGTTTTGAAAAGTTAAACATTTTTAAATCTCAGTAAACTAAAAAATTAAACATAACACAAAGTAATGCATTCTATTACTTTTCTTGGATTTACTTAGAAATAATTGAGTTTTTATTTAATGATATATGTATTTAAAAAAAATTAGTACTAATGGTAAACATATTGTTGTGAACAGAGCTTTATACTACTACAGCGCCATCTGTTGGAAAACTGCATATCTAATTTATGAAAGAAACAAAAAGCTCTTTTCCAATGTCAAATGTATTTCCCCTTATTCCAAACATCTAGAACATTCCAAGACAAGAACTTTCGAGAACAACTAATTTGAGTATATAAGGGAGTGTTCACGGTGAGCGAGACAGTTGATTTTGGATTGTGAAAGTGTGCAAAAGTATTGCTTATTGGATTGTGTTATTAAACAAGTGTGATTTAAATTGAATAAAAGTATTTGAGCTGATTATAAATTGAGATTTACTGTTTTGAATTGGAAAGTGTAAATAAAGAAGAAATATTAAAAAGAGTGATAAGTTTTATTTAACGAACCTAGCAAAAATATTACATTGGTGTCAGAAAAGTGGAATAAAACTTTTTGTGCAGTGAAGGTTGCGGAAAAGAAAAATAATAATAATAAAAATGAGCAAGTTACTGAAAGAGCTCAACTGTAATGAGCTGAAAAGTGAATTGGGCAAGCGAGAACTTTCTAGAGCAGGATCGAAAAATGAGCTTGTTTTGCGTTTGGCCGAATATTTGAAACAACAAAATGAAGACCCGGACATTTTCGTTTTTGAAACTGCCGCTGAGGAAGCAGACGTAAGTAAAAATGTAGATGTTTCAAATATGATTAGTCTTCTGCTTCAACGTTTCGAAGAGCAACGAAATGAACAAAACGAACGTTTTGATGAACAGAAAAACGAACAAAAGAATGTTCTCGAACGTCTCGAAGAGCAACGAAATGAGCAGAAAAACGAACAAAAGAATGTTCTCGAACGCCTGGAGAAACAAAAAGACCTTCTGGAAGAGCAGAGGAACATGCTAGAAGGCAAGCTTGTTAATATCGAGAATAATGTATCTGCACTTGGTGAACGTGTTTCATTGCTGGAGAATCAAGTCGACAACAAAATGGAGACGTTTTCAAAAGAGTTAGATGAACGTGTTTCATTGCTAGGGAATCAAGTCGAAAACAAAATGGAGACGTTTTCAAAAGTGTTAGATGAACGTGTTTCATTGCTAGTCGACAACAAAATGGAGACGTTTTCAAAAGAGTTAACCCGTGTTCGAAACATAAAGATTCGGGAAAGTTCTGGAGAAACTTTTAGAAAAAAAGAGATGCAACCTCCAACCTTTGATGGACAAACTTCTTGGTCTATATACAAGAAGCAATTCGAGGCAGCTTCGACAATAAATGGCTGGGATGAGGCTGACAAGTATATAGCCTTAACTCTTGCTCTTAGAGGAGCAGCTGCTGAGTTATTGCAAACCATACCAGCGGATAAGAGCGGCGACTTCAATTCCTTGGTTTTGGCTATAGACAAACGCTTTGGTAACAGCCACATGAAAGAAGTGTTCAAAGTGCAACTTAATTCCAGAGTTCAGAAGAGGGGCGAAACTCTACAACAACTGCAAGCGGACATTGAAAGGCTTGTTCATCTTGCATATCCAGATTTTGGAGAGGAAATTTGTAACCAGTTCGCAGTTGAGGCATTTGTTCGCGCTATTTCCGACATACATCTTCAAAGAGCCGTGCGAACTGCTGGAAAACGAACGCTTTCTGAAACATTAGCGTTTGCCTTGACAATGGAAGCAGCAGAGCAAGCTTCTCACGGAGTACATCGACTTAGAGAAGCCATCATCGAAGAATGCTCATGCCAAAGAACTGATGTCCAAAGGAACCAACGAAACGGACTTACAAAATGCTGGAATTGCAACAAGACCGGACATTTACAGCGTCAATGTCGATTACCACCAAGAAGAGCTTGTCAACATTGTGGACACGGAGTTTCAAACCCAGAACAAGGTAACAATAACACCAGTGTTACTTCCCGAACAGTTTCCCAGCAGGGAAACGAGTAAGAACCAACTTCGAGGGGCAGAAGCTGGTTTCTGGTACCGATGGCCCCAGAAACACCATCCAGGTCTCTCAAACTAAGCGAGACAATAGAAGTCTGACTGTCGAGGCAACTTTAAATGGCAACAAACGTGTGGTCACAATCGACACCGGTGCCACAGCCTCCATTGTGCGTCAAGACCTAGTAGACCTGAATTGGCTACATAACACTAATAGCTACCGTCTAAGAACTGCCACAGGAGAAGCAGCTAGGATTTATGGTGAAGTCCGACTTGGAATTCGAATTGCAGGTCTAGAATTCTCACACAAATTTTTGGTGGCAGATATATGTGACGAGTGCATCATCGGAATGGACTTCATGAAAGAACATCGTGTAGTTTTGGATACCGGCAACCATGTACTCAAATACCAGAATACAGAGATTCCAATGATCTATGGGCACGAAGGAACAACAACTCTAAGGACTGTCATCAAGGAAGATGTGATTATTCCTACTTCTTCTGAGGTATTTGTTTGGACAGAATTAGAAGGTGAGTGTGAATGCCATCGATACCTAATGGTGGAACCAGACCCAGATTGTTCTTCCCAAAACGTCATCATTGGAAAGACACTTGTGGCTCCTAAGAACAATATGGTCCCCGTACGGATACTCAACACCAAACCGTACGATGTTAAGTTGACGAAAGGAGAAGTTATCGGTAAGTGCGAATCTGTCGCAGCCATAACACAAATTGACGCTGAAACACCGAAAAAGACATTAGACCCTAAGGAGCTCAATACCATCAAGGCAAAGATACTCAATTCATCTAACCTAGACCAACATCAGGTTAAAACGGCAGAAAGCCTTCTGAGCGAGTATGCTGACATTTTCGCTTCACCAAACGGAAAATATGGAAGGACGCAAATGGTGCAGCATCGAATAAATACAGGAGATGCAAGGCCCATTCGTCAGCCCGCAAGACGTCTGCCACTGGCCAAACAAGGTGAAGCTGAGGAAATGATTACCACCATGAAGAAGGATGGTTTGATTGAGAACTCAAAGAGTCCTTGGGCGTCACCAGTGGTCCTAGTCAAAAAGAAGGACGGAAGTACACGGTTTTGTGTTGACTATCGAAGGTTGAATGATGTGACCAAGAAAGACAGCTATCCCCTGCCAAGAATCAGTGATACCTTAGATGCGATGGAAGGAGCACATTGGTTTTCAACACTGGACTTGAAAAGTGGATATTGGCAAGTTGAAATTCACCCTGAAGATCGAGAAAAGACAGCGTTCTCCACAGGTAATGGGCTCTGGCAGTTCAAGGTGATGCCATTTGGTCTTTGCAACGCTCCGGCAACATTTGAGCGTTTGATGGAGTGCGTCCTTCAAGGCCTGACGTGGAAAACTTGTCTTGTCTACTTGGATGATGTTATCGTTTATGGAAAAACATACGACCAACACTGCAAGAACCTAAGGGGTGTGTTCCAGAGACTTCGAGAGGCTAACCTTAAACTAAACCCAGAAAAATGTGCACTGTTCCAGACTGAAGTAAAGTATTTGGGACATATCATCTCGTCCCAAGGAGTCAAGACCGATCCTGAAAAAGTTGACACCGTCAAAAATTGGCCAACACCACAGGACAAACATCAACTACGAAGTTTTCTTGGTCTTGCTACTTATTACAGACGTTTTGTTAAGAACTTTGCCGGAATTGCGAAGAGTTTGCATCAGCTTACGGAAAAGAACAAGCAGTTTAGATGGTCAGGTGAGTGTGAAAAAGCCTTCCAAGAACTGAAATACCGTCTATGCAATGCTCCGGTGCTGATCTATCCGACTCCAGGCAAGCCTTTTATCATCGATGCTGATGCAAGCAACGTGGGAGTCGGCGCTGTTCTGTCACAAGTGCACAATGGCGAAGAAAAGGTTGTCGCTTATTTCAGCAAAGTACTGTCGAAGACCGAAAGAAACTACTGTGTGACCAGAAGAGAACTCTTGGCACTCATCTTGGCAACGAAACACTTCCATAAATACATCTATGGACAGAAGTTTCTTCTACGAACCGATCATGGTGCTCTTAACTGGTTGTTGAACTTCAAGAACCCAGAAGGACAAGTCGCAAGGTGGATAGAAAGACTGCAGACTTATGATTACGAAATTCAACACCGAAGGGGAAAGCTGCACTCAAATGCCGACGCACTATCCCGAAGACCTTGTAAAACAGATTGCAAGCATTGCAGGCGACAAGAAGAAAAGGAATCCATCAACATTCTGCGAATAAGGGCTGACCCCATTTGTGGATGGAGCAATGAAGAAATGAGATCTGCTCAACAAGAAGACCCCGACATTGAACCTCTTCTCGCATGGAAGGAACATGAAGAAAAACCCGCATGGAATGACATTTCCGATAGGAGTCCAGTTTTAAAGGCCTATTGGGCACAATGGGACTCACTTCATGTGCAAGAAGGTGTTCTTCGGCGAAAATGGGAGTCCGCTGATGGTAAATCCTATGTGATGCAGCTTGTGTTACCTCAATCGAAAATCAAAGAGGTTCTTCGAGAGATGCATGATGGACCTTCAGGAGGCCATTTGGGAGTCAATAAGACTTTAGAAAAAGTGAGGCAACGATTCTACTGGTTGCATGCAAGAGACGACGTTGAAAAGTGGTGCAGAAATTGTGACGCTTGTGCTGCAACCAAAGGACCTGGTAGAAAACTGCAAGGAAAAATGATGCAATATAATGTCGGCTCACCGTTTGAAAGGATTGCTGTTGATGTGGCTGGCCCATTTCCGGAAACGAATGCTGGAAACAAATACATTTTGGTGGTAATGGATTACTTCAGCAAATGGCCTGAGGCATACGCTATTCCGAACCAAGAAGCCAAGACCGTGGCCGACCAGATTGTGTCTAACTGGGTAAGCAGGTTTGGTGTGCCTATGGAACTTCATTCCGACCAAGGAAGGAACTTCGAGTCGAACATATTCCAAGAGGTCTGCGCGTTCCTTGGCATTAAGAAAACGAGAACAACACCACTTCACCCGCAATCTGATGGAATGGTCGAGAGATTCAACAGGACCTTAAAAGAACACCTCACTAAAGTCGTCGGCGACTACCAAAGAAACTGGGATAGGCACATACCACTATTTTTGATGGCCTACCGAAGTGCAATACATAGCTCAACAGGACAAACGCCATCTGAAATCCTGTTTGGAAGAAGCATACGGCTGCCTAGTGAGATAAGGTTTGGACATCCATCACAAGAGTCTAAGGAAACAAGGGATTACGTGAGTGACCTACAAGAGAGGCTAATCGACATCCACGAAAGGACCAGGACTAGAATGAGCGCTTACAGCGATCGAATGAAGACAAGGTACGACACAAGAGCAAACACGACAGGATTCCAAGTAGGAGATCGTGTATGGCTGTATAATCCACATCGTCAAAAGGGATTGTCTCCGAAGCTTCAACAAAACTGGGAAGGCCCTTATACTGTCGTCACGAAAATCAATGATGTCGTTTACCGAATTCAAAGAGGGTCAAGAGGAAAGTTAAAAGTTGTGCATAGCGATCGACTGCACCGATACAGTGGCGAATCTGGAGATATAATTGTTCGGGACGAACAATCTTAAGAAGGGGGCAATGTTGTGAACAGAGCTTTATACTACTACAGCGCCATCTGTTGGAAAACTGCATATCTAATTTATGAAAGAAACAAAAAGCTCTTTTCCAATGTCAAATGTATTTCCCCTTATTCCAAACATCTAGAACATTCCAAGACAAGAACTTTCGAGAACAACTAATTTGAGTATATAAGGGAGTGTTCACGGTGAGCGAGACAGTTGATTTTGGATTGTGAAAGTGTGCAAAAGTATTGCTTATTGGATTGTGTTATTAAACAAGTGTGATTTAAATTGAATAAAAGTATTTGAGCTGATTATAAATTGAGATTTACTGTTTTGAATTGGAAAGTGTAAATAAAGAAGAAATATTAAAAAGAGTGATAAGTTTTATTTAACGAACCTAGCAAAAATATTACAATATGAAATCTAAGCAAAATGATCCAGGAACAGAACATGCTTAATTGTATTAAAAATACAATCCCAATCCAAAAAGGCACCAAAAAGAATGTTTTTTCATGGATTTTTACCAAGACGGCAATTACATATTTTCGAACTTATTCTTTATCCTTTTTACTTGCGATATGGGTACTATAGGACAACTTCTGCATTTGGAAAAAAATGGAACTCGAGATTTTGATCAAAGTTTAATTAAGATGATAGCGAAGACGAATAAAGTGGGTCCGACAATTCCGTCTGTCTGTCTGTATGTACCTCGATCTACAGCTTAAGCCACTGGAGCTATTTTCTTAAAGTTCTTCAGTGATTCTCTAGAGGGGAAATTAAAATGTTTGTTATCTCTCAAACTAACGGTACACCCCATCATACAAGCGTAGTGCAAAATCTTATTTATCTCAAAAACGTCTCTAACGATTTTAATAAAAAAAAAAAGAATGTGTGTACTGACGTACGCGCTCTAGAAGTAAAACTTCTTTTCTCTCAAACAAAGCCTCTGTAAAAACCAACGTTAGAATTAATTGTGATTAAGATTATAACTACATAAACTACAGAACGTTGACATACCTTATCTCCTAACAACCACTTTATTCAAATGTACTCATTACTTACAACTAGATGTCGCATGGGTTCCAGGTTTGTGTACAAAATAAAATGCATTTCGAAATTTCGGATTAGCATAGATACAATATCACAACCACATATTTATTCCTATAATTAATATATACAAAATAATTATAGGAAGCATGTCGTTATAGCGTGACGCTTTTGACATGTCACTGACAGCTCCATAGACAATTTTTTACCCCCAACGCCGGAAAAGAAGTTTTACTTCAAAAAATAGGTGTGATATTACGCACAAGGACTACATTTTGGTCAAAAAAATTTCGAGACAAAATGTTTTTAACGGTATCTGTCATAGAACGGGTTTTTGATTTTCGACTTTCGCATTAGCGGCTCTAACGATCTTAACCAAAAATTTTCAGCAGGAGCCCCCTTAAGTTTAAAATAATATTGTATATACAAATATTCGAAAAAAATATATTTTGAGTTTAAAAAAAAAAAATAATTTAATAATAAAACATTTTTAAACTCTGTTTGCATCAAGGCATACTTTTGCGGAAATCAGACGGCAATTCCATGCATTTGAACATTATTATCTCATTAAGTCCATGTTTTATATTCACACATGCATAATTTTTAAATTCCAAAGTACATTTACATAAGAGCAAGTTCGTGCGATCTAGTCATGCATTTTATTTTTATTAAGATGCTATCACGTTGCTTATCTTTCTTTCAATAAGCACTTGTAAGCAGAATGCCTACAAGTGTAGGGAAATTTTTGTTTTCTACAAGTGTAAAGTTTTTTTTTGTGTTACAGAAATAATCTACAATTGTAAGATTAATATAATCCTACAAGTGGCTGTTGACTTGTAGACTTGTAGCTTTGTGTTACAGGTCCCTGGTAAGCGAAATGAATTTTACTGCTGAAATACAAGATAAGCGACGCGGGATCAATTATCCCTACTACTAAGCAAGCCGCTTCGCTTAGAAATGAGTTTAGTAAAATGAGTGAGGATTCATGGTATTTTCCAATTGACAATTGAAATGTCAAATTAAAACTTTTAAATATTCGATTTTAACGTTTGCCGAATTTTAATTGTAACCGAAAACTCCTCTTATAGTTTAGTGCGAAAAGCTGCAGAAAAAGGGTGTCCATAACTAGTTTTTACGGGTGTCGGTTACAGAAAAGAAGGTGTCCGTAACTAAAAAACTGGTAAGCTATTACGATTTTGTGTTTTATTTACTTTTGGAATTTCGTACATATTTATTTCTTTAATATTGTAAAAGAAATTATTAACAGTTATAATTATATAAAAAAATCATTAAAATCGATCCAGCGGAAGAAAAGTTATGAATTTGCAAACTCAAAATTTCTCTTAAGGGTGTCGGTCACTTACTTACCCTATGCAAAGTTAAAGGAAATTTTATTCTCTTTTCATTCCCACAAACACTATGAAAAAATATTTCATGCTTTCATTAGTCGGCCGCCTTTTAACGTCAAGGGGGAATGGTTGGCCGACTATAGACTTGTTATGTTTTGTATGTAAGGCTAGGATTACACATGTACATATGTGTAAGTGTTATTAAATTCTGAACAAAAAACTTGAATAAATAGTTTTTAAGTTATTAACAGTATATTTGTTGTAAATTAATATCTTTGTCGGTTGGCTAAGACCTTATCTTCTTTTAAACAATGGGTGCAAACGGTTGAAGGCCCAGCTGGCCTTTTTCAGAACAATTCTTGAGTGCAGGTTAAACCTTAGCAACTCGTTGAAGTGCACTCCCAGGTACCTACTTGACATTTGGCTTTGCCGCTATGGTGGGTCTGTCAGGGAGTCTCAGGACCAGATTTCTGCAAATTGTTGCGGTGCAAGGTTGAGTATTTTTCACGAAAGCCGAACTGCATGTTAGGGACGATAGAATTTTCAAGATAGAATTTTTTCAGTCTTCGAAGGATTACTTCTTCCAGTAATTTGCTGATATTGTTGAGAAGTGATATCGGCCTGTACTTGGAAACTAGGTTGGAAGCACCTTTCTTCGGAATTGGCACAATCTTTGCTGTTTTCCTCTTCTGGGGGAAGTAACAGTTCTTGACGCAGTTGTTTGAAATTATTGTGAGAAAAATCATTACTGCATGGGCAGCCTTTTCAGGATGTAGTAGGAGATACCATCTTTTCCAGCAAACTTTTTTGGCTTAGAATTGCCGATGATTTCTACAACCTCCTCTAGATTACATAAATATGGAACATTGGTGGGATCAATTGCTGGATTGATGATATTACAATTGATCGGTTGAAGTCAGAAGGTGGGTTCGGAGTGAAATTTAATTCGAAGTAGTCGGCGAAGGCGAACGCTTCCACCTTGTCTTGGGCCGACCGACGCACGACGTAGCTTCAGTATCACTGGTTTCCGGTTTTTGTGGTGTTTTCCTATTGATGTTTTCAAAGCATTAGGTCCAGGCTTGATTGCTTGCAATCTTTTCTGGTATTGGATATTATTGTGGTGTGGAATGGAGTTCCGGAACATGATGTTGACTTGCGGTAGCTCTTTCCAAACTATCTGGTAGTTTCTGTTTTCTGTAGAGACGTTTTCTTAGACGTTGTCTGTGAGCAAACAAACTCTGAACGTACTCGGGAAGGTACTGGTACCTATCCTTTGGTTCTAGACTGTTCTTGCTTGTCAAGGGCATCAGATAAAGCATGTTCAAAGTTGACAATTGCTGCAACGATTTCGGTATCCAGAAGATTTCTGCCTGAAGGTGTAAGAGATAAGCTGTCTTCGATGTCCCTGTGAAGACTGTCAATATTCAGCCGTCTCAAATTAATGAAATTCTCAGGAGCTTCTGTTGTAAGGAGTATGGGTTGGTTGAGGTTGATCGATAGTTGAACAGCTTCATAGTCCGTGTCTAGTGTGTAGTGTGTACTAGCTTCGAGGAAGCCAGGAAGAAGTCCAGCGTTGAGGGTGTTCTGGGAAAGTTGAGTTTATGTTGTGAAACAACCACTAAGGAGTGCTGTTCGTTGTTGGCGAACATGTTCCCGTTCTATTAAAATTTTGTTTTGAGAGTTATTAAATGCTAAAATGCTTCTTAAATACTTTCTACTATTGCTATTATTGGTATGAAAATATTTATTGTCGAATTTAGGCCGACTACTAGATACCGATGCGGCCGACTACTGAAACTGAAAGGGCCGACTACTCAATAATCACCCTTTCATCTCCATAAAGGTAAATAATTTGTTTTATGCAGTAAATATACTTAATTCGTCTAGAATTTCAAATCTACACAGTACAACTAATCATTAAAACTGATAACTCTATCAAAAACTTCAATAAGTGATTTTTAAACCCTAATCAAAGATAAAAAAAAAGTTAACTGGCCGACTACTGCTGCTATCACTCTACCCTAATATTAAGATATTCATTTAGGAACCCAGCATAAATATTGCCTTCTTCTTTCTTTCGCATAAACATTCACTTCTTTCTACAACAAACAATATTTTCTTCTATATTCTACCTAAAGGCAACC
Organism: Philhelius festivus; assembly: GCA_963931855.1. Classification (NCBI taxonomy): domain Eukaryota; kingdom Metazoa; phylum Arthropoda; class Insecta; order Diptera; family Syrphidae; genus Philhelius; species Philhelius festivus. The sequence goes on from OZ007554.1 coordinate 146,680,226, forward strand.
AATGCAATGGTTTCATTCATTTGCACTCTACTTGTTCTCATCTGTTATCTCCTTCTTACCAAAAATATTAAAATACGTACTTAAAAGAAAAAACTCTCAACAGCAGCAACTTACGTAATTCACGTTGAGCAACTAAAGTTGAACAAACTACGTTTTGAGCCCCGTACACATATTTGACCAACTTTTCCATTTGTTGATTAACCTCGCACACCTAGTTGATCAACTCTTAAAACTTATTCCGTAGGTCCGTACACCTAGTTGACTAACTTACTCAAATGTTGAATAACCTCGTACACTACTTGATAAACTTGTTCGATTTTGATAGAAAAATAGTTTTTCGAGTTGATCAACTGCGTTTTCGATATGGTTGCTCAACCAGTTGATGAACGAGTTGATACCTTCGTACACTTAACCAAGGATCACTCGTTGGGGAACGCGTTGAACGCACCACGATAAACAAAAAACTCAAACGTCAAACCTGAAATAATTTTGACTTCAGTTCGGTACATTAGGCAATTGCATTTTCGAGAAATTTGAGACCAAGCCAATTCCCTGGCATCTCGATGTTTATAAGAGGGGCTCTTAATGTCCCATATATTGGGGTTTTCCTCTATTGCTGAAATCAATTGCAAAATTAATTCCATGGTCCACTCTGTTTTTTTATCACCTTCCATGACGAAAAACCAAAATAAACTACAGTTTGCAAGTTGCAACAACTGCAAGTTCATGGCAACGCAATAGTTCAACCAGGTAGACACATTTCACTGCAACCAACGTAACGCAACACAATATTACGTCAAGAAATCCCAAAGAAAATTAAAAAGTTGATCAACGCGTTGAACAAATAATGTGCAACACATTATCTTGAAAATGTTGCTCAACGTGTTGATCGAACATTTTCAAGGAGCAACACGAGCTCGTACACTACCCGTACACTTGTTGCGTAATTCGTTGAGCAACGGCCAACAACTAGATCCAACCCGTTGGTTGAACAGAATTGAAGGCACCGTACATTAGAGTTGAATGCGTTGAATTCTAAATTTGTGCGTTGATCGCCTAGTGGACGACCGGCATAATCAAGCACATTGAGAAGAAGAAAAAGTTCCGTTATTTTCTCTTCTGTGGTTTAAAAATCAAAAACAGATTTTTATGTAATGCAAAAGTATAACCGCACAATGCAAACCTCTCTGAAGTTTCATTAAATTATGTGCTTTGAAATGACAAACAACAAATCCGTTTGTTACACATTTAAGCGATACGGAAAAAGGCAAAATTCAAGCTTTTCGGTTGAATGGCCTAAGCTTAAGAGCTATCGGTAGGAAAATTTCAAGATCCGATCGTGTCGACCGAAATTCATTACAAGATCCAGAATCTTATGGGACAAATATAAGACCCAGAGGTCTTTAATCAATGCTGCATCCAATTCGGTGCATTCCTTGTCGGAAGTTCGTGACGAATTGTGGTTAGGAGTTTCGGTTTAAACGGTTTTGCGTGTCTTAAAAAGCAGTGAAGTGATATTTTGGAGCAAAATGGTACCAGCTTGAAATCTGACAACAGCCCACAAACAAAAAAGGTTAGAATTTGCCCGTCAAAACATGAACCGGAATTGGAAAACCGTAAGTGACATTCTATTAATTTACACTTAACTCTTGTTATTCCAAATGGGATAATCTAAAGGAATATTTTTTTAGATTATTTTCAGTGAAGAAAAAAAGTTTTATCTTGATGGGCCAGATGATGTTAAGGGATATTGGCACGATCTGAGAAAGGAGGATCTTTGACGGCGGCAGTTGTATGGTTTGGGGAGTTTTCTGTGCCCGTGGTAAGATTGCACTTGCTTTCACCTCTACAAAGATGAACAGTTCAGCTTACACCCAGATGCTTCAGGATAATTTGGTACCTTACTTAAGACGATTTCGTCGAGTACGGCATGTTTTCCAGCAAGATAATTCCCCAATTCACTTTAGTCGTCAAAGTTTTGTTCGAATCCTATAACATAAATTTAATGGATTGGCCGGTAAGTTCTCCATATTGTAACCCTATTTAAAATCTTTGGGTAATTTTGACCCCCAAAATGTATGCCCATAATAGGCAATTTGTCAATGTTGCTGAGCTGCGAGAGGCATATTAATAAACCTTGTCAACAGTATGCGAAAAAGAATTTTTAGCTTGGTCGAAAATAGGGGCAGCAAGATCCATTACTAGTTTTTCCTTAAAAAATGTACTTAAAATAAAAAAAATAAAAATAAAAATGCGGTCATACTTTTGCAATACAAAAAATCTGTTTTTAATTTTGAAACACCAGAAGCGAAAATAACGGAACTTTTTATTCTTCTCAATTTACTTGATTAGTAATGCCATTCAATAAAAAAATAGTAATGTGTCATTCCCATTTTAATATTCTACAAAACGCATTTTTAAAGGTGCGGTTATACTTATGCAAGGCACTGTATTAACTTCGAAGCTAATATTTTTGTATTCATAATATTTTTGGGATTAGGTACTTGTATCATTGTAGGCCGAAGCTAATATTTTTGTATCATATTAGATATTAGTATTAATATCGGACGCATATCTGATATATTTTTTTGGATGGTATTGTATGTATGAGGAACAAAATACTGGAAAGAGACAAAAGCATGAAATGTTTGCAAGGAAAGTGGGATGGTATTTAAATTGGACACTGGAGTTTTTCTGTTTGGTGAACGAAGGAAGATAGGAACCAAAGATGCTATCTTGTAATTTGATAGTTTCTGATATGCAAATTGTATTTTGGTATGAAAAGCTGTTAACTTTTTTTTATTGTTCTTGTATGGAATGGCAATACTAATATTTTTAGGTAGGAATGTCGGGGAAATAGATCGTAGTTAGTAGAGAACACTTAATTCTAATTTTTTTTTTTTAAATTATGATTATGATGTCTGCAAGCTAGGTAGAGTATGTCTCGGCCAATTTTGTTTTCTAGCAGAACACAAGCTCCGTTTAAACGCCCAGTTTTAGATGCAGTTGTGTCAAAAAAAAAGCCTGGACTCTATCGATTAATGACTAATCTTCCAATACCTGAAATACTGTAGACGAAACTTCAATACCAGTTCCAGCTGAAGGTTCTGGTACTCCAAGGAGTTGTTCAATTTTTTGGGCAGTTGCAACGATTGGAAGTCTGTCAACTTTGGCTTGACCAGTTATATCAGGCAGACGTTTAGAATCCCAGTGTATAATGACAAAGCTTAAATCCAAGTTGACATATTTAGTTTTACTTGCTGTAGCTGTATGCTACTCTTGCTCTTTTAGAGCCTGGCGGTCCTGGCACTGAAGATTCAAAACTACAGTTTTCAACTTCAACCTCATCTTCGTCAGATGAAAACGTAGTATTAAGTTCCACCAGCAAGACAATTTTGCATTCAATTACATATTTATATAATATATAAAGCAACTACCTACCTTTGTCATAACTGGGTGAGATTTGATCTACAACTCGTTGTTTAGGTCTTTTTTCACGATTCTCTTTTCCATACCTGAAAGTTTGAAGTCTGTTCCAAGCATGCACCCAGGTCGACCTTTCTGCCTTTGTAAAAGCAAAAACTTTTCATCCTCTTCAATTTTAATCAAATCCAATGCAGATGCGTGGCGATATCAAATAAATCGTTTAAAGTTTTCGAAAAATCAGATTCTTTTTTTTTTGATTTCTCAGTTTTTCTATTTTTACTCTTCTCAATGTTTCGTAGCTCTTCGTAAAGTTTTTTTTAGTTGTTTTAAGCAATGACATCAATCACGAGTAGGAATTCTTGCCTTTTTCCAAAATATTGAACACTCATCTATGACCAAAGTAACACTATTTGATAAGGTTAACTTCACACTTCATATATTATAAAAAAGAACACTTAGTACTCGTACATCTCGTTTTGAAGGTAATTTAAACCCCACAATTTGATTTTTCATAACACCAACCAAAAATAAATTTTCACGAGGCATTTTTAATCATTTAACTAACTAAACAATGTTTTGATCGACAGAATACTACAAAAGATTTACAGAAAATTACATGCATGCATAGGTACTAATACAGTAGAAGTACTTACACAGAGCGTACATTTTAAGGTCAGTGCGGCACGCGTTAACGTGGTTGTAAAAAAAAAATTAGGGTGTTGTTTTAAGATATTAAGGAACAAAAAAACGGGTGCTAAAAAAAACACTTTTGAAAATAAGGACCACCCTAATGTAAGGTAGGGGGGCCAAATAAGGCCCTGTTCCGAATAAGGCCCACTTGTCAGAAAAAACAGAAACAAACAAATAAGGGGACTTTTTTTGCTTTGCATATTTAAACCATGTCTACAAGAATACATACAAAGGAAAGAAAGCCAGCTGCGCGTTTCATGTCTTGATCTACAGTTCAATGAAGTTCGTCTGGGGGTGAAGAACTACCAAATTATAAAAAAGTAGTGTGTTTTGTGTTCTTTTTTAACAAATTTCAACCAAGTAAGTAATTATTTTTGATTTTTCCCATATCTATAATATATAATATTTTGAGTAAATTATAACATTTGTTTGTAAAAAATGTTTGATCATTGGTTTTAAATAATTTTTGTTTTTTTTAAGTCTTGCATGTTCCTAATAAGGTCCACAAAAATAAGAGATGGGTGTTTCAGACCAAATGACAACTTTTTCCAAAAAAAAGAGCTTCTAATAGTACAGTAACCAACATAAAAAACGCGTTGCTGGCTGAAGGATATTTTAGTTTTATTTTCTTACGAAGAAGTGAAATTTAAATTTTTTTGTTTAAGTTTTTTGCTTAAATTAATAGTTTTTTTAATTTGTGTTTTTTTTGTTTAACTGAAGAGACTATTTTCTTATGAAATAAATTTTAAACAAAATGTTTGTTAAAAAATATTGATTTTTGTGTGTTTTTACTTTAAAAACATTGTTTTCCTGCTAGCAATCTTGCGAAATTCTTAAGAAAACTGAAAGGGCCTTATTAAGACCCCATTGGCCTTTTTAAGAACAACGTAAGCTTTTTTTAAATGTCAAAAAAATATACTTTTCAATTTAAAGAAAACAATAAAATCTATGTTTTCTTGTAGATAAAATGACAAAGAATCATTACCTTTTTAGTTTACTCGGATACTCTCAAAAATCTAGCAGATATTTCGAAAAATCCGTTAGGTGGGCCTTATTTGGCCCCCCTACCTTACATAATTATGCTGATATGTATACATATACTTATGTAATTATTTAAGGCTAACAAGAAAGATCATGTAAGAAATGTATACAAATAAAAAAATAACCAACAGTCGATCCTTCTCATAGATCTGTTCAAAATATTTAATTTCTACACAATTCACTCAAAGTTCTTTCAGCACAAGGATATTTTTGGTTTAGTTATTTTTCTATTTTTTTATTAGATTTAAACAAAAAAAAACTTAAACAAAAGGGTAAATTCTATTAAGAAAGATAATTTGAATAAGTTCAATTAAATTAATAAAACCTATTCGCTTTAGTCAAGTTTTTTTTTCTGCAAGCTAAAAAACTATTCAATTTGTTTAAGTGTGTTTTTTTGCAATGACTTATCTACCTAGTCCTGCCATAAGTTCTGTCCCTAACAAAAACACGTTCTATTTAAAAAATAAAAAAGCAATCAAAATTCTTTTTACGTCATTTATTAAGTATTAAATTTACAATATAAGTATATAAGAAATTATTCAAAATGCCCCCCCTTAGCCTTCAAACACTTTCTTAAACGACCGGCCTCGCGTCTATCGCCGCACGCACGACTTCCAGTGGAAACGAAGCTACTGTCTTCAACAAATCAGCTTTGAGAGACTCAATATTTCGGTGAGGCTTACAGCAAGCCTTCTCCTCCAAAATGTTCAGCGGATTAAGATCGGGGCTGCCCGGCTGGCAAGCACTGAATATTTCAGCAAGATTCTGCGCCGACCCACAAAGCAAAAACAACACAACAATGGCTTAAGGACAATTTACCAGAGTTTCTTGCCGCAGAAGATTGGCCCTCGGGCAGCCCCGATCTTAATCCGCTGAACTACCGGTTGTGGAACACTTTAGAGAAGAAGGCTTACAGCAAGCCTCACCGAAATATTGAGCTTTCAAAGGTGATTTGTTGGAGACAGTAGCTTCGTTTTCACTGGAAGTCGTGCGTGCGGCGATAGACGCAAGGCCGGTCGTTTAAGAAAGTGTTTGAAGGCTAAGGGGGGGCATTTTGAATAATTTCTTATATACTTATATTGTAAATTTAATACTTAATAAATGACGTAAAAAGAATTTTGATTGCTTTTTTATTTTTTAAATAAAACATGTTTTTGTTAGGGACAGAACTTATGGCAGGACTAGGTACAAATTATATTTGGTCAAAAATAATTTTGATCGCTGTAATATCATGACTCTTTCAAAACTCACCAGAACAGATTTTAAAGGAATCTTGTAAACTATGAAAATCCGTAATCCAAGTAAACTTCTTGTTTGTACTCTGTTTTTTTTTTTTTGTGGAGTGAATTATTTTTTCTTTTTTGTTAAAAAGTTCAATACGATTTTAAATGGAAACTTACCACAGCTTTGCCTTTAAGCTCTATGTATTTTGTGAGGTGGTGCACCGCTTCACAGGCTGATTGTGTTCAAATTATGTTCAGCTGGAAGAATCTTTAAAAACTTGAACGAAAAAAATAACACCGGACCTTCCGATGTATGAATTATTTTGTTTACACTCTGTTAAATAAAAAAAAACTTAGAAAACTGGATAAAAAAATTACTTTTTTAATTTTTTTTGGTTTCACTTTAACTTTTTGATAACCTTATTTTATAATCATTATGGTGAACTTAAAAGAAGGGAGGGCACCAGTACAATAATAACTATAACTAATATAAAAAAAAACTATTTTTAAATGAAGTTTAATTGCGATAGTTTGTAGATGATAATGATTATATGGATGCTGGAGATGGTTTTGCGTCTGACGATGATGTGTTTGAAGACGTGGTGCAAGCTGGTGGACAGTAATGTAGAGCTTTTAGTTTCGTCTCTGTTTATTAAATATTGCACGGCTTGATCACCTCAATTGATTGAAAACTTCAAGTTGTTTTTTTTTTTTTTTTTTTTTTTTTAATTTCGGTGGTATGTTGTTGTAATGCCTGTTTTGGGTACAGTCTGTCAAATGGAGTTTCTGTCCTCTCTAAGTCATCGGATATGTCGGGATTTTCTTCTTTTTTTTTGGCAGTTGCTTTATAGGGGTGTGATAAGTCCTGAAGTAGATAATTATGTGCGTAGATGTTGGGAGCTTCGTTTTAGAGTTTTGCACTATTATCATCAACGTAGAGTGCACGCACCCATGCATGTTTTTTTTTCTTACATATTTTATTTTAGATTTAAGTAGTTATTTTAAACAATTTTTTTTTTTTACGAACATTTAAGACAAGTTTTAAGCATATTTGTTTTAGCAACTTTTAGTTTAAATTTGCACATTTTTGTTTTAATTTAGCAATTTTACACTAGTTTTAGATTAACGATAACGAAGAAGTATTTTTGAATATATCTTGCTTCATCTACGCAAGTGATTTTTACAGAACAAAACTACTTTTTCTTATTTCCAATATAAAACAAATTGCTTTGCAAAACTGCGAACCGGTGAATTTTTTTATTTTTACAGCGACTACTGACCCATATCGAAGGGAACCGCACAAAATAATTTAAACCAAAGAGAACGAAGCGCGGCAATCCTGGCTTTTATAGCCTAGCGCCAACCCACAACACATATCCGACATTTCATGGTAGAGATTTTAACATCATGGCGCTGTTCCTGAGCTTTCCTTTAACTAAGAAATCGAACTTTTTATCTTAAAAATCATTTTAGATTTTTTCAAAAAATAGACGTGATAAATGTTTAATTTCTTGGTCAAAATCAGCTAAGCATAAACCTCCCGGAAGCACTTCCATGAAAGGCCAAACACAAATTTTCTCCTTGCATTGGTATTTTACTCGCCATCTCCTTTGAAATTTCTGTTGAGAATTATCTCTTTCCATATCCACGTCACGTAAAATGGAGGTTATCAGCCACTGATTTATGCTGGCATAGTTGGCTCGCTCTCAATAATTTGATATATTCACCACACTTTGACGGATATTTCCACCCACATCATCAGCACTCGAAAAATCTCTTGAATTGAATGGAAATAAATGTAATGTAAAAAGGGTTCAGATTCTTGCTATACTCTGTCCAACAAAAATTGTCAGTACAGGGAAGATAGGACGTTTGTCTCTCATTCTGGTTGCATTGCCGTGCATAAGTGTGTCGCCTTTTAAAGCTCTCATAGGGATTCCGTAGTTTAAATTATAAATCGCCGCAAATGAAAGTAAACAACGCGTAGGGCTACCGTCTGCCGATTCAAAACGACTGAAAACAATATTCAATTTACCTTTTCCCACAACGCCAAGCGGTAAGATAATAGGCGCGTTTTCTTTTTAAGTTTTAAAGCAATACGACAACACTCAACATACTCATCTTCTTAAAATGTGTTCTCAAAAGCTTCAAATCCCAAAAACTCCTTAATCAAAACCACTGAAAAAGCTCTTTGCTTGCCATTGAGAATGATAATGGTAACTCTGTTTTGATGTAGATAAAGAGCGCACGATCGTATGACACTTGACACTCTTGTCTTGATCTTGACAGTATCTCATCAGCAGTGGGATACGACGGTCGTGTTGGGGTGCACAACTTTTTGCAAAGAATTACAACAACAATTCCTTAAGAAAAGTCAGTGGCTTGCTCTTTTTTTAGTGGTATTTTTCCTAACGCATTGTAGTGAGGGTGCATCAGGCGCCACTGCTTTAGAAAAAGCTCTCCCATAAGGCATGTACTGACAATTTTTGTTGGACGGAGTATAGTCAGGCACAGGTACATCATCAAAATTAGGAAGTTTTCCCTTCAGGGGGCGTGGTATACGCCCACTTTCTCCAAATTGGTGTTTGTATAATGGAGTACTTCTGACTGCTGTTAAATGATGAAATTTTGAAAAACGGTAGGGCTTAAATTGCATTCAAAGAAAAAAAATATAAAATCAGCGGTTTTCCTTTCTGGGGCGTGGTATCCGCCCACTTCCTCAGAACGGATGTAAACTATATATGGCACACTTCCGACTGCAGTAGAACAATGAAATTTGGTAGAACGGTAGGGCTTAATTTGCATATAAAGGACCAGAAATAAAAATTGAGCTTTTCCATTCAGAGGGCGTGGTATACGCCAACTTTCTCCGAAATGGTGTTGGTTGAATGGAGCACTTCCGACTGCTGTAAAACGATGAAATTTGGTAAAGTGGTAGGGCTTAAATTGCATACAAAGAAAAAAATATAAAATTTGAGGTTTTCCATTCATGGGCGTGGTATCCGTCCACTTTCTCAGAACTGATGTAAATTATATATGGCACACTTCCGATTGCAGTAGAACAATGAAATTTGGTAGAACTTCTTACACAAAGGTTTTTGTATAGAAGAACTTGGTTCTTTTTAAACATTTATGTTTTTGGTCTGATAAACTTTAAAAACAAAAAATAATGTTCCAATTTTTATCAGCAGTGAAGCTATATAGTATAATGCAAATACTGGCTAAAACCTAGGATCGACGTTAAATGCAATGCTGAAATAGAAAAAATACATACAAAAAAGAGAAGAACTAAACTTAAAGTACCTACAGAAGAGAACTCTGACACATCTATTCACAACAAAATAATGTTAAACAAACATTTGTACGTATTAAATCTATTAAGCATAAAGCAGCGATTTGTGAGCATTTAGCCTCCTACAACGAAGATCATACATTCGTGTTCATCAAGCCAAGTCACTTGCTGCAGAAAAATTTGATATACCAAATATTTGGAAGAGAAGCAATCGAGATCAAAGAACTTAAAAACTTTAACAGAGGTTTCCGCTTCAAACTATACACAACTTGGTTAGTAAGCTTAAGCCAGGGAAAACTTTCAATGAAACATATCAGACGTTGCGTTGTTAACTTCGTTTGCACACAAAACAAGAGCAAAATCTTCAAATATCCATGAAACGCCATCGTCAGTCTAATCTCTTTGAAACGCAGAGCGTAATTTCTTCGAAACGTGAGGAAGAAGAAATTAAAAAAAGTGTGAGTGCCAGGACTCACGGTTAAGATGTGTAAACATCAACGTTCGTCCGAGTGCCAAATTTTTGTTATCGAACGTACTCAATAAACATACAATGCAATCGTACTATTTAGTTTATGACTTTAGATATGTATGTACATAATATATTCAAATGGAAGCCACTTTTTTTCCCACAATTTAACCCTTTCACTTGTACTTAAATCTAAAAATATCTCTACATATATGTAGCTTTACACATAGAAACTATAGACATCTATGATTATTCCTTATTAAAAAACAGAGCCTTTTAGTCAAAACACAAACCTTTTAGTTGCTCGAGCCAAGCAGTTGTGAACTGCCGTGTCTGCACTTATTCATTTCACACAACCCAAAAACCTTATCGACAATATGCTTCGATGAAGTAGTTCGTGGCGTGTGTTAGGAGTAAGTGGACTCCGCTGCGTAACGTAAAGTTTGTTTGACTTTAGTTTAAACAGGGATGTTGCTTTTTGCACTTACATATATTCAAACAGGGATGTTATCTGATAGAAAATAGACTGTTTTTACACGAATCCGATTTTAATCTCTGTTTCTCTTTTGGCTTAATTTCGAGTACATCAGTGCTTTTAAACACAGCGATTTTTAATGTAAGTTAACTTTGTTCATGCAAAAAGGAGACATCTTTTCACACTCCTTACTCTACTCAGTTAAGTGAATTTCACTGAGCGAACGCCAAATATAAAAAAAAAAGTGTGAGTGCCAGGACTCACGGTTAAGATGTGTAAACATCAACGTTTGTCCGAGTGCCGAATTTTTGTTATCGAACGTACCCAATAAACATACAATGCAATCGTACTAGTTTGTGACTTTAGAATATACCCCTCACACACGCCACATCGATCAACCTAATCGACAAAGTACTTCGCTTTTGTATGGGCATTTACACACCAATACGCCGACGTAGAAGTACATGCCAAAATCAGCTGTGAAATGGTAGAGTTGTAAAATTTTAAATGAAAAGTGAAAATGACCGAAGCATATTTGAATTTTAATGCTCCAGAACCACTTTTTTGCGTTGATCAGAGCTTTATTGAATTCTTGCTTAAGGAGATTGAATTTTATTCTTGCTTTTTCAGGCGATTTGTAAATTTTAACAACTAAAACCGAATAACATCATAAAAAATTGTTTCTACGAACTAGTTCGGTCCTTTTTACACGCCATGTCGGCATACTACTTCGATTCCCAGAGTTCGCACTGCTATGTCGACTTCTTCGATGAAGTAGTTCGTGTGTTAGGAGTGAGTGGACTCCGCTACGTAACGTAAAGTTTGTTTGACTTATGTTTAACCAGGGATGTTGCTTGTGACAGCATTTTATTTGTACCCTTATATTCAAACAGAGATGTTATCTGATAAAAAATAGACTGTTTTTACACGAATCTGATTTTAATCTCTGTTTCTGTTTTGGCTTCCTTTCGAGTGCATCTGTGCTTTTAAACACAGCGATTTTTAATATAAGTTAACTTTGTTCATGCGAAAAGGAGTCTCTTCGCACTCCTTACTCTACTCAGTTAAGCGAATTGCACTGAGCGAACGCCAAATATAAAAAAGAAAACCACAAAGAAGAATGAACGATAACTTCGCATTTTTCTCAGCAATTGTAAGTGTATTAGTAAAAAAGTCACACGTATATAGATTGGATGTAGGCTTGAAGAAAAATCAAAATCTTTTTAATCTAGCGTACTGCATAGAAATATTGTATATGCAAGGTTGATGATTGATCATGTATTTATTGGTTCATTTGCGTATAGTACGTTGAAGAGATGAGAACACAGCACAGCATAAGCACTGACTAAAATATTAATACAGCAAACGAAAGTTGTATGATAAAATGGACAGGCAAAATAAAACAAATTACTCGGATAAAATTAGAAAAATCTCAAAGAAATTCGTAAAAACACAATTTTGCTGAAAAAAAAACCACAAAGGGCAACGTTCTCTCGCCACTGAAATAATAGACTTATACGTGCTTTTCATGCATTTGAACAATGTATACCTGGCTTAACGCCGCGCCGCCAACAAATATACTTGTCATGCAGCGAAAAAGTCAAAACTTTTGTTTTGACAAACCACTAGATGGAGCGTTCACCTTACCAAAATCAAACAAATCCCTTAACTTTTTTTTTAGGTTTCTGTACTTTATCTTACTCCCTCTGTCAGAGATTTACAGACCGATTGACATCATTCCCACCTTGTAATGGAATTATAAGTGGCAAAACTAATTTTTTTAATACATTGAAGTCGTAGTCGTCATACAGTTCATGGCTTGACAGATGGAGAACCATCTATATTTTGATATAGTGAATGCTAAAAGTATATTTTAATATAATAAAGAATATCTAATTCGATAATTAAAATAATTATAATAATTATATGGTATGACAGATAAGGCACAAATTAAATTTTGACGTATCGAGAATATTTCATTGCAGATGTCAACTGATTGCCCTGAAGAACATTTTTTGGATTTTTAAAGTTCAACTCTGAAAATGCATTTTTTGCAAGCATAAAATAAAATGTTATCGTCCGTCAATAACGTGAAGTGGATTTTTTAAGACATTAAATGAACCCGCTATGAAATTTTACACCAGTTGATTTGTGTTTCGTCTTTTTCACATATTTAGGACTATTCGGCGAGATCTTTTATTCTTCTATTCTGTTATTCTGCTATGAATTCCCATACAAATGTTTGAACTGTCAACAAATCTTCTATGAATTTTAATTTTGGTATTCAGCACGCTAAAATCTGTTATAAAATCTGCTAAGAAAACTTTTATGAACTGTCAAACGTTCGAACATAGAAAAAATCTTTTACGAATAGCATTTTTGTTAAAAATCATAAAAGAATAAAAGACAAACTTCTGTTACTTTTATCATAAAAGATTTAAATAAGTACACACTACACAGGTGCATCAAGTAATAATGAATATTTATCTTGTCTTTCGTCTATCAAATGTTCTTTAAAGGAGACAAATGAAAGAAAATGTATCAAAACACATATCATATAAAGAAATAAGTAGAGTATGGCCTTGGTATTCCCAGAAACATAATGAGATAAAATCGTGTTCCATTGTATGGATATCCTTAGTGTGTAAGGCTAGGCGCGCACATTCAATTTTTAGTTGCACAACTGTTTGGTAGCTTATAGAAAACAGATGAACTACTTAGTTGAATGTCCGCGCAGGTGCATATAATTATTATTTTACAAAAAATAGCCTTAGGCTAGGCGCACACATTCAATTTTTAGTTTCGCAACTGCTTGGTTCGAGCAACTAAAAGTTTGTGTTTTGATACAAACTAAGCTATTGCCTAAAATGAGTTCGCTATTCTGTGTAACATATAATTATATGCACCTGCGCGGACATTCAACTAAATAGTTCATCTGTTTTCTATAAGCAACCAAACAGTTGTGCAGCTAAAAATTGAATGTGCACGCAATCATTTAGTTTGTGTCAAAACACAAACTTTTTAGTTGCTCGAACCAAGCAGTTTCGAAACTAAAAATTGAATATGCGCGCCTAGCCTAAGAGTTTACTTTTTTGTTCGTCATCCATTTAAATTATGTCAGATGAAATATTTTACATAATCACACATAACAGATTTAGTTCAGTTTTATAACAGATCTCGTTTTCGAAGTAGCATATGGCCAGGCGCGCGCATTCAATTTTTAGTTTCGCAACTGTTTATTTGCTAAAATGAAACATATGGGCTTATATGGGACACCGCGCACTTAAAGCAACACGATTCGAGCAACTAAAAACTTTTTGTTTTGACATAAACTAAACGGTTGCCTAAAATTAATTCGTAATAGTTGAGCTGTTTTCCATAAGCGCAAGAGAGAAAAGAGTGTGAGCGTGAGTAAAGAGTTGCCAGTGCGCGGTTCTCTTTCAACTGGTGATTAAACTATTTGATTTCAATCACAGTTGCCAGTGCGCGACTAGCCTAACAGACTTTTATAAAAGTTCGAACCTCTGAATACCAATCATAAAAGATCTTTATAGGTGGAAATCTTTTATGATTCATAACAGAAAATCTATAGCAGAATAACAAATGTGGCAGAATAGGCCTAATTGGTCGAGAGGTAAAGAAATGTTGAGGGATTGAATTAAGTTCTAGCCAGCAATGGAAAGTAATAAAATCGAGATTTTAGTACTCAAAGTCTCCAATGTAAACACGATGTCGTAAGTACGCATTATTTACAATGTAAACAGGGTGTTAAATGCAATCGTCGGTAAGGTAGGTTGCTACACGGAACGTGTAACCGAAACGTGTAACCGTAACGTGTAACCGTAACGTGTAACCGTAACGTGTAACCGTAACGTGTAACCGTAACGTGTAACCGTAACGGGTTACACGGGACGTATAAGTTTTACACACGTTTTCGATTCACTCTACCGCCGGGAAAGATGTTTACACATCAAAAAGAAAACCACAAAGAAGAATGAACGATAACTCCGCCTTTTTCTCAACCTCAGCAATTGCGTTTAAAGCTAGATATACATTGTTCAAATGCATGACAAGCACGCGTGTAAGTATATTATTGAAAAAGTCACACATATAGATCGGATGTAGGCTTGAAGAAAAATCCAAATCCTTTCAATCTAGCGTACTGCATAGAAATATTGTATATGCAAGATTGATGATTGATCATGCATTTATTGGTTTATTTGCGTATAGTACGTCGAAGAGATGAGAACACAGCACAGCATAATAAGCACTGATTAAAATATTAAAACACCAAACGAAAATTATATGATGAAATGGACAGACAAAATAAAACAAATTACTCGGATAAAATTTAAAAAAATCTCAAAGAAATTCGTAAAAACACAATTTTACAGAAAAAAAAACTCACAAAGGGCAACGTCCTCTTGCCACTGAAATAATAGACTTGCACGTGCTTGCCATGCATTTGAACAATGTATATCTGGCTTAACGCCGCCAACAAATATACTTATCATGCAGCGAATTGTCAAAACTTTTTTTTTTGACAAGCCACTAGATGGAGAGTTCATCTTATCAAAATCAAACCAATCCTTTAATTTTTTTTTATGTTTCTGTACTTTATCTTACTCCCTTCGTCAGAGATTTATAAACCGATTGACATCATTTCCACCTTGTAATGGAATTATAAGTGGCAAAACCTAATTTTTTTTAATCCATTGAAGTTCGCAGTCATCATTCAGTTCATGGCTTGAGAGATGGAGAACGATCTATATTTTGATATAGTGAATGCCAAAAGTATACTTTGATATAATAAAGAATATTTAATTCGATAATTAAAATAATTATATGGTATATGACAGATATAGAGGACAAATTAAATTTTGACGTATCGAGAATATTTCGTTGTAGATGTCAACTGATTGCCCTGAACAACATTTTAAATGGTTTTTGGAACATTTTTTTAAGTTTTTGATTTTTTCGTAAACGGTACAACCGATTTTGATCGTATTTTTTATGTTAAAGCTCCTTAAAAGTTTGAGTATTATTTTTTTTGGATTTAGAAACAAAATTCCAAATTTTTTCTAGAAAGACAAAGATGCAAAATTTTAGTCGAATTAGTACGATATTAAAGCTGTTTTACAATGAAACTTAGTTAAAACGACGATTTTGCAAATACATAAGAGCAAGTTCGTGCGACCCAATCGTAAATTTTATTTAATGTCAATTCTGAAAATACATTTTTGGGAGCATAAAATAAAATTTAATTTCCATCACTAACGTGAACTGGATTTGTTTAAAAAACATTGAATGAACACACTATGAAATCTTTCGTTAATGGATTGTGTAAAAAATGTCCAGGAAAAAGAAAACCGAGTAAAAATTCAACAGACTTTATTATCAAATATAGATTTATGTATAACGTTAGAATGGATTAATGCAACTGAACTTTTAATGACAAGAGTATGAGCTTTTATAGAATGACATTGTGATTGTATCTGTGAAGATTATATAATACAAGTATATAAAAGACAAATAGCATTATTAACATGTATATATAAATGATATTGGATTAAGGATTCAACAGTTAATTTTTAACATCCTCGGGGGGGCAAGGTTGAACTTCGAGTGGATAAAGCAACTGGATTGGACGTCGGAACCGCTTCCCATCAAATAATCGAACTTGGCAAGACCTGACCTTTAAGTCTCTTCCTTGGAACGCTTGTTCTACTATGGCCATCTTCCAGTTGATTCGGGGGGCTGCCTGGTCGTAAACAAGGACAACGTCTCCTTCCTTTAAATGATGAACAGAACCTCTTTTAGGTGAGCTGTGGTATGAGCGTAGAAGCTGAAGGTATTCGGATTGCCATCTCTTTCGTAATTTTGTTGTGTATCTCATACGATGCTTCCATGCTCTTCGAAGTAATTCATCATCAGGTTCTCTAGGCGTTGTTTCTAAATTCCACCCTCGGAATTCAATCAAAAAGTCGGCTGGCGTAAGGGGAGACAGGTCCAATGGGTCTGCACTCATATACGTCAGGGGGCGATTGTTGACGATCTCCTCAGTCTCTATAACGATTGTTCGAAGTTGTTCAAAATTAAGTTTTGCCTTACCAATCGTGACTTTCATCAAGTTTTTCATAGTCCGGATGAGCCGTTCCCAGAACCCACCCCACCAAGGGGCCCGTTCCACAATGAATTGCCATTGTATCTTCCTTCTTGAAAGAAATCCTTGAATTACTTCTTCATCCCAAAACCAGTCGGGACTTCGTAGCTCTAGTGCAGCTCTTCGGAAAGTGTGAGCGTTATCGGAAAATATCATCGAAGGTACACCACGTCTGCCGATGAAACGCCGCAGAGCCATCAAAAAGTTTTCTGTAGATAAGCCTCTGGTTATTTCAAGGTGTACGGCACGTACAGCAGAACACGTGAAAATGGCGATGTAAACCTTAGCAGCATTCGAGTTGTCATCATAGGAGTAGAGTGGGCCCGCAAAATCGACACCCACATTGTCGAATGGTCGTGATAGAGATACCCTTTCGATTGGCAATGGGGCAAAAGGCTGAGATGCAGGTGGGCCCCATAGCTTTCTGCACACAAAACAATTTTTAGTTCGTCTTTTGATAGCCTGGCGACCTTTGACTATCCAAAACCGTTTGCGAAGTTTCGTTAGAACAGTGTTGACACCGGCATGCATGGTTTGCTCATGGTAGTCATCAATAAGAAGATCTAGGAGTGTGGAATGCGGTGGAAGTATTATAGGATGCTTAAAATCCATTGGTTCGTCTAGCGTTTGCAGTCGCCCTCCCAACCTCAGTAAATTGCAGCCGTCTAAGAAGGGTGACAGCTCAAATATCTTTGAAGACGTCATCAAGGCTTTTCCCTTCTGCAAAAGACTAATTTCATTAGCAAAATTTTGTCTTTGTACATACCTTAACCAATGATTTTCAGCTATGTCGATTTCGTTTGCGTCTAAAGGTGGAACATCAGCAAACGGTAGCACCTTCTCCGATTTTTTCTTCTCTTTAAAGGTTCTTATTGAGCGCAAGACAAAAGCAGTCACTCTGATGAGATGCTTCCAGGTACTATAATTGCTGTAGCACAACAATGGATCATCAGTGAAATGTTCTGTTGATGAAACTGATTCGGTCAGAAGAGTTGTGGTGACATCGGGAAGTAGAACTTCTTCTTGTATAAAAGAATCGTCACTGTTTCCAAGCCAACTTGGACCGTGAGACCACAATTCGGAATTTCGCAGAATCTTTCCACTTACACCTCGGGTAAGGAGATCTGCTGGGTTGTCTTTTCCTCTGCAGTGATTCCACTGTGAAACCGTAGTAAGCCGTCGAATTTCATCAACCCTGTTCTGGACGTAGGGCTGCCAACGCTGCACATCTCCTTGGATCCAGCTCAATGTAATCTTCGAATCCGTCCAGAGGAAGTATTCAACCGAAGAAAGCTTCAGACATCTCTTGAGGTAAGACTGAAGACGTGCCGCAATAAGAGCGGCTGTAAGCTCCAACTTAGGTAGTGTCAACTCACTGGAACCATTCATCTTTAATGGGGCGACACGGTTTTTGGCACACAAAAAAGAAACGTTGATTTTTCCATTGCAGGAAATAGACTTTATAAATGCCACTGACCCGAATGCCTTTGTGCTGGCATCTGCAAAGATGTGGATCTGGAATGTTCCTTCGCTTAATGGAATGGAAGTTGCAGCTCTTGAAAACATGAGGTCTTTAAGTTCGAGAACACTCTTGACACAATCGTTCCATTCAGCAAGCAGATCTCCTGTCAAAACTTGGTCCCAAAGTAGCTTTTGTTTCCATAGTTTCTGGAAAAGAATTTTTAATTTAACAATTGTTGGACCAAGAATACCTATCGGATCGAATATCCTCGCAATAGTTTGGAGTACATTGCGTTTGGTTCCTTTCGTTGATTCTGAACTAACAACACTCAGCACAGATTCCATTGGAACAGACAATTCATCGCTGTAGGTGAACCAAGAAAGGCCCAACACTTTTTGCATAGAAGGGGCGTTGTTCACATTCATTGCCCCTCGAACCAGTTGACTGCTCGAGTTCCATTTGTGAAGATTCATTGAGGCTCGTTTGAGGATGTCTACTGCTTCGGAACACATTTCGCTTCCTTGCTTTTCGTAGTCTGTACTGATGACTAGATCATCCATGTATATGCTCTCCAGAAGTATAGCACAGGTGGTTGGAAAATCCTTTGCTTCAAGCTTAAGGTGGTATTTAATTGTTGCACACAACAAAAACGGGCTACAATTGACACCAAACGTTACTCTCGTCATCCTGTATTCAGTTAACGTTGGCCTATCGCTAGCAGATGTCAATTTGCTTCCAAACCATATGAAGCGATGGCTATCACGATCATCTTCGCATAAGGCTATCTGGAAAAAAGCTTTCTCGATGTCTGCGACGATGCCATGGAGTCCTAAGCGAAAATTTAGGAGAATTTTCATAACATCTGGTAGCAAGTTGGCTCCTGTCCAAAGATGATCGTTAAGAGAGCCCGTTCTACCGCTGTGTGCCGACGCGTCAAAAACCACACGAAGCTTTGTGGTACCTTCCTCTTTGTACACAGGTTGATGTGGAAGGTAGAATACATGTGATGGTTGGTGGCACTGTTTATATGATGTAGGTGTAACTGGTTGCGCAATGCCATCGCAAATTAGTTTTCGGATGGCTTCATCGTAGTTTAGCAATTTAACTGGATCTCTGGACAGCCGGCGGATAAGATAGTTCAAACGCTGAATGGCTTGTGCCTTGTTGTCCTGCAGAACAGAGTCGTAGCTTTTCCATGGCAGTTTTGCTACGTAGCGGGAATCTTGTCTCGTGATGCATTTGTCGATTAGGGTTTCCGTTAGCAATAAGTTTTCATCTTCGTTGTTTCTTATACCGATGGCTTCTAATGACCAGAATTGAGTGAAATCCTCTGATTTCATTGATGTCAAATTAATAAGACATCTGGAAGAGAGACAAGAAGTTTTTAAAGATGAATCAAGCTTATCACTTACATCAATGTGAAGGCCTTGCAACGTCCAACCAAAAACAGTCTCAACAGCTCTTAGTCGCTTGGTTAGTTGGCGCTGCTTCCCTGTGACGATGGTCCAATAGAAGTCCGATCCAATTAAGAGGCTAAGTCCCTCCTCCATCTCCATGTTGTTAGGTGGAACATCAGATAGTTGAATGCCTTCAAAAAGTGGACACTCAGCTTCTGGAACGGTCAGCACATCGACACAGATTTCAGGCACTACAATTGCTTCCAAAGTGACAAGCGTCTTGGAGTTAAATAGGCTCTTTAAGTTAATTTTAATTTTCATAAACTTTTCAATGGGATTAGCCTCTTTACTCCCAGATGGCATCACAGATAAGTCGACTGTACCGATCGCTTTTAATTTTAATTTATTTGCAACACTTTCGCGAATATATGTGTGCTGGCTGCCACCGTCTATAATAGCACGAATTGAAATATTTCTTGTGTTTGAAGTGACAGCACATCTAACTGTTTTTAATAAAATATTTTCGGTCATATTATGTGCACATAAATTCAAAGCGGTTTTACTTTTGTCATCCCTCTCTTGCAATGTATTTTTTAAGGTAGGATCACACATGGACGACATGTGCCTACCTTTGCACTTGTTGCACGAGAGAAATTTACCGCTTCTGCATTTCTTAGACGAATGACCAATTCTAGCGCAACGAAAACATCTACCGCTGCTCCGCAATATTTGTCTCTTGTCTGTGATTGATATATTGCTGTCACAGTCTTTTGTGTTATGTTTGGCTGATTTACAAAAAATACATGCAGCTTCAACTGTACTGACAGCCACCAAACTAGAGGCTGTCGATTGGGCAACGGTTCTTACCTTTGAACTTGTGTGTGTGACACCACTTTTCTCTAGAGATTCAACTTCACGTTTTAAAAACCGCAAAATGTCTTTCACCTGTTCTCCACCAATTTGTGAAGGAGAAGTTCCATTATCGGATGTTGTTTCTGCAGATTCTTGTACGTTTTCAGCGCTCTCCTCTTGTCTGTGAAATTCAATGCGAAGAGCGGTTGGTAGACATCGGAGCAATATGGATCTGAGCATGACGTAATAATTACTTGTTGGCACTTGTAATGCAGTTAGTGAGCGTGTGCAAGAAACAACAGTTCCATAAAGATTTTGTAACCCAGAGGTATCGTTGCGGTCACGAACAGGAGAAAGACTTACCAATTGTTGAATATGCTTGTCGATGAGCTTTTCGGTACTTCCGTATCGTTCTTGTAGAAGGCCAACAGCAGCATCGTAGCACTTTTCAGATGGTGTGAAGCCAGAAATACATTTTTTTGCGTCACCTGTTAGAACTGATTCGAGGTAGTTGAATTTTTCTGGGGCAGATAAATTTGAATTTTCGTGAACTGCACTACGAAATTGCTCCCAAAAGGGCAACCATTCGCAAAAAGAACCATCAAAGCGTTTGAGAGGTAGTTTTGGTAGATTACAGGCATTGTTCTTTGGCAAAGTTTTAGTGGATATCTCTGCGCTATCATTGTAAACTGGGTTTAGTTTGTTCTGCAGTTTCTCTAGCCTCGTATTTAGCCTTGAAAGTGCATTTATGGTCTGGTCCTGGTATTCGACACATTTCCGCGATTCGTCTTCTTTGATAATACCTTTCTGCTTTATGTCTTCGTTGATCGCGTTGAGGTTGTCGTTGACGGACGTCAGCCTCTGAATATAGGAAACTAGGTCCTCTTCAATTTCACCGAAATTAGGTTCGTTAATACGTGAGCTATCATCTTTAAGAAAATCGAGCGCCGAGTTAACGATTTTGGTCACTTGACCTCTATAAGCTGCGCGTGTTGATAGCTCCATGTTACTTAGAGTCGCGATCCGAAACACAATCTAAATTTAATATATTTTTTTTACCGATTAAATTTCCCGGGTTTCGGCACCAATGTAAAAAATGTCCAGGAAAAAGAAAACCGAGTAAAAATTCAACAGACTTTATTATCAAATATAGATTTATGTATAACGTTAGAATGGATTAATGCAACTGAACTTTTAATGACAAGAGTATGAGCTTTTATAGAATGACATTGTGATTGTATCTGTGAAGATTATATAATACAAGTATATAAAAGACAAATAGCATTATTAAGATGTATATATAAATGATATTGGATTAAGGATTCAACAGTTAATTTTTAACAGATTGAATTTAGTTCTAGTCAGCAATGGAAAGTAATAAAATCGAGATTGCAGTACTCAAAGTTTTCAATAGGCGCGTTTTATTGGTAATCTATATCTAGCGCAGTAATACAAGCACCAAAAAAACGCTTTATTCACTCTTTAACTCACTCTTCCTTCCTACTTGTTGAATTAACTTACGCGGATGTGTTCGAAAGATCTGTATCTCGGTTTAAGCTGGAGTTGAAATATTCATGAAAATGAAGATCGAGTTGATTTAGAGTTTTTCTCACTGTTAAATTTGATTTAAAACTTACAAAAGTGCGAAAATATATATTTTTTCTACAATCTACTCAAAATGTTCTCACATATATGTATTGGAGTATTGGAGAAAAAAAACATTGTACTCAATAAAATAATATTGGCGCAAAATTTTAAACAGCCTCTTATTAAGGTAGTAGTATTATACTTCTTATATATTTCCTAACTTTAAAGTAGTTTTCTAACTTTAAATATTTTTTAACTAATATCATCCTAAGGCTAGGAGCGCACATTCAATTTTTAGTTGCACAACTGTTTGGATACTTATAGAAAACAGATGAACAATTTGGTTGAATGTCCGCGCAGGTGCATATAATTATATGTTACACAAAATAGCGAACTCATTTTAGGCAATCGTTTTGTTTGTGTCAAAACACAAACTTTTTAGTTTCTTGAACCAAACAGTTAAGAAACCGCCTAGCCTAAGGCAATTTCTTTTAATAAATTGATTCTGAGCAACCTTAAAACAATGGTAGTTCGTGTAAAAAACTAAGAAAACAGACCTATTTTGACGTTTTTAAATGTTAAAGAGTCATATTATGAGAGATTATTTAAAAAAACCTCAAATTGATTTGAACACAAGAAAAGTATATTGAATTATTTTATGCGAAATATTTCTAAATTAATTAAAAATCAATGACTTCTTCTTTCAGCAAAAACTTTATTAATAATATATGTAGTCAATACTTGAATGAAAGATATTACTAAGTAATACAAAATAATATTTTTACATTAATGTTAAAGTGTATGAAAATGTCTTACAATATGAAGTTAGAACGATACTAACAAAATAAAATAGGTACCTATTCTGAGAGTTTAACTTCAATAAAAGTGTAGAGAAAGTATCGTTGTCTTAACCTAGCTCCATACTAAAACAGCCTTAACATCGTATTAATTCAACTAAAATGTGATTTTTTCAGTTGTTATATAAATTCAACATAATGCCGCAATTACATGACATTTTTGAACAAATGCCAGTGAACTGATAAAATATATCAATCGAAACCAATCGCCTTCGCGTAAATTGATTCAATATTTTATGACAAAATTAATGGGAGTAGTGTAAAGCCGGAATTATGGTATGAATTAAAGTTTTGCATTTGAAAAAATATTTGTTCTGTAAATTTCGGAGCGATCACACTTTGGATTAGTAACGGCAAAGTATAACAAAATAAATACCAACGAACATACCCTCAAGTATGCCACATATACTTTTTCGGACACCACCTAAACACCTCCTACATTTCAACATCTGAAACTCTATCTTCACTAAATTATCCATTTCAATTACTAGCTTATTTTTATTCATCGTTTGTTGTTGTTTTCAATGTTAAATTTTGATATGTAGTGTATTCACTAACCAATAAAACACGGCTAATGTAAAGACGATGTCGTAAGTTCGCAATATTTCCAATGTAAACATGGTGTTAAATGCAATCGTCGGTAAGGTAGGTTGCTACACAGAACGTGTAACCGTAACGTGTAACCGTAGCGTGTAACCGTAACGTGTAACCGTAACGTGTAACCGTAACGTGTAACCGTAACGTGTAACCGTAACGGGTTACAAGTTTTACCCACGTTTTGGATTCACTCTACCGCCGGGAAAGATGTTTACACATCAAAAATATTCTTAATTATATCGCAGTAAGTTTCGAAAAAGATCTTAAAAAGTTACAAGATTAGTTAAGCGTTAATCTCCTTTTATACGATAATTTCAGTTTCAGTTTCAGTTTCAGTTGAGCTATCAGTTAAACTGATGTCTACATGCAAAAACTGGAGCGTTTAACTGAAACTAAAACTGATGAAATTCCCATAAGTTTTCAGTTCAGTTATCAGTCAAACTGATGTGTAAATTCTTTTCAGTTCAGTTGTCAGTTCAGTCGTCATTCGAGTTCCTGTTTTTTTCAATATGTCGACCCTTTTTATCACAATACAGTTAAAAGAGAAGCAGTATACAAGCTCAACTGAACACCGGACTGACGTCTAAATACACTGCCTTTTTTAACTGAACTGATAACTGAAGAAACAACTGATCGTCTAAAAGGGAGTTAAATTAGATTTTTGTTTTATAAATACATATTGCTAGTGGAAAGAAAAATATTTTAATTGAAATAAAAAGTATTAAATATTTACCATCATTTTACCCGAAAGTTTGGCCATGGGCTTATCATTGGATCACGATTGCCTCTTTTGTGGATTAGAATAAGAAATGTAAATAACGATTTTTTTCATATCTTAAGAAAAGTGCCTAAGAAGTCTGAAATAAATTTTGTTTTAATAAAATAGTTTTATTAATCTTAAAGGGAGAATTTCATCAGGTCTTCTGCAAGTGTCATTGTCTAATCACTTGGGATGTTCTCTTACATTCTCAGTTAACATAACTATATTACACATTGGGCTTTCAAAGAAGCAAAATTAAAATAGGGTGAAAATAAATTTTTAAAAATAATTAGAAGGTTATTGTATCTTGTTTCACAAAAGTACTTCGTAAATGGATTGCCATTTAATTTCAATAATCAGTCTATTTTCTCGTAACTTAAATATGCAAAACTACGTAAAGTAATATTGCTCCTACTCATTTGTCATTTTGGACGTTTATTTTGTATACATATTCTGTTTTATTTGAAATATTGAAAATAGGATTAACCTAAAGTGTATACAAACGGAAACATATATTTCGTTTGTCTGAAAGTTCCTCCAATTTGCCAAATAATAAGCAAATGTTGTAAGTAGAAGTTCATACTGTTTTTGGTTTGAAACAATTAAACAAGAAAAATGTTTAATTTTTTTAGGAAATAGATACAGGTAGGATTTAAAACATTAAAAATGTATTTCAGTGAAATAAACTTTTTATTTTTTTTAAGAAGAAAGACAGATACACAAACATATACTATTTGGAATATAATGTTGGAGACCGTAGGTTTTTCTATCGTATTTATGTTTGTACTGAAAAATACAATTTTCTTACTTTACATATATTACAAACTTAGTTAATTACTTGATTTACTTACAAACATAATACAAGTTAAATTTTGCCAGTAAAATATATATATATATTTAAAATCGGCTAACTTAATACTATACAACACTGATACTGTCTAATAATGCATTTTTCACATAAGCACTACCTTGGCAAAGATATACAGCCTAATCGGCTAAACCGATGAATAGTTATGCAATGCATAAGGACTTATTCATCCACTATACAAATTCATATTTATAAAACATTTTCCTTCCCAGCATAGTTATAATGAGGTTATGTCAAATATAGTACCATAAAGTGTAAATCTATTACATTTACCCGCCATAACACATCTTAGCTGTTTGTCAAAAGAACAGGGCTAAATGTAAGGATATGTTGTTTCTTTAAGAAAAATATAAAAAGAATAAAAAAGCAATATTTTCGGAATTTCCCGATCATTTGAATAAGGACCGTACTAAAATGTATGATTTTTCAACTTCTGTGGCAGTTTCTGGGCACACATTTTTTTACTTTTTTTCAAAACTGCAAAAGTATTTTCCTTAACATTTTTCTAATCGATGACCGTTTATTTCATTGAAATATTCGGAAAATTCTGAAAGCTATACATCTTAGCGCAAAACTCTAACTAATTTTTCCTCGTGAGACATACCCTTAAGTCTTTTTTAAAAGACCCAAAGGCAACTAAAATTATTAATTTGTGTACCTAATGTTCTTCTTAATTCCTTTAAATATTTCCTCATATGCCTCTTACTTGCGACCTGGAGCAATGAATCTATTGAGACTTAACAGAATTATGCGCGGCATATTCCAACCTTCCAACCTAACTTTACTTAAATGAATCATTGAATTGTCATATTTGTATTCCAATGATTAAATATCAACTGGCAACTATGTAAGTAGGTTTCGTACTTATTGCTATCGATGTGGTATTTGTCCTTGTATATAATATCCTATATTATTCAAATGGAAAGTTAGAATTTAAGGAAGAAAAAGCAAATACTTCATATTTAAAAAAAAGTTGATTTAAATATGAGAAGGTTGTAGAGTTTATGCAATTGCATGGTAAAAAGTGTCCTTATTTCTACTTGCTAGCTTATATCTCTATCCACAGAATATTTTCATCATTTGGCAAGAAATTCAAAGCAATTCATTAATAATATCAATTGTGCATTACATTAAGAGGTTTCCCTTACCTAAGGAGTGAACTCAATTTAGCTAAAAGCTTTTAACTATTCACCAAACATAAAAATTAAGTGATAAAAAATAATATGCAGGAGCAATGAAGACAAAAAGATACCTTCATTATCAAGCTTAAAACTACAGGCAACTTGAATACTTGAACCCTTATGTGTGTTGGTAATTGTCTAAGCTAAAGCAAACGCTGTCAATTCACGCCCATTTATTTAATTAAGTTTATCTTTTTTTATAACGAGTGACTATTCTATTTTCGTTTGAATTATAAACTTAACAATTTCTTGAACAAGTGAGGACGATGCCAAATTATATTAAAATGCTATACATACATATCTGCGGAAAGTAAGCAATTCAATGCGAAAATAAGCCTTATTGGAAGCGAAAATTGTACGGGAATATAACTTACAAACACAAATTGCTTAATTCAAAACAGCTTTTAATGACATTTATTCTACAAAAAAAAAAAAAAAAAAAAAAAAAATACATAATTCAAATGGTTCGGTATAACCAAAGCTTTATTAATTTTATCTAGTTATAAAATATGTCTGCGACCGAAAAACATTTTTAAATAAAATGTACGACTTGGTCGCACAAAAAATAATGTTACTAGAGAAAAAATGTCCATAAGCATAAAACTCGTTTTTGACGAAATCAACTCTTTTAGTAGTCATGTTGTTCAAGCAAATATTAGTTTATGAAAGAACAAACATTACAAGTCGTTGTAGTGGTTTCTTAGAAAAATAAGCTTTTATATACAAAATTTAAACCATTTTTAAGAAAAAAATTTGGTTCGCTAACTTAGTCTTTATTATTGTACGAATACAAATTAAATTTCCAAAATATTAACCTGTTCTCTTGATATCGAATTAAAAAAAAAAATAATAATATTTTTTTTAAATTCAAAAAATATTTGTTTTTAAGTTTTGAAATACAATGTTTTGTAATCTTTTAAAAAGCTTCTCTATAGAAATTTCATTAAAATCTGGTATGCCGATAATGAGAAGTACAGTCAGTAATATCTTAATTTAATTTTTTTATTAAATTAAAGATCGTAAAAATTAATCGAAAGAAAAAAATTGTATCAAAATTCTAGTCGCCGTTTTCGAGAAAAAAAAACGATTTTCTAAAACCATTTTTTAACAATTGTAAGGTGGGTACCGTTATTTTTAGCAAAAAAGATTTTTTTTCTTACATCTTGAAGATTGTATTAAGAAACTTTTATTTGTCTAGCTTAAAAAAACGAGCATGATGTTTCCGAAAAAAATGCGTTTTGAAAAAAAAAATGATTTTTTTTAAAACTAAAAAAAAAAATTATGAAAATTTGAACCCAATTCGGTTGTACCATATTTTGAGAAAATCAGAAGAAAAAAAAATTGTTCCAAGGGGGTACCATTATTAACCATTTTTCGGAACATTTTTGTCAACCATTAGCTAACTAGCTTTAACTAAAAGAAATTTTTGAATTTTTTTAAAGAAAATCCGTGGAACAGTTTTTGGGGAATTAAAATTATTATAAAATTTCGAAAAAGAAAATTCTGTGTAGCAGGGAGCGTTTTTCTTGGTCTTCAAAAAAAGAAAAAACGTGTGGAAGGAGATATTTAAAAATGGTGTTTATCAAGTTTAAAGAATATCGGCTGAGTCGACAGACGAATTTCAAGATCCTCTTTTTTCGTCTTCGCTATTATCGTAATGTCAACTTTGATCAAAATCTCGAATACATTTTTTTTTACGAATGCATTACTGGCCTTAAAGTACCTATGTATAGGTCGCAAGTAAAAATCTGAAACCAAAAATTAACTGTGATGTAATTGTTTTTAAATTATTTCCTGTAGGAAAAGATACATCAAGCCGGCCCGCGTACATAAGCTTCAAAAAACAGTATCAAGAAACAAAAACATTTGAAAAAACAAAAACAACAGCGACAACACATTAAAGAGAAAGACCAAGAAAGAACTAGAACCACAGCTACAGGACTTCAGATAATAAAATAATTTTCTTCCATCTTTTGCTCATTCTTCTTCATTTATCGAATTTGCTTGGCCGGTGAGGAATTCAAATGGAGTCAGGAACTAACTTGTAAGTTCATATTTAACTATGAAATAAAGTATTATAATTGCTGCAGAGTCCAATAAATTATGTAGGCCTTTCAGTTACATTTATCATCTTTTATAATGAATTTAATTTTTAAGCTCCCCAACGAATTCAAAAGAAAAAAACGAAAAAGAGCTAGCAGAATAACTCAGCTCGTTCACGAGCCTCCTTAAATTTCTAACGTTGTAGGTCAATCCGCCAACACTCTACCTAGTCTTGTTTCTTGTTTCTTACTTCTGACCCTGAAAAATACACTTTAAGTGTATTATCAACTTTAGACACATCAGACCATTGTGTCATATCTGCAAATTTCCGGTGTAAAAAAAAGTTAGAGAAAAAATCCTTCGAGAACCGTTTGACAATACGAAAAAGCCAAGTGGGGTAGTTTCAACGATCTCTTCAGAAACTTTAACTGGTCACTATGATTCCTCGATAGTGCCGTGAACTCCAGCGCAGATATAATTTCAATTTAATTCTTTTCGGAATGAGAAAGTTTATCCCGAATATGGAAACATTTATCAAACCGAAAGAGAATTCAGGCTTTGATTCGAGCTGTTAACAGGCTATTTTGTTAAGAGAAGTAAGTTTTCAATATTATAAAGCTAAACTTACTGAGGAAAACCGGAAGAAGTTCAAACAAGCTAGAAAAACCTGCAATGATCTTATTTGATGAACCAAATTTTTGCATGACCAAAAATGTAGGTACAAAATAATACAATGTCCCAAAGGTAGTACACATTTTTGGTCATATGTAAGAAATATCTATTTCGTCTTCGGTTCCTACGCTTGTCTTCAACGACACTACTTTGTCAGCTCTTAATAAAAAGCCAATTTGCTTGCTGTTAATTCAACGCTGCCAGTAAGTGTCAAGTGTTCTGAAGAGGCAAGCCTACGTTTTTTTCATCAGTCTTACTATAAGGCATATTCCAAAAAAATAGGAATTTCATTCTTCCCTAATGATATTTTTCAAAACCAATGCATAGGATGAACAGATAATTTCAAGTAAGCCACAGTTTAGGCAAATCAAATTTATTCTTTGACCTGTGTTTGAGTCATTTGATTTTTACTTGCGACTTATAGGTACTATAAGGCAAGTTATGCATTCGTAAAAAAAATCGAACTCGAGATTTTGATCAAAGTTGACATTACGATGATAGCGAAGACTAAAAAAGTGGGTCTCGCAATTCTGTCTGTCTGTCTGTCTGTCTGTCTGTCTGTCTGTCTGTCTGTCTGTCTGTTCGACTACAGGCTAAACGACTCGGCCGATTTTCTTTAAACTTGGTACATATCATTTTTAATTTTTTCCCCCCACACGTTTTTTTCTTTTTTTTTTTAAGACCAAAAATAACGGTACCCCCCATACGAATTTTTTTCGAAATTTTATAAACATTTTTTTTTCTCAAAAACTGTTCGACAGATTTTAAAAATAAAGATACAGAAAAATTTCATTTAATTAAATCTAGGTATTGGTTGAAAAAAATTTTCCGAAAAATGGTTATTGAGGGTACCCCCCATGGAACCATTTTTTTTGTTTTTGATTTTCTCAAAAACGGTTCAACCGATTTTGATCATTTTTTTTTTGCTAAAGCTCCCCAAAAATATAAATAGAATTGTGTACTCAAATTTTCAAAAAATTTTTTTTTGGATTTTTAAAAAAAACTTCAAAATTTTTTTTTCAAAACTCAATATTTCGAAAACCCCATGCTAGATTTTTTTTAAACTTGATAAATAAAAGTTTCTCAATATTATCTACAAAATGTGAAACAAAATTTTTTAGTTTACCTTAAAATAAAGGTACCTACCATACAAATGCTAAAAAATTAAAAAAAATGGTTTTCAAAAATAGTATTTTTCTCGAAAACGGCACCTAGAATTTTGATAAAATTTTTTTTCTTTCAATTAATTTTTACGATCTTTAATTTAATAAAACAAATTTTGAAATTAAGATATTACAGCTTGTACCTACCATAGAACCATTTTTTCGAATTTTGAATTTCTCATTATCCACATAACGGATCTTAATGAAAATTTGTATAGAGAAGCTTCTAAAAAGTCTAAACCGCATTGCATTTCAAAACTTTAAAATAAATAATTTTTGAATTTTTGAAAAAAAATCATTTTTTTTTCTTTTTTTTTGAAAATTCGATATCTCCGAAACGGGTCAATATTTCTTTTCGTAAATTTAATTTTTATTCGTACAATAATAAAAACTTTAAATTAGCGTACCAAAATTTTTTCTTAAAAAGCTTTTAAAAAGTTTGTATATAAAAGCTTCTTTTAAAGAAACCACTACAAGGACTTATAATTTTTGTTCTTGCATAAATTCATATTTGCATAGCATTCTGTTACTACTAAAAGAATTTAAAAATTAATTTTATCCTTATGAACAATTTTCTCTAATAACATTCGTTTTTTAAAATTCCCAGTCGATTACATAGGAGCAAGTTCGTGCGACCCAGTCGTGCATTTTATTTTTCACATTTTCTCCTTAAATATATATCATTTCTAATATCACCAAAAGAAAACTTATTTACTCGCAATATAATTCCAGTTCTTATCAGCCAGACTCTAGTCTGCTCTACTTTAGTCCTAGATCTATCCCTAGGTGAATTGATTCAAGGTCATCTCTTAGTTAATTAGGTTGATGCCCTATGTTTTAAAAATTATCGTGGTTATGTAAGTTTTTGAATTGAAATTTAAACAAAGGCTGAAATACTTTCACTTATTTAAACAGCTATTACTCCAAAGTCTCGGCAGGTGTGCTGATGCACATCTTCACACACTGCCGTTTAATTTCTTAAGGATTACGTATTTGCTTTCTATAACCCCGTCTGTTCTCAATCCAAACAATTTTCTATTTTTGCTCATATATGTATGTAAGTACTCGTGCTTAGGTATCTCATGTTACTTGCGGCAGAAGTCGTTAATCAATGTTAAGTGTTTGAATATGACCGAAAATAATGACAATTTGGAAATATCAACATCTTTCACATGTGTATCTATCTTATAATACGATGTCATGAAAGAATATAATGTACCTATATACATATGTACATATAATTTTATATTGTTTTTTGTGTCTATAAGAACAAAAACAGAAATTGCTATAAACAAAAAACAAAAATATTACCTACATATGTATGTAAATATATTTATATCACAATGGACCACATCAGATTGAATTTACGTTTGTGCTTCAAAGTCATGCAAAACAAGGGAAACTCAAGCGATACAGTTTTTCCAAAAAAATAACCTTTGGATAAATTTCAAAGATAAGCTTATGTCGCGTCGTAGTCTTCGACTTGTCTGGTTTCATTCAAGCGGAAAAGAGAGTAAAATTTTGTTTCACATTTTCTCAAATTAGTCGAAAAATTTGGTAAGACTAAAGAAAATATATTAGATATAATCGATTTGTTTTTGATATGAAGTGTTTGATATGTTATGTTATGACAGTTGACAGAAAATATCTGAAAAAAAACATAAATGAGTGTATTGACACCTGGTAAGATGCTTTCCACACCCCCTGGAATTCAGTGTGTGTACTGATAATTGGAGATAGAATTCAAGTTGAATTAATATCAATGGTTGGAATAAAAGTTGAAGTTGTAAAACAAGGAACTGGAACAACTAATGATGGCAATACTTCACGAAGAAGATCGCTGCATCCAAATTTATGTTTTCATTTAGGATAGCAGATCTCGATAAGTATCAAAGATATTGGAATATTTTAAACGCCAAAATGTTGTGCGCAAATTTTCCTAGGGGCGATAACCGTTACTTTTTTTTAAATTGTATCTCGTTATATTTTTTTTTAGTAAGTTTTAAAACTTTTAAGACAAAAAAAATTTTAGGAGAGGATATAGGCCGCAATAATTTTTTTAGAAATAAAATAAATATGACCCAATGTAGAATATACGTTTCTCTAGGGGCGATGTTTCTCCTTTTTTTATTTTTTTTATTAAGCTTATTTAACCATGATTTAACCATGAAATTAACAAAAAAAAAACATAAAGTTTGGACCCTTATAACTTTGGATTGACTAATCGTAGGTAAAAAATCGATACATGAAAAAATTAGAATTTCCAAACTCTAGGGGCGATGTTTTTTCTTTTTTTTATTTTTTTGTCTATTAAAGTTTTTTAAACATGAAAGTTAAAAAAAAAAAAGTTTAGACCCTTATAACTTTGGATCAACTAACCGTATGTATAAGAACGGTACATAAAAAAATTAGAATTTCCAAGCTCTAAAGGCGATGTCTTTTCTTTTCTTTTATTTTTTTTGTTTATTAAATTTTTTTAAACATGAAAGTTAAAAAAAAAAAGTTTAGACCCTTATAACTTTGGATCAACTAACCGTACATATGTATAAGAACGGTACATAAAAAAATTAGAATTTCCAAACTCTAAAGGCGATGTCTTTTCTTTTCTTTTATTTCATGTTCTTGAGTCATTTGTGTTCTAGCAAACTTGGTGCCAGTGCCATACTTGTAAACGGTGGGCAGAATTTGGATGTCTGAACTACTTACTTGAAAAAAACTGAGGAAGAGTTACAAAATGTATATTTTCTCTTCAATTGTGACTGTTGTTCTAGATGGCTGGCATTACAAGAGGAATAAAACTTGAATCATCGTTAGAACTAAACCTAGTATAATTTTGTTTTAGCTAAACTAATAGCTCAACACCATCCTTTTTTGGTTTAGCTAAACTAAAAGCAATAAATATTTTTCAATTCAAATTTGTTAAACATATTTCATAATATCTATCTAATTATTATAATAGTTATTCTATAAAGTATATTCATTCTGGAATTTTCTTTTTCTTTGTCTTTGCTGAAATTTTGTTTTTGTTTGTATAACAATTAATCTTTTCTTTATATAATTCCAATTTTGTATAATTATTATCAGAATTAATGCAATAAAAAATATAAAATTATATTATAAATAACCAACATCTTAACTAACTAACACAAAACGTAGATATCTATTTTCCTTTTTGTTGTAATTTGTTACTAGACAACAAATGACTCAAGAACATGAAATAAAACAAAAAGAAAAAACATCGCCTTTAGAGTTTGGAAATTCTTATTTTTTCATGTACCGTTCTTATACCTACGATTTGTTGATCTAAAGTTATAAGGGTCTAAACTTTTTTTTTTATAACTTTCATGTTTAAAAAAATTTAATAAACAAAAAAATAAAAAAAAAAGAAAAAACATCGCCCCTAGAGTTTGGAAATTCTAATTTTTTCATGTACCGTTCTTATACATACGGTTAGTTGATCCAAAGTTATAAGGGTCTAAACTTTTTTTTTTTAACTTTCATGTTTAAAAAACTTTAATAGACAAAAAAAATAAAAAAAAGAAAAAACATCGCCCCTAGAGTTTGGAAATTCTAATTTTTTCATGTATTGATTTTTTACCTACGATTAGTCAATCCAAAGTTATAAGGGTCCAAACTTTTTGTTTTTTTTTTTGTTAATTTCATGGTTAAATCATGGTTAATAAGCTTAATAAAAAAAAAAGGAGAAACATCGCCCCTAGAGAAACGTACAATTCTACATTGGGTCATATTTATTTTATTTCTAAAAAAATTATTGCGGTCTATATCCTCTCCTAAAAATTTTTTTGTCTCAAAAGTTTTAAAACTCACTAAAATAAAATATAACGAGATACAATTTAAAAAAAGTAACGGACATCGCCCCTAGGAAAATTTGCGCCCAACATTTTGGCGTTTAAAATATTCTAATATCTTTGATACTTATCGAGATCTGCTATTCAAATGAAAACATAAATTTGGATGCAGCGATCTTCAGCTTCATATGTGGCTGCAGATATCACCAAGATAGACATTAGATTGAAAACCAGACTCGCAGTCATATTGTAAGTTATTCGAGCAATTTTTCAATCGATACCCAAAAATTTAAGACTTATAGTGAAGAGACAGCTAAGCTCGCGATATCGTTATACCCTTGGTATCACATGCCTGCAACTATTCACAAAATTTTGCTACACAGAGTAGAAGTAATAGAAAGTGCATACTTGTAAGTTGGATCACTTTCAGAAGAGGCTCAAGAATGCAAGAATAAGGACTTCAAGTACTATAGGACCCACCACTCCAGGAAGTTTTCCCGGTTATCAACGAATGGGGATATCTTCCATATGATCCTGATATCATCCGATCCATTTATAACCCAATAAAGACCTGAACCAAAGAAAAACCATCTTCCTTTGAGTGAAGAAGCTCTTGAATTAATTAAACAACCTATTAATATTATTAGATACCAGTGGCGTGGCGTCCATATAACCCGATTCCTATCGGGTTACCTTTTAAATTTTCTTCTTAACAATAATGTTTACTAAATAACAAACGACCTTGCTGCACAAGAATGTTTACTAAATAACGACCAACATAAAACCCACTTCATATACTAAATACGTATCTATTCATTAACCTCCACAAGCTGCACACTCCACCAACTCAATTGAACTTTATTCCCATTTTTCATTCAAATACACACCACACCAGCACCACACACGTTATTATCATGGAGTAATTTCTTCCACACTCTCTGCCCACAAGCCAAAGCATAAGTAACCCGAAATATCACGGGTTATAAGATCTCTCGCTGGATAGAACAATGTTAGTTTTCTTTCTCTGTTTTACTTATGGTTTTTCTGAGTTTGGGTCGACTCTGTCTAACGCCCGCTGTCTTATGCAAATAAATAACACGCTTTTCTTCGACTTATTTGGTGAATGTTGTATTGTGA
Source organism: Philhelius festivus (assembly GCA_963931855.1). NCBI lineage: Eukaryota > Metazoa > Arthropoda > Insecta > Diptera > Syrphidae > Philhelius > Philhelius festivus. The sequence goes on from OZ007554.1 coordinate 146,715,387, forward strand.
CTTTGTGAGCTGAGTATACCCAATTCCAAAACCAAGTCACTTGGTGAATGGTGGGTTGCGCAGATAGAGGAAAAAAATGGTGCGCAAGAAATTTAACTAGTGAAGAACTGAAGACTGAAGCTGAAGGTTTAGGTTATTTGTACTTGTTAAATTTTGTTTTATTTATTTATTTAAATTACAATGTAAAATCGTAAAGATAATTAAAGAGGAAAGCATTTATAGTAAACCCATAACCCAGCCTAAATTTTGTTTTATAAGTACACTTCTCTGCTTATGCAAAAAATAACTCGTTTTTCACCGACTTATTTGCTGAATTGTGTGAGTTTTTTCTACCGCTGCAATTTCTTGGATTAATTGAGTAGGTAGGTCATTCATTCATTCATACACATTTAATGAATTCTCAGTGAGAAGACTGAGAAGACAGGCTTTCGGATTTAGCCCTTATTTCCACAGAAAAACGACTCTTTTAAAAATAAGGAATAGACCTGACTTATATGAAAGAGTTTAAGCATATTTTATAAAAAAAAAAGATCGTAGAATAGCTTTAGAATATACTAATATAAATAAGAGAAGTTTTTTTAGTAACACTTTTCATAGTTTCTTATTCGTTTAGAAACGCGAACTTCTGCTATTTTTTTTAATAACATACATTATTATATTTATTGTAGCCAAAAATATTACATTTCTTATACTTAAACCTATATTGCACAGTTTACAGAGATTGGTAACATACATAAATCATCTATTTGTAAACTTTTGTACATAACTATTTATTTTTAATTGATATTTTTTATATCATGATATTGAATTCCTTGAAAAATGTAATTGATTTATTTGCTTATTTATCTCATACTTTAATATACTTTTGTTTTGAAGTTCCTTTTTTTATTTTTTTCATAACATTACCTTAAATTTTCCTTAATGTACTGCATTTGCATTTGCCAGAAACAATTTCTTTCGAAGCCACTTTTTTATGCTTTAAGGTTATTTATAATTTATAAATTAATGATTTGAAGCATACAAAATTGGCATGAATTGCTTCGCTTGTTTGTTTTGGAAATCAGAACTGCAATACCTTTTGTAATTTAAGATACATATCGATACTGGAATTAATTATCATTTGCAGGTAATTAGTCTAAGCTTCGACTTAACATTTGAAATTTTTCACGCCACGCCACTGTTAGATACTTATGCGTACTCATTTATTTATTTCTTATATTTTTTATATCGTCGCTGTAGATCGAATACCTCGTAACCCAGAAAAGTCGATTTTTCAGGAGAGAAAAAACTTATTATCAAATCAATGAGAGGCAATGAGAGACGTGTTGTTAATTATGCGCGTGGCTCTGCAATTATAGTTTTTAGGTTCACAGGATATTTTTCATTAGATCCGGAATTTTGTTCACAACATAATTGCGTCATTACCTAAAAATCGGTTTTTTCTGGGTTACGAGGTATTCGATCTACAGCTTTTGTTATTAAGTATGTATTTGATTATTTAGCTTAAGAAAACAAAACAAACACAAAAACAAATACATTTTCTTTTTATCGATATAACTCAATAAACCCTGCAAATCCGAAAAATGTCAATAACTTTTCTCTTAATGATTTTTTTTTCGAACCAAATTTTGTCAAAATGTGTGTCAGCCCAGTCCAAACATGTGTGCAAAATTTCATTGAATTCCGTTACATAGTTCAGATTTTACGGATTTTTTTCCACTTGGGATATTTGGGGTCTACATCACATGGCAAGTAATGGATTCATTAAATAATTTAACGGATTTATTCAAAATATAGATATATAGGGTTCTTAGAGATTCCCCTGCAATTTTTCGCATTTGTATTTTATCGTCAAAAAGAAATAAAATATTCTTAACCATCAAAAATCTTAGATTAAAAAGTTAATAAATTACTATATGTAGTAAAATTTTTGGTTCGTTCTTTTTTTTGATCGAAAAATGGTTATTAATATTACTTACCATTGAGCCAATTATTTGATTTTCAAAACCTATAAAAGCTTTTTCAAAATTTGTTTATTCGGAGCTTTCGATGTAGAAAGTATAAATAGTATTGTATGTACATGTACACACATATTATGTACACATATCAGATTTTGAAAAGAAGCTTCCAATGACTTTTTAATTGTATATATGGGTGATTCTGCAAACAATGGAATAAAATGATACTAATTTCGGCACGACATTTTTGGAAGCCAAAAGACGTAAAAGTTGTTATAGTTGATCATTAGAACGTCTCTTTGCATTGTTGAAATAAAAATGACGATTTTAAGGACATTTTTTGAAAAAGGACGTTCTGAGGACTGAGTTTCTTTTAAGGGGACCGAATAAATCTTTATTTTTTTTGTATTTTCTCTTGGGTACACATTGAAATATACAAATTAAATTTAATTAGTCTTCATAAACATACAAATTCATGGTTAATACATATAACTTAGCATTTTAATAAAAGAATATAGGTTATATATTATAATTAAATATTTTTTTCTACTTAAAATCAATTTAAAATAAATTATATTCTTTTTAAAAATTTTAAAAATATTTCGCAATGAAGTTCGAAGTTCAACATATGTAACTAAAAATTTCTCAGGTTTCTGAATAAAATATCATTTGTTCATTTATTAGCCAGGGGACTGAGGCCAGGGGACTAAGGTTTTTAATGGTTTTTGCGCAAAAAAGATATTAAGACTTTACTTAAAAAAACAAAAAAATATGTATAATATTACAGTTTTATTAAACCTATACTATACTGCTAACAAATATGCCTACTTACATACAAATTTGCTTTGTAAAACCGCAACAGAGGACTGATAAACTTAACGGACAATCCACGACTTCTTGCCCAAATGTCTTTTTCACGTTACTAACATAAGAAACAGAATCGAGTTGCACCACAATTTTATTGTAAGGATGCTTGGTACTTCAAATTGCCAGTGCTGAAAATTCGATCGATATCCTAGTTATTGATTTTTTCGACTGTTTCAATATTCCAGTTTCCAGGGGACTGATAAGAAATGCGGGGAACAAAGTTTAATTAAGTTTTTTTCTAACAAAATCAATTACTAAAAAATATTTATTGAATTCGTAGTAAAGATGTATTATTTGGCGTAACTTCGGTGGAATTCATTTTAGTATGAGAGTATGAGACCTGAAATAAGAGAACGGTAATAATTTGTCTTTGCAAAAACGCACTGGGGACACGTCAGGGGACTGAGAATCAGACACTTTGAAGAATTTTTTGAGCAAAATAAAATAAGGTCACCCTAATAATATTGTTAGACCAGCTAGATATCAATCAGATTTAATTTTATAAAAAAATTAGATTAAATAATTGAACGGATTTTAAAATATTTCGTGGGCCGCCGAAAATTCCATCGTTTGTAGTAGAATCACCCAAATGCATCAGTGGCGTGGCGTGAATAATTTCAAATGGTAAGTCGAAGCTTAGACTAATTACCTGAAAACGATAATTAATTCTAATATCGATATGTATCCTAAATTAAAAAATGTATTGCAGTTCTGATTTCCAAAACAAACAAGCGAAACAATTCATGCCAATTTTGTATACTTTAAATCATTAATTTATTAATTATAAATAATCTTAAAGCATAATAAAAGCGGCTTCGAAAGAAATCGTTTCTGGCAAATGCAAATGCAGTTCATTAAGAAAAATTTAAGGTAATGTTATGAAAAAAATAAAAAATAAGGAACTTCAAAACAAAAGTATATTAAAGTATGAGATAAATAAGCAAATAAATCAATTAAATTTTTCGAGTAATCCAATATCATGATATAAAAAATATCAATTAAAAATAAATAGTTATGTACAAAAGTTTACAAATAGATGATTTATGTATGTTACCAATCTCTGTGAATTGTGCAATATAGGTTTAATTATAAAAAATATAATATTTTTGGCTACAATAAATATTATAATGTATGTTATTAAAAAAAAATAGGAAAAGTTCGCGTTTCTAAACAAATAAGAAATTATGAAAAGTTTTACTAAAAAAGCTTCTCTTATTTACATATATTATAAAGCTATTCTACGATCTTTTTTTATAAAATCTGCTAAAACTCTTTCATAGAAGTCAGGTCTATTCCTTATTTTTTAAAAAAAGCTGCTTTTCTGTGGATATAAATGCTAAATCTGAAAGCCTGCCTTCTCACTGAGAATTCATTAAATGTGTATGAATGAATGAATGACCTACTCAATTAATCCAAGAAAGTGCAGCGGTAGAAAAAACTCACACAATTCAGCAAATAAGTCGGTGAAAAGCGAGTTATTTTTTGCATAAGCAGAGAAGAGTACTTATAAAACAAAATTTAACAAATACAAATAACCTTCTCTTTCAGCTTCAGTTCTTCACTAGTTAAAATTCTTGCGCATCATTTTTTTTGCTCTCTCTGCGCAACCCACCATTGACCAAGTGACTTGGTTTTTGAAATTGGGTAAACTCACCTCACAACACAACATTCACCAAATAAGTCGAAGAAAAGCGTGTTATTTCTTTGCATAAGACAGCGGGCGCTAGACAGAGTCGACCCAAACTCAGAAAAACCATAAGTAAAACAGAGAAAGAAAACTAACATTGTTCTATCCATTGACATATTATATAATAAGTCAATGGTTCTATCCAGCGAGATATCTTATAAACCGAGATATTTCGGATTGCTTTGGCTTGTGGTGAGAAGAGATGGTGGAAGAAATTACTCATGATAATAACGTGTTTGTTATTTAGTAAACATTGTTGTTTGGCAAAAAAGTTAAAAGGTAACCCGATATGAATCGGGTTACATGGACGCCACGCCACTGATATGCATACATATTAGGGTGGTCCTTATTCTTAAGAAGATTTTTTTTTCTTTAATTTCGCGGGGCACCACGTAAGCAAATATTGCTTTTGTTCTTCATTGGTTGTAATTACTTTATTATATTCTTCCATTAAAGCAACACCGCGCTCAGTTACGTCGTTCACTACTCGCAAAGAATGAACGATATTTTTGCCAGCTACATAATCAGTGTCTTCGTTACCACGTCTTTTTTCAAAAAATTTGATGAAATACCTAGGATCTGGAAGAATCTTAAGGAATTACTACTTACGAAGTTTTCTATATTTTTTATTCTTTTTAAGCAATCTTCTGTGCCTTCAATTTTCAGTGCTTCTACCATTTTTTTATTCTCTCGAACTGAAAGTTCGTCATCGAAAAAGGCAAGCGAAACTAGTTCTTCCGACAAATACCACAAATGATTTAGAATCTTTTTCAGCGCAACAGTAGCTATATTTTTATTAAAGCTTTCAAAGGCTTTAAGGTCTTTCAATAATTGTAAGTCGTTTCTTTGTGCTGACCATCCGGTAGACCTTCCGTCTTGAAACCAATATTTAACATAAATCATCACCGTAAAAATGCATATTTCTCTCACAGAATTTTCGTCCTTCTTAAATAAAAAGATTTTCAAATAGTACAAGGCCTTTGCCATCCATCTAGCTCGATGTAGACCAGCAGGTCTCTTAAATAAAACGCCTTTTTCAGGAGCATCTCCTAAGAAAATGATAGTGAGATTCAACAGTTCTCTGTAGTCATCTCGAGGTTGATGTACTTGTAGTTGCTTTTTGGCAAAAGAAATCCTGTCTGCGACCACTTCTGCAAAAATATTTGCCTCAGCATCATCTGTTATTGTTTTGAAGTCGCTTTGGTCAATATTGTTCCAATTGTTCTTAAATCTTTTAAATAATTGTATATCAGGACCACTAGATGGGGCAAGCGATTGATCCACTGCAGCTGACAACATAATTTCCATTATGTGGTGACGACAAGCAAACCAAAGCATTTTCTTATCCATTTTTCGTTCCAAAAGAACGCATACTATTTACTGAGTCCGCTACTTGTAGACGCCATTGCAAGTTAAAACATGCACTATGATTTTTACAAATAAAATGCGTGCACTCTCGTTAATATCTAACTCATTAGAACTGAAGTGCGGGGCCCGATAAGGGTGTTTGTTCACACAATCAAAAAGATAAGCCGTAAGACGTACAATTTAAAACGTACGCCTACGCATGCGCACAAACCAATTTTTAACTTATTATGATGCGTACGCCTTAAATTGTACGTCTTACGGCTTATCTTTTTGATTGTGTGAACGGTCTAAATCTCGACGCGTCGGTACAGAAGAGAGAGAGGTCGAGGGGAGGAAGGGATAAGAAGCGAGTTTCACTTGCACGGAAAATGTGATATAAACGCCTAAATGAAACATTAATAAAAATTTTGACAGCTGGTAGCGACCTCTAAATCTTAACAAAAGAAAAAACAAAAAAAACTTATTTCATATTTAGAGGTATATAATCAAATGAGAGAGTGCCCCGGGGATAGTTCAAAAGTCGAAAAATAAGGACCACCCTAATACATATATGTACATAAACACATCAATCTAGATTTTTCTTAGATCCTCATCAACAAACCATTTAAGGAATAAGTATCTATCAGTTTCTAAGTATTCATATTTTATACAAGTATGTCGGGACGAAAATTCTTCCCATTCAAATTTAGATATGTATATAAATAGGAGTATATAGTACACACATACATACATACATACATAACTTTATAATTATTTGGTTTGAAATTCAAAAGGTTATTATATTATATTAAAATCCAAGCAAGGCGCATCACGAATTGTCAATAATTGCTTTGAGGCCTTGAGGGAAAGAAGTCAGAACGGAAGACAAATAAAACCGAATTAATCTTGATTTTTTCTTGTTCCGGTTCTTTGCGAATATTCGAAATCTCTTGATCGGCCTCTTGATTCTTCGGCCAAGATCGAACGTTCTTAATGTGTTTAATCATTTTTTGTGCAGACGCCTTGTACGAATTTTTTTCGGGACGATTTTTGACTGTTCGACCACAAAAGGCAATTTTAAAAGCTAAATGAACTATAACCTAGTTTTTCTCATAGTTGGTATTGTAAGTGCCGCACGTAAAAAGAATAAACCAATCTTACTCTCATATCTCATTCACACAAGGAGTACAAAGTAATTAAGGGCTAAACTGATCAGCCAACAAACGGTAAACCAACGCTACGAGTTATCGGTAGTCCTTTGGGAATAAAACAAATACTCTTATGCCTTATTTGCTGAAAAGAGACGGTTAATTTTTTTAATACTCGTACGTATCGTAGGTATCCTGAAATATTCAAACATCATTTCCAGGTGAAAGTGTTTTATAGTTAAGTAAGCACTCAAAAGCTCGCTTTGCGACTGTGAACGTTTCTTCGAAAAAAAAAAATCCAATAAGTTGCCAATAATTTTATATAAGTTGGTGTGCAACTGAGCCTGCAGCTGTATAAGATGCAGGTGCGTCTTCGGCTGGATGTGGGAGAAGAGCTACGTTGGCTTCAAATGCGTTATGCGCGTATGCAAGAAGTGTTCCTTGAATCTGGGAAGCTTTGGAAAATCTTTACAATTGTACCATACATAAAAACCTTCGCAGCTCTCGAATTTTGTAAGTGATGGCATCATCTTTGGTTGGGAAATGGTTTGGTTCCCTCTTCTGCGACAAAATAATTCAAAAACTTTACAGACAAATGACGCCTCGAATGTGCATTTGGACACATACATGACAGGTACACATGAGTCAAATTTATGACACTGAACACTTTGTAAGCAGTGATCTGAGATGGTCCTTAAATTCTTTCGTCTGTGTTCGCCGCATGTTCGCAAGGTAGCATTTTTACTTGCGTTATAGGTACTATAGGGCAAGTGCTGCATTTTGGAAAAAAATCGAACTCGAGATTTTGATCAAAGTTAACATTACGAAGATGAATTAAATGCACAACTGGGTCGCACGAACTTGCGAACTTTGGAATTTAAATACATTTTATAAATATAAAACATGGATCTAATAAGATAAAAATGTTCAAATGCATGAAATTGCAGTCTGATTTCCAGAAGAGTATGAATTTACTCAAACAAAGTTTCAAAACCGTTTTATTATTAAATACATTTTTTATATAAGAAATTTGTTTAAAATGTTTCAAGAAAAAATTTGGGATGCCTACTTTAATTTCAAACAAAATTGTAAGTACCTATTAATTTTTTAAAAATCCAAAAACTATTCTGGCAAACATTTTTTTAGATTATATTTTTTAAATGCAAAGGAGCTCTTGCATAAAAGTTTTGGTTAAAATCGTTAGAGCCGTGGATGCGAAATTCGAAAATCAAAAAAACGGTTCTATGACAGTAACATTTTTTCCTAAAATTTGTTTCGACCAAAATGTAGTCTATGTCCATAATAGCAAACCTAATTTTTTTTTATCAAAATCATTGGAGCCGTTTTCGAGATAAATAAGATTTTAATTTAAGGGTGTACGGGATGGGGGTTTTGGAGATACAAAAAATTCTAATTTCCCTTCTAGGGTCTAGGGAATGAAGGATGACCCTTAAGTAACGAGATTGAAGAAAATAGCTCCAGTGGTTTAGGCTGTAAGGAGAAGTACAGACAAATAGACATACTGAAACATGTTTTTTGTGTACTAAATTTTTATTAAAATTTTTATAAGAAAAATTGTTATTCAAATTATTAGTTTTTAATGATATATGTACATTGTTAAACGTAATTTAAAAATTTAATCGTGTATCCGTTTTCAAGATATTGAATTTTCAAAAAACAAATTGTATTATTTTTTTTAAATCCAAAAACAATTTTTTTCGAAATTTTTTTTAAATTAAATTTTTCAAATTCAAAGGAGCTCCTGCATAAATTTTGGTAAAGATCGTTAGAGCCGTTGATGAGAAATTCGAAAATAAAAAACGTTCTATGACAGGTACCGCTAATATCATTTTTTCCCCAATTTTGTTTGATCAAAATTTATTCCATGGCCATAATAAAATACTTAAAAACAAATGTCTAATATTAAAAATAGATTGTTATAAAATAATTTTGCTACTGATGATGAGGCAAATAAGTCCTCGAAATATATATACAGTTGAAAAATAAAAAGAAAAGAATGCGTTTTAATTGAATTAAATGAAGAAAAACAAAAGGTAAAATAAAACTTAAATTTTTGTTATCAAAGTCGTTGGAGCCGTTTTCGAGGTAAATAAGATTTTGCATTACGGGTGTATGGGGGGTACCGATAGTTTTGGAGCTAAGACAAAAATTTCAATTTCTTCTCTAGAGTATCAGCGATGACCCTTAAGTACCGAGTTTGCAGAAAATATATCAAGTGGCTTAGGCTGTAGATCGAGGTACAGACATACAGACAGACAGAATTGCCGGACCCACTTTTTTCGTCTTCGCTATGATCGTAATGTCAACTTTGAACGAAATCTCGAATTCGATTTTTTTACGAATGTATAACCTTGTACATATAACCTATAGTATTATCATGGAGCGTGATTTTGTATTGCGATTTGCGAACGCTAGCCTGGTGGTGGCGCAGAAATTAGCGCACGCTTTTACAGTGGAGAGTAGGATAACATACAAAACAAGCAAAGACAAATCTAGCAAATGCAGTCCCTAGCCTTAAGATGTCACCACAATCTTTCGTCCTCTTGGTAGTACTATAAGTTTTATATACAAAGGTATAACTTGCCTTCTAGTATACCTATAGGGCGCAAGGTAAAATGGAGCTTTGTGTTTTCGAAATATTGAGTTTTAAAAAAATATTTTTGATTTTTTTTTAAATCCAAAACAAATGTCTTAAAAATTTGATTACTCAATACTATTCAAACTATTGGGGAGCTATAGCATAAAAAACAGAAATAGTGGTACCTTGGGAGCTTCAAAAACGGTACAACAGATTGTGATAATTTTTTTTGCTACAGCACCCCAAATTTAAAAAAAAAAAACATATTTGGATTTAAAAATATATCAAAACTAAATACATATTTCGATACCCCATGGTCGATTTTCTAAAATTTGACAATAAAAACAATACAATCTACAAGATGAAAGAAAAAAATTATTTTATCTAAAAATAACGGTTCCCACCATACAAATGTTTATAATCGTTAAATTTATATCTACAAATGTTAAACAATCGCTTTTTTTTTTCATATCGCTAAATTTGCCTAATCTATAATTAATTAAAATGAAATCAGATACTATTAACAGTTTCTGGCATGGAACCATTTTTCGCTTTTTTTCTCATTGTCGAAACAACGGATTTAAGTTAAATTTCTTATACAGAAACTGCTAAGAAGCTTACTACTGTTTTAAATCGAAACACCAGTTGTGACAATTCACGCCACGGTCTGCAAAACTATTTTTGCGATTTTCGTGATGACACTGCTATAGGGAGAACCAATTAGATCGAAAGAATTCGTAATTCTTCATTAGTCCGTACTTTGAATTTCAATTTTGTACAGAAGAGAATGCTCGCGTAAAAACATTTCCCTATCTGTGATGTTTCGAGCTACCAAAAGTCCATTCAGCATTTGACATGTTTATATTCGTAATCAAGGAGCTGAGGTATTTCAATGCGCTTTGCTTCTATTACGAGTATTAAGTATCCTTAATTGTAAAGCCTCAAATATAAACCAACGATTGATAATACTTATACATTTACATATCTACATAATATTATGTAGATATATACATATTATAACCTTTTATGGATTATCTGAAGAAAATAATTTCTATTTGCTCGCGAAAGGACATGTATTTGTTTTCATTTGAGCCATGCAAACCTGAAACACATATTAAGTGTTTTCAAGTTTCTTCACATCTAGTAATTAAAAGATTTACAATATAAAAAGTTCTATGATTCTTTTGTAAGAGTGATTCTTCTTCTACGCATTGAAATATTTAAGATAATAAGAATATGTTTAATGATATACTACTACACTTTCCGTAGATAATGTAACTTACCTTATATTAGATGCGTTTTGTTAGATATTAACAGTTTAACAGATCTGGATTCATTTTTTAAACTTGTTACACATACAATTTGGTTAGCTGTTCTCCATCTGGATCTATGTCAAAGATCCAAAAATTAGTTCTTATTCTAGCTACATTGAACTTCAGTGTAAGGAAAAAGACAATAAATAATTGAAAATCAACAAACATAAGGACACAAGAGATGAGCATTTAAAACTGCTGCCACTATCAGTTTTATTTTCAAGGGATAAATCTATACGGATCATTTGCGATGGTAATACGCTATTCACACCAAATCAAAATCTAGATTTCGAGCAAAATTCTCAAAATCTCATCCAAATCTACTAGATTTCCCATACATTTTCAGATTTCCAAATCTACTAGATTACGACAAAATCTCCTCAAACACAAGATTGTTAAAAGAAACAAACATTTGGAAATATTCTGCTTTGTCAGCAAATTGTCAGCAAGAAAAGAGGTAAATAAAAAGCAGATGATGGAGTCGAGTCTCGAGTGACTATTTGAAATTTGAATTGTGGGGAGAGAAGGAGAGAAGATAAATTATATCCGAGAAAGCAGGATAAATGGACAGAAACGTCAAATGAAATCCTGGTTCTGTTCAGTGCGAACGCTTCAATGAGATTTCGTAATCTTGTTGCTGAAATCCGAGATTTTAATTCGGTGTGAAAAGCCTATAAATAAAATATCAGTAGATTATTATTATTATTAATATTATTTCAAATGCAAAGGAGCTCCTGTATCAAAATTTTGATTGGAATCGAATGAGCCGCTAATAAGTAAGTTGAAAATAAAAAAAAATTACCTTTTACATGTGCCGTTATAGTAACATTTTTTTCTGAAATTTTTGTTTGGGCCAAAATATAGACCACCATTGAGATAGTACACATACATTACATACACTATTCTTATCAAAATGGTTAGAACCGTTTTCGAGATAAATAAGATTTTTTATTGCGGCTGTATGGCAGGTACCGTTAGTTTTGCAGCTACCGAAGAACCTTAAGTTGAAGATAATCACCTCAGTAGTTTAAGCTGTGGATCGAGGTAGAGACATACAGTATGCAGACAGAAATTCGATACTGATTTTTTCGTATGTTCTCTATCATTGTAATATCTACCCTCGAGTTGGATTTTGTTTCCAAATGCAAAACTTGCCTAGTAGAAGCAAAGAAAGCGGAGAAAGTTGTTTCGATGTGCTTGTGTCTTATCAATATAAAAATTAAATTCAAATCTTGTTTTCAATTGATTAACTATTGTTTTTCTAAATAGATATACTCATACACGTATATATTTTCGTTAGAAACTGCTAGACAAATTCAATATACCGTCAAAACAGGAATAGGTATAAAAAGTTTATTCATTACTCATCCCATTAAACGAAAACTTACGATTCTACTAGAATATACATACATTTATACATGGATGAAACGTAAAGAATGTATTTTGTGTATGTGAACGAGCAAAATCAACGTTTCAAACAGAAAAAGCATTTCAAACTGAATGTGGATGGATAGGCGCCATTTCGCTGGTAATGTCAGCGGACCATAATTAAATCGATGCTTACGACACACTGATAAAGCTCTGTAGGGATCATCAGACTGAAATCCCATATAGTGCACATCAACGCATTTTCACATTATAAATACTATGATGCGCGATTAAAGGGTGTTTCGCTAGGTCATTAACTATTACATAAGTGCATAGAAGGATATAGTATTTATTGCACATACCTACCTATGTATATAACTTTGTCATTCATCAAACGTATATCTAACATCAAATGGTGAATGTGCAATAATTCTCCTTAAGTAGCTATGTAGTACATATATAAGAGTTCAGAGTTATATAATAAAAGGAAATCATAAAATTAAATTGCTTTTCGCTACCACGTATGCAGAGTGTATACTTAAAACAACTCCAAGTTATGGATGTTTATACGGGTTAGTCTTCTTAGATGGAGGAGTATGCTTTTAATTATTTGATTTTCATTTAAATATATGTACTTAAAAAAAAATATTAAATTAAGAAATTAATTGAAGAGCTTATATCTTATGTAAAAAAACCGGCTGGAGTTGATTGTCGATACATTTTATCAATATTCCATTTTCTGGATTTATAATTTAAACAAGCCATCCAGCCCCGAGTTCATGAGGGAGGACAAATTAAGATGTGTACAAAACTTGACAAAAGAATATATCAATAAATAGTTACGCAACTGATTCGTGTGTGCTTTGCTTTGCATAGAAACTTTTATTCCTATAATAGTAATTAATTAGAACAAATTATTTGTCTTCAGAATTTTTATGTTTTTTGAAGTAAAACTTCTTTGACGGCTTTTCGGGTAAAACATTTTCTATTGATTTGTCCGTGACATGTCAAAGCGACACGTTATCCGTCAAAGACAGCGATATGTTTTGTACAATTATTGTTTGAACTTTGTTGGAGGTTATTTAAAACACTCTAAAAACAAAAAATATATCTTTTTATGGTTTTATTTATTTAAAACATTAATCACTTTATCCTGCACAATACTGAATACTTATATACTACTTCACTTAAAAACCAAGCACTAAAATTTAAAAAAATTAATGCGAAACTTAAAAAATGCACTTGTAAATAAATTGTCTGCTTTCTGTTGTCAAATATTATCAATGTTGTCAATGTGTAACCAACTAGTTAAGTAACTGGAGATAAAACAGAATACAATGTGATTTCCTAAACAATTATTATTAATTCATGAAATGTTTTTTTTTAATTTTTTAGAATTTTCTGTATAAAAAATTACATTTCTGTTATGGCGATAGTAAGAAATTTAAAAATCAAAAAATGTCAGTAGTTTCTTAATTTCAGTTTTTGAATTGAATTAAACACCATTAATATTAAGCGAAACAGAAAAATTTCATCAAAATTCTAGGTGTCGTTTTCGAAAAAAATTAAAGTTTCTGACACCATTTTTTTTAAACATTAGCATGGTGTATGCCAATATTTTTAGATTAAAGAATAATTTTTTCCTACATCTACATCGTAAATAGTATCTATTAAATAAATTAAAGTCGTGCAGCTTTAGAAAAATCAAGCTAAATGTAAAATTTTCAAGGAATTGAAAATTTGAATATTCAAAATTTTTACAAGCCCTAGCATAAGACAAATAATCAAAATCAGTTGCACTGTTTCTTGTTAAGGAAACTAACAAATAAATTGGTTCTATGGTAGCATTAGCTTTTACTTAATTTTTATTTTAAATTTATTCTGTAGTTGACAAACATATGCTTGTACTCTACTCTCTAGTCTACCAAATGCTCAAGCTAAAAACCGATATTTTTGGCCCTTGTCATTCTTATATATCGTGATTTCAGATATATTCTTAACTCTCGTTTGTAAAAATAAAATATTTCAAGTTTTTTATAGAAGATTCGATTACACGATCTAGAAATTACACAAGAACTAGCTTCTTTCCGATGGCATTTACCGTTTAAAAATTATATTATATTTTCATCACTTGTTCTTCAATAAAATTTGTATCTTAATGTCGAATAGACGGGTATGGTTAATTTTTAAGACGTTAAAAAGATCTAATGTATGTATATTTTAACTACCTTAAAGATACTGATTTTGAATACGTGTTATCTTCCAAATAAATAGGTGACAGATGATAATTACGTTAGTGATAGAATCATTACACATGAGAAATCAATATATGATTCCTAAATCAATTATTTTTAGAATCAATGAAACGCAACGCAGGTATAAAAAAAAACCAATAATGTACTGTACATAAAAACCAATAAAACCATCATGAATCTTAATCTAAAAAATTTCCTCAGCTTTCAAGTGAAATAATTTTATGATATTCTGTCAAGCGAGAACAAACATACATACATAAATATTTGCTGGAAATGTTTTTCTCTTAAAAAAAGAAGATTGCTGGAATGTACAAAATCATCAATCTTATGAAGTACATACATATATTGCTGTCAGCATTGGGTATCAAACAATATTGCAAGGTTTATTGCTCCGCGTTATATCGTCAAGCAATAAAGATTGTCAAACGAAGAACATAATTTCACATATTTTGCAAGAAAAATAATGTCGTTCTCTGAATGAATGAATCCCCTTGCTATAATGTTAATGTTAGTTATTTTTAATACATGTACCTATACAATAAAATTTTTGAGTAGACGTATCAAAAATTAAGTGAACTACACGTTGCTCTAGATCGTAAGTAATTTTATAGGTAATAATAGGTTTGCAAAAACAAAGCTAAGCAAAATAAAATGCAACACTAGTTCAAACGAACTTGTTCTTAAGTTTAAGAGACTTGAATATTAAAAATAAATTTTAGTTAAAAGTAAAAGTAAAATGCCAAACAATTATAAATGTATGCAAAAATAAAAATTATAAGTCTTTGTAGCGGTTTCTTATAAAATTAAGTTTTAATAAAATTTTTAAAACATTTTTAGGAAGGTAAGGTTAGTATAGAAGTGTACAGATACCGATAGCCGTACCTTCTCATTCGGATCTCAAAAGATCTCATAGATTGCAGAATATAGCTTAGGGAGATTGGGTATTCGATGCATCTTTAAAGCATCCTTAGTTCCGAATAACTTTAAGGATGCTCTTTAGTGAAAGGGCATAGATGTAATCCAATTCGTCGGAAAAATACTCTCCAAGGGCTGCTTTTCTGGATCTGGCTCAGGCTAAGGAATTCACAAGGAAGGTGAATTAACCCAAGTCCAATGAGGTAATGCTTTTTCTGTTCATGTGGGTTCCCGTTGTGTTGTGGCCTGTTTGGACTCCAATGAGGGTGGATTATTGAGGCTTGCTTATCCTCAAAATATTTGGCCATAGGCTCCTTGAGACCTGCCAATTGTGGGTTGTTGACCTTCTTACGTCTGTCGACTCAAGGAAATTCTTGTCGATTTTGCTTTTCTTTTGCTCCAGTAAAAAAAGTACGTAGGTATCGATTTGTCTCGGATCAAGAGGTGACCCGTTCTTAGCCAGTTCATCTGTCATTTTTTTTACCGTATATACTACGATGTCCCGGACCATCTTAAGATAAATATGTTCGTTGCACTGAGAAACATCCTTTCATTTCCATAACTTTTGTCTGAATAGTGATTGAGAAATAATTCTCATTGCCACCTGACTGTCTTTTAAGATATCGATTTTTTTACTAATTCATGTAAGGCAAGATATTTTGCGAATTCGCACTACAAGCGCTTCCGCTTGGAATACACTGTAAGAAATTGGAAGCTTATTTTATCTGTCAGTAGGTGGGTTATCAGAATACTCTTAGATGCCTGACCTGACTTTCTCTTTATTGAATGTCGTGTGTTTTTGTAAAATCTATTATTGTTGATATATGACCATAGTACCCTCTCTTCAAATTATTACCAAATTTTTATATTATTTAAGCACTTTTAGCCACAAACTCTTTTGTAAACAGATCGATCGGGCCTAGTAAAAGGAAAGTTTCTAGGCCTGCTGTTGGTGTAGTTCAATAGCACTCGACCACCAGACCAAACATGCACACGATAGTATTGTCATTATTATGATTGTGTACATCGAATGAATGCATTTGGGGCTGGCACCACATCTTTTACAAAAATTCTACTGCAAGTTTAGAATGCTTTGAGGCTATTTTCTTTCCTTCTTTAGTATTTTTTTTATTGACGGGTCTTTGTTTGAGATATTACGTTTAATTGTTAACAACACCAGTTTTGTCTTCAGAGAGTTAACATTATGTTCACAGATTATGGCACAATTACTGACATATCAAGCAGGGACAAATTTTTCCAGGCTATTAACACGATTTCATGGGCGTAGGCAACAACAAGAAGTCATAGTTGAGCAAATAAGACTGTATGCTGAGAAGGAGTCAACGGCCCATACTAATTTGCAAAAATTAAAAAAAAAAGACAAACATTCCAAAAACCATTTTGAACTTTTTTATGATGGATACCTACGAGTATAAGATATAATTAAAAAAAAATTACAATTAATAAAAGCTTTTGAAAAAAAAAAATATTTTCTTAAATTTTGAAAAATTAGTATGGCAGGTACCTTTATGTTTGGTCTTTAAAATAACGAAAAAACGTATCAGGAAATTAAATACAAATATTAGTTTGGCCTATCCACTTAAATGTAGTCGCCAGAAACACAAAGTTACGAGACTCACTTTTTCGTCTTCCCCATAATCGTAATGTCAAGTCTGATCAGAATCTTGAGATCAATTTTTTTACGAATCTACAGGGTGTCCGGTAATTCGTGTGCCATACTTTGGGATGTGATTCTTGGTCATATTGTGAGAAAAAAATTGTTCTACAGTAAAGTCTGATTTTCAACTTTGACATCACTTTTTGACGATTCAAAAAAAGGCTAACTTTGGTGTACCCTGACCCATGTTAAGGTCAATTTCTCTGTCAGTACTAATGGTAGAGACCTCATTTTGGACTTTTTTTAATAGAGTACTAAACTTTAACACGTTCGCTGCCGCCCATATAAATTAATTTTTTTCACCCGTGTGCCAATAGTGTTTTTTTGCATAAAAATGTATGTTAAGTGTTTATAAAGAGTTCTGTGTTTTTGTTTTTTGTGTTTCGTAAGTTTTTGAGTGTTTTATGGGTGTGACTACCGGCGCACTGTGGTCCGAAAAGGAAAATTTCGTGGCAAAAATACTAATTTCGATGTTTTATTTTAAAGTTTTGTTTTTTATTTCTAATAGAAATATAAACGGAGCTTCAAAAACAGCAAACAAAAAAATTTTCCGCTAACTAGTTTGACTTATAGAGCTTTTCAAAGTTGGTCAATTTCGTTCTAGAGTTAAAAAAAAGCAGAAAAAAACTAACTTCTTTGTTTTCGTATTTGAAATTTTGGCATATTAAATGTAAAATATTAATTTTCTATAGTTTATTCTAGTTGTATTATTTTGCGTAAATCAAAATTTTAATTAAAAAAAAAATAAAAAAATATTTAATATTTTTAATAAATTAAACAAAAAACACCCTTTTTTAGCAGATTTTTTCGGTTTAAATAGAGCTACAAAAAAATACTCGCGAGTTCGCGCGGAAAATTGACCATGATAGTTTACCCTAACTATTTCTTAAACCATATGCAAAATTGTAGCTGCAACTATTTGCAACCTTCAGAGAAATTGTAATTTGTTTAAAAAAAGTCGTGTTCCCAGTGCCGACCTTTTGGACTTAAAAGCAAATTCCCTTATGGAAAATTTCAATCATTTTATTAATTAAAATAGTCGAGAACGTGAAATTTTCTTTTTAATTAAAAATCGTTTTATTACTATCTTGATTCTGACAAAAAAACCGCCCACTTCTACGCCCCTTTTTATACAAATGCCAATTATTATTAAAAAAAAAAAAATAAAATAATGTACACAAACTATTTATTACTCTATTGAACATTAAATTTTTTAATCCGCCCACTTTAAGGCCCCTTTTTGAATAAATTCCAATTAACTTAAATTATTGTAAATGTTTATTGATCTTATTCTAATAGTAGCTAAACATAGATTAACTTGCCAAAAGAAAAGGATAATAAAACAGGTAGGAATAATAATTTTCTTCTGATACCCCATATTGTTAAGCTTAAATTTCACAGGTAAAATAATCCTTGTGCATATACATTATGGAGGTATATATAAACTATGACAATGAATATATATATGTTGTTAGTTTTCAAGAGGCTTTACTGACGAGTGGAGTTTGCAAATTAAATACCAATATGAATATTTCCATATTTCCACTTTGTATAAAAGGTGAATCAACCGAATATTGGAAAAATTCAAGGCCGTCATCAGTTCACTTTTGCAGACCGATTCTTTTTAAATATGCAAAGGAGTCAAGTGATATTATTCAGACAACTGTCAGAAATATAAGGAACCAAATAGAAAATTTGAGGCCAACTGTAGTGACTGTTGCTGAAGAAAAAAATGTGATGGTTCGACATAAGTTTTTTCTAACCATGATAGACGGGAAAGTGTTAAATGAACTAACAAATACAAAATCAACATTTTCATGTCCAATTTGCAATAGGACACAAAAAAATTTTCGAAAAGAAGACGATTTAGCCGAAGCAGATGAGAGGAACTACGAATTTGGAATTTACCATTACACGCTAGAATAAGATGTATGGAGTTCGTTCTTAAACTAGCTTATAGAATATACCAAGAAGATAAGACAACCGACAAGAAGGAAGCCGAAAGAAGAAGAAAAGCGGATATTCAAAAGGAATTTAGGGAACAACTCGGGTTAATCATTGATACGCCAAAACAAGGATTCGGTAACACAAATGATGGAAACACTTCACGAAGATTTTTTGAAAATCCAGAAGTTACGTCAGCTATAACCCGAGTAGACAAGGATCTTATAAAGAAACTGCAAGTTATTTTAAATGCGCTGTCATCTAAAGAATCTATTAATGTAGATAAATTCAACGAGTATATCAAAACCACTTCGGATCTTTTAAAAGCCAAATACAGCTACAAACTCCTGACACCAACTCTGCACAAAATTTTGGACCATGGAGGGGAACTTATAAGACATCAAATTTTGCCAATCGGGGAGCTTTCAGAAGAAGCACAGGAATCAAGGAATAAAGACTACAAGCGATATCGATACTCAAATACATGCAAAGTCTCACGGAAACGACAAAATGAAGATTTATTTAATATGCTAGCTATATTATGATATCCACTTGACACGTTAGATCAAAAAAAGAGGTGAAAAAGAGTTACTGCCCAGAACTAATAGGTCTATTTATTATTGAAAATGATAACGATGCCGATGAATTTTTTTCTGAAAATTAGATCTATAGTAGTTAATTGTAAACAAATATTTATAATGTATTCTATTTTATTTTGTTAATATAAATTTTATATTCTATTTGATTTTTTTTTTATTTTTTTTTCGTCCGTTTACTTTTTTCCTACACTGTTTCATATAAAATATATCAGTCAAACAGTTTATAGAATAAACTGATGCCCCACAACATGAAAAAATACTGTTTTATAATACTCCTTAAAAAATATTTCTGAAATTGGTGCGTTAACTTTAAGCATCCACTGTTGTTATGAATTCACTTGAATAGTCAAAAACTTTTATTTTACAAAGTTTTAAAAATTTAGAACTGTTTTTAAAAGGCTTACTTTCAGACTTTATTCTGTTAACTCCTTTTTCTAAGAAAATCTTAAATCAACCAATTATTCTGAAACACCCTGTAAAGTAATTTTCTTAAAATTCACAATTTTTCTAGCCTTGGAAATTACCTTTAAGGGAAAAAAAAATTGTTGCGATAGCTTCACGTGTTCAAAAGTTATGATTTTTGCAACGAAAAAAGTCATTTTGGACCACAGTGCGGCGCACAGTGGGCCCAAGTGATGTTTTTTGTCTCAAAAATCTGTAACTTTTTTGTTTCTTGAAATAATTCAGTGAAATTTTGCACTAATAATCTTCAATGTATTAGCTATCAAATAACACAAATTTTTTAAGTGTAAATTTATTTTAATAAAATTTAAAAATTATTCAAAGTTCAAAATTAAGAATTTATGGCTATAACATGACTTAAAATATATTGTGTAACATTTAAAATTCATTTTTTTTCTAAAACTAATTAACTAGTAATAGTGTTTGAAAGTAGGGATTTAAATGTTTTCCAGGAGGTGCATAGCTTCTTCGCAAAGCTCTTTGCACACAGATGATTGTTTTTTGCGTAAGCTTGAAATAAGTGGATCTGATGTTAATAATAAACGGTGAAAAACATCCTCATTTGTTGCTGCCCTCGAACACTTTCTCGAATGAGTCAATCTAATTTTTTTATAATCCTTATTTCGCGCCTCCTGTGCTTCTTCTGATAACTGACCAATAGGTAGTACCATGAAATGTTTTATAATCGCTTCCCCGTGTATAAGTGTTTTATGCACCGAAGATGGCATATAATACCATTTATATTTGTCCACATAAAGCTGAGCTGTATTTAAGCCATACTCGCCAAACTTCTGAGCATCTACAGACAATCCTGATGAAAGAGTTTGCAGAATAACGTAAAACCTTTTTATTAGTTCTTCATCTACTCCTGTTATATTGGCAGAACATTTGTAGTTTTGGAAAAATCTCCGTGCAGTGTTACCATCATTACTATTACCCGTACCTTGTCGAGGTTTATCTACATGTAGACCCAGTTCAGCTCGAAAACGGTTTTGAACATACTTCTTCTTATCTTCTTTACTTTTTTTGTTTTCGGAAGTATTTGCAGACCACTTCTCAAAGGAAAGATTGTAGGATAAATGTAAAATTAGTTCCATACATCGAATCCAAGCGTGTAGAGTAGAAAGACCATACTGGTATGCACTTTCGTTTTTTGGTTTTGATTTTACTTTCATTAGGTCATTCATCTCCTTGGGTTTTGCTCCACATACTGTACACACAGCACTCGAACTTGTTTCAGTTAGGACTTGACCAACTTTCCCATCAATCATTGTCAAGAAAAGCTCATGTTGAATTTGTATTACTTCGTCATTTTTATTTAATTGAGTCACTTGTAATTGATTGATCTGGTTTTGTAAAGCATTAACAACTTCTTTTGTCTTATCTTTTCTTATTTGAAAACTCTATTAATATTGGGCGATAGTAACGCACTGAAGAAAAAGTCTTATTTTGCCATAACACCATGTTAGTATCCGTGTTAATAAGTTTGATCGGAACGAGTGAGGCTATAAATAAGTTGGCATCAGATATTTTATCATTTTCACCTAATAATATTTGTTTGTATTCACTTTGTCCCGAAGAGCCATCACAACCCCATTTAGTAAAGAGTTTCAAATTTGTAGATCCAGAAGTATAGATAGAATCGATTTGCAAGATACGTCTAGCAGTATGGTCTAGCAAATCTTGTACCTGAACTTTAGCTCCTATATCAGTTACAGTAATGCTTGACTCTGGTGGGTAGCACAGTTCCTTCGCTTGGGCTAACATTTGATAAGATGGAAGTATTGAACATTTTTTTTCAACCAAGCAAGTCCTTAAATATTTGTATTGGTATTTAGATAGATCTAAATCGATAAAGATGCCCATAGCTTCGTCAGTTGAATAAGGAATATTAAGGGCTGAATCATGTGAAATTTCCTTCAAAAGTTTTTTTTTTTCGTCCTTACTTAAATTACGTATTATAGCTACAATTGCAGCTTCTTCTGATTCTCCTAAAGACCTTAGTCCTTGAGTATATGCATTGTGTAGGTGTTCCAATCCATACTCTTGAAATAATTCCATATTTTTACGTTTTTTTGTTTTTTCTGATGACTCGCCATATATTTTAGAAGGTCTTCCTAGTTGTCCAGATGAATTTGGTTGCTCTTTATTAAAAATGACTTTGAACTCACTATCCAACCACTGTTTATTATTTTTCACAAAACGATCTCTTGTTCTAGATGCTTTAATCCACCGATAATTAAATTTTGAAATAAAGTTTTTACTGATACTTGATACAGCATTTTCAAGTTTCGTACCTGATAATTCAAATTTAGAACTGAGGTAATTCGTAAGGCCTTTTAAATTGCATCCATTGTTTATAAAGTAGTTGCACAATTCATTTACAGAAAACACTAAATAACTCATTTTTTAACTTTTTTTCGCACGTATTTAACTAATAAATAACCCGGACTCACAAATTTTCCTTTTTAAATTCCACATAAACATTAAGAAAGTATAAAATCATTAGAAATAACGGAAGTTTGCAACCGTTATAATAAAAAAGAAAGCCCAACAAATTAAAAAAAATAAATATAATCTTAAAAAAAAAAAACAAACAAAAATGCTAATCTTAGATTTTTTGTTTTGTAGCTACCTTATTATAAGCTTATCGCTCTTGTTCAGAGGGGGGCAAATTGGGGCAAAAAATTTTTCTTTTGCCATTTTACTAATGAAATGAGGAATCTTTTGTATAATAAAAGAAAGCAGCGGAAGACAGCGGAACCATTTAAAACCTTAGCCAAAGATAAAAACAAAGGAAAAAAAAAAACAAATTTACAAAAATTATTAAATTTATTAAACTAATATTTTTTTTTTAATATCAATTGATTTGAAAAGCTAAAACTACAAGCTTTCCAACGATATATAACACTTGTATGATCACATTATAAAACAAATGAAGAAAATTGCACTAAACGCGTTCTTCATTTCGCCATGCATATAGGGTTGTCTCGAGCGACCACTTAAGGTAGCCATATTATTGAACCATGCAAATTAATTCATAAAATTTTAATTGCAGTACAAAATTTGAACTTTTCTTGATACATTTGCATAAAAATTTAATCTTTCGTAATAATTTTGAAAAATACATTTTTGAGACGCAAAATGGCATTTGGGCCCACTGTGCGGCGGGTCACACGGCACCTGATGAAACTGAAATGCATGAGGTGCCACGTGGCGCGCCGGTGGTCACAGTTATTTTCGTGTATATTCTATCTCCTGTGAGGCTTTTTGTCAACAAGTAGCTTTTTATCATTCACAGATATTTGATATACATACTATAATAATTTTGGAAAACAACAATTTCGCAATGAATCCCAGTATGTTTTATGGAAATCGCAACCGAGACGAGGATTCCGATGATGATTTAGATTTTGTGGCTTCTGATTCAGATGAATACATGCCATCTGAAGGAAATTCAAGCGATTCTGAATCCCTCGAAGATTTAGAATCGTCTTTTGAAGAAGAGAATGAGCTTTCGCAACAAGTTGTGATGCCAGGCGTCTCTTATGGACCTCCAACCGAGTGGTCAACAGTTAGTGGACAATCTCTGAAAAAATTCACCTTCGAACAGAATGGTGCTATAAGCATTCAATATCCAGCATCAGCAACACCTATTGATATTTTTGGGCTGATGGTTACTGAAGAGGTCTATCAACTAATTGTTACCGAAACAAATGCGAATGCCAACCAATTTTTACGGAGCACCACTATAACGCGTACTTCTAGCGCAAAGGAATGGGTAGACACCAACGTGCAGGAGATGCGAAAATTTCTTGGAGTCGTGATGTATATGGGCATTGTGAAATACCCATCTATTGCTCACTACTGGAGTACTGACAAGTTTTATCAAAACTCATTCGTGCCACAAGTGATGTCGCGGAATCGATTCCAGTTGCTGTTGAAATTTATTCACTTTGCGGAAAACTCAACTATTAGTGGTAACCGTTTGGGAAAAGTAAGTAGACTTTTGGACCTACTTGAACAAAATTTCGTCAACGCTAGAAGCCCAAAAGAAATTTTAGCAGTTGATGAATCAATGGTTCCTTGGCGCGGTAGGCTACAATTCCGGCAGTACAACCCAGGGAAATCTCACAAATACGGTATAAAAGTCTATAAGCAAGTGCCATATATGCAGGCAAAACTAATACCGATAATCAAAGAGGCACTCCTACCCAAAGCACTTCACACTCAACTCAAATTGTTTTAGACTTAGCCGAAAAGTATTTAGATAGAGGTAGAACCATTGCGACCGACAATTTTTATACGTCTGTTTCCTTAGCCAAAAAACTCCTTGCTCGTCAAACGCACCTTATCGGAACTCTACGCGGTAACAGACAAGGCAATCCAAGAGATGTAACGAATGCCAAACTCAGGAAGTATGAAATAAAAGGGCTTGAAAATTGCGGAATTGTAATTGCTAAATGGAAGGACAAGCGTGATGTTCTAATGCTTAGCACAAAACATGGTTTGGAGGAAGTGCCAACTGGTAAGCGATCGAGACAAGGTGAAGAAATAAAAAAAATGCGTATGATTGTGGACTATAATCATGCCAAGCAAGGTATTGACATATCTGATCAAATGGCTTGCTATTTTACACCTCTACGCAAAACCATTAGATGGTATCATAAAATAGCATTTGAATTTCTTTTGTCAACATCAGTTGTAAACGCGTTGGTGCTTTATAAGGAAACTAAAAATTGTTCAATTTTAGAGTTCAGAAAGTCGATTTGCGAAGCTTTGTGTAACACTGTCTTGGAAGCACATGCATCATCATCCAAAACAAAGCACGTTTTGAAGGAAACCGAGATAAGGGATGCAAGAAACAGGAAAGTAAGAAAACGGTGTGCAGATTGCTATACTAGTATAAGTCAAAGTGAAGGCAGAGACGCTGCAGTCAAAAAGACAAAAAAGGTAACAACATTTTGTGGTACCTGTGACGGAAATCCTACATTATGTTTGGAATGCTTTAGCAAGCATCAAATTTAATTGTAATTATAAGTTATACGATACAAATTTTTCAAGCATTCAAAGTGAATTCCAGTTTTATTTTTATATTATTATCTTTTCTTTGTTTTTTTTTTCAATACAATCAATCCCCAAAAAATTTGGAAAAAAATGGGTAAAAATGGTTTTTTTTTTTTTGGTAATGATTATAATACTTTTATCTAGGTGCCGGTGAAGAAAAATTGGTATTTTAATAACAGGCCACGGAGAAAAAAATCATACAAAAAGGTATAGCTTGAGACCGCCGGCGGTGCACACGGCCTCTCAGGGATTAAAAGTTGTGCCCGCCGGCGGGTCACATGGCAGTGAACGTGTTGGCTAGGCGCGCACATTCAATTTTTAGTTTCGCAACTGTTTAGTTGCTAAAATGAAACATATGGGCTTATATGGGACACCGCGCACTTAGAGCAACTCGATTCTCGAAACCAAAAAGTTTGTGTTTTGACACAAACTAAACGATTGCCTCGCATCAGTTGAGCTGTTTTTTTTATAAGTGCAAGAGAGAAAAGAGTGTGAGTGAGTAAAGAGTTGCCAGTGTGCGGTTCTCTTTCAACTGGTGATTAAACTATTTGATTTCGATCACAGTTGCCAGTGCGCGACTAGCCTAAAACTATGTGTAAATTGAGCTGATATGTTTTGAAGGTTGCCAGAGATTCAATTTTAGATTGTGTTTAATTTTTCTTGCTCGAGCAAAATTTTGACTTTGAGGTAAATTTTTTTCAAAAAATGCGTAATAAACATAAAGTTTTCTTATTTTTACTTGATGAACAAAACAATAAAAAAACGCACCCAAAAACACATACATTTTATGATACTTGGGAAAATCTAAAACAGGTAAAAAATCGAATTTTGGGTTTTTACCCACTTTTATTGCAGCACTTTGTAATTGTAGTGGTTTTCCTAGAATTGATAGTTTTAAGGTAAGTTTTAAGACTGTGCACTCATAAAAGGGTTTAAAGTGTTCTTATGCCTATACTTAACTTGTTGTCTAAGCCCTAAAAAACTTACATCTTCTCAGGGAAAGTTGAACTTGGGGTATGAATGTTTATTTAATTTAACTAAATAAGTGGTGTGAACGAATAGAAAAACAAATTCATTCATCAGATTATCAAGTTAAGTCACGATTACAGTTGGATATGAACGCTTTTTGAAATGCCTTCATTTACGAGAGAAGAATACACAAACATTTTATTCGTTTATGGGTTGTGCAATGGAAATTCAAGAAGAGCACAACGAAGATACCTTTATCGAAACAGGCGAAGTCTTCGAGAAACTGGATCAGTTTCAACGCAAAACCTACCGTGGAAGCTGCAAGAACCAGAAGAGCTTCGGTCGATGAAAGAATACTGGCAGCTATTGAAATCGATCCTTCCATCAGCTTGGCTCTACAGTTTTATGTTTCCAAACACAGAATTTCCAGTATACTGCATTGAATAAATATGTATCCATATCGAGACTCGAATTTTGATGACAACCAGTTTATAAACAGAATTCTTTGGACAGACGAATCTCAATTCACAAAAGATGGTATTACGAATTTCCATAATCTCCAAACATAGGCTTCGAGCAATCCACATTCAAGACGGTAAAGATCATTGCAGCACAGATTCAGTGTGAATATGGGGGCTGATGTAATTGGAAATAAATTAATCGGGCATTTCAAATTACCACCCCGACTTAATTCTACTAACTATCTGGAGTTGTAATCATGGTGCTGCGGCGCAAAATGGCCATGCAGTTTAGGATTAGCTGGATTAAAAATACGGTGATCGATGGATAGGCAGAAATGGACCAATTCACTGGCCTGCAAGATCTCCCGATCTCACTGTACTGGATTTTTTTTGTATATGTGGACGAATGAAAGAAATCGTTTATTCATCTAAAATAACAACTTTAACTGAATTTGAAGAACCTATTTCCCAAGGATCACTAAAAGTAAGGCAAGAGTTATCGAGAATAAACATTCAAAATGGAATCCAAAAACGGGCTCTAGCATGCATTCAAAATGCAGGAGGGCACTTTGAGCACTTATTATGACTGTATTTGTGTGTACATAAAATAATAATTTACTTAAGACTACACAAATTATTGTCTTATTCAAACCCTTTACACCTCAGGGGAAAACATATATTTTTTTTTAATTTTACCTATTTTAGATTTTCCCAAGTATCATAAAAGGTATGGGTTTTCGGGTGTTTTAATTAACGTAACCCCGAGCTATGCACTTCATTTTTACTAAACCTGCATGGTTCATTCCATGAATCATGTCAGAGACCGATTTTTGAAGCTCTGAAGGTATAACTACTCTGTTGCCATAAAATAAACTTAGTTGATCTAAGCCTCCAGCTAAAATGTCATCCACAAAACAGAAAACATTTTGTAAACCTTTCAAAATTTGATCCATGATATACTGGACAGCGTAAAAATCTTAATAAACCCATAAATGTATTTATTGTAAGCAATTCTACACATGCATCTGACACTATTAATTGTAGGTATGCTCCAGAAAGATCTATTATGCAGAAAATTCTGCATTCAGACAACGATGCAAATATATCTTCAATTCTCGGAAGAGGATAGTGTTGTGTAACTATGTTTTTGTTTAAAGTGGTCCTAAAATCAACACATATTCTAACCTCTCCAGATGGCCTTGCAACACAAACGGTTGGACTAGCCCATGAACTATACTTTACTGGTACTAGTGCTCCAATACTGACTAATCGATTTACCTCTTCCCTGACTTTATCTTTAATGCGAAAAGGAACCTCATACGGCTTGGGAAACACTGGAACTACATTTTCCCTTAGAAAAATATCCATCTCAAACCCTTTGATTGATTGATTCTGCTGAGGCTAAATTATCTTTTTTAAAATCTCTTCTAATTATTTCTAGATATTTATCGCTTGAAACTTTTTTGACTACATTTAACTCACTGTTATCCACAATTCCAAAAAGCTTTGTTCTCCAGTCGGGCACCAAAACATCCAACCAACTGCTGATTAATAGAGGCTTAAATTCTCTACTAGTTTCAATCACAATCAACTCCAATCCGCACTTTTCATTACAAGACTCCACCTGGACTTTAATTTTTCCTTTGCATGCTAATTTCTGACCTGTAACTGAACATAAATCTAAAATACATGGCTCTATTTTAATTTTTGAAAATAATTTATTATACTCTCCTAGTCCAATTAATGATGAACAAGCTCCCGTATCCACCTCCATACAAAGCGGCTGGCTTTGTATTTGTATGGAGGTTGGCTTGAGCCAACACACAGCACGATCAGCTCTGGTTTCACTGAATTGATCTAATGGACTACATTGACCTTAGACTTCATTGTTTTTGTTGATTATCCTTTAAATGTTTGAACACAGCGCGGGCGTGAAGTTAAGGAAGAGAAAGAAGGATAGGAAAGATGTGTGGCACGATGTTCTGAGACTGAAGGTTGTTGTCTCAGATATTTTATCTCCAGGGATGGCGGCTGAACTAAAGCGGAGAATGTCGTGTCTTATTTCTATGTCGCTTATAATTCACATTATTTTATTCGTGTTCATCCTTGTTGGGCATACTAGTTTAACTCAATTACATGTTGTTAGTGTTATGCCTGAACAACAATGCCAGCAACCCATTGATGACAAGAGAATCAGTGACTTTCTTTCCTCTTTCATATCGTTTAGTTGAAAATATATTCTTAATCGATCTTCATACGATTCGAAGTCTTCGCCTGGTTCATATTTCTCCAATTTTCCCACAGACTGAGATGCCATTTTACACATGTAGCTTGACAATTTAACTCAAATATAACAAGATATGCTTTTCTTTTTATTTTAATACTCGTCACCACTTTTATATTTTTGTGTTGAGGAATGAAACTCAAGCTTTCTACTTATATTAAATTTATTCAAAATATATTTTACTTATAACATACGTCTTACTCTTAGAAAAGTTATAGAAAGAAGAAAGATTTCATTGATTCCAAAATGGATCTTGGTAGGAAATATATTTATTGATATAATCCTTCAGTTCTACCAACATTTACAATTCAATAATTAAGGTATTGCCATTGACTATATTGATTATAAGTTTAGTACACTTATGTACAATATAAATACACTACACTAAGAAAGCGAACATTTTGTAGTATCGCTTCAATCAAATTTATATAATAGATCGTTTTTCTGATCGTATTCTGAAATACCACAGGATTGTTATTTAAGCCCTTTACTTTTTATTTAATTTTTCTATTCATAAATGACTTAGCATCTGTGTTGAAGTATTCAAAGTGTCTCATTTATGCAGACAATATAACAATCTTCAAAACTATTTTAAATTCTCATAATTTAAAGGATTGCAATATGACCTAATTTTTTGAATGAGTCTTACGATTAGGCTTCCTGTAACTTTCTTATAAGTTTAATGGTGTTTTTTTTATACATTAGCGATATGTCTGTCGTTGGTGTTTCATTTGATGGCAATCTTGAATTCCTACAACACATCAACTAATAAAGTAAATTCAATTCTTGGTTGAATAAAGACAGAGAGTCAAGACATTTTCTGTTCCTTTTGTTCGTACAAAGCAGCTTTTCATAAAAGCCGTGTTTTATGGAAAATTGATAACCACTCAGTAAAGAAAATCGAAAAAAAACCATTATAGTCACTTTTATATTCACTCTCTTACGATTTTTAGAGTAATTTCAAATTTATTTTGACGTACATATATAGAATATTTCTTTCCATATTCTTGCCAGCCCCTAAATTACAATTTTATTAAGCAAAAACATCAATTTTTCGTAAAAAAAATTCAGATTTTGTAGATGGTTTTTAATCCATTGAGAGCTTAGCCATCTTCCAAAGGAATTTGACACTTTATGGCTTGGTAGATGGGTAATATACTATATTTTGACGTTTGACCTATGCAGAGTATTTCTTTCTAGATGCTTTCCAAAAGCCCTAAAATCGCAATTTTCCAATCAATTGACATTTGAGATTTTTTGTACATACGTCTCTTACAAAATAGACATGAAGCTTTATTTCCAAATGTCTTGACATAATAAAAATCTCTGAGAAAAAAAGATGCATTCCAGAACACATCTCAGTACCAAGCAAATGTTTTTCTGCACTCGATTTAAGAGCCATCTACTTCTCAATATATCAACAATTTTTATTCTTTCTATATTCACTCTGATTGCAAATTATATTCACTCTTGATGTTTTTATTGTTTTGCATGCAAAATTTTGCTAATTTGGTTATTCACTCTTTCAAAAAACACGGCTAATATTAGGTGAACACAATATATAGAATACGCTTACGATTTTCTTCTCTAAACAAAATCTTAAAATCGTATATTTTTTTTCAATGATAAATATATTAATCGATCATAATGTACTTTTAAATCAACTTTTATTGCCAATTAGCAGCATTTTCCTGGGGGATACAATTTAATGTCTTTCATTATTTAAAGTTATTTTTATAAAAAGTGTTCTAATGAAATAGCTACATACACTGAAAATAAATTCCTAGGTAATATTGATAAAACCGTTTTTATTTATTTATTTATTTAATTCATCAAACAGATATACATTAAGCATATATTCTTATTTTTATTTATTTGATTTTTAAGAATGTCTCTAATAAAAATTATTTCAAAATAATTTCTCCGAGCTGGAGACCTATCAGATAATATCTAGTAAGATAAAAAGGCATTCGTATATTCCAATGTAGTCTATAAATCACTATTCTGGAAAATATTTTTTGGATACTTTCGATTCGATTTGAGTGGATAGCATAGTAGGGATTCCAAATTACACAACAGTATTCAAGAACCGGCCTTACATAGGAATAAAATAATACTCTGAATGTATAAGGTTCAGAAAATTCCTTAGAGTTACGTGAGATAAATCCAAGTAATTTTTTGCAATGGAATACCATTAATGTTATAAGCATAGTCTATAGGCGACAAATTTCGGCGATGTGGCGTGCTACATTGTAAGTTCCATATAAACATACGAGTAAACATGTACACGCACATTCAAAATACTAACGCGTAATTTTAACTCGTACTGTACAACAAAGCTCGCCACGTCATCTCCGTCAAAGAAAATATAAAATGAACGTCATTTCCGTCAAGCATATTGCAGAATAGATACATACCCGGTCGTGGCAAGTTGGCTCTCGCTCTCGCTCTAGTGATTAATAAAAAGCAAAATGTTCAATTGTAAAACTTAACTTTAGAATAAATAAAACTTAAACCTAAATCACATAAAAACGTGTTGTGTTATTTCTTCATCATAAAATATTAACATTGTGCCTAGTGAAGGGCACAAATTGGTGACCCCGACAACAAACAAAAAAAAATTAAAATTAAAGAAAAGAAAATCCCTTATTCTACATGATAAAAAACACGAAAATACCTATCACGCCATCTTATTAAAACTCAGTCACTAAAAAACCTCAGTGTCACGTGCTATATATATATAAAAAAAGCATATATGTACTTGTACATGGGTGCATACAAGTGAAAAGATCACCCCACAAAGTGACACAGTTATTACCGGCAGCGTATTGCCAAACTGTATATCAGTACAGAGCTCCGACGCTCTATAATAGACTACAGAATGCTCATTCAAATTAAGAGCATACTATATACTGTGTCAGATCAAAAGCAGATTTTTCTGTGTTGGTATACATTTTGCTCAGGAAACTAAGAGCAAAGTACCTGTGATTACAGAGCCATCGTTCACGTTGGTATAGTTATTGTGTGTGGTGAGTTCTGGGTTGGTATATATTTTGCTCAGGAAACTAAGAGCAAAGTACCTGTGATTACAGAGCCATCGTTCACGTTGGTGTGGTTATTGTGTGTGGTGTGTGGTGCCGTGACATAAGGCCAAGTGACAAAAGGCCAAATTTGTTTGTGACTTAAGGCCAAACATAAAATGTTTTGTCTTGAGCAACAGTACCTTGGGTGGCCCGCTTCGCGGGTTTTCAGGATTTTAAATCCCTTTTCGGGGCTCACACCCGCTCACGCAACTCCGTTGCTCCGCTTAGGGTATGTTCAGTCGCCAGGCAGGCGCCTGTAGCAACAGTTTTCCTGAGCAGCAGTACATAACTGTTAGTTGTTTACTCCAATTAATGTAAAATACAAAACTGTTGCTACAGGCGCCTGCCTGGCAACTGAACATACCCTAAGCGGAGCAACGGAGTTGCGTGAGCGGGTGTGAGCCCCGAAAAGGAAGTTAAAATCCTGAAAACCCGCGAAGCGGGCCACCCAAGGTACTGTTGCTCAAGACAAAACATTTTATGTTTGGCCTTTTGTCACTTGGCCTTATGTCACAGCACCACACACCACACATAATAACCGCACCAACGTGAACGATGGCTCTGTAATCACAGGTACTTTGCTCTTAGTTTCCTGAGCAAAATATATACCAACCCAGAACTCACCACACACAATAACTATACCAACGTGAACGATGGCTCTGTAATCACAGGTACTTTGCTCTTAGTTTCCTAAGCAAAATGTATACCAACCCAGAACTCACCACACACAATAACTATACCAACGTGAACGATGGCTCTGTAATCGCAGGTACATTGCTCGATCTGAACTAGCATATAGTTTGCTTCAGCTTTTTTAATATTTTACAAGCAAACTGCATGTGACCACAGAGCGCTCTGTGGTAGCATACAGTTTGCTCTACAATACTTTCAAATTCGGTGAGCAGAAAATGGCTGAGCACAGACTATGGAGATCTGTGCTGATATACAGTTTGGCAATACGCTTACCGGCATATCCTAAAAAAAACAAAAAAAAACAGTTTGATCACACCACATTTACACAAACAACATACATAACCAACGCGTTCTTTCTCATCCCTATCTACTAATACAGCTTAAATCGCACAACTCATTCAAGCCAACAACAACAACATCAACGACCAACATCTAGCAGCAGCAGCAGCAGCAGGCAGGCCAACGAACAATTTCTCAAACGCAGCACACACATTACATCAGCATAAAGTAGGCTACACACTATCATTTCTTAAATGACATTCCAAAACTGTCATTTCTGAACATTTCATTTGATGCTACACACTGTCATTTCAGTAAAGTCATTTTTTCAATCATTTTTGAAATTTTATTCATTCACCGCACTATAAACTTTCTTCGAAAAAAACTGACAACAAACAAACGCATGCAAATATTTATTTCAGGCAAAAAAAAACGACAGCGAGCACGACAAAGAGCAGACAAAAATGACGCACACTGATATGTTTCCCACACACTGTCATTTCATTTCATCATTCCAGTCATACCCACGAAAATTTTTGATCTTCATCATTTCCATCATCATTTATTCATCATTTATCATTTACATCTACACACTATCATTTTTTCCATCATTCCAGCAGAAATGATGTAAAAAAATGACAGTGTGTAGCCTACTTAAGACAAATTCAAGAAAATAGGACAAAGCAACAGCAAGTAAAAAGTCACAGTGAGTGCCACAAAATTAAAGCCACTTGTAAAATATTTTCAAAAAAATATATTGCGTGCACAATAAAATTTGAATTAATATTTTTTTTGTAAATAATTAATATTAAATAAATGTTAACAAGCACAGTATGTACCGCAAAAATAAAGCCAACAAATTATAAAATAAAAACATTAAATTAAATTAATAGCTCTTAAGACTTTATTATAAAATTCTTATATTACATTATTCTTATATTATATTTTTCTTGCATTATTGTTTTGTGAAATTCTTAATTAATAAATTTCAGAAAAAAGCCAGAGAACGAATCTCGATTAAATTTTTAAAAAAAATTACATTTTCATCATTGAGTAAAAAGTCACAAAAAGTATAAAAAAGGTAAACAAATTAATTGTAATTGGTCGTGTCATTTTAAATTGAAAGTTTAAGAACTAAACCCGTAGTATCTTTCAAGTATTCTTTGGATAGTGGAATTTTTTTCTGATTCTCGTTTTGATTTCATTTTTTATGAATATTGTAAAAATGAGTGAAGACGACACCGCTTCCGGTGACAGCCGTCAGGCAAGCGAAAATGCTGTCACAGCATTGATTTCTATGAAAATTCCACCTTTCTGGTGCAGTAGACCAGATCTTTGGTTCCTCCAGATAGAAACCCAATTCTTACTTAAAGGAATAACCTCTTCAAATACAAAATATAATTACTTGGTAGCTTCCCTCGGAAACCAGGCAATGGAATCCGTTGCGGACGTTTTATTGAATCCACCGAGCCAGGAAAGGTATGAATCCCTCAAAAAAGCCCTATTAGAACGAAACAGTGATAGTGAGGAGAGAAGATTGGACGCACTCCTTAACAAAATGGAGCTTGGCGATCAGAAGCCAACAGACCTGTATAGATCAATGGAGAGTTTGGCCACTGGCAACGATCTTGTCAATCACTCACTTTTAAAAAAACTTTGGCTCAATAAACTCCCACCTTCTCTCCAAACTTGTCTCATGGCCGTAGAAAGTTCGCAATCTCAAGAAGAACTATTCAAGCTCGCCGACCGAATTCACGATTGCTCTGGTAAACTTCAAGTATCACAGGTAAACACGCAACAGGTAAGCATTTCACAAATAGGTATGCAACAAACAAACGCAAGTCAACGCGATGACAACATCTATAGTGAATTGTTACAGCGTATTGAGAGACTTGAAGTGGATCGACACAGCTTCCGCAGACAACGCAGTTTTTCACGTGGACGATCCAATTCTCGGTTTAGGTACCCAAGTAGGCAACGTACCGAAAATAATAGTATTTGTTGGTACCACAGAAAACATGGTAATGAAGCACGAAGATGTTTAGCTCCATGTAATTTTCGAAATACAAACACAAATACAACAAACATTGAAAGCGCCCCAAAAAACCAATAGTTTCAACCTCGACTGCGGCATCGAGTGTTCAGAATTTGTCTCGCCGCCTTTTTATTTTTGAAAAACATTCTAAACAAAACTTTCTTGTAGATACAGGTGCAGAAGTTTCAATAATACCTCGGAAAACATATCCTAAGCTCCGCGACCCTGTAGACTTTACGCTTTTAACTGCTAATGGTGGAAAAATTTTAACCTATGGTTTAAAACGATTAGCTGTTGATTTCAATTTACGTCGCGATTTTGATTACACATTCGTTGTTCCTGACATCAGCCATGCTATTTTAGGAGCCGATTTCCTTTATAAATTCAATTTATCCGTTGATTTACGAACCAAAAAACTCATTGATAACACAACTTCTCTTAACACAAATTGTACGGTATCCAAAATTTCATTTGATGACTCGCCTGTTTTATATTATATTGAAAGTGAATTTGGAAAAATTCTTGATGAATATCCTTCACTCAAGACACCTCCAGACTATTCACTTCCTGTCAAACATTCTGTTGTTCATCGAATAGAAACAAATGGCATTTTACCTTCTGCTCGGGCTAGACGATTAAGCCCACCAGCTCTTTCTATCGCCAAAACACTGTTCCAGCAAATGATGAATTTAGGAATTTGTCGACACTCAACTTCACCAGTAGCATCACCACTTCACATGGTTCCCAAGAATTCCGGAGATTGGAGACCATGTGGAGACTATAGGCAACTCAACGCGGTGACAGTTCCAAACAAATTTCCACTTACCAATCCACAGGATTGCACTGCTAACATGAATGGTAGCACCATCTATTCAAAAATCGACATACCACGCGCGTATCACACAATTCCTGTTGCAGAAGATGATATTTATAAAACAGCAGTCATAACTCCATTTGGATTATTTGAATTTCTCCGAATGCCTTTTGGCGTTAGGAACGGAGCACAAACGTTTCAAAGTTTCATTAATAGCATACTCGGTGATTTGTCCTTCGCATTCGTCTACGTTGACGATATACTCATTGCAAGCAAATCCACCGAAGAACACACAGAACACCTCAGAATTATTTTTAAAAGATTAGAGGAACATGGCCTCAATGTCAACGTTTCTAAATGCGTATTAGGAGTTCCACAAATTGATTTTTTAGGATATACCTTTTCAAAAGATGGAATTAAGCCAACTTTGGATCGTGTCAAAGTGATAAACGATTTCCCCAGGCCTAATTCTATGAAGCAAATTCAAAGGTTTCTCGGCATGATCAATTTTTATAACCGTTTCATACCAAACATTTCGGTAATCGCGAAACCACTGTACCACCTCATCAAAACGCTTCGACCAAACAATAATTCTAAGCAAAAGCAAGAACTTGTATGGTCCGAAGAATGCGAAAATGCATTCAACATGCTTAAAAACAAACTGGCTAAACAAACAATTCTTTCTTATCCAGACCCAAAGGCTGATATCAGTATCATGACAGACGCTTCAAGTGACGCAGTCGGTGCTGTTCTTCAACAACACAGACTTAACAAATGGGAACCTTTAGGTTTTTTCTCAAAGCGTTTGAGTCCAGCTGAACAGAAATATTCCACCTTTGATCGCGAACTACTCGCAGTCTTCTTAGCCATTAAACATTTTCGTTACTTCGTGGAAGGTAGACCATTTATAGTCCTTACCGACCATAAACCACTAACGAATGCAATTGTTTCTAAAACTGAAAAAAGCCCAAGACAAACTCGTCACCTGGAGTACATAGCTCAATTCACGTCTGATTTACGATATATAAAAGGCATACAAAACATTGTTGCAGATACGCTTTCGAGAGCTTATATTGACCTAGTCAATTTTCAACAACTAGATTTAAAAACTCTTGCCAAAGAACAAGAAAAGGACGATGAATTGCAAGATTTTTTAAAAAATAACAACTCTTCAGCACGTTTTAAAAAAGTTCTTATACCCGTTGATGACGTTGAAATTTGGTGTGAAGTTACTACCATGGTAGAACGCCCATACATTCCTCACTTATTTAAACGTACCATTTTCAATAATCATCACAATCTGTCTCATCCAAGTATAAGAGCAACTAGAAAAATTATAACCTCAAAATATTTTTGGCCTCACATGAATCGTGATATCAATAGATGGGCAAAAAGTTGCATTTCTTGTCAAAAGTGCAAGATAACAAGACATACGAAAAGCAAATACGGTAACTTTCCGATTCCAAAAGACAGATTTTGTCACATCCACATGGATTTGGTTGGACCACTTCCACCATCCAATGGATATACTTACCTTTTAACAATAAAAGATAGATTCTCCTCATGGCCTGAAGCATTTCCTTTGAAAAATATTGAAACTCCAACCGTCATTTCAACATTCATACATAATTGGATTTCTCGTTTTGGAGTTCCTGAAACCATTACAACTGATCAGGGCTCACAATTTCAGTCCTCACTCTTCAAAGAAATTGCAAATATTCTCGGATCCAAAAGAATTCGAACAACCACTTATCATCCCCAATCCAATGGTCTTGTGGAACGATTTCATAGACAGTTAAAGGATTCGTTGCGGTGCCAAGAAGACAAAGTCAATTGGTATCACAACCTTCCTTGGACTTTATTAGGAATTCGCTCAACTATCATTGATGACATCGGAATTTGTCCCGCTGAATTACTTTATGGACAAGCACTACGATTGCCTGGCGAGCTAGTCACTGGACAGACGGACAAAGAAACAATTCTTAAGTCGTCTACAGCTCAAAACATCAAAAATGCAATTTTAAAAGCTAGACCTTCCCCAAGTCGACAAAGAACTCAAAATTACATTTATGTACCGAAAGGTTTAACAGAATGCAATTTTGTCTTCATACGCGAAGAAACAAAAACAAGTAGTCTAAATCCTTTATATCAAGGACCTTTTAAGGTAATATCTAAATCCGAAAAACATTTTACAATCCAAAGAGGAGATAAATCTGAAACAATAAGCATAGATAGATTAAAACCAGCTTTTGAAACAAAACCACAAATCATGACAAGATCAAAAGTTAAACCACAAGTTTCCTTTAAAATTTAAACCAAGATTTCAAGTTTATATTCATAAAATTAAAAACGAAATCACATTTAATTTATTCCTTTATAAAAAAAGAATTATTAAAAATTAAAAAGTATATAGATATTAACATAAATTTTCAAAAAATAATAATGAACTCTTTTGTACGGCGGGAGTGATGTGGCGTGCTACATTGTAAGTTCCATATAAACATACGTGTAAACATGTACACGCACATTCAAAATACTAACGCGTAATTTTAACTCGTACTGTACAACAAAACACTGAAGCTCGCCACGTCATCTCCGTCAAAGAAAATATAAAATGAACGTCATTTCCGTCAAGCATATTGCAGAATAGATACATACCCGGTCGTGGCAAGTTGGCTCTCGCTCTCGCTCTAGTGATTAATAAAAAGCAAAATGTTCAATTGTAAAACTTAACTTTAGAATAAATAAAACTTAAACCTAAATCACATAAAAACGTGTTGTGTTATTTCTTCATCATAAAATATTAACATTGTGCCTAGTGAAGGGCACAGGCGAAAAGAAAGAAAATCACATTTAGTAACATTTAAAAACAACTAATTAAAGTTACACCAATCAACTTAGTTCTTTAGGTCATTCTGAAGAAGAAGGCAGTCATCGATGGATTTAATGCTTCGAAATATTTTTATATCATCAGCGAACATAAGACATTGAGAAGAAATTATACAATCGGGAATATCGTTAATAAGGAGCAAAAAAAGAAGTGGGCCTAAATGACTTCCTTGAGGTACTCCAGAAGTCACAAATATGGGATCAGATATTACGTTATTGATACGCACATATTGAGTGCGCCTTTTTAAATAAGATTCGAACCATCTCATCTCAACGATGAGGCTTCCTGTAACTTTCTTATAAGTTTAATGGTGTTTTTTTTATACATTAGCGATATGTCTGTCGTTGGTGTTTCATTTGATGGCAATCTTGAATTCATACAACACATCAACTAATAAAGTCAATTCAATTCTTGGTTGAATAAAGACAGAGAGTCAAGACATTTTCTGTTCCTTTTGTTCGTACAAAGCAGCTTTTCATAAAAGCCGTGTTTTATAGAAAATTGATAACCACTCAGTAAAGAGAATCGAAAAAAAAAACATTATAGTCACTTTTATATTCACTCTCTTACGATTTTTAGAGTAATTTCAAATTTATTTTGACGTATGTATATAGAATATTTCTTTCCATATTCTTGCCAGCCCATAAATTAAAATTTTATTAAGCAAAAACATCGATTTTTCGTAAAAAAAATTCAGATTTTGTAGATGGTTTTTAATCCATTGAGGAGAGCTCAGCCATCCTCCAAAGGAATTTGACACTTTATGGCTTGGTAGATGGGTAATATACTATATTTTGACGTTTGACCTATGCAGAGTATTTCTTTCTAGATGCTCTCCAAAAGCCCTAAAATTCCAATTTTCCAGTCAATTGACATTTTAGATTTTTTGTACGTCTCTTACAAAGTAGACATGAAGCTTTATTTCCAAATGTCTTGACATAATAAAAACCTCTGAGAAAAAAAGATGCATTCTAGAACACAACTCAGTACCAAGCAAATGTTTTTCTGCACTCGATTTAAGAGCCATCTACTTCTCAATATATCAACAATTTTTATTCTTTCTATATTCACTCTGATTGCAAATTATATTCACTCTTGATGTTTTTATTGTTTTGCATGCAAAATTTTGCTAACTTGGTTATTCACTCTTTCAAAAACACGGCTAATATTAGGTGAACACATTATAGAATACGCTTACGATTTTCTTCTCTAAACAAAATCTTAAAATCGTATATTTTTTTTCAATGATAAATATATTAATCGATCATAATGTACTTTTAAATTAACTTTTATTGCCAATTAGCAGCATTTTCCTGGGAGATACAATTTAATGTCTTTCATTATTTAAAGTTATTTTTATAAACAGTGTTCTAATGAAATAGCTACATACACTGAAAATAAATTCCTAGGTAATATTGATAAAACCGTTTTTATTTATTTATTTATTTAATTCATCAAACAGATATACATTAAGCATATATTCTTATTTTTATTTATTTGATTTTTAAGAATGTCTCTAATAAAAATTATTTCAAAATAATTTCTCCGAGCTGGAGACCTATCAGATAACATCTAGTAAGATAAAAAGGCATTTGTATATTCCAATGTAGTCTATAAATCACTATTCTGGAAAATATTTTTTGGATACTTTCGATTCGATTTGAGTGGATAGCATAGTAGGGATTCCAAATTACACAACAAGAACCGGCCTTACATAGGAATAAAATAATACTCTGAATGTATAAGGTTCAGAAAATTCCTTAGAGTTACGTGAGATAAATCCAAGTAATTTTTTGCAATGGAATACCATTAATGTTATAAGCATAGTCTATAGGCGACAAATTTCGGCGAAAAGAAGGAAAATCACATTTAGTAACATTTAAAAACAACTAATTAAAGTTACACCAATCAACTTAGTTCTTTAGGTCATTCTGAAGAAGAAGGCAGTCATCGATGGATTTAATGCTTCGAAATATTTTTATATCATCAGCGAACATAAGACATTGAGAAGAAATTATACAATCGGGAATATCGTTAATAAGGAGCAAAAAAAGAAGTGGGCCTAAATGACTTCCTTGAAGTACTCCAGAAGTCACAAATATGGGATCAGATATTACGTTATTGATACGCACATATTGAGTGCGCCTTTTTAAATAAAATTCGAACCATCTCAATATATTGGAGTGGAAACCAAGGGCAAAAAACTTCTTAATTAAAGCTGTATGATTTACCCTATCGAACGCCTTTGAAAAATCAGTATAAATCACCTCATTTGGTTACCATTTTCAATATTTTTTATTAAATCATTAGATAAAAATGTTAAATTTGTAGTAGTTGACGTACCAGAAACAAAACCATATTGAGCAGGGGAAACAAGTTCCCGAACAATGAAGGATAACTTTTCGTAAGCTAATTTTCCAAATAATTTAGGGATAGTTGAAAGTTTGCTTGTTAATTGATGACGATAATTTGAAACAATTTGCTTAGGACCTTCCAGTCATCTAAATACAGTCTCGTATTTAAAGAAGCATCAAAGAGTCGAGTTAACGGATACAAAATTTTGTCCTGGCTTAACTCAGATATAGCCTTTTCGACATCAGTGCAATTTAAATGTAGGGAGCTGATATTGATTTGATTCTCAGGGCTGTTAGTTGAGAAATTATTAGACAAATTAGATGGAGAATAAACCGAATGGAAAACATTTGAGAACATATTGCATACAGTTATAAGATAATTTGATATTGTCAAATTCAATGTTCGAATTATATAAATTAATAGAACTACCTGGTGGTATATAACTCAATATAATAAAAACATCCGTCGAGTTGTTTAAGTTGACACATACAGCTAGTTGATCAACGTTGATTTCTGATGAGAAAGACGGTAGTTCAATTTCACGACATGAAAACAATGAATGGACAGCTATAAGGCTACTTCAACAAAACAATTTTATCGTTTTTATTAAATTTTATCAATACGAAAGAATGATTTTGTTGATTTCAAAACATTTATTGTCTTTGACAACACCCAGAAATTATTTGCAGATCTTCATCATCTACTTTAGTATTTATCACACTATCGTTTATATCATTGTTACCAATAATCATCATTTTTGTTTTGGACACATTCAGTTTTAGTTTATTTGATTTAAGCCAAGCACTAAGATTATTTAAATCGAATTGCATTTTTGTGATACCCTTCTCTAAATTTTTACAACCAACATACAACAAACCATCATCAGAAAACAATGCATATTCACTATTTGTTATTTCACTGTCAATGTCATTGATATAAACGTTAAAAAGAAACGTGCCTAGAATGGACCCCTGTTGTACACCAATGTCAATTAATATTTCATCTGATAAGACGTTGTTCACTTTTGTTTTCAACCTGATAGATATGGAATCATCGACGATAGTGATTTTTCACAAACTCCATAACATTCAAGTTTTTCAAATAAAATGTCTCTATGAACTGTCTCAAATGCCCGTTTCAAATCAAGAAAAACACATACCTACCTATTTATTTTTGTTTTCGAATCTATCTGTTGCTTTCAATTTGCAATGACCATATTAAGTGCACCTTTAGCAGAATGCTGTTTTCTAAATCCCGACTGGTTTTCAATTATTAACTTAATATTATAGTCGAAAAATGATTTTTTTTTTGCATTATGTAGGTGATGCAGGATATGCCCTGGAACCGTGGTTTATGACCCCCTTTAGAATGCCTGTTGTAAATAGTGTGGAAAGTCGCTATAAAAAATCGCATTGCAAAGCCCGAAACATAGTAGAAAGAACCATAGGATTGTTAAAGGGTAGATTTCTTTGTATATTGGGTGCTCGGCAACTCCATTATAACCCCAAAAAGTGGGCACAAATTGTCAACATATGTTGTGCGCTACACAACAGGAGAAGCTAACGCAACATTGGAAGATTTTGAAGAAACTGAAAACCTTATTGAGGAATCTAATGAAAATATTCTAGAATCTAATGAATCCCTAAGATCATCACACCATAACCAGGCAGTTGCAACCAGAAATGAAATACTTATGCATTTATAATACAACATTTATTTAATATACTAAATGAATAAATAACAAAAAGTAAAAGAATAGATAACACAGATTGATAAAAAAAAACGCCTTCATGGCAGATACATAACATTTGTATCTTTTTAAACAAAACAAAAAATGACTAGCCTTCTTGGCTTAGGAACAAAGGTTGTTAAATTAATAAGTAAATACACACTTTAGATACGTACTCATGGTGTATCTTTTCAATCACTTAATTATTATTGATTAAGTGCAAAATTGGTCTTTCGATTTGAGACTCGAGGATCTGGACTTTCAGTTGTAGTTTTCGATTCATTATGTTCACAACCTCGATGTTGTGCTCTTGACTTTCTTTAAGCTTCTTTTTTTCGATGGCGCACAGATCTTCTAAAGATCGATTAACTCTCTTCAAATGCTTGCAAACATCTTGTAGGTTTTGATTTTTTGCATTTAGTAAAAATTTCTTTATAATAATCCTCTTGTAAGTTCACCTGCTTGTTTAACAGTTGCGCAGTCGATAGCGGCTTTCTTACTGAATGTCCTGCGCTTTCCTCAGGCTCGGATATATACCCACTGCTTTCAACCATTATACTATTTTCTTGAGGCTCGGGACTTAATCCTGCGTCGTTTTCCTTGTTTTCATTTTCATATTTTTTAGTGCTTTGTACAATGGAATTATTTTGAACGGGCTCCGCTTCAAATGTCCTTGCACCGATTCCGTCTATGCTATCCTTCATATTGATTATGGCAATGACCGCCTCTTCTATGGGTGTGAAACTTTTTTGAGTGAAAGGTCCACCACCTGTAGCTCCCACCTCTC
The DNA here is from genome assembly GCA_963931855.1 of Philhelius festivus. Lineage (NCBI taxonomy): Eukaryota > Metazoa > Arthropoda > Insecta > Diptera > Syrphidae > Philhelius > Philhelius festivus. The sequence goes on from OZ007554.1 coordinate 146,758,973, forward strand.
TTTTGTTTTCATCAACTTCTTTTTGATGTATACTTTGTAATCACTCCAAACCTATTCAATTACAAATTTTATAAGTATTTATTGATTTAAAAGACTGCATTTCCATAATCCATACCTTTTTCCTACCATTGATATCACGGATCGGTGGTCCCAAGGAATTGACCACGTTGGCAATGTTTTGCCAAAAATTCGCAACTTCTTCGGCTGGTCTTTTTGTGGCGTTGCGTGCCCCATCTATTTTAGTTCGTAACATTTCAACCAACCTCTCTTGCTAAGCCTTCGTCGTTGTTTTTTTTTATTTAATATAAGTACAATATTATTGCACTAATAAAGCAAAATTATATCTATATATATAAAAATCAATGCCACTTTTCGTTGTGTTTTTATAACTCAAGAACGGGCTCACCTATCCGAACCAAATGTTTAGGCTTTGTTCGGATTATGTAGTAGATGGTTTATGTGAAGTTTGCACAAAATCGGTCGAGCGGTTCTTCATTTATCACATTTTTTGTAACAAATGAATTCAATAAATGTCGGATCATTTTGTTAGTGGAGATTTTGCTGTCAAATTGAAACTTTTTTCATATATGGATTGTGCTGTCAAATTGAATCGTTCAAATGTACTATGTATATGTGTGCGTGTACTTTTCTCAGTTTTTTAGCGATACTGATACACCACTATTAATGTAGCAATTTGTTTTTAGTTTGATTTATGCTTTTTTATATGAAGGAATAATGCCACGAGCCGGGCGAGCAAATATAGGTCGGCGAACGCGTAATGCAAATGATGTGACATTACTAGACGATCACAGACTGCAGATGAACGCGCACAAGCTAATGCATCGCAGCGTGAACGTAATGCACGAAATAGATCTGTTGACCCTGTACCTGTACTGAATCTTGCACGGCTATCACGAATACGTCGTGCTCCTTTGGCTGAAATGATGCGTGCTGCTTTTAATTACAACAGTCAAATTAATTATAGTATGTACGGATACATTGGAATGATGGACGCAATAATGTCCACATTGTGATGCGGCTAACTTTCGAGGTGAAACGCCCGGCATCAGGGTTCGAACCTGAATCATAAAATGTCGGAGCAAATTTGAAAAAAAAGTCGAGCAAATGCAAGATTTTCGGAGTAGATTTGAAACAAAAAGAAAATCCTTACTTTTCAGGAAAATTAAAACATACATATGTATGTATGAACATAAAAAAATAGTATTAGCAAAAAAGAAAAATAAATCACAGGTTTCATTGGAAAACTTAGTATTATTTTCAAAAATTGTTTTGTAAAAATAAACAAATTACAAATTCAGAAAGAATTTTTAACAAAGGTTTAATGGTTTTTTTCAACAATGTCATATTTGTATATATAAATAAGACAATTTGTCTGTGTGGAAAATGTGGAGTGAATCTCGAAAAATCGGAGCGTAGGAGTAGATTTAGGTTCGAACCCTGCCCGGCATGTGTTGTGCTAATGGCAAAGTGAGATTGCCAGCATTATAAACTCCACCCGAACCATTGCATTCACTTATTTTTGGGACATTTCAAACGTTGAATCCCTTTTTGAGTCATATTGAACAATACAATTCGGCATTTCAAATGACTTCTTTTGGCGCTACTAAAATTATTAGAGATAATTTTATGCCGACGTTTAAGCTAAATACTTCAACAGAACTGTCCCATGTTTATATCAATCTGAATCATAAAGTATTCGATAGTTTTAAAAATTCTGATCCAACATCTACCTAAAATTGCATACATGTTACAGATTCAGGGCCAGATTTATCATCAAGCTGGTTCGTTATTGCCATACCCCGACGCTGATAATCAATAGGTGCGTTATATTATTCACAAATCTATCTGGATCCGGATCTGGATTAAGTTTTAACATGTATTACAAAAACAATTTGGGATCCTGTTTTCTATCGTGATCTATTTCAAAGATCCAAAAATTAGTTATTACTCTGGCGAGTAGATGGCTTTTTATGGTAAGGTAGTGTAAACTACAGTGTAAAGAAAAGAGACAAGAAATAATTTAAAATTTCCAAACCCAAGGATAAAAAGAGACTGCCTTATAACACTGCTGTCACTAAGATCCGTATCGTTTTATTTTCAAGGGAAGATCCAGATCCGGATCCAGATAGATTTGTGAATAATAAAACGCACCTAATTTTTGCACACTCTACATTAAAATTGCCATTGAATGCACAGGTGATTGAAACTACAAATTGCAATATTTCGAGAAATTCTGCTATGGCAAAAGTTCTGCGATTAACGTCAATTATTTTATGGGATGAATGTACAATGGCGAATAAAAAATCACTAGAAGCATTTAATCGAACAATACAAGATTTACGTGGTAATCAACACCTTTTTGGTGGTGCTTTGATAATACTGTCAGGGGATTTTCGTCAAATATTACCTGTCATTCCTCGATCAACTCCTGCTGATGAAATAAATGCCTGTTTGAAGTCATCAATTCTTTGGATATATATATGTACATATGTACAAAAATTGACACTGAACATTAATATGCGTATTCACCTACAAAATGATCTAGCTGCCCATGAATTTTCAAAACAATTGTTAGAAATTGATGATGGCAAAATATAAATCGACAGTACCAACGGATTGATCGCTGTACCAAACAATTTTTGTACAATTGCGCAATCGATAGATGAATTGATTGAATGTGTTTTTCCGAATATTCTTCAGAATTACAGAAATTATGATTGGTTGAGAAAACGCGCCATTTCAGCACCCAAGAACATTCATATCAATGCCAATAGTTTTCAAATTCAAGCGAAACTGCCAGTTGCCAACTGACAGTGTCATGTATCAAGATGAATTATCCAATTGAATTTTTAACTTCATTGGAACCGGCCGGTATACCACCGCATTGCTTGAATCTGAAAGTTGGTTCTTTGATTATATTGTTGCGAAATATTAATCCACCAAAACTGTGTAATGGCACCAGATTGGCAGTGAAAAAGTTATTGCCAAATTTGATTGAAGCTACGATCCTAACTGCTAAATCAAAAGGAGAAGTTTGTTTGATACCGCGTATCCCTACGATTCCAACTGATATGGAAAAACAAAAAATATTGTTTATCCAAATGTTTTGGATTAAGTTTTAAAATAGCTGGCAATTAATAAAATATTTTTTTGTTTGAATAAATGAATAATTTGATGTTACAATTAAATTGTTTTATTATTTCACTTTATACGTAGCGAAGCACGTACCGGGCCGCTAGTTTTTTATAAAACCACTTTTATTGGTGTTAATTTCTTTTTTGAACTGGTTTCTTAAGAATTTATAGTCATCCCAGTCACTTGCACTATTTGAAAGTCTAGCTGTATTATATGCAACTATTTTTTGATATTTTAACACTCTGAGACGATTGTTAAACCAATCATGTCCATCTGCACGCGCTGATTTTGTTTTGAGGAATGAATTTACTGTTTCTTTAATAATATTTTGGAGGATTGAAGCCATGTGATTTGTGCCACTTAAATAACATAAATTAGTTATATTTCTCATAATTAAATAATTGGCAAATTCACTTCTTTGGTATTTTAAAATTCGGATCGTTTTCTTTATTATTATTATTATCTCGGCTAAAATAGTCTTATGATCACAAATTTTTAAATTAAGGACTGGTTCAGCTTTAATTTAATATTGCAAAATCCAGGGGCGAACGCAGAAAATAATTTCGGGGGGGGGGGGGGGGGTTTCAAAAAAAAATGAGATTTTCATAAATAAATTATTTTATTACTATATTGTAGGTACCTACTTGTTAATTACATATTCTTTATTGTAATTAACATAAATATGTTATAACTAAATAATATTTGCTGTTAGGGATAGGACCTATCGGAACAATTTCATAAAGCTAATCGCAAAAACAAAACATCATAAAGATGTTGCAACGAATACCTATTTTGCAAATTTGAATAATGTTACCAAAAGTTGGAAAATATTCACTGAGGGCGTTTTTGGTGCTTCCCATTTGGGCATTTTTATTCCGAAATTAATTCTTAGACATAGACTTTAACTACGGGCCCTGTAATGGAGGCCATCATTTGGTTCGCTAAATATCATTAATGCAACAAGAAGAAAAGGAGTGTAAGTGATTCCATAAATTTACCTAACAATAGAGTTATAATAAGTTCTAGGTTCGCCTAGTGGTCTAAATCTGGAAAACTAAATCCGGCACATATTAATACGTGAAGTTATAACTTGTTGTACTTTTGCGATCATAGGGAAAAGAGTTATACGAAAACATAAGGACACCAGCAACACTCAATTGGTACCTACGTTAACTATACTACTATGTAATTATAACCAAAACGCTCTCAGAGGGTGATATGTGCTACTCATTCGTAACTTGTTTTCAACACACTTCGACCTTGGAGCCATCAATAACTCAAACTTGCTCCGTTAGTCCGTTTTCTGCCCTATACATAATGTAAATTATCAAATATGCAATTGCTGTTCGCTTCGTGTCTATATGTTGAGTTAAAATACAAAGACACATAAAATAAAATGCACGACTGGATCGCACGAACTTGCTCTTATGTAAAATACTAAGAACTTCAAAAATTAATGTTATTAGAGAAAAAGCATAAAATTCATTTTTTAAATGACTAAAACTCCTTTAGTAGTTGGAACTAAACACAGGATGCCATGTGTTTTGAGCAAATATTAGTTTATGCAAGAACAAAATTGTTATTCGTTTTTGTGGTTTCTTAAAAAAATAAGCTTTTGTATACAAAATTTTTAAAACATATTTAAGAAAAAATTTTGGTGCGCATATTTAAACTTTTTATTATTGTTCGAATAAAAATTTAATTTACAAAAAAAAAATATTGAGCAGTTTTTGAGGAATCGAATTTTAAAAAAAAATAATTTTTTTCTTTCAAAAATTCAAAAAATATTTTTTTTTAAGTCTTAAAATGCAATGTTTTTTTAAACTTTTTAGAAGCTTCTCTAAAAGTAAAGATTGATTGAAACAAAAAAAAAACTATCAAAATTCTCGGAGCCATTTTTGAGAAAAATACGATTTTCCAAAACCATTTTTTAACATTTTTATTGTTTGTACCTTTATTTTTAGGTAAAACAAATTTTTTTCCTCAGATCTTGTAGATTATATTAAGAAACTTTTATTTATCAAGTTTAAAAAAAATCGAGCATGGAGTTTTCGATATATGTATTGAGTTTCCAGAAAAAAATTTTCAAATTTTATTTTCAAAAAAATAAAACTTAAAATTTGTATACCTACGCAATAATATTTAAACCTTGGAGGGGATTTATAATGATTAAAATCGTTTGTACTGTTTTCGAGAAAATCAAAAACCAAAAAAATTGTTCCAAGGGGGTTTCCAAGAATAACCATTTTGTTGAAAATTTTTTTCAACCTTTACCTAAAATGACGAAATGAAATATTATGAATTTTTTTTTCAAAATTCTGTGGGACAGTTTTTGAGAAAAAAATATTTATAAGATTTCGAAATAAAATCGTATGGCAGGTACCGTTATTTTTTCGTCTTACAAAGAAAAGGAAAAAAAAACGTGTGGGGAAAAAAATTCAAAACGATATCTACCAAGTTTAACGAAAATCGGCCCAGCATTTTAGGCCGTAGTCGAACAGACAGACAGACAGAATTTTGGGACCCACATTTTTCGTCTTCGCTATCATAGTAATATTAACTTTGATAAAAATCTTGAGTTCGATTTTTTTTACGAATGCATTACTTGCTTTATAGTACCTATAAGTCGTAAGAAAAAACAACACTAGCAGAAGAATTTATGGCACGAAAATAACACTTTTTTTTTCTTTAACGAAATGAACCCTTATTTTTTTGGTCGTTTCGGGGGGGGTTTGAACCCCTAAAACCCCTACCTGCGTTCGCCTCTGGCAAAATCGATTAATGTTTTTTGGAGTTTTGAGTTATTCTAGTGGGTTTAGTAATAATCTGTTTAAGACCATTACTATTTATATGTATATCTTTCAATTTTCCTTTTATATAATTCATTCGACTGCAACCAGTCGGTATTAAAATCTCCAGTAACCAAAATTTCATATGGAAACTCGTTTAATTCATCGATCCATTCAATAAACTTCTTCAGAACATCATCGTGGGGATAGTATAAAAGTAAAAGCATTACAAAAAACTTAAGTGAAACCAACCAAATATCTTTATCGATTGCGTGCATTTGTATTGTCACAGCTTGCTACATTTCGTTCAAATATATAACACCACCAGTATGCCTTCATTCACTATTACACCTGTATATATTATAATTATAATATAATTATTTAAATAGAGTTCAGTATCCCTTTTTTCTTCATCCCATGGTCTAATTATTACCGGTGGTTCTTTGTTTACTATTTCTGCGTACGATTTTTTTGCTCTCATAGCCGATTTGTTTGCTTCACTATTTTTTGGTTTTTCATTAAATTTATCAACACGCGTATTAAAATTTTTTAATTTTTCCCTTTCTTCTTAGCAGTCGAAATATTGTATTCGGACAAGTCCACGCACTTTAAATCAAATAAACCGCCGCATTCCATCGCATACAACAAATTTATCATTTCTGATTTCTTTGGTGCAATCTTTACAAGCTTTAAAACTCATGGTCGAATTTTCGACAATATAATAAACTTTAAAATTATTTCAATCAAGAGCTCCCTAAAAACACGTCTAATCGCTTCTGTTGTCGGTCTCTCTCTCTCTGTAATAAAACAAAATAAAACAGAGATTTCAGTCACATCCACAAATTGTTTCTGATGTAAACAAAATGTTTGCTGTACGAGTACATATCTACAAAAAATCTATTTTGTAAATGTTTGTCAAAGTCACAAACTTTTCGTTTATTTTTGTTTTCAATTTAACAGAAAATGAAATCATTTTTTGTTAGTGACAAATATTTTGTTTTTTTGAAGTTGAGTTATCTTGTAATATTGACAAAATAAAATTGGCATATAGATAAAACTATTTTGTAAGGAATTTTTTTTTTCAATAAGACCAGTAGCCATAGCCAGTAGCTATTAACGAAAATTTTGTTGCAGTCAAATATTAAAAACAAAATTTATCATTTAAATTAAAATTTAGGGAAAATTAAAATTTATCCATTATACAAAGTTTTGTTGGTATAAATCAAAAAAGTTGATTGCATACCTTTGCCTACTTTGCAGTGGCGTGGCGTCCATATAACCCGATTCCTATCGGGTTACCTTTTAAATTTTCTGCTAAACAACAATGATTACTAAATAACAAACGACCTAGCTGCACAAGAATGTTTACTAAATAACGACCAACATAAAACACACTTTTTATACTAAATACGTACATATCTATTCATTAACCTCCACAAGCTGCACACTCCACCAACTCAATTGAACTTTATTCTCATTTTTCAATCAAATACACACCACACCAGCACCACACAGGTTATTTATTATCATGAGTAATTTCTTCCACAATCTCTTCCCACCACAAGCCAAAGCAACCCGAAATATCACGGGTTATAAGATCTCTCGCTGGATAGAACAATGTTAGTTTTCTTATAAATTAATGATTTGAAGTACACAAAATTGGAATGAATTGTTTCGCTTGTTTGTTTTGGAAATCAGAACTGCAATACATTTTTTAATTTAGGATATATATCGATATTAGAATTAATTATCGTTTGCAGGTAATTAGTCTAAGCTTCGACTTACCATTTGAAATTATTCACGCCACGCCACTGCTACTTTGTCATATTGACAAAATAAGAATATAATCATCATGTTTTGTTTTATGGACAGTTAAGTGTTGCAGGAAAAAAATAAAAACATTGTCAAATTGAAAGCAACCATTTTTATTAAGCTGACAAATAAATTTTGTGGATTCAACAAAAGAAATTTGTTGAATTGACAAAATATTATGTTGATTTAACAAAAGAATTTTGTTAATCTGATAGTTAAAAAAGAGAGATTTTTAACATTAAAAGAAAATAGTTTATACAACAAAAGAATTTTAATAATATGATGATGGAAACAAAGCGTAGCGATTTATAAAACTTAAGTTGTGATATTAGTTTAATAAAATATAAAATAATTTAAAACTAAATTTTGTTTATTTTATGTTTTTCATATATATAAATATACACGCAACTTGGAGACCACAATGATAATATGACAAATTAATTTTGTAGATTCTACGAAAAAATAGTCATATTGACAAAATATTTTTGTCATTTCATCAAATCAATCTATTTGCGTGAAAAATAATTTTTGGTGATATAAAAATTTTCACAACTCTTGTTTCGAAATAATAAGGGGGGCCCACGATTGAGGGACGTGCCGACCTACTTAGAGTAGAGACATTGAACCGGTTAACAAAAAAATATTGTTTGTTACCTCAACAATTTTCTGTAATTTTTATCAATTTGATAAAACGTTTTGTTGGACGTATATTGACAGAAGTCTTATCAGCTCAACCTACATTTTTATCATATATACCTAGATTTTATTTTCAGTGCAGCTGCATTTTTCCCCTGCACTATTTCAACTGTAATACTCGTGCTTCAGGGAATGTACATATGTATATCACTTTATCCTTGAGCTTAATGGACTGAGATTCCTTCCTAAGCGCAGAACATGAATGTGGAATGTTTTGTTATGTTCTTCTCTACCATTTCAATACCCATGATTTTAAAAACAATTTGCATCTGTACCTTCTCTTAAAGCTTTTCCTAACGGTTACACTGTTTTTATAATTTCAAGGGTATTCAAAACCCTTTTAAAAAAGTTCAAATACTAAGTAAGAAAAAAAAATACCCAACTTTCAATTCCAGGATAGTTGTACCTAGTGGATTCAGCTAGAAATTTAATATTATATATATAAAGATGCACGAGCTATCTTATAATGTGAGCGAAAATGCCACCCAATAATAATCTATACCATTTTTAATCGTTTATTAATTATATAACTATAAGTATACTAGATGAATCTTCATTTATATAGTATGTCGGTGATTCTCTTCCTTATTAAAAAAAAACATTTTTTTTTGTTTTTCTGTAATCTGTAGATTCTTAGAACTTTAAAATAACATTCTTAGTGAAAATAACTGTACCGCGGGTACATGGTTCTGAAACCGAATGAATGAATGAATTTTAATTAACTTTGATAATATAATTTTGAGTTTCTTAATCCTTTCTTATGGCTGTCAAAATGTCGATTCTTACGATAATGCATGGTGGTAAACCCAATATCACCAGAGAACGAAAGTGTTTTTGGGTATATTTCTAGTTTTTTTCCAAAATAACAAATTTGATTCTGAGGTCTTGCACATGTCTTTAGGGACTTAAAATTACTGATGAATGTGCTAATTTTTGCTAATAAATACTTTAAATAATAAAACTGAACCAGTTCTTATCAGGCAATTGCCACAGTTAGACGTTTGTGTTTCTAAAAAGAAATTTCTATATAACTATTGATAACTGAGAGTAAACTTCAACAACCCCCTATAATAAATAACCGGTTTAACCTGCTTGAATCAGAGTATGTGTTAAGCCGGGGTAAAAAGAACCAGGACAAACGAAAGTGTCATGAGTCAGATTTCGCACTATTACCTACAATTAACAGCGATAACAATATTCCTCGCTTTATCGTCATTACTGGAAATGAAAAAAACAGGAGACGGTGACAAAGTACGACCACTTTCCTCATATAATCCGTTCCAGATCAATCGTGGATCGGAATTCATTTCAAAAGACTTCCTGGATGTCAAAGTAAAGGATGTCTGGTAAAATTACTAAATGTGCAAACAGCTGAAAAATTCTTGAAAGCTAAGTCTATAGACTTGATCCCAGTCAAAATAACAAACCACATTAACCTTAACTCGATACAAGGTAGAATATATTCTAGATATATCATTGATATTTCTGAGGACGAACTTTTACCTGAGCTCAAGAAATTCAAAGTTATTGCAGTGAGTAAAATAATGAAAAAAGGAGAGGAGTTTGTACCAACGAGTGCAGCTATTCTAACATTTTACCTTATCCGATGACCAAATGCAATAAAATAAAAATTGGCTGGCCTAACTGGGAACCCAATGCGCTGTTTATCATGCGAAAAACTCGGTCACACAAAGAGCTGTTGCAATAATTCACTTGTTTACAAAGAATGCTGCCTTCCATCGCCACACAAAATATGCCCACGAATCTTTTGCGTTAAATGTAGTGAAGAAACTCATACATCATATGACCCCGCTTGTCTCTCCTTCCTCCGATATAGATCGGTTAACAAACGAATAAAATAATGTGAATTATACGGGACATAGAAATAAGACACGGCAAATCTCCGCTTTAGTTCAGCCGCCATCCCTGGAGATAAAAAATCTGAGACAACCACCTTCAGTCTCAGAACATCGTGCCACACATCTTTCCTATCCTTCTTTCTCTTCCGTAACTTCACGTCCACGCTGTGTTGAAACATTTAAAGGGTAATCATATACCCTTGAGCGTGAGTAGATTATAAAAAAAAAAAAAAAAAAAATCAAAGCCGATCGTCGCTGCAGAGTTCGCGAGGCTTGGCAGATTTATAATGACAACCATTCACTTCACGTACAATGGCAGAAATTATTAAAAATCGCATCTCTATGGAAACAAATGCGCAAAAATTTATCTCTCCACTACCGATAAAATCCATCAGCTCTCCAGTATCGACTCTTACTAAATCCCAATCACAAATTGAGGACGATAATAGTAGTTCAAATAATCTCACTCAGCAGCCACTCACAACCCTCCCAACAAACACAATTACCTCAGACATCATTCAACATACATTCACAACTCATAAATTAAATCAAAATCCACCAAAAAAAATCGAAAATATTTATGATCAAACAATAACAACTAATGATCCCCGCAAGCTGCAATCATCATCATCAGCAACAGAAATCACCACTATGGAAGTAGAGATTGAGAGTTACGACTCTCTCTCCCCAAACATACATGAAATCGCACTTCAAAACCTCTTAAATACTCTAACTCCGAATAATGCACATGAACTCAAAAAATATAACCACTTCATCGACTCACAGTCCTCAAAAGAAAAAAATAAACAATAATTATGGCTCCGTTGAAAATTGATGCTCCAATAGAACGTCCAAGCATACACGAATAACAAACACGCCCTCGAACTCTTAATTACTAAACAAAACCCGATATAATAGCACTACAAAAAACACATATACCTAATTGCTAAAAATTTAAAATATCTTGCAATGAAAAATGATCACAATTTTCATTACAATAAATCTTATCAGTATTCAAAGTCAAGTATAGGTCATCTTGTAAAGAACAGCATACCTGTAATTTCCCACACTACTTCTATACATCCAACCTGCTCTACCAAATAATAACTATTCAAACCAAAAAGCCGCTACTCATCACAAATATTTATAGAGAACATGAAGTTCCAGTTACACCGAATATACTCAATGGAATCCCTCTAATCGATAACAGCCATCACATTATATTGGGAGACATAAATGCTTCCAACATACTTTGTGGATCTAATGCCACAAATTCTGTAGCGATAACTTTCGAAGAATTTTCAAATGATCGCAATTTAATAATTCTAAATGATGGCACCCTACGCTATTCAATACTAGAAACACTTTCACAGCGACAGCCGTTGATGTAAGCTTTGCTTTTGAAGATATAGCACCAATTCTACAATGGGAAGTAGTAGACACAGGAAGAGATCATAGGCCAATAATAATTCGAACACCAGGAAGCAATTACGGTAAAAAAAATACAAACACGAGATTCAAAGAAGAATTTGCAAAATGGAATTTATTTGAATTAACCTCGCTTAACATACTCTTGACAACACCTTCCTCCTGTATTATTAACCAGGAAGCTGCTAGAATAAAAAAAATCATACGAGCCACTGCGGCCCAAAGCATTCCAACAACGAAAATCCGAAATTTAAAAAAAAAAACAATGTGGTTTACACCACATATTGCCAAGTTTCGGGATGAACAAAACAAAACTTCGTAGGAATCCTATCTCAGAAAATTGTATTGCATATAGAAAATGCTTTGCAATATGAAATTTTAAGCTTTTCTTTTCGCGGACATTGATCATTGGAATATTTTAGACTTTTTCGGAAACTTACCGCGTTATTTATTAGAAATATTTATTTATTACACTCTTCGTGGTCACGGGATTAGTCTAATCCCGTGACCACGAAGAGTGTAATTTCTTCGAAACGTCGGGAAGAAGAAATAAATAAATATTTCTAATAAATAACGCGGTAAGTTTCCGAAAAAGTATAAAATATTACAATGCTTTGCAATATTTCGAAGAGAATCGATTCATTCAAAGAGAGCATCTTGTCAACACAATGGATCCGTCGTTAGATCTAAAAACCTTGTGTCACTTCTTCGAAGAATATCGTCCTATATCCCTTCTTCCAGTCCTCTTCAAAACTTTTGAGAAAATAATTGCGAGAAGAATCAGTTGGGAAATCGAAAAAAATTACATCCAGCCCAACATGCCTTTCGTCCAAACAAACTAGGACAAACTAGCTGAAAACTTATCTATAAGGAAGCATAGTGTTATTATGTCAGCGGACCTTGAAAAGGCTTTCGATAGAGTGACAGTTATACCAGCTATCAGACAGCTTCACTCATGGGGAATTCCCAAAACCATCTTAAAGATTATTATCGCTTTTATGTCAGGTAGAACGTTCCAGGTAAATGCTGATGGAGTTATGTCTTCTATTTATCAACTTGAGAATGGTTTTCCGCAAGGTTCACCACTCTCGGAGTAATATATAATGCCCACATCGATTCACTGATATGTCAGCTTGCTGCCCCTGAATATGGCTTAGATTTTATCGGTGTTTATGCAGATAACATTTATACACTAGCTTCAGGAGATCCAAACAAAGTCAAACAACTTTTGGAAATAACTGGCTCAAAAAATAGGTGCTTCTGTTCACCAAATAAAATTAAGCTATCCATATTTGCAGGAAAAGGAAATGCGTATGTCTGTCCTTGATGGTACGACATATATCAAATCCAGTCAAAAGAGAACTCAAGATACTCGGCATATATTTTTTAGGGAATTTGAAATGGAATGCACAAATAAAAAAACAACAAACCAACTCAAATTAAAGGACCCCATATTGAAACTGCCATCCGATTAGCTAAAACTCTGGTAGAGGGTTCCCTACAAGATGGTTTGACGACCTTTATGTGGACTACAAAGAAAAACACAGAAATTATAATAGCGAAAGCACTGATTGATCGGCACTATCTGTGCAATAAGGAACATGGCTTCCTTGTTGGCAGTTCCAGGAATTTGTCTGCCCAGCATCCTTAAAATCAACGATTTTAATCCTTCACCACCCTGGAAAAGAAGTACGCTGTTAATTATTACAACCTTAGCCAATCAAAAAAAAAAAAATAATACTCCAGTCCAACAATATAAAGCGCTTCATAATGAGATGATCACGGATACAAAAGCAGACAAAATTTTCTATACTGATGGGTCATTCAAAGACTTCTACTTTTCATAGTAGTAGAACTAATATCAAATGAAGAAATAAAAATTTTACACCAAGGACTTCTACCTGAACTGACTGGAAGTTATGTTAACTAACTAACTGTAATTCAAAAATGATTATCCCTCACTAAAGATCTACCGGGAAAAAACTTATTTTTACAGATAATCTACATAAGTATATTATACGGCCTTAAAAGTGAATCCAATAAATGTTTATCATTCGAAAGTATTAGAAGTACATATACTGAATTCTGGCAAAGATATTTCATTGGTTTGGGTACCTGGGCATTTAGGCATCAAGGGTAACCAAGATGCAGACACTGCAGCTAAGCAAGCACTTTCTTTACCACTTATAGTCGAAATTCCAAATTCTATTCGTCCAACCCAAAAAATGCTTGCAGGACTCCTAGAAAAAGAGATGAGTACTTTATGAGAAAACAGCCAATCCTTTTTGCATACTTACCAGAACCATCATAAGCGTACCCCCTACAATAGAAACATTAGCAGGGAAAACTTCATTAAGCTTCTACGCATGAGGTTGGGAAAAACACTTTTCACCAGTAGACACTACTACACCAAAGAAGCCCCAGAGAAGTGTGACTTTTGTAATTTGGAGCTGTCAGTCTGGCATGTCCTATCTCAAAAATTATTAAAAACGACAATGCTACCAGCACCGAACAACAACTTGCTGAATTACTTGATCCTGACAACCCTGAATCCATTGTTCACATAAAACAATCCACCACACAACATCCAAAAATTTTCGATATATAATATTTTCCTATAATATACTCGTGTAACTTGGAATTTCAATGAAAACTATTTTTTATTTTTTTGTTATTTTTCTTTTTTTCTTTATCTTATTTTCCTTATTTACCTTTATCTTATTTTTATTATTAATTTGTTTAACTTAAATGATAACCTTTGTTAAAATAAAAATATTTTGACTTGATGTTTAGCACTTCTATTCAATAATGTACTTTTATAGAAAACCGAAGAAACGGCACACATTTTTTAACTCCAATGAATTTAGAATATTTGAACTAATACAAAAAAGATTTCATATTTGCTTTGAACCTACGAGTAATATCTGATTCAAGATAGCTTCACAAAAACTAAAAACTTTTTTTAAGCGCTATTCCTACGTCTTCTATTTTACGTCTTCCTTAACAACTTACAAGCGGAATTATGTCCCGGGTATCACCCGTCGCTCCTTTATTTATGCTGAAATTATTAGTATTCACACAATTGATCTTATAAATATTGTCGAAATAAAATAAGAGAACAAAAATTCAATGAATAAAAAAATATAAAGATTTATTGGCTTCCAAATATTTTTGAAGGGCTATTGTTTATCCAACCAAAAATGTAACAAAATAGGTTTTCTTCCAAGAATTTATTTTGATAAGTGTTTTCATAGGTTATCAAAAAAAACACCTCCATAAAACTTCTTATTTTTTTTATTAAACAGTTTGATGTTATGTAAATCGCTAAATGAAGGACACGCCAACAATGTGACTACAACGCCGCCGCCGCGCCGCGTATGTATGTATGCAGTGTAGTATGGTTTCCTTATTTTCAATTTGATGTTGGACAGAGAAATTTTAATTTCAGCATTCAGGCGCGTTTATTTGAAAAAATTACATAGTGACAAGTAGTTTACTCGTAAAGGACAAATTCATTTTGTTATAGAACGTAGATAGCCAACGTTGGATTCTGTTCAGTTGAAATACAGTTTCCATCAAAAGAAAGTTAACTGATATTCATATTAATTTATTTATCGATTAAATAAAAGGATTTTATTGAAATGATTCTTGTCAAATATTTGTCATCAACAAGAGTTATTTTGTCATATTAAAAATATGGATATGTGATAATCGATTATAACATAATTAAACCGACAGACCGCCAAGAAAGTGACGTCACATTATAAAGCACAGCAGTTAAAAAATCCATTAAATTGAAAACAATTGTCTATATGTACTTACTTTTCGTTGCATAACGACGAGCTTCAGTGGAAAGAGTCAAGTCCATTTAGCAGGGCAATCTTCAGAAAACGTAAAGTAAGGAACAAAATGTCGCATTTTCTTGCTTCAATATACAAATAAATACTTAACGATTTAATCAAGGTTTTTCTTCAAAAGCTGTTCTTTGACGTTGATTAGAAGTAAAGACAAGATTCTTCTTTGTTTCGACCCACAAAAAAGCGTCGTCCATTCACTTGCTAAAACAAAATAAATATACATACATACATACATGCCTATATACAGTGCCTTGCATAAGTATAACCGGACCCTGTAAAAATGAGTTTTGTAGAAAATTAAAATGGGAATGACACCTTACTATTTTTTTTGTTAAATGGCATCACTAATCAAGTAAATTGAGAAGAAAAAAAAGTTCCGTTATTTTCTCTTCTGGTGTTTAAAAATTAAAAACAGATTTTTAGGTATTGCCAAAGTGTAACCGCATTTTTATTTTTTCTTTATTTTAAGTAATTTGTTTAGGAAAAACTAGTAAGAGATCTTGCTGCCCCTATTCAATAAAAAAATAGTAAGGTGTCATTCTCATTTTAATTTTCTACAAAACGCATTTTTAACAGGTGCGGTTGTACTTATGCAAGGCACAACAAAAAGTCGAAAATTTTTAAGGCATTTTAGTAGAACTCAAAAATGGTTTAAATAAAAGATTCCCCAGCTTCTTACTCAAATACATATGTATAGAATGTACATGCACATACATGTATATGTATTAAAATTAAAATTGAAATATGTGTGTCGAGGTAAAATTTTAATGAAATGAAATAATGTTAATATGTGCCTCCATATTCCACATGCAATTTTCACAATAAGTATATTTTATATTATATAATATATGGCAATATGTGTTAACTCAAACAACACGATTGGTTACTGATAAATAAATGCTTCCGATAAAGTCAGGCAACGTGTAACAACAACAACATGTAACGCACAGTGGGGCCAAGGCGGAAAAAGCTCGATTTTCCGAAAGTGCTGATTTCGATTAGCTGATGACGTCATGTTTCTCACGGTAAATTAGCCAGAGTTTACTATATCTACTCTGTTCAATTTATATTTGTAGTACAGGGAAGATGGGATATTTGCCTTTCAGTCTGACCATTATAGATTTTAATAAGCTATCTTTAATTTAAAGCTCTTACAGGATTGCCGTAGTGAGCATTAAAAATTGCCGCAAATCTCAGAAAAATATTTGCTACCAAAAGCTCGAAAAAGCTTAAATCCTGAAAGTTACAAAGCACAAACTAAAGAAAATGCCATATGAATTTCTATCAACTTGGCAATGGTAACTCTGATTCAGTGTTCTTTTTTTAATACCAACAATAAGGGTTGGCTGCAAATTGGCGATCAGTGATCAGTCTCCTTTTACCCATGGAGCAGATAGGTCATGGTGGGTTGCACGTGAACTCAAAGAAGATTACACAAACAATTTTAATGTAACTCAGCGATTCTCTTTCTTATTTCAATGGCAATTTCTTAAGTGCCGTGCAAACAGCAGCAGGAACCAGTGTTTCTGAAAAAGCTCTCCCAAATCTGCAAATATAAATTGAACAAGTATTTGGTCCTTATTCGCAATTTAATTCTAATAATAATGTTTTAGGGAAATAATTTTTATCTGGACTGGACAATTAACATAGATGGAAAAAACTGTGAACTTTCTTTCAACATTAACTGTATAAATTATTTTCCAGTTTTACTTGGTTAAAGGGCAAGTATTGGTTTCTTGTCAAAATAAATTGTCGAAGATTTAAAAAAAATAACATGCAACACGGCCGATTTTTCGTCAGTCTGTTTATCTGTGCATTTGTTAGTCCCATTGCTCCTCAAACTAGAGATTTAAAAAATAGGCGTATTTGCACTTCGTTCCTGTAATGTCTAATAGTTTTAATAAGTCTACATTTCAGCTAATTCAGCTAAAATAATATTGTTTTTCAAAACTATATAACAAAATCAAAAAGATTAGATTAGGTAAATTTATTTTTACATTTAATTAAACATTTTCATAAATACAATGTTTAATCATTTACCAAAGCTTTGAGACGCAAGAGCAACTTCGTGTGTCCAGTCGTGTCTTTCATTTGAGATGTATTGAATCTCCTTCAACACTTCAGTAGAAGAAAGGTCGAATCATTGGCTTGTGCTTGAGTGAGTAACGATATACATACATAGCTTTATTTCATTTTGTCCTTTTGTAAGAAATGTAAAGTGAGTTGACAAAAGCTTTCTGAAATTCAATTATATACATAGATGGTCACTAATGTGTATACGGAGAATAATTCTTGCTTACATATTTTTTATTTGTTTGTTCGTTTTGACATCAAGAATAACTATGTATAAATATTTCTCTATTTGGAATTTCTGAGCTAGCTTTGGGTTTTATTTTTATAAGCCAACATCCATAATGCGCTAAGAACTCGCATACAAACGAGGGTTTCGTTGTTTAAAGTTGGCAAGGGGCATTGCCATTAACTTGGTAACACCTAGAGCGATAGTGTCATTTTGACTTTCTGAGTACCTTTAAGTGTTTTGACATTAAAGCCATATGGGGGTTAGGGGTTGTTTGATTGATTGTTTTGTCTACTTAGGTGCTTTTAAGCAAACAAACATGTTGATTACTTGGTTGATACCAGTTAGTGAATGTGAATGATTTTAATTGTATAGCATGCATAAACCAGTTTATTTTTTAATATAATTGAAAGAATCCGTGTTGACACTTAAAGCTTTAATATAATGGATAACTAAGTTGCGTAAAAAAATCCGAACAATTTTATCAAACATTTGATTGTGTTTCACTTTTTTTAGTAAAAAGGATTTCCATTAAGCGTTTCACATGTTTAAATTTCTATAAAAAATGTGATTAAGATATAATCGTTATCATCGATAGAAGTCATCTATCTATATCTATGCCGCCAGCAACAAATAATGACTTTCTCTGAATACATTGCTATATGGTAAATCTGATGTGGGCACTGTAAAATGGGCCGAAGCGCGCTACATGTTGCTCGATAAAAAAAAAAACGAACTTTCATTTAACAGTTTAATAATTCCCACATGCTGTTGCCAAGGCAGGTTTAATAAACAGTCAATTCAACAGATGTAGCCTCAACAATATAGCCGCAATCTACATTCAAAGTTCAGTACTCTATATTAGAAAATCCTTTTCAATATCATAGATAGAAATGTTTCCAGATGCTATATGGGACAAATTGTAATAATATTGGAAAATAAGGATTTGAAATATTTATAAGAATGCCATGCTTCTAGTGACGAAAACTGAAAAGAGAATAAAATACAAATATTTTTGAAAAAAGAAAAGTTATCGAGCGGATAGGTTCTATATCCATGTGCCACCACCTTACCTGTGTAAAGTAGCGTAATATAATTTTTTTTAAAGCTAATATAATTTGGTCGTTATTCGCAATTTTCTGTCTCACTATTGTTTGTATATATACAATATATGTATGTTAGTTTTTCTGTTCATCATGTTTTGAAGTTAAAAACAGATTCAAATAGTTTAATTAAATAAGATTGAGGATAGGTATGTTTCCGTTATTGTTGGTCGTAAAAAGCGTAAAAAGAAAAAAATATATAAAAACATAGCTAAATAGATTTAAAGAAAACAACTAGAAACCGACAACCAAGGTAAGACTTCTTCACTCAAAAAATTTCGTGTGTAAATATTACTAATTCATGCGTGCATTCTACGAATTTTATTCGTGGTTTTCAGCCACGAATAGTATTTAAAGAATGGACGTTTATTAGTAGATATATTTTACGAATATTTTATTAGTATTCGTAGAAAAACAAACGTATAGTGTACGAATACCATTGGTACAATGTACGAATATTATTGTAATATTTACCAATGCCATTCGTATATTTTACGAATATCATTGTAATATTTACTAATGCCCTTGTAATTCATTCGTAAATTATACAGCTCCATTCGTATATTGTACGAATATTATTGTAGAACTTACTACTATTAAATATGTTCTCTGAAATTTCCTTAAATACCTGTTGTACGAAATAATAAAAAAAGATATTTATGTTGTAAGTTAAAAATAGTTTTTTAATTCATTTTATTGTCATATACATATATGTATGAATAAAGTTAAAGATTAATTAATTTATTATAAATATAATTAACAATCAAAGTAATATTTAAAAACTCTTCATTTTATGTACTAAGGGCCACTGAAAATAAATTTAACATTTAAAATTGAAAAAATTGTACTTACATTGAAATTCTTTTAGGAAAAAAATTCCCATATATGTGTGCTCTGCTGCTTCTGGATGCTGTATTTTAAATATAAAATAAGCTTAAAAGCATATGTATGTCAAGGTACATAAGTACCTCGTCTTTTCGAAAAAAGCAGATCTGATCCACCACTGCAGCACTTTATATATAATATCACGTTTCAACGTATTGACTAATGGAAGACATTTAATTTTTAGAATTGGACACATATTATTTTTTTTACTCATGATAAGTAAATAATATTAATGCACTTCATGAAAATACGAAGTCATTAGTACATTCTACGCATAATGCGTACGGTCAACCTACGAATGAATTCTGTCTACTAATATTAGTTTTACTTAGTAAATAGTACGAATTTATAAGTAAATACTACGAATACAAAAGATTAAAGTACGAAGTCATTCGTACGAGAAATGTCATGTTCGTTGGCTTCGATGTTCGCCGTGTAGGGCCAGTTCGCGAGCAAATCTTATTTTTTTCTGTGAACGTGCGTCGCACAGTGGGTCCTCTTCATACATAACAGTGCTCAAAATACCGTTTTTAATTTTTGTCAATAAAAACAAAATAAAAATGCCTAATCAATATAAATATTATTACAAATATTATAACACAGTATTATCTTTCCTCTCTGTCTAATGACCAAATTACTGTACATTTAAGTTGACTCTGTTCTCCGTGTCATTGATTTTTCATTAAACATGCGGAATTTTTAATTTTGTGCAGTTTTCTTTTATTTTTAAAAGTCAGAACTGTATTCATTATTAATAATATTTTAATTTTCAACAGCAGTTAGTATCTTTTTATATTAGTTTTTAGCATTTTAAACAAGACTGAATTTTGAGCACTGCTTAGTATGAACAGGGCCCACTGAGCATTGCATATGCTTACTCTGTGAAGAATCAACACGAAATGAATGTTCGCCGTGTAGGAGATAACGCAAACGAACAAGTTCGGCGAGCATGTTCGTCGTTTAGGACCAGCTTAGATAATCAAAGTTATGCCTCACAGAAGAAGCAGTGCGACGAGTATTTGCAAATAATACTGAGGAAGAATTGACATCAGCAAATGACGAACTCGGCAAAGAATGCAGAACCGCCAGAACCCTAAACAACATGGAGTGTTTGGGTCTGTGTGCTGCTGGATGTACTCAGTGGAGTGGCAAAAAAGATGATTGCCATATATATACTAATCTGGCACTGTAACAAAATCACTTCAAACAAAATGGACGATTTTATGTATATGCGCTGAAAATATTTATTTTATTTTATTTATTTCGTTAAATACTAACGGTACATATTTTTAAATTAAATACTAAAGGTACATATTTTTTTTTAAATTATAATTGTAACAAAAAAAAAAGAGAAACTTACATCTAATGTACATTTATGGGTTATTTAAAATAAAAAATATTTTCTTAAGTTAATTGAATTTTTATTGTAAATATTAATTAAAAGATTTAAAGGACGTGTACGTTATAAAGATACTGTTGATTGTGTTGTTGTCTACTTCTGCTTTGTATTTGTAGTTTCTTTATATTAGTTACCGCAAACAGAAACTAATACAATATAAGGCGTTTTTCTTTTTTAGTTCAGAACAGAGCCTGAGTTGTCAAAAAATAAATTGTGTTTCTTTTTAAGTTCAGAGCGTTCAGAGCTTCGTAAATGTGTTTCTTTTTTCGTTCTGAGTATGTTCTGAGCGTGTTCAGAGTGCGCTCTATAAGCTCAGAATAAAATAACTGAGCAGACAGAGTACAATGCTTACAGGCATTTGACAGATGGAAATTAAAAAAAAAAATGTCGACAGCTATGTGTTCAGGTGTGTTTCAAAAAATACTCAGAGCGCTCAGAGCACGCTTGGTTCAGAGGATGTTCGGAACATGCTCGACATGCTCGGACTCTGTTCGGAGCTCTATACTGAACTAAAAAAGAAAAACGCCTATAATTAAAGGGTAAGTTGCATACGTTACCAAATATTTTGTTTGTTTGTATTTTTAAACAATGAACATGTCCAACGAAACTGTTGAGACTGTAACAGAGGAAGCAGAAAATATGGTCATAACTGCTGATGCTATCGGTAGAATTTTGCAGGCAGCTCGAAAAGAAAAAGACGACAGTATAGGTTTTCCCTGCTTCGATCCTGACCACTCAAGGGTAGACATTGGAAAGTGGTGCGCCGACATTAATAACAGAATCGAAAGAGACCGCATGCAGGATTATGATATAATACCGAAGATGCAGACCGCTCTCTTAGGTAGGGGTAAAATTTGGTATAATGAATACGGATATCAAATGTATTCGTGGAAAGAGCTTTCTTCGTCTCTCTTAAATACATTTTCAAGCGGAACAAATGTCATTGACTAACTGCGAAGTGTGGCAAATATAGAGAGCGAATCTTTTAAATCGTATTCGGATTT
Source organism: Philhelius festivus (assembly GCA_963931855.1). Taxonomy (NCBI): domain Eukaryota; kingdom Metazoa; phylum Arthropoda; class Insecta; order Diptera; family Syrphidae; genus Philhelius; species Philhelius festivus. The sequence continues at coordinate 146,781,260 of OZ007554.1, forward strand.
CGTCATGGAAAAGGCTGGACCGATAAATAGGTTACCATTTCAAATATCGGAGGACAAAACGGTCAAAATCATTATAGGCTGCATTTCAGACATTAGTCTTAGAAACTCGTTGACATTCGTTATGCCGAAATCAGTGCAAGACCTGACAGAACACCTTATGTCAATTCGTGAGAAACCTCGAAAAAAAATTAAGGACCATCAGGATAACAAAAGGAAAATGGAGTTATCTCCGAGCTTTATAAAAAGACCTCGTCTTGAAACTGAAAAACGTTGCTATGGATGCGGACGTACAGGTCACCTTCGAGCAAACTGTCCTCAAAAATATTCCTTCGAATAAAATGACTCCAACATTTTCAGAGAAACCTCTTCAAAACCGGCCGGGCATAAGTGTGGACATTGCGGTAAGGCTGGTCACAAGGAAGACTCGTGTTAGTCAAAACAGAGAAAAGAAGAACACAAAAAAGTAACTTATTGTTGCGGAATGATGGTCCCCGAAAACAAAACCATGGTATCTGTCAAGGAAAAAATTATAGCTGTCTTTTAGATACTGGATCGGGTTGCTCTCTTATCAGGGCAGACATAGCAAATGAAATCCCTATTCCTAAAGAAAAACATCTAATTTCAGTGCAGGGTATCGGTAGGGATTCAATATCGTTAAGAAAAAAAATAGTTTTACCTGTTTTCTTTGAGGAAGTAGAAGTAAAAGTTGTGTTCTACCTTATAGATCAAGAATATCTTAAGACTGAAATGCTTGTTGGGCGAGATGTCCTTAATGACCCGTCATTAGAAATAAGAATGGATAGTCACGGGTCCAAAACTTGCCAACAAAATCTGACTTGTCAGAAATTACAACAAAAGTGCAGTCGCTAGAACAGAGTAATGAGAGTCTTCTTACAAAAATGCAACAAATGGAGGACAAGTGCTTTGCATTGGAGCGTCAAGTTGAGTTTCTTGAAAGAAAGTCTATAGAGAGAAACTTGGTATTGCATATTCCATCTCACGATGATGATAATCGAGTTATTGAAAAAGCAAAGAAGGTGTGCTTGGATCTACTGCGTCAAGATAACCCGACACGAATAAAACGAACCCGATTAATTCGCTCCAGGGACAACAAAGTAGCGAATGTTATTGTTGAAATGCAAGAATCTGAGGATGTGCCGTGTATTCTAAAGAATGCTATTCAATTAAAAAACAGTGGGATATCCATTCATCGGGACTACACGAAAGCTGCAAGAGATAAACGCAGGCGACTAATACAAATAAAAACAGATATAAACGCAAAAAACAAAAACACAAAAGTACTAATTCGCGGACAAACATTACAAATAAACAATAAAACATTTTATTTGGATAAAAACAATGTTATCAAATGCGACGAGGAAGATGGAATGTGCATTTTTCGGCAATTGATGGATGTTTGTGACAGTGGCACTGACAGCTCAAACACACATGTGAGACAGAATACACAATTTGCTAATGGTGATAACACAAGGCCTACGACCAGTGCCGTCGGAACGAGTTTGAATTATGGTATTTAGTACTAAAGCCGTCTGCCAACCAAAAATTATACTAAGTACAAATGATTTAACTTATAAGCTAGAATATTTTAAGATATTATCCTACAATGTATCAGGTTTGATTAATAAATCGCTTTTTAGCGAGTTTTATAAATATGTGAATAATTTTGATTTTATATTTCTATATGAAACGTTTATAACTGAAAAAAAATTTTAGAAATGTGGAAAATAAGATAGTAGATTATGTTTTTAAGTGGATTCCAGCAATCAGAACACACACTAGGGGAAGAGCAAGTGGAGGCTGTTACTTCGGATTCAAGAAAAACCTGATTGGTATCAAATGTGAGTTTCGTAGACTTAATGGAGCATCATGTTTAGAATTGCAAATGAAAAACAAAATTCTCTGGATTATACCTTTATATTTAAATTGTAACAACTGGGAGAATGACTTCGAACAACTAACCGAGCTTCTTAGCAACAAAAATACTTCAAACGTATTGTTGATCGGAGATTTCAATGCAAGAGTAGGACAAGAGATGGATGTGATGAATGCAGTCAATGGAATAAATAGGCAATCAAAGGACAAAGTATGCAATGCAAGAGGAAAAAAACTGATGGAGCTCTGTGATTCATTTGGCCTCAGAATTCAAAATGGAACAAGTTTGAAGGACCGGTCTGGAAATTTTACATTTGTCGGTGGGCAAGGATCATCAGTAATTGATTATAGTCTCGTAGGAGAAGAATGGGAGTCATATGTTACGGACTTTGAAGTCGAAGGATTACCATACTCAGACCATTTTCCGATTGTTGTCACTTTCTGCAGTAAAAGGTATGCACATGAAGAAAATACAAACATGCAGCTGCTTCCTAAACTAAAATGGAAAGAGACTAGAGCTCCCACTTATAGAAGTTTACTTGATTTCAAACTTTCAACTCAGGAAGATATAGACTTTGACAAACTGGAGGAGATAATTATAAGTTCATACCCACAACAATTAGTGAAAGGAAAACCAGCTGGTAAAGAGCCCTGGTTTGATGGCGAATGTCAACGAGCCCGCAATGTTTCATTTAGGTGGCTACAAATTTTTCGGAATTCTAATGAAGGCCTTTTCAGAGTGAATTACACTGAAGCAAATAGAAAATACAAGGAACTTTGTAGAATCAAAAAGAGGAGCTATGGCGAATTAGAAGCTGTCAGGTTGGCGAAATGTAAAGATGCATCGGAGTTCTGGAAGCTTGCATGGAAGCTAAATGGCAAACAAATTACCATCAACACGAAGCTGTGTAAGAACTTATTGAGAGATCATTTTAAAGATTTGCTAAATCCTGTTCCTGGTTCTTTAAATTGGCAATATGCAGTTCCTGGGTTCGAAAGTGAAATTTTAGACCCTGTAATCACTTCGCAAGAAATAGAACTAGTGCTTGGGAGTCTTCAAGATGGAAAAGCTTCGGGAGCGAATGGAATACCAGTCGAATTTTACAAATATGGAACTGAAAATCTAAGAGAATGCTTAGCTAAACTTTTTAATAAAATTTTTGATGGTGATCTCACACCTAAAGAGTTCCAAGATTCGATCATATTCCCCATACATAAAAAAGGCTGCTTAACGAATCCATCAAACTATCGAGGAATCTCTTTCCAAAACGCAACGTACAAAATATTTACGACAGTATTACAAAAACGACTTACAACGTGGATTGAGTCTCGGAACTTGTTAAAAGAGTTTCAAGCTGGCTTTAGATCAGGGTACTCGACAGTGGATAACATTTTCATTCTAAGAAGTTTAGCGGAGAATTTTCTGATACAAGGCAAAAAACTGTACGTGTTCTTTATTGACTTCAAGGCTGCTTTCGATACAATAGACCGAAGGGCACTATTTTACAAATTGTATGGATTAGGCTTATCACGGAAGTTTGGACGAGTTATAGAAGCGTTGTATAAAGGAACACAAGCTGCAGTTTGGAATGGAGCAGAACTTTCTGACTGGTTCGAGACTTTATCTGGTGTAAGGCAAGGATGCTCATTGAGCCCAACCTTATTTTCACTCTTTATAGATGATCTGATTGATTATATTCCTGGTGGAGTAGACTTTGCAGGAGTGCGTATAAAGGCACTGCTTTTTGCGGATGATGTAGTCTTGTTCGCATATTCCCCTGAAACTTTGCAACTCATGATCAATAGAGTGTATGATTACTGTCAGCTATGGAACCTCATTGTCAACATAGAAAAGTCAAAAGTAATGATTTTCAGAAGAGGCGGCGGTAGGGCAGCATCGAATGAAAGGTGGAAATACAACGGAGAAAATATAGAGTGTGTCAACGAATACAAATATCTAGGTGTTCACTTTTCAAAAAACTTGAGTATGGAAAAGCATTTCAAGGAAAAGATACAGAAGGCAAAAGCGGCAATTAATATCTCCTGGAAAAGTTGTTTTATGAACAAAAACATAGCGCATAGCAGCAAACATAAGGTGTTTGAAGCAGTGGCGGAGACCATTCTTCTATACGGAGCACAGGCTTGGGGATGTACGAAGTTTGATGTAGTTGAACAACTCTTGAGGTTTTTTGTGAAAAGAATTTTCCACCTACCACCCAACACGCCAAATTACGTCATCATGCTTGAGACGGGGCTATCACCTCTATACATAAAAACTCTTAAGCTCCAAGCGGATTATTTTCTTAAGATCTTTAAGATGCCTGAAACCCGTCTAGCTAGAAAAATAGCCCTCAAAGCTATTCAAGACAAAAATAGCTGGTATGGAGTATGGTTGGGACTGGCGCAGGGATGTAATTTGAGTCTGAATATCAACATTGATGATGTAACGAGCAGCAAAAAAAATTTATACGAAATAATAGAAAAAATAGATGAGCAATGTAGAGCAGAACACATAGCTGAAGCATCTGGTTCGTTGTATAGATCAATTTACTGTAGACTCAATTACAACCTATCAGACAGAAATTATTTCCACGATTCAAACAGTGTCCAAATGATTGCTACAATGGTCAGACTTCGTAGTGAATTGCTGCCCCTAAACTTTATTCCTCATAGAGCAGATTTGCCATTGGAATGCAGTATATGCAACTTATCGGAACGGGAAGATGTTGTCCACTTCGTGGGAAGATGCCCAACTCTAAGGGAAACAAGAAGAAGTGTGTTTGGAAGTGATTTCTTATCGGAGGATCAGGTTATTGTGCAGCTGAATGAGATGGATGTTCCACGACTGTACGAGTACTGCAAAATTGCCTTAAAATATAGAGAAAGAATACAAAATGAAGATTTTTGAAAAATAATTTCCACTTTTTTTTAATATTAAAACATTATATTATTGTTAAAATTGTAAAAATCACAAAAAAAAAAAAAAAACACGTAAATCTAAAATTTAAGGAAAGCTTATTAAAAATTATTTATTATATATTTGGTGTCAATCTGGCAGACGGCATTTTGCCATGCTATAAAGATTTTTTGTAAAAATAATAATAATTGTATGATGTAAGGAAAAATTAATAAAATCAAATCTATCTATCTATCTATCTAGTCACGGGTCAACACTTAAAAGAAAACAGGGAATACGTTTTCGTTCAACTGCTGCCAAGGTTGACAACCCTCTACAACTTCTACAAGGTACAGAAGATACACCAGAACAAATTCTGGGAAAATATACAAAATACATTGTTAAAGGTTATCCTACGGAGGTTGTTAAAACTGGATCCTTAGAGATTCGTTTAGAAAAGAAAACCATAATACATTATAGGCCATACCGTTTAGCTATGTCAGAGCGAGTTATAGTTAAAGAGATAGTAAACGATCTTAAGGCTCATAATATTATTCGCGATAGTAGCTCCCCCTATGTAAACCCGATCGTATTGGTGGCAAAAAAGAATAATCAACATAGACTTTGTGTAGATTATAGGTCGTTGAACCGCGTGACTATCAAAGATCGTTATACATTGCCTAGGATTGAGGACCAGTTGGACCAGCTGGCAGGAAACCAGTTCTTCACTTCATTAGATATGGCTTCTGGTTTTCACCAGATCCCGATTGCAGCCAACTCTATAGAAAAAACAGCCTTCGTGACCCCCGACGACGGTCAATATGAATATCAGCGCATGCCATTCGGGCTGGCCAACGCACCAGCTGTGTTCCAGCGCGCCATAAACAAAGCATTGGGACAGCTTAAAGATGATATCGCTTTGGTTTACCTAGATGACGTCCTTATACCATCCAAAACAATCGACGAGGGGATAAAACGGTTGGACTTAGTACTTGACGCTTTAACTAGAAATGGATTTTCTTTGAATATGGAAAAATGTAAATTTTTGCAAAATCAAATTGAATATCTCGGGCGAGAGATTTCTGCGGATGGGATCCGACCTGGTAAAACAAAAATATATTCTCTTACAAACACACCGGTTCCTACCAGCGTTAAGCAAGTCAGACAATTCATGGGATTGGCAAACTATTTAAGAAAGTTCGTACCAGAATTTGCCGCCAAAACTCAATGCATCACTGCATTGACAAAAAATAATGTAAAATACGAATGGACGACCGAATGCGAGGAGGCAAGATAGTATATTATAAAGGAGCTGACAAAAAGACCGGTGTTGACCATATTTAATCCAGACTTGCCTACAAAACTTCACACGGACGCAGTTATACGGAGTTATATTATTCCAAAAAATAAATGATAAGCTGCACGTTGTGGCATATTACAGCCAAGCGACAAAACCGTATGATGTAAAATATCATAGCTATGAGCTGGAAACGCTAGCGGTCGTGAATGCTATAAAACACTTTAGAACTTACCTGTTAGGCATCGAGTTCACTCTGGCAACAGACTGTAATGCTTTAAAAGCTACCAAAGAAAAAAAGGATCTCTTACCACGTGTTGCCAGGTGGTGGATTTACCTCCAAGATTTCAATTTCAAGATTATATACAAAAAAGGTAGCTCTGTGCAACACGTGGACTATTTAAGTCAAAACCCGCCATTGAAAATTTGTTATCATCTCAATAGTCTAGCAGAAAATTGGCTACAAATTGAACAAACCGATGATCCGGAAGTTGTAAAGATCCTTGATAAAATTCAAAATAATGATACCGAAACAAAATTGAATTATACTTTCAAAATTAATCTTTTGTATCGAAAAACCAAGAATAGAGAACAACTATTTGTTCCTCAAAAATGTCGATTAAGCCTAATGAGGCGTTATCACGAGGACAATTGCCATATTGGATGGGAAAAGACCCTATCAAAAATGCGTCAACATTTTTGGATGCCTAAGATGACCAGAAACATACGAAAATCCGTTGAATCATGTTTGATTTGCACTGTCGCCAAAAGACCATCGGGAAAAAAGCAGTCCGAACTACACCCGATCGGAAAAACTGCCGTACCTTTCCATACCTTTCACGTAGACTGTATGGGTCCTTTTCACGGAAAAGATAAGGAGGACAGTCGTTATCTCTTAATTATAATTGATGCCTTCTCTAAATTTGTTTTATTATTACCCTGTAAGACTTTGAAAGCCGACGAGACTGTACGTCACTTGAACAACTTTGTTATGCTATTCGGAGTTCCACTTAAGATTATAAGCGATAAAGGAACAAATTTTACCAGCGAGCATTTTCAAAACTTTTGCAAGTCATTGGGCGTGCATGACAATAGCACCAGGTACTAGTCGTGCAAACGGTCAGGTCGAGCGATATGTGGACACAATTGCAAATTTATTAAGAACGAATTTAGAAGTCAACATCGAATGGACCAGCTTTGTCAGCCGGGTTCAGTTAGCTTTAAATACCACCGTCAATAAAACCACGGGACTATCACCATTGAAAATTTTAACTGGTATTAAAGGAAGAACTCCAGAAGTAAGTGCTCTATATCAGAATTAAATATACAACCTATATATGAAGACATCGAAGCTATACGTAAATTGGCAGACGAAAGAATTAAGGAAAACGCCGGTAGAATGAAAACGAGATTCGATAGAAATGAGTGTAAACCTACACGGTTAGAAATTCGTACAAAGGTGGTGTATAAAAGCCCTCAAATCAGAAAATCGAAATTAGAAGTACATTTTCGCGGTCCATATGAGGTTGTTGGAATTTTACAAAACGACCGCTACAAATTAAAAAAGAAAGGAGGTAGAACAACTACAATCGCGTCCAGTTATTGAGAATGAAATATAAAAGGTTATTAATCAAACACAAAGTTGACTTTGTTGATGTTGGTGTTGTTGTTCTACCTTTTGCTGTTGAATGTAGACAAGTGTTCTTGAATTTGGCCTCTGAGCTTGCTTTTCGTATATTTTGTATCAGTCTTATGGACAAGCTATATATTGCCTCTGAGCTGTTGGTCTGTATCATATAGGACGATAAGTGAAGACAAGTCAAAATTCTAAGAATTTCTCTGAGCTCAAACAAGTCGTCTTGAACTTGGCCTCTGAGTTTGCTTTTCGTATATTTTGTGTCAGATTTATGGACAAGCTTAATATTGCCTCTGAGCTGTTGGTCTGTATCATATAGAACGATAAGTGGAGACAAGTCAAAATTCTAAGAATTTCTCTGAGCTAAGATAAGATAAGAAACCTCTGAATCTTTTTGGTGTGGATTGACATGAATGGTGTGGACAAGCTTAAGATTACCTCTGAGCTACTCCATTGGTTGATCTAGGTAAAAGAATAAGTTTCTTAATTTATAAACGAAAAGTTAAATTTTATGCTGTTGGTCTTACTTGAACTGATAAGTTCTGTATCTGTATTTCACAGGTTACGACAGAAACTCAGTAAAACCATTTGGAAGATTTCAAGATTATAACACTCGATGTGACGAGGAAAGAGAGAAAGGAAAGAAAGAGAATAGAAAATAATATTTTTTGTTGTTGTAACAATGAAGTAATTAAATCGTATGTTAAGTTAATTGATGATGAATATTATAAATCAAAAAAAAAAAAAATATTAATAATAATTCTTATATACCTACTTACTGTTTTCATTCATCGAGAGCGATGAACTTGCAGGATAGCCGTGTTAGAGTGGAGCTACTGTAGTGTTATAGCTACTATATTAAGAGTTGGATATAGCCAAATGCTGGAATAATTTCCAGTCGAGAGCATGGTGTTGTATTGGTAAAAAAGCATATTTACCACAGCATGTGTAAGTATCTGAGTGGGATTGGAAAAGGATAACGTAGGAAGAGGAAGTGTCTGCGATCGACATTCGAAGGATTGATATAGAAGCGATCGGACGTGCGGTGGTCGATGCACGGCAGATAATAATTTCTTTAGTTTGTTTTAATTAATTCTGTCATATATAAAACATGGATTTAATGAGATAAAAATGGTCAAATGTATGAAATTGCCGTCTGATTTCCAGAGAAGTATGAATTTATGCAAACAAGGCTCAAAAATCGTTTTATTATTAAAGTAATTTTGTATGTATAAGAAATACATAAAAAATAAATATTTTTGAAGAACAAAATTTGCGATGCCAATTTTAAGTATTTAGTAGTATACGTTGATTTTAGAAAATAATTTACAAAAATAATCGTTCACACGTTTTGAAGATATTGATTTTTCAAAAAAAAATTGAATTTTTTTTTCAAATTCAAAATAATAAAAATTTCTCTCAAAATTGAACTTTTCTCACATATTATTGTTTGTACTTTAAGTGAGATAAAAAATTGATAAATAAACATTTTTATATATTTTTTTTTAAATGTTCGTTTTTTGTGTAGATTAACAAAAAAACAAATGTTTTTATAGTGGGCAGGTAATATATGCAACGTGTACATGAATACACTCTTCATCAGGCCTTTTATTGAAAAATACAAATAACATTAAATTCATGTATAAAATAATTATACAAATGTCAAAACACTTACAACAATTGAAGGGTTGTAAGTCTAAAGGGTCTAAGTGCCATTTTTATAATTTAGAGATAATCGAGAAAAACAAAATAATAAGCCATTTGGCACATAGGCTCTGCCACAACTTTATTTGTGTGTGTGTACAGTTTTAAAAGAAATAGGCACTTGAATCCATTTTGATATTATAAGGCTTGGTACTTAGATTGTATTTTGATAAAAATATTGATTTTTGATTTTTTGGCACTTAGACCCTTTAGACTTACAACCCTTCAATTATTAATTGACTTTTCGACAAAGTATTAACACAGGATGTACATAAGAACTTTTTAGAAAAACTATTATTAAAATGAAAAAACATTAATAAATAAATGCAAGTTACAATTAACAAAATAAATATATCTTTACATTTTTCTCAAAACAAATTTAAGAACTGCATCAATATCCGGCGTCACACTTTCGGTTCACACTGATTAGTGTTTTTTTTCTGATAAGCTGATTATACACCATGCGTAGATTATCACAGTCAGATCGTCTATTTATCGCTCTCTCATTTTTGTTGATATGCAGCATTTCTAACAACATTCTATTCCCCTGGTGTCTCTCTACTTCTAATATTTGTAAATTGTCTAGGTCAGGCCTGTGGTTCTGCTCTATACAATGCAAAGCAGTTTTTTGAGACCCCCCGTTGTTAATATCAGATTGAAGACAATCACGGAAAATTCTAGATCCAATGTCAATAATGCAAGACACTTCATTGAAGTAATTTCACCAATAGACCTAGACGCTGACGAAGTTTTGGTGTCTTTCGACGTTGTGTTGTATCCTTGTTTACTAATGTTCCAGTCCAAATGATACTTCAAATAGTTGAAAAGAAATGAAATATTATCAAATAACATACGAAAGTTAGGAAATCTTTGTTCATGGAAATGTTGCGCTTTTGTGCTATTGATAACAATTATCTGGAATTTGAAGCGAAGATATACCAACAAACAAAAACAAGGTGTACCAATGGCAGCCCAATATCACCAATATTGGCGGACATAGCTATGTCCGAGGCACTATTATACTATGTTATTGGTAGATTAACACCGAAACAAAAATGATTTGTTTGCAATACTGAAATCTGAAAATGTTGCCACAACCCTGGACACTTTAAATTCATTTCTTAGAAAGATCCAGTTCACAGTAGAAGTAGAGAAAGATGGAGAATTGCGCTACCTTGACGTGAAAGTTGTTAGACAAGGTAGAAAAATAATTTTCGATTGGTTCAAGAAACCCACTTCTTCTGAACGTTTAATAAACTTCCACTCCAAACAGCCAAAAGAAGTAAAATTCAACACGGCACAGAATTTTATCAACAGAGTACTCGATTGCAGTCATCACACCTTTCGACATAAAAATATTGGTATCATCAATGACACCCTGTACTCCAACTCCTTCCCCGTGCACGTCATCAAGAAACTGATAGAGAATTACAAAGAGAACAACAACACGACACCCGTGATCGATCTACAACCTGTTGTCTATCGAATTGCCATATACATTATATTCCTTCTCTTTCGACTCGAATAATAACAGCGCCTATTCGAAACAAAGAGACAACGAACATAGCGTTTAGATCAGCTAATAGCTAATACACTCAAGTCTTTGTTATTCACTAAAGCTAGCCCTAAACGACGAACATGCTCGCCGAACTTGTTCGTTTGTGTTATCCCCTACACGGGAACACATTTGGCGAACATTCATCTCGTGTTGATTCTTTACAGAGTAAGCATGTACGACGCACAGTGGGTCCTGTTCATACTAAGCAGTGCTCAAAATTCAGAGTCTTGTTTAAAATGCTAAAAACTGTTATAAATAGATACTAACTGCCGTTGAAAATGAAAATAGTATTAATAATGAATATACTTATGACTTTTAAAAATAAAGGAAAACTCACGGCTCGCGAACCAGCTACCAGCCCCTACATAGCGAGCACGAACAAGTTCGGCGAGCATGTTCGTGGTTTAGGGCTAGCTTAACACAAAGGGACAAGTGAAGAAGCTGCATAAGTCTGACGTGGTCTACCAAATCAGTTGCTTGGGGGGGGGGGGGGAATGGGGTGGACTGTCTATCTGTGTATATAGGCACTTCCAAACAAAAGCTCCGCAATCGCCTCTCAGGCCGCCGGTCTGATATTAACAACGGGGATATTGATGCAGTTCTTAAATTTGTTTTGAGAAAAATGTAAAGATATATTTATTTTGTTAATTGTAACTTGCATTTATTTATTAATGTTTTTTCATTTTAATAATAGTTTTTCTAAAAAGTTGTTATGTACATCCATTGTTAATGTTTTGTCGAAAAGTCAATTAATAATTGTTGTAAGTGTCTTGACATTTGTATAATTATTTTATACATGAATTTAATGTTATTTGTATTTTTCAATAAAAGGCCTGATGAAGAGTGTATTCATGCTCGAAACGTTGCATATATGTATGTATAAACCAGAGGTGAACGCAGGTAGGAGTTTTAGGGGTTCAACCCCCCCCCCCCCCCCAAAACGACTAAAAAAATAAGGGTTCATTTTGTTAAAGAAAAAAAAAACAAAGTGTTATTTTCGTGCCATAAATTCTTCTGCTAGTGTTGTTTTTTCTTACGACTTATAGGTACTACTTGCCTTAAGTAATGCATTCGTAAAAAAATCGAACTCAAGATTTTTATCAAAGTTGATATTACTATGATAGCGAAGACGAAAAATGTGGGTCCCAAAATTCTGTCTGTCTGTCTGTTAGACTACGGCCTAAAAGGCTGGGCCGATTTTCGTTAAACTTGGTAGATATCGTTTTGAATTTTTTCCCCCACACGTTTTTTTTTTTTCCTTTTCTTTTTAAGACCAAAAAAACGGTAAATGCCATACGATTTTTTTTTTCGAAATCTTATAAATATTTTTTTCTCTAAGACTGTCCCACAGAATTTTGAAAAAAAAAATTCATAAAATTTCATTTTGTCATTTTAGGTAATGGTTGAAAATTTTTTTCCAAAAAATGATTATTCTTGGTAACCCCCTTGGGACCATTTTTTTGTTTTTTTTGATTTTCTCGAAAACAGTACAACCGATTTTAATCATTATGAAGCCCCACCAAGGTTTAAATATTTTTGCGTATACAAATTTTAAAAGTTTTATTTTTTGGTTAATCAAAAAAATTTCAAAATTTTTTTCTGGAAGCTCAATATTTCGAAAACCCCATACTCGATTTTTTTTAAAACTTGATAAATAAAAGTTTCTTAATATAATCTACAAGATCTGAGGAAAAAAAATTGTTTTACCTAAAAATAAAGGTACCCACAATACAAATGTCATGGTTTTCGAAAATTGTATTTTTCAAAAAATATTTTTTTTTTAATTTTTGAAAGAAAAAAATTTATTTTTTTTTGAAAATTCGATACCTCAAAAACTGCTCAATATTTTTTTTGTAAATTAAATTTTTATTCGAAAAATAAGAAAAAAATTTAAATATGCGAACCAAAATTTTTTCTTAAATATGTTTTAAAGATTTTGTTACAAAAGCTTATTTTTTTAAGAAACCACTAAAACGAATTACAATTTTGTTCTCGCATAAACTAATATATGCTCAAAACACATGTCATCCTGTGCTTAGCTCCAACTACTAAAGGAGTTTTAGTCATTTAAAAAATGAATTTTATGTTTTTTCTCTTAGCATTAATTTTTGAAATTCTTAGTCTTTTACATGAGAGCATGTTCGTATGACCCAGTCGTGCATTTTATTTTATGTGTCTTCGTATTTTAACGCATTTGTCTTAATTTGAATTGATGATTAAAAAATAGAGACGAGCAATTGCGTTATTGATAATTAACATTGTGTATAGGGCAGAAAACGGACTAACGAAGCAAATATACCGATACAGATATCTGTGTTAATCTTAAGGGCCGATTTATGGCTAATAAATGATTTCGATTTATATAAGTTTGAGTTATTGATGGCTCCAAGGTCGGAGTTACAGCAATAGAAAAAACTCACTCATTTCGTTTGTGTGAAAGTTACAGTTACAGATGAGTAGCACATAGCACCCTCTGAGAGCGGTTTGGTTATAATTATGTATAGTCCAGTCAAAGCGTCATTTGACCTTGCGCGCAGAGTCATGGTGTATTTTTATTTCATGGATCGTTAGGTGCTTATGAGAAAAGCTTAAAACCAAATTTGCACCACATGACAACTTTTTTTACCAAAGTTATTGGTAAAAATGTGTTTTGTGTCATTTTTTGGTCATTTGCGAATATCCACTATCTCCTACAAACAAAAAATTAAACATACATTTATTCCTAATAACATTATCTATTATGTTACAAAAAAACATTTGCTTAAACAAATGAAAAAAAAAACTTAAAGTTAGTTAAAATAATTTTTTGTTGTTTAAAAATCACCTTTTCGTGATTATTAAGAAAAAAGCTCATTTAACGATGCAATTTTTATTTTTTATTATTTAAGTTCTTGTATTCCCTACAATTTAAAAAAAAAATCAGCACTCTACGATGAACGAAAGCCGAGTAAGAAATTATTGAACATAGGTAAGTCAGCGCACCCACGCATTTTATGATTTTATGTTTTAATTAATACTCGTATCTCAGCCCCAGTATCTCGCAAAGTGAAAATAAAAAACACTGTATTGCTAATAACAATATTTTCTATCAACTTGCATTTAATTTAATATGTTTGAGCAAAAACATAAAAAGTTACGCTTGGTTTCAACCTTTTTTTTTTTTTGTTTTTAATACCTTTTTTTCATAGTTATTGAGAAAAAAACTGTTTTTCACGGTAAATATTTTTCAGGTTTGGATTTTTGTTTTATAGTCCAGCTAATTTTCTTCAAATTAAAAAAAAAATAGTCCATTACGACAAACGGGAGCCAAGATATTCATGATTTAAAAACTTAGGAAAGCTTACAATTTTGTATCTTAACCTTGTAGCTTGTAGTTTTGGTGTCGACAGCAACAAGATATATTGGTATCCTTCAAACACTCCACACATACTTACTTACATATTTGTTGCTTCTTGTTGCTGGCGACACCAAAATTACAAGCTACAAGGTGCACTTCTCAATGACCGGTCTATTTTTAAATGCACTACCCTCGCATTTCATTCATGGCCATGAGAATCAACCTCATGCGCTGCACAAATTACCCAATAGTATTTCCAATGTCACTGACGTTTCAGATTACTTTTACTCTAGACAAATGTATTTTCCTACTTACTAGGTTCAATGCACTGCGCATAGTATTTGGATACAATTTGTGCATTGTGAAAGGTGCATATTGGCTATTAATTTGATGACTTAGCAAGTATGCTGCCCGATATTTGGAATATAGAATATATATTGTATTTATGTTTAAGTGAGAATATGTGTAGGCTTAAATTCTTAGTATATAAGTAAAATATTTTATATAAATAGCCTAAGTTTTGCTAAATAAAGGGACTTTCGATGTGAGAGTTAAAAGTAGAACATCGGTTCTTTAGCATTCTTTCTTTTTTCAGGATAATCAAACAGATCGGCTCTTTAGCCAACATACGTTTCGACTTGGGGAAGCCTATATAAGGCAACGATAACTTAGGCGCCAAGAAATTATAACGGTTTTTTATAGAACAGTTCAATACAAGCATTTTTTACTACGAGAAGGGGGGTCTATCTCCCCCCGTTTGGGCGGGAGGGGTAATTTTATAAAAAAGGTACTAAAATGGAAACAAACATATTAAAAAATAACGGGAATACTTACAATTAAGTATTATACCTTTTTTTAAAGCCAATACTGATCTATTAGACAATTTTTAAATCAAGTAGAATCTATGAAAATTTTTTGAAAAACCGAGTTTTAAACTCAAATTTTGGTGAAAAAAAACATAAAAAAAAAAGTTTAAAGTTTAATTTTTCAAAACTTCAAAGTTATATATTATAATTTTTCCTAAAATTCGTTGCTCTAATATATTCTTATTCAAAAACTGAAAACTAGATGATTTTATGTCGTCTAGTTTTTGAGAAAATTGAAAATAACTAAAATTACTTTTTTATGGGATATTTGCATCCACTACTTCATCCTAAATTAAATACTCGTAACTTTTCAATATTTCAAAAAAAAAATTTCAAAAGCATCGCGTTTAAAAATTGACTTGACTATTTTTAAGTAACACCAACACCTGACTTACTCACAAACTGACTGACTGAGACGCGAAATGCCATGCAATTTTACCTCCTAGTGGTGCATTCTTGGTAACCCTAAATGATTTGCTGTACTTTACTTTCAAATGAACCACATTATAGTCTAAGAGCCCACAGCAAATTTTGTGCGTGAAGATATAACCAAAAGTGGTTTATATTAGTATGAAGCCCTCAAATAACTAACGACAAATATGGAAGTCTGGCAGCATTTTTTTGCAGCTAAGATTAATAATAGTATGCCAAAGGTACATATATTTGCAAAATGTGGATCATAAGTATAACCACTTGAAACTGGCATTAAATTAAAGGGCAGAATGCACTGAATACAAATAGATAGGTGTCAGACGTTTTAGATGCAGCTTTCCCCTTGCCAGACGTACTAATAGTACGCAAAAAATCATTTTTTCAAACTATTGGTATAACCATATGTGTGATACATCAAAAAATTTGTAAAATTGTCCTTATCACAAATAAATAGGTGCCAGACGTTTTAGATGCAGCTTTCCCCTTGCCAGACGTACTAATAGAGTACTAAAAATTAAATTATTTTATAGATATAATAAATTGATTTTTATTTTATAATAGGTACGAGTAGGTAATAAGAACAAAAGTATGTACAAATACTTAAAGAATATTATATTATTCACTATCAGACTCATCGAATGATTCCCTAGTATGACCATAATCTTCATTATCGGATGCATCCACTTCATTCTTCAAAATATCTTCCAGTTTATCAGGGGCTGTATTACCGTCGAACCATTTCACTTTATACATATTATCTTTTAATACCCATCCACAGTCCGATGGTGATAGTTGGAGTGGTTCATTCTTTACGGCATTCTTCCATACATAGCATATATATGTAGTTGCATCTATTTAATTGCTGCAACAAAACCGATTTGTTTGGAGGCCAAAGACTTCCTTCAAAACCTAGCATAAGCAAATTAATATTATTTTATGTAGGTATCTATTATTATTAAAAATGTAACTTACTTCTGATATTTTTAAAAAATTTTTTGGTTGTGGGTTTGCAGGATTTTTACCTGGCTTCGTTTACGTTTAAAGCCCTTGTTTGATACATATTACAGACAAAATTTTCAATCCTGTTAAAGTGTTCGTCAGTAGTATTTAATCCGTTTCCAAATTCAGAAAAAGTGAACAGAAAATCTGGACAACTTTCTAAAATTCGAAACGGCTTGATTTTCCCTTTTTTAAAGAAGGATGGGGTATAATCACATCCAGTGAAGCAGTGAAAACCACAGGTAGCGCAGCACAAAGCGTGGCTCCCAATCCGTGATAAATTGAATTCACGTCAATGTATCTGATACGTTAAAGATGGAATTGTCAATGAGTCGTTGCTGACAGTTACTGCTACTGAAAATCTTGATGCAGCCAATTTTACGGAATTAACGTTAAATAACATTGACCCCTCTTGCATGCTAAGCCAATACTATGATGGCGCAAGTGTAATGAGTGGGAAAGTTTTGGGAGTTGCTACCAGAATAGAAAATAATTGGGCCGAAAAATCCCTTACGTCCATTTTTTGATCAATGAATCATGTTACATGACTTTTTTTAGAATGGCAAAATAGCTGCCTTGTATGGTGGAAAAAGAATTTCCCGGCTCCTAGAACAGAATTGGTCAGGACACTTGGCCGTAACAAAAGTTGTACACGATAATTATTAATTGATTTTGATGACTTTGGATTAAATTAGAAATGACGGATTTAAGGGTGATGACGGACTTCGCCAAGAGTGTGGACATTAAAAAAGTGATGAACAATTTGGAATTTTAAATCGCCTTGATTGTGGCAAAAAAAAATATTATCCAGCCTGCAGATGCAGCTTTACAATCCCGAAGCGCAGGATTGAAAGACGCCATAACAATCATTAAACTCAGCCAAAATAAAATAAGGAAACTTAGATCAGAAATGTATCATCAAATTTTGGAATAAGCAAAGTCCATGACAAGCGGCGATTCCGAAAATACGACTCATACCCAAAAGAGACAAAGCAAAAAATCAAAGCGCATGGATGACTACTTGGTACGAGTATATGGCCCTTTCTGTTCCTCTGCGAGACAAAATATAGACCATTAGAACGCTCAGCCATTTAAGTTTTATTATTTCGAAATGTTTGACATACTAATTGCTAGAGATTTTCGGACAACGACGATCTACTTAATTCATTAGCGAGTATAGATGAGTTGGATGTAGACAAAATGGTATTGTTGAAAAACTTAAATAAGTGTGAGAAAATAAAACTATTTGTAAAATATACATTTTCACCAAGCTACTTTTCTAAAAGGCCAATAAACGAACCAAAATAGATAAATTTATCAGGTCAACAAACTTTAGAACTTTTAGCGAAAACCCATTTAATTGCAATTTGGTGAAACTGGCCATAAGTTACTGCGAGAAAATAAAGTCTTTTTGATTCCTTCTCTTTATATGGAGGGCTCACAGCTGTACCGAACCAAGTCATTTTAAAGAAATCCAAAACTAACGCCAGGATTTTCGCAAAATTGAGCTCTATTTAGAGCTGTAATGAACTACATAGTTTATTTAGAGCTACATAGTTCTATTTAGAGCTGTAATTAACTATACATAGTTCATTACAGCCCTGAATAAAGGTCAATTTTGCGGAAATTTTGGCGTTGGTTTTGGATTTTTTTAAAATGACTTGGTTCGGTACAGCTGTGAGCCCTCCATATGACAATAAATAAATATGTACATACTTTTAAATTTGTCATAACAAATTTACTAAGACCCATTTGCTGAAAAGAAACATAAGAAAATCACCCTTATTATAACAGGCGTTTCACTTGAACGACACCCGTCACTTCTTCTGTCGAGTCAATTTTAAGGCGTTTAAGAGTCGGTATTACGATACTTAAACGCCAGGCGTTTTGAATCAACATGCGTTCCACATAAAAATCTGTCATTGACAAATAGATTTTTCGAAACAATTTGTGTTTTTTTTTTCAATACACGGTGTTTTTTTTTTTTTTTTTTTTTTAAATTCATTTTTATTTCATTCAATCTTATAACTATCTTAATGCTAGACAAAAATTCATAAAACTAGCCTACTTATCAATAACTTACAACTAACTTACTGGCCCCATACGGGCACTCTAAGTTAAACTATATTCTTATAACTACTGCCTTTCGGCCTAAAAAACTATGTCGAATTCAATTACTATATCTATTTTTTTTTTGTTTTCTCGAGAAAATTTTAAAAAACTCGGATTCTTTATCATTTTGACTTTTTTATATAAAACTTACAAACTAAAATTAAACTAATTAAAACTACCTAAAACCACTTAAACTACTTAAAATAAACTAAAACTACCTAAAACCACTTAAACTACTTAAAATAAACTAAAACTAAAATAAAACTACCTAAAACCACTTAAACTACTTAAAAACTAGAACAACCACAGCGGAGTTTTTTTTTTTTTTTTTTTTTTTTTTGTACATTTGAAGAATGTAGGGTTTTTTTTTTTTTTTTTTTTTTTTTTTTTTTTTTTTTTGCCACTGTGCCTATTCTTTTTAAAACTAAACCTGTGACTAAAAAACAGGTATGCAAGCCGGCCACGGCTCTAACACCCCACCCCGACTACCCATTATCAAATACCGATTGAAGCCACCAAAACTGGTTCTCCTGCTTCACCCTATCAGTTTTGTCCCGTTCGGACACAGCCCTACTGAACCGTAGGAGCTCTTCTCCGTCTTGTGCCACGACGTCCCGAGTGTAAAGGAGCCGCCGGTCCACGGTTCTTCGTCTGACGTGGTAGATTAGCGGTACTGCCAATCTATCCTGTATCAGACCGCATCTATCTAAATAGAGGAATGCCTCTGGAGGAATGAAGCCACTCAAGCGTGCATTTTCAAAATATTCGTCATTTGGGTAGAACGCCCCGAAAATCAAATTATTGGTCGAAGTCATAGCCCTCGCAATGTGACCCCGAATAAGTTTTATCACGAAATTGTCAACTCTGTTGATCCGAGCCCCGTTGTATAGAGCCTCGTTCGGATAATAGTGAACATAAGAAGATTCGGGTGTCCGATGCAAACCAGTACAGCGTCGAAGACACTGCCGCTCGAACACCCGAATTCTCTCCATCTGAGATGGAGCAACGTTGAACCACACTGGACAACCATAAACGATCATCGGCCGTATGAGGGCCATGTAGCAAATGACCTTCACTCTGGGGTCAAGCCGACTGCTGTAAAACAGTCGTTTCGTCAGAGCTAAGGCTCCTCTGGCCCTGGCCAGCGCAGCATCTATATGTCTGTCGAAATACAGATACTGATCCAACCAGATACCGAGGTACTTCACTACACTTTTGCTCGTTAATCGCTGCCCGTGAGGATCAACGATGACCATCTTGCGCCAATTCTTGCGCGTATCCCGCGGGGCTCTAGCCAACGGAGTCCGGAACAAAATTGTTTCCGACTTCTGGACATTTATTTTCAGTTTCCAGTCATCGCAATATCGCTGAATCTTCTCAAAGTCACGCTGCAAGAGAATTCTAATAACCTCAACCTTTCGGGCCGTTCTGTACGCAATTAGATCGTCGGCATACGCTATTGATTGCGGAAGACTACCTATCAGATCGCTGGTGTAAATGCTGAAGAGAATTGGCGAATTAACCGCTCCCTGTTGTAGACCATTTTTGATTTCAAAAGTTGTGGTAGAAGTTACATTGCCACTTTTGACAACAAACTTTCTACCGTTAAGCATATCATAAAGCATATACATCAATGGTTTGCTAATGCCAAGTCTGTTCAGTTTCAGATAAAGACCCTCTAACCATACGGTGTCGAAGGCCTTTTCTAAATCCACCAAAACAGCACCCGTGCATTGTTGTTTTGACTTATTCCATTGGATATCAGAAACGAGCTTAGCCGCGGCATGAATTGTGTCATGTCCCGCCTTGAACCCGAACTGGTTATCCGGAATTATTGTATTGTCCGCAGCCCATGTAATCAGAGCCCTATTGATGATCTTTTCGAAAACCTTGCTGATGCTCGGAAGAAGACTTATCGACCGAAGATTGGACGGATTGGAGTTGTCCTTTCCCTTTTTCGGGAGAGGATGTACCACAGCTGTCTTCCAATGCACTGGATAATATGCATTATTCAGCGCATTGTTAAAGAGTGTGGTGTAAATGTCAATTGCCTCATTCGGTAAATGTCTTAGTACAACGTTAGATATACCATCGACACCTGCTGACTTCTTATTCTTAATAGAACTGAAGATGAGCTGGAGATCCATCTTCGTCACTAACAAGGGACTTGTCCCTATTCGCTCGGCGATTGTGGCATTTGCTAAAAGATCGTCATTGAACCTCAAGAAACCAGGGTTCTCAGATCGCCATTGCGTTATTTCATTTCGAAGATAGAAGTGATGCAGTAGTGCTCTGTTTTCCAGGTCGTGGTTCGGGCGAATGCAAGCATTCACCTTGTACACTTGCTGAAACGCAGCCCCCACCGCCTCCACCTTCTCCCTCTGATCCTCAATTATATAGAAGTCATCGTCCAAGACGGCTTCCTCTGGATCTATTTGCGCTGTCAGGAGTACGTCTGTGTTCTCTACTGTTCTCTGGAGCTTAAGACACGGAAGGTCGTTTTGATTATTTTTCCTAAATATCTTATTGATTTCAGGAAACATACTTGGGTCGTTGGACTTTACAGAACGAATCCTGTTGTCCCAAAATTTGTTGATAGATAACCTGTAGTTATCCTTAATCAATTGGTTGACATTCTTTATTGACGACTTCAGTGTCCTAACCTCCAGGTCGTGCGAGTCTGTGAATCGTCTGTATAAGTTTTTAAGTCTTGTCAGTAAACCACTCTTATGTCTATGTAGTGCGTCTATGGTCGCGTTTCTGTAGACGTCCATTTGGTCGCGTTCTTTGTACTTGGGTATTGTCCGTTCCATTGTTCGTTTAATCGTTTCGTCCATCTGTTGTAGATGTTGGTCGATTTCTGTATTCGTAAGGTTTCTGTTATTTGGTGGGGCTATGTCACTCGAACGAATTTCTCTCGCTAAGGCGTTGGTGAAACGAGGCCAGCGCATCTTACTGTAATTGTAAGAATGCGTTGCAACGTATTCCTCCAACTCCACGCGTTCGTTCGGAATCTGAATTACAGCAGCCAGTCCGCAGTGGTCACTGTCGTACTCGATTGTCTGTAAGCAGTTTCGAGGGTGATTACCCACTTTGTCTGTAATTGTCAGTCTGGTATCGTACAGCAAAAGGTCCAGAAAGGAACCGCTCCTTGGATACGACGGCCTTTCAGTAGTCAGCAGGTCAATACCATATTCAACGCTGTAAAGATTCATCAAATTAAAAAGATGATTACCTTTGAGATTATTTGTTTGGTTTCCCCAATCTTCATGTTTTGCGTTCAAATCACCGGCCATAATACAGTAGTTTTCTTCCAAGCTCAGTTTAAGTGTTCTAAAAAGAATCTCGAGCTCTGAGTCAAAAGTAATAGCCTGCGGAGCTTCAGCCGCATAGGCCGCAATCACATACATCCGCTTCCCTTGAGTGAGAGAGATGCATATGACGCAAACCTCTAGCGTCTGGAGCTTTCGAAGATCATTGTTGTATATGACTTTATAATTAATGCCTTTTCGTATGAAGATGGCGACACCGCCTCCTTGAGTAGAGTCGGGTCGATCTCTTCTTACGATATTGTAATTTTTATGAGTCAATTTATGTTTCAGGTTTAGCTTGGTTTCGCTAGCCAAAAACACATCTGGACTGAGGTCTTTCAACAATTGGAACAAATTAGCTCTACGTTCAATCCTAATCAGTGAATTTACATTCACAGCCAGGATTTTTAAGCGCGTCTCCGGTAGCGCGCCCATTATGGTCTATATTGCACTAGGCCAGGCAACAAAGAGTAGAGATGGTCTACCCTTTTGCCTTGCTCCTTTAACTGACTTTGCAGTCCTGCTAGCTGGCCTTGAATGCTCAGTAGCAAGGCTACAATGTCGGCCTGCACCTCTGGCGCCTTAGGCACGGGGGCCTGTGGGGCAACCGTTGGTGGGGCCTGTCTCGTAATCCTATCTCTTGACGCCATTTGGGCGTAAGAAAGGTTAGGAACCACGAATTTTGTTGTTGGAGGTTGTCGAACTTCGGCTTTTTGACTGGCCTGTTGTTGTTTTATTTGCTGAACCTTAGGGCAGCCCCTATAATTAGCGGGGTGCCCCTCGTTTCCGCAGATGACACACTTCAACTGGGTTAAATCTTCAACCCGCTCAATCCCTAACTGACATTCACCCCTTATGTGGGTTTCTGCGCACTTGACACAGCGCATCCGCATATCGCAGTTGGCTGCGACATGGCCGAACCTCTGACAACGCATGCACTGAAGCATGTCGTTGTTTCTTTTTAGTGTTTCCCAACGTACAGCCTGGAAGTCGAGGCGGGAAATACTCCTCAGACTTTCAACCTTGCTCTGGGGCGATAATGTTACGAGGAACATTGGCAATCCGTAACCCCCTCGTCTTGACTTCACCGTGGTGAAAGGCTTGACCCCGATAAACTCGAGATCGTCGCTGGCTTTCTGACGGAGCTCATCTAAGAGCGCCTCCGGTTCCGTGCAGGAACTTATGCCCCTTAGGAGGACCGTTTTCACTTTTTCGCTTTTAGGCGTGAAGCTGAAGAATTCAGCTGTAACTTCCCTCAATAGCTCTTTAGTTGTTTTATATTCGGCCAGTGAGAAGCACTGAACCGAGTATCGTTTTTCTTTATCGTTTATTATTTTAATAAGAAAGTGGCCGTTTGTGGCCCGCTTACATACCTGTTTTATGTCCTTCAGGTCGATTTTAAATGTCCTTATTGGTGGCACCTTCTCGCTTCTAGGCTGTGGCTGTTTCTGGTGTTGCTGTTGCTGCTGCTGTTGCTGCTGATGTTGCTGCTGCTGTTGCTGTTGTTGTTGCTGCTGCTGTTGCTGCTGCTGTTGCTGCTGCTGTTGCTGCTGCTGTTGCTGCTGCTGTTGCTGCTGCTGCTGTCTTGCTGCCGCTGAGGTTGATGGGCCCTCATCATATGGGCCTGCTGCATTTGTTTTCTTTTGGGCGCCTTGCTCCGCTCCTGCAGTTTTTCTTGCGGGCTTTGGCTGCTGCTGTTTTTGTGCTTGTTGCAGCTGTGGTTGTTGTTGTTGTTTTTGTGCAACCTGAACCGTCTGATGGTTGGTTGCTTGGACTTGGTGCTGCTGTTGTTGTTGTTTTTGCTGCTGCCGTTCTGCTGCTTTCTTGGCTTGCAGCTGCCTTTGGGCCTGCTTGTCTTCTGCCTCTTTTTGGCGGAGCGCTTCCATTTTATTTTTTATTTCTCTGAGGAGGGGCTGCATTTCCTCCTTCAGTTTATCCAAATGCTGCTGGTACTTGTCGACCTCTGCTTGTTTTGCCAGGAGGGCCTGCTCCAGCTCCTTTACAATCGTTTGTTCCTGGGGGTCTTTTTCCCCTTCCAGCTCCCTGTCTGTCTGCGGCTCTGGCTCCGACAGCAAAGCAAATTGATTGCTCCCCGGAGACCTGTAGAGCCCCTCTCCTCCTTCTGACATGTATTCGGTGCCAGCCGAGTCGGAATACTCGTCAGTGTCACCAATCTGACCTGCTGTTGTTGCTGCCGCTCCTTGCCTACCACCCCAGCTCGCAGCTTCCCTGAGGTGGCTCTCGGTGCATCGAGATTGGGTTGCGGTCGCAACGTCCTCCTTCGCTTCTTTGACTGCTTCATTGTTGTTGCAGTAGTGCTGGGATGTACCGCTGCTGCCACAACAGCAATATCATCCGATTTTGCTGAGGCATCTTTCGATGCCCCAGCCCTTCTCTCCTTCTCCATTTGTCTTTTTTCCCAATAAATAATCTCGTTCGCTTCACTATTATGAAAAAAAGCTTCAATAATTTTATTCTTGTCCGTCTGGGATTTGAACCCACGACCCTCGGATCCACCAGCCGACGCCACTACCACTGGGCTATCGAACACTTGATGAAATGTGTGTCGAATTTCCTATTTCACTACTAACTTTATTTTTCTACCACTTGAAAATATACTATCACACTGAAGTCTTTCCTGCTTGGAAGTCAGAGATCGACTATGTCAATACACGGTGTCCTGTAATTCGTGTGCCATAGTTTGTGATGTGATTCTTGATCATATTCTAAGAAAATAAAATGCACGACTGGGTCGCACGAACTTGCTCCTATGTAATCGACTGGGAATTTTAAAAACGAATGTTATTAGAGAAAACTGTTCATAAGGATAAAATTAATTTTTAAATTCTTTTTTAGGCTTTAACAAAAATTATAAGTCCTTGTAGTGGTTTCTTTAAAAGAATCTTTTATATACAAAGTTTTTAAAAGCTTTTTAAAAAAAAATGTTGGTACGCTAGTTTAAAGTTTTTATTATTGTTCGAATAAAAATTAAATTTACAAAAAGAAATATTGACCCGTTTCGGAGATATCGAATTTTCAAAAAAAAGAAAAAAAATAGATTTTTTTTTCAAAAATTCAAAAAATATTTATTTTAAAGTTTTGAAATGCAATGTGTTTTAGACTTTTTAGAAGCTTCTCTATAAAAATTTTCATTAAGATCCGTTATGTGGATAATGAGAAATTCAAAATTCGAAAAAATGGTTCTATGGTAGGTACAAGCTGTAATATCTTAATTTCAAAATTTTTTTTATTAAATTTAAGATCGTAAAAATTAATTGAAAGAAAAAAAAGTTTATCAAAATTCTAGGTGCCGTTTTCGAGAAAAATACGATTTTTGAAAACCATTTTTTTTATTTTTTTAGCATTTGTATGGTAGGTACCTTTATTTTTAGGTAAAATAAAAAAATTTGTTTCACATTTTGTAGATTATATTGAGAAACTATTATTTATCAAGTTTAAAAAAAATCTAGCATGGGGTTTTCAAAATATTGAGGTTTGAAAAAAATTTTTTGAAGTTTTTTTTAAAAATCCAAAAAAATTTTTTTTGAAAATTTGAGTACACAATTCTATTTATGTTTTTGGGGAACTTTAGCAAAAAAAAAATGACCAAAATCGGTTGAACCGTTTTTGAGAAAATCAAAAACAAAAAAAATGGTTCCATGGGGGGTACCCTCAATAACCATTTTTCGGAAAATTTTTTTTAACCAATACCTAGATTTAATTAAATGAAATTTTTCTGTATCTTTATTTTTAAAATCTATTGAACAGTTTTTGAGAAAAAAAAATGTTTATAAAATTTTGAAAAAAATTCGTATGGGGGGTACCGTTATTTTTGGTCTTAAAAAAAAAAGAAAAAAACGTGTGGGGGGAAAAAATTAAAAATGATATCTACCAAGTTTAAAGAAAATCGGCCGAGTCGTTTAGCCTGTAGTCGAACAGACAGACAGACAGACAGACAGACAGACAGACAGACAGACAGAATTGCGAGACCCACTTTTTTAGTCTTCGCTATCATCGTAATGTCAACTTTGATCAAAATCTCGAGTTCGATTTTTTTTACGAATGCATAACTTGCCTTATAGTACCTATAAGTCGCAAGTTAAAATTGTTCTACAGTAAAGTCTGATTTTTAACTTTGACATCACTTTTTGACGATGTAAAAAAAGGCTAACTTTGTGTACCCTGACCCATGTTAAGGTCGATTTCTCTGTCAGTACTTATAGTAGGGACCTCATTTTAGATTTTATTTTGAGTAGATATACTAGCCTCTAAAACTACGTTTAAATTGAGCTGATATGGTTTAAGGTTGCCAGATATTCAATTTTAAATGGTGTTCAATTTTTCTTAACCGAACAAAATTTTGACTGAGGTAAAAACATAAAGTTTTCTTATTTTTACCTGATGAAGAAAACAATAATACAACAAAAATCATTAATAAGTGCACCCAAAACCCCAAACATTTTATGATACTTAGGAAGATCTAAAACAGCTAAAAAATCGAATTTTGTGTTTTGTACCTACTTTTATTGCTAATCTTTGCAATTGGTGTGTTTTTCCAAGAATTGATAGTTTTTAGGTAATTTTCGAGATTGTGTACTCATAAAAAAGGTAAAAAGTGTACTTATGCCTATTTGACTTGCTGTCAAAACCCTAATCACCCTAACCCTTCACAGGGAAAGTTAAATTTTGGGGATGACAGTTTATTGGGTAAATAAATTAAATAAGTAGTATAAAACAATAGAAAAATTCAAAACTCATTCATCAGAATATCAAGTTTGATAAGAGCGCTTTTTGGAATGCCTTTACTTACGAGAGAAGAATACGCCGACAGTTTATTCGTTTATGGGTTGTGCAATGGAAATTCAAGAAAAGCATAACGAAGTTACCAGAAACTTTACAATAGCAGACGACTTCCTTCTCGAAATGTTTTTGGAAATATATTTCGAAGGCTTTAAGAAACTGGATCAGTTTCAACTGCAAGACATAACGCGGGAGCTGCAAGCACAAGAAGAGTTTCAGTGATACACTTCATTTGTTCTGGGTTAGTTATTTTCACCCTTAAATAAAACAAATATAATAAAGATTACAAATTACACAATACTAACATGTAAAACTTACATCTTTATCCAATTTCGACAATGAGTCGTTTGAAAATTTGTATTCGACTAAAAATAGCGTTCTGAGAGACGTAGAAGGCGAGTAAAACGACAGTTATAATACAGATGAGTGACATTTCTCATACGAAAACTTACGTTCCACTCAGAGTATGGCGTTACGACTCGAAAAATAACGATAAACGACTCTAAAACGCCATTCATAATACAAATTTTTGAAAATGACATTTGTCGTTCAAGCGAAACGCCTGCTACAATAAGGGTGAATATTTATTTTCAACTTAAACGCTTATATCTCAAAAAAGTTTTTAATGAAGATTGAACTTATAAAATTTTAATTTTCGATTAAGCAAACGGGTCTAAGTAATTCTTGTAGGAAAAATGCAATAGGTTAAAACTGATTTTTTAGGTATTACAATTCCATCAAGAAAACAGGCTGCTGTGGTAAAAGCTTTTTTAAGTCATCTCAAGAATATAAAGGAAAACACAATTGATGTTTTGTACCAGTTCAAAGATACATATGAAATTTTTGCATCTGTGGCGACTATAGGATGTAGCACTGCTGTGTGCGAATCTACGTTTTCAACTTTGACTGCAATCAATAAGCCTCAGAGGCTATCAATGGCCGCGTTTTATTATCGCCAATGATCCATATTGATTAACCCTTGAAAATAAAACGATACAGATCATAGTGGCAGTAGTGTTGTATGGTCATCTCTCTTTTGCTTATGTTTCTTGATTTTCAAATGTTTCTTGTCTTTTTTCTTTACACTGTAGTTTACACTACCTTACTATAAAAAGCCATCTACTAATTTGTGGATCTTTAAAATAGATCCAGACAGAGAACAGGATCCCGAGTTGTTTTTGTAATACGTGTTAAAACTTAATCCAGATCCGGATCCATATTAAGTAGATCTGAAGATAATTAAACGCACCTAATGAGTCACAAAAGAATGGCAGGCATGGTATTTCTGGCCTTTGAAAATAAAAGAACCAAGTCAGTTGACCTGGATGAAGTCCTTCGTATTTTTAATACATAGCGAATCAAAGAATTCATAGAACTTTGTATTGTTATCTATGTAGGTATACTGAATATAACATGTTAAGAGAAATAATAATATAAACCATTATATAAATGAATGAAACTTATCTATCACCCCCTCCCGACAATTGAGTACCACTTTTACCAGATCAGATAATATATTTCATATCAAGTAAAATTTTTACTTCCGCCCTACATGTTATCACCGATACCCTACCTTGAATTCCTTGAATTGACAGGCATGCAGATAGACAGAATTGCCGGACCCACTTTTTTCGTCTTCGCTTACATCGTAATGACAACTTCAAAATCTCGAGTTCGATTTTTTTCCATATGCAGAACTTGCCCTATAGTACCTACATAATGTATATCGCAAGTAAAAAATGAAATAGGTTTTCGACGATTTTAACTTTAATAAAAGGATAGGGAAAGTATGATGATGATGTATGAAGTTTCATACAAGAACAGCTTTAACATCTTACTACCTAATTCAAATAAAATTTTTCGCCATTGTATTTAAACACGTATTATAAAATTGAACATATTTTGAAACATGTCCTTTTTCTTATCCTTTTTTTTCCATTCAAAGCATAACAGAGGGGCGTATCCCAAAAGAAGGTATGTTCAATTGTTGTTACATTCGCTGTTTTTTTTCAAGGGATGAGAACAACACAAACCAATGAAAGTAAAGAAAACAATTTAGAAGATGAATAGAGTTCAATAAATAAATGACACTTTTTAAGAATATTAATTTCAACAGATTTTACTGATATGAAATGTAATGTTATGAACCTGTCGCCTTTTTATATTGATTTACATAACGTTCAGCGAGAGGGTGGGTAACAGTTCCATTTACTATTCAAAAAAATGTGTGTTAATAAAACACATTAAAAAAAAAAGTTAACGATTTACTAGGAAGAACATAGAACACATTTTTGTATTCTTCCTTAAATCAATGGGAAGAGAAAAAACAATATCCTTTCTTAATGTTTCTTATAAAATGAAGACCTTAAAAGACGCCAATTTTTAATTTAAATTTGTAGATTTTCTCCCTTTCACAAGTCCTTTAAGAATTTACCTATTATAGGTGGCGTAGCTAAGAGGGAGCGAAGGGGCCGGTCGCCCAGGGCACCAGGAGTTAGGGGGTAAAAAATCATCTTCTTTGTTCATAAGAAGTAGGAAATCAACACAAAATTAAAATTTTTGGTTAATTCATAATTCAATTAATTTTGTAAGATATATAATAGGGTCGCAAAGTCATTATCGTTGTTTATTACAGAAGTTGGAAATGAAAAAGCATTTTTTTTTTTAAATTAAAAATTGTATTAAATTTGTATAAGAACGTACAATTTTTCATTGTATTCATATAATTACCGTTGTTCAACCTTGAGACCGACGATATAAAAGTAATTATTACTTAACTACATAGTTAAACAAAATAGCTTGCAAAAAAAATTTTGAATATGGTTATTCCGAAGTGGCAGAAAATGATTGTTTTCCCCCGGGCGGCAAATATCTTAGCTACGCCACTGCCTTTTATACTTAATTGCCTTTTCAATCATTGGCCTATTCCTTTCAAGTTAAGAAAGGAAACAGTCCGGCAAACAATATTAGAGAGTCGGTCGTATTGTTGAAAGATTAATATCCCATCTACTCGTTTGTATTCGAATCATGTTCCGAAGCGACAAATGATGACGATGACTTCTAAATATTTTTAAACTTGCGTTATTGCCTTATCGCAATCGACGGTACCTAAACATTTTACCTTAAAGTTTAACCCAATAGAGAAAATCAATATTTCAAAAAGTACTTCAGTAAAGTTCTGTTGGACAGTTTGTGATGAAAAATAAATAATGCTTTACATACCTTGACAAAAAAGAACCAAGTTACGAGTATATTACGAAACGCGCTCCCACTTAAGAAAAGTAAGAAATTACATTCTGTTTTCACCGCTCTAGGAGTTGTTTACATTTACATTTACAACTTCATCAAAATGACAACGAAACTAAAATTATTGACAACATTGGCACTTTACATAAAATAAGCGAGTCATTATATTTCTCAATACATCGACATATGTATAGTAATTAACCAATCAGCACTGCCAAAAACATATTTTGCAGTGCATCATTTATTATATTACTGTATTATTTCTTTATTTATTTTTATTTTTGAATAATACGAGTAGTTTCTTTAATTTAATTTCTTTTATTATATTATTACTAGCTGACCCGGCAAACGTTGTTTTGCCATATAAATAATTGCTAGGGAATTTTTAGTGTAGAAAAAAAATAACTAACTTATTGTAAGTGTGTAAGGATGTGGTATATGGCATGAGTGAAGGAGGCATGGAGCGCTGTGAACGATGAGGGAATATAAAAATAACAAATCACCAAACATTAATTTTTTTAATTTATTATAATTTATTCCTTAAAATTATATATATATCATTAATTAATTACAACAATAACACTAACAAACAATATCAATCTCTCAATGCTATATCGTGAACAATATTTTTTGTTAGACCATCTTTAGCTAACACAAAACTGGATGGTATACCCACTCGAGAGCATATATAACGTATAATTGTCCGTGTGAAAAACATGGTGTGCTCAAATCTAAGCCACAAACAGACATCTTTTAGCCTTGGGACTTATTGATAGTCATTGCAAATGCCCATCTCATCGGGAACTGAATACATTTAAATTGAATTGTCACATCTGTAGGTATAATACGGATTCGTGGCACTAATATATTTTCAACTCGGAACTTGCCATTTAAAATGCTGGCTTCGATAACGTTTTTCATTAATTTTTGAATGACTAATAGCGTACCGTTGCACAGCCGTGGCGGGTTTAAATAACGAAGCAAAATAATCGGAGATCCAACCTTCAATTGTAAATTATGCGGTGACATGCCTGGCAAACCCAGTAAGTTCAAAAACACTGTTGGAAAATGTACAGCTTCACTGGCATCGCAAACTGTATCAATAGATTTGTATGATACCAAGTTCCCTGGAAACAACTGTTGTATCTTCAGATTTAAATCGCCAACGTCCACATTTTTTGCCGCTAAAATTGCTCTTTCTGCAAGCCACTCATGATTTATGTGCTGATGTGTGCATATATTTGTTCAATAAGAGCATCTTGCGAATCAATGATTAAGCAGAAATCGGTCAGTAATTTTACGTATCCAGTTTCATCTATAGTAACTTTTCCATCGTCGATATCTATCTGCTTTTAGATGTACTTTTTCAACATTACGCCACAATGGCGATGATTTTAAGCAAGAGTTGATCTCATCAGCGTATGTTGAACTTGGAATGACGGGAAGTGTTTGCCTGAAATCACCTGAAAGGATTAACAGAGTGCCGCCAAATATTTTTAATATCTTTCAATGTTCTCCAACAACTCAAGTGAATGTTTGTGTGCCATAGTACACCCACCTTTTCCTACTCAAACTGCGAGCATAATGCGGTCGTAAATGGTTCTTTGTTCCTCATTCATCAGTGGGACATTGCGAGTAAGAATCGCCGCCAATTTAACAAAAGTCGGCAATGATAATGCAAAGATCCTCAATAGCAATCAATGTTTCATTGTACATAGCGTCGCTGAATGTTATCGTAAGATCGTTGAACCGTGTACGATGTTGATGCAATATATCATCAGTCATTGAATCTTTGTGATTATCCCACAATATATCTGCTCGGGCTGGGAAACATGTAGTCAACACTATAGCGAATAGTAGACGAATTTGTATTGCTGTATACAGTTCAGTGCTGCTTCAGCAAGCGTACATTCCCACTGGTTATCGTCATCCAGCAAGCCAAGTGCAAGGCATGCATCTTAATATATTGGATACTGTTGCCCATTCACCTTACGTATATCTAGAAACAGTAACATTAACCAACAACAGTCGAAGATAAAAGCACTCAGTCTGCCTTGGATTGACTGTAAATACTGTAAATGTTAGAGGTGGACAGCCCTTATCACTTAGGGGTATGAAAAATAGGTAGTAGCCGATTATCGGACCTACTGAATATGCATATAAAATTTCATAAAAATCGGTCAAGCCGTTTTGAAGGAGTATGGTACTCGTAACTAACTTTGTGACACGAGAATTTTATATATAAGATTTTAAGTCATTATGATAACTTTTTTCAATTTTGCCTCTATATTTTCTTTTTCGCCTTTCTGACATTTCTTAGCCTTTTTATTTGAAATCTTCTCTTATGGCTACACTCTCAGTGCCGCTCCCTTATTTAATCGTTTTTCAAAAACATTCCCGGCTCAGTATCGGTTAGTAATAACGGAGTAGTATAGGAAGCGGGTAGTTGTGTCGCCCCGCGTTCTTTCGTCAAAGTTTTAACAAGCTATAGATCCGGCCTTAAGATCTGTCATTTAAATACTCGTACACAAAGTTTAAAGAGTAAAATTGATGAATTTCGAGATATTGATTTTGTTTGTATATCAGAGACTTCACTGAGAAAAATATCAAACATATTCATATTTAAATCAAACTCAAACACATACGATTTGGCATGGAATCGATATCTATTTAATTTGAATAGAAACGTATTTACCCATGTTTGATCCGATTTGAACATGATTTGGTTTAAATTTACCACGTTTTCTATTTGATTTAAACATGCTTATCTTTGTTTTTATTAACTTTATTTGATGTTGTTTCAAATAGAATCATATTAATTTTTTGTTACTTCAGATTTTTCAGAAATTCAGAAATAAAAAAAAAACTCAACACAAATACAAATTAATAAGTACCTACATTATGTATGTATTTATATTTTTATTTTATCTATTTACATTTTTCCAAAAAGTCATTAAATTGTTGTGGAGCTCTTTAAGATTTCATCTTTGTCACATCTTGAGAACATCTTCAAATTCTGGTTCATATAATTCGTCTTCTGGAATTTGCTTCTTTTTTTTACGTCATTCGTCGTGCTCTAGTCGTCCTGTGGCAAGAATATAGAAGTCAAATGATAGTTAATTATAAAACATACTTATTAATCAGTATTTTTTTAAATAAAACTATATAAATAAACAGTTTTTGAAACAAATATATTTTTTATACTTACAATAGAGAGCAGGGAACAATGGTATTAACTTCCACTCCTCGAATAATCTTATGGTTTATATTTTTGCTTGAAACAGAACTTCAGTTATGTAACATTATAATGGTAATCAAATATTTCTTTATAATTTTATAAATTACTCACTTTAGTAAGATCACAAACACACGCGGAACATAAACACACTCCATGACTTTCGATGCCAAAAAGAAGAAAAGTTGTATTTAGCTACTTCATTTTTATTCAATTCAAACTCGTTCGTGATTAAATTTAACATTTATGTTTAATCTCTTACTCATGTAAATATTTTAACTTCGTTTATATTTCAAACAAACTCGTTCATGTTCATTGTATGTTACAATTTTTAAGTTAGTAAAACAATTAAACCTGCATTTTAAAAATCAAACTAAAACTAATTTGAATACATATAAAAAATGAAGTGCAGATCTTAATGAAATTCTTAAACATGAATGAGTTTGATTTAAACATATTTTACTGTAAAATAATAGTATTTTCGAATCTAAACAGATTCGAGTTTAGTTATAAACGAATTATATTTGTCCTTATTTAAACATGCAGTTAAACATGTTTCTATTTAAATAACTCATAGTACAGTTTTCTCAGTGTTGGCTTACTTGTGATCTAAATGATAGTATATTTTACCTCGCAGGCTTTTAACTTTTCCGAGCCGATCGAACTAGATGCATCGGTGGTGGGGTTACAATATACATACATAATGTAAGAGAGAATATTCGATGTAATGTAAAATGTATAGGTCTCTTAATGTTTGTCAGATGGATTACTCGTTTCTAGAGATAATTGGAGAACATGAGAAACTTCCCGTCGGAGCTGTGTATAGGTCAGTAAATACGGGACATCTTATTTCCTTACTAGAATAAATCACTGTATCTTCGTCAAAAATTGTAGTGTGTGGTGATATGAACAGTGATTTACTTTTAGAAGGGCATTTATTGGAAAGCATGCTGACCTTAAATCTATCCCCAGTCAATGCCTCATATCCTACACAATTCAGCTGTTTTTTTTCGTCAGTGAACCTAGCAATGTTATCTTGTATGATCTGTTGTCCGTTCCTGCCTTTTCAAAACCTGACCTCATCTATCTAACTTTTGATCTTAAGAATACTAGTTCACCTTATACCTTTACATACAGGGACTTTAAACTTTTCAGTCATGATGATTTAGAGAGCTATGTTCGGAGTATAAAATGACATCAGTTATGTTTCATGACTTCATGTAAAGAGCAAATTAATTTTTTAGAAACTAATAATAATTTGCTTTTTGATGAGCATGTTCCTCTAATGTCCAAAACTGTCAAACCTGGACAGCGCCCCTGATTCACAAATAATATCCTTTTACATAATGAAAAACCGTGACCTGGCTTACGAACGCTGGAAAAAATATAAGCTAAATGAATACCGTAGGGAATACTGTTATCTTTGAAACAAAAATTCAGCTCAGATTCGTTCCACTAAAAGTCTAATCTTCGCCAAATGGTTAGACCCCTCTTTGAATAAAAAAAAGCTTTGGAACAACTTACGCACTATAGGTCTGGGTAAGCCGAAAGGTCAAGTTTTCAACAATATTGACGGAACGAGGTGCGACCTACCTTTAAACAAAACATTTCTTTAGCTTATACATCTGAATCTAGCAACAAGTTTAAATTTTCAGGAGTTTGCCAAGCTGACGTAGTAGAAAGCATACTCTCTGTTAAATCTTAAATCTAATGCCGTCGTATTTGATGGTCCACCCTAAATTTCTTAAAATAATATTGCCTCTTTTACTGCCTCATATACCACTCTTCTGACGGTTGTCGAAGGACAAGACAAAGACCAAATAACCTTTCTCTTACTACTTGAATTTTCACGAACATTTGATAACATCGATTTTGTTCTCTGCTGCAAACTCTTAAATAAATTTAATTTTTCACCTACTGCTACCAAAATTCTATTTTCTTATCTTACTGGTCGAGAACAAGCTGTTTCCATAAATAATGTTTGTCAAATTTTATAGCTGGATCTTCCGGGATACCTCAAGATTCTATCTTGGGGCCCATCCTGTCTTTCCTATATACATATCGATACCTTCCCGTAAAAATGTATTAAGCGACAATTTTTTCGAAAATGACTTTTTGATGTGGAACTATACTAGAAGTTAAGCGCCACATTTTGGCCTGGGTTTCACTGCCCTATAATGTATGCAAAAGAAACTAGAGAGAAAATAAAATTGTAGTAACCGCCAAGTTTTCTCACTGGAATAATGTTGCTCCCTGAAATTTGTATTATCCGCCAGTAAAATTATGCTAAGCGACATTTTTAAAAATATTATTGTCTTAAGCAATCAAACGTCCACGAAAAAAGTTTGTTAGATGTCGCTTAGTTTAACCGAAATTTTCGCTTAGCACACTCATCAAAATAGAACTTGATCCATTTTTGTCGCTTATAATACTCCAGATATGGTTGTCTTTGCTTTTAAATATTTGTCTATCAAGTAGGCTACTACTTTTTTCCCATTTATTTTGTGTTTTTTTGTTGTTGTCATCGTAAGCGCCATTTAACATTGTATCAAGCGCCAATGCTTTGACCACGAAAATGTACTAAGCGACAAAAACTTCTTATCTGATTAAAATTTCGATTTTGCAATGATGTCAAGTTTTGTATTGTAAAAATCCCTCTCCAAATCTGTTTCTTCCAATAAAATACACAAAAAAATAACTAAATGAGACGTTTTTTTCGTTTCCTGAACAATTTTTAAAATGTCGCTTAATACATTCTTGCGGGAAGGTATCGATATCAACGAACTACCATCTACTATAACCAATTATTCTATTCAGCTTTATGCAGACGACGCTCAACAGGTCCAAGAAAAATTTTCTTTTACTTAACTTGAAAAAGTCTAAGTGTATATATTGTTATTATAAAAAAACCTGTTTGCACCTCTTACTTTTCGCCAGTTGTCTGGAACTCTCTGCCACGACATATGAATGAGAGACCTTGAAGGTAGGAAGAGATTTCAAAAAAAAACTTACGGCACATTTATTAAATTGAATTATTTTAAATATATATGTGAATAAATGTTTCTTATTTAATTTTTTTTTTTGCATACTTAATTTAATTTGTTTTTTCTTATATTGTAACAAAAGCCTAATATAATAGACTGTTTTCTTTATATTAAAAACTAATTATAACTTAGCACTAATTTATAAGATTTTCGTATCTTAATGTGTATAAGAGTATGAAATAAATAAATAAATGACTAAATGCTTTTAACCTGTCGCAAACCCACATTTTTAAATGTGGATAAAATTTTTCAATTGGAATTTTCGAAGTTTAAATTGATTACGGCCAAATTGTTGAAGCTACATTTTATAAACTTGAGTCCTTCAACGACGAGGCGCATTTGTAGAAAAATGGGTTCTTCAAAAAGAGATCCACCAATTGTCAATGCATCCACAGAAAGTCACTTTCCAGTGTGAATTTTGTTCTGGCGGTAAAATCGTTCCTTACTTCCTAGAGTCAACCACAACACGACAAAGTGGCTCTGCAATTTTCAATTCAACTTTGTTTTATTGAACATATAGTTGGCTTACAACTAATAAGTTTCATAAAGTTTACATTTGTTGGCTCATAGGGGGCCTAACTATATACAGTGACTTAAGTTTAATTATTTTTATATAAAATTTATATGACGAAAAAAAAATATATGTAATTTAAAAGGTCGGTTGACTGTATTGTCCTCAGGGTGTTCATTCCCGGTTGTCAGTGGTGATTGTTGTGGGTTGTGGGCAGGGATGACGTTTTAGCCGCGGTGGTAGGCTGACCCAATGACAGCGTAGAAAGAGACTACTTCCTCGTTGTCCATGATTACGTTTTCGTCCGGAGTTTCCATCACACTGAGGTACCTCGGTTCGGGATGTCGTTGTTCTGTGGTCATGCTTATCATAAGCTGATTCGGGTGGTCGATGATGTTCCCCATTAGTTTCTTCGTTGAATGAACTAGATATTTGTCCAGTGGGATTAAATTCGCTCTGTGTAGAGTTGCTCTGAGACGAACCTCAACTACTACTTTAACGGGTACTACTCGACTCGTGAATCCCTCACCATATTTTATTAAACATCATGTCAAACTAGTTTGAGGTATCAATACGTCGCACTCCAGCACTAATTTTGTCACTGATTACACGAATACCTTTCGATTCCTCAGTCGGAATACTTGTATAAGCAATACGAGTACAACATATTTTCATGTGCAAGAGGTGAATTCATTTCCCAGTTTGCTTAGAAGACAGGGATACGATATAATCTACGGTGCGATGTATCATGATTCGGTTTTTGGTGTGGAATACGTGACAAGACTTTCATTCCCTTTCGAACCATTGAAATTAAATACATTAATGAGAGCTTATGATTAGTTTAGACAAGAAAAAAATCGTATGAGGTAGGGGGTCTAACCTATGCTGTCTTGTTTCTTGACAAAACTTATGCGAATCACCCTGTATACTCGTATTTCCATATTTAATGTGTCAATAATGTAATTTTGTATATTAATTTGGAATTGATTGCTTATTATCAATTAAGATCAATAAAAAAAAAATTTTTTTTCTGCTGCTGCTGCCATTGGCGATGGCTTGACATCAGCATATTACACATACTTCGCAACTCTGTCCCCATTACATCATCTTGACTTTAAATAGGTCTTTTACCCTAAGAGAGCCAAGCTCTTATGGAGAATGGAGCTATATATTGATATGTACCTACACTGTCTTCATTTAACGACAGTAGTCCTCGGTATGCGTAGCACTGTTTATTGTTTTTTAATAAAAAAAAATTTTTAGTTTGGTTACCAATTCGGCTTAATAGAAATCTTAAGAAAATCCGTTTCCTCCATCAGCTTGCATTAAAATCTTTTGTTTTGGGGACTCACTGAAAATTAATCCTACTTTGCTCATCATCTAAACAATACACATGCAATAGCACGGTGAGCTTCCATCAAATTTGAACGCATTTGCACTTTCTCATTAGGTGTGTTTTATTCATTGCTGCATAGCCAGCACAGCATTCAAGCGCGAATAAAACGATCAAACTCACTTCATATGTCAATTTCAATTTATATTTCATTATTATAGAAAATATCAAAATCTGATGTCAAAACATGTATGTACCAGTGGCGTGGCGTCCATATAACACGATTCCTATCGTCTTCCCTTTTAGAAAATCCACAAATAACACAACCTACCAAATAAACATCGAATAAGCTTAAGTTATCCATTCTGCCTCTCGTTTGTATCTTATACTTTATAGAAACACATTCCACAATCCACAACCGACATTAATCAAGAGAGTCACAAAAATACTCTGACTTAAACTTTTCAATTACCGCCTTATTTATTTGTTTTATATCCCTTTCTCCCCAAGCATTGTTTTTCGGATCCTCTTTGTTCAACATTCGCTTTTATATTCAAAAAATAAGACGCTACATTCCGTCTTATAAAATTTTCGATGTATATCCGTATTTGTTGGAATTATTTGTAACTATTTTATTCTCCCTTTAGCAATTAGCATTGCATTTCAGTAGGAAGTAGAATACATTGCAGGAGTTCAGGTGCTCGACTTTTTTCAACCTTGTGTAAGAAATAAGACGGTGTTCTTGGACTTATTTGTTTTTTTTTTCTTTAATATGTCATACAACTTAATATAAATATGGCATGTGGGTATTGTTGATTCTTGATTTTGAATTTGATGTTGATTTGCATGCTAATGTAAAATGCACGATTGATATTTTTGCAAATTTACTGTGATAATTTTGAATTATGAAATAAATCATGGTAGAATATATGGCAATTTGTCAGCAGTGTAAATTTAGCATATCGCTACTCTGGACAAATAAAATGCATTTGCTTTTTTTTAATAGGAATTTTAATTTAGATTTAATTGGCATTCAATAAAAGACTGTGTTGCACAGGTTCAATAACTTCAAATAAATCAAGTGTTTTGAAAAGCCAATTTGAACTTAATTAAAAATAGTGAAAAGTTAGATGTTAAAGTGAAGATTTAATTCCTTTTATTACCCACTACACTGAAAAAATTTTTGTACATTCTTTTTATGAATGGCGATCATTCAGCCAAAATCATTAATTTTTAAAGAATATTCATATGAATAATGCACGAATTCATAAAAATTAATTTTTGTTTTATGACCAAGTCATGATTTTCATGAAAAACCATTCATAAAATCCAAAGCAATAGAATTGTTGTTGGAAAATCAGATTATGATATTTTACATTTAAAATATGAATAGTTCATACAAATTTTATTGTAAAGTTTTATGAAAAATTTCTTAAAATGCTTGAAACTGTTCTTTTATTGTAGGAACAAAGTGACTAATTATATGAAACCACATTCATCAACATGAGCAACTGAAATTTTATGAAAAATTACTTTAAATTCTTGAAACTATACATTTTTTACATGCAAAATATCATAAAATGCATGAAACCACATTCATAAACATTTTTTTTTGTTGCGAACTCCAAGCAGGAAACTTTACATTTGAAATATGAACAATTCATACAAAATTTAATATGAAGCTGTATGAAAGATTACTTAAAATCTATGTAACTTTTCATTTGTTACATGCAACATATCATTCAATGCATGAGTAACGGACATTTTAAGAAAAATTGCTTTAAATGCTTGAATCCATTCATTTGATGCATGCAAAACGTGAATTAATGAAAAAGTGAATTTTATGCTTCTGAACAGTTTTTCTTTAGTAACATTCATTTTTTAAATTCTCAGTCTTTTACAATAAGAATAAGTTCGTGCGACCCCGTTTTGAATTTTATTTTAATAAGCTACATATTATGTATTTTTTACGTCATCATCTTTGACTTCATTTTCTAATATTAAATGCGTATCTATTAGAAAAGATTAACTTTCATTAAGACATAATATAATTATTTAAAAAGAAAACCAATTTAATGCGGCTATGAAAGTGCCGTTATAGAAATCTGGTGTTTTAAGAACTAATTCATACAAAATAAGATTTATTTGGTGTTTTAAAAACTAATTCATAAAAAATAAGATTAATTTCATATTTTGCATGACTAACACTTCAATTTTAGGAACAGTTTGATTTTGCCCACTATTGTGAAAGAATTTATTCCTGAATCGTAGGAATTTTTTCATAAACTGCAAGCTCATTACTTGCAATTTATGGAATATTTCTTTAAATTGCAAAATATTACCGTTATACACCTATGGCTGTAGTCGTGTTTTAAGAACTTATTCATAAAAAAGGAACATTTTCATGTTTTGTATGACTGACTCTTTAATAGTAGGAAATATGTCATAAACTTTGCGGTTATTTCATGCAATATACTTGTAATATCATATCAAGAGTTCATTTCTTGTTTGATATTACCAGTGCTAAAACGTGATTTTACAAAGTTCCCAAAAAGTTTTCTTTTCTAAGTTTATTTTAAAAATATGTATACATTTTTCAAAGTGTTGCGCATTGTGGACGACGTTAAATTTATTCAACTACTTGATTTATAAAATTTGTAAGTATTTAATCTATAGGTTGCGAATATTTTTCATAAATTCGATATATAATATTATTTCATTTTTCCAGATAAAAATGGATTTTGGCGTGTTGTTTGGAAATCGCATGGATTGTCAGCAGATGGACAAATCAAGCCATCCGACTTAATCAATTTTTTGTACAAGTAAAACATTTAAGGGACAAGAAGATGAGGGCAATGCTGAAAAAAATAGTTGAAGCTGATGTCAAAGTGGTAATTTTATTTTTCTTAGTTCATATATACATATGTATTTATTTCAAAACATATTAAACGTTAACATTAAACTTATCATTTTTGATTGCCGAAATTGCTTTTGTTTTAATGATTACTTTAAGAAAACCACGTTTAATATCCTTGATTAATTGACTTTGTATTTTTATTTTTGTTTTAGATAATGCTGCAGTGAAATTAATGTGGTGTCCGGGTAGAATGTTATTCGCCCGAAATAATTTTTCACGAAATGTTTTTCGACTGTCGGACACCCTGTATATTTTATTTATATGTTGTACGCAAACATTTGATATTCAAAAATATATTCAATAAGTAATAATTGTTCTATTTTTAAATATTTTTCTTTTCTTTTCTTTAAGTTTTCAGGTATACCATTTTCTTGAAAATAATTTGTCATCGGGGCTTTTGTATTTCAGGTGGACGTGCACGTATAATTATTTTTTCTTAACACGAATAGAAATCATTGGAAAAAAAAATTCATTAGTTTTATGAAAAAATAGCTTAGGTTCCATAGTTTCTTACATAAAACTAATGAAAAGATTCATACTAATATAAGAAAAGTTGCATTAAATTAATGATTGTTTCATTATTAAAAAAGAAACTTTTCTTACAATTATTGCAAGCAAATGATTAAAATCATTAAAAATAAAATTATCATTCATTTAATCAATGAAAAACGTCATACATCTTAGGAAACTGTTGCTAGAATAAGTGTCAGAGTTTTAAAACTAATGAATAAAATCATTTAAAACACAGACCGATTTCATAAAATTAATGAAAAACATCATGAATTCCATGAATTTTTACATACATTGTCTGAAATTACTCATACTTTTTAAGAACAACAAACATGATTTTCATGATTCTTTACATTAAAACAGTGAATCTATTCCTTCAATTTATGTCAGAAGGTCATAAAATAAATGAAAAATATAGTAACATTGAATGACAAAATACATGAAATTAAAGCAAAAAATTATTAATTTCATGTTTACTTACTTACATCGAATGAAATAGTTCATATGTTTTGTTAATTATCGAAAGATTTTTTTAATGACTTCCAATCATTAATTTAATGCAGGAATCAATAATTTTAAGAACCTTTTATAGTCGTAGGAACAAATTCATAAAACGTATGTTCAGGGTTTCTTTTTTTTAATGAACGCGATTCTTGGCGCGTTTTTAATGAAGTTTTTCTTTAAAAACATGCAGTTTTTCCTTCGAATCATGTACCTTTTTGGTTCAGTGTATAGTGATAAAAAAAATTTAGCTTCTTAATTTTATTACAGTTCTAGATTTTGTCTTGGAAATGTCTTTGATAA
The DNA here is from genome assembly GCA_963931855.1 of Philhelius festivus. NCBI lineage: Eukaryota > Metazoa > Arthropoda > Insecta > Diptera > Syrphidae > Philhelius > Philhelius festivus. The sequence continues at coordinate 146,823,701 of OZ007554.1, forward strand.
ATGTAGATTGCTGTTTAACAGATTACCTATCGGAGAAACAAAATAATTTTAGTAAGGATAGTTGATAGTTTATATTTTATCCTTTTTTCGTTTACACATCAGGGATTTCGATCCCAGATCGAAATTTTTTGTTTGGTGTGCGTGTTTCATGTATACATGTAAATCCCTCTTTAAATATGGATTTAAAGATTTTGATCCCTGTCAAAGAAAAATAAATTTCTGTTGGGTGTGAAGGAACGCAAAATCTGGCGAGGGATCAAAATTTTCACACAGAAATTGATTTCTTATGTGTAAGGGAAATCAACATATAAGTACCTATGACACTTTAATGGAATCCTATTAATAATAGTGTTATAGGGCAACGATATTAAAAATGACTTGATACATAGTATCGCGTCTCTTATTAAATCTGAAATTAAAACAGAAATCAGAAGCTCGGTTCGTGTCGAGGAAATTTTGCTGCGCTAGCTACGTAGCAGTGAATAAAACACACCTATTGCTTAACTCTTCAATAAACATATAATGGTAATGTGATGAATCTGAATTTTGTCGACATTAAAAGATTATACCTTTATATATAAATCTTCATTTGAAATTCGTTGGTCTTTTAGGAGACTTAATTTTCTGTGGAGTTTTTTTTTACTAAAAAGGAGCGTTCACTTGAAAAATCAATTGAACCTCAAACGCAATGTATACGAGAACATAGTTAATATTCGTATTTGAGTTTTGAAACAAATTTGTTTACGGTTTGGGTTTAAAATATTTAAGTGTTTTTGACACAAATGACGTTTTCAATAACGGCAAGTGAATTCTATATGAAATCTTATTAGCCTTGAATGTAACGCTCTTATGGTCATAGTTTAAGAACAGAAAAAAGAAACATTAGCACTTCGAAAAATATTCTGGGAAATACGTATAATCTTTGTATATAAAACTTATGGTACTATCAAGAAGACCAAAGATTGTGGCGACATCTTAAGTATAGGAACAGTACTTGCTAGATTTGTCTCTGCTAAATTTAATAATAAAATATTGTTTTGTATCTTATCCTACTCTCCACTGTAAAATCCAGCGCTAACTTCAGCGCCATCACCAGGTTAGAGCTCGCAATACAAAATCACGCTCCATGATAATAAATGGGCCACGATACACCAAAGTTAGCCTGTTTTTAAATCGTCAAAAAGCGATGTCAAAGTTGAAAATCAGACTTTACTGTACGACAATTTTTTTCTTAGAATATGACCAAGAATCACATCCCAAACATGGCACACGAATTACCGGACACCCTGTATACAAAGATAGTACTATACATTTTATATACAAAGATATCACTCATTTATAATGATTTCTCTCAAAATTTCTTACCTGTTATGAATTTTAATCATATTTTCATCAAAATAAGTTGATTATTATTTTTAATAATTAAAAAACAAAAACCATTTCTTATTCACATTGTTCATTTAATATATGCACAAACACTGCTGTGCAAACAAAAGAAGACGATCTAGAAGTTTTTAATACTTGGTAGATAAGCTTGACAAATTATTGTCTATAAATTATACAAGCAGTACACAAATATTATAATATAAAAACAATAAATGCTTAATTTTATAGAACCTGTGTACCTTCAAGGCATTTAGAAAAATATGAATCGTCTTACTTACAATAAATTGCCTTCTTTGCATCAGCAATATTGAATGATCTGTGAAAACACGATTTCCCGAGTCAAAAAAAGGAAAATTTTATGATGCAGGTTGGAGGAATCAATGTCCTGTAGAGTAGGGGTGTAATATGAAAGTATTAATTATCGGAATTTTTACATTTACTATTATGGATAGATAAAATTGTTACTAAATATAAAAATATATTCTTGTATTTCTAATAATTAACTATTATTAAAAAATTAATATAAAGTGTAGATGTCCTTAAAATATAAAGCAAGTCCTATCTCCAATCAGATCCCTTTCAGATATGTATTGTCTCTCCATTGATAGATTACATAAGTCTATAATGTTTCAATATTTGACATACTATGAACATGCTTATGAAAACAGTATTCTTTGGCTTTCATTTTGCTAATTTATTTTAGAACTGATTAAAACTTTGTTAGGACTTATAATAAAAAAATGTGTGTGACTCTAATTGGCTGTATGGTATTCTGCTTAGCGATTATTTCATGATTAAAAACAAAGGAAACAAATATTAGTCAAATTAGTTCGAAGTTAAAACTACGATTTTCCAAACTTTAGTAGAATTTAGTAATTTACTTGCAATAACATTTTACTAAAGTTAAATTCATTGAATAAACTATTGTATCTTTTACTAACTTCACATGAAACTTTCTTTAACATTTTCTAATGTCAAAAAAGTTTAAAATAAAGAAATATTAGCGAATTAGTCAGTATGTAGTACACCTTAACTGTAAGTTATTCAAAACTTTGTACCAACAAATTTTTAATTCATTTTGTTTTTTGGAATGAATAATTTCAAAATAACTTTTCCAAAAAGCAAAATATTTTATCGCAACCCTGTATCGAATCCATTTTGATTCTGCACAACACACATGCCCTAGTTATATCTCGGAGTAATATACGAGTAGTACGGTCATTAATTTATCAACTTAAATTTCAGAAATTGTATACGATGTCGGCAAACAATGGCGTGGTTGTTGATAAATTAATGATTTTAGTGTTAGAAATTCTAAATAAAATTAAAGTACACAAAGTCTTAAATTTTATTTTTATGAGGTAGAGGTGTGAACAATAATTGCATCCATCACACCCAGCTTTTATGAGATCCATCAGCATGAATATTCAATCAGCAACAATGATTTGCGCTCCCACTTCAGTGGCAAATAAATATGCCGGAGGAGATCTTACTAAAACAATTCCGTCTGTTCGTTCTTTGAAGAAATACGTAAACAAATATACAACTATACATCCCAAATAATGTTGGATAATTTAGAACACTTTGATTTTCTAATTAAATGTTAAGGTTTATTCAGTAAATTCCAATTTTAATTTTGAATAAAAGATAATCCATCAGCCAACCGAAATGTGTGTACATGATGTAGATGATGTATGTTTCCAAATTCAAGTTCATTTTTCGATTACAGTATGTCTATGTTAATATGCACTTGATTATTAAATGAAGTTAATTAAATGGATATGGATTTATAAAACATAAATATAAATGCAAAGGATAGCGACAAAAAGGTAGAGCGTGTAGGTCAAGTCAAGACACGACAACAATTTATAGATAGTTCTATTTTTTAAGACAACCAAATATCCACTATGGTTGTAACTTACAATTAAAAGAAATATGTTAAGTTTATTACAAGTTTATGTCTCATTGTTTCATATATTTATTGGATTTTTTTTTTTTTGTTTTACACTATCAGAATTGGTCGAAGAAAGCTTATAGCAAGCTCCGTTTTTCGACCAATGGTTTGCCAACACAGAGAACTGTGTTATACCACCGGCTCATCATTTAGTGCAGTGTTAGTTGTTAGTAGGCAAACTCTATTACAATTAACACTGACACAAGAAAACATGAAAAATAAACAAATAATATTACTTAAGAACAAAACAATAACATAACATGAAACAAAGAACATTTAGGAGCGTGGACCACTGGTTTTGAGTAGGTTTTTTAATTAACTTTTATTTATATTAAAATCAAAAATATTTGAATTCCAATTTACAAGTCTACACATACGTGTCAAGGGCTCATGCATGCCATAGTTGGTCCTATGTGTTGGGACCTTAATCATATCGAGGTCTCGAAGATTATAACCTCCTCCCCGATAATTAAAAAAAAGTTTGAGTGCCAGGACTCACGGTTAAGATGTGTAAACATCAAGGTTGCGTTGGTCCGAGTGCCGAATTTTTGTTATCGAACGTACCCAATAAACATACAATGCAATCGTACTAGTTTGCGACTTTAGATATATACCGATATAATCGATAAAGTACTTCGCTTTCCCAGTAGGAAATTTGCTCCTCAAGGAAAAATAAAGTTGAATTCATCGTAGAAATCACGTGGCACTTTCATTGAGTAGAAGGTCTGCATTGGTTTCATTCATCGAAAGTCATGCAATGAGTCAGTAGTTTGCAATCCCAGTTGCATCTTGTGCTTTGTTCTTGAAAGAAGATACAGAAAAAATGAAACAAAGCAATATCCTTCTTACACATCCTTAATGTTAATGAATACAATGCTGAACACGTTGTAATTATTCCTGCATCTTTTCAGTGGTTATTGTAATCCACAATTGAGTGTTTAATGCCTGCGATGTGAAAGAGAAAACAACCCTTTCTTTTCTTTGGAATTAAAAATCAGTAAACAACCTTTCAATAGAGCAAAACTATGGTGATCAGGTGATATTGCTAGGGAGAAGGAATGTATTTTTTCATGAACTTCGTTTACTGAGCAAAATAGTCTGCGAGCTGAGAGGAAAAAGAGAGAGAGATTTTGACCTGCAATAAACAATCCTTTTTTTTTGGGTTTTTACCGCGATGGGTCGGCGTCTCAGCGACGGCGACGCTCAATAGGTCTTTTTTTGTCATGAGTTATTTCTTTTGTTTTGGAATGATTTAGTGTCAATTTTGTGATCGAAGAAAACGGTTGTGCGTGATTTTCTGTATTTTCTCAAGATTAAATAACAACCATGGAGAAGGAAAACAATTCACCAACGGTAAATTCCCTATATTCTTTTGAATGATTTGCCAAAAGTAAATATTTCTCTTTTTCTTAGATCTCAAATGAACAGGAAAATAAAGATGAATAATCCCTAAGCTGCTCCCCAAATTCTACCAAGTGTCAAAGGAGAGTTTTTCGACCAACTGTTTGTGTTACGTCTTACAACAAGACAAGACAATGTAAGACATATATATATCTACTAACTTCTTTAAAATGTACTATAATAGTTAATAAAATAAATACGTACATAACACAAATTTAATTTGTTTTTTTTTTTATTCAAGCGATAAATTTGCCTATACATTTCAAGCGCTTCTTCTATTGATGAAATAAGAAAAGAAATGGATAATGATTTCATTTATATTCCTTCTCTTAATAAAACATCGCCTAAATGCATTCCTTTTTTCAAAACTGAAAAAACGAGCTTCAAGTATGTACACAATTCTGTAGTGAATAATTAGTATTTTCAATGATTCTTTCCCTGATGCAATTGATTAAATGTTGACACACTTTTCATTAGTTTATTTCCATTGAGGAAAGCATCACATCAATAGAACCAGTTTTTTCATACATAAATATTACCCATGAAATCGAAGATGCCGTGAGCATAGTGATTTCACAACAAAATATGCATCGAGAAAGTGTGTACCTCCTTCCAATGACAAGCCTGTGTTAAATTCCTCATAGGATTCCGTAGGAAATTCATGGGTGCAGCTCCTTTTCCTTGAGGAAACACCTACTTCTTCATTAGTGAATTTTTGGAAATTTCCTACTGGGTTTGTATGGGCATTTACACACCAATACGCCGACGTAGGAGTACATGCCAAAATCAGCTGTGAAATGGTAGAGCTGTAAAATTATAAATGAAAAGTGAAAATGACCGAAAAATATTTGAATTTTAATGCTCCAGAACCACTTTTTGTGTTGATCAGAGCTTTATTGAATTGTTGCTTAAGGAGATTGAATTTTACTCTTGCTTTTTCAGGCGATTTGTAAATTTTAACAACTAAAACCGAATAACATCATAAAAAATTGTTTCGATGAACTAGTTCGGTCCTTTTTACACGCCATTTCGGCATACTACTTCGATTCCCAGAGTTCGCACTGCTATGTCGACACATATTCATTTCACACGACTGAAAAACCTTATCGACAATATGCTTCGATGAAGTAGTTCGTGGTGTGTGTTAGGGGTAATATTCAAATGAAAGCCACTATTTTTCCACAATTTATCCCTTCCACTTATACTTAAATCCAAAAATATCTCTACATAGCTGTACATAACGCTTTCCACCTAAACACATGTATTTTTGGACCATGTACTGTAAAAACGTTTTGAAATAATCAACTATTTTGTTGTATTTACTTATTTCTAGTAAAATTATTATTTCGGAACGAGTCCAAACACATTTTTCTTGTTCATTTTCCATTATTACTTGTGTTTAGGATACTTTTAATGTAATAATCAAAAAATTATAAAGTGAATTTAAGATTAATGGGATCAAAACCACTAATTAACAACTAAAACCGAATAACAACATAAAAAATTGTGTCGACGAACTATTTCGATCCTCTTAAGGCCAGGCGCGCACATTCAATTTTTAGTTTCACAACTGTTTAGTTGCTAAAATGAAACATATGGGCTTATATGGGACACCGCGCACTTAGAGCAACTCGATTCGAGCAACTAAAATTAATTCGCTGCAGTTGAGCTGTTTTCTATAAGCGCAAGAGAGAAAAGAGTGTGAGCGTGAGTAAAGAGTTGCCAGTGCATGGTACTCTATCAACTGGTGATTAAACTATTTGATTTCGATCACAGTTTGTTGCTAGTGCGCGGCTAGCCTTACACGCCATGTCGGCATACTACATGGATTCCCAAAGTTCGCACTGCCGTGTCGACACTTATTCATTTCAAACGACCTAAAAACCTTATCGACAATATGCTTCGATGAAGTAGTTCGTGGCATGTGTTAAAGCCACTTTACACGATAATAGAAGTCATATGACCTGTCATCACATTTTCTGTATGATTTATCAAATGACCTGTCATTTTGAGTCAAGGCATACCGTTTTGGTTTATCTATGCTTTACACGTCTATGACTTCCCCTTTGATTTTCAGAGTACCAAAATCCAAAATAAATATAAAATATAAACTGAAATAAATTTGTGTCGTTATTCCATGATGGAGAACAAAAAGAAAGCAATGGCAGTGGTTTTATCAACAATGATAGCTGTATTAATTCAAAATTTTACAGTATATATGTTAATGAGATCTGAAATATTTAAAAAAAAACCGCATGCATAGTTACCTTTTCAGAATTTTACCATATTTTGTATTTAAATGTCAACACTCCATTCAATTTTTCCCACGAAAACAACAAATCTCGTATGACTTCTCAAATGGAATTAGCTACAGTCCTAATGTCAAAAAAGTCATATGCTTTTTCATTTGAGAAGTGATATGAGTTTAATGAGTGCGTTCAAGCGATTTGATATATTTTTTTTGACAGGTCATATGAGAAAGCATATGACTTATAATATCGTGTAAAGTGGCTTTAGGAGTAAGTGGACTCCACTACGTAACGTAAAGTTTGTTTGAGTTATGTTTAACCAGGGATGTTGCTTGTGACAGCATTATATTTTTACACTTATATTCAAACAGAGATGTTATCTGATAAAAAATAGACTGTTTTTAAACGAATCTGATTTTAATCTCTGTTTCTCTTTTGGCTTCCTTTCGAGTGCATCTGTGCTTTTAAACACAGCGATTTTTAATATAAGTTAACTTTGTTCATGCGAAAAGGAGTCATCTCTTCGCACTCCTTACTCTACTCAGTAAAGCGAATTGCACTGAGCGAACGCCAAATATAAAAAAGAAAACCACAAAGAAGAATGAACGATAACTCCGCATTTTTCGCAGCAATTGTAAATGTATTAATGAAAAAGTCACACGTATAGATTGGATATAGGCTTGAAGAAAAATCAAAATCTTTACAATCTAGCGTACTCCATAGAAATATTGTATATGCAAGGTTGATGATTGATCATGTATTTAATGGGTTATCACAGCACAGCATAATAAGCACTGATTTAAATATTAAAACAGCAAACGAAAATTATATGATGAAATGGACAGACAAAATAAAACAAATTACTCGGATAAAATTACAAAAATCCCAAAGAAATTCGTAAAAACACAATTTTGCTGAAAAAAAAACACAAAGGGCAACGTTCTCTAGCCACTGAAATAATAGACTTGCACGTGCTTTTCATGCATTTGAACAATATATATCTGGTTTGTCATGCAGCCAAAAAGTCAAAACTTTTTTATTGAAAAAACCACTAGATGGAGCGTTCACCTTATCAAAATCAAACCAATCCTTTCACTTTTTTTTTAGGTTTCTGTATTTTATCTTACTCCCTCTGTCAGAGATTTACAAACCGATTGACATCATTCCCACCTTGTAATGGAATTATAAGTGGCAAAAACAAATTTTTTTAATACATTGAAGTCGTAGTCATCATCCAGTTCATGGCTTGACAGATGGAGAACGATCTATATTTTGATATAGTGAATGCTAAAAGTATATTTTGATATAATAAAGAATATCTAATTCGATAATTAAAATAATTATATGGTATGACAGATAAGGGACAAATTAAATTTTGACGTATCGAGAATATTTCATAGCAGATGTCAACTGATTGCCCTGAAGAACAATTTTTGATTTTTTGCGAGCATAAAATAAAATGTTATCGTCCTTCAATAACGTGAAGTGGATTTTTTAAGATATCAAATGAACCCCTTATGAAATTTTACACCAGTTGATTTGTCTTTCGTCTTTTTCACATATTTAGGTCTATTCGGCGAGAACTTTTATTTTTCTATTCTGTTATTCTGCTATGAATTTCCATACAAATGTTTGAACTGTCAACAAATCTTTTATAAATTTTAATTTTGGTATTCAGCACGCTAAAATCTGTTATAAAATCTGCTAAGAAAACTTATGAACTGTCAAACGTTCGAACATAGAAAAAATCTTTTACGAATAGCATTTTTGGTATTCAGCATGCCAAAATCTGTTATGAAATCTGTTGAAAATCATAAAAGAATAAAAGACAAACTTCTGTGACTTTTATCATAAAAGATTTTAATAAGTACACAGGTGCATTAAGTAATAATGAATATTTATCTTTTATTTTGTCAATGAAATGTTCTTTAAAGGAGACAAATGCAAGAAAATATATCAAAACACATATCATATAAACATATAAGTAGAGAATGGTCATGGTATTCCCAGAAACATATGAGATAAAATCGTGTTCCATTGTATGAATACCCATAGTGTGTAAGGCTAGGCGCGCACATTCAATTTTTAGTTGCACAACTGTTTGGTAGCTTATAGAAAACAGATGAACTACTTAGTTGAATGTCCGCGCAGGTGCATATAATTATATGTTACACCAAATGGCCTTAGGCTAGGCGCGCACATTCAATTTTTAGTTTCGCAACTGCTTGGTTCGAACAACTAAAAGTTTGTGTTTTGATACAAACTAAGCGATTGCCTAAAATGAGTTCGCTATTCGGTGTAACATATAATTATATGCACCTGCGCGGACATTCAACTAAATAGTTCATCTGTTTTCTATAAGCAACCAAACAGTTGTACAACTAAAAATTGAATGTGCGCGCAATCATTTAGTTTGTGTCAAAACACAAACTTTTTAGTTGCTCGAACCAAGCAGTTTCGAAACTAAAAATTGAATGTGCGCGCCTAGGCTAAGAGTTTACTTTTTTGTTCGTCATCCATTTCAATTATGTCAGATGAAATATTTTACATAATCACAGCTGATTATGATAACAGATTTAGTTCAGTTTTATAATAGATCTCGTTTTCGAAGTAGCATAAGGCCAGGCGCGCACATTAAATTTTTAGTTTCGCAACTGTTTAGTTGCTAAAATGAAACATATGGGCTTATATGGGACACCGCGCACTTAAAGCAACTCGATTCGAGCAACTGAAAAGTTTGTGTTCTGACACAAACTAAACGATTGCCTAAAATTAATTCGTAATAGTTGAGCTGTTTTCCATAAGTGCAAGAGAGAAAAGAGTGTGAGCGTGAGTAAAGAGTTGCCAGTGCGCGGTTCTCTTTCAACTGGTGATTAAACTATTTGATTTCGATCACTGTTGCCAGTGCGCGGCTAGCCTAACAGACTTTAATAAAAATTCGAACCTCTGAATACCAATCATAAAAGATCTTTTAAGGTGGAAATCTTTTATGATTCATAACAGAAAATCTATAGCAGAATAACAAATGTGGCAGAATAGGCCTAATTGGTCGAGAGGTGAAGAAATGTTGAGGGATTGAATTAAGGTCTAGCCAGCAATGGAAAGTAATAAAATCGAGATTTCAGTACTCAAAGTCTCCAATGTAAGCACGATGTCGTAAGTACGCAATATTTACAATGTAAACATGGTGTTAAATGCAATCGTTGGTAAGGTAGCTTGCTACACGGAACGTGTAACCGTAACGTGTAACCGTAACGTGTAACCGGAACGTGTAACCGGGACGTATAAGTTTTACACACGTTTTCAATTCACTCTACCGCCGGGAAAGATGTTTACACATCAATAAACCGAACATAAAAGATCTGGTGCATCTGTGACGCCTGTTATTAATTGGTGGAAAAATACTAAATCATTGTTTGTTCTTCTTTGTTCCAAAGTTTGCATCTGAAGAATAGATAATCGTTGGTCATAAGAGAGGACATACGAAGGATCACTCCATTAAAGTCCTTTCAAGGCAAAACGAGTAAAGTTTCTTTGCACAGATTCTAATCTCTCAATATGAATATAATAAAGAGGAGTCCAAACCTGCGATGCATACTCAAGATGGGGACGCACCAAGGAGTTGTATAAAGCCCGGGTGACATTGGGATCAACAAATTCTTTAGACCAGCGCTTAATAAACCCTAACATTGAATTGGCCTTATTCACGATTTTATTAATATGAGCAGAAAAATCTAAATTGGGTGTAAAAAGAACTCCAAGATCCTTTACAGTCATAACTAGAGTTGCGCAAAACAGTTCCAGTACCGTAACGGACATGGAACGATTCTTTTTCTCGTCGGAACTAGTTCCTGGAACCATGTCCGCGGAACTGTTAAGGTTTTTCAAATTATGTTAATGCGTATAGGTAGCTATTTTGTTAATTGGTGCTTAGTTCCATGTTTCACTTGCTGGTTTGAGTTCCATATAAATTATATAAAGTTCTTTTCATTCGTAGGTATGTAGTTTAATTATAATAAGAATGATCCAAGAAATAATTATCAAAGCTGAAAAGGTTAATTCTAATAAAATATATACTTACTCCTACTACTTACGAGTATTAGAACAAACTGAAATCATTTCAGTGTGAAAAAAGCAATTTAAGACATGTATATGATTTAAATTCCTTTTTTGATATTCATGCATTTTCAAGAGTTATGAAAAAAAAACAGAACATTACTCTTTTCAATTTGAGTAAAATACAAATTTATTTAATTAGAAAAGCTAAAAACTATAAGCTTCAAAGTTTGCTAAGTGTTTGAACTAGATTTTTGTACATCAAAGAAAGACAAACAAAAAACATTCAAGATTTATAGACAAATTCAGTCAGTTGAATGCATGAGTAGGTTTAAGACATAACAAAAATACCTACTTTAAAATTACCAATAATCCAACGTAAACACTTTTCTTTACTTAAATTACTAGTTCCTTACTGAACTATGAACTTTATTAAATCAACTTTCAACAAATAATTAATAATGATTAATGATAAAACACTAACTAAACAAAACAGTAAACAGTCACCAACCAGAAGAAAGAAAATAAAACCCAACGAAACCGAAGAAAACAATTGAATTGAACAAGAAACATTCTTTTTTCTTATTCCAGACAAACATGCATGATATCCAGGCCCGGATTAAATAAAATGGGGGCCCGGGGCTATTTCAAATTTGAGGCCCCTAAAAAGATATAAAACCCAAGCGAGCCAACCCCTCATAACCCAAAGCGTCCTAGGCCCCAAGCGAGCCAACCCCCAATAACCCGGGGCGCTAGGAGTCCACGCTCTCAGAGACGATGCGTCGAGGAGTTGACGCACCGAAAATCCAAGAAGCTATCCCCCAAGTGCTCCAACCCCCGCTAAGATTAAGAATTTTTGATACCCGGGGCTAATTATTTATCGGGGGCTTCTCTTTTTAACGTTTTTGGAAAAATCGTAAGCCCAAAAGCGTTAAACCCACATAACCCAATTCATAATTAGTCCATGAACTCAAAACCGTCAGACCCTTTCTTTTTGATTATTCAAATCATTCAACTCCAAAAATTAAAAGTAACAAATTATGTAGTAATTAGGATTTATTAGATTGAATGAGTAAGTATACATTATAAATAATAGATACGCGTAAAGTTGAATTTTGCACACGGGAGCGTTTCGGAAAATTCAACTTTACGTACGTTGTGTCGAAAAAAAAGATTCAATACTTCTGCGGCAAAATTTGTATCGCCTTTTTTTGCTTGTTAAACTTAAAGCGGACTCTCGGAAATTAACAATTCTAAATTTTACCATACTAGTATGGAAATGTACTCTTACGCTCAATTCGCACATCTCTCTTAATCAAGAATAAATAAGGTCCTCGAGATAATTAGTCCAGCATATTTCCACACTTCACAAAAAAAGATTCGAGGTATAGAATTCAATTTGTTTTTCAATCTGGCAACCCTTTGCTAAATTAGGCTGCATGGATTTAATATATTTTGAGTTTACAGTTTTGGGTTAATAGGCTATGTGTGTGGGTTTGACTTTTTGGAGATACTAGAGAGTTAAGCTATATGGCTTTAAAGTTTATGGGATTAATTGCGAGTTGGGCTACATGGGCTTAACGTTTTTGGGGTATACTCGTACATATAGCTTTCGAGTTTGGATTTTGTGGGGTCAGCTAATTTTGGTTTTTAATTATGGGGTTTATTAGATTGTACAGTTTGAATATCGCGGTCTTACGGTTTAAATTTCTTAATGGAATGGGGCCCTTATTTCCGCGGGGCCCGGGACTTCAGTCCCCCCTAGCCCCCCTATTAATCCGGGCCTGATGATATCTCATTCTCTCACCATAATAGAAATGGAACTACAAATGAAAAGAACTGGGAATGTCCGCATCTCCGCATCCACATTAATAGTTCATTTCTTTTACGGATATGGAACTAGTTAAAAGACATGGAACTAACAAGCAATCCAACCGCATCCACAGCAGTTCATTTCTTTTACGGATATGGAACTAGTTAAAAGACATGGAACTAACAAGCAATCCAAGGAACTATGAGTCCGGTTTCAGTATACTTCGTTCATTTCATACACAGAATGAATGTATGATCGGACATTATTTTGTATCTATCCCACAAACCACAAACTGTTTCTCTGTACGCGCGAGTTAAAGTTTGTATGTATTGGTTTTCTTTTTCCTCCTGCTTTAAGATCTCCGTCATCGAACAAATTCGTTCTTTTACTTTTGTTTTGTATTTGTGAATTTGGAACTGTTTTGTATTATTCGTTCGCACTTTGCGTCTTGAAACATGTTCGCTTTACTTGTCTCTTGAGGTTGGAACTGCGGACATGTTTGATTTTGTTGATCGGAATGAAATGTATCCGACAGAAGACATAGTTCCTGGAACTATACATGTCCGGAACTACCCAACTCTAGTTGGGTTAGTTAAAATGCGTGAGATAACATATTCATGTGAGGAAAGAGAACGTTTTTTAGAAAAAGTCATAGTTTGACATTTTGTCGGGTTGAGGTTAAGACTGTTCTTTTCACACCACAAGGCAAAATGGTTAATATCATCTTGCAGTAGAGCCCGATCATTTGAAGATACTATATTTTTATAAATCTTCATATCATCTGCAAAGATTAGAATTTCGCTATTGCGAACACACAGAGGAGCATCATTAATAGCCAATGTAAAGAGTAATGGTCCCAGATGGCTTCCCTACGGAACACCTTTTTTGGCCATAAATTCTCTTGAGTATGAATTTCTGAATTTGACTTGATATAATCTATCTTCAAGATATGAAGATATCCGCTTGATGAAAGGTGGTGGAAATCCGTATGAGTGAAGTTTAAACTTGATAATCTCATGAGACAGTTGATCGATCAAAAGCTTTCGAGAAGTCAGTGTATCAATCAACTTCTTGACAACTTTCTAGAGAGTTTAAACATTTATTCAAAAAGACAACAAGATGAGTAACAGTAGAACGTTTTTGCATAAAACCATGTTGTTGGTTGCAGATAATAGTTTTACATATAAATGTCAAACTGTCACATACAACTTGTTCGAACAACTTCGGAATGCAAGAAAGTTTGGAAATTGGTCTATAGTTGGTAATATTGGCTTTATCTCCCTTTTTAAATACTGGCGTTAAAAATGCTTTCTTCCAAACTGCAGGGAATTTACCTAATTTCAAGGATAGAACAAAAATATTACGCAGAGGAAGGGCTAAAACAGACTTACATTTCTTCAATAAAGCGGGTGGTATTCGATCGGGTCCAATAGAATAGTCGTCTTTTAAATGTGACAGAAAGTCCAAAATTTTGTCATGATCTATTGTAATATTATTAAATGATACCAATTTCGTAAGAATTGAAAATAGTTATCGTCAACAACAACAGGGGAATCAATGAAGGATTGGCTAAAATTATTTGCAAATCCCTCACAGATTTCTGTAGTAGTACTCAAGATTACGTCATTATAAACGAGATTAACAGGATAACCGTCGCTTTTCTTTTTGGAATTTATAAATTTCCAGAAGTTTTTCGGGTGTAATTTCAGGGAAAGACCCATGGTTTGAAGATAATCATTATAACATTCATAAGAGAGTTTTTTGAATTCTTCTAAAAGGGAAATGTAAACTACTTGATTTTCTACTGTCATGAACCTTATATATTTTTGTTAAGCCTTCTTTATTTTATTTCGAAGGCATTTGAGTTCTTTTGTGAACCAAGGATGACAAGAAGAATTAGAGGGAATAGATCTTTTTAGGGACAGTTTCATTTATGCATGTAGTACCCCTTGGCATAATGGTTAGTGCATTGGACTGTCATGCGGAAGGTCTCGAGTTCGATTCTCAGCCGCTGCAAGAAAGTTTTTTTCAGGGGTGTACTGCCTCTTGCGAGAAATCGACAAATTCTCCAAGAGTATCTATTGTCATTGAAAGTGCTGCTCACTAGCCGTTCGGAATCGGCATAAAATTGTAGGTCCCCTCTGTTCTTGTAACACGCACATAGGAATGGTTGAGAGTTGTAAGTCACTAGGTCCTGGTTCACTCCGAGCTGTTGCACAACCAAATTTATATATTCATTTATGCATCTTATCAAAATAGAATAGAAAATTGAGACAGTTTTGTCAAGATCATTAGAAATCGGTAAACGTTCTACACCGGAAATAAATAAACTATCTGAAAGCTGTTGAAAATCACCTATCCGAAAGTCAAAAGTATAAGAACAATCGTGGGGATTACTATTTTTTAGTAAATGACCGTGATATTGATCTATGTTAGATAAAGCAGAGATAGATTTTACCACTACTGTACTAACGACGTCAGATGAGAATACAAGGTCAAGTTGTCTATTCATATTATTTCGTATACAGCTAATTTGCTGTAAATCTGTAGAGATAATATTATCCAACATTTGGAGCTCTTGTTGGGGTGAACTTGTGGAAGCTTCAAAATAGGATTCGTCATCAGAAGGAACCCATTCGATATGGGGAAGATTAAAATCCCCTAATAAAACAATTTTACTGTCAAGGCTAGCTAAACTGAAAATAAAATCGAGTGCTAAAGAAAGTTCAGTGTATACGGAACCAGGACATATTACATATGTTATACATGTAATAACTAAATTTTTTTAATAACATTATAAAAATGTAATAGAAGATTTGATTTTTTGTAATAACATAACACAAATATAATGAGTTATTAATTTTATTTATTTAATTTTTGAGTAATATACAAGGCTGTCACTTTTAAGATTATACTTATAATTGGGCCTGTAGGCAATTCTCTTAGATATATTTATTAAAAATTATTTATTTCGATGAATGGTTTTAAGAAAAGATATTTTCAATTTGTTTTGTAGTTAAGAATTAGTTTGGCTATCAGTATTCAATTCGTTTATCGATTTGTATTCGAATTAATTTTTAAAATATTACTGCTCCTTCCTAACCCATGTTAACGAAAATTGCTCTGTTAATACGAATAGTATAAACTTTGCTTATGACTCTAGTCTAAGAAAATATGCAAGCCTTTAAAACTGCGCTTAAATAAAGTTAATATCTTGTTGGTGTCTGCAGATATCCACCAATTTGTAAGCCTCCTCCTTTTTTTGAGTTTAATTTTCTGCAGAAAATGTGTAATTAACGTGACGTTTTACTATCTTTTTTAACGAATGTTACAATAATAAAAATAAAAATTAATAATATATAGATTTGAAGATAATTAAAACCTACAACAGGTAAAATTAAAAAAAAATCTCTATTTTGTGAGGTTTTAGATAATTTTAATTATATGTTTGTATTTAAATAGTTATATAACAGGCGCTCATGTTCTTCTTGATTTTGTATAAATGCTAGAATCCGTTTTTGGATTTCACTGTTGATGCTAGTGCTAGCTACTGCCTCACTTCTAATGACGTTTTCAGAATACGCTCTCCTAATTCTTTTGAAGGTGCTATTTCTGTTCAATAAACAAGCTCTTTCATTCTTTCCCATACAAAAAAAATTCTATACTTTAAAATCAGGAGTTTTTGCAGTCTAGTTAACTGGTCCGTTTCGTCCTATCCAACAATTAGCATATGTATTTTTCTTCTAGCATGAAGTTTCTCCCAGTCGTATTAACATATCATTTGTAAAGGCTTTGATAAGTGCCTGAAAATTTATGTCAATATGGGAGATGATTATTAAATTATTTTACACCCAAAATTCGCACCTTGATTCATGGTGCTTTATTCCGCTATATAGATCTTAAAAAAAAGCATGTTACTACGAGTACTTGTACTTGTTCTTGTTTGACAGAGTATTTTGAATTTGTTCCGAATTTTATTTCTTATTAACTTTTTAAAATTTAATATACACCTTTGGCTTTGCACCTTAATCTTCTAAGAAATGTTATTTTAATTTTATATTTTGTTAATGTTACAGGAAGTTTGTTTATTTTCATTTGTGAGCAATTTAAGAAGACATGCGCATGAATACTATTTAGGTTGATAGATTGATCAATGATGTAAACATGACATTGTACCTATACATACTTGTTTTGGCTTGAGGAAATAATATTTTAGCTGTTTTAATTTTAATGTTTACAAGAATCTTTAATTTCTTAGATCAAAAGGTGTCAGCGGGTTTGTTAGAATTGAATAAAACTGGTCATATAAAATCATCGATAATTCAGCAATGTGCAATAAGATTGCTTTGAGAAGAAAATAATGTTGTTTAACTTTTCTGTAAACAAGCAATTAACTTGCAAGTAATTTATTTTGTTTCGCATATTTCATGGTTTTTATTTAATTGAATTTTCTTTAGTATTTTAATAATTTTGAGATTGTTTTTTTATAAGGCACTCGATTGGATCCATTTTCTTAAAATTTGGCATTCTGATAAGTACTGTTTTTTATATTCTCCTGATTTTATTTTCAATTTAATTTTAAGACATTTTATTTATTAATTATCACATCTATGAAGTTAGTGATCACCTGCATACACCGAGCGGACTTTGAGGGAAAAATTGTTCGTACTGTTTTGAAATCATTCTCAGTGTATCAAAAATATATTAAAGATAAATTTACGAACTTAAGCTTTGGAAAATGATTATTGAGCATCTCTTCTCTTGTTGGCTCGACCAACCTTTGGCTAAACCAAATACTTTTAAATTCTATTCCGAAATTTAAGCTTTATTGTCTCTTGCTTGACATATGTATGTACATACTTAGATATGTATATACATTATATATTATTATAAAGCTAATTTTTTCTAGATAAAAACTTGCTATAGGATCATAATTTTATAAATAAGCTTACGTTTAGTTCGAATTCTCGATATGATTAACTTTGGTTTTTTATTAATTCAAAATACTTATGGATTTCATTCTTATGCGTATATGTTAGTGAGAGAAGTGATACCGGAAAAATCGACCCTCTTGCGCTAGCCATGAGTTCACGGGGTTATGGCGCTTAAAATGCGCTGCGAATGTTTCGCAACATCTCTTGTACTCGTAAATTGATATTTGTCCATCCAAACATTTCTGTTAATAAGCTAGTGGTCATTCAAAAGCTCCCTTCGTGCAACCAGTTAAAGAACAGAAGTCCCTTTTTCTTACCATCGAGAAGATATTAGAAGAATTGTGTGTGGAAATATACATACATATTTCCCGAAATTGGTTGAGAGTTGCAAGTCACTAGGTTTAGTTCTCTTCTAGATGTTGGGCGCTTATTTATTTATTTTATCTGAACAAATAATTTATAAGTTAATCAAACACCAATTCAATTTAAAAAAAAAAAAAAAGATATTTTCTCAGAGCAGCTCGGTCCAAATTTTATTTTTTCGATAATAAAATATAACTAGCTTGAAAACAAGTTTACATTAATTTTATATCTTCATTGCTACCTTGCATTCCCACAGTTTCTTCACCTCCTATAGCCAGACGTTTGGTCAGCACTTCCGTCGGGTCCACGTCAATAGCATTCGTGTTAACTTATACAAAAGACAAAACTCACCTACTGACTTCTAGTAACTTAAATTTATTTTCAGAGGATTTTAATTATGAAGGTAAGAAAATATTAAAAAGCCAAATTTTGTATTTTTCCTGATATACTCGAACTCGTGTGTTTAGTTTTTCATATTGAACTAATTAGCCATTATGATGGTTTAAGTAAAAAAGTTTTTTTAGCTATAATTTATTTATGTTTTACACAATAGAATATCTGGTATCTGTTTGCCTTTTTTAAATTATGGTAAAAATACCTTTATTACTGTGGTAATGTAATGTTAATGTGCATCAGTTAATAACAAACTAAAAATATTGTATTATATACATACAGTTTACATGATTTACCTGTAATTAAATTAATTTTTTTTTGGTAGATAGCTATATTATACAAGTTAAAAATTAAGAAGTGTCGTCTTCTCCTCATTGAGAGTAAAATCAGAAATATTTAAATGCCCAAATCAGCACTTTATCGAATGAAATTTTTAAAAGTTCCGGTTTATATTAAAATGAAATTATTGTTTAAAGTATTCGCAGGAGAGGATACAATTGTTCACGTGGCTTAATTGCTTTCTAATTTTGGGACTATACTTCATCCAACAAAAATATGCAGTACACGTCTTATGGGAGAACTTTTTCAGTAGCGTGCTATATTTTTGCACCATACTAAATTAAAAAAGTGTTTGTGCGCCCGTAAATTTTCGATTGCATCTGACGCAGACCCGACGCGACGTCCTATTAACCGCACATCTGAGTGTGCATGTGCACTGAATTGCTGTGGCCTATGGCTATTGATGATATTCAATTTGATGTGCATTCAGAGTTACCCTTGTTCATTTGGTAACTTGTTCAGTTTTTTTTCCTTGGGTTTCTGTTGAGGTGCTTTTGATTTAAGAGCTTTAAAAAAGGGTCTATTTAAAATCAATACTACGACAACCCTGTGAGAGCTTTAATGAAGGACAGATTTATGCAATCCACTGTAGCCAGAATGCGAGGCAAACGTCCTATCTTGACCACACTGCATATTTTTGTTGGACCGAGTATATTAGTTTTACTCTTAGCTGTCCAAAAAATTATTTACATATTAACAAAAATTTCAATTCTAAAATAGGTAAACGACAAATTTTATTTCTATGGAAATTGATCACAACTTGTAGAGTTATATCAAAACTTTCGTTTTTACTAGTTTTAAGCATTTTCGCAAATTATCTTGCACACAAACCTCAAAAATAAAAGTGAAGAAAAAAGCCAAAACTCCTGCTTCAAGATCCCAGAATCTAGAATCCTGGATCTACACCTGAGAGTATAATGTGATTTCACTAGATTATGAAATATGAAATTCGAAATTTTACTTAAGCTAACTGGTTACCTGTCTATGTAGATTTTTGTCTACTGGAATTTAATTTTTAAGTAAATGAAACAGTGATTCATGTTTTTTTTTAAATAATCGTTTTCGAGAAAATTGTCTTATTTTTGAGTTATTCCTGTGTATATTTTTAAGGATTCATATGATTTTGTTATAATTTCATAGTGCCTAAAATAGTCCAAGTAATACTACACTGAAAAATCTTATAAATCTTTTATAACCAAAAAAAGTAACAAAAATTATTGGCGCAAAATTTTAAACAGCCTATTATTAAGGTATTAGTATTATACTACTTAACAAGAGAAAGTATGATGCTATATTCGATTAAAATTTGCAAATTCGTTGTTTTAACCTAGTATCATATACTAAAACAGCTTTAGCATCGTACTAATCCAATTAAAATTTGGGCCATTATTTTTAAACTGCAAAGCATATGAATTAACAACTGAAGATCTGAGTAGTAAGTTTAACAAACAAATATTTATGTATAGTGTTGTAAATAGATAAAGGAAACAAAATAAATAATTGATTACCATACAAACAATATATAAATAAATAAATAAATAATTTAAACAGATAAGTAACACAAATAAATACCAATCTAAACAAATAAATAATTAAACAAATAAATGAATTAATTAACATAAATACATAAATAAATATCTATATATGTAAATGAGAATAAAGAATTTATATCTATAAGGTACACATTGATCTACTAAATTTTCTATTAATACATTCTTGGAAGCAATACATCTTAATTTAAATCTTTGGTTGAGAATTTCATTTTTTTTTGCAACTTGATGTACTCCAGTTTGTTCATGCAAGAGTTGAGTGGAAAAAATCCAAGGTAGATTTGTCATCATTTTCAAAGTTTTGTTTTGTGAAATTTGTAGTTTTTTGATGTGTGATTTGGCACAAGTAAATATCTAGTTTGAGTTCAAAAATTAAAATAAAATATGCTTGTTAAAAAATAATTTTCATATATCCAAAATTTCTTTAAGAAAAAAATAAAAAAAAATTATGAAGTATTCACGAATATACCTATATTTAAGAAAATAATTTCGAAAAAGACTCGTTCAATCAATTTTCAAACGAAAAATATTTCTTGTCGCAATTTTGTATATACAATATTAGATATTTTGAATTTAAAGGATCTACTGTATTTTAATTTGTATGTAAATTGGAAAATCTGTTAATAAAAAAGCCCAAAATAAAAAAAAATCGGTTCTTTGAGAGGTCAACATTTTTTTTTACCAATAATTTTCTTACGTATGTAGGTATTGTAATAAATCGAATTGGCAAACATAATTTATTTTCAGTTTTGCCCCCGATTAAGAAATATCTTATTTTAAATCAAGAAAGAAGGATTACTATTAGATGGTTAGTTCAAAATGTGATAAAAGCGAAAGTGGAAGTACAATAAAAGTTCATTCAAGGTTTAAAACCCCTAAAAATCATTTCAAGAAATATGCAATCACGAATTTATCCGGCATTTTTTCCATTTGTACAACGCTGAAGCACCAGAGGAATAACGAAATGCTGCAGTATTCACTTTCATGGTGACCAGACAATTTAATTCTTAGGAATTTATAAAGTGGAATAAGGCTTTAAGCCCCAGAAGCCAAATTAATAAAGCGGAATAAAATTAAATCCATTGAATTCAAGAACAATTTGTTACGGAAAAATAATGAAAATCCATTGACCAAGAATTCAAGTAAATCAACCCACTGTCAAGATGCAAGTTTCAATTTATCGATGTATTCAGCATTATCATCAATCCGATCTTAACCCAAATTCGCCAAATCGAAAAATCTTCGTGGAAAAAAAAACGAGTTCGAGATTTTGATCAAGCTTAAAAAAAGTATCATAGAGAAGACGAAAAGAGTGGGTCTGTTGTTCGACTACAGCCTACACGGCATTCTTTAATTTTTCCCCCACACGGTTTTTCTGTTTTAAAGACCAAAAATATCGGTACCTGTCATACGATATTTTTTCAATCTTATAAAATATTTTTTTTTTCAAAAACTGCTCCACAGATTTATAACCAAAAAATGCCGAAAAATAGTTATTAATGCTAACCCAGTTAGAACCATTATTTTGTTTTTGATTTTCTCAAAAACGGTACAACCGATTTTCATAATTTTTTTACGCTCAAGCTTCACAAAAGTGTGTATTCAAATTTTCAAAACATTTTGTTTTGGATTTAAAAAACAAAAAATTTTTTTTTTCAAAAATCACTATTTTGAAAACCCCATGTCGATTTTTTTTTTAAACTTGACAATTAAAAATTTTTTTAATACAATCTACAAGATGTGAGAAAAAAATTATTTCATCTAAGAAAAATGATTTTCGAAAATCGTATTTTTCTCGAAAAATTACTAGAATTTTGATAAAAATTTTGTTCTTCCGATTAATTTTTGCAATCTATAATTCAATAAAAAAAATTGAAATTAAGATATTGCTGACTCTACCAACCACTTTGAGTTTTAAATTTTTCATTATCGGTGTAACGGATCTTAATGAACAGAGAAGCTAAAACATGTTTTTTTTTTTTTTTATTTAAAAAAATAAATCCTTTTTTTTTTTAATTCGATATCTTAAAAACGAGATAATATTTTTTTGTGAATTCAACTTTAATTTGTACAATAATAAAAACTTAAAGTTCGCGTATAAAATTTTTTCTTAATTCCTTAATATGTTTTAATTTGTATAAAAAGATTAATTTCTCAGGAAACTTCTACAACTTATTATTTTTATTCTTGCATAAATTCATGTTTGCTGAACAAATCACATGACATTCTGATTTTAGTTTAGAAAACGACTTTTATGCTTATGAAAATTTTTCTCTGATAATATTCAATTTTTTTAATTTTTTTGTCTTTTATATATTTCGTGTATTTTATTTTTATTTATTTCAAGTGCACTCATTTTTCTTAAACACTTAAGCTAGTCGTTTTATCTAGAATAGTCTTATGACCAAAAGCATCGACTACGAAGGTTTGAGTCAGCTTAGACCACATCCGGCACGACATTTTTGGATGCCAAAAGTCGTAAGAGTTGCGCTAGTTGATCATTATAACGTCTCTTTGCGTTGTGGAAAGCGGCCAGTTAAAAAAATTAAAATTGACGATTTTAACGACATTTTTTGAAAAAAAGGATGTTCAGGGGACTGAGTATTTTTTAAGAAGAACGAATTAATCTTTATTTTTGTTTATTTTTTCTTAAATATGACTTAGGTATACATTAAAATATAGAAATTAAATTTAATTAGTCTTCATAAAAATACAAATTAATGGTTGATAAATATTATTTAGCATTTTATTAAGAGAATATAATTTATTATAATTAAATATTTTTTTTCTATTTAGAATCAATTTAAAATAAATTATATTATTTTTAAAAATATTCGCAATGAAGTTTGATGTTTAATATAACCAAAAATTTCGCAGGTTTATGAATAAAATATCATTTGTTCATTTATTAGCCATGGTACTGAGGCTAGGGGACTGAGGTTTTTAATGGTTTTTGCGCAAAAAAGATATTAAGGTTTTAATTCAAAAAAACAAAAAAATATACATAATATTACAGTTTTATTAAACCTATACTATACTGCTAACAAAGATGCCTACTTGCATACAAATTTGTTTTGTAAAAACTCACCAGGGGCCTATTGCACCATCTTACAAAATTGTGATTACAAACATTTTTTTAACAAATTTGTAAAAATCGATTTTTTTTCATATGTAATTTCTTTTAATCACAAATTTGTACTTGTAATTTGTTGATGGTGCAATAGGCCCCAGAGGACTGATAAGCTAAACGGACAATTTCTTGCACAAATGTCTTTTTGACAATACTAACATACGGAACAGAATCGAGTTGCACCAAGATTTTATTGTAAGGAGACTTGGTACTTCAAATTTCCAGTGCTGGAAATTCGATCGATATCCTAGTTATTGACTTATTCGACTGTTTCAATATTTCTGGAGACTGATATGAAATACGGGAGACAAAGTTTAATTTTTTTTTAATAAAATCAATTACAAAAAATATTTATCTAGTTCGTAGCAAAGATGAATTATCTGCCGTAACTTCGGTGGGATTTATGTTAGTATGAGACCCAAAATAAGAGAACGGAAATAATTTTTCTTTGCGAAAACGCAATGGGGACACGTCAGGGGACTGAGAATTAGACACTTTGAAGAATTTCTTGAGCAATATAAAATAAGGTCACCCTAATAATATTGTTAGGACAGGTACATATCAATCAGATTTAATTTTATAATAAAAAATCAGATTACATAATAATTGAACGGATTTCAAAATATTTCTGGGGCCGCCGAAAATTCCATCGTTTGTAGAATCACCCATATATGTATTAAATATAGATATGGTATCTATCCTATATTATACGAGTATCATCTTCCTCAGAGAGTAGGAAATTATATCGTCAAGAACATCATCTAAGAGAAAATCAATCTAGGAGAAAAATCCTGGCTAGAATCTTACGTACTGGCAAATTTATTTGGAAAAAGAAAATCCAAAAAGTCAAACTGTAACTTAGCAATGACATATTGTATTAATGAAGATTTTTAGCGTTTTTGTTATATTCATAAGGTATTCATTTAGTTTAAAATTTTGTTTAAAACCCCTAGATTGCGAACGTATGCAATTGAAAATTTTCTGAAAGTAATTTTTGTTTCAGTCGCGGTAAGGTTTAGGTTTTGAATTCAAAAATTTTGAATTGTTCAATAAAAATGCGACCGATCAGTGAGAAATTGTATTAAGATATTAAAAGATTTTTTGAAAAGCGAGAGAGAGAGCGCAGATAGAAATATTAGAGTAATTTTTTACTTTAAAATTAATGAATACCTTCAACAATAATGAAAGTAAAACAAATATTAATTAAACAAACATGAATTAGTACGACGATTTTGCAAATTTTAATTGAAAAAAATATAATTTCTCTACCTTTTTATTAAAGTTAAAATCATCGCATAAATATTTAATTTTTTAAGTTTCGTGCTAACTTTATGACTCTTTGACATTTACAAACATAAAAACAGGTCTCTTACTTAGTTCTGAACTGCCATTACTTTAGGTGTGTTCAGAAGCTATTTATAAAAAAATAGACTTAGCACGATAACAGTTAGAAAATGTTTACAATTAAGAAGGAGATAGCAAATTTATAAGTAAGTAGTATCATACCTTAATACTAAGCTGTTTAACATTTTGCGCCAATATGTTTTTGAAATTTTAAATAAAATGCATGTACTTTCTCTTATGTAAAAGTACTTTGGAATTTAAATATTGCTTATCTATAAATATAGAAACATGGATTTAATTAGAGAAAAACGTTCAGATGCATAAAATTGCTGTCTGAATTCTATAAAAGTATGAATCCATGCAAGCAAAGTTTAAACATTTATTTTGTTATTAAATTTATATGTTTTATAATAAATTTCTTTTAAATTTTCTTAAACAAACTTAATTTTTTTTTCAAAAACCCAAAAACCATTTTTCCGAAAATTTGTATAAACTATATTATTTAAAATTTGTTGGTCGTTAGAGCCGTTAATACTCTTAAAAAAGTCGAAAATAAAAAAAAACGGTTCTATGACAGGTACAATTAAAAACATTTTTTCTTAAAGATTTTTTGACCAAAATGTAGTCCATGCCTATAATGGCTCACCATTTCTTTGTCAAAATCGTTAGAGCCGTTTTCGAGATAAATAAGATCTTTAATTTCTTGGGAATTACAGAACAACCTTAAATACCGAGTTTGAAAAAAATCGTAGACATACAAGGTTTTTAGTCGCAGACATACAGACATACATCAGAGAGACAGACGGAATTGCTGGACTCACTTTTTTCTTATCTCTATCGTCGTAATGTCAACTTTGATCAAAATCTTGAGTTCGATTTCTGTTTTGAAATGCAAATCTTGCCCTTTAATACCTATACCACAAACATAAAATCTAATAGCCCCAAGAGGCGGCAGCAAATTTTGGGACTGCATGGATAAATATGCAAAATACGAGTATGAGAGTTTATAAGTGCATGGGTCATGATATCGAATACAATAGTCCAGCAGGTTTTAATCTCCGCCTTTGATGTGGGTGAGGGGTTAAATATAGCGATTTTCCTAGTTTTGTGTTAGGCTAGCCGCGCACTAGCAACTTTTAGTTGCGAAACTGCTTGGTTCGAGCAACTAAAAAGTTTGTGTTTTGACACAAACTAAACGATTGCCTAAAATAAGTTCGCCATTTTATTGAACATATAATTATCTGCAAATTCACGGACATTCAACCAAACAGTTCATCTGTTTTCTATAAGTAACCAAACAGTTTCGCAACTAAAAGTTGCTAGTGCGCGGCTAGCCTTAGGGGTTTAATCTAAATCCTAACATTTGCGGCTTCTTTTTTGGATATTTTTTTGTTAATTTTTGCTTTCTATAAAATGTACAAGAAAAAATCTGATATGATTAGTTTTAAACCCTCACCCACACCAAAGACTGAAAGGCTAGCAGACTTTTGTCTTTGATATCATTATTTAATTAATATAATCATGGTATAAGGTTGCAGGGTATAGAAATCCGACAAATAACAGATGTCTGAATTTAAAAACGAAGTAGAAACTTTAGGTTCATAACATTTGTTATGATAAGGGGCAAGTTCGGTTCAACGGACGTGACCATAGAGGTTCCCTCAAAAGAATTGCATGATTTCCAATTTTAGTACTAGGAAAATTATTTGAATGAGCAGAACAATCATCCATTTCGAGTATAATAGTCAGAAATATAACAATTAGTAAGGGTTATTAATTTGAGTTGTTATAATCGGTTTGAATGATAAAAGAAAAGCCTAGAGATAACTCGATGGTGATCTTGACACGAAACAAGGTTGTTGTTTTCCTTGCAAATTTTTTTAAACGAATTTAGGATACTGTTGTGAACAGAGCTTTATACTCCTACAGCGCCATCTGTTGGAAAATTGCATATCTACTTTATGGAAGAAACAAAAAGCTCTTTTCCAATGTCAAATGTATTTCCCCTTATTCCAACCATCTAGAACATTCCAAGATGAGAACCTTCGAGAACAACTAATTTGAGTATATAAGGGAGTGTTGACGGTGAGCGGGACACAGTTGATTTTTGACTCTGAAAGTGTACAAAAGGTTTGCTTATTGGATTGTGGAAAGTGTTATTAAACAAGTGTGATTTAAATTTGAATAAAAGTAATTGAGTTAATTATAAATTGAGATTTATTGTTTCGATTTGGAAAGTGTAAATAAAGAAGAAATACTAAAAAGAGTAATAAGTTTTATTTAACGGACCTAGTAAAAATATTACAATACGAAGATAAAGAGCATGTTGTGCATATAATTGTTTAGTCGTAAATGGTGTCCCATCCTACAACCCTTGTTCTATTTTTTTTTTTCCAAATCTTAAAAACTGGATTTAAAAGTAAATTTGGATTTAATTTGGTTCAAAAAATATATATCGTAGCCATTTTCCTTATAAAAATTATAAGTAAAATAATTTCAATATACATTGTTTTGAAATCGTTTTGTTTTTTTTTCTTCGCGTTAAAATGTTCAAATTAGTAGATAGATTTTCAAACGCATTTATTTGTTGGTATTTGAAAAACAGTAAACATTTTAGAGCACTGTTAAAAATATTAACCCTATCCGTCTTATGACATAAGAAATAAACACTAAAAACAAAACTTAATTTGCCTCTTTCCTAAAATATGATAAACGAGTAAGATATATCATTTTTTAAAGTTTTCAAACATATTGTTTTCTTGTAGACACATTCCCATTGAAGGAACCGTATTCTCGTAGCAAGATTTAGAGACAACAAGTATTGTAATGAAACTTGCGTTCTTGCTATGTGAAGAAAAGTGCCTCTCATAACTTGGCCATTTATCACTTTCAAGGGTTTTATAACTTCTTTTATATTTTTTCACGGAAAACTAAATGCAATTGTGTGCCTGTTCATATATACCTACATACTTGAATGAAACAAATAAATGTATAAATACTTGAACACAACGAATACATTTATGAAAACAAATGTGATGCGCTTAATAAAATGATATACATACATATTTTACTAAAAGAAGAAATTTGAAAATAATGAGACTTATTCGTTACTCCCCTATCACCTTTTCAGGACATATTCAAAAATAAAATTCATTCAAGTAAAGGTTTGTAAAAAAAATTCAGCTTTGTCATTTTTTTTCAATTTGTACTTAATTAAAAAAGAATTACTTAGTGCTTGGACGTTCCACCCATTTATTTTGAGTTATTTTCCTTCAAAGTCCTCTTTGATCATTTATTTTCAAATAACATATGTATATACATATAATCGAGTTATCTCACAGCTGTCAGCCGAGTTTACAAATCAAAGTATGTTGCAGGCCTATTAGGATTGTTTCTATAACTGAAACAAATTCTAGAAACAGAACATGAAAATCGTAGTAGATTTGGCATTCGCATACATTTTGTTACAACTTGGCTTGTTAATACTTTTTAAGAAAATGTTGTATAACTTAACATATTTTTATTTGGAACTTATTTTAATAACATGTCCTTAAGTGACCTGAAGCCCACTTAAGGACATATTACTTCTTGAGTAGTTTTTTTTTAAATAACTTGGACATATTATATCGCAATAGGCAGGGCCTGATTAACCCTCAACGGGGCCCTAGGCAACCATTAATTTGGGGGCCCTTTTTTCACGTCCGTTCCTTCTTTTTTCGATTAAAAAATACAAACTTATATCTTTCATAAAAATTTTATTGTCACAATGTAATAATATCAATAAAATTACTATCTACATTTTAAACATGTCGTTTTCTACATTTTTTTTTTCGGCAAATTCATCAATTAACCTTTTCATGCACTCAACAAAAACAAACACTGCTAGCAATAGCAAAGCAACATTTAACTTTCAACATCAACTCGTTCTCGTTCTCAATCTCATTCATACATGATTTGAGAGTGAAAAATTTGCACATTTAACCTGGGACCAAATTACCGCATCAGTGAACGAGTGAGTGAGTCCCATCAGTGATCGAATGAAAACGTCAAATTAGAGTAATCGATTGCTAGATGACGTAAGCGGTAATCCCAAAGTCACATAATTCAGTCACGTATTACTCGATAACTGATGCGGTAATTTGGCCTCTGGAAGTATGCTCAGATGCTTAGTGAAAAATAAGAAAGCTCACAACTCACATTGTTGTAGCACCCATAACCCATAACGACGTTCATGTGGTTTGAAAACGAAATGTATCCACTGAAAGTTTACACACACACAAAAAAGTATAGCTCGTATCGTACCAACCGGTTCGTTCGAATTAACTGTGAACGGATCCAACCAAAGTGGCGAACAGTACTCAAAGTTCTTACACTCTCACTCAGATATGAATATGGGAATAGTGTTGTATCTTGACTTTGTTTTGTTCTATTCGTGCTGGAAGAATATGAACAAAATGGGAAATTCGTTTGGAATTTTTGCACTGAATAGTGGAGGTAAGAAAACGAATTTTCTTTAACCTGTAAATAAAAATTTGAAAGTCGTTTTTGTTTATTAAAGTAATGCTTTTATAATTCGAGTGAAAAATTTAACTAGAAATTGGCATCAAGTAGTGAAAAAGTTGTTATTGTGTTATTGAAAAACTTATAAGCAAACCCTTTTACAAGTGGAATTCAGTAGACAAATCTGCAACTATAGCGACTGAAAAACCTACTCCATTGCTGCCGGACTTGACAACAAAATTTTGCAATAAAAAAAAGTGTTACTAGAATTTTATGTTTGTAAGAAAATTTTAGTAGTGTTTTTCATTTTTCGGGGGCCCCCTAAAATCGGGGGCCCCAGGCAAATCCTATTCTGCCTACTTGTTAATCCGGCCCTGGCAATAGGGAATCAAACTTATCACATTTCCTTAATTAAATGCAATAAATAATTAAACTTGCATTCATGCATACTTACATATGTATGTATCAAAACAAAAATACATACATACATTTTGTCCAGTTATGCAAGACGGAATTTTTCAAGCTGCAATCTAAATATGTATGCCTTGGATCCAGGGTTGCAAAAGCTTAAGTCACCTTTTAGCTTAAGCTTGGCTTTAATTCACAAGCTTGTGGGTGACTTATGAATTAAAAAAAAAATGGAATTCAGCAGCTAGTTACTTCTGAATTAAAAAAATCAATTCATAAGTCAGTTGTTGACTTGTGAATTAAAAAAATTTAAATCATAAGTTTCTTAGTGACTTATGAATTTAAAAAAATTAATTCAGAACATATTGAGTGGCTTATGAATTAAAAAAATTTAATTCGCAACCTACTAAGGCCCATTTGCTGATACAGAACATAAATGCTTATGTTTCACATAAACTCTTATGTGGCAGTTTACGTATAGGAAAAAGTAGAACATAAGCGCTTAGGTTGAACATAAATATTTAAGTTTTGTTTCAGCAAATGGCCCTAAGTGATTTATGAATTAAAAAAAAATTAATTCATAAGTTAATGGATTAATTCTGATTAAAAAGTTATTAGGTGAGTTTTATTATTCACAAATCTATCAGGATCCGGATCTGGATCATCCCTTGAAAATAAAACGATACGGATCTTACTGACAGCAGTGTTATAAGCCCGTCTCTTTTTATCCTTGGGTTTGTAAATTTTAAATTATGTCTTGTCTTTTTTCTTTACACTATAGCTTACACTACCTTACCATAAAAAGCCATCTTCTCGACAGTGTAATAACTAATTTTGGGATCTTTGAAATAGATCCAGAAAACTGGACCCCAAATTGTTTTTGTAATACATGTTAAAACTTAATCCAGATCCCGATCCAGATAGATTTGTGAATAATAAAACGCACCTATTAATTGAAAAATTTATAAGCTATTAGCATGATAATTTTATGACGTAGATAGAAAACTGGATCCCAAATTGTTTTTGTAATACATGTTAAAACTTAATCCAGATCCGGATCCAGATAGATTTGTGAATAATAAAACGCACCGATTAATTGAAAAATTTATAAGCTAGCATGATAATTTTATGACACACAAAATTCTCGAAAAGATTTCGTTAATAATTAAATATTTATGTAGTCAAAACAAGATTAAAAATTTCCAATCTACCAACTAGCTTATGAATTAAATTTTTTTTAATTCATAACTCACTTAGCAGGTAGTGAATTAATTTTTTTTTTAATTTTTGAGTCACTAATCATATCATATCTGATCATATCTTTATTTTTTTATTACATAAGTCACTTAGTAGGTTGTGAATTAAATTTTGTTTTATTCATAAGTCACTTAGTAGTTTATAAATTATTTTTTTTTTAAATCATAAGTCACTAACTAACTTATGAATTAATTTTTTTTAATTCACAAGTCATCTACAGACTTATGACTTACTGTGTTTTTATTTCGCAACCCTGATTGGATCATTTGAGCAGTTTTCTTAAAACGTTAAGGGATATTTAATATGTATCAATAAAACATTAGTAGCCTTATTCACTAACTCGTTTTAGCGACGGAGTAAAGTTACTTCGACTTTACAACGGCTGTAATCCTAAAAACGTTATTTATAATGAAAATACACGAGGAATAGCGGTGGAATAAGCTAAAACTGGTTCATAGGAGGTTTAAAGCCGTTTTAGTATCTGAATGTCATTTTGAGATGACATCTTGTGGAATTTACAAAAAGGAGTGTAAGCAATTTTTTTTCGTTTATTATTAAGACAAAAAGGATAGATATTTTGCATTAATAAATTATTTATATTTTCCAAACGTTCTAACAGTTGTACGGTATTGGGAACGCAATGTGGTTGGTACATTTATTGGAATTGAACTTTATACAATCCAATTTTAAATGTTTCCAATTTCCAATATACATACAATGATAATAAAATGAATAATAATGGAAATCAGCTGGGGCTTGCTTTACGTGTATAATAACCAGAGTTTTAGATTGGTGACTTTTTTCCCAGTATATGTATATTGACATAAGGTAGGTGTAGCTAAAACGGCTAGGAAAACATAT
Source organism: Philhelius festivus (assembly GCA_963931855.1). Taxonomy (NCBI): domain Eukaryota; kingdom Metazoa; phylum Arthropoda; class Insecta; order Diptera; family Syrphidae; genus Philhelius; species Philhelius festivus. The sequence continues at coordinate 146,855,639 of OZ007554.1, forward strand.
TATAAATAAGGATTTGTTTGACGTGGCGTAAACCCGAAGTAAGTGCTTCGGCTCGGTTTAACTATTCCGAGGTTGAACCCAGTATTAGTGAAAAATAATAAAGAGTTTATGTTTATACTTACAACGGCCCTAAGCCATACCCTTTGTACTTAAGAAATGCATATTATTATTATTTTTTTATGAATAAACCTCAACACCTTTTAACTCTATCAATTTTTACTTTGTTTACAATTATCTTAGAAATGGAGCATACATTAACAGTATTCTTAAATTCAATTGAAAGCTCAAGTGACTTCAACTCCAGTGGGCTCATCAGTTAGATGCTGCCTGCCGTACCCTTCTAAGACGCAAATATTGGTCGATGTTTACCGACTCTTATAAAATTTACAGCATTAATACACTGTGAATTTTGTTTTTCTATGGGAATTTGATTAAATTCAGACACCTTGAATAATAATGTCCGTGGTCAGACTATTAAATCAATGAAGAATTGAATTAAATTCAATCACTCTACTTAAACCGAAATAATTTTCATATCTTCATTCGTATTCTTAAATTTTAAGAATTTTTAAAGTATAAGATATTGTTAATTATTCACAAAATACTATAAATTTTGTTTTTTTTTGTTTCTGGAAAAACGTGATAAAAAAAACTCAATTTAACTAGAAAATCAATCATCAAAAAATTGTTTATACTCTCCTCCTCTCCCCTACTTACTAAAAAATTATAGTTTAAAATAAGTTTATACTATATTTTGTATTAGAATAACAGACGTTTACTAGGTATTAGCTTCATTTCAAATTAAAAAGTACATATACAACTGTTTCACAGAGTCAGCTTCTTCGTAATTGATAATTAAATAATTGTATTTTGGACTTTATTGCGCTCTTAAAAGCCCAATCTCAAATGTAAAGTAAGTTAAAAAAAATTAACGTTGAACTGTGAACCGAAACATGTAATTGTTGGGAAATTCTGGTTGTAAGGTTGGAATAATCAACTAAATTTTCATAAAAAAAATACCATATCTACCATATCTATACATTAGAGTTCCAACAGCTGAAGTCATTTCCGAGTTTAAGCCTGGCTTTGTTTCACTAGTTATTGGGTGACTTATGAATTGAAAAATTAATTTAAGAAAACTTTAATTGAAAAGCTAAGATTACTTTGCTCATGAATTAATTTTTTTATTGTAAATTAATATATTTTGAAAATTATTTTTTTTTTTAATTCATAAGTCACTCTCCAGCTTATCACTTAAAATATGTTTAATGCATAAAGTCACCTACCAGAGGTTATGACTTAATTATGTTTTAATTCAAAAACTCACAATCCTACACAAAATTATGTATGTATGTACAATGTACATGCATATGCATGCGAACGCTTTCAATATTGAAATACATATATTAAATCTTATTTAGTCGCCCTTTTGCTCATTCCTTGTGTGTTATCATGTGAGTCCTTAATATTTGTATATATTTATTGACTTGAAGAAATAAACTTTTAAAGCATCATCATCACTGGTTCTGGCGATGAGGTCACATAGCCTTACTTGAGAATTTCTATAAAAATAAAGTTAAAAAGACGAAGCGTGCGAAACAAACGTTTCGTCAAAAAATCAAATTTAAAACAAATCCTTCAATTACATCACTTTCAAAACCAATAATTTCTATCTATTTTAAGTATAAAAACGCATATGACAAATTCATTGCATTAATTTGAATTTACTCGTATTCACACAAAACAACTTTAACTTTCTCCAAGATATACAATGTTCTTGTATTCTGTTTTTAACTTTTTTTACTGCCACAGATAAAACAGGTGAACAAAAAGGAACATTTTAAGTTTCGTTTCTTTTGTTTTAATAAATCTATATTTATGCACGCAACTTGGAGACACAACACTTCAATATTTTTTAGTGAGTACCGATTTAACAATAAAAACTTAGAAACTAACTTGTGTAATTGAAAATTCAAAAGAAAAAATAATACATAGAGATTTTGTTTGTTTTCATTTTTATATGTTTGCATATTTATCTGGGCAATAAAATGAACAATGCATAATACTAATTTCAACAAGTGTGATACAGTTAAATCTGATAATAAGAATACCAGCAGATGGAGTCATAATAAATTTACTGCAAAACCTCCTAAATATGGAATTTGCGTGCGTTAATATGCAATATTTTTTTATTACATTAACTTCGTATTTTTTATGGTAAAAGGAAATTCATTATGATGGAGTAAACATACCCGAACATTTCATCGACTATGCTGTTAGAATCCAAAGATATAAACATTCACTTTGTTTTTTTTTTTTTAAACACTCAAACACTCCTTTTATTTTTGTTTTCACTTTTACGAATTTATTGCCACTTTACTGATTTTATTGCATACACTTGTGCTGTTTAACCAGACTCTATCCTTTTATATGGAAAAATAAAAATTAATCTCAAGGTTTATTTTCCTTTAAATTTATTATTTTGGAAGTCAGACACTAACTCACGATAAAAAAACAAGCCAAATCAAGTCTTCCACTTATAAAAAAAAAGGAAAACACAGCTCCGTAACAGAAAAATACCATTCGACGAGTTCAGAATTATACCGCAGCAGCAGAGTGATGTTATTTCGTTTAAATAAAATATTGAACTGGCCATCAGAGTTTATTTTTGGATACAAAATTGTCGTCGCTTAAAATGTTTTCCCGCATTTTTTAGATACATCTCCTGTCCATAATTTACGATATGCATTTGGGAGCTCCTTTGTAACGGAATGTTTTTTTCTGGAACTAGCATGCGCGAAAAATTACCAGCGAAGAAGAAATTCATTCACAAAATTAAATGATGTTGCCAAGAATTTTCAAATTAGTGCTTTTTGTTGCGAGTGTCAGCGGCTCTTAAACTGTGATGGTTGCTTAGAAGGATGTATGTTAAAATGTTGAAAAAGTGGTAATGCCATAATACGAAATCATATGAACATACATTATACGCTTTCTATGGTTAAGTGAAATTATTATCACAAAATAAAAATGAATTGGACGAATTTCCAGTTACATACCTATTTGGTAGTCAGATCTCTTAGAGCTTTGACGATAATATCACATTTCTAGAAAATAAATTATTTAACTTTTAGACCATAGTGTAACAACCTGATAACTCCACTATTTAAATTCTTGGGGAATTTTTAAAATTTTATCATATCCTCACATTTGTTGGTTGAGGGGAAGACTGTTTTTATACAGTGTCCCTCGTAAGTCGTAACTAATGAAAGAAGATATACTCTTGCAATATTTCCATCTTGGACATAACAAAATCTTTGTAGAAAAGACTTATTGTCTTTAAATTAGAGCCTACGTTTTTGAACGTGTATTTAAGAAACACGTGTACACGGAATCCGTGTAGGAAATATATACCAACTTCAAATCCGTGTTCTTAAAACACGTGTAATTATTCACTTTATTATCCGTGTAAACGAATCCTTAGTACACGGATGAGGCTGAAATTATAATTTGTCTTTGATTTGCTATTTTATCTCACATTTTATACGTAATTAATAATAATTGAACAACTAGGTATACCTAGACCGTTATCAAGTGCAAAACAACAGCAACTTGCTTGAATTATTTCCGTTATTTTTGCATTGTGCAAAATTATTGTTTGTCAATAGTCACCCGTTGTACCTAAGCTTTTGTTTAATGAGACGGTTAGTAACAGTTGAGTGTTCACTGCAAACGTGCAAAGCTTGAGTCGTATTCTAAATTGTGAAGTATTCCTTTTTAAATTTTAGTTTATAAATTACCAATTTAGTATCCCTAGTTTACTAACTTCGACTTACTTAACGCTCGAAATGGTAACGGATATTTTAGTAACACGTATAATTAAATGCACGGATGCACGTGTATTTAATTATACATTTGGTTTTTTTTTTTTGTTTGGTACTGCGCTGGAAAATACAAAAACTAAAACCAATCAGTGTAAATAATGGTATTACAAAAAGGTGAACATTTTGAACACTTTGGAAATCAAAAGTTAAGAAATTGAGTGTTCAGTTTACCAACCAAGAAAAAAATGACATCTTTTAAGAAAGTAAAAGGCTTTTCAATTGGCGCCTATATGGTTGCCATATCGTTTTGGTGACATCTGTTATACATATATCGTCCAGATGATAAAAATGAGCGTGCAAATGTTCCGCCCATTTAACGGTAGACGTGGTAGCCCGTCACGGTCGACTTTTCAACATTTGTTGGCCAAATTTTATTCGACCGGTTCCGTAATCAATCAGCCAATATTCTTATATCAGAGGCACGCAAGATTAACATTTCGCTGTCTTCAACTTCAACAACGAAAGATGAAACAACTGTTGCTAATGTTTTAAACAAATCCCCTTCACGTTAGTGATGGACAATTGCATTTTATTTTATGCTCCAAGAAAATGCATTTACAGAGTTGATATTTAAAAAAATATGAAAATTTTGTTTTTTATATTCTGATCCGGAAAATGTATTTTCAGGACAATCGGTTAACATTTGTAACGAAGTATTCCCGATACGTCAAAATTTAATATGTCCCATCTCTATCAAGCCGCATAATGCCAAAATTCGAATTAAATATTCTATATGCATCAAAATAAATATCGTTCTCCATCTGTCAAGTCATGATGATTAGGATGCCAACGGATTAAACATTTAAGTTTTTACTTGCGATTGTAGGTACTATAGGGCAAGTTCTATCTTTGGACAAAAAATCGAATTCGAGATTTTGATTAAAGTTGACATTACGATGATAGAGAATACGAAAAAAGTGAATCCGGCAATTCCGTCTGTCTGTATGTATGTCTGTGTGTCTGTATGTCTGAACATATGTCTGAACCTTGACCTACAGCCTAAAGGAGTTATTTTATTCAAACTTGGTACTTAAGGGTCTTCCATGATTCCCTAGAGTAGAAATTGAATCTTTTGTATTAGCTTCAAGCCCGACGCGTACCTGCGATACAGTCGTTATGCAAACAAAATTAAGTGTCGAACAAAATTTTAAGAAGAAGTGTTATTAACGGTACCTGTTTTGGGCCGCTTTTTTTGATTTTCAAATTTCTCATAAACGACTTGAACGATTTTGATTTTAGGAGCTCCTTTGATTTTAAAATAATATTGCATATTAAAATATTCGAAAAAAAAATAGTTTTTCGGTTTTTGAAATAAAAATCAATATTTTCAAAACGTGTGAACGATTATTTTTTGAAATTATTTCCTAAAATCTGTATTACTAGCCCCCAGTTTCACAGTGGAAGTTTAAACTCCACTTTTTGATTTAAGTATCAGTTCAAAAATAAATTTGGTTTCACAGTTTCATTTAGAGGTAAACGACACTATTCTGCCTTTAAACCTCAGTTCAACAACCCCTTCAAACATTTGAAAATAAAATTTATTTTCATTTTTATACTTTTTTTTCTGTCACAGGTTACAACTGAAACCCAGCAAACTTTCCTTGATTGTTTTTTCTTTGATCCAGATAGAAAAAGAAAACAATATAGTTAATCTACGTTCAATAGAACTGAAGCTCAGATTAAACTGTAAAACCGTTCAAATCGTCGAACTTCGAATTTAAGCTCCAGTTCAGGTTCAGCTGAACTTAAGTGTAAGCTTCCACTGTGAAACTGGAGGTAAAAATTTTAACTCGGCGTTCCAAATTTTGTTCTTGAAAAAATTTCTTATATACAAAATTTATTTAAAAATAAAACAATTTTAAACTTTGTTTGCATTAATTCATGCTTTTCTAAAATTCAGACAGCAATTTTATGCATTTGAAAATTTGTATCTCATTAAATCCATGTCTTATATTTATTTTTAAATTCCAAATTACTTTTAATTAAGAGCAAGTACTTGCGATTCAGTCGTGCATTTTATTTTCGTTTGTATTTACTTTGACAGTTATATCTTGATTTAAATTTTTTTTATTAGATTATAGATAGTAAAAATTAATTGGAAGAAAAATTTTTTTTTTCAAAATTCTCGGAACCGTTTTCGAGAAAAATACGATTTTCGAAAACCATTTCTTAACATTTGTGTGGAGGGTACCGTTGTTTTAAGGTAAAATAATATTTTTTTCTTACGTTTTATAATTTATGTTAAGAAACTTTTATTTATCAAGTTTTAAAAAAATCGAGCATGGGGTTTTTGAAATATTGAGTTTTGAAAAAAAAAAAACAAATTGTAAATTTTTTTTCAAAAATCCAAAAAAACTTTTTTGGAAAATTTGAAAACAAAATAATGTTCAAACCGCTGGAGAGCTTTAGCATAAAGCAAATTATGCAAATCGGCTGTATCGTTTTTGATAAAATCAAAAAATCTGAGGCAGTTTTTGAGAAAAAAAAATATTTATAAGATTTCGAAAAAAATCGTATGGCGGGTACCGTTATTTTGCGGTTTAAAAAAAAATGTGTTGGAAAAAGTTAAAAATACTATCTAACAAGTTTAAAGAAAATCGGCCGAGACGTTAAGGCTGTAGTTGAAAAGACAGACAGACCAGATAGACAGAATTTGCAATATATCAATAAACTAGCGTAAAATACCCGGCATTGCCGGGTTCTTGTGGAGAAAATTTCTTTCGCACAGAAAGTCCTATGTAATAACAACTAATTATCCTAGAAAGTTTATTTCCGATACTAACAAATTCTGAGAGAATCTCTAGAGCATCATTCGCCTTCCCTAAGTTTAGTTAACGGGAAATATTCCGAGGAAAATTTATTCGCGAAAGTCCTTTACAGTTACATGATATATCAAACCACAAATTGTTGGGGTATATTTTTGCATATTTCATCCAAAATGAATATTTTTGCATACCATGCACACGTAGAATAGGTGAACTAAACAGATTAAGTATTGATTACAATTTGTAAACATTGAAAAAGAATATTTATTGAAGCATATGCACCATTAACATAATGTATGTTAAGCGCTTCAAACTTTTTTTTTAGAGCATATTTTTGTTTGCCGTAGTTATCACTATCTGTTGTTTCTTTGTTTTGGGCTTTTTAAGTTACTTTATTTTAATATATGTTTTTCGTTTTCATAAAATTGATTGAAAAAAGTACCTACTTGCCTTCAGATCCTAAATCGATTTTAATAATATTTCTGAAAAGACTCCGTAATTATCGAAGAATTCCATTTTTGTTTCGTTCAAAAATAAAATTTTGTCTCTACATTTAAAATGAAATTGCTTGGAACCACTAATACTTTCAAGAAATATGCAGTTGGAACAACTTTATTTTTGTTGTCGATTTCATTTTTTTTAAATATACATACCTAAGCATGCGATTTTAAATTATTGGCCATTAAATACTTTAAAAATGTATTTTATTAACTTCGATAAGCAATTAAGAAGATTGGTTTATTGAATTTTTCAATAATTTTTAAATTAATTTTTATTGAAGCATATGTTCATATGTATGTATTTAATTAATAACATATTTTATTAAAACTAATATTTTAAAGCATATTTTTTCCCTAGTCATCACTATCTGTTTCGTCGGTTATTACTTCATTTTTTTTTTTTTTTTTTCATTTTCATTGTTTTTATTTATATGTTCTTTTTTTTGGGATAAAGCGAAAATGTCATCTTCAAAATTAACAAAAGAGCAGCTCGAGAGTTCCATCAACTCAGCCCGCGAATAATTACAAAGAGTGAAAAAAGTGTAAACAAAGTGTAAAGGACGAATATAGCTGCCAGTCAAATTCAAAGAGTTAACGAACAACTTTGCAACAACATCAAATTCCTTTACAATCCCAATTCATACGTAAAATGCTGATTTAGTGTCTGGCCATCGACACCACACCACAATCACATACCAGCAACTATTGCTGGAAACAATAGTCGCACCGTAAGAAGAGGGAATATTTTGCATCGTACGAGTACCTATACGTTTTTTGTTAGTACATATTTAAAACCCAGCTTTTATGAGTATGAAATTAATTGTATTTTGTGGGACAGCTGCCGGTCTAGGTCAAAATTAAATCACAATGCAAAGAAATATATTTAAGGCGTTAGTCTTGGGTATATTCTAAGAACAAAATTATTTTACAATTGGGGCCTATCTCCAATTTTTATATCATATATCGGGGATATAAGAAAAAGCTTACTTATTGGTGTACCCTGACCTATTTTAATGGTACTCGTAATTGCGCTGTTAGTACTAATGTTATAAACTTTATTCAGGCCTGATGTACCGAATGGAGAAAATCTTATCTAACTGGTTGTTGGAGAGGAGCTTAGATGACAACGAGTTTATTAGCAGAATTGTTCACAAATTTTCACAATCTTCACGCATGGGCGGGGCGGCGGTAAATCCACACACAAGGAGACAAAAATCATTTCAACACAGATTCAGCTTCAATATGTGGACAGGCGTAATTGGAAACAAGTTAATCGGCCCTTCATACTCCTCCCGAGCTGTATTCTATAAACAATCTGAAGTTTTTGCCCAATTATTTACCAGAACTATTGGAGGACATTCCCCTTATTCAACTAGCTTCATCATATTTCCAACAGAATGGCGCTCCAGCCCACTATGGTCGAGAGTTTAGGAATTGGTTAAATGAAGACTACGGTAATTGTTGAATAAAAAGAAATTCATCGTAATGTGATTAAAAGCTCGACTTCGAATTTTTTACGAATGAATAACTTGCCTTATAGTAAAGTAAAAAGTAAAAAGGTACTAAATTGGGTCCAGATCCAGATGGTTGAGAAAACTGTTGGCATAGTAATTAAACATAAAATCTGAGTTTGAAAATATTTTTTTTGTGAAGTATTTTTAGAAAAAAAAAAGACTGAAAAATAATATTAAAGAATTTAACTCTTATTTTATTTAGACAACATTTTCATATCGTTCTGCAAGTCCCGAAGCTCTTTTAACATATTTTTTGTTAGTTTCCCTTCTGGTGTGCTAACTGGTTCATGCAATAGCATTCGAATTGCTTCTCTAAGCATAATTTCAGCTTGTCTGAGAGTAACCTAAAAAAAATACAAACCTTATTTAAAATATGAATATTTTAACTATTTACCAATAATTCTAATTCATTGATCTCATTCTCATGAAACCTAAGTCGATTCAATTCTGCATATGAAGTAAACATTTCATATAAAGCAATCGCTTTCAGTCTTGATATACCAGGTTGAACTATTCGAAGAACCGCCAAAATATCTTCACAAAGTGATTTTTTTCGTTCCAGTACCAATTTTCCAGGTCTGCAGATAGGATTCATTAGAAATGAACGCAATAAAGCCGCCACATTCTGCTTTAGATCAATTATAAAATAATGGTTGTAATGGAAGACCTTAGAGAACTTTACAATGAGGCCCTCATACTTTCGGATATCATCTTTTGCAAGTAAAAGTTCTTCCTTTGCCTGGCTTAGAATTCTATCGACATATTCTTCGTCCAGTGCAAAAGCACATGTTTGACACATCCATTTTGTACCTATGTGAACAATTACGCCGCCACCATCGGGGCATTCATTGCAAAGAAGGCTACCCATGTGGGATCCTAGTTCTGTAGGATCTTCGCATCTGGTACAATTACAGTGAAAATATTTTCCAATCATCAAAGAAGTACGTCTTTCGTCCGTTCCCTGAAATAGAATTATTTAAAATAAATTGTTTTTGATTTTTTCATTATGAATCCTAATTACCAACAATGGATTCGTATAACAGTAAGTCAACATATCACCTTTCTCCACATCACAGTTGGCATAGATCTTCATTTGATTATTATCGTCAATCGCTATGGATGTATTAGCTACACAGTGATGAGACAGGAGTGAAGCTTCCAAATAAATTGCTCGCAATGATCCTATGTCTGGAGCTCGGATTTCAAAGCTATTGACGTCAATCACTCCGCAAATATATTGAATAAGTTCTTCATTAATATCCTTCGTTTGTTCAAAACGAGAAATAATTCCCGAAGAAAAAATGGGCTCAACTATGGTTTTCAAGTTTTCAGACCAAATTACGCTTTCTCTTCTTTTATCTATATGAGATTCAAGATTGCACAACCTTTCGTAAATGTTTCTTGTATTGGGATTTTCATTTAGGAGCAGAAATTTTACAGTTCCATATGCGCTCATATTAGAGGAGAGGAAGTTGGAATTTATATTTTTTGGTTTCTGAAAGAATCTGCATTCAAATTCGTGATGTGACGGACAACTTTTACAAAGAAGGAAAACTTTGCATTTTCTGAAATAAAAAGAAATTCGCAAGAAAATTTTTAAAATTATTTAAATTTCAATAAAAACAAATAGAATGTAAGGCCGGCAAATCACGACACAAAATAACTGCGCAAGCTGACATTTCACTCAAGTGAAACTTGAGCAAAAATATCGAAATTGTTTTGATTTTTACCAGTTAACTGCACAAATCGCACAAACAAATCCATTCACAACACAACTGTCGTGTCGTGAATTGCCGGCCTAAGTGAAAATAATGCAAATTTTTGAAATTATTTAAATTTCATTTAAAAAAATGGAATGTAAGTGAAAATAAAGATCGTTTTTTAAAAAAGAACTTACAAGCAACAAACTAAAATTATAACGAGAAAAATGTACCAAATTATATAACATGAAGATGTACCAACAAGATTTCCAAATTAAATTCCATAATTCCATAAAATGAGGTTTTACCTTTGTACTCGTATATATAACATTTAGTATTATCATGGAACGGGATTTTGTGGTACCAATGCTATCCTGATGCCGCCCGATCGGTCGTCTTCATGAGAGTAAGTTTTATACACAAAGATCATACCTTTATTTTTGTTCTTGCATGAACTTATATTTTCTTGAGAAATCACATGGCATCCTGTTTTTAGCTCTTACTATTAAGAGATGGTAAAAAATCTAATTTTAGGTTTTTTACCTACTTTTATTGCAGTACTTGGCAATTGGAGTGGTTTTCCAAGAATTGATAGTTCTTAGGTAATTTTTAAGACTGTGCACTGATTACAAGATCAAAGTCAAAATTTTGCTCGGGAAAGAAAAATTGAACACCATTTAAAATTGAATATCTGGCAACCCTTAAAAGATATCAGCTCAATTAAAACGTAGTTTTTAAGGGTAGTGTTTTCTTTGTATATAAAACTTATAGTACTATCAAGAAGACGAAAGATTGTGGCGACATCTTGAGGCTAGGGACTGCAATAATTGCTAGATTTGTCTTTGCTAAATTTAATAATAAAATATTCCCTTTTTTATTACTTGTTTTGTATGTTATCCTACTCTCCACTGTAAAAGCGTGCGCTAATTTCTGCGCCACCAACAGGCTAGCGTTCGCAATACAAAATCACGCTCCATTATAATACTAAAGGCTATACAAAGGTATTTCTACTAAAAAAAAAGTCTAAAATGAGGTCCCTTCCATTAGTACTGACAGAGAAATTGACCTTAACATAGGTCAGGGTACACCAAAGTTAGCCTTTTTTTTTTAAATCGTTACAAAGTGATGTCAAATTTTAAAATCAGACTTTACTGTAAAACAATTTTTTTTTTTAGAATATGACCAAGAATCACATCCAAAAGGATGGCACACGAATTAACGGACACCCTGTTTAAAGAAAGCTTTTGCATCTATATGATAAAGCCAGTTTATTCCTTCCCTTATTGCTTGTGTTGAAATTGAAAATGAATTTTATTTGTTATGTTTATTATTAGTTAGCTGTTCTATGTAACTTAAGGAATATATTTCCTGATAACGAATAATAAAGATTTATATTCATTTATTTCGAATACCTTAAAGAGAGAATCTTTTTTCATCGGCACTTCACGCATAATGAGATGCTAAAAATTATAAATATGAAGATCTCCAGCATTTTTAACTTTCATACTTAATAACGAATTTATATTCACTGTAGTATTTTTAATTTTATTTAGTGACCATGAATAGTAAGATGGGAATCAAAACATACTTTTTTATTAATATTGAGACAAAAACTTAGTTTCAGGTTGTATGCAAACCGGAATCTCAACTGAGATTTCAAATCCTAAATTCGTCGTCAACTGATAATCTTTGTTCACAAACCTTTAAGAATCAATGGAAGGAAAAATGTTTAATCAGGATTAGGTACTGAATTGAACCGTCCAAGAATTGTAGAGACACACTCCGCATCGATTAAATATACTCTCATCTCCCCCGAGAATTATTTCCGAAAATCAATTTTCATTCCTTACATATTCATGGAAGAGTAACACTAGTTTACAAATTTTTGGTTCATTGTAAGTACCTAAAAAAATATATACATATTTTCTAAACTAATTTTACTAATTTTATTTTTTACACTAATTTTTTTCCAAGAAGAGATTTCGAGATATACGTTAAAAACAAGTATTTGTTTTTTTTCACATAAATCATATCAACAGTTTACCCAATTAACATAATGTACATACATTTTAGTGCGACTAACATAAACAGTACGTTGTTGGAAAGAGGAGATTCATATCTTTCAAAAAATACAATATTATTATTTATTTATTATTTTTGTTTGTTTGTTTTTTTTTATGTATATATAATTATATATTTTATGATTTAGTTTAAAGGCTTTGCAAATTTTATTTGGTTTCGATATGTAATTACAATTTTGTAGAATTTGTATAATAAGTTGGTATTTGTTTCGCAGTTGAGTAAGGCAAAAACTTCTTGATCTGACATGTTGTTGCTGTTAAAAACTTCTCGTCTTACTTCGCAAAGAATTGGACATTTTTCTATGAAGTGTAAGACATCCTCGCGTTCGTTGAGATTGCAAAGACTGCAATAAACCGGTAAATCATTTCTATGTGGCCTGAAGTGGAGTTGTACAAGTTTAACCTCTCAATTTGAAAATGGTTGAAATCAAACCGAGTTCATTTTCAGGGCGGAAATAGTTTGCCTCACAAAGATTATTGTTGAGGCGACTGCATATTTCTCTGTGCGTAGAAGATGCTGCTTCATTTATACAATCAAATCTTATTTATTTATCCACATTGGAAATGATTTCAAATAGCACATTTTTATCGAATCTTCCATTATCATCAAACAATTGAAAGTTTACAAAGCAACTGTTTGCGAGATCTTCCAACTTTTCATATACCAATAATTTTTTTTAATTGCTTGAAGTGCAACAATTTTTGGAAGTCTTTCGTCTGAAATATTTAAAACCTTGACAATATATTGGGCATGAGAGGTTAGTGTTTTTATAAATAGTGGCGGCAGTCCTGTCCGAATGGGAATCATATAATTAAATTTTTTAAGTCGAAAACACTTTTTGAGGAAAGACCTCACATTTGTCCATTTTTTCGTATTTTGCGAAACTCCAGGCTTGAGCTCCATAAAACATTATAGACTCGGCGACTGTGACAAAAATCTTGTATTTCACACTATGACTGATTGATTTGTTTGCTAAGCATTTATTCCATGTGGCATTTATTGCACTCTTGGCTCCTATAAGATTTTTTTTTAGATTGGTTTCCATATTTCCATACTTGTAATAATCGCTCCTAGATACTTGATTTCACTATTTCAATCTCCATTTTTCACCTCTAGCATTTCGTCCTGAAAATTTTTTAAAGATCATTATTTTTGATTTTTCCAAGTTGACTCTCAAATTCCATAATTTGCAATAAGTTCCAAGTCTGTTAATCATCAATTGCAGCGATTAGGGTGTGTAAGCGAATAAGACTACATCGTCAGCAAACAGAAGTGCTTTGATGTTTATTATTGATACTTCTATTTAGAAAATATAGTATATTTTTTTTAGGTACCTATAACGAAGCAAAAATTTGTTAACTAGTGTTATGTGTCAGCCTAGTTTACAGTTTGCTTGGGAAAAATAATTGAAAATTTTCAATTCATTCTGTGCATTATGCTGTATAACATATGAACAGGTATATGTACTCGTATGTATATGAAAGGGTACATGTACTATACGTGTCAGTGAAGCTGAGAACTTTTAACTGCATCGACCGAAAACTTGGACTCATTCACAAGTAGCACAAAATGGTATAATTTCGGCATCACATTTACACAATTCATACTTCATTCCTTCTTTATTAGGTATGTCAATTTAGGCCTTCTTAATTCCATCTTAATATGATTTTTATTAGGTATTGTTTTAAAGAATTTAACTTGGTGTGTTTACTTCTACTTAAAGCATTCTTAAATACTTCTTAAATTGGCATTTCTTAAAACTGGTTTTTTGTTACTTAATTCCTTCTTTAATCCTTCTAAAAACATAACTTTTTTGTTTTGGTCCTAAATCGGTATTTTTCAGATTCTTTAATACGTATTTAAGTCTTCTGAAATAGTAGGTACCCTTAATATGCCAGAGACACAGTGTGAGCATTAAGAAATAAAATACAAGACTGGATCTCAAGAACTTGCCTGATATTGAATTTTCCAAAAATAAATTGTAATTTTTTTTTTTTCAAAAAACAAAAAAAATATTATTTCGTATATTTTTGTATACAATAATATTTTAAACTTAAGGGAGCTCCTGGTGAAATTTTTTAGTTAGAATTGTTAGAGCCGCTGATAAGAAATTGGAAAATTAAAAAACGGTTCTATAACAGGTACCGTTAATAACATTTTGTCCCAAAATTTTGTTTTACAAAAATGTAAGGTAATGTCCATAATATCACACTTAATTTTTTTATCAAAATCGTTAGAGCCGTTTTCGATATAAATAAGATTTTGCATTACGGGTGTATGGGGGGTACCGTTAGTTTTAGAGCTAAAAAAAAATCAATTTTTCCTCTAGGGAATCACCGAAGACCCTTAACTACCGGGATTGAAGAACGTAGGTCTAGTCTCTAGTGGTTTACGCAGTAGGGAGATGTAAAGACATACAGACACACTGAAACATGTTTTTTGTGTACCAAATTTTCCTTAAATTTTTTTATAAAAAAAATGATATGCAATTATTAGTATCCAATAAAATACATTTTATAATGTAATTTAAAAATTTATTCATGTATCCGTTTTCAAGATATTGAATTTTCAAAAAAAAATTGTATTATATTTTTAAAATTCTAAAAACTATTTTTTTCGAAAAAAATTTAGATTATATTTTTTTCAAATGCATAGGAGCTTCTGCATAAAAAGTTTGGTTGAAATCGTTAGAGCCGTTGATGAGAAATTCGAAAATAAAAAAACCGTTCTATGACAGACCGTAAATATCATTTCCCCCCAAAATTTTTTCTTACAAAAATGTAGTTCATGTCTGTAATATAACACCTAATTTTTTTTATCAAAATCGTTAGAGCCGTTTTTGAGATAAATAAGATTATGCATTACGTGTGCATGGGAGTAGGGTTAGTTGTAGAGCTAAAAAAAAAATTCAATTTCTCCTCTAGGGAATCACCGAAGACCCTTAAGTACCAAGTTAAGTCCAGTGGCTTAGGCACTAGATCGAGACAGACGGAACTGTCGGACCCACTTTATTCGTCTTCGCTAGCATCGTAATGTCAACTTTGATCAAAATCTCGAGTTCGATTTTTTTTCCAAATGCAGAACTTGCCCTATAGCAGTGTTTTTCAAACTTTTTGGCAAAATTTTGGCGACCCCCCATTATAATGTGTCAGTTATTTCAAAAGCTACATACATACACTGAACCCTTTCCAAGCCCGGTCTAATTACACAAGATTTTACTTATTTCAGATGAAATTTTCTCCCATTGCCATAAAAAATGTAGCAGGTCTTGCAGTAGTTTTCATATTTTTGAATTCTTAAGTGCGCATCAGAATTGTTATTTAATTTTTTTTTATCTGAAAGTACGTATTTAAAAATTAACAGGCTTATTTACTAACTCGTTTTAGCGACGGAGTAAATTTACTTCGACTTTACAACGGCTCTAATCCTGAAAATCTTATTTATAATAAAAATGCACGAGGAATAGCGGTGGAATAAGCTTAAACTGGTTCATAGGAGGTTTAAGGCCATTTGAGTATCTAAATGTCATTTTGAGATGACATCTTGTGAAATTTACAAAAAGGAGTGTAACAATTTTTTTTTCGTTTCTTACTAAGATAAATAGGATAGATATTTTGCATTAATAAATTATTTATATTTTCCAAAACGCTCTAACATTTGTACGGTATTGGGAACGCAATGTGGTTGGTACATTCATTTATTGGATTTGAACTTTATACAATCCAATTTTAAATGTATCCAATTTCCAATATGCATACAATCATAATAAAATGAATAATAATGAAAATCAGCTGGGGTTTGATTTAGGGGTGTATATAATAACCAGAGTTTTAGATTGGTCACTTTTTTTCCCAGTATATTTGACATAAGGAAGGCGTAGCTAAGACGACTAAGAAAATAATTTTAAATAAGGATTTGTTTGACGTGGCGTAAACCCGAAATAAGTGCTTCGGCTCGGTTTAACTATTCTGAGGTTGAACCCAGTATTAGTGAAAATAATAAATAAGGCTGTAAGTGTTGTGTTGTGTTGTGTTGCTTACGAGTAATTATGGACAAGTTTCTCTAAAGACCGTTGCAGCCTTGCACATCCGGTGCAAGTGGAAGCGGAGGAAGCAACGAAAAATAAAATACACGACTGGGTCGCACGAACTTGCTCCTATGTAATAGACTAGGAATTTTAAAAACGAATGTTATTAGAGAAAACTGTTCATAAGGATCAAATAAATTTTTCAAATTCTTTTAGTAGTAAGAGACAAAAACAGAATGCTATGCAAATATGAATTTATGCAAGAACAAAAATTATAAGTCGTTGTTTCTTAAAAAAAGCTTTTACATACAAACTTTTTAAAAGATTTTTAAGAAAAAATTTTGGTACGCCAATTCAAAGATTTTTTATTGTTCGAATAAAAATTATATTTACAAAAAAAAAATATTGAGCCGTTTCTGAGATATCGAATTTTCAAAAAAAGAAAAAAATTGAATTTTTTTTTCAAAAATTCAAAAAATATTTATTTTAAAGTTTTGAAATGCAATGTGTTTTAGACTTTTTAGAAGCTTCTCTAAAAAAAATTTCACTAAGATCCGTTATGTGGATAATGAGAAATTCAAAATTCGAAAAAATGGTTCTATGGTAGATACAAGCTGTAATATCTTAATTTCAATTTTTTTTTATTAAATTAAAGATCGTAAAAATTAATTGAAAGAAAAAAAAATTTAGCAAAATTCTAGGTGCCGTTTTCGAGAAAAATATACGATTTTTGAAAACCATTTTTTTAAATTTTTTAACATTTGTATGGTGGGTACCTTTATTTTTAGGTAAAATTAAATTTTTTTCTCACATCTTGTATATTATATTAAGAAACTTTTATTTATCAAGTTTAAAAAAAATCTAGTTTTGGGATTTTCGAAATATTGAGTTTTGAAAAAAAAATTTTTAAGTTTTTTTTAAAAATCCAAAAAAAATTCTTGAGAATTTGAATACACAATTCTATTTAAATTTTTTGGGGGCCTTAGCAAAAAAAAAATGATCAAAATCCGTTGTACGGTTTTTGAGAAAATTAAAAACCAAAAAAATGGTTCCATGGGGGGTACCCTCAATAACCATTTTTCGGAATTTTTTTTCAACCATTACCTAGCTTTAACTAAATGAAATTTTTTTTTGTTTTTATTTCTTAAATCTGTCGAACAGTTTTTGAGAAAAAAAAAATATTTATAAAATTTCGAAAAAAATTCGTATGGCAGGTACCGTTATTTTCGATCTTAAAAAAAAAAGAAAAAAACGTGTGGGGGAAAAAATCAAAACCCAT
This sequence comes from Philhelius festivus, assembly GCA_963931855.1. Taxonomy (NCBI): domain Eukaryota; kingdom Metazoa; phylum Arthropoda; class Insecta; order Diptera; family Syrphidae; genus Philhelius; species Philhelius festivus. The sequence continues at coordinate 146,873,387 of OZ007554.1, forward strand.
ATCTACCAGGTTTGAAGAAAATCGGCTGACCCGTTTAGGCTGTAGAACCGACAGACAGACAGAATTGCCAGACCCACTTTTTTAGTCTTCGCTATCATCGTAATGTCAACTTTGATCAAAATCTGGAGTTCGTTTTTTTTACGAATGCATAACTTGCCTTATAGTACCTATAAGTCGCAAGTAAAAAACTGTTCATAAGGATACAATTAATTTTTTAAATTCTTTTTTTAGTAAGAGACAAAAACAGAATGCTATGCAAATATGAATTTATTCAAGAACAAAAATTATAAGTCCTTGTAGTGGTTTCTTAAAAAAATAAATGCACGACTGGGTCGCACAAACTTGCTCCTATGTAATAGACTAGGAATTTTAAAAACGAATGTTATTAGAGAAAACTGTTCATAAGGATAAAATTATTTTTTTAAATTCTGTTAGAGACAAAAACAGAATGCTATGCAAATATGAATTTATGCAAGAACAAAAATTATAAGTTCTTGTAGTGGTTTCTTAAAAAAAAAAGCTTTTATATAAAAAAATTTGCTATGCTAACTTTAAGTTTTTAAAATTAAATTTCCAAAAAAAAATATTGCACCGTTTTTGAAATATCGAATTTTCCAAAAAAAAAATGATTTTTTTTTTAAAAATTCAAAAAATATGTTTTTTTAAGTTTTGAAATGCAATGAATTTAGGACTTTTTAGAAGCATCTTTACAAAAAAATTTCATTAAAATCCGTCATGTCGATAATGAGTAATTCAAAATTTAATAAAATAGTTCTATGGTAGGAACAAGCTGTACCTAATATCTTAATTTCAATTTTTTTTTTATTAAATTTAAGATCGTTAAAATTATTTGAAACAAAAAAATTTTATCAAAATTCTAGGCTCCGTTTTCGAGAAAAATACGATTTTTGAAAGTCATTTTTTGAAATTTGTATGGTGGGTACCTTTATTTCTAGGTAAAATAAAACTTTTTTTTATACATCTTGTAGACTATGTTGATAAACTTTTATTTATCAAGTTTGAAAAAAATCTAATATAAAGTTTTCGAAATATTGAGTTTTGAAAAAAAAACTTTTGAATTTTTTTTTAAAAATCCAAAACAAATTATTTTGAAAATTTGAATACATAATTCTATTTAAATCTTTGGGGAGCTTTAGCACAATAAAATTAAAAATGATATCTACCAAGTTTGAAGAAAATCGGCCGAGCCGTTTAGGCTGTAGTCGAACCGACAGACAGACAGACAGACAGACAGACAGAATTGCGAGACCCACACTGAAAATAAAATCTAGGTATATATGATAAAAATCTAGGTTGATTTGACAAAAATTTTGTCAATATACGTCCAACAAAAAGTTTTATCAAATTGACAAAAATTATAGAATTTTGTTGAGGTAACAAAAAATATTTTGTTGTATCCACAAAATTATTTTGTTATGCTAACAGATAAATTTGTTGAAATAACAAAAATATTTTGTCAATATGACAAAATTTAGTAGAATTTACAAAATTAATTTGTCATATTAACAATTTTTTTGTTGTATTAACAATTTTTTTGTTAGTGCTATTGTTTTTTTATTATTATCGGATTAACAAAATTTTTTTGTTAAATTAACAAAATTGTTTTGTTAAATTGACAAAATTGTTTTGTTAAATTAACAAAATTGTTTTGTTACATTAACAAAATATTTTGTTAAATTAACAAAAATTTCTTGTTATATTTTGTTAAATTAACAAAATATTCAACAAAATATTTTGTCAATTTTACAAATTTCTTTTGTTGAATGAATCCACAAAAAACAAAATTAATTTTGTCAAAATAGTTTTTTTTGGGATTTAAGTCCACAAAAATTGACGTTTCGTCCCTACGATCTCACATGCAACCATCTGTGAGGGCGTATAGACAATACGCAATTTTTGTTAAGTTCAGTTAATCTTACATCGATTTTTTAACAAAAACCAAGTGTGAACTATATCATACACAAAAGAAATTTTTTGGTTTCCTTACAAAATAGTTTTATCTATCTGATAATATTATTTTATCAATATTACAAAATAATTCCACCCAAAAACAAAATATTTGTCATTTTAACAAAAATGTTTTCATTTTTTGTTAAATTGACAAAAAAAAATTAACAAAAACTTTGTGATATTGACAAACATTTACTAAACAGATTTTTTGTAGATAAAACAAACATTTTGTCAACATCACAAAAAAGTTTGTCGATGTGACAAAAATCTCTGTTTTATTTTGTTATATTAACAAAACTTGGTTTGTTAAACTGATAATATTATTTGTAGTGCATATTTTGTTAAACTGACAAAAAATCATGCTGGATTATAAAAATTTTGTGAAATCAACAAAATCATTCTTTCGTATTGACAAAAATTTTATCAAAACGATAAAATTGTTTTGTTAAAGGTTAACAAAACGTTTTTGTCAATATTACCTAGGAATTTATTTTCAGTGCACATTTTTAGTCTTCACTATCATCGTAATGTCAACTTTGATCAAAATCTCGAGTTCGATTTTTCTTACGAATGCATAACTTGCCTTATAGTACCTATAAGTCGCAAGTAAAAATAGACTTTATGACGTAAAATATCTTAAGTATGGTTTCACAGTTTTAAATAATAAGCCTCAATGCGGCCCTTGCTATTGTTGAAATTATTTTGGGCAAACAGGACGCAGATAAACTTAAAAATATACCACTTTTTGGCAATACAATTGAGCGGAAAATAAGTGACAAGGCCGTTGACATTCAAGAACAATTAATTGAAAAATTAAAGAAGAGTCCACATTTTGCCTTGAAACAGGATGAACTGATGTTTTAAACTAGACTGTGCACACTGCACAGTTTGTGGTATTTGTTCGTTTTGAAGCAGAGGAAAACATTGAAGAAGAAATTTTATTTGGCAAAGCTCTTCCTGCTAATACTACTGGCCAGTGTTTGTACGATATGTTGTAAGAAAGCTCTCGCGACTACGAGATTGGTTGGACAAAATGTTCTGCTATCTGTTGCGATGGTGCTAAAGCTTTGACGGACAACAAAAGAGGACTCATTGCGCCGTGGCGCGATGGATGTGTGCTTTCCTGTCAATCTCATGATCACAGGTTCGATCCCTGCCGTCGTCTATGTCGATTTAATTCCATTAAAAAAAAACCTTCTAAAAATTGTCATCAATGGGTTGCTGGTTTACTCATTACATGTTGTTCGGGCATAACACTAACAACATGTAATTGAGTTAAACTAGTATGCCCAACAAGGATGAATACGAATAAAATAATGTGAATTATAAACGACATAGTAATAAGACACGGCATTTCTCCGCTTTAGCAAAGCCGCCATCCCTGGAGATAAAAATATCTGAGACAACCACCAACAGTCTCAGAACATCGTGCCACACATCTTTCCTATCCTTCTTTCTCTTCATTAACTTCACGCCCGCGCTGTGTTGAAACATTTAAAGGGTAATCATAATCCCTTGAGCGCGGGTAGATTATAAAAAAAAAAAAAAAAAAAAAATAATGCCAAACGTTTCATGGACACACTGCTTTCTTCATCGACAAGTTCTGGCATCCAAGGTGTAACCTTCTGAATTAAATGATGGCAAGTTTTTTTTTTATGCCCAAATTCGAAAGGTTTTAAAAACTTGACAAGTGAACCCATCAATTTTTAGTCAGTAATCATTAAATAATAAAATTTCTCTATTACATTGTAGCTGTTTCAATATTATTCTACTTTAAATATTCGGTATTAAACCTTCATGAAGTGAGAACTTGGCGTACTTTTAGATCTCAGTACTTTTCACGGCTGACTTGTTACACAAAGGTTTTTGTATAGCAGAACTTGGCTCTTTTTTTAACATTTATGTATGTATGCTGCGACTTGTAAGTTAGGAGATAAAATCGTTGGGATGTGAGGTTTGGCATAAATCTTCCGCCAAATGGTTAAGATGATAAACACCACCGTAACAAGGACGACGCTTTCTGTAAGTATAGAAATTTTAAATTCTTGGGTTAAGTTACCTAAGCGTTCTATATTTTTGACGCTAAGATCATGAACGAATCCCAAGTCGATCTGCAGATCACGATTGGTGATGTTCATTAATACTGGGGGTAGCGCCTGTAGAGATGTAGCCGTAGAACTGGAAAACGTCCTGCCCTTCAACTGGATCGTCTCGTTAACAAGTTGAATAATATAGGTACCTGAAAGAGATCTTGAAATATTATTAGAGCTTAAGTCACCATTAAAATTGGTGACAAAAATTGTGTCCTCTTTTATTAATTCGATGACCTCTTCAATGCTCGTTTGAAAGGTACAAGCTGTGTGACCTCCTTTCAATAACCGGGCTACGCAAGTATCCTCAGGAACTTTTTCCAGTGCTTTGTCCTCACAGATTGTGGAGTTGTTGATCGTAAGGCAGTTTGCTATTACACCGTACGTTACTCTGTGGTTAATCAGCATCTTTCTAAATTTCAGGTTTATCTGCTTCCCTTCGATAATTTATGGCCTCGTTATAACCAGGTTGTATTCTTCTCTTCCTACTTTTGGCATCGAAATGACATAAAGCAGCATCGATCCATTGGTGAAAATCGATGGGGTACCATACTCAATGGCTTCTATCTCGTTAGCATAAGGTAGTGTCTCTAATTCGTTGATAATTGAATTGATTTCTTCGGTATCCAGAAGATTCGTATTGATCAAACCGCTTTTAGCTATTTGACACGCTCGAACGATCTCATTTATCTCGCCTTTGACAGCGATTATTTCGTCTAAAGCATCTTGCTAGAATTTCCCAGTAATGGTATCTTTGATGTTTCTCTCATATCTCTCTAACACTAAGTTGATCTTTCGTGTGATGTCTTTCGTGATACCAAAGAGTTTCTCGTTTACCCTGTATTGGTGGTTGTTGTTGTCGATGATTGCCTCCTGACTTTGGAGTATTTTATTCCAATCGGTGGCGTCGGGATTTCCGGCTACCCACTTCCAGGCTGTTCCAATCCAGTCGATGGATCTCGTTTTCCTCTGTGGTTTACCTTTAAGTAAATTGAGGCGGTCCACAGTGGCGGAAAATCCCAAAAACGTGGCCAAAACTATTAAAAACAAAAATTAGAACTGTTGTTGTTTTTGTATGCCAACATGTTAACAGATAAGTTAAGTACATGACCTGATTAATTCCGTTATTTTTTTTGCATCTATTTAGTCAGGCGATGCGACTAAAGTGGGAACATTTTAATAAGCCGCAGTTAAAGATTTTGTTTGTGAGAGAAGGTTGGTTTTCTTGATCTTTTTTTTTCGCTCTGTAAATATTTTGTTCATAAAACAATATGGAATCTATTACTGGTGGTATGTTTAGTGAAATGAATAAAAAACAGTTAAATAATTTCATGTTTTATGTTGCTGTATAACATTTACAAGAAACGTCCTTTTGTGACTAAAAAAAAATGTTCAACTTTGTGTAGTAATGGAAAAGTTTATGTTTCCCGTGAGATCCCGTGATGAAATGTAGCTCTTAATTTACCTTGATATCTCCTTTATAAGTTATTAACAAAAAATGTTGCGATATTTTGCGATGTTAGGAGCTTTTGTAGATGTAATCTGTTGAACACACTGAAAATGCAAGTTCGCCTCAATAAATACCTAGTTTTTGATTTTCTTATTTTTTGATATAGGGTCACAATCAAACTTAATTTTTTTATCAAGAAATCAGCTAAGTGAGGTCTTATGAACTTGTTCATCACATGATTCAAAAAAAAAAATTGGGTTTTTGTCAGAAAAAGTTGAAAACTTCACCCACATTGATACATCTGATGAGACAAAGAAAATATTGCCTACATTTGTAAATGGATATAAGGATCGATGGTTATCTTCATCTAGAAATTACCGAGCTTTCCGAAAGACATTCAAAACCTGGTTGGAGTTCGAAATACCGTTTCCATGCCGAGCCCATAGAGTAGCTGGACAGCCACAAATTGACGACGGAAAACGTCGGAGAATTAAGCTATGCGGTCTAAATGCAACTTCGGCAAAAAGGGAAAATTGATTCTTCCATACCGTAATAAAAGATGTATGCTTTTCAACTCCATCGCGCGCCGGAAAATACCAAAAAGCTATATAAAAAATTAAATTGCGAAATAATTCCATTCACTAAAGATGAGACTTTGTCAACATTTGTTCAGGCCAAATTAACAAAGTTTCAATACAATATTATTAGAGATGCAGCCAAAAAACATGGTGCCAATCTATATCCTAGCGAAGCGATTACGAAAGCCAAGAAAAAATGTTATCCAGAAAATCTAAACATAAAACAGTCACTTGCTGAATCACTACTTCAAAGTTTACTCTTATTTTCAAATGGGGTTGCGATGAAACTTGGGTCATGATCGTGTTTTTTGTTTATTTAAATTTAAATTCTATATTTCATAACTTTGGGGCAAAATTTTAAGCGATTTAGTAATATGTTAAAGCCATTTTAGTAAGTTACTAAGGATTTTGTTATTTTACGATTTTAACATCTTACTATATCTCTTAACATTTTACTAAAGTTAAAATAACGAACTGGCTACTTTAACTTTCTAAAATTTTATATGATATCTGTGAATTTCCACAAAAAAATCTATTGGCAATTTTATATGAAAGAGTTAAATTGTGTTTTTTTTTATGATTCATTAGCTAATTGTTCTTAAAAGTAAATAAAATAATACAAAATCTTTTCGGAAGACAAAGATTTTGGTATACATACATATATTTTTGAACACTAAGTTTTATGCAGTAAAAAGTTCCTAATGGAACACAAAGGATATATCTATGTACACCAATTAATCTTATAGGAGCATTACATGGAATGGTCCAGTCCAAAATAGGGAAAATGATAAAAAAAACATTTCGAAAAAAGGTTTTAACAAATAAACAAATAACAAAATAAATGGTAGGTTGTCCCTTTGACTTTTGAGTTTCCAAATTATTAGGTCTGTTCCCCAGATTTGATCTTGTTTGTTTTGTTAATTTTCAAGAACTGTCATAATTTAAACGTATTCAGATGCACCGTTTTTAATAAAAGGGAATTAGAATTTACTAGTAAGTAAAACAAAAAAAAAGGTTTAACATTTTCGAAGAGCTAGTAAATTACTAAAAGTTTAACAAATTGCTAGCTAGTAAGGTGCTAAGCCCTTAATAATAGGTTTGTTTAAAATTTTGCCCCATTGTCGTTATTATTTTTTTTTAACCAAATATCAAAAACTGTTCCTTTTGCATTCGTAATAGTTTAATCTGATAAATAAAAGCATTTCTTACATTGCAAACACAAAAAATAATTTTGGCCACGTTTTTGGGATTTTCCGCCACTGTGCGGTCTTTTATCTGCCGCAAATGAAACTCTATTACTCTTTTTCTATCCTCGTCCTTAACGTTACCTTTTATGGCGATGCTCACGTCATCCACAAGTTTTTGAAAATTCGCTAAGTCGATAGTATGTACTAATTTAAAGCTACCATTTATGATCCATCCCTTTCCTTCTTTCAAGGAGACTATAGGTGCTTCATAGTCAAAAATTTGGAAAGCTTGCGCTGCAGCTAGGAAGGTTAATCTGGGAATAAGTATACAAAAATATAAAAAAATTCTTCTTTTTTTTTTGCTTTTCCAATGATAACTGGAGCTCAGCGAAAGCTTATATTAAGGTGATGCAAAAGTGGAATGTCATTGGTTAATTAAAAACAAGCCAATGATTGTTTCATCCTTATTTTAATTATTAATGATATAACTTAGAAAGAACATCTTTTGACTTAAAATTTAAAATTAGATTAAGTAATATGCTAAATTTTAGGACTTAATTAGAATTCCCAAACTAAAACTAGTATTTTTATATATATGTATATTCTTTTTAATTTAGTTTAGTAATTCCAGTAAAATATTGGTAACAGGTTCAAGTTTTTTTTTTATTTTTTTTTGTATGTGCATACATCCCCCTTTCTGAAAACTCATTTGTACTATTTCGATTTAAACATTTTTTAAATGAGTTTTGTGTATTTTTCGGCCACCTGATGTTGTGATTGTCACCTTATTGTCCCTTCCGACAACTTCTCTATGAAATAAGGGTTTGTTCTTAGCTTGGATACCCTTAATTTTCGCGTAAACGATATCACCTTTCCTATACCTTTTCGGGGTGGAACGTTTTTCGTTCCTTCTAGCATTGGTATTTTTTTGCTTCCTCATAATTTTGCCTTTTAGTTCCCTATTTACCTTACCCCGGATATCAATTATATTTTGGTAGTTAATTCCTTGGTACCTGTTAAAAAATATGTTGGATGGTTTTTTTCCGGTTACTGAATGGATAGAGTTATTGTACCTATCTACGGCTATGTTAATTAGCTCCTTAAGCCGTAAGCCCTTATACTCCGTTTTGAGGCATCTAAAAATTTCTAATATTGTGGTATGGAGTCTTTCCACTTGTCCATTCACCTCACTACGATGAACAGGGGTACGGTATAATTTTATACCAAGCATGTTTATAAAATTTAGCACTATGGGGCTTAAAAAGCTCCTTTCATTATCCGTTACCAAAATTTTCGGGACGGTAAAGTAGTGCAATATTTTCGATGTGGAATAACTTGCCAAACTTCGAGAATTTATCGATGCAACTTATAAATTTCTCGTTTTGGATTTCTACAATATCCAATATATTGCACACCTCGCAAGTGGTCGTGTATTTCTTAATAAGGCTGTACTCTACATCCTAGGAAAATAATAATTTTCCTTGTTTTCCCTTGCATTACGGTGTGCCCTCTTGTGCTCGTCCATAATTAATGTAAGAACTCGATTAGGGTTTTTGACATCCTCAACCAATCTTTGTGTAACACGAAGTTTGTATGTCACAAAATGTTCGAGGTAAGTTTCCTGAAGAAGTGCTAGTTGGGATTCAGGAATTTTTATCCCATTAATTATGTTAGGTCTTGCCTTAAGAACTCTCACAAGATCTTGTTTCGTCAGATTTTGTAGTGCCACGTAGTGGCGAAAGTATCCAGGGTGAGGTTCTTCATGAGCTTCGAGCCCTTTCCCTACTTTAATGATAATCTGATTGCGGAACACATTTAACGGTGCTTCTACATGGGGGATTAGGTCGGTGCTGTCTTGATCAGCGCTATGCATGGTGCCTATTGACGATCGTTCCTCGCTTGCCGTTTCTGTCATCGACCTGGTCTTTTCTCCTTCCAGACCTTCGCTAGCCGCATACATCACGGACCCTTGTTCACCGATGTTAGAACTGTGTGCTGTCTCAATATTCACTGAGTCAGACAAGTGATTAACTTCGGTTTTAAGTCTCGAAAGAGCATCTGCAACTATGTTAGATTTACCCGGTTTGTAAACCAACTCATAGTTATACTCCTCTATCCGTAACTTCCACCTCTTAAGCTTTGCGTTAAAGTTACGATTTCCCAAGGCGAAGGTCGATGGTCGGTGTGGATGCGTATCTTCTTTGCCCCATAAACATAAGAACGAAGGTTATCAAGAGCCCACACAATAGCTAGCATTTCTCTCTCGTTTGTTGCAAAATTTTCTTCGGTTTTGTTTAGAGACCTAGAGATGAATGCGATTGGCTTATCAAGACCCGAATGTTCTTGTGATAATACAGCCCCGATCGCATAGTCTGAAGCATCTGTAGTCAAGTTAAATGTTTTCTCGAAGTCGGGGAAAGCTAAGACTTCGGAAGAAGTAAGTAAATCTTTAAGGTCCTGAAATGCCCTTAAGGCCTCCTGGTCCAATTCAACAGGGATACGTTTTGATTGATTTGCCTTTACCTTTGCGTTATTCCCTCTTGTTAAATTTGTAAGAGGTTTCGCGATTTTAGCATAATCACGAATAAACTTCCTGTAATACGAGGTTAGGCCCAAAAAACTTTTCAGTTCCTTAAGATTTTCTGGAGGAAGTATTTTTTGGATTGATTCAATCTTTTTGGGGTCAGCACGTATGCCTTCAGGTGTTATTATATACCCCAAAAACTCTACTTCGCTCTTAAGAAAAGACGTTTTTTCCAAGTTAACCTTGAGATTCACTTCACATAACCTTGAAAGTATAATCTCTATATTATTTAACATTTCCTCAACGCTACCGCCAAAGATGACTATGTCATCAATACAGACGTAACATTTTTTTCCGATGAATTCCTTTAGGACGTCATCAATCATTCTTTGGAAGATTGCGGGGGCGTTCTTAAGGCCAAATGAAAGTCTCAACCACTCATATTTTCCATTCATCGTGGAGAAGGCAGTTTTTGGTATGTCGGATTCCAACATCGGTATTTGGTGAAAACCAGACGTCAAATCTATGGTAGTAAAAAACTTAGCATTCCCTAAACTCGCAAGTGTGGAGTTGATATCCGGAATCGGATACGCATCGGCAATTGTCACAAGGTTAAGACGTTTAAAGTCTATTACCATGCGATATTGCTTCTCACCTGAGGGCTTTGGTTTCTTTGGAACCACCCAGATTGGCGAGTTATAAGGGCTCCTTGAAGGACGTATTATGCCTTCTGTTAAGAGACTCTTAATCTTATTCTCCGCTACTTCCCTCATACAGGGAGGGTAGGGATAACTTTTGGTGTAAATAGGTTCATCGGTACTGGTCTTTATTTCTGCCCTCACTGAAGTTTTTACCAGCTCGTTCGCGTCAAGAGGTGTGAAAAGTGCACTATATTTTCGTATTATTTGGGAGAGTTTTTTCGTACGTCCTCAGGATTTCCTTGTCAAGTATTGCATTGACTTCTGAAGAGAATTTGTCTTTCGGAGGAATTGTGATTCCCTTAGTTAAAGTGAGCGTATTCATTTTCCTGTCAATAATGGCTTCTAGTTGCTTCAAAGTATCATCGCCGATGATGCCATCGAAGCTTTTGAGGCCGGGGAGCACATAAAACGTCAGTGGGATGTCATTTCCGACTTTAGCAAAAAATTTACCTGTTATTCTATCGGTAATCCTCACGTTACCGGCTGCGGAGTGAACGGCAAAGGGTTGAGCTAACTTGGTTGTATTTTGTGACACGTGTGGGGCGATGAAATTCTTATTCGCTCTAGTATCAACGAGAAAGCTCAAAACTTTTCCGTTTCCAAGGATATAGTCTATGTATGGTACGCTGGACAGGCGTCCATCATAAAATTTACTTCGTCTTCATAATTTTCACTTACTACTTTGTTGTAAGTCTCGAGTGGTATCTCTTCCACCGGTTGCAAATTATAAAGCCTTTGTTGTTTTGGTCCCATATTTTGGTAGCATGAATGGTTTTCAGATCGCGCTCTCCTTTTAAATGGATTGACCTGAGGTCTATTAATATAGTTAACCTGCTTTGTTTGGACCGAATGGTCCGGCTTAGGACCGATCGGCCTTGGTGGTTGATTTGAATGGTACGAGTATTGGTTACTAACATTGGGGAGATATGATGGTTTTGGGATGAATCTATGGGGAGGGATTGGTCTGTTATCTATTCTGAGCGATTGATTGAGTGGAGCCGTGACCATGTTGGAAGGATTCGGTATATGTATCGTATGATTTCTGAAGTTGAGATTCTGCATCTCTAAACATGAAGCATATGCTTCTGGAAGAGTCTTTGGCTTCTGAACAATTAACATCCGTGACAGGTCGCCATTAAGACCTCTTATAAAGACGTCTAACGCACGATTTCGACAGGTTTCAACAAGCGCACTTACTGTTTCCTGCGTGTAGGTTTCGGTTTTAATTTTATTTATTATTAATGAGAACTGGTGGTTGACAGTTGCATAGAACTCGTCCAACCTAGTTCCTTTCTGCGTCAGTTGATTTAAATGATGCTCTAGGGTTCGAATGTCACGTTTATCCGCGTAATGTAAAGATAGTATTCTTTTGATTTCCTCCCAATCATCATCGAAGATGTTGTAGGAAATCAAAGCCGAATCCGCTCCACCTCGAATTTTTGGCCTAATGTGCCTTAAAATGGCACGATACATTGGCTTGCTTTTAAATATACTGAAATCCTTCAGAATACTCTCAACATTATGTATCCAGGATACATACTGTGTCGGGTTTCCATCGAAGGCTTGCAGCTCCTTAACACAATCCGGGAGACGACTAATATCTTTTAGGTCTGCCTCTGTCCTTGGCTCACAAAGAGAATTTGGGCTTATTGAGGGTTCCGATTGGTTACTCGTCACAACCGATTTCAGCCTGTTATCTAATTCCCTCAACTGAGCTAATATCAAGTTAAGTGCCCAGTTAAGATCATTTACTTGCCTAGTTAGCTCATCCATTTTCCCCTTTTTTTGTCAAAAAAAAAATTCAATTTAAATTTTCTGTTTTTATCCCACACAAAAATATAAAATAACCAGAATCGAGGAGTGGGGTGTATGAATATAAATGCACTTGTTAAAAAAAATTAAATTTTAGAATGTAGGTATAGTATGTATATCACAAATCAATGCACCTTACCTTTTTTTTTTTATAATCTACCCGCGCTCAAGGGATTATGATTACCCTTTAAATGTTTCAACACAGCGCGGGCGTGAAGTTAATGAAGAGAAAGAAGGATAGGAAAGATGTGTGGCACGATGTTCTGAGACTGTTGGTGGTTGTCTCAGATATTTTTATCTCCAGGGATGGCGGCTTTGCTAAAGCGGAGAAATGCCGTGTCTTATTTCTATGTCGTTTATAATTCACATTATTTTTTTATTCATGTTCATCCTTGTTGGGCATACTAGTTTAACTCAATTACATGTTGTTAGTGTTATGCCTGAACAACATGTAATGAGCAAACCAGCAACCCATTGATGACAATTTTTATAGAAGGTTTTTTTTAATGGAATTAAAACGGCATAGACGACGGCAGGGATCGAACCTGTGATGATGAGGTTGACAGGCGAGCACACAATCATCGTGCCACGGCCACCTTTTTTTTACTTTCAGACACTGTTTCACTTTTATTTTTTGAGAATTTATTCTTCTTTTTTCCTTGGATTTTTTTATTTTTCCAACAGATTTTATTTTCCACAATGTAATAATTAAAAAAAAATTTACTCTGATTTCAAAAAAATGTTCAAGAAGAAAGGAAATAACAATTATTTTACATTATCCGTTTTCTGCGAATTCTTTCATATAATTTTTCAATAGGAAATTTTTCCTCTTTACTTTCGTTACAATGAACTTATGAACAATATGAAAATTTGTTTTCTTTTTTTTTTGTCAATGAACTTATGAGCTGCAGGAACTTAATAATTTTATTTTTTTTTCCAAAATGTTTGTAATCACAATTTGTATTCAAATTTTCGATATATTTCGATTTGGTGTTCTTTACAACGTGAGAGAACAACTTCTTTTTTCCCTTTTTTTTTTGAGACAATGCTTCAAAAATTCAATTCGAAATGAATTTCTTATTTACACTGAGAATTTTTTGATAATTCAATTAATTTCAAAAGGGTATTCTCACATTCAACTTTTTCGTTTCACTGTGATTCTTATATAAAAAAAAATTGGTTTCTTTAAAAGGATTTTTTGTTAAGCTCTTTTTTGATAATTCAATTAATTTCAATAGGGTATTATCACATTCAACTTTTTTGTTTCAGTGCGATTCTTATATTAAAAAAAATTGGTTTCTTTAAAAGGATTTTTTTGTTAAGCTCTTTTAAATGTTTTCGGATTTTTTCCACTCACGTCAGCAAAAGAGGCATCTGGTAATTATGTCTAAAACGTTAAAAGAAAAAAAAAACCGAATTAATTTAAGTCTTAGGAACCAGCTCTGGAAGAGTCGTGTTAGTCCCTTTTAGTCGCAAGCGTATATTCTTGCAAGCGACCTACTCGCGGCACGAACAACTTCACTTTCGAATCCTTGCACTGACGATGACTTCATGTTCCCATGGGTATGGAGTATTCGTTGCTGGATAGTTTATAGGGTTACTGTGTTCCCATGGTTACAGCTGTACCTCTCACTCTAAGGAGTGTATAAACTTCCTGTCGTGTATTAAAGGACACAACGATTCGCACGGTGAAAAGATCCGAAATTTGAGCCGGTCCCTGCTCGGGCGCCAGTTAAAGATATCCTTCGCGATGATATAAAAAAAAACGCGAACGCCAGCCCAGAGGGCTGGCCCAACGGTTCGACTTACTGTTAAGTATCAAGAAAGAAAAAATGATTTTGCAAACGTTATAAAATATATTTTAAGATTTGTAATAAACAACTGTTCTATTCGGAGGTCGGAATACAATTAATTCATTAGCTTAAACCTATAGCCTGCTTTCCTGAATATTGCTGACGAGCAATATTGAGTTCCTCGCATTGGTTCCCATGATAATAGCTGACCTGTTATATTACCGTAATAGAGGATCGTATATCCAGCTAATACAATAATATAGGCCAATGCCCTCTCGTAGTCGTGTGAATAACTGTTGACTCTGCTGAAACAGGTTTGCGCGTGTCTAAGACGGTGTGCATTGGATGGTGATAACTGACACTTTGATTTTTTTAATGATTATTTATTTAATTTTTGAATTTATGAAAGACAACTTATTCGCTTGAGGTTCGACAATAGACTAACGCCTTTGACTTACCACTAAAGCCTTGCACATACAAAACAACGGCACAGCATCAACCAATCAATCAGTAAACATTCAAGAATAAAAGAGATTAAAAAGATAACAGCAAACAGTATGTAAAACTGTTTCAGCGATAAGACTACTATGACCTTGAACCACTACTGGACTAGCAAGTGCAAGAACATACATACATATGTATGTTATACGTTAAAGTATGTTATGATGTTATGTATGTTACTCCTCCCGTCAAAGAATGGACAATGTTTGTGGTATTGTTGATGCTGTCCTATTATGTTTTTCATGTTTACAACTTGTTTTTTTTTGTATAGCTTTGTTTTTGTAAATTAAAGTAGGTAGGTACATATCTAGGTGTGTTAATATTATAAAAAAAAAATTCAGTTAAATTAACATATTTTTTTTTATAAACTAGAATTAAATTACATTTGTCTTGTATATTATTTGTGTTTATAATAATTATTATTTAATAATTAATTTAATTAATAATTTATTATAGGTTTTATGATTCTTATCTGTTGTCTGTTGATATATCTGTTTGATTTATTTATTTTTGTTTGAATAGTCTCTTCCGGTTAATTTTTGATCAAATTTCACATTTTTTATCGAGTTTTGATATTTGTATTTTCTTTTAATTATTTGTCTGTCTCGTTTATGTCCGTGTTAGTCCATAAAATACGTTTTATCCTTTTCTTTAACGTCTTTGATTACATATCGAGGTAGATGTTTAATATTATGGAAACCTAAGTTTTTAACAAGCTCTCGGTTACCATAGTCTTGAGGATTGTTTCTTTTCAAGTTTAATTTGTCGATTTGTTTTGTCTTTGAGTCTAGAATTCTTTTTCTTAAGTCTTCCCAATCTTTTTCGCTCAGATTAGAATGCAAAAGGTCATTGGGTTTATACTTGGTGGTAGAATGGACAGTATTATTATAAATTTCAGTGGTCTATATCTTTATTTTCATGATTTAATTTAAAAAGTCGAATATGTTCATTAATTGTCGAATGGAATCTCTCTATTGTGGAATTACCTGTATGAGTGTTAGGGGATGTGAAATGATAAAGTATGTTTTCTTTATTAAAGAAATTTTTCATGTAAGCGGTATTAAACTCGTTGTCAGCTATAATTTTTTTTTTGGTTTTCCTAAAATCGAAAATCTTTGTTGTAAAAGGTTAACTATAGTTATGGAATTTCTGTCGGTTACCGTGTGAATAGAAACATATTTTGTTAATTTGTCAATGCATGTCAGGAACATACTATTTTTGTTTAAATACCATATATCTATATGAACTATATCATTGGGTTTATCAGGAGTCTCAGTAATCATTAGTTTCGGCGTGATGGGATTCCTGTCATACTTGCACATATTGCATAATATACAATTGTTTATGAATTTATGAACTTCCAGTCTAAGGTTCGGGTAATAGTATGTATTTTTTAAATCTAAGAATGTTTCTTCAATACCTCTATGATTTGTATCCAGGTGAGCTTTTTCGATCAGATCCATTAACTTTTCGGGGCAAATGATGTCCTTCAAAAATCTTGAGCATCTAAGTAATTTCATATTTGATGAATTTGAGAAATATTTGACTATTGTGCTTTGAAATTTTATAAAAATATCATCATTTTCACAAAAAATGCCTACTGTTCCTTTAACTGGAAATAGTTCTCTTAGAATCTTAAGGACATACTGTTCATCATATTGGTTTAAAGAAATAATCGATCTTCTTTTTTTTTGTATAAAAATTTTGTAGTGTATGAGCATGAATCACACGACTGAATGACTAATTGATTTTTATAGATGTTTAAAGGGGTTTCTGTTATATATATGTGGTCATTATGATTTTCTCCACCACTGTGTATCGTTGCTAAATCAGATCGGATTTCTTCATTTTCTATATGGTTAAGCTCTAGACGACTGAGGAAATCCGCAACGTAATTTTCCCTACCTTTGATGTACTCAATATCAAAATCGAATTCACTGAGCTTAATTTTCCAACGCTGTAATTTGGAATTAGGCTCCTTAAGTGAAGTTAACCATACCAATGGTCGATGATCTGTTTTGTACTTTGAACTTACTTAAATATGGCCGAAAATGTTTTGTTGTCCAAACTATTGACAAAAGTTCTTTTTCTATGGTACTATAATGTGTTTCATGACGATTAAGGGTTCTTGAGGCAAATGCGATTGGGTGGTTGTTTTGCGAAAGAACCGCACCTAATGCTGCGTTGCTGGCATCGGTTGTCGGTGTAAAAAGTTTTTCAAAGTTCGGATAAGCCAAAATAGGGCAGGTACATACGAGATCTTTAAGTTTATTAAAGGCCTCGATGTAATCCTTATCATTAATGTTAATTTTGAAACCTTTTTTGAGAAATTTTGTCATAGGAAAGGCTACCTTTGAGTAGTCCTTAATGAAATTTCTGTAAAATCCAGTAACTTCCAAGAAAGATTTTATTTGCTTAGAAGAATGGGGTATTTTTAAATCAACTATTGTCTGTATTTTATTTGGGTTGGGCTTTATACCTTCATCATAAATGATGTGACCTAAATATTGAGTTTCGCGTTTAAAAAAACTGCATTTATCAATTTGGACCTTGAAATTAAACTGAATGATTTTTTTTAAAAATTTTGTTAAGGTAGTCTTTGTGTTCTTGAAGGGAAGTGGAAAATATGAGTATATCATCTAAATAAACCACGCAAATTTTGTTTATATACTCGGCAAGCACCTCATTCATCATCCTTTGAAAAGATGATGGGGCGTTTTTTAGCCCAATCGGCATCCGCATGAATTCAAAATGCCCGTCTGCAGTTGAAAAAGCGGTCTTGTGCCTATCTTCTTTAGAGACTGAAATTTGGTGGAACCCCTTTGCAAGGTCTAGAGTTGAAAAGTACTGTGAGTTTCCTAATTTTGAAAAGATGTCTTCTATGTTGGGGATGGGAAATTTGTCATCAATTGTTACATCGTTTAACTTCCGGTAATCAATGACAATTCGCCATTTTTGTTGGCCCGAATTGTCGATCTTTTTGGGCACAACCCAAATAGGAGCATTGTAAGGACTCGTTGATTTGACAATAATCCCTGAATTTAACATTTCAGCAATCTGTCGATCTACCTCAGACTTATGAGCTTCTGCATACCTATAGTTTTTGGAATAAATCGGTATATCATGCTTTGTAGGGATCTTGTGGCTATACTCTGTAATAGCCGATAGGTTGTCACCTTCTACATAAAACGCTTTTCGATATTTTCGGATGGTTACAGACAAATGTTTAAGTTCCTCTTCATTCAGATTTTCATTTTTTAATTTACTCATTAATGTGTCTACATCAGGGTAATTGAAATTTATATCTATAGTATCTCTATCCAGTATATTAATTTCTTCATCTGTTATTTTGATTTGAAAATGTTCGTCGAAAATAAGAGGTAAGGTAGCTTTTTTGGTAACTAATTGGAATTTATCTAAATCGATTTTAGCCTGTAATGGTTTTAAGACGTTAATGCCAATAATGCCATCGAAACTTGTGTTTAACTCTGTTTCGAGCATTTCAAGTTTTACAGACGACCTATTAAATTCCTTAAATAATGGAATAGTGATTTTTGAATGGACTGACAAACGCGAATTGATGGATTTGAGCATCAATGGTTTTTCGAGATCCGACCTAAAAGATCTGTGAAATAAACCCTTTTGAATCAAGGAAGTACTTGCTCCAGAATCGATTAGTAATTTTAATGGAATAGAATTTGTTCTCACAATTATGCAGGGAAAAGTTCGGAGGAGGTTAAACTAAAAATTTTGAAACCTTGAATCGTCAGGATTGTCTGTAGTTTGAACGCACTCACCAACAGGAAGGTCTTGTGCTTGTAAATGTTCTATTTCCATTGATTGTCGGGATCTCTGAGATGAGCCTGATGTTGTAGCACCTTGGATGTTATTATAAGAATTGTTTCTACTATTTGTCGAATTATTAGAACTACGATTCTGATAGCTGTTGGAATTTTGAAGAACATTATTTGAATTTTGTTGCGAACCATTTTGCCGAAATTGTCGAGGACCTGAATTCTGAAAGCTCCTGGAATTTCTAATTGAGCTAGCGATATTAGTATTTGACTGATTGTTATGAGACGTATTTGGTGTGGTATTATAAGTTGGTGTTTGTCTGTACGAATTGTTTTGTGGATTAAAAGAACGATAAAAATTGTCAGTATCTATTAAAATTTCTTTAGCTTCCCTAAAGTTCTTTGGGTTTCTAGCTTGTAAGATAAGCTTAGGTTGGCTGGGTAATTTATTAACAAAAATTTTGAGCGTCATTTCTTCATTGCGTGAGCTATTAAACCAACCAGGAATATCAACAGGATTTGAAAGACTAGATTTAATATTTAACTTCGTTAAAAGATGTTGAGTCTTATAAAATAAGTCCTCAACTGATAAGCTAAATTTTAACATTTTTATTTTATTCACAAGATTTTCTATGCTTTCATGTATAGTCAGTTTGATTTAAGTATAGCTTTGATTTCAGGCCATTGAATCGGATTATTACTATTAATTAAAACAACATTTGCCCTATCCTTGATTTTCTGTCAATTCAATTCAATTTTGTTTTATTGAACATACTCGTACTATTTACAATTTGGCTTACAACTAATAAGATACTACATATGTATGAAAGTTTACATTTGTTGGCTAATAGGGGGCCTAACTATATACAGTGACTTAAGTTTAATTATTTTTATATAAAATTTACATGACGAAAAAAACAAATTTAATTTAAAATGTCGGTTGTATTGTCCTCAGGGTGTTCATTCCTGGTTGTCAGTGTTGATTTTCTGTCTAATTGTAAGGTCTAAAAAGCCTTTTGAATATTGATCGAGATGTTGGGAACAATTATATATATAATCGACATGTTGGATAAACAAGTCTAATTCTTCTGGTAGTCCCGTAAAGTCGTTAACATGTCTAACAAAATCAATTAAATTTGCGGTTGTTTCTTTTTTATTTTATATTTTATTTGTAGATATTTCTTATGTTGATTGGTGAATTTAAAGATGAACGATGATTTAAAGATGGATGACTGTTTAAAGTTGAATGAGAATGACTGTTGAAAGATGGACGATAATTTAAAGATGGATGACTGTTTAAAGATGAATGAGAATGACTGTTGAAAGATGGACGGTGATAAATTTAAAGATGGACGATAGTATTAAAGATGGGCGATGGTTTAAAGATGAATGGCAATTTAAAGATGGATGATGTTGAAAATGGGTGCAAACGTTTTTTTTTTTTTAAACAATTGTTTTTTTTGTGCACATTTATTCAATAATTTTCTTGCTATTATGTTTTATTTATATTTTACCACTTTTTTTTCTTGGTTTCGTATTTTTTTCTATTTATGCATGTTAGTTCTTTGTCTTTTTTTTATCACAATGAATCACAATGTTTGAGTTAATTAATATTATTTGTTTTAATTTTAATTCCGAGCGTAATATTTCTTTTTCCGACTGCGCCAGTAATAAGATCTCACATAAGAATAAAAGCTTTCTTTTGTTTAAATGTTAATTAAAAGACACTTTGATTTTTTTAATGATTATTTATTTAATTTTTGAATTTATGAAAGACAACTTATTCGCTTGAGGTTCGACAATAGACTAACGCCTTTGACTTACCACTAAAGCTTTGCACATACAAAACAACGCTACAGCATCAACCAATCAATCAGTAAACATTCAAGAATAAAAGAGATTAAAAAGATAACAGCAAACAGTATGTAAAACTGTTTCAGCGATAAGACTACTATGACCTTGAACCACTACTGGACTAGCAAGTGCAAGAACATACATACATATGTTATACGTTAAAGTATGTTATGATGTTATGTATGTTACTCCAGGGGGTCGCGACCCACGGCTTGAAAAACACTGCCCTATAGTATCTACCTATATCGCAAGTAAAAAGGGAAGGGTTAGAAAGGAGGTGTTGATGTACATTGGTTTTGAATTTTTGACTAGTAGTTGATATGCAATGCAATAGCCGTTCAAAAGCACAATCCTTATACCAAATATACCAAAATAGATGATTAGAAGTATGTACATTTGTATGTATATGTAAGTCTGTGAGGATTCAAATATAGACATCATCTGATATTCTGTATAGATTTAAAGGATATCATTTGTTTTCGTTTAAAGGACATCATTTGTTTCGTTTCTTTAAAAGTGATTCTAGAGGTGAGGGTAGCCATTTAAATTAAATTCATTATTATTATAATATTATATTATATATAAAAATAACTTTTCTATAGTGACTATTAATCTATTAAAATGTTAAGTGGGCGAAACAAATGTTTAGTAAGTAGATACAGTTTATCGCCCAAATTAAAACAATGATTTCGTTCACAGAATTAAAAAGCATTCGTCTATTTTTATTAAAGGTATCCTATGTGTTGACCTTAACTGCAACGAAATCTTACATCAATGTCATTAACAAACAATGGTGCAATACTTTAAAATGTATTATCAAGGATATTTGTTTCCTCATTTGACTTAGTTTATGAAATTTTTAATACTTCCCGCAAGGCCTTTCCACTACATTTGAATACAGGCTTAATAAACTACCACCAAGTTTTTAAAGGCTGCAGTTATATCTACTTTACGGGTGCCTACGCCTAGCTGTACATCATACTCCTTTAGTGCTTTTTATGTTTATGTTTAGTCGAAAAACTTTAAGGCCGTAAAATAGAATTGAGTAGATACCTAGAAGCACTCACACATTCATATACTAAAACGTCAAACTTGACAGTTGTCATTTTTACGTAAAAAAAACGAAATCGAGATTTTGATCAAAGTTGAGTCGCAATTCTGTCTGTCTATCTTTTCAACTACAGCAGCTGGGCCGATTTTCGTTAAACTTGGTAGATATCATTTTTAATTCCCCCCCCCCCAAGGAGGTTTTTCCTTTTTTTTAAGACCAAAAATAACGGTAAAAATTCTCAATTTTTTGGATTTTTTTTTTAACTCAAAATTTTTTTGGAAACTCAATATTTCGAAAATACCACGCTCGATTTTTTTTAAACTTGATAAATCAAAGTTTCTTAATATAATCTACAAGATCTGAGAAAAAATTTGTATTTACCTAAAAATAACGGTACCCACCATAAAAATATTGAAAAATGATTTTCGAAAATCGTATTTTTCTCGAAAAAGTTACCGAGAATTTTGATAAAATTTTTTTCTTTCGTTAAATTTCTACGATCTATAATTTAATAAAAAAAATTTAAATTAATATATTACCGACTGTACCTACCATAGAACGATTTTTCCAAATTTTGAATTTCGCATTATCGCCATAACGGATTTTGACGAAATTTCTTATAGTGAAACTTCTAAAAAGTTTAAAAAACTTTGCTTTTCAAAACTTAAAAAAAATATTTTTTGAATTTTTGAAAAAAAAAGTCAGTTTTTTTTATAAAATTCAATATCTCAAAAACGGCTGAATATTTTTTTGGAAATTTAGTTTTTATTCGTGTAATAATAAAAAATTTGAGTAAGCGTAACAAAATTTTTTCTTAAAAATGTTTCAAAAATTTTGAATACAAAAGCTTATTTTTTAAGAAACCACTACAAAGACTTATTATTTTTGTTCTTGCATAAACCAATATTTGCTTGAATGGCATCCTATTTTATCTCCAACTATTAAAGAAATTGTTTAAGTCATTTAAAAAATGAATTTTAAGCTTACGAACAGTTATCTCTAATAAACATTCATTTTTGAAATTCTTTGTCTTTTGCATAAGAGCAGATCATGCGACCCAGTCGTGCATTTTATTTGTATCCTAATTGTGCGAAGTGATTTTCTTTCAACAAACATTATTTTTGATTTGAGATGGATAACATTAAAAACATACTTATAAGTAATGTTATAGTCTTGCAAAAATTGTTGGATCCTCTTCCTCATCCCAATATCATTTATCTATGATATCGTTTAGCTTGTGTAATTTAACTAGAAATTGGGTTTGAAACCAACAAATCGAATAGTAACATTCAATTCTTTAGTGCATTATTATTGGGCAGAATACAGTATTTTTGATTTGAAACCTGATATGTTATCCGACACACGCGTTATGGAGCATTTAAATTAACGCGCAAAAATAATGGTGTTTCCTTTTAAATTTATGAGGGCATCCATTTTTTTTCTGTCAATACTCATTTTTGTGATTCTTTAATAATATTTTATATTAAACCCTGGGTTTTACTCCAAAGAAAAATAGTCTAGGTATGAACAGCTCTATAAAAAAAATTAAGACAAGATTATTTTAGTAGTATTTTTATATAAACTGGCTATCGAAATACATGTCAGACTCTAGACTAGATATTAATTAACCTATAAGTTATTTGCGAAGGAATTTTCACTATTGAAACAAACAACAACTGCAAATTTAGTTGAATAAATAATTATGTACATAAATCCAAAACTAATCAAAAGCAAAAACATACTTTCTAGATTTTTTTATAATTTCAAATTCATCCACTCATTTATTTGGGAACTCTTAAGTCTTAATTAAAATTATACCGCAACAAAACTTACCCACATATATTTTTAGTTAACTTATTACAATTTGTACATCGTTTTTCACTGCAAGTTGGCATAATCAATGTCGGACCTTCGATCAGTAAAACTTCGCCAGCTAAAATTTTTTTACCAGCTATAACATATCTATTGGAATAATTTTTTAGGAAGTGTTAGGTAGTATTTTAAATTAAACTTTACCTTCCTATGGTATCATTTTCCAATACTTCACATTTTTCACTTAATTCAAGCATAATTTCTTTTGTGTTTTTTAACAACTGTTCCGTCAGTTTCGATCAGAAAATACTTAATTTATTATCGTTTCACTGCCTGACAGAATGTCACACCATAATACAAGTACCAGTACGTTAATTACAATGCGCAGCAAGAAATTAATTAGTCTCCTCTAATTCAGTTTAAGAAAAAGTGCTCTAACGAGAGAATAGCATTTCACTAGGAAACACTTTTTTGTATCTTTTTATTTTTTTTTTATTTTTTTTTTAGTTCTTCTTGATTAGAGAAATAAATAATTATTGCGATGCCTAAATTTAGAATTGTACATAGGTACTCGTACATTAAGTAGACATTTAAAAGTAAATTTTTTTACACAATGCCAAAACAACATGTAATATTTGGCAACATTCAAAGGTTTCCGAAGCAACATAATTGTGATTAAGTCTTTTTTTATGATAAAACGTTTTGTCGTAAAATTCCAAACAGTAAAACGAAAATCCGAAGAAATTGTATTTCTTATGTTTTCACTCTTTACTCTTACTACAAATTTATGTAAGATTAGTGTTTGGTTTGGAAAAATGCCCGGCAAAAAAAAATATGAGACCCTCCCAGTAGGTGCCGGGTGGTAATGATCACCAGAGCTAATCTTGTGTGTTGTCAAGATGATGATCAGTTAAGGTCAGATTGAATTGTTGCGGTGTTCCTTTACTTCTCAATAGCTAAACCCAGCGGCGACGCGTGCCTAAAAAATGTAGTCGTTCAGTTTCAAAATTCTTATTTGCAATGCCAAAAGGTCAAACAAGTCATTTTTTATATAAAGGTACATTACCTATAATGTTTTTATTTGTATGTCAATAATAAATAGGTATGTATTGATTAAGTACCAGCTAGCCGTTTTCCTCATTTCCTTCAT
The DNA here is from genome assembly GCA_963931855.1 of Philhelius festivus. Classification (NCBI taxonomy): domain Eukaryota; kingdom Metazoa; phylum Arthropoda; class Insecta; order Diptera; family Syrphidae; genus Philhelius; species Philhelius festivus. The sequence continues at coordinate 146,897,655 of OZ007554.1, forward strand.
TCCACAGTAAAAAAAAGCTTTCCTCGTTCAAAACTGATTTGTAAGAAGCAACAAATATGTGTAAGTATGTGTGGGGTGTTTGAAGGATACCAATATATCTTGTTGCTGGCGACAACAAAATTACAAGCTACAAGGTTAAGATACTAAATTGTAAGCTTTCCTAAGTTTTTAAATCATGAATATCTTGGCTCCCGTTTGTTGTAATGGACTAATTTTTTTTTAATTTGAAGAAAATTAGCAGGACTATAAGACAAAAATCCAAAACTGAAAAATAGTTACCGTGAAATACAGTTTTTTTCTCAATAACTATGAAAAAAGGTATTAAAAACAAGAAAAAAAACGTTGAAACCAACGGTAACTTTTTATGTTTTTGCTCAAACATAAATTAAATTAAATGCAAGTTGATAGAAAATATTGTTATTAGCAATACAGTTTTTTTATTTTCACTTTGCGATATACTGGGGCTGAGATATTAATTAACACATAAAATCATAAAATGCGTGGGTGTACTGACTTACCTATTTTCAATAATTTATTACTCGGCTTTCGTTCCTCGTAGAGTGCTGATTTTTTTTTAAATTGTAGGGAATTACAAGAACTTAAATAATAAAAAATAAAAATTTCATCAATAAATGATCTTTTTTCTTAATAATCACGAAAAAGTGATTTTTAAACAACAAAAAATTATTTCAACTTACTATAACTTTTTTTTCATTTGTTTAAACAAATGTTTTTTTTATGACATAATAGATAATGTTATTAGGAATAAATACATGTTTAATTTTTGTTTGTACGAGATAGTGGAGCTGAGATATTCGCAAATGACCAAAAAATGACACAAAACACATTTTTACCAATAACTTTGGTAAAAAAGGTTGTCATGTGGTGCAAATTTGGTTTTAAGCCTTTCTCATAAGCACCTATCGATCCATGAAAAAAAAATAGACCATGCCTCTGCGCGCAAGGTCAAATGACGCTTTGACTGGACTACTAGTTCGTTTTGTTTTATTTGGGTAGTTCACAGAAGGAATGCACGAGTTGGAAAATGGAAAATATGTACGTATACATTAGATATAACTATAAGGAATGAACGAACAGTATGAGTATGAGGTGTGGGTTAAGTAGATAGAAATTAAAATAATGTCGCCTATAAGCTAGTCGTTCATGCACGACTTGAACAATATGACGCCTCGCCACTGGCTAAACCCACAACAATGCAATTTGACCATACATACGGGGTCCCTAATTTTTAGTGGTGGTGTGAGCGGCTTTCATAAGCCCTGCCGAAGAAATGGAAAGCTGAGGGAATGCCAGTCAATAGAGAGTTCTTTCGGATGCCTTGGCTGAGTCCAGCATATTTTTCTTCTTACCCAGATATATCGGCTGACCTTTTCCTTTTCGACTTACTCGTGGGAAATCTATTTTTTTAATATGGACAAATTTGACAAGGAAGACTGTATACCATCTGCCGACATAGAGAATGAACTTTAGGCCTTCAGCCAGGAGACCATTAAGGGGAGCTCAAATAGCGCTGGAAGTTCCGGTACTTTTTGGCAATTTTGGTGAGGGCAATACCCCCCTCTTGATAAAAGCTGATTGTTAATCTAACTTAAATATATTTCTTAAATCTAGGATTGGAGTGAATTCGAAGGATGATTAAAACGGAGTTTCAGGCGGAGTGAACTGAGGTTGAAGTCGAACCAGGTAATGTTACAATTAATCCTCCGAAGCATGCGAGTGATAGGTTAGTTGGAGCCATAAGAGGTACGGTGGGTAGGCAGGTAGAAGAGACGAAGATTTATTGTATAATGGGAATTAGTGTTAAAAGATATGGAATTGTAGGGAGTTGTGCAGTCAACAGATCCTGAAAGAAGTCAATGAGTAAAGAGAATGTATTAAAGTTAATTAATAGAAGAATATCTCGATACAGAACCAGAATAAAGAGGTTATTCCAAAACAAACCCCGAAATGTAGGAAACGATGCTTAATACTCTCGATTCTCGATAGGTGTATTTAGGAAGAGGGCGAACAAAGGTTATGTATAAAGATCGGCTTACGTAGGGGTTGGAGAATTCGTTGGACCATCGTTTCACAAAGCCTTTTGCTGAGTTTGCTTTATGTATATTCTCGTCAAAATATGTGAGAAAGTTGGGCTCTCTATCACATAAAACACCAAGGTCGCGGATTGACTCAGCGCGCGGTGGATATGGGTTGATAATGGAGAAGGTATCGACGGGGAGTAGATTGGATGCATTTTCGTGAAAAAGTGATTGAAAGACACTTGGAAAATTTAGATCTAAGCTATTATTCAGGCACCAGACAGAGAAACTTTTGAGATCAAGCTGTAGAAAAGTGAAATCATGTATGGAAGAAATGTCTTTAAAAAACTTTGTATCGTCGGCGTAGAGTAAAATATAAGAATATTTGATGCTCATTTCAATGTCGTTAATAGTAAAAATAAAAAGGCGAGGTCCTAAGTGGCTGCCTTATGAGACTTCGAAGTCAGCTAAGAAATTATCAGAGAAGGTAGATCTGAATCGAACTTTGTAGTTATGGTTTTTCAAGTAAGAAGAACCTTATCTTAAGAAGATAGGTTCAATCGCAAGGGTGGACAGTTTGAATAGAATAAGTGAATTATGTGAAATTTTGTCAAAGGCCTAACTGAAATTGGTTGGGACATCGTCGACTTCCTTTCCGTTCTCTAAAACTGGGAGGCTCTTAAGGATACGAATTCCACGAGGTAAGCCCGTTCTGGACCTACCTTTGACGTTTAAGGTTTTGTTATTGAAAGAGAGAGAGGGAGGGTAACCGTAGAATTTTCCAAAACCGGAACCCAAACCATCAAGAAGCACAGTCTGTTACCAGCCATAGTACTCCTTTGCTTGCTAAACTAACAAATCCAAACCAATTACCTACACGTAGCAACGTCAGTAATAGCAACACTGCACGGGGTATATTATATTATATATATTTCGAAATTGAAAGTCAGTTGAGTTCGTAATTGCAATGTTTTTTGCCCCTGCCCTGCCTAAAACATGCTTTAAATACATTTATGAACACAATTACAACAGCATGTGTGCAGTCATTATACTTTGTTTAAAATGAGTTCATATAATTGCTAAAACAGCAAACATAGAAAAACTCAGATATGTATGTACTTTTGTACAATAAATACTTTTATTTGGTTTTTTAATGTTGTTTTTAAAATGGCTGGTAAAAACATAATTTTAAAGCTTATTGTCCTTAGTCTTTCGGAAGGAACCAATTTTGAAAACATTGGACAAAAATTGGTAAACAATAGAAAATTAAAAAACCGAAGACGAAGGAAATTATTTTTGAATAAGAGAACCAGCAGGCATATTCCAAAAATACGAATTTCCTTAAAATGATCAAATACCTCAGCCAATAGCGCTGGAGGAAGTTCAACATTGTGTCGAGATCCGTAAACTTCATCGAACTGATGAAAGTAATACCGCTTAGTTTATTTCTTTTTTTAATCCTATGATAGGAAGCTTTCAAATTTTGGAAGTTCCTTATAATAAAATCCTCCCTTTCATACGGAAACGTGGGCAAAATAGTTTTAATTTCTTGGAAAACTTTCCCTTCTTCATGCCCAGCCTAAAATTCAGATTCCATTCCCAAACGTATGGAAACAATAGTTTGATATCATCATCGGACCAGATTTTGGCCTCGTATTTAATCCTGTGGATGGATAGTTATTAATTTCTTATCAATAATACAGCGAAGGGTAATTACCTGGAAGGACAACCAATTTATATTACCCTGTGGTTTTTATGTTTTTATACATAAAACTCTTAACACATTTTTAAGAAAAAATCTAGTCTGCTAACTTTGAATTTTTGCTATTGTACAATAAAAATAAAATTTCCAAAAACAAATATTTTTTTTATGTTTTCATAAGATGTAATAATTTTAAACTTCTTAAGAACTTCTGTATAAAAATTTAAATTGTTATGAGAAAGTCGAAATGGTTCTATTGAAGGTTCAATCAGTAATGTCAGACTTTAAAATTTTGCTCATCAAACTAAAGATCGTAAATATTAAGTGCCGTTTTCGATAAAAATACGATTTTTTAACATTTGTATCGTGGGTACTTTGGTGGGTTATTCTCAGATAAAATACATTTATTTCCTATATCTTGTAGAAAATATCAGACCAAAAACATAAATGTTAAAAAAGAGCCAAATTCTTCTATACAAAAACCTTAGTGTAACAAGTCAGCCGTGAAAAGTAATGAGATCTAAAAGTACGCCAAGTTCTTACTTCATGAAGGTTTAATACCGAATATTTAAAGTATGTAGAATAATATTGAAACAGCTACAATGTAATAGAGAAATTTTATTATTTAATGAATACTGAATAAAATTTTCATTGTTTTACAGTAAGTCGGAAGTGCTCCATTCAACCAACACCAATTCGGAGAAAGTGGGCGGATACCACGCCCCCTGAATGGAAAACTTCAAATTTGTTCCTCTGCTTGCATGACAAGACCTACCGTTGTGCAAAATTACAAGATTCTACGATGTCGGGAAGTGCTCCATAATTTTGATGATCTGTCAGTCAGTCAGTTACGGTTTTTGTGATTTTTCAGGCCTTATATCTCAGGAACCGCTTATGCTAGAAAATTGAAATTTGGTGACGCGCCTGTGCTTGACTAGCTTAGCAAATATTCAGATATTCGGACTTTTAAGTTTCTGACTTCATTGGTACGGAAGATAGGGAGAGTGGTCAAAAATCGCCTGAGTTTGTTCCTATAAAAAGGGTGTAGTGCCAGAACTTGGCTGGACACTACCGTGCCCTTTGATAGAGATTTCCAACAATTTTTTTTTTTAATCCAAAAAATTTTTTTTTTAAGTTTTCAAAGTTTTAAGGAGTTTTAGGGTAAAAAAAATAAAAGCAATAGTACCGTTTTTTGAGAAAATCGAAAACATGAAAAATGGTTGTGTAAATAATGTATCTTGCAACGCCCGACAGGTTTTTTTTTTAAAAAAAAAAGAACTTTATTTGTTGAAACTTTACTTAGAACTAACTTATCAAATACATTAAATTTGTTTCCTAAAGAATAAACTGCAACGTCAGCAGGTTCTTATAGCAATAATATTCTTAAAGCTATTCTGTTACAATATTTAATTAATAAGCTATTTTGCACTATTGCTTGGAGTCGGGTTACGAGAGAGGAAAATGCAAAGCATACAAAATGCGCGTGCAAAAATGTGTAATGTTATGAACTTTATTTCCGTGGGAAATCTATTTAAGTTTTATAAAATGTTATTTAATGTTTGGGATTAAAAAAACAGATGGGTAAGAAGGCATGGTATATGTAACCTCTCCCCCCTCTTTTTTAAAATTCTCCCGAATTTTGGGAGTGTCTTTACTAATATTTTTGATTGAAATTTTTGATTTTTTTTCCTTTTCTCAGGAGATTATGAAAATAAAAAAAAAAAATATTGAGATAACAGAATAGTGTACATTTTTATGAAATTCAAGTATTTGCATATTCTCCAGATTTACAAAGATTTTTAATATAATTTCTTCAAAATTTAGGTTTTTCGTAAAATTATATTTTTTTCCATTTTTTTGTTTTTGATTTTCTCAAAAACGGTACATACAACCAAATATTATTGTATATTAAAATTTTCAACATTTTTTTTTTTATTTTTAAAAAAGCTTTCAAATTTATTTTCTCCATACTCAATATTTCGAAAACCCCGGCACCCACCATACAAATGTTAGAAAATGGTTTTCGAAAATCGTATTTTTCTCGGAAACGGCTCTGAGAATTTTGAAAAATTATCTTTCTTTCGATTAATTTTTATACGATCTATAATTTAATAAAAACGTTTTTGAAACTAAGATATTAGTGTCGTACCTACCCTAGAAGTATTTTTTCGAATTTTGAATTTCTCATTATTGGCAGAACGGATTTTTATGAATTTTCTTGTAAGGAAGCTTCTAAAAAATTTGAAAAACAGCAATTCAAGACTTAAAAAAAAATATTTTTTGAACTTTTGAGACAAAAAATGTATTATTTTTTTTTGAAAATTCGATATCTTAAAAACGGCTGAATATTTTTGTTTTTTGGAAATTTATGTTTTATTCGTATCTACAATAATAAAAACTTTAAGTTTGCATATCAAAATTTTTTCCTTAAAATGTCTTAAAAATTTTGTATATAAAAGCTTATTTTCTTAAGAAACTTATATTTCAATTGTATCGCAATGTTGTGACGATGATTATATCTCGTGCATTATTTGTAGTAAATATAAACATTTAAAGTGTACAAAGCTAAGTGCGGTTTGCATAAAAACGTTAAAGGCAAATCAAAATTTTGACTATAAATGTAATGAATGAGTTAACCATTAATAAACTTTGTGACGCATATAAGAACCTAACCGATGTTAAAAATCACTTTGATTCATTGCTTGCTCAAATAGTGGGAAAAGTGAAATTTAAAATAAAATTTTATGTTCTAAAAACGCTCGCTCGTAACTAAAATCTAACGTGCAGATATGTAAATAAAGTTAAAAGCATTATTACTTCAATAAACTCTCCATCGAGTTCGAATTCAAAATGAGTGCAAATTAACAATAAGACCACTACCACTCCAGTCGCTGTACGAGCGAAGGTGAATGCAAAAAAAAAGTGTGTTCTGGGACTCACGGTTAAAATGTGTAAACATCAACGTTCGTCCGAGTGCCGAACTTTTGTTATGGAACGTACCCAATAAACATACAATGTAATCGGATAACAACATTGTTTTTTAAATATTGAATTTCACTGAAAATCATAAATTAATGTCAACTGTATTTCTCTCCCAAAATTTGTCCCTTTCACTTATACTTAAATCCAAAAGTCTTAAAATATCTCTACATAGCTGTACATAACGTAACTATCGCATCGATAGAAATATGGGCTAAATATATGGCAAACCCTGATAAACCAAGGAAACCAGATAATTTTATCTGTCAAAATTTGTATGGGAAAAATTTTCTGCAGATCTGATAAAATTAGATTAGACATTAGAGATACACAAAGATAATAGAAAAACAATATAAGAAGTCTCTAGAAATCCCTTTGAACTGCGTCTTTTATGTCTGAACCTCGCGAAATTAAATTAAAAAAGAATTTAACAACATAATTTTATGATTTCGCAAAGGTTTTGCAACTTTTCTAAAAACAATTCGATTAAAAAATAAGATTAATAAAAGAGCATGAATTCAAAGTATGTACTTGTTTTGTTACCATTATATTCTTAACCAAACCATGCTAGTAAGCTTAATAAAAAAAACAGCTTCAAATCTATTTTAATTAGATTCAACTTTTGTAAGATATTCCTCAATCTGACTAAGTTCTATTTCAATTCTTTGCACCAAATGTCCTTCTGGTGAGTTAAGTGGTTCGAATGTCAACATTTGGACTGATTCTTTTGACATTTCTCGTGCCTTTATTAGTCTCTTCTGCAATTTGGAAATGTTTTAAGAAGTTTAAACATAAATAGTCCAACAAAATACCTTATACTCTTCCGTTGGTATTTCACCTTCGTTATATTCATATTCCGTTAATTCAACGAAAGTTATTACAAACTCGTACAATGCAATAGCGTATAACCTTGAAATACCAGGCTGCAGAGCTCTAACTACTGGCAACATCTGCTCACATAGTTCAATTTTTCTTTTAAGCACACCTCTTCCCGGCTGACACAAAGGATTCATTAGGATCGCTCTTAAAATTGATGCAGTGTTTTGTTTTATATCAATTATGAGAAAATGATTTGGATGGAAATCGCATGAGTATTTTGTCAAAAGAGCCTCGTATTGCCTGATATCTCCATCGGCGTATAATATCTGTTCAGCTACTTCTGAAAGAAGTTTTTGAACATCACGTTCACTCATCGCTGATAAACATTTTTCACAAGTCCATTTTGAATTCAATAAGCTAACATAGCCCTCAGGACATACTTTACACTTAATGCTGCTTAAATAAGTGCCTAGTTCAGTTGGATCTCTACAGCGAGGGCATGAACAGTCGATGAATTTTGTCATCTTCAGGTGATGCTGACGTTGACTGGTGCCCTAAAACGATAAACGTGGCCTTATTAAACGATCTCGGATACATGCAAATAAAACAGAATTTAAGTTGAAATGTATTTATTTAATACACCCCTATTAATAAACCCAAATCACGAACTAACTTTCATCAGTGATCTTAATATAAAATGCTTTTCATAAAACAAAATTGAAGTTAGTTGATGTCGATTAACTATTTCACGCAAGTATCTGAATTAAAAAGTTATTTAGTAAAAATACATATTGTTATTTTTGCCGAAACTATGGATAAAAGAAAACAATTGTTTGTGGCAAAAATGCTATTTACAAGTTGAAACGACGGAAAATTTCGATAACGCGACAAAGAGTTCTTGTAATTTTTTAACATGAATTAGAAGTTTATTTGTATGTTAAGAAAGAACTCTAATTCGTTTATTAACATTTGATCATCATTATCTGAATTAGAAGTAAAAAATTTACTATAGTTACAATCGAAGTGATCCAAGCTTCTTATAGGACATTTTTAATTAGAAATAAAAATCACATTTTCAAAAAATTAACAAACAAAATATAAACTGATATTAACTGCTAAAATGCATGGACTTACTTAACTTGTTTAATGAAAATAAGTTAATTACTTATACTCAAGGGCAAGTGTTCGTTTCATGCTAAAAAAATGATTTTTTAATCAGAATAAAAATTAAGTTGACAATGTAGTGGCAAAAAAGTGGTTTTCGTAACACCGCCCGATCTGTTTGTCAGTGCTGGGATGCTCCAGGCATATATAGAGTTAGGGCCTTATCTTATGGATTTGATTCAATTTTGATATAGAGCGTTTTGAGTTAGGGTCAAATGGATTTGATTCAATTTTGATATAGAGCATTTTTGTTTGATTCTCTATTAATTTTTGTTTTATAGTACATCACGAACGGTTAGCGTCCATAATAAAATTTAACTTTATTTCTATTACGTTTGATTCACTGCAATAATTCTGCGTTTGTGAAAATAAAAAAAAAAAATAAAAGGCCATGACGCCTTATAGAGAGCCTAGGCCTAAGTGACTTACAACTCTCAACCATTCCTGTGTGCGTGTTACCGGGAATGAAGGCGACCTACAATTTTCTGCCCATTCCGAACGGTTAATAAGCAGCACTTCTCTTGACAAGAGATAATTTTGGAGGATTTGTCAATTGCTTGCAAGAGGTAGTGCAACCATGAAAAACTTGTTTGAAGGGCTGAGATACAAACTATTTTGATAAATATAATAAAAAGAATAAAAAAATATATGCATTTTTTTAATCCTTTGAATGCTTATTCTATTTCTCTCTTCTCTTCTTAAATTTGCAATGCTTAGCCAAGAGTAATCTCATGTAATCCCTTCATGAATGTTATTTTAATTTAAAAATATTACTCCCCCTTTTATACTAATAAATGCATAGGGACCTTTCATTTTCAATTAAATTAAATTAGCTTTGTAAATAAATATAAAATACTCACCATCAATGGATTTGTGTACGAAATATATATCATATTCCCCTGTCGAATAGGCACTGTAGCATATATTTTCAAATTAAAATCATCATCAACAGCCATCAAGGTATTCGGAATGCAGCTGTGTGGAACTGTTGGAGCTTGAAGATAGATTCCTCTTACCTGATCACCTTCCCTGTTTGTAATTTCGTACGAATTCAAGTCAATCAAACTACAAAGTTTCTGCAAAATTTCTTCATTGACCTTGATATTCTGGAAGTATTCGGATATTCCAGATTCTAAAATAGGCTGGACTACATTTTGTCTATGTTCAACCCAAGTTTCTGATTTTAAATATTCCTCTAAATGGGCATTACCCTTCAGCAACTCATTTACTCCACTCTTGTTAGTTTTTAAGTTTTCCATTTTCAACAAACATTTTAATGGAGCATAAATCGCATAGTTGGAGATCAAGAAATTTTTCGAAATATTATTAGCTCGCTGAAAGAACTCACAATCGAATTGATCATGTGCGGGGCATTCTACGCACATTGGAAACACCAGACATGCCCTTAAATTGTGGATATTTTTAAAACAAACCAAAAATGTGTCTGCTACATAATAATTTTAGATACTTACTGACACATGACGAAAGAACTTTTTAGGCAGTTAGAACACTTCATCTGATCGCTCTCCCATTGCGGACTCATGAGTAAGGGCTGCTCTTCCAAGATCACGTCACCTGGTGTTATGTCAATGATTGCTTTCAGGCATCTATTTTTTAAAATGAAAACGTATCTCGTTTAATAACTTTCAACAGGCAGATACACTTTTTAAGTTACAATTTGTTATCTTCGACTGACAATTGGCAGAGCTCACTAAAATTTTGCATTTTTAAAACAAATTTTAAGATGAAGTTATGAAAAAGAAGCAAACAGATTTTTTATCTGCTCTGATAGCCAACAGCACACCAACTGCAAAGAATAAATGGCATATTTTTTCGAATCTTGTACTACTCGTTTGAAAGTGAAGGCGAGAAATATTTAAACACGCACAAACTGTTTCGGAGCTAGGAGAGAGAGAGAGAGTTTGCCTGATTGTGATTACTAATTACAGGTAAATCATCAAAGTCGTATTGAAAAACTTAAGGTAACAGCGCGATCGATGTTATAATACATACTGTTAATGTACATATACGTACACATGCATACATATATGTTTATAATTAAGATAGATTTTCAAACTTTATGAAATTACTTAAAACTGTTTGGACTTCAGTGTAAATCATTTTTTGTTATGTAGCATTTTATTATATCTCTTACATATTATTTAATTTAGCACAAAACAATTTAAAACGCATAGTATACTTACTATGCAAAATAATAGAATCCGAAATAAAACAAAAATGTATATTTTTTTAATTTGTCTTCTGTAATTGAATGTTGAATGACAAAAACAATATCGCCGAAATGAAACTTGCTTATTGAATATTTTCAATATTACATTTTTTTTTTATAAATAACACAACAACTTTAAGGTTGGATCAGTGGCGTAGATAGCTTTTCGCTATGGGGGGAATGGATCTAGTTCGCTCATTTTTACTTGCGACTTATAGGTACTATAAGGCAAGTTATGCATTCGTAAAAAAAAATCGAACTCGAGATTTTGATCAAAGTTGACATTACGATGATAGCGAAGACTAAAAAAGTGGGTCTCGCAATTCTGTCTGTCTGTCGGTCTGTCTGTCTGTCGGTTCGACTACAGCCTCAACGGCTCGGCCGATTTTCTTCAAACTTGGTAGATATCATTTTTATTTTTTTCCCCCCACAAGTTTTTTTTCTTTTTTTTTAAGACCAAAAATAACGGTACCTGCCATACGAATTTTTTTCGTAATTTTGTAAATATTTTTTTTTCTCAAAAACTGCTCGACAGATTTAAAAAAAAAAGGATACAAAAATATTGTATTTAGTTAAAGCTAGGTACTGGTTGAAAAAAATTGTCCGAAAAATGGTTATTGAGGGTAACCCCCAAAGAACTATTTTTTTAGTTTTTTATTTTCTCAAAAACGGTACAACGGATTTTGATCATTGTTTTTTGCTAAAGCTCCCCAAAAATTTAAATAGAATTGTCTATTCAAATTTTCAAAAAAATTTTGTTCAAAACCTAATATTTCGAAAACCTTATACTAGATTTTTTTCAAACTTGATAAATAAAAGTTTATCAACATAATCTACAAGATGTAAAAAAAAGTTTTATTTTACCTAAAAATAAAGGTACCCACCATACAAATGTCAAAAAATGACTTTCAAAAATTGTATTTTTCTCGAAAACGGCGCCTAGAATTTTGATACAAATTTTTATATTTCAATTAATTTTAACGATCTTTAATCTAATAAAAAAAATGAAATTAAGATATTACAGCTTGTACCTACCATAGAACTATTTTTTTTATTTTGAATTACCTACTCATTATCGATATATCGGATTTTAATGAAATTTTTTATAGAGATGCTTCTAAAAAGTCTAAAAACCATTGCATTTCAAAACTTAGAAAAAAAAATATTTTTTGAATTTTTGAAAAAAAATTTTTATTTTAGAAAAATTTCAAAAACGTCTCAATATTTTTTTTGGATATATAATTTTCATTCGTACAGTAATAAAAATTTAAAGTTAGCATACCAAATTTTATTCTTAAAAATGTGTTTGTGTGGATGAGTGTGCTGCGTGTTTGGGGTGGTTTCTTACACCAACTTAACAATGTGCCACACGGTGCGAAGAAATCTAAATAATTTTCTTTTTTTGTGTCGGTGTAGGCTTTTGTGCTATGTGATGGAAAGCTGGATGGAAGCTCTTTTCCTTGCACGTTTACCTATTATCAATTGGTGGGAGACGTAAAAAAAAAATTTCAGAGTGCGTTTCCTTAACTTATTTGGTTAATGACTGGTTATGTTGAACAATTATCGATCCCAATGGGGGGGATATATCCCCCTGATGATCCCCCCCCCCTATCTACACCACTGGGTTGGATTCGAACTCAAAAACGTTCAAAAAGGATAGTCTGGCTCCAGATATTAGAAAGTGTTGATCAGCAGTATCCTGTATACTTCGGATTTTAATTACGGAATTGAATCATGGCCATATCGTGCGTTTATAATTATATTTGCTTATTATATTATATATGTGCTCATTAGAAGGTCATGAAAAAATGAGTTTTTAATCAAATTTACGCCAACTTCTCCTTATTGTAAGCGATTATTCCTTCTTTAACTCTGTTTGGGTTTTGGGTTAAAAACCTATAAAACCTATAAAAACTTAGCTCAAAATCGAACGATAAATTTATTATTGACCAAATAAATATACGAGTACCTATATACATATATATTTTATATGTTTTATATTCATGTTATCCCGCATGAACATCATCAAGTCTATAAATTTGATAATTTTCTTATGAAATATTAAATTTCGCAGCTATAGATATGTACGTAATAAACAGTTTTTAATATTCATATACGTTTTTACATAAATGTTATCACAATAAAAAATTCTGAATATTGTAGATACTGATAATGATTCTAATTAGAGATGAGTTGAAAAAACGGTCCCAGCTCAACTCACAGGATTTACTCGACTTGCGTTGTCTACTTTCTCTCGTGTTTCTTCTCTCCATTATAAATATGCTTTTTCGAAACTCTTATTATAATTGTACAACCATTTTGTATAATACCTTTTTATACAATAACCTATAGTATTATCATGGAGCGTGATATTGTATTGCGAACTCTAGCCTGGTGGTGGCGCTGAAATTAGCGCTAGATTTTACAGTGGAGAGTAGGATAAGATACAAAACAATTAGTAAAAAAGAGAATATCTTATTATTATATTTAGCAGAGACAAATCTAGCAAGTACTGTCCCTATACTTAAGATGTCGCCACGATCTTTCGTCTTCTTAATAGTAATATAAGTTTTATATACAAAGATCCAAGTACACTTACCGATGTACATTTTGCTATTTCTTTTAAACTTGGTAGAAAGCTTTCTTGAATTATTCACCCGACAGTTTTTTTTTTTTTTTTGAAGTTTAATATTTAAGATAAAATCTTTCCCGAAATCTGCTCCACAGATTTTGTTTTCAAACTAAAAAAATTCTTTTTGTAAAAGCTAGATGATGGTTAAAAAATAAACTCGGTAAAATAGATTTTAACTGCACCTCTTATAAAACCTTTTTTTTTCGATTTTCTCAAAATTGCTGCAACTGATTTTTGTAATTTTAAAAACTAAATATTTCGACATATATAATAGTTTTTTATCACTTACTAAGACAAAACCTTTCTTTTAATTAAATTGTTTCTGTTTCCCTTAATTTCTGACCATACGTAATTTAATAAAAAAATTAATTTCAAGCATTACGTACAATGGCATATTTCCATTTCTGTAGTCTTAAGATTAATACGTATCAATGTTTTTAGTTTTCTCAAAATAAATTTATATGTTTTCGAACATTTAAAAAACTATTTGTTATTAAAAAAAAACTGTGTTATTTTATTTTATTCAGGATTTTAATTTTTTTTTTTGTTATTTGGACTTGCGCCACTTTTGATTAGTATTTAAGATGCACAGTATTTGCTTAGCAAATATACTATTGCTTTGAATTTGTTACCTTTTTTTTATTTAGGATAAGAGTAGAAAATGGATATGTGTTCATTTTAATGCGTGATTTTGAGTTTTTTTTTTTTTCTAGTTGGAAATATGATTTTATGTTTCGGTAAGATAAGCCATTTACAATTCCAAATATTCCAGGCAGTACAGTTTCAAGCAGAGGAGCATGGGTTTTTTTATTTTTGGATTTTTCAGAAAAATAATTTTTTTTTTTAAATTCCTAAATTTCAAAACAAAAACTTGGAGTCGGAGCACCAGCACTGACACTGAAGTCTTTGCGGATTCTCAAGCAATCCTATGTGTTCTGCTAGTCAGCAAGTAACCTGCAATTTTTGGTTAAATCCGAATGACGAAAACGAGTAGCAATTTATCATGAAATTTCTTGGAAGATTTTTGTCACTTGCCAGATATCTAAGTGTACTGAGAACTACACCAAGGGGTACTACAGGGTGCGCCAAATAAGATCTACCAATGCTAAACACGATTTACGCTCTTACGTGTGCGATGTTTAACATTGATACGTCTTATTTGGCCCACCCTGTAGAAGCGTATGTAAATATACATATGAAAAAAAGACACGACCCATTTCTTGTTGGGGCCAGCCCTTAACCAGAAAGGTTTAGCAGATTAAATGGGAATTACCAAAATCAGTATATTTTGTTGTTGGAGTATAAGAAAATGTTACACTTTTACACTTTTGCAACATACAAGACTAATATCACCAGATCGTGAATACCTTTATTGAGTATGCAAGTTGCAAAGGATAGAATTAGAAATTAGATAGTTTTTGTATTTTATTTCGTTTTAAACGAAGAAGAAATGCGAGTCGATTAGTTCCCACCTTTACAATTAATAATTTTTTTTTAAATAACTACTTTGTCAATTCCAAAAATATAACACGTTTTAATACTCAATTTTTATTATCTTACACATACATGTATATGTAAACATGAACATACATACTTAGTTTCTATAAGTTAGAGTTGAGTTACCTCTATGATTGTTTGTTGTTATCTTTTTTATTTGTGTTGCTATTGTATGAGGATTTTCATTAATTTTGATCGGTTTACATATCCTTGTTACCTTCGTTAATTATTATATACAAGAAGGAACTTAATTCATCGTCTATTTTCCAAAAAAATTGTTGTCAATTTCTTTTAAAAATCTCCCGATGATTTAATGTCCGATTTTCACTATAAAGATTTTCAGCGATAGTAGTTATTAAAATTATTAACCAACAATTTTTTCAGGCATGTTATAATTTTCACATCGCTAAACGCTTAAAATTTACTTAAGCTCGGCAAGTCAATGGAAATTTTATTTTTTAACAATTTTTACAATACTGATTTTCACTTGTGAACAATTAGAGTCAGTCAGATAATTATTTACTAATTGACTTATTAAGTCTTTTAATTATCATTTCTTTAGTTTTTTAAAACAGCATTCCAACATATAAGTAATGTTTTTTGGCTTAAAAAATATAAGTCAACTTCAATTGAGGCATTTTTTAGGCTCCTTTTTCTTCGTTTGAAAAATAAGGGGAAAAACACACGATGGCCCAAAAGAATAGATACTTTTCGAAAGATAACTTTATTTAATCAATGAAGAAAGAAAGTAATTTCTGTTTAATTGAAGATAACTTTATTTATTTTCAAATTATGAAACATGGCCATTATTAAAAACATCATAATTTAAAAGGTCGCTTAAGATAATTGAATTTTTAAAAAAATTATTTTTTGATAAGAAAGATTATCTTTTAGAAGTGGCCGTTTTCAATCATCGTGTTTTAAAATTCGAAAACGCATATATTTTTATAAGTTGAATGAATATTAAAGAGTGGTCATTTTGATTTTGATATTTGATTTTTAAAGGGATTAATAAAAATAAAATAATGAAGTTCTTTTACACTATTTAAAAATTCGATTTTATCTTTTGAATTTTATCAAAATGAGGATGTTGGTTCTGTTTTTTTATTTTAATATAATTTTGTTTTCAATTTTATTTTTCAATCAGCATGTACGTTAATTATTTTGAATATTTAATTTATTTTAAACCTCAAAAAAGTTCACAAAATATTAAGTTTTTAGGCTTTCCTTTTCCTAAACCTTTTACTGTTAACAATTGAAAAACAAAAACATTAACATTATTTTTCAGACTCAGTACATTTTACAAGATTATCGTCGCTTGCCGAAGATTTTCTTTGTAGGTACGAGATTCCCTTGTCAGCCTTTACGCAATTTGCAATTTTTAAGACTAGTATTTCTAAAAATAAATGAATGCATTTATATTTTGGTGCAATCAATAAACATACACAATACATTTACCACTATACGACTATTAGCTGCATGCAACAAAAATATGCTTATATATGGTTATGATAGGGCTAGGATTTCCATGCAAATGCATATTTTGTTTGAGAAACTTTAGAAACACAGGAATATAATACAAACACGAATCAATCAATTTGCTTTAAAATGGCATTTAATCGTTAGTGCATATTTTTGCATATTTGTGCATATTTTCGAAAAACTAAATAATTCTAAAGTAAAAAATGCACATACATACATGGTAATGGCCGCTCGAGGAATTAAAAATTTTATATCCGAAAATGATCATGCAATGTGCTTAGCACATGCAGTAGATAGAGTGGCAGAACAGATAAGAAGTAATTTTAAAAATGTAGATTTATTAATCTTAAATGGAAACAAAAATATTTTTAAAAGCAACATCTCGCTTTGATCATTTCAAAGCGAAGTATCCCTCGACCCCTCTTCCTCCCCAGCCAATTGTTACTAGGTAGGAAACTTGGTTGGAAGTTGTTGCTTTCTACGCCAAAAACTATGAACATTTTGAAGATGTTATGAATGATCTTGATAACTCGGATGCCGTTGCCATTAAAAATATAAAAGAAGCATTGAATAAGCCTTTGTTAAGGAGTCAAATCATATTCATCAGTTCCATCTACAGTTTCCTGCGCGATACAATTGTATAGATTAAAGGAAAAAATACGTTAAAAAAATCGATTTAATTGAAATAGTTTTTCAAAAATTAGTGCAGTTGAAGGACCTTTTGAGCAATTAAAAAAAAAACCGGATAATGTGTTGTATAGATTAAAGGAAAAAATACGTTAAAAAAATCGATTTAATTGAAATAGTTTTTCAAAAATTAGTGCAGTTGAAGGACCTTTTGAGCAATTAAAAAAAAAACCGGATAATGTTCTAGAAAAAAATTAAGGTTTTGCAAAAATAAAAAATATTTACAAAGAATTTACACTGAGTTGTGTCGATG
The DNA here is from genome assembly GCA_963931855.1 of Philhelius festivus. NCBI lineage: Eukaryota > Metazoa > Arthropoda > Insecta > Diptera > Syrphidae > Philhelius > Philhelius festivus. The sequence goes on from OZ007554.1 coordinate 146,915,139, forward strand.
AAAATTACATTGAGCCCTCAATACCTCAGGAAATATGTTCTTTAAAGAATGCTCCACTAATTTCAGTTGACGTTGAGCGATCATACTCTATGTATAAGGCATTTTAGAGACCGAATCGTCAATATTTTGCGTTTGAAAATTTGAGAGAAAGCTTTATGATTTATGCGAATAAAGCATATGAAAATTTTGAAGATAAGATGTAATGCAATAATGAATGTAATTCAAATTCTGTGCTATTTTTAATATATTTTTTTTTTCTATTTTATTTGAAATGAATAATTTTATTTTCCTGTTATTATTGATATAATTTTGTGTTCCTCGATTATAAAAACTGAATTTGTTATATAAACTTAAATACTATGTTTTTCCCATACAGATGGTTTGCAAGGGATATGGTTTTCAATGCATATTTTAGGTGCATATTTTACATTTTTAAGAGCATATTTTAAGCGCATATTTTGCTTTTTTAAGGGCATAAAAATCCTAGCTCTAGTTATGAGTGTTCAAATATGCATAGGACTAATCGTTTGAATAACTTCAACTTAATTTGCAAATAAAATCAAAAACACCGTTAGAATAGTTTTATTTATGATATAATTTTTTATGTAATTGTTATGCCAATTTTTGATATTTAATAGTTTACTTTTAATGAAATAATTTAAAAAATCAGTTGAAATTTCCCAAAAAAAAAAATTAGAGTGTTTAGTTTTCAAAAATCCAAAAACATATTCTTTCGAAAATTTTCGTTTACGAAATATTTTCAAAATTAAATAGCTCCTGTATACAAATTTTGATCGAAATCGGTAGAGCCGTTAATGAGAAAACCGAAAATGAAAACAACAGTTCTAAAACAGGTACCGTCATTATCATTTTTACTTAACTTAGTCTATACTTTAAACAGTTCCCATTTTTTCTTATTAAAATTATTAAAGCTATTTTCGATATAAATGAGAATCTTCATAACGGCTGTATGGTAGGTACCGTTCAATTCAATTTCTCCTCTAGGGAATCATCTAGGAGATTTACAGATACACAGAGTATGTTTTTTAGGAGAAATTTTTCAAAAATTTTTTTATAAAAAAATAAGTAAGGAAATAATTTCAAAAAATAACTAAAATGTAGACCATACACGCGAACAGATAACTATTTTTATCAAAATCGCAAGAGCTGTTTTCGAGATAAATAAAATTTCTTATAACAGCTATATGGCAGTTACTGTTAATTATGAACCAGTTCTAAATTCATCAGAAGACCAGTCTTCGTCATTATAAAGACAACTGTCTGTGATGGTGGATATTATGTTCAATCCAAAAAGATGAATTTAACTTGATTACTTACATGTTGAAAATTTTCTTAACAAAGTACGCAAGCAAAAATTAAGTGACCGACTATAGATCTCATGTGGTGAGCTGATCGCTGAAATTGATCTCCTATTGAAAGCTTCTATGAGACAGAGCTCGTTTTAATATGCAAACGGATGAGAAAACGATTGCTTGAATGAGATTGATCTCAGTATTTATTGAGCGTGGTATTTGTCTTTGCAATGTGGCCCGGCCTTCAGGTCCCTAATACACCTGCTTGTGAAGTCATGAATCACCTCCCTTCTAATTACCATCCCTGACTGGAGTATGTCATCTACCCACCCACATGCTGATTCTCTAACCTCACTTGCTAAGCACTGTACTACTTTATATAAAACTCAACATTTTAATTTAATAAAGTAATTTAATAAATAGCAAAGTTAAGACTATTATTTACATGATGCCGAAACTAAAATTATTTTTCAGTAAAAATACTTAATTTTAATAATTAATTAATAAAATTAAAAATGACTGCGCCAAAGGCACAGACTGGGGAAGATACTAATCTTTGCCAATTTCTTAGACCGCCAAAGAAAATTGTCATCGAAAGTGGCTAATGAGTGGAAACTTTGGAAGCAGCAATACGATTTTTTTGAGATGACTTCAAAAAGTTCAGGTAGCGACCTTTATGTCCGTATAATCGGATACTCTGGTCTGCAAATATAAAACTCGCACCCACAACCGAGGACTCAAAGGACACTCGCCGAGGTAAAGAATCTTTTTGAGGTTTATTGTACTAATAAAATTAAGACCACCTTCGAGATGTATAAATTTAATAAAATAGCCCAAAAAGATGTCGAAACTATAGATGAACTCATGTTCAGACTACGATTATAAGCCCAAAATTGCGCTTTCGAAGGACTTATCGACAGCCTACGAGAGACCAACTATACTTGGAATCTAAAGCGATGACCTTCGTACAAAACTATTATCCAGGGATATCGATCTCGCAAAGGCTACTCAGCTCTGTCAGGCTACAGAATTGGCTCAACAGCAATCAGCTCAAATCGTCAACGAAAGCGACAAGACAGTAAGCTTTGTAAAAAAAAGGCAATTCCTTTAAAACTAAAAGATTTGACTGTCGAAATTGTGGGAAAAATCTTGAGATTCGCAAATGCACCATCTATAATCATGTCTCCAATAAATGCAAGAACAACAATCATTTTGAAAAATTCTGCAAGAATAAAGCATGGCAAAATAACCACAAAAATCGTGACGCACCGTTCAAACATCTGCGAAGAATCCGACGATGATGATGACGATTCACTCTTCATTGGTACAGTATCCGAAAATACTAACCAGCAAAGCGATAACTTTACCGAAAAACTCTTCATACAAGGTAAATCTTTCAAGATTGGATACAGGCCCACAGTGCAACGTGTTGCCGAAATGTGTTATTAGTCCAATCAAATTAGTATTTTATATCTACAAAAAATACTGCGTCGAATTTTTTTTTTGTTTCTTAAAGAATACCTATTGGAGAGTGTAAATCCAAAAAGTTCGAACGCCCATGCGTTGTCCGCCATTTTGAAAAAGGCTTTGGAAAGCGTGAACTCGATTTTCCCGGCTCCTATCATATATAGAGCTGTATTTTTTTTTTAGGTTTGTACGTTAAAACATCTTCTTTAACTTTTGTTGAGAAAAAAATTTGAAACCCCTTTCCAAAAAAAAGTTATCGACGAAAAACTGTCGAGATTTTGAAGTAAAAAATGGTTTTTAACGTTTATCTCGCCTCATGCTCATCTGATCGAAAAAATACTTAAGTTGTTTTTTATAGATCACTTTATTTCCTACATTTTGGTATATTTAAATTTTATGTGCGACAAAAACTGTAGGAAATATAACCTGTCAAAATGGCCAATATCCTGCGAAAATTAAAAAAAAAACGAAATTTACTCACGTTTGAAAATTTTCAAATTTAATTATGTTCATTATGAAATTTAAAGAAACAGTTCAAACTCTTTTCCACAACACCACCGAGGTAGAGTTACGGCGCATTTTTCTAAATATGGGGTCTCCAGGAGGTATAATCCAGATCCAACGATGTTGACAGCAACGTTTTGGGAGCCGCCGGAGAAAAAGTTTTTATTGCGTTGTTCATTGGGAAGGAAAATGGGTCACTGGATTCTTTGCGATGTAGCGACTTTGTTAAAACGTCAAAAAAACTAAGTTTAATCTATCTTCATTACCTCCTAGTGCAACAGCTGCTCGGCAACACACATTCCGTACCTACCATCAAGTACAGACTTGGATCGATGTTCACCATGACCCACTAAAATGGGGTTGGAAAAGAACTCCGAGAGGATTAGAGCCAGTTACAACTACTCAGGATCCAGCTCCACAAAGCATATTGCAAACTATACCCTGCAAATGCAAGGGCCAGTATGGCCAAGCTTGTGGCTATCGGAAAACTGGTCTGAATTGTTCCTTATTATGTTAGTTTCTACTGCAGTGGAAAAACATGCGAGAATGTTCCTACCTTGCAAAATTTACTGGAAGATGAAGACCCATGTGAAGACTTTTCCTCACCTGAAAACATTGAAGAAACTACCATTGACGATCCCAGCACAAACAAAGTTAATATGATCACTGATGTCCGAACGCCTAGCCCCAAAAAAAAGGAGATAAGAACGACATGAAAAAACTATGCCACATTGAGCTATCGATAGGCTGATATAGAAACGAAAACGATTTAATCATGGATTATACCTTCTGGGGAAACCACATTAAAAAAAACGCGCTGTAACTCTACCTCGGTTGTAGTGTGGAAAAGAGTTTGAACTGTTTTTTTAAATTTCATAATGAACATAATCAAATTTGAAAATTTTCAAACGTGAGTAAATTTTTTTTTTTTTTAATTTTCGCAGGCTATTGGCCATTTTGACAGGTTATATTTCCTACAGTTTTTGTCGCACATAAAATTTAAATATACCAAAATGTAGGAAATAAAGTGATCTATAAAAAACAACTTAAGTATTTTTTCGATCAGATGAGTTTTTGTCGCACATAAAATTTAAATATACCAAAATGTAGGAAATAAAGTGATCTATAAAAAACAACTTAAGTATTTTTTTGATCATATAAACATGAGGCGAGATAAACGTTAAAAACCATTTTTTACTTCAAAATCTCGACAGTTTTTCGTCGATAACTTTTTTTTGGAAAGAGGTTTCAAATTTTTTTCTCAACAAAAGTTAAAGAAGATATTTTAACGTACAAACCTAAAAAAAAATACAGCTCTATATATGATAGGAGCCGAGAAAATCAATTTTAAGCTTTCCAAAGCCTTTTTCAAAATGGCGGACAACGCATGGGCGTTTTTTGTTCGAACTTTTTGGATTTACACTCTCCAATAGGTACTCTTTAAGAAACAAAAAAAAATTCGACGCAGTATTTTTTGTAGATATTTCGAATTAATTAATTTAATTTGACTGGACTATATTGACAATATTAATTTTATCCTCGAACCAAGTCGGGTAAAACACCTTGTTTTATTTAGCAATCATCGAATGAAAGTAATTTCTAAAGCACTTGTTCCATGCTCAATCGCAGGACGACAGTGCAAAACAGTGTTGCCATAAGATATTTTTGGAAATCGGGAGATTTCCACATCAGAAATCGGGGAAATCGGGGAATTAGAAGTTGAAATAATTTTACTTGTTTAAAAAAAAATTTTTATTCATCAATTTATTTGAGAAAAAGTTATCTCAACATTAGCTGAAGAGTTTGGTAATGTTAATATCGATGAAATAAAGTTAGCCATCAATGAAAAGGCCAAACTTTGATTGCTCCTTTTGATTGAACAAACAATTTTACAAAATATTTCAATTTTAATAGTATCAAAGCTTTCATATATTAAGCTTTTAAAGTCAAGATTACTTATTTCCAGGGTTGCAAAACCTTAAGTCACTTTTTAGCTTAAGCTTGGCTTTAATTCACAAGCTAGTGGGTGACTTATGAATTAAGAAAAATGTAATTCAGCAGCTAGTTACTGACTTATGAATTAAAAAAATTTAATTCATAAGTCAGTTGGTGACTTGTGAATTAAAAATATTTAAATCATAAGCTTCTTAGTGAATTATGAATTAAAAAAAAATAATTCAGAACTTACTAAATGACTTTGAATTAAAAAAAAAATTAAGTCATGAGAAAGTAAGTGACTTAAGAATTAAAAAAAATTTAATTCAAAAGTTACCTAATGACTTATGAATTAAAAAAAATTTAATTCATAAGCTAATGGATAAATTCTGATTAAAAAATTATTAATTGGAAAATTTATAAGCTAGCATGATAATTTTATGACACATAAAACCTTGAAATCTACTTTCGTTAATAATTGAATAATTATGTAGTCAAAACAAGCTTAATTTACCAACTAGCTTATGAATTAAATTTTTTTTAATTCATAAGTCACTTAGTGGCTTGTGAATTAATTTTTTTTTAATTCATAAGTCACTTATAGGTAGTGAATTAATTTTTTTTTTAATTCATAAGTCACTTATAGGTATTGAATTAATTTTTTTTTAGTTCATAAGTCACTTAGTAGCTTGTGCATTAATTTTTTTTAATTCATAAGTCACTTAGTAGCTTATGAATTAATTTTTTTTTAAATCATAAGTCACTAACTAACTTACGAATTAGATTTTTTTTAAATCACAAGTCATCTACAGACTTATGACTTATGGTTTTTTTAATTCGAAAATTCGCAACCCTGCTTATTTCTCTATATTCACAATCGATTCGCTGCATATCAGAATAATGTATAATATTAGAAAATAAGTTACAAAGATTACTTAGTGGATCAATTTGTTTATTTACAGTTTGTTTTGGTTTTAATAAGGTCAAAGCCTGAAAATTTTTATTTTTAAAAGCAAACCTATGTAATATTTGCTTGCAAAGTTCAACGTAAAAGCTTATACAGTTGTTTTTAAATCGTTCAACTTCAGAGCTTGAAATAAGATTTTTGTCCAATTGTAACTTAAGATCGCTCCCAAGGTACAAATTATCATTACTTATTATATTGTAGGTACAGTCTGATTTTAACATTTCGCTAAAAGGTAAAGAAAATGGATCTACATTTATAGTATTAGTGTAATTGCAAATATTTATAAGAACTTAACTACCGACACGCACCGCCCACACCAAATCAAACAAGATAAAGAAGAAGAAGAAATTTAATCTTGGTTGGGTATAGTTCACATTGTATTTTTTTTCAAAAAATCGATGTAAGATGAATTAAATAAAATTAAAAATTTGGTGGTGCAACAGCTCGGAGTGAACCAGGACCTAGTGACTTACAACTCTCAACCATTCCTGTGTGCGTGTTACCAGGAACGGAGGGGACCTACAATTTTCTGCCGATTCCGAACGGCTAATGAGCAGCACTTTCCATGACAAGAGATACTCTTGGAGAATTTGTCAATTCCTCGCAAGAGGCAGTACACCCCTGAAAAAAACTTTCTTGCAGCGGCTGAGAATAGAACTCGAGACCTTCCGCATGACAGTCCAACGCACTAACCATTATGCCAAGGGGTACTACTGTAAGATGAATTGAATTTAACAAAAATTGTGTATTGACAAGGTCCTCACAGTCAACTGATGAGTCCATGTGAGATCGCCGGGACGAAACGGCAATTTTTGTAAACTAAAGGCCAAAAAAGCTATTTTGAAGAAGAAGAAAGACAATGACAACGACGTTAACAAAAATTGCAAGGAATATGTTTTCATACTAAATTTAAAAAGAGAAAACCATAAGTTAGGCACTGCCAAAATTTTTAATAAAATAATAAATTATGTTCATTCAAGAGCGGAAAAAATATCTGAACGTATTTTTAAATTGAAAATCGGGAGAAAGTGCACTATTTACATCAAAAATCGGTGTATCGGAAATAGGTCTAGAAATCGGGAGAAATACGATAAATCGGTGTTTCTGGCAACACTGGTGCAAAATATCTTTCAAGGTAGTAGCTGAAGACATCAAACCAATTCACGGAGCAAATGCTTGCGAAAAACTTGGAATATTTACCAGAGTTAAGGCAGTACAAACATCCAAAGGTATATTAAAAACATGCAACTACGCCAACTCCGATTACCAACTTGGGTATAACACCCCAAGAGGAGATCTAGGAAATCCAGCACAACGTATATATATTCAAGAAATTTGAGAGTCCTTATCGTCACTCATAACTAAATACAATCAGATTGATGTCAGCAAAGAGTTACAAGCCGAATGTTAAAAACAAGTAAAGTACTCAAACAGAGGAGCGAAAGAAGGTACCCAGCTTACAAAAGGACAACAGGTTGTAATGAAAACAAATCCCAACAATGAATGGAAACCAGCTGTGATAGAGAGCAGAGTGCATCTACGATCCTTCATTCTCCGAGATGACAATGGAAATAAATATCGTCGAAACTCCACCAATATCAAACCAACAGAAGCTCACATACAGACTCCATCATCCTGCAGTTTGGGTATTAAACACGAAGAGCCGACACCAACCAACCCTAGAAAAGACTCAAACCGATTCCTTAAACCAAACTTTACCTAATCCTAATCAATTCGTAGACTTAACTAACTCTTCCAATGTCTTAGCATGTAAAACATCATCCTCAGTAGTACCAACAGCAAACACCAGAAGATCACCAGAACGACTTATGTATTAATTGAGATCCGATGCTTCAAGAAGGGAGATGCAATGTGGCCTGGCCTTCAGGTTCCTGCTTTTGAAGTCTTCGCTTCTAATTACCATCCCTGACTGGACTATGACATCTACCCACATACTGATTCTCTAACCTCACTTGCTACGAGTATAAGCATTGTACTACTTTATATAAAACTCGACATTGTAATTTAATAAAGTAATTTAATTAATAACAAAGTTAAGACTATTATTTACAGTCTTAGGCATACATAGTTCATATACCATCGTCACGATGACCGAATTTCCGCTAAATTTGGTTGATTTTTAGAACTGAATGAATTTATGCAAACCAAGTTTAAAAATCGTTTTATTATTAAATTTATTTTTATATAAGAAATTTCTTTAGTTTTTTTTTTAAACTCAATATTTCGAAAACCCTATTCTCGATTTTTTTTAAACTTGATAAATAAAAGTTTCTTAATAAAATCTACAAGATGTGAGAAAAAAAATATTTTACAAAAAAATACAGTACCCACCATACAAATGTTAAAAAACGGTTTTCGAAAATCGTATTTTTCTCGAAAACGGTTCCTAGAATTTTTATAAAAAAAAATTAAATCAATATTACTGCAAGCCAGTAGTGCACTTTATTTTTACCAAATTCCTTAGAGCTATTTTTTAGATAAATCAGATTTTGCATTACGGGTGTATTAGGTGTTACGGTTATGTTTGGAGCTAAAAAATTCAATTTTTCCTCTAGGGAATCACTGAAGACTTTTAATTACATCCTTTAGTTTAGGCTGTAGATCGAGGTACAGACATCAGGGGCGAACGCAAAAAAAAATTTCGAGGGGGGTTTTCAAAAAAATATGAGATTTTCATAAATAAATTATTTCTGGAGTTTATTAATACGTGAAATCATATCTTGTTGTACTTCTGCGATCATACGAAATAGAGTTATCCGAAAACATAAGGACACTCAACTGGTACCTACGTTAACTACTATACTACATAATTATAACCACAACGCTTCCAGAAGGTGCTACTCATCAGTAACTGTAACTTTCGAACAAACGAAATGAGTTAGTTTTTTTTTTTGCTGCAATACAACACACTCCGACCTTGGAGCCATCAAAAACTCAAACTTGCTCCGTTACTGCCCATATACTTAAACACATAATGTCAACCATCAAAAACGCAATTGCTGCTGGCTTCATGTGTCTATTTGTTAATGAACAATTCAAAATAGGACAGTTTCGTTAAAATACGAAGACACAAAATAAAATGCACGACTGGGTCGCACAAACTTGCTTTTATGTAAAAAGTTCAAAAATTAATATTTCTAGAGAAAAAATAAGCAAAAAATTCATTTTTTAAATGACTAAAACAACTCCGTAAGTTATTATTTTATAAATAGTAGTTTAGTAGTTAGAGCTAAACACATAATATGTTTTGGAAAAGATTTTTAAAACATTTATTTAAAAAAAAAATTTGGTACGCCAATTTTAACTAGAAGCTTCTCAACACAAAATTTCATTGAAATCCGTTCTGCCTATAATGACAAATTCAAAATTCGAAAAACTGGTTTTATGGTAGGTACACTCAGTAATGTCTTAATTTAGTTTTTTTTTTTATTAAATTAAAATTAAAATTTATCAAAATTCTCGGAGCCATTTTTGAGAAAACTACGATTTTCGAAAAAGATTTTTTAACACTTACATGGTGGGTACCTTAATTTTTAGTTAAAACAATTTTTTTCCCTCAGATCTTGTAGATTATATTAAGAAACTTTTATTTATTCAAGTTTAAAAAATCGAGCAGGGGTTTTCGAAATATTGAGTTTCCAAAAAAAAATAATTGGCGTTTTTCTTTTTTCATTCAGAGTAGAGCACTGAACAGAGCATGAGCATGTCAAACATGCTCTGAACTTTCTCCGAATCGAGTGTGTTCTAAGAGCTCTGAATTATTTTATAAACACACGCGAGTTTTTGAGTTTTTTTTTCTGTCTGTCAGAATGATTTCAGCATTTAACTCTGTCTACTCAGCTATTTTATACCGAGCTCATAGAGTGCGTTCTGAACAATCTCTGAACACGCTCTCAACAAAAAAAGAAACACAATCTTTGAACTGTTATACACTCTGAGCTAAAAAAAGAAACACGATATTTTGTTTGACAGTTCAGGTACTACTCTGAACTAAAAAAGAAAAACACTCAATATTTAAAATTTGGAGGAGCTTCATAATGATTAAAATCGGTTTTACTGTTTTCGAGAAAATCAATAACAAACAAAATAAAATGGTTCCAAGAGGGCTTTCAAAAGATGATTCGTACCGTTATTTTTGGTTTAAAAAAAAGGAAAATTTAACGAAAATCGGCCCATGCTCTTAGGCCGTAGTCGAAGAGACAGACAGACAGAATTTTGAGACCCACTTTTTCTTCGCTATCATCGTAATGTCAACTTTGAAAAAAATCTTGAGTTCGATTTATTTTACGAATGCAGAGAACCGATTAAGGGAAACACAAAACTTCTAATAAATCAATTGAACTTACATTAATATTAATATTGCACGAAAATAGCACTTTGTATCTTTTTTCTTTAACAAAATGAACTCTTAGTTTTTGGTTGTTTCTGGGGGGGTTTTAACCCCTAAAACCCCTACCTGCGTTCGCCCCTGACAGACATACAGACAAACAGACAGACGGAATTGACGGACCCACGTTTTTCGTTTTCGCTAACATTGTAATGTCAACTTTGATCAAAATCTCGAGTTCGATTTTTTTTCCAAATGCAGATAAAATCAAGTTTTTAACCGTCTGCGCTGCCTGTGGCCTTAAGACTGTGATTAGTAGATTTGAGTGGAGTGGGTGGACAACTCTGCTTGCATAAATAATGCAAGAGCCTTATCTGGATGAAAATGAGAAGAGGAAAACTTTTTGATGTTGCTGCAAAGTTTATCACTATTATATTTTCAATTTGGTCTCTCTAATACCTTTTAGCTCGATCACAGTATTCTTGAAAATTCTTGCACGGTCTTACCAGTATTAGTTCACGTTTTGCGCAGTACATTTTGGGTAAATTCCACTTCTAAAACTACTCCGAGCCAATCCGCGTATTTTTTTTTTTTAACTTTGTATTCTATGAACTGTGGTCCACCCACTTGTAAATTGACAGCAAACAAAGTTTCTGTCTTCTGATATCACGGTTTCATATGTATAGAGCCTTAAGTAAGAGCTTAAATATTCTTATAAGGCATAACTAATCCTTAAAAGTCAAGTAATTAAGCAACACACAACAAAAACAAAAATTTAAATAGATTTCTTAGGTATCAGTAAATATTATGTAATACCAAGTTCTACGTTTAATGAACAACAACATACATTTTCATAAATATTTTTATTACGAAATATTATTATTAACATAAAAATGTGTTAATAATGTGTAACAAGAACAAGTAATATTCTTAGATTTTATTACACTACATCCAACTTAATCTGCTGTCGCAATAGTATTGGTGCAGTTTATCCAAATGAACTACTTTCATTTTTGATCTTTTACGTTTCACTGTATGCGAAACACCACACTATTTATCCGGTTAGTTTGTAATTTTGGACATTAACTTTCTTGCGGTGAGAATTATGAAGCATATCTCCCGAAAAATTCAAAGGGGTTCAGGGAATTTAATTTTGGTGGGGGCAAAACCCCCATTTATTCGGCTTAATTACAAGCTAATGCTTAATCTAACTCAAGAACTAACAAACTTATAGCTACGTGTTGTGCTTAGTGGGGAGGTTGATTCAGGAGAAGAAATTTTAGACAAGAGGTACTGAAGTTAAAGTCGAAGTAGCTAGTGTTTGAGTTAACACTCCGGAGCATACGAGAGACTGGTTCATTAGAGAAATAAGACGTACGGCGGGTGGGTATGTAAAAGAGAGGGGGATTTTGTATGTTACGAGGGTTGGTATTAAAAAAGATAGAGTTGTAAAGAGTAATGCAGTCAACTTAACCTATAAGTAGTCGATGAATGAAGAGGATTTCATAAATTTTTTTTCATTCTTCTACTGAATTTAGGTTGATTAGTTTAAGGCGGTCTTGATAGGGAGGTAGAAACAAGGGATTATTCCAGGACAGACCTCGAAGAGCAAAACGAAGGCATTTACGTTGAATACTCTCGATTCTGGCGATGTGAATTTGTTGGTAAGGGGATCATACTTGACGACAGGCGTATTCGAGCAGAGGACGAACAAAAGTTATATAGAGGGATCGGATCAAGTATGGGTTGGAGAATTCTTTGGACAGTCACTTAACGAAGCCAAGTGCTGAATTGGCCTTAAGATTATATCGTCATAATGGGAGATGAAGTTAAGTTCCTGATCACATAATATACCATATATGTACGTATCAATTCGACGATAGATAGGGACTGATCATAAAGAAGATAAGGACGGGGAGAATATTTGAAACATTTGCGTGAAAAAGTGATTGAGTGGCATTTGGCAATATTTAAATCTAAACTGTTTTTGAGACACTAAACTAAAAAATTATCGAGATCGAGTTGGATGAGAGCAGAGTCCTGTGTAGAAGAAATGGTCTTGAAGAATTTGGTATCATCGGCGATGAGAGAAATAGCAAGAAATAGCAATACCGTTAATAGCAAGAACAAAAAGGATGTTACCGGTCACTTGTTTTTATTTATAATTGATTAAATATATGTGTTCTTTTCACTGACTTGAAAAATGCTTGGTATGATTATAAGAGGCTAAGTTCGTCGAAATGGGGGGATTCATTTTCCAAAGCCAGGAAGTTTTGACCAAACAAATACAAAAAAACTTAATACCAAGACTTGCAAAACTTATATCGGACAGACAGAACGTTTATTATGCATATATTTATTTTTGTTTTTTTCTTTTGTTGACAGATGTTATGTCAGTTGAGATGCACTTTAACCTCCCTCATTACAAAATTGCAATTCTCCTTTGATAGCTATTGCATCATTAGTTTGTAGTTATCCCTATATGTGGTTACGCGAGTAGGTATTTAGTGCATTGAAGAATTAGAAAAACTGAAATGAATTATGACCCCACATATAAAATTTCTTACAATTTCATATTTAAATCACAATTGTTTATTTTCATATTATAATAAAGTTGATAAGTGTTAAAATCATTTTTTTGTTTTTAAATTCACTTAAAAAAAATTTCTTTAGCTTTATTTTATATTGTATGATGAAAATTGTTAATTTTAGGTTTAGAAAAAAAAAATAATTTAAGTACTCGTAATAAAAAAAGGCATATATTTCAAAGATTTAAATTTTGAACAAGTAAAAAAAATTTTAAAGAATCAGTTTTAAAGTCTTATATATCAGTGTTATTGTGTCAAAATAATTAAATTAAAAAAATAAGAAACTTACAGGTTTTAAATGTCTGGTTCCGATGATTGTGCGCACAAACTCAACGATCCAGTTCACTATACCTTGTAATTAGAGAAAAATAAAATGCACGACTGGATCGCACGAACTTGCTACTATGTAAAAGTCTAAGAATTTCAAAAATGAATGTTATTAGAGAAAAACTGTTCACAACCATAAAATTAACTTATTAAAGGACTAAAACAACTTCTTTAGTAATTGGAGGTAAGAGTAGGATGCCATGTGATTCAAGCAAATATTGTTTGTGCAAGAACAAAAATTATAAGTCTTTGTAGTGGTTTCTTAAAAAAATAAGCTTTTATGTACAAAAATTTTAAAACATTTTGAAGAAAAAATTTTGGTACGTCAATTTAAAGGTTTTATTATTGTTCGAATAAAAATTAAATTTAAAAAAAAAATATTGAGCTGTTTTCGAGATATTGAATTTTCCAAAAAAATATAGATTTTTTTTTTTTTCAAAATTCAAAAAAATATTTTTCTTAAAGTTTTGAAATGCAATGTTTTCTAAACTTTTCAAAATTTCATTAAAATCCGTTATGCTGATAATGAGATATTCAAAATTTAAAAAAAAATCGTTATATGGTAGGTACAGTCAGTAATATCTTGTTTTCAATTTTTTTTATTAAATTGTAGATCTTAAAAATTAATCGAAAGGCAAAAAATATAAGCAAAACTCTCGGAACCATTTTCGAGAAAAATACGATTTTCGAAAACCATTTTTTAACATTTGTATGGAGGGTACCGTTATTTTTTGATACAATACATTTCTTTTTCTCATATCTTGTAGATTATATTAAAAAACTTTTATTTATCAAGTTTTTAAAAAATCTATCATGGAGTTTTCGAAATATTGAGTTTTCAAAAAAAAATTTGGAAACTTTTTTTAAAAATCCAAAAAAATATTTTTGGAAAATTTTAATTCACAATAATATTCAAACTATTGGGGACCTTTAGCAGAAAAAAATGATCAAAATCGGTTGAACTGTTTTTGAGAAAATCAAAAACCAAAAAAATAGGTCCAAGGGGGGTACCAAAAATAACAATTTTTTTCAACCATTAGCTAGCTTTGACTCAATGAAATTTTTTGAATTTTTTTTAAGAAAATCTGTGGGACAGTTTTTCAGAAAAAAAATATTTTTAAAATTTCGAAAAAAAATTGTATGGCAGGTACCGTTATTTTTGGTCATAAAAAAAAAGAGAAAAAAACGTCCGGGGGGAAAATTAAAACCCATATCTACCAAATTTGAAGAAAATCGGCCGAGCCGTTTAGGCTGTAGTCGAACCGACAGACAGACAGACAGACAGAATTGCAAGACCCACTTTTTTGGGCTTCGCTATCATCGTAATGTCAACTTTGATCAAAATCTCGAGTTCGATAACTTGCCTTATAGTACCTATAAGTCGCAATTAAAAAGAATATACATATTGATTTAAAGATTGAACAAAAAACACACTGCGATACCTATAGACATAAATTAGACTTATGAAATTTATGAAAGTTAACACTATAGGTATTCTATATACTTTGTTCGTTTTATACCATAGATAAAAAAATAGGATAAAATAGTAATTTTGTTTAAATTTCTGTTTTCACTTGTCAAACCCACCTGAATATTTCTCAAAAATCTTGTCTAGCCTTTTTTTTTTTGTGGAAATTCAACCAGGATTGGGAATGCTTTGGGAAGACTCCTTTACCCCTCTAACTCTTGATACAACGTCTTTGCTTTGTTTTCAGGAAAATTTAATTAAAGAAATAATCCAGTGGAATTTGTTCAAGGTACACTTATACACCCACTATGTTGTATATACAGTTATATAATTATATTTTGTTTGTGAAAGCTTTTATTTTTATTTGTTATTTACTCTTTGACTTTTAGATCTTTAATAACCCTTGAATATTGATTTTTATTCTTACAAGCTAATATTTTTTTTATATAATTATATTTCGTTTGTGAAAGCTTTTATTTTTATTTGTTATTTACTCCTTGATTTTTAGATCTATAATAACCCTTGAATATTGATTTTTATTCTCACAAGCTAATATTTTTTTTCAGTTAACTTGATCAAACAAAATTTTTCTACAGTAGGTACACTAGGTATTCTTGACAGTAGATTTTGCGGATTATCATAAACTATTTAAATAAAATAAACAATTTTTGTTTGAAGGTGGACATCCGTTACAAGGAGAGGGCCTAAGTGGCTGCCTTCAGGGACTCCGGACGATGCCAAGAAAGGGAAAACGAACCATAGGCGTTTTTCATTTTTAGTTCAGTATAGAGCTCCGAACAGAGTCCGAGCATGTCGAGCGTGTTCCGAACATCCTCTGAACCAAGCGTGCTCTGAGCGCTCTGAGTATTTTTTGAAACACATCTGAACACTTAGCTGTCGACATTTTTTTTTTTAAATTTCCATCTGTCAAATGCCTGTGTTAAGCATTGTACTCTGTCTGCTCAGTTATTTTATTCTGAGCTTATAGAGCGCACTTTGAACACGCTCAGAACATGCTCAGAACGAAAAAAGAAACACATTTACGAAGCAGCTCTGAACGCTCTGAATTAAAAAAGAAACACAATTTATTTTTTGACAACTCAGGCTCTGTTCTGAACTAAAAAAGAAAAACGCCTCATGTAGTAACGGTTTTTTAGATAAGAAGAAATCCATCTCAATAGAATAGGTTCAAAACCGCAGGTTGATAGTTTGAAAAGTATAAGTCTATGGGATATTTTATCGAAGGCCTAACTAAAATCATTGGATATGACATCGACTTGACATGCTCTAAGGTTGACAGGGTGAAAGACACAGACTCCACAAGATTAGTGGTTGTTGCTTGTTGATCTACACTTGAGAAATCCATGTTGGATAGGGAAAATGAGAGACTTACAGTAAGCTAAAAAAAAATCATACAGTATGCTTTCGAAGAGAAATAGGTCGAAAGTGCGAGGGAGATAAGGCCCAAGAGAGTAATTTGGTAAATAAGTGAAATATGCAGAGTCAGGTACGAAAGTGTCATCTGTCATCTGTGAAAGAGTGTTTGAAAAACGAGGCAAAAAAGTGTGTGGATCATTTGATATTTCATTATTGAATGCGAGAGAGGTTAGGTAGCCATCGGTTTTTCTTTTGTAATTGACAAATTAAAAAAAGGACTTAGGGTCGTTAATAAGGTTGTTTTGCGTCACAATTATATCGAAGGCTCACAGCTGTACCGAACCAAGTCATAAAAAGAAAATCCAAAACTAACGCCAACATTTCCGCAAAAATTTAGAGCTGTAATGAACTATGTAGTTTATTACAGCTCTAAATAGAACTATGTAGCTCTAAATGAACTATGTAGTTTATTACAGCTCTAAATAGAGGTCAATTTTGCAGAAACTTTGGCGTTAGTTTTGGATTTTCTTTTTATGACTTGGTTCGGTACAGCTGCGAGCCCTCTATATAACGTTAATATATATTCAATTCAATTCAATTTATTTCAAAAACAAAATTAAATTTACAAAGATACATTAAGATAAAATCTTTTAGAGTATCAATAAATTTAAGTAACTTAACATTTCTTAATAATTCAAAATATGAAAAAAAAAAACAGTAATAATTCCTAAAGCAAGAAAAAAAATATGTAATTATGCAAACTAAAGATATAAACAGTTAAAGAAAGAAAAGGGGAGAGTGGGGCACATTTGAACACGGGGCACATTTGAACAATGCTTATAAAATTTTACTTTATTACTCTTTTTTAAAAGTAATTTAAAATTTTAACCTGTCAATACCATATCCATAAACGTCATTGACTTTCCTTGAATATCTCTGTTGTCTCTCGGACTTAGAGGTGAAGGGTACTTTTGCTAGTGGAAGTGTTTTGTTTTCGGTTTTTAGTTATAAGAGTTTAAACAAAAATTACTGCGCGATTTTAACACAGGAACACATTTTTTTGGATGAAAAATAAATTTTAAACCTAATTGCGGTAAGTTTTTTACTGAATATATTTCAGTTAAATATTTATAATAAATTTTATGTCACTGGAACAGTTGGGGCAGATTTGAACAAGCGTGTTGGGGCACTTTTGAACATGTTCAAAACTGCCATGATTAGTTTTTTTTTAAATATTTAAGACATATAAGAGAAAATTTAATCAGCTTCAAGCAATTAATCAAGCAATTTGTTATCTGTTCTATAGGGCAATTATTGGTTTCAGGTAAAAAATGTTTTTGTCATATCGACCATCAGTTTCTGCGTCTATACGTTCTCTGTCTCATTTTTGAGCTATTGAATGCTGAAAATAAGGCCTAGTTAAAGCTTTCTAGGTCGAAAAAATCTTGAAATTTTTATAGCTTTAACAATAATATTCTAGTTTAAGCTATTTTTATTCACACAAATTGAAGCTTAGGCTTGGAAAACAAGTTAAAACTAAATGAACTTAGCGTTGGCTATTTTAAAATAGCTATTACTAGAAAACATTTTTAACTAGCTAGCTTAAGCTTATTCTTATTCACTTTTTTTCTTATTAATCTTTGCGGATTTTTATTTTTTTTTCTACAAGTACATGAATATGATATAACAAAAGTATTAATTTTGAATTTTATTGATAAGTTCTTATTAAAAAATGAATATACAAATAAAATTTGAAAGTTCTTTTATTCAGTAAAAAAAAATTATATCACTGTTCAAAAGTGCCCCTTCCAAGTTCAAAACTGCCCCATACATGGGGCACTTTTGAACATAAGAACCTGTATTGATTGGAGATAAAAATTCAATATAAATATTTCGTTAAATGGACCAAATATTTTTCTAAATTGAACGCCAATACCACTGTTCCATGTGAGTAAAATATCAGGCCAATTGCTCGAATATTTTAGGTTTTATCAGTCTGGAAAGCAAAAAGTGTTCAAATGTGCCCCACTCTCCCCTAAATATAAATATACATATTACATATATCAAAAAGAATGTATAGAGAACAAAAATATAGAAGGCTAGACCTATAATAAGCTTAAGATTGATTTGAATAGTGCAAAAATAGTTTCCTCTTAAAAACTGTACGCATGGTAGTTCTTTGCAATTCATTTGGAAGTAAATTCCACAAACGAATTGCAGATACGTAAAATGATACTCTAAAAGATTTTATCTTAATGTATCTTTGTAAATTTAATTTTGTTTTTGAAACTAAAAAACTAAAAACTAAACTGAAATGAGATCTGGAGATCTCTTTTATATTATTAATATGCTTACGCAGCAAACCTTTGTTTGGCTGCGGTTGATGCAAAGAT
The DNA here is from genome assembly GCA_963931855.1 of Philhelius festivus. Lineage (NCBI taxonomy): Eukaryota > Metazoa > Arthropoda > Insecta > Diptera > Syrphidae > Philhelius > Philhelius festivus. The sequence goes on from OZ007554.1 coordinate 146,933,826, forward strand.
CTAATATTGTGCTTTTTTGTTGTGAACTTAGTAATCAATTAATTTTATGTATCAAAATTTTTATAATATTTTCTTCACTTGCTTATAAGTACTAGCTCAATAAAGACGTTTCCGCTCTGGGATTTATTTCATTTAAATTATTTTATTTATTTGAATAGAATCAACTTTTCTACAGGTTATGGGCCCAGAAGATTAAAGATTCTAATTTGTTTGGAACTTTAAAAACGTTATTTGTTAACATTTGATTGAGCTTCATACTTTTTGGTGGAAGTTGAAAATTTTCAAAAAAAAAAAAAAAATGGCTAATGAGAAGAATTCCTGTTTTTTATCAGCGATTGAGCGATTGAAAGGAAGGGAAAATTATGCGACATGGAAATTTGCTATGCAAACGTATTTGAAATATGTTGGCCATTGGGAAGCTGTTTTGGGAACTGAAACCGAAGTGGCTAAAATTACAAAAGCAAGAACAACTATTATTTTGAGCATCGATCCAAGCCTCTATGTTCACGTTCAAGGCGCTTCAAATGCAAAAGATGTTTGGAATAAACTAGAATCAACATTTGAAGACAAGGGTCGAGCTAATCGAATTCATTTAGTCAAACAATTGGCTGGAACAAAATTAGAAAAATGTAATTCGATGGATACCTATGTATCAACCATTATAACAGCTGCACATCGGTTAAACGCTATTGGATTCAATGTCGATGATGAGTGGTTGGCAATTTTCTTAATGTGTGGATTGACTGAGAAGTACACACCGATGGTAATGGCTCTTGACAGCACTGAAACTAAATTGTCTAGCGATGCTGTTAAAACGAAGCTATTGCAAGAGATTTCGTCACCAAATAGCGAAAATGCTTTCTTTAATAGCAAGAACAAAGGAAAGCGTATACAAATAAAGGGAATTCGTTGTTATAGTTGCAACAAAAAAGGACATAAGTCTCCTGATTGTCCTTATAAAAAGGAAGATAAGAATTCAAAGAACTATGATACTGGCAAAAAATCTGATCCTTCGTGTAGTGCAGTTTTTCTGACAGGAAAATTCAACCAAAATGACTGGTTTATTGATTCTGGTGCAACTCAGCATCTAACGATGAATCAAAACTGGATTTACAATGGTGAAAAGTCAATTATTTCTGAAATCACTGCTGCAAATAACAACAAGATGAAAGTCAAAATGTGTGGATCTGTAGAACTGTTAGTTGAGACGAATGGACAACCGAATAGGATAGAAGTGAGGAATGTTTTGTGTATTCCCGATATTTCTGCAAATCTACTATCGGTAAGTCAAATGACAAAACGTGGTAATAAAGTGTCATTCTTTAAAGATCATTGTGAGATACGAGATCAGAAGGGCTATTTACTAGCAAAGGCAACAATGGTTGATGGACTTTATCGATTGAATGGCTTAAAAGATTGCAGTTATATCGCAGTTGCTTCCGCTGATAGTTCTGAGACGTGGCATCGTCGATTAGGCCATTTGAACTTTCAAGACTTAAAGAAAATGAAATCTGGTGCTGTTGATGGTGTTTCATTTGTTGAAGATAATGGGGAACGCGTATGCGTTACATGCTTGAAAGGTAAGCAACATCGACTTCCTTTTAGCAAGAATGGTTCGAGAGCAAAGGAATTGCTTGAAGTGATTCATGCAGATTTGATAGGACCCATGGAAAATGTGTCAATTGGAGGATCTAGATATGCTTTGCTTTTAGTTGATGATTTCAGTCGTATGACTTTTACATACTTTTTGAAATCTAAAGATGAAGTATTCCAAACGTTCTGTGAATTCAAAACATTTGTTGAGAATCAAACTACCAAGAAAATTAAAAAATTCAGATCTGACAATGGGACCGAATTCTCTAATCAAAAATTTAAGAAGTTATTCAAATGTTGTGGTATCGAAAGACAAACTTCAACACCTTATACACCACAGCAGAATGGTCTTGCTGAAAGAACAGTTCGTACAGTGGTTGAGCGTACAAGGTGCATGTTAGAGGATGCTAATCTTCCACAAAGTTTTTGGGCAGAAGCAATGTCAACCGCAACGTATTTGAAAAATCGTTCTGTCTCTCGAGTTCTGGAGTTCAAAACACCGATCGAAATTTGGAGTGGTTCCAAACCAAATTTAAGCCACTTGAGAGTGTTTGGATGCATTGCGATGGTGCATGTTCCAGATCAAAAACGAAGAAAGTTTGACGTCAAATCAAGAAAGTTAATTTTCATGGGATACTCTGAAGGCACAAAAGGTTATCGAATGTATGACTCAAATACCAGAAAAACAATAACAAGTCGAGATGTTATTTTCTTGGAATCTGATAATGGGAAAGAAAATGAGACTGATTTTCAAGAAAGAGTTAATGAAGTTGTACCATCAGATCCCAATATAGACGAAACTTTTAGAATGTTGACAGATGCAAACTCTGTTGAAACTGAACATGTTAATACAGAATTTCAAAACACTGTTAACACAGAATCAATCATAAACCAACCGCTTGAATTAGAAGACAATGTTATCTCATCAACTTCACTCAGACGTTCAGAGAGACAACCTAAACAAAGAAAATTTCCGGACTGTGTCACATATATTACATCTGAGAGTTTTGATGAACCAAATACAGTTGAAGAGGCCATATCTAGTACGGACAGTGCACATTGGAAAAATGCTATGGAAGAGGAATATCAATCTCTATTGGCAAATAGAACTTGGGAACTGGTTAAGCTACCAAAGGATCGAAAATCTATAAACTCAAAATGGGTTTTTAAAATAAAGACAGACTCAAATGGGATTATTATTCGATATAAAGCAAGACTAGTGGCCAAAGGATACAGTCAAAGAGCAGGTATAGATTACGAAGAGATTTTTTCGCCTGTTGTTCGATATTCTTCTATTCGAATTTTGATGGCATTAGCTGCAAAGCACAATTTAGATATTGATCAAATGGACGCAATCACGGCTTTTCTTCAAGGTGATGTAGAAGAACAAATATACATGCAACAGCCGGAAGGCTTTGATGATGGTAGTGGACGAGTTTGTTTACTGAAAAAAGCTATCTATGGGCTTAAACAAGCTAGCCGCCAATGGAATGTTAAACTTAACGAAGTTCTGATAAAAGCTGGATTCAAAAGGTGTGAATCAGATGCATGTATTTATGTTCGACGTGAAGGGAAGAGCATGATATTTGTAGCTGTATATGTTGATGACTTGTTGATTTTTTCAAACAACAATGCCTGGAAAAACAAACTAAAGAGTAATCTGACAAAACATTTTAGTATGAAAGATCTTGGTGAAGCAACCAATTGCATCGGAATGCATATAACACGTGATCGTAAAAATGGCACTATTTCCTTGGATCAAGAAAAATATACCAAGACGATACTTGAAAAGTTCGGAATGTCAAGTTGTCATCCGATAGATTCACCAGCAGACACAAATAGCAAACTGACAAAGGAAATGTCTCCAAAAACTGAAGATGAACTGGATGATATGAAGAATGTTCCATATCAAGAGGCTGTGGGTAGCATTTTGTATCTTTCACAATGTACTCGACCTGACATTGCATATGCAATCGGAAATGTTAGCAGATTTAACCATGAACCTGGCCGATCACACTGGAATGCGGTCAAACGAATATTTCGCTATTTGAAGAAAACAAGTGACTACAAATTAACTTTTGGATCGAAAAAGGATACATTGGAATTGCATGGTTACAGTGATGCTGATTGGGCGTCAGATGTTGATGGTCGATTATCTTGTACTGGTTACGTTTTCAAACTTCAAAATGGTGCTATCTCTTGGGCCAGTAAACGACAGCCAACAGTGGCACTCTCTACTGCCGAAGCGGAATATATGGCGCTTTCAGCAGCAACCAAAGAAGCTATTTGGATACGACAAATAATGGGTGAATTACTCGAAAACATAGAAAGAAAAACAACAATATATTGCGATAATGAAAGTGCAATGAAGATAGCAAGAACTGAAGTTTGTAGTCAACGAACAAAACATATTGACATCCGTCATCATTTTGTACGTCAGTGCGTTATACAACACAAAACTATTGGACTTCAGAAAATAGAGACTGAGAAGATGGTTGCCGACAATCTAACAAAACCAGTTAATAATCTAAAACATACATTTTGTACACAAAATATGGGTTTATCAAAAATTTAATGATTTAGTTACTTATGTTTTGTTATATTTATGTTTATGTTTTATAATTATATTTATTTGTTTAGCTATCTTAATATTTTAATGAATTGATTAAGTGGGGATGTTGTGAACTTAGTAATCAATTAATTTTATGTATCAAAATTTTTATAATATTTTCTTCACTTGCTTATAAGTACTAGCTCAATAAAGACGTTTCCGCTCTGGGATTTATTTCATTTAAATTATTTTATTTATTTGAATAGAATCAACTTTTCTACATTTTTGTACAGTTGCTGAAGGCAAGAAAGTGCTGATTATGCATTCTATGATCGTTGTATCATCTTTGAATTATTTACATTGAATTGTTTATATTGAATTTGAAGTCGAGTTCTTTAATGGAATTATGTGGGGGCGCACAAGTAGGCTCTGATATAACATATATATATTTCATCAATTCCAAAGAGAGTTAAAGAACTCATAGATGCTAAAAATCTGCTTGCCCAATTAATTTTCACTATACTGAACATTATGTGGTTCCAATAACGGTTTATAGTTTATAATTTCGTCTGGTTGTTCTTTGTTTATGTTCCTCAAATATAATAAGTTATAAATTTAAAAAATGCAGCAGGAGAAGGTTACTAAAACCAAATATTAAAAAAAATAGAAGAGTTATGGAACTTATCATTTTAGGCAAAACGAGAAAGAGAAAATAATTGGGGCCGCTCTGAAAAGGAGATTTTGCGACAATTGTAGGTTCCCTCCATTCCATAAAAGTAATGATGTAAAAATGATCGCAAAGAAAAAAGTCGCTTGGGATTGGGGGGCAGTAAGACAAGATATGATTTCTGCTGGTTTCAAAAGCACACAAAAAATTAAACAGCAATGGACAAGGATGAAGGTTGCCGCAAAGCGATCTAATGCTGCAATGATAAAGTCTTTGAAAGCAACTGGAAATGTTGAACCTCTTCAAGTTTGTGATCCGTCGCGTCGAATGGTTTAGTTCAAGCCATGATAACCGAACAACTGCAAGAGGATACCATATATGTATATCGACAGATACGAGCGACGTGTTGCAATTCAGCCGTTAGCATCAAAGCGACACTGAATTGCAAAAAGTTGATACCGACTTTAAAAATCCTCTACCTTTAAGACCATCAGCTGCGCCCGTTGCAGAAGACCTGTTTTTAAGTTTGAGACATTTGCCAAAAAAGGCAAGAACAAAGGTCGGCTTAATGACATCTCGGGTTAACCAGATAGATGAAGGTACTTCCCATGCAGCTGAGCTACACTTGCTGGAAATCGAACATGCCAAGCAAGTATTTGTACTGGTGTGCAGCTTTTAATAACGCCTAAAGCGAAAAATGCTCGTGCTCGAGAAAAACATGCATGAAGTAGAGCTAATGAAAGACTACCACAATAAGAGAAACAAGAGTTTTAGTTTAATTTTAATTTATTTTCTTTATGTAAGAATTAAATTTTATTTTTTTTTTTAATATTAAATGAAATGTTCATGATGTTTTAAGTTTAAGATGTAGTTTTTTTTATTAATATAATAACCCTTATTGCAGTAGGCGTTTTATTTAAATGACAATTGTCACACAAAGAAATTGGTATTGCGAATGTCATTATTACATCGTTTTACTTAGCGTTACGCTACATGACATTTAGCGTTCAGTGGAATCTAAGTGATTGTTCGACAAATGTCACTCTCACCGTTATTGTAGCTAGCGTTTAGTTATCTTATGCGTTAGGCAAAACGGCATTTTCTGCCGACAGTAAATTTTCAAACGCCTTGTTAGAAGTTAAACGAAAAAGTAAGTTTTTTTAATTGATTTCCTTCTTTTTTATTAGTGTTAACTATTTTTTTATACTTAAGGGTAAAAATAACGAACCCAGACCAAATGAAACAGCTCTTAGAGGTAATGGAACTCCATCCTTCGCTGGCGACAAATTTTAGGAGAGGCGTCTCGCAAACGGAGGACAAAAAAAACAAGTGGGGATTGATTGCAAATACCCTCAATTTCTTGGGACCACCAGTTAGAACAGAAAAAGAATGCAAATGGTAAAAACACAATGAAACCAATTTATTTCATATTTCATAGATATAAAAAAACAAATAGAGGCAAATGGAGGCAACTGGCGGAAATCCGTTTAACCAAAAATATTTAAATGAGACCGATAAAATTATTACCGATCTGCTTGTTGTGGCCGCCTGAACAGAGCTCTGGTGAAGCAGTCTAACACAATGGCTACTTAGGGTAAGACATGTGGAAAAGAAAGAACAAAAATAAAAAAAAAATATAAGCAGGGGTCAGAAATACTGAACCTAGATGGAAATGCTTACCAACATTAGGTGCGTTTTATTATTCACAAATCTATCTCGATCCGGATCTGGATTAAGTTTTAACATGTATTATAAAAACAATTTTGTCCCGTTTTCTATCGGGATCTATTTCAAAGATCAAAAAATCAGTTATTACACTGGCGAGTAGATGGCTTTTTATGGTAAGGTAGTGTAAGCTATAGTGTAAAGAAAAAAGACAAGAAATAATTGAAAATTTTCAAACCCAAGGATAAAAAGAGACGAATTTATAACACTGGTGTCACTAAGATCCGTATCATTTTATTTTCAAGGAAAGATCCAGATCCGGATCCAGATAGATTTGTGAATGATAAAACGCACCTATTGTGTTTCGTCCTATACGTTCGTGGGTTATGGGAGCTTTAACTCTGAAAAAAAACAAGAAAAGGCACTACTACTAGTAATAAGTTAATAATTTTAGCTAATGATTAAATATTATTACTTACCTTACCTCGTTGTAAATCAAAACAATATCCTTGTCCTTGTTCCTTGCCGGACTAGGTTGTGATGTGATGATGATGAATAGATGAATACAAATAAAATAGGATTTGTGAGGGGAAGTTATTTAAGAGAAAACAAAAACTTCCAGTCGATGGAAGTGTTGACTGAATTCAAGTGGATGGCGGAATTCCAGGATTTTGATGAGTTCGAGTTCAAGAGTTGTGGGGGAAAATGATATATGCCAAAAGGTAAATACTAAGCAAAGAAGAAATTTGTGGGGTGTAAAACAATTGACGGGCAGACCTATCTATTAGGGCTCTTGATACCCGCATACCCGGGTAATTACCCGGGTACCCGAGTACCCGCACTTACGGGTATTACCCGGGTACCATAATTTCGGGTACCCGCTTTCTTGCGGGTACTCGGTAAAATCCGGGTACCCAAAACATATTCGTGTATAGTTATAAAAAAACACTTAAAGAAAGATTGAAGAACATAATTATATTATTTCTCTGCCGCTTACCACTTTTAAAGGTTGGTTGAAGAAAGATGCACGATGTTAATTGTAAATACAACAAAAAGTTTTCTGAGAATTATCTTAATATTTTTCATTATGATAGAAGGATCTTTGACAATTATGTGTGAAACAAAATTGCGGCCAAATGCTCGCCACGGCTTCGGTGGCATACCTCTATCCGATGGTCCATATTTTCAATGACTCTGAGACATAATTGATCGTGATTTTGTTGGTCAGCATAATCGCCCAAATGTGTCCACAATCGGTAAAATTGTGCGCAAATTTCAGCAAACCGGATCTGTAGCAAATGATAATCCACGAATAATTGTTGCAAAGCCTATGGATCCACAAAGAGTGACTGGTTGGTGCGGTTTATGGGCTGGCGGCGTCATCGGGCCGTACTTCTTCGAAAATGAGGTCGGCCAAGCAGTAACTGTGAATGGTGTTCGCTATCGCGAGATGATAACGAACATGGATATGCACATGGTCAATACGTGCTTCCAACAAAATGGTGCCACTTGCCACACAACCAACGAAATTCAATGGCCGTGTTATCCCACATCGTGGCGATGTTAATTGGCCTCCACGATCATGTCATTTGACACCGTTGAACTTTTTTCTTTGGGGATATTTAAAAGAAAAAGTGTACGTCAATAAGCCAAGAACAATTCAAGAGTTAAAGAATGAGATAATTCGGCCCATTAACGACATTGAACCTCAATTATGTCTCAGAGTCATTAAAAATATGGACCATCGGATAGAGGTATGCCACCGAAGCCGTGGCAAGCATTTTGCCGATATTTTGTTTCACACATAATTGTCATATATCCTTCTATTATAATGAAAAATATTAAGATAATTCTCAGAAAACTTTTTGTTTTATTTACAATTAACATCGTTCATCTTTGTTTAACCACCCTTTACAACATACATAGATAAGTAGTCGGATTTTGATTCGACTAAGTAGCCCTGGTTAAAAAAAAAACAGTAATATAAATATAAACAGATTCATAACAACATTTTTAAGCGGATTCATAACAATTTTTTTTTTTTTTAATGTATCTTCATATCAAAAACGTTATGATTTATGAATGCATTCTCAAACATTATATTTTGTAGTGTGTTTTACATTCGCGTTTAAGCTATTTTGTCTCAGAATATTGCTTTATTGTTGGGCAGTAGAGCTGTGCAAATCGTTCATTTCAAATGATCGAATCGTCCAACAATCAATTACGAAAATGATCCGATCATTTCAATCAATCGATCATACGATCATTTTCATTTCACTGAAATGATTCAATACTGTTCCTATTCGATTTTTATTTCGATTTCGATGATAAGATTGACTTGTGGCTTTGATAGTTCTCACAAAATACTCTGTTAATGTAAACCATAAATTGCCAAATAACATCGAATGATGGCTACTTTGTACATGGAATAAAAAGTGTCAAAAAATTCAAGAAAAAGATATTTTATTTGTTGCTTCGGAAAAGAGCAATTTTAGGGCTTTCCGCTAACATTTGGTACGAAATAGTCTTTGTACATCAAAACTGAATTCGTCCTCTATTCTTTAAGTCATAAACTGTCAAATTACATCAAAGGATGGCTACGTTGTCGATGGATTAAGAAACGTCCAAAAATCCACATTAAACATACCGGATCCTGATACAGCAAATAACATCAGTTCAACAATTGTTTTTACGGCCTACAACATCAACAACCGGCTCGATCAATCATGTTCTTCAATGCCAAGTTCAACCCAGAAATTCTAGTCCACCGTACGTTTGGCTTTCATAATCCACATTGATTGAATCGGAATAAATGGAATCGAGTAAATCATGATAAATCGAGTCAACTGATATCGAAAATCGAGACTCATTGAAATTATTGAGATTGAAATAGAAACTCGAGAATCCAGAATCCAGAATCATCTAAATGTTTGAGATTGAGATCGATTAAAATGATTGATTTTGATCATCAATACTTTTCGATGATCGGATCAAGAAAATCGAATCAATCCTGATTGACACAGCTCTATTGGGCAGGGATTAATTAATTAATAATTATTGAGAAATCATTTGGATTCTGGATATTTCTTTTTATAGAAAAGAATGTAAAGATGCAGATCTAAGAGCAATGTGAAGGAAATTAGTGAAAACTTATTCACATCAGTGTATTTTCAATAAAATTTAAGTACAACATGATGCTTATGGATATAAAAATCACATTTCATTTCTTCTCTGCTTCCTCTTTCTGTGAAATATTATTTTATAAGCAATTGTAGCATTTTTGAGTACTGGGTACCCGTAACACGACATTGTCGGGTACCCGCCAGTTGACATATCCCGGGTACCCGCAAATTTGGGTAATACCCGCATTACCCGGGTACCCGGGTACCCGGGTTTTTGATGAAATGGGTATTACCCGGGTAAAATCAAGAGCCCTACTATCTATAGTTGGTTGCCTAGTTGGTTCACAATTCAAACTCGTTGTGAAAGGATTAATTAGAAAAGCTTTACGAAATTGGGTTAAAACAACTTTCTGATCAATCCATTGACAGCTTGCGTCAGCCGATTTCGATTGAATATAACTTCATGTAGATAAGCATGGTATAGAGTTCAAATTATTTTGGATCTTTTATTATATTTTATTTGCAAAATTAGAATTATTGAAGTAACTTTATCCACCACACTGGAAAATTCGCAGGGTGTAAATGGGGCGAGATAGAATAGAATATTTCGATACTTCCAGTTAGCACACGTACACTGAGCGTCAAAAGTGAGTATACACCTAAATGATTTCTTGAGTAACATGGAATTGAAACCAAAAAATAAACAAAAATTGAATTCTAATAATACAAAATTAAATTTTTTTTAATAGCAAAAAATCAAAACCAAAATATATATTCAAAAAACGAACTAATGCATTTTTACCCAATAAAAACTAAATATACATCATATTTTACGCGTCAAAAGTAAGTAAAGATCTGTTATATCTTAAAATTATTTATAAATATAGTACCTCAAGTAAAAAACTGGGCATGTATTTCATTTGATCACCTTTAGACTTCATAACATCTGTTAGTCAGCGTGACATGGAAACAACAATGTTATTTCTAACATCGGAGGTTATTTGGGACAGTTCTTCAATTAAAGCCTTTTAAGGTCATCTTTGTTCTTGATGGCCCGTTTGTGAAATTTTCCGGTCCAAATGATCCCAGAAATGTTGTATGGGGCTTAGGTATGGCGATTGGGGAGGGTGGTGGAGGTGCTTTGAGGTCCTATAAAGTATTCATTCTTTAAGGAACTGCGAGGTACTCGTATGCTTAGGATCATTGTCTTGCTAAGAGATCCAATTGCTAAGCATACCTAATTTGCGTAACTGCACAAATCATATTGGTGTTTACTCACTTTTGACGCTCAATGTATATTGGAGTGTTCTGTGGTTGGAAAGCGAGTAGGTGGAAATGACATGGTGGTGGTGGATCGAGGAGAAACAAACCCATACAGATCAGACTCATTGTAAATATAGGATAACTTACCAGCCCTTATCATATTCAGATTTCACAGTAAAGAAAAAAAAAGGGGTGGCGTGATCTGTGCTCTCCTACTGTACAGCAAAGCAGTACAGTTAGGCCGGTATTCACCGAGCGCTCATAACTTAAGAAGCTCATAAACCTATTCACCAAGCAATATTAGTGAAGATCTACGAGCGCTGTTAAAAGTTAGGAGTGGTCCCGACCACTCCTAACTTACGAGCGCTCTCTTCGAAAGTTTGTTCGCTTGTGCGTGTGCCACGCACGCATTTGACTCGAATCCATGTGAGCAATGCCAAGTAGAAGAGTATCCATTTGCTGTCAAGACCAGCATTCCACAACATTTCACAGTTTGGGTATGCCTGAACAAGAAAGAGTGGCTCTCATTTTCGAACTTCGAAAAACACTTGCGAGTGGTTGGTGAATACCTCACAGAAATTTCAAGTTAAAAGCCTCGTAAAGTTAGAAGCCGTTTAGGAGCGCTCGGTGAATACGAGCCTTAATTTGTTAAATCTAATTTCTGAAAGGAGTGGAAAAAAAAACTTAACAGAAAGCAGTCAATGGTAGGATTTCCTCAGATTAAGGTGGAACGAAACTCAGCCGGTGGAACAATTTATATTGTCTAGGGTGTTTTTTTATGTCTAGCGTTTTTAGTAAGGTAAATTAAACGGGCGGTGCGAATTAAAGAAATAAAAGAAAAAAGAAACTTATATTGGAAAAAAAGTGGAAAAATAGAACAACACGAGGGTGAGTTGGTGGAAGAAAAAAAATGGTGTCCTAGGTGATAAATTTCGATACTCCTCTAGTAGTCCAGTCAAAGCGTCATTTGACCTTGCGCGCAGAGGCATGATCTATTTTTTTTTCATGGATCGATACGTGCTTATGAGAAAAGCTTAAAACCAAATTTGCACCACATGACAACTTTTTTTACCAAAGTTATTGGTAAAAATGTATTTTGTGTCATTTTTTGGTCATTTGCGAATATCTCGGCTCCACTATCTCGCACAAACAAAAGTTAAACATGTTTTTATTCCTTATAATATTATCTATTATGTTCTAAGAAAAACCATTTGTTTAAACAAATGAAAAAAAAGTTATAGTAAGTTAAACAAATTTTTTGTTGTTTAAAAATCACTTTTTCGTGATTATTAAGAAAAAAGCTCATTTAACGATGAAATTTTTATTTTTCATTATTAAAGTTCTTGTAATTCCCTACAATTTAAAAAAAAAGATCAATACTCTACGATGAACGAAAGCCAAGTAATAAATTATTGAACATGGGTAAGTCAGCGCACCCACGCATTTTATGATTTTATGTTTTAATTAATATCTCAGCCCCAGTATGTCGCAAAGTGAAAATATAAAACTGTATTGCTAATAATAATATTTTATATCAACTTGCATTTAATTTAATATGTTTGAGCAAAAACATAAAAAGTTACCGTTGGTTTCAACGTTTTTTTTCTTGTTTTTAATACATTTTTTTCATAGTTATTGAGAAAAAAACTGTATTTCACGGTAAATACTTTTCAGTTTTGGATTTTTGTTTTATAGTCCTGCTAATTTTCTTCAAATTAAAAAAAAAATTAGTCCATTACGACAAACGGGAGCCAAGATATTCATGATTTAAAAACTTAGGAAAGCTTACAATTTAGTATTTTAACCTTGTAGCTTGTAATTTTGGTGTCGCCAGCAACAAGATATATTGGTATCCTTCAAACACCCCACACATGCTTACACATATTTGTTGTTTCTTGTTGCTGGCGACACCAAAATTACAAGCTACAAGGTTTTTTTCTCAATAACTATGAAAAAAATGTATTAAAAACAAGAAAAAAAACGTTGAAACCAACGATAACTTTTTATGTTTTTGCTCAAACATATTAAATTAAATGCAAGTTGCTATAAAATATTATTATTAGCAATACAGTTTTATATTTTCACTTTGCGACATACTGGGGCTGAGATATTAATTAAAACATAAAATCATAAAATGCGTGGGTGCGCTGACTTACCCATGTTCAATAATTTATTACTTGGCTTTCGTTCATCGTAGAGTATTGATCTTTTTTTTAAAGTGTAGGGAATTACAAGAACTTTAATAATGAAAAATAAAAATTTCATCGTTAAATGAGCTTTTTTCTTAATAATCACGAAAAATTGATTTTTAAACAACAAAAAATTTGTTTAACTTACTATAACTTTTTTTCATTTGTTTAAACAAATGGTTTTTTTTAGAACATAATAGATAATATTATAAGGAATAAAAATATATGTTTAACTTTTGTTTGTGCGAGATAGTGGAGCCGAGATATTCGCAAATGACCAAAAAATGACACAAAATACATTTTTACCAATAACTTTGGTAAAAAAAAGTTGTCATGTGGTGCAAATTTGGTTTTAAGCTTTTCTCATAAGCACGTATCGATCCATGAAAAAAAAATTGACCATGCCTCTGCGCGCAAGGTCAGGCCCTTTTTCATGACGCTTTGACTGGACTATAGGTGTTTTGGCAGCCGTAGGAAGCAAACGAGCTGCGTCTATCAACCTTTGTACTTTTTAAGTGTGGATTCATTGGCGAAGGGGTCCAGTTCCCCAGAAAGATCCAAGTCTATAGGAATCCGTACTGCGGCGGAAGGGTATACGACTTCAAGCCCTGTAGTGTACATTTCGCCACTTGAGCCCACCAGAGAAGGCCTGAAAGAAAGTAAGAAGTCTATAAGTAATTTAGAAAACTAACCAAAACACCGAATTGATTTGCTAATTTCCTCAATCTGAAAATTAAATTTAAGAGTCAATACAGGTACCTAGCCTGAATGTAAAATAAAATTTCGAAATTATTTCAAAAAAAAAACTAAAGCGAAGAAAAAAAAATTAAACAAAAGTAAATCTAATTACAACTATCCACATACTAAAATTATATAGAGTAGGTACTAATTGTAAACTTCCTAAGCAACTTAGAGTGTAGCGGGACTCGTCTTAAGCCAATTAAATCTGTTAAAAAAAGGAAAGAAACAAGTTAATAAAAAAGAAGAAAAATATATGTATATAAATTTTCGAATTGCATAAAGTTATATCTATTGCATTGGTAACTAATTACAAATGCCTTAGAGAATTAAGGCACTTAAACGAACTAAAACTTATTTAACGTAATGTAAACTGCTTAAACAAACAAAAAAAAAATAAAAACTTAGATATTTTCGAGATTGATTCGAAATCAAATATAGTTTTAAAAGATTTTGGGGTTTTCTAACAATCCCCTTAGTGATTAATACAAAAAAAAATATATTCTTTTCAATGTCAAATATTTTATGATTGTAAAATTTCTTGTCCTTTTTGATGAATCAAATTTGTAAATGTTTTAATTATATCGTTACTGGGTGTAAACCTCGCTATTTGGGCCCAGAGACCAGAGTTAAGTCATGCTTTGTGAAACAGTAAGTGATAATTGAAAGTCCTATCGTCCATCTTCAAAGAGCTCTTTAAAGGTAGGGGAGGGAGTATTTTGATATTGATTTTTACTGTCGATGGGACGCAAATGGAGGTATATTTGAAATTGTGCATATGATAAGATATCTGAATGGTTCTCTGGTTTGAAATAAAGAATTATAACGTTGGAGCGAATTTTAAAAAATGTATGTTTTTTGTATGTATGCATTTTCAATTTAAAGATTTTCAGGGGTGCCGAAGGATGACTGAAGTAGCCTGTGGGGTCGTGGAGTGACCTATCTGATGTTGTGACCTTGGTTTTTGGGCAAATCTAAATATGGCCGCTGATTTCCAGGTTGGGTGGGTTAAGGAAAAAGCTGCAATAACATCCGCAGCGCCCTTATTGTGGTAAACCGTCCGCCCGCGCTTCAGTAAGATATTATAGGCCTGATAAGTGTTTTGTTGAGAGGTGAGGTTTAGCTCGGGGGCAAGATTCCCCCATTCCGGCGAGCTAAGCCGTGCTTCGCGAGCAGGCCGCATTCCCAAACTAAGCATTCTATTTCTTTTTCCTTTCCTATCTGTTTCTTCCGTTTTCCTCGATCCTACCTCATCCTAGATACCATCCACTCTCATCCTATTGCCTCGCAACATGCTTCAATTAAATAACGTTGTTGATCCGGGAAATGTATTTGGGGGTTGTATACCAAATCCATCAATGGTGACGATGAGCACTCCCACCACCATTGAGATCCTTTCAACATCTTATATATGAGCACCTGTCACATCAACAGAGGAATTGATTGACATCACTGAGACTGACACAACTGCTCAAATGGAAGACACAACGAAAGAACAAAATTTTAACAGTGAAGAATTTCAAGCCAACACAACTGGACTGAATTTCACCCAAATGTTGGAAAAGCAGACCAAAGTTCTAGGACTTTGTTTGAGGTCAAGGTGGCTTTGAGGAATATTGAAAACCATCTTAAAGAGCAAGGTATGAGAGGAAGCGATTTCAATTAGAAGAGGATAAATTGAAACTGTGCAAACTTAAGATAAAACAGGATGACGAGCAGAAAATAAAAGAAAACGAAATGAGATTAACTGAAATAGAACTTAAAAAACAAAACTGTATCTCCTAGAAAAGAAGTTAAAACTAGATGAATTCTAAATTGATATACAAAATTACTTTATCTGATCTTACTTAACTTACCTTTTTTACTTTTTTTTAAGAATCTTGTTAATGTAAATGAATTAAAACAAAATTGAATTTGAATAAAAGTATTTATTTATTATATAGAAATTTATTTATGATTGTAATAGCTGGTTTCTTGTATTAAGAGCTATCTGATTGTTTTCAATGTTCGTATGATTATAATGATAAATTCTCTAAAATGTGAGTATGTTGATCTATTGGTGGCTCTGATGTTTTATAATGGATGCAAACATTGTGAAGAACTGAACACACATTTACAATTTGGATCGATTTTTGAGGGGTGTAGTGCAATAGTCTGGCACCGAGAAGACATCTGAAGCGCTTTTCAAGAACGCCAATTGTTCTTTCTATAATATTTCTCGATTTTGAGTGCCTCGTGTTAAAGTCACTTTGGCTACTTCCTTCTTGAGCAGATCTAAATGGTGTAATTAGAAACGGTTCCAGGCAATAGCCAGCATCACCTAGAAATTTGATAATTTTCAAAAATACATTTTTATAGACAAATTTTGAACTTACCTAGTAACCAAGTACTTCGATCTCCACTGTCGAAAGTCTTTTGTAGAATCCCCCGAACTTTACTAAAATTCCAGATAAATGAATCGTGACTAGCTCCAGAGTGCCTGGCATCTACATACCTGATCCGTATTTTGTGATCACAAATCTTAAATTGGAGTTGTAGGAATGTAGAAAAAAATATACCTTAAAATGCAATTATTATAACATACAAACATAGTATTTAAACTAAAAAAAAGCCTTTCCTGTTGTAGTACAGATGTTGTTCATATGTTCATCTCTTTTTGGTGCTTGAATTTTAATGTGGCTGCCGTCTACACATCCAATTATTTCCAGAATTCTAGCCTCCTCATAAAAAACGCTTTAGCTTCTCTTTTTTCTTCATCTGAATAATAAAAATTTATCCAACGAGAGCAAATGTGAACTTCCATGATATCAAGCATCTCTTTAAGAATGATACTCATCGTAGATTGTGCAATGCCCAAATTAAAGTCATTGCCTACACCCTTTTGGTAACTGCCTTTAGCAAAAAACCTTAATGTAGCTGCAAGCTTTAAAATTAGTGGTACCGATAACATGCTTTGTATTTTCGGAATTTTATCTTGCAGTTCATGCAACAGGTAAATAAAGGCGGCTTTATTTAACCTGAAGTACATTACAAAGCTAGAAATATAAAAAATTACATTGATTTATTGAAGAAATTATCCTTCGATGTACATATGTACTTACTTTGTATCTGGTAAATCCAATGGATTTGAATTCGATCTAATTCTTCCCTTGCTCTCAGTACATTTATTTTATTAATCTTCTCCACTCTCTCCTCTTCAATGCTCACGTTAGCAGTGTTATTCAATAATATAAACAATCCAACACTATTCATTTTTACTCTTTCTTAAATTACGGTTCAAACAAAATTTTATATGAATTTAAAAGAAGAATTAATTTCTTTTAAATATCAATCTGTCATTATCAGATGCTTATTTGGAATGTTTGTGGAATGAAAATAATAGCGTTTAAGCAACGCAATACGGACTCTTAAACGCCAAGAAAGTGACTCGACACAAAATGTGACAATTGTCATTCAAATAAAACGCCTACTGCAATAAGGGTGAATAATAATTCAAAACTTCTCAGTTTAATTTTGAAAATTGTTTGTGTCACATCAACAGTTGGGACGTTGGAGTTTGAATGTATAACTTCCCTTGTTTTGTCATTTGACTCTCCTCGTAGAAGTAAGAAAAATTCCGCTCCTTGGCCACATTGTGAAGCACAGCCACAGCAACAACAACATTTTTGGCCGTTTCGAGGTCCATTCGAAGTCGATCTAGCAATGTTCTAAATTTTGAATTTAGCTGCACATTTAGACATTCTATTTGATTTCTTGTAGAAGTGTGGCAGTTATTATACCTTTCTTCTTTTCTGTTGCTCGTATTTCTTAGTGGTGTTTTTTTTTTTTTTGATAATCTACCCGCGCTCAATGGATTATGATTACCCTTTAAATGTTTCAACACAGCGCGGGCGTGAAGTTGATGAAGAGAAAGAAGGATAGGAAAGATGTGTGACACGATGTTCTGAGACTGAAGGTTGTTGTCTCAGATATTTTATCTCCAGGGATGACGGCTGAACTAAAGCGGAGAACTGCCGTGTCTTATTTCTATGTCACTTATAATTCACATTATTTTATTCGTAGTCATCCTTGTTGGGCATACTAGTTTAACTCAATTACATGTTGTTAGTGTTATGCCTGAGCAACATGCAACGAGTAAACCAGCAACCCATTGATGACAATTTTTAGCAGGTTTTTAATGGAATTAAAGCGACATAGATAACGGCAGGGATCGAACCTGTGATCATGAGGTTGACAGGCGAGCACACATCCATCGCGTCACGGCCGCCCCAAAAAAAAAGTGTTGGTAAAATGTTTGAACACTGGTATCCGGCATCGCCTAACAAGACACCCTTATGTATATTTACGCTTTGCTCAAGTTTACATTTTAGACGACAATTGTTCCAGATGTTGGAATCGTGAAGAGAACCACGAGATCTCGCAACGATATCCATTACTCTGCATTTATGATCAGTAACAATTTGCACATTCAGCGAATAGTAACCTTTAATAAATTAATAATATCTTGTATTTTTCTAATACTTGCATAGACAAACTCGACATCTACCTTTTATATTTATAAAGTGACCAGCCATAATAGGTCCCACAACGCTAGCTGGTCGCTTTACTTCAACATGTGTGCAATCAATTGCACCTATTACTTTTAGGAACCTGGCGATACAAATAAAATACGGATTTGATGTCAGTTAGCTCCGTAATGGAAGATGGGAATTTTATATAGTGTGGAAGCAGCGATGCAATTCGCTTTGAAATGTTTTTAATTATTTTTTCCACTGTGGACTTCACCATTCCATGTAATGCTCCTAAAATATCCAAATATCAGTTGTATATCCTTTTTGTTGAACAGTAAATTTACTTACCAACATCGGTTTGATGCACATTTCTCCCAAAGAAATGTAAAGTAACCAGTACTTGCAATTCTGGGGAAATAGGAAGCCCACAGTTTGTAATTGGTTCTTGGATGTTGAGAATTTCAACCAAGAACTGAACAGTTAAACCTGTGTCTGGTGTTGAATTCGCCATCGTCCAGCTCTTCCATGGGATTTGTTCGAATTTTAAAACTTCTCCATTTTCAACACAAAACTAAATCTTCAAATATTTCAATATCTTCGTCTTCCGAAAACATTGTGTAGTACCTTTACGAGTACCTTATTTCCAAAAATAAAATGTGAAGAAAACGACATACGTCATATGGATTTAGTACAAGGCTAAAAAATAAAATAGCCATTGGGTGATTTTAACTTTAGTAAAATAATGTTAAAACGATAGTATGATGCTTAACTCGTTTAGAATTTGCAAAATTATATGTCAACTAAAAGTGCGTTAATATAGTACTAAATCGACTAAAATTTTGCGCCATCAATTTTCTTGGCGATTTTATTTGAAAGAGTTAAATTGGGTTTTTCGTATGATTCGTGAGCTAATTATTTTTAAAAGTAAATAAAATAATATAAAATATTTTCGGAAGACGAAAACTTCGATATGTTTGAAGACTCAGTTTTGTGTAGAAAAGTGCGATGTTTTAAGTCACGAGCGAATTCTTTTGAATAGCTGGACGATTGAGAATTTTACTTCAAAATAAAATTACAAAATGAATTGATGAGATACCACAAATATACGAATTACTTATGCGAGAAACAGATTGGCGCGGCAACTTCAACAGCAACTTTGACAACCACGTCACTTTTTTTAGAGCCACTGGTTTTAAATGGATGGCGTTGATTACATTAACACAGCAACTTCGGCATCGACATCAACATCAACGCTAGACCTAAACCCTAAATTCGATGTCGCTGTGCAAATGCTACCAACTTTTAAGTCGAAATTTGTCAGTATTATCAACACTCAAATGAAAATGTGACAACCATCTTTTTGTTTCGTCTATTTATTCTGGGGTGGAATCGCGTAAGGTGATTGTTGATAGTTGACAATAAAAATCGATACTTTTGCTCCACGTAGGGTGATTATCAAAACGACTATCACTTTTTTACGATGATTTTAATTGACAGCTATTTAGATGTCGTTTTCATACTGTTAATTTTGATACATGACCTGTAACAAAATTCTTCGAGGAAAAATATTTCCGAAATCAGTTGAAGAAAAATAAAGAATTCTGCCTTCAATGATGGCCTTACAAAAAAGACTAACTTTATTAGAGTTTATTTAGTTTAAAAGTTAACAATGAGCAAAATATATTTGACATTTTGTCAGTGTTGACTTGTAGTGATTTGGAATAAGCAGTACTATTAAGTAGTATATTTAGTACGTACAATATATTATATGAGTAATAACAAAGTATAATTAAAATGACTAAGATGAAGATTTAACACATATTTTTTGTCATTTTCAATTGACATTTTGCATTGTTGGTTTCGACTCCGTAAGAAAATAAAAGTTAAAATTAAAAAGTGTTTCTTATTGAAATTAAAGTATATTTTGTGAAACAAACAAAAAAATAAGTAAAGTGTAATATTTAGCTAATTGTTCTCATTGTTTTCTGTGGGTTGTAAGCATAGCGATTCGTTTCCTTGTTGCATGAGATTGTTATGTCTATATATGTACATCTCATCGAATATAAATTTAATCAACTTAACGATGAATTCAATCCTGGCCCAGATGGTCTCCCTGCCATACTTCTAAAAAAATGCTCTTCCATCCTTTCTTTCCCTCTCTCAAAAATTTTCAAACTTTCCCTAAATAAAGGAGAGTTTCCTGAGATATGGAAATCATCTTTCATAACCCCTATTCACAAAAAGGGTCCGAAGAGCCATGTTAATAATTATCGTCCCATTGCCAAACTTTCACACATACCCAAACTCTTTGAAAGTATTCTGTATGAAACCTTAAGTTTCCACTGCAAATCTCTCATCTCCCCCTCACAACATGGCTTTCTCAAATGCCGGTCTACAACCACTAATCTTGTTGAATTTGTATCCGTCACCCTTTCAGAAAAAGGCTACGAAGTCGATGTTATCTCAACCGATTTCAACAAGGCCTTCGACAGAATTTCCCTTATTATTCTTTTCAAATTGTCCACTCTCGGCTTTGAACCCTCTTTGTTACAGTGGATCTCTTCTTACCTTGAAAACCGTTATTACAGCGTTCGACTTAGATCTGCCACCTCATGCCCTTTCTTAGCTACCTCCGGTGTCCCCCAAGGCAGCCACCTCGGCCCACTGTTGTTTATTCTTGCTATTAATGATATTGATAGGGTCATCAAACATTCTTTCGTCTCTCTGTACGCCGATGATACCAAGCTTTTAAAGACCATTTCCTCAACACATGACTCTTCCCTTATTCAAAAGGATCTAGACTGTTTTTCAGTTTGGTATCTAAAAAATTGCATGGAGCTAAATGTCGCCAAATGCCAACCAATTACTTTTTCACGCAAACGTAACAAATCTCCTCCCCGTCTCTACCTGCTTCATAATCAACCCATACCCACAGTTGATAATTTTCGTGACCTTGGCATTTTATGTGACCCAGAGCTTAATTTTCTCACTCACATAGACGATATCATTCTCAAAGCAAACTCAGTGCTCGGTTTCGTCAAAAGATGGTCCAAAGAATTCTCCAACCCCTATGTAACCCGGTCCTTATACATATCGTTTGTTCGTCCACTGCTAGAATACGCCTCTCAAGTTTGGTCCCCTTACCAACTTACTAATATTTCCAGTATCGAAAGCATCCAACGTCGATTCCTACACTTTGCTCTTCGAGGTCTATCATGGAACAATCCTCTGATTCTGCCTCCCTATCTAGATCGACTTAAACTAATCAACCTGAATTCGTTGGAAGAACGAAGAGAGATATCAGACATTCTCTTCATTCATCGACTACTCTCCGGTTCCGTTAACTGAATGTCGCTCTACAACTCCATCTCTTTCAATACTAATCCCCGTAATACACGTAACCCTCATCTCTTTTATATACCCACCCACCTCTTACGGCTCCAACGAACCTGTCTCTCGCATGCTACGGGCTGTTAATTTAAACTTATGCTTCTTCGACTTTAACCTGAGTACTCCTTCCTTAAAACTCCGGCTTCTGAACCGTTCACCCCCTCACTAACCTTAGCTTAAGTTCTTAGTTTTTAAGTTAGATTAAGAATTAGCTTGTATTAAGCCGAATAAATGGTGGTTTTGCCACCACCAAAATTAAAAAATTATATGCATAACCCCTTAATGCCAACTATAAGTACTCGTAGAATCAAAAGAATACATTTAATAATGTTAAGTATGTAATTATGTTAAAGTCAGTCATGTAAGTCATCTCATTCAATATAACATCACCTGAGTTCTAAATATAAATTCTTTAATTATACAAGTATGTACTGTGAATGTATATGAGATTTTGGCGACCACTCGACGATTGTGCGATTGTGATCGAAATCAAATAGTTTAATCACCAGTTGATAGAGTATCTCGCACTGGCAACTCTTTACTCACGTTCACACTCTTTTTCACTCTTGCGCTTATAGAAAACAGCTCAATGGTTGCGAATTAATTCAAGGCAATCGTTTAGTTTGTGTCAAATACACAAACTTTTTAGTTGCTCGAATCGAGCTGCTCTAAGCCCATATGTTTCATTTTGGCAACTAAACAGTTGCCAAACTAAAAATTGAATGTGCGCGCCTGGCCTTATATACATAGTATTTAATAATCATCAACTATAAGCCGAAAAAAAAGAAGAACCAGTATGAAAGATCATATTGTGATATGATCACGATGTGTGAAACAGATTTAAAGTCAGAATATATTTGTATTAATTAAAAAAAAATTAAAAAATTAATTTCAAATTCATGTCTCGAAGACTAACAAACGGTGAAACTTTACCAGAATTTGTTGTGGAGCTCAAGTCTACTGTCGAAAACTGCGATTATGGTGCCTTTTTGTATCAGGCACTGTCCGACACGTTCATTTGGTCTCAAAGACATGCCGATATCCTTCGAAAACTTCTCAATAAGCCATTAAATAAAACAGTTGAATCTGCACAAACAATGGAATCAACTCAGAAGGATGTGAAAGTCAGTCGACTCTCCCGCCTATGAATGTACATGGTGACCAGAATTGGATTGGGAGAAGCAAATTTAGAATGGGGAATTTTAACCATCGACGCATCGCGTTGATAGTGAACAACAAATGTTATCGAATTTAACTTTAGGTAATATTGCAAAAAATTCCTTCCGAGTATTAAGAACCACTTATTATTTCATTGAATGTAAACAATACATGTACTTAAAGTTGTTTATAAATTGCAGATTAAAGCCATTTGATAAAACTTTTCCACAAGTTAGTTGTCGATAACAATTATCATGGAATAATTATGGATCACGTTGCAGAGATTGTGCTTGATGTTGACGCATCACCTATTTTTCATAAACCATATACGGGAAGGCTTGTTGAAGTAGGCATCTTGAAACCGGTTAGGTACAGCGAGTGGGCCACATCAATTGTGGTTTTGGAAAAAAAAGATGGAACCATACGAATCTGTATGGATTGTAAGTCGACCATAAACAGGTATGGTAGGGCTGATCATTACCCGATTCCGCGAATCGACAATATTTTTTCTCTAGTTTTAAAGGTTGTTCCTTCTTTTTCATACTTGATTTAGCTGGGGCGTTCCAGCAAGTTGCACTATCAGAACAGTCGCAAAAGTATGTTACAATAAACACTGATAAGGGTTTGTTTCAATACACTAGGCTTCCATTTGGAATAAAAAGTGCACCCTACATTTTTCAGTGTGTCATAGATGACATTTTAAAAGGTCTTAAATTTGTGAGAGGGTATATCGATGACATCATCATAGGTGGTAGCACACTTGATTATTGTAAGGCAAATTTTATTGTGGTTTTGCGAAAGTCAAATTTTTTTAATTCATCGGTCGAGTATCCGGGCCATGAGATTAATGGCGATGGAATTCATCCAAAGGCTAATATGATTAAGGCAATAGTAAACGCTCCTGTCCCGTTAATGTTACTTCGTTAAAAGCATACTTGGGTTTGTTAAATTTTTATAATAAATTCATTCCGAATGTTTCTGCTCTCTATTAGCACCCTTGTATGAACTCTTGAGAAAAGAGAAATCTTTTGATTGGAATCAAGATTGCGAAAAGATTTTTAACGAGAGTAAATTTTGGTTGTAAGATAATAATATGTAAGTACACTACTCGCCAGATAAAGCTCTCGGTATTGTTTGTGACGCCAGCTCATATGGTGTTGGTGGGGTATTGTTTCACATAGAGAAAAATGTTGAAGAATGTCCCATAATGTTCGCGTCTAGCACTTTATCAAATGCTGAGAAAAATTATTATCAAATAGATCGTGAAGCTCTCGCGGTGATTTTCATTGAGAAACGTTTTCACAAATATATATGTATACGGGCGAAAAATTAGAATTTATAGTGACCAAAAGCCCCTTAAGAACATTTTTGGTGAAAAAAGCTGCTGCAAGATTGCAACGATGGGCTCTGATACTGTCACAGTACGATTATAAGATAGTTTATAGAAAAAGAAGCGCTATGAATAACGCTGATGCTTTATCACGTTTGCTCGTGATCGAGCCAACTTATGTGTCTAGTTACATCATAAATTTTTTTTAATATATCGGGTAATTTATTTCAGAATATTCAGCAGCGATGTTTATTGTTAATCATCATCATCATCATCGGCTCGACAACCGGGTTCCGGTCCTGGCCTCTTTCAACAAGTCTCTCCACCTATCCCGGTCTCTAGCCGACGCCATCCAGTTGCGCACCCCAAGGCTTCGGGCGTCCTGGTCTACGCCATCTCTCCAGCGCAAGCATGGTCTACCACGCTGTCGTCTACCATAGAATGTACCACAAGGAACTTTCCGAGCAGGTTCCTCTTCGCTCATGCGAGCTAGGTGCCCTGCCCACCGGAGTCTACCGAGCTTAATTTTTATCACGATATCTGCTTCTAGGTAGATTGCGTACAATTCATGATTGTACCGTCTCCGGAATCGTTTATTGTTAATGGAAAGGAAAAATGCTAGAACTTTTACATGAAGGACACTTGGGTGTTGTCCGCGTGAAAGAGCTCTCCCGAGGTACAATGTCGTTGTTAAATCTAGATCGTGACATTGAGCACTATATCCGAAGGTGTGATGCGTGTCGGAAGCAAAGTAAAAGAATTGGACTTGTTCCGTTGTCATCTTGGTTAGTTACTTCATTCCCTTTCGAGAGAATGCATATAGATTTTCTACATTTTAAAAACAAAATATTTCTACTAATGTTAGACGCTTTTTCGCGATGGATTGATGTCCATATTATGAACAAAAAGCAGTTAATGTGATATCAGTAATTAGAAAAGTTTTTTTCTATTTTTGGCCCACCGAAGGAAATTGTATCTGACAATAACTCACCATTTTCTTTAGTGGAACTGCAAAATTTTTGTAAGGCAAACGACATTATTTTGACCAAGACTCCGCCATATAACCCTCAATCAAACGTCAGTGCTGAGAAACCAGTTCAAACTTTGAAATCAAGTTTGAAAAAATATTGTCATGATCACAAGATCAAACATTTTCCTATAAAGAACCACCTTGAAAATTTTGTATTTTAATACCGAAATGTTCCTTCAACTACAACAAATAATACAACAGGAAATTTAATTTTTAGATATAATCTGCGAACTATTTTAGATGCTATCAAACCAATAAGTAACCAAGTAAACAAACAAGAAAAAAATGTATATCCGTTAACTAAAAACCGAACAGAACCGAGCCTAACGAAAATCAAAACTAAAAATTAATTAAATATATAGGTTAGGTTAGGTTAGGTTATATGGGCCGACGATTGATCTTGCTCTCGTCCCACTTAGATCATATTTGATCCATTGTGCTGCCCGAAGTATTACAAGTTCTGTAATATATAAAAGAACCTATGAGTCAACAGGGAGTTCTAGCCATTTGGTGGTCTCAATAAATTTCAGGATTAGTTTCAGAGGGTAGTTAGAGAGATCCTCTAGATCATCAAAGAAGTAATATCCTAAAGTCCTATTCCTTATGTGACTGAGTGCTGGGCAGTGGCAGAGGAAGTGAGTGGTATCCTCGACCTCGTCGGCGCTGCCGCAGCCTCTACATATGTCATCCGTGCTCAGTCCTAATTTAGTCTTGTGATAACCTAACGGGTTGTGACCCGTTATGACACTAATAAGAGATTTTATGGATGGTTTCTTAAATTAAATATATAAGTAAGAATCAACAAAAACAACAACAGCACAAACAACAACATAAACACAAAGTAACTCAAATCAAAAATAATAAATTCAATAAAAATCAAACTGTGTGGTCTCGCTGTAGTTATAACAACTTTGTGCGGTGTACACCAGCAATTATACAGGGTGATTTGCATAAGGTGTGACAAAAAGCTGGAGCGTGTAGGTTGGACTTAGACAAGAAAAAAATCGTATAGGAGGGGGAGGTCTATTTCCTCCTGTTTAGGCGGGAGGGGCAATTTAAGAAAAAAATCACTTAAAACAGAAAAAAAATTATTAAAAAATAACGGTGATACCTACAGAGTAATGCTATAGCATTTTGAAAAGCTAGAAATACATTCTTTAATTTTGTTTTTAAATAAAGTTGTTCGAGTGAATAGTTTTTGAAAAATTAATTTTCAAAATCAAAATTTTGAAAAAAAAAATGAAAATTTTTTTTTTAAACAATTTTTTTTCAAAATTTTACGCAATTAAGTATTATTTTTTTATTCAATATTCAATGCTCCTATTAATTTTTGATCAAACACAAAAAACCGGATGTCAAAATGTTTTGCAGTTTTTGAGAAAATCAAAAATAACAAAAACTACTTTTGTTCTAAGAAAAGCCTTTTATTTTAGTTTTTTTCGTTTTTGGATTCTAACGTGAATTTACGATTGAAAGGATTAACTTTCTTTTTACTGTTTTTTTAATTATCGTCTTATAAGCATACAATAATGTGACAAAGTACTGGATTAACCATATTTCTCACATTTTTTCATTGAGAACACCTGCGTGAGAGCATTGGATTAATATTGACTTGATAATCTTAACTTGATAATCTTATGAATGAAATTGCTTTTCTATTCTTTTATACCACTTATTTAGTTAATTTACCCATTAAACATTTATACCCCAATTTAACTCTCCCTGAGAAGAGGTAAGGTAATTAGGGTTTTGACAGCAAGTTAAGTAGGCAAAAGCACACTTTTAACCCTTTTGATGAGTGCTCAGTCTTAAAAATTACCTAAAAACTATCAATTTTTGGAAAACTACTCCAATTGTCAAGTGCTGCAATAAAAGTAGGTAAAAACCCAAAATTCGATTTGTTGCCTGTTTTAGATTTTCCCAAGTATCATAATATGTATGGGTTTTTTGGTGCACTTATAAATGAGTTTTTTTATTATTGTTTTGTTCATCAGGTAAAAATAAGAAAACTCTACATTTATTACGCATTTTCTGAAAAAAATTGACCTCAAAGTCAAAATTTTGCTCGGGCAAGAAAAATTGAACACCATTTAAAATTAAATATCTGGCAACTCATACATCAATTTAAACGTAGTTTGAAAGGTTAGTATTTCTTCTAAAAAAAAATCAAAAATGAGGTCGCTACTACTAGTACTAACAGAGAAATTGACCTTAACATGGGTCAGGGTACACCAAAGTTAGCCTTTTTTTAAATCATCAAAAAGTGATGTCAAAGTTGAAAATCAGACTTTACTGTAGAACAATTTTTTTTCTTAGAATATCACCAAGAATCACATCCCAAAGTATGGCAGACGAATTACCGGACACCCTGTAGTAAAGATATGTTAAACAAAAGTAAGAAATTATAAAACAAAATAAGAATTTATTTAAAACTAAATGAAATATTTAAAATATTGTTAAAATCATTATTATTTTAAATGAATTAAAAACAAAAAAAACTGAATTTAAATATTATACAAACATTGAAAATAAAACACAGCTATTATTGTTTTTTTATATATTTACATTTTGAACGTAAAAAGGTAATTCAATAAAAATTTTCAACATTATGTAAAAGATAATACATAAAAATGGGTAAAAATATTAATAGCACCATAAGTAAAAACACCATAACTCTGAGAAATTAGCACATAAGTTATTTTTTGTATTTAATGGTGCTTATTTTGACATTCTCTTTCGTTAGAAAGTGAGTCGAATTCGTTGAAACTTAAGAGACTCGGCGATTAGAATGTTAATCGAACAAATCAAAAGTTCACCCAATCCATAGAAAGTTCATTCATTTGCGAAAGCTAATTCAATTTTGACATTCGAAAGAATAGAATTAAATGTCATTTTTGTGTCGTTTGAATTTTTCTGTCGAGTAAACAACAAAACATGTAAGTTTTTAATTATTTCATGGAAAATAAATTACTTTTATTATTTTTTTTGTTGTTTTATGTTAAAAGGTCGCATTCCAACTGGACAAACCGCGAACAAAAGCAAAAGTTAATTAAAATAATAGAAGAAAACCCGGAGGTAGCAAAGGGTTTTTTTTATCACCCGCCTTGATACGGAAAGAAAGAAAGCATCCACTATCCTTCTCCTCTGCACTTCTTAACACCATCTTAATTTATAAACAACACAAATGCCATATTTTTATTTATTATTTTATGTTTTTATCCAAGAAATTTAAATTATTAAACAATAAACAAAGATTTCACCTTTTGGTTTTGACATTTCACAAACACTTCTCTTTTGTTTTTGATATTTTAGTGTGACCAAGTGTATACGAAAAAAAATAAAAATTTAGAACGCGTCATGAACAACTTATTTTTTTTAAGAATAGTTTCAAAATAGCTGAGTAGACACAAAAAATGTAATAAATATGTAGTTCTTTATGGTTAAACTTTACTTTATAATGAAAAAGTGTATTATTTATTTTGTTTCTTGATTATTTATCCAACATCTATAAAATGTTTAGAAACAAAAAAAATGTAAAACGGTCATACTAATTCAAATAGAAATATAGTAAATGTCAAACAGCTGACAATGAAAATGAATCTTTTTTGAAGTTCATTTTATGCTATCTTTCGCAAATGAATGTTATTCGTTCGAATCTCAAAATTAAGAAAGTTCATTCGAAGGAATAGAATCATTCTAACGAATAGACTATTCATGAGAATGTCAAAATAAGCATGAATATTTATTAGGGTACCCTTTATTTTTCAAAACTGCTTTAAGTCTCCTTGGTAAACTTTCTACAAGTTTTTGGCAACAAACTGTTGGGATGGAATACCAGGCCTCTTGAATTGATGTACATAAGTGGTCTAAATTTCTAATTTGTTTTTGTTTTAAACCCTTGTCAACATCGTTCCACAGATTTTCAATCGGATTTAGATCCGGACTCTGGGCTGGCCAACTTAAAACCTGAATTTGGTTCTTTTGAAGACATGCCTTGACTGATTTGGCCGTATGTTTCTGTTCATTGTCGTGGACAAATCTCCAAGTTAAGGACAAATTTTAAGAACGCAAAAGGTTCCATATTATTTTGTAAAATATCCCTGTACTGATATGCCAGATACTCTTACTATCGGTCCAACACCGTGCAACGAAAATGCTGCCCACACCATTATGTTGCCGCCACCGTTTTTAATCGTCTTCATGGTATATTTTGGACTTTGTGGGCGGCGACGAACGTAGATTTTGCCATCAGATCCAAATCTGTTAAACTTCGATTCGCATTGTAGACCATCTTTTTGGAACATCCCAAATCATTTGCAATGTCAAGAATGCGTCTTCCATTTTCAAACATGTTGAAAATGACAATTCTCTTTTCTTTTGAACAATAAATACCTCCTCCCATTATTAAATCTACTACAAAATTATTAAGAATCGGTTAAGTTAACTTAAAAAAATTAAACTGACAAAGAAAAAATTTTTAAAATTATTTTATAAAAAAACGCAACTGGTGCTATTTATTTATCCATGTGATTTCACAGGTTGCACAACTAAAACGACGCCATATTCATTTGTGCTTCACTTAAATGATAAAAAAAGATACCGTTGACAAATAAAATTTAAATCAGTTTTAATTTATTGGAAAATATATATGAGTCATAGCTTAATAGTGCTATTTAGATTTCCGCCACTGTATATTATATATATTATATTGTGCTATATGCATAACCCCTAGATTCCAACTTTAGGTAGAATCAAAAGAATACATTTAGGCTCGTATTCACCGAGCGCTCCTAAACGGCTCTTAACTTTACGAGGCTCTTAACTTGAAATTTCTGTGTGGTATTAACCAACCACTCGCAAGTGTTTTTCGAAGTTCGAAAATGAGAGCCACTCTCTCTTGTTCAGGCATACCCAAACTGTGAAATGTTGTGGAATGTTGGTCTTGACAGCAAATGGATACTTTTCTACTTGGCATTGCTCACATGGGTTCGAGTCAAATGCGTGCGTGGCACACGCACAAGCGAACAAACTTTCGAAGAGAGCGCTCGTAAGTTAGGAGTGGTCGGGACCACTCCTAACTTTTAAGAGCGCTCGTAGATCTTCACTAATATTGCTTGGTGAATAGGTTTATGAGCTTCTTAAGTTATGAGCGCTCGGTGAATACCGGCCTTAATAGGTTAAGTATGTAATTATGTTAAAGTCAGTCTTGTAAATCATCTCATTCAATAAACATCATCTTTGTTCTAAATATAACTTCTTTTATTACGCAAGTACTGTGAATGTACAGTGAATCACAAAAAAGTTAGTAAGCACCTCGTACTTTAAAGATCATTTCCTTCAAACAATCGATGGTAATGTTAAAAATGAAACTTAGTATTTTTGCCAGGAATTGATATGTATGTATTAGGAAAGGAACTAAAAAGTATCATTTCAAATAAAAATTTAAAGAAAACTTAGGAAATATTCGACTTAAACTAAAAAAATAACAAATTTATATCACAAAAGTAAGTAAGCAGTTCAAATAAACCTTCAATTCATTACAGTTACTTTGTAAATCTTATCCATTTAGTACTTCGTTGGATACCCTTTGGCTTTTATAATTGCTTTCATACGTCAAGGCATTCAGGTAACTACATTTTGCGTAGCGTTTTGTCCAATTTTAGACCATTACTTGTCGGTCAAGATATTCCCATAAATGTTTAATGACATTTAAGTCGAGCGACTCTGGTGGTGATTTGAGCTGGATTCGGACGTTATAAAGCAGCCATTCTTTGACAATATGCTAAATATGTTTAGGATCATTGTCTTGCTGGAAGACAAATGACCTACCCATAACCAAATATTCATCAAAGAATCTATAAACACTTAATTGCCGACACCAGATGTTGCCATACACCCCCACACCACAACGTTTCCACCACCGAGCTTCACGGTTCCTCACATGTTCGATGATTCAAGCTCTGTGTTTTTTCTCCAAACTTTTCAGCGTCCATCTTAGCCGTGAAAATTAAATTAGCTTTCATTGGAGAAAACAACTGTGTTCTAAAATTCTGCTTGCTTAGATTCATGGGTTTTTGCAACGAAGATCCGCTTTTGTCGATTTATTTTACTTATGTAAGGTTTCTTTCTAATGTTTCGACCATGATAACAGGATTAGTAAAGCACTCGTCGAATAGTTTGAGGGTTACATGACTTACCTGTTTCTTTGGTTATTTCTGCTGATATCTTTAATGCGCTTACTTTGGGATTCCTCTTCACTTTTGTAACAATAATACGGCATTCCTGTTGAGTGAATTTGCGAGAACGTTCAGATCGAGGGTCATTTTGCAAACTTCCAACATTATTATATTTGGTTATTATTTTGTGTAGTAGATGGTCTTTTGTAATTTTACCATTCTCGCACTCCGATTTATTTTCCAATTAGTGTTTGATTATAATTTTTTCAAAGCTAAGTTGATTGCCTTTTGGAGCCATTTCCTTTTATTTATTATTAAATAATCTTAGACTGAAAAAAACTATAGAAAAGAGAGATAAGCAACCAAAAACTAATAAAAAGTCGAAGTTGACTAGACCATTAAATATTTAACCTTTAAATGCTGCAGGTGCTTATTTACTTTTGTGGCATAGAAAATGCGATTAACTGAACAAACAGTGATGTTCTGTAGATAAACCAAATGTTAAACGCTAAAATTTGCCTACAACATGATGTTCACATGCTAACCATAATTATGAATGCATTTGTCCTAATATTCGTAACGGAATTTAATTTTATTCTAGCATGTCTATGCGACAGCAATGAGTGCTTACTTACTTTTGTGATACACTGTACATAACATGACAGCTTTGAGTATATATAATATGGAGGGCTCTTCTCTATTCCAAATGCGTGACTATCATAGGGGGCGCTACTCAAATTTGTGTAAGACAAAGTTATTTGACAGCGGCAACCAAAAAAAAGTTTTTGGCAGGATTGATTGCCTTGCGGGAAGATACTAAGTTAGAACAAAAGAATAGCATACAAATTAACAAACATTTTATTATTCAATATTTTTGTATCATTAAACAACCAAATAAACACTAAAACTTTTTCAAGCTAAATATTTCTACAAATTTAATTTTTTAAATATAGCTAAAACTCATTACACCTTGAGTTCGTCTTCGAATTTGGACTCGTTTTTCGGTTGGAATTGTGCCAGTCTCTCAATCTTTACCTCATTACAAAGGTGACACAAACCACTTGCAGGGAATGGATCGCTGATGTCGGAAAAATCATTCTGCTGTTCACTCTCTTAGTCGAGGCTAAATTACTGCAGTCCAGCTGTTGAAAGATCTCCCAATTGTAGTCGGCATCCTTGGTAAATCCATTGTATTGGTCACATTGTGGGGAAGCTATTCGCCTCCAAGTAGGGAACTTTAATATTTTGATTACAAAACTAGCAATTAACAGTCACTTTAAAGTTTGATCTTATTTTTACGTATAATTTGTAAAGAATTAAAACAGTCACAAAGCTTATTGATATGCGTTTTTTTTCGGTTTTTGCAAACAAGACTGAAAATTTACCGAGTGCTTCATATCACATGCGACGGAGAACGATGTGCGAGGAGAAGGTAAACACAAATTGACAGCATACAGCTGCATCCTTAACTTACAGAAAGTGAGACAGCGACCCCTATCACAACTGCAAGTACTACAATGCATTAGGGATAGGAACGAGCCCTCCGTATTATATATACTCAAAGCATGACAGAGACCTTCGAAAAAACAAAATTAATTTAAAGAACGCTCGAAACCTTTATTTCATAGATATAATATACTTACATATTTTGATAAAAAAATATTGAAAACTTTGCAGAGACGAAATTGCAAAACAAATTCCAAAAGAAAACAAATTGAACAGAGAGCCAAATGACATCTCATTCTTGAAAATATTGTAAGTGATGCAGAAAAACCAACAATTTTTTGTGATCACTTTACACAGAGCATCCTAAAGTTGATAATCAAAAACGACAATCAACAAAACTACAGTCAACTATCATCTTACGCGATTAACCCCTGGTTTTAAAAATAAAAGAATTACTACGCAAGACGTATATCGTATAATTTTTCCAATTATGTACGGCAAATTTATTTCGCATTTGAAACTATTTTGATTTTATGCTGTCAAAAACGCTGTTCACGTTGTAATCTATTTCACAAGACTTTGTGATGTTGAAGTTTTCGTTGCTGTCAAAGTTGCTGTTGAAGTTGCTGTGTCAATCAGTTTCTCGCTTCTGACAAATCAAATTATTAGGTCCGTTCCTTAGATTTAGTTTTGTTTGGTTTGTATTTTTTCATGAACTGTCATTGTTTGGACGTGTTCAGATGCACCGTTTTTAATAAAAGGCAATTTGTAATTTTATAGTTAGTAAAATGAAAAAAAGGTTTAAAATTTTTTAGTAAATTACTAAAAGTTTAACAAATTGCTAACTAGTAAAATGCTAAGCCCTTAATAATAGGTTGTTTAAAATTTTGTCCCATCGCATACCTATTTTATTTTTTTTAGTATCGTGCTAACTTCATATAACTCTTTCACATTTCCAAACATCAAAACAGTTCTGTTTACTTAGTTGTTTGCATGAACTACTGTCATTACTTTAGGTATGTTAAGAAGCAATTTATTAAAAAAAATAGCTTTAGCACGATACTAGTTCCAAAATGTTTAAAATTAATAAATAGTAAGTAATCTACTAGAAAGTTAGCAAATTGTTAAGTAATATCATACCTAATACTAAGCTGCTTAAAATTTTGCACCAATGAATACATCTTACCAAATTCAGAAGCATTTTCTTCTGCTTCAGGAGGTTCAGAACCAGAGTCACTAAAATCTTCACATTCCATACAAATTAAATATATTTGAATTTTTTTGAACTCTAAATTCTTATTGTGGCAAATCTTTAACTAGACTTTTAACTCAATGGGCCTTACCAATAAACAAATTTAGAGACGACTTTAATATTTGAGCGAAATCAACCATTATTTAATGGACTCTATACAACTGACCATACATGTTACATTTTATTTTTTAAGTTCCGTACAATAAATGGTTCATAATTTAGAGTCCATTTAAATAGTAAGTTCATAACATGTATGGCTAACTATATAGAGCTCATCACATATTGGTTCATTTTACTCAAATATTAAAGTCGTCTCTAAATTTGATTATTGGTAAGGCCCAATGTATTTTCCTATGAAATAGGTCATTTCATAGACAAACTGTAAACAAGGGGTGCTGTGCTGGAGTTATTTTTCTTGCGTCATTTGCATTTAACATTGCCTATTTCATAGGAAAATACTTAAAGCCATATTTATAAACTCATTATAGCAAGTATATAAAGTACAGCCTTTTTTAATGCCTCTTAACGCGAAAAAAGTTATTTATAAAACTTATGCTACGTTAAACAGACATTAAAAGCTAAACGCATTTGGAGGTTGAATAGTGCCTATATAAAGACATTTCACTTTGACATCACAATATTGAAACTAATAAAAATGGCGCAAAATTTTAAACAGCCTATTATTAAGGTATTAGTATGATACTACTTAACAATTTGATAACTTTATAGTAGTTTACTAACTCATTCTTAATTTTAAACATGTTCTAACTAGTATCGTATTAAAAGAATTTTCTTAATAAATTGCTTCAGAACCTTTCAGTATATTATATAATATGGAGGGCTCGTTCCTATCCCTAATGCATTGTAGTACTTGAAGTTGTGATAGGGGTCGCTGTCTCACTTTCAGTAAGTTAAGGATACAGCCGTATCCTCCGATTTGTGCTTACCTTCTCCTCGCATATAGTTCTCCGTCACATGTGATATGAAGCACTCGGCAATAACTTTGTCTTACACAAATTTGAGTAGCGCCCCCTATGACAGTCACGCATTTGGAATAGAAACGAGCCCTCCATATTATATATACTCAAAGTTCAGAACACACTAAAACAATGACATTTCGTGTAAAAAAGTAAGTACACGAACCTTTTTTGATGTTTGCAAATGTCAAATAGTCATATTACGATACTAAAAAAATAAAGTAGGTATTTAAGTTTAATAAAGGATAGAGAAAGTATGATGCTATATTCGATTAAAATTTGCAAATTCGTTGTTTTAACCTAGTATCATACTAAAACAGCTTTATTAAGCCTAGGACTTCGAATCAGTTCGAAAAATAGGCACGTTCAGAAAAATGAGGCCCGCAATAAATTCTCACTCCACTGTGATGGAAACGGAGAATGAAATGCAACCTCCAAATTCTCTGTTAACTAAAATAGTAATATAATTGAATTTGGGGCATCAGCTATTTGTCGGAATTACTTGCAATAGAGATAAAATTGTGGCTACACTAGTAGTGCCACTCCTTGTGGCTCCCAATTTTTAATTGGATTATCTGAAACGAATAATTTGCACACCCATTTTTAAACAGCGGACTTTATCGCGTTCGGAAAATGAACAGACCTTCTTGTGAGTTTGAACCTTTGAGTATATATAATATGGAGGGCTCGTTCCTATCCCTAATGCGTTGTAGTACTTGAAGTTCTGATAGGGGTCGCTGTCTCACTTTCTGTAAGTTAAGGATACAGCCGTATCCTCCGATTTGTGCTTACCTTCTCCTCGCATATAGTTCTCCGTCACATGTGATATGAAGCACTCGGCAATAACTTTGTCTTACACAAATTTGAGTAGCGCCCCCTATGATAGTCACGCATTTGGAATAGAAACGAGCCCTCCATATTATATATACTCAAAGATCAGATCACAGATTTTGTCTTGCTTTTAGCTGTTATTCCTAAATGCAACTGGCACTTTGAGTTTAAAACAAGGAATACATTCCGATGGTGTTCAGGAGATGAGAATGAATCCATGATAGCTCTGTTTCCTATCTGAGAAGTATCTGCAGATTATGATAAAACGAATATCAATTTGATTGCCAAAAACGTATATTTTGTACTCTTTATTTCCAAAGCCGAATGAAATCCACCACTTTCGGAATGGCAATTCCGAAAGTGTAATTTTCGTACCTGGTAATACGTTTCCGAATATCAAAAGCACTCTAATACGGAAAATTTGTTTCTACAATTGTGATAACGGAACTAAAAAGGAATGTTTTTAAATGTTTTTTTTTTAATCTAAGTTATAAATTATAGTAACAATTAAAAAAAAAGTGAGAGTGCCAGGACTCACGGTTAAGATGTGTAAACATCAACGTTCGTCCGAGTGCCGAATTTTTGTTATCGAACGTACCCTATAAACATACAATGCAATCGTACTAGTTTGTGACTTTAGAATATACACCTCACACACGCCACATCGATCAACCTAATCGACAAAGTACTTCGCTTTAGTATGGGCATTTACACACCAATACGCCGACGTAGAAGTACATGCCAAAATCAGCTGTGAAATGGTAGAGTTGTAAAATTTTAAATGTAAAGTGAAAAAGACCGAAAAATATTTGAATTTTAATGCTCCAGAACCACTTTTTTGTGTTGATCAGAGCTTTATTGAATTGTTGCTTAAGATGATTGAATTTTATTCTTGCTTTTTCAGACGATTTGTAAATCTTAACAACTAAAACCGAATAACATCATAAAAAATTGTTTCGACGAACTAGTTCGGTCCTTTTTACACGCCATATCGGCATACTACTTCGATTCCCAGAGTTCGCACTGCTATGTCGACACATAAGTATTCATTTCACATGACCCAAAAACCTTATCGACAATTTGCTTCGATGAAGTAGTTCGTGGTGTGTGTTAGGGGTAATATTCAAATGAAAGCCACTATTTTTCCACAATTTATCCCTTCCACTTATACTTAAATCCAAAAATATCTCTACACAGCTGTACATAACGCTTTCCACCTAAACGCATGTATTTTTGGACCATGTACTGTAAAAATGT
Source organism: Philhelius festivus (assembly GCA_963931855.1). Classification (NCBI taxonomy): domain Eukaryota; kingdom Metazoa; phylum Arthropoda; class Insecta; order Diptera; family Syrphidae; genus Philhelius; species Philhelius festivus. The sequence continues at coordinate 146,970,972 of OZ007554.1, forward strand.
TTTGAAATAATCAACTATTTTGTTGTCTTTACTTATTTCTAGTAAAATACATTTTTCTTGTTCATTTTTCATTATTACTTGTGCTTAGGATACTTTTAATGTAATAATCAAAAAATTATAAAGTGAATTTAAGATTAATGGGATCAAAAACACTAGTTACAACTAAAACCGAATAACAACATAAAAAATTGTGTCGACGAACTATTTCGATCCTTTTAAGGCCAGGCGCGCAAATTCAGTTTTTAGTTTCACAACTGTTTAGTTGCTGAAATGAAATATATGGGCTTATATGGGACACCGCGCTCTTAGGCTAGCCGCGCACTAGCAATTTTTAGTTGCGAAACTGCTTGGTTCGAGCAACTAAAAAGTTTGTGTTTTGACACAAACTAAACGATTGCCTAAAATAAGTTCGCCATTTTATTGAACATATAATTATCTGCAAATTCACGGACATTCAACCAAACAGTTCATCTGTTTTCTATAAGTAACCAAACAGTTTCGCAACTAAAAATTGCTAGTGCGCGGCTAGCCTTAGAGCAACTCGATTCGAGCAACTAAAAAGTTTGTATTTTGACACAAACTAAACGATTGTTTAAAATTAATTCGCTACAGTTGAGCTGTTTTCTATAAGCGCAAGAGAGAAAAGAGTGTGAGCGTGAGTAAAGAGTTGCCAGTGCGCGGTACTCTATCAACTGGTGATTAAACTATTTGATTTCGATCACAGTTGCCAGTGCGCGACTAACCTAACAGACTTTTATAAAAGTTCGAACCTCTGAATACCAATCATAAAAGATCTTTTAAGGTGGAAATCTTTTATGATTCATAACAGAAAATCTATAGCAGAATAACAAATGTGGCAGAATAGGCCTAATTGGTCGAGAGGTGAAGAAATGTTTAGGGATTGAATTAAGTTCTAGCCAGCAATGGAAAGTAATAAAATCTAGATTTCAGTACTCAAAGTCTCCGATGTAAACACGATTGCGTAAGTACGCAATATTTACCATGTAAACATGGTGTTAAATGCAATCGTCGGTAAGGTAGGTTGCTACACGGAACGTGTAATCATAACGTGTAACCGTAACGGGTTACACGGGACGTATAAATTTTACACACGTTTTCGATTCACTCTACCGCCGGGAAAGATGTTTACACATCAAAAAATAAATTTAAATACACGGAATCTGCAACCAGAAGGGGACAAAGGAAATTTAAAAACCCCCGACCCCAAGCAAACATCAATTTCTCGTCCTTTTATTTCGTTCATTTTAAAATGTATGTCTTTTGAACAAAATATTTTTTCTATCAAACTGCAGACTTCTGCTATAGAATTTCCTGTGATTTATTTGCCATGCCAACTGAATACAGTATTCCCCGCTTAATTGCACTGACCATTTTGTCAGATTTTTCGGTCAATTATCCGGGTGGTTCAATTAACGAAACCCCGCTTAATTGACCGACCTGTTCAATTAAACGAAACCCGTATAATTGCACGAGTCGGTCAACTAAAAATTAAAATATTCATCCCAGAAATTTACTATGAACATTTCATTGTCAACTTACGAAAACCTTGAAAAAACTGAAAAAGAATACACACACAAAAATATTTGAACACGTTTTATTTAAAAAATAAACATACATACGTAATTAAAACTATGAAACAGAAATAAATTATTCTTAAAAAAAGTCACTTTTAGCTTCGAGAAGGATATAAAAAAATAATAAATACAATAGTATGTAGGTATGTACCTCGAAAGGCTCATAATGGTTATTTGCATACATTGGTTTGAAAAAATTTGTGATTTGATTTTGATTGATTGTTTTGTTTTGAACAATGTCTTTTTGTTTTTCAGCTCAACTGTAAATTTATTTAGTGGTAAGAAGTATAAACGTAGAATTGCAATGTCCTGAAGAATTTCGAAAGTCGATGGTAATATGGCTTCAAATTCTTCTTTTTCTTAAACCGTTTTTAAAATTTCGGCGTCTGTTAAGCATTGTACTTAAGTATGTTGTATGTATATGACCACGATATCATTTTCCGGCTTCTTTTCATCTTGAATGATACCTGTCTTTTAAAAAACCACTTCAGACGTAGGTTAAGTAATAAAATATTTCTAATATTTGTTTCATTATAATTTTTTTGTACGTCCAATTATCCGAAAAATGTCCATATATTTTTTTTTTCGGGTGCATATTTTAAAGTTCAATTAACCGAGTAATTCAATTAAGCGGGGTTCAATTAACCATCTAAAAAGCTATGCTACTAATACGGGAAATTTTGCAATGCAACTTTTTCGGTCAATTAAGCGGGATGTTCAATTAAGCGAGGTGCAACTAAGCGGGGATTACTGTAGTTGCTTGTGATAGCCTCCTTGCCCTAAAAACTTAAAATTTACAGCTGTTTCTAGATAGCTGGAACTGGAGTTGATCTTAAAGGAGCAGATAGTTCATCTTTTTTTTGCATTTAAAAGTACAAAAAAACATTCTTCCATAGACGAAATTTCTGTACAAAACGAAAATAATAAACAATAAATAATAATCACCCTTATTCCGGTAGTCGTTTTAATAAAACGCCTTTAAAATGAAAAGGCTCCAGAGACCACATTTTGGTGTTCAAATAATACGAAAAGGGTATGCGTTCTCTATGTTCTTCACTTTTCTAAGCATTATAACGATAATCTTTTTCAAAAAACTTACAATTTTCGTTTCTAGAGCCTTGTCGTTTTAATAGCGTTTTAGTAAAACGACTATCGGAATAAGGGTGAATAATAAATATAGTTAAATAATGAAATGAATCTTTGTCACCAATTTTGTCTCCAATACAATTTTTTTCCTGGGACAAATTTTATCTTGGATTTTTTTCCCGAGTAGTACGCAGATCGCGCACAAAATTGATACTTTTGTGCATTGCGGCACAAAATATCTCCACTAAATTTTGCCAGGAAAAAGAATGATAGAAATATTATTTTGCGGGACAAATTTTGGCAGCCACCGTATTTCGAAAGTGATTTTTGTCAAAACTGGTTTTATGTAAATGCATGATTCTCTTGCATATTTTTTTAAAAAGAGAACACTTTCCGCAACAAGAACTTCTCGGAAGAGTGCGGAGAAAATTTTGTTTATATCTGTCAAAATTAAAACTATCAGAAGTACTTCATCGTAAAGCGTCGCATACAAATGGTATGCGTTGAATTTCGTCGGACAGAATTTCCAATCAGCTGATCGGAGATCTACTTCGAAGCAAAATGTCTACGATTCGTAAGAAATCAGAGAGAATTCCGCTCCGACGGTTACCTCGATAGGGCCGAATAATTTATTTGTTCCGTATAATTTTCCGTTCAATCCGTTCATTAATTTTTGTTTATTGAGATCGATCAGCAGATAGGATATTGTCAATGATTTATTCGGTAAAAACAAATTTTCTGATATTCCTTCTTTTTTGACTGACGATTCTCAAAACATTTTCGATCATGCTGACATGGCTAAGATCTTTAATAATTACTTTTTAAAAAAAGCTTCTGATACAATCTGTATCAGGCAATCTGTATACTGCAGGCATTATTAACTCCACCTCTTAATGTTAGTGATGGGAAAAAACGGCCGGTTAAAACCTGATGGAGTCACTCGTAACCAAATAGACCACGTGTTGATAGACCGTCGCCACTACTCGAACTTGATGACGGTACGAACGTACCGAGGTGCCAATATCGACTCGGATCATTATCTTGTTGGTACGGTTTTCCGAGGGCGGATTGCCTTGCGAAGACGCATTGCATCCGCAGATCAGGTTCGAATCAACACGGCTGCCCTGCGCAATGAAAACAACAGTAACACCTTTGGTAATGCGTTAGGACTCGCCCTAGAATCACCTGATTTAGGGAGAGTAAGTCCTGGAGCCAGTATGCTGGGCGTAAATGAGAAGTGGACACGCCTTAAGAATATTGTCATTAGTACTGCCAACTCCATCTTAGGCAGCAGTCGTAAAAATCGGAACGACTGGTTTGATGATGAATGCAAGCTAGCGACTGAACGTAAGAATGTTGCGTACCGAGCAATGCAACAATCTCATAGAACGCGGGCACGCGAAGAGGAATATAAAGAGCTCAGAAGAATAGAAAAACGGCTACACAGACAAAAAAAATCAGCCTGGGAGAAGAACATAATCTGTGAAATAGAAAATAGCCGAGAGCGAGGTCCGCACCAGGCGCGGAAGTTCTACCAATCCGTCCGAAACATGACGCAGTACACACCACGCTGCACATACTGCAAGGACGGAGAGGGAAATCTGATCACCGATCCTGAAAGCATATTGGAGCGATGGGAAGTGTACTTTAATGAATTGCTAAATGGTCGGCTCATTGCAGAAGTGGAGGCTCCACTACTTCAAGAAGAATACCCTATGTTGCCGCCACCAAGCATAGAAGAGGTTGAGAAGGCTATAGGCCGGCTTAAACAGAACAAAGCCCCGGGAGCCGATGGCATACCAGCCGAATTATTCCATCACGGCGGGCCAGCCTTACGTCAAGCAATTCATGATATTATAGTACACGTATGGGAGCAGGAAGAAATGCCAGAAGACTAGCGAAAAGGTTTAATATGCCCCATACATAAGAAGGGAGATGTCACAACGTGCAGCAATTATAGAGGTATCACGTTGTTGAGTACAGCCTATAAGATACTCTCCTCTATCCTACAAGACCGGATAACCCCATACGCTAAAACCGTTATCGGACAATATCAGTGTGGTTTCATTCCAGGCAAATCAACAACTGATCAGATATTTACCCTTAGGCAGGCGATGGAAAAATGTCTAGAATTTAACATCCCAACATACCATCTGTTTATAGACTTTAAGGCCGCCTATGATAGCATAGCCAGGGTAGATCTTTACAAAGCCATGAGAGAATTCGGCATCCCAAATAAATTGACACGACTATGTAGGTTGACCATGACCAACGTAACAAGCCAAGTAAAAATAGCCGGATTGCTATCCAGACCAATCAACATCTTTAATGGACTCCTACAAGGGGACGGTTTGGCCTGCCTCCTCTTCAACCTGGCGTTGGAGAAAGTAATCCGTGACTCTGGCACGGCAACAAGAGGGACCATCGTCAACAGGTCCAGACAGTTACTGGCTTACGCAGACGACATCGACATCATCGGAAGAACCGAACAAGCTGTACACGATTCCTTCATCCAGATCGAGCAGGCGGCACAAAATCTGGGGCTGCACATTAGTGAAGGTAAACCAAAGTACATGGTGGCGTCGAATGCGAGAGGAACAGTTGGTCAAACAATCAAGGTTGCGGAGCACGAATTTGAAGTGGTGCAATCCTTTAAATACCTTGGGTCAATAGTAGCAGCCGATAACAATATAGAAGAAGAAATACGCGGGCGGCTTCTCAAATCCAACAGAGCCTACTATAGTCTGTCAAAGCTCTTCCAATCCAGAAATCTCACCATAACTTCAAAACTGCTGCTGTACAGGACCATGGTCCTGCAAGTACTCACATATGGATCCGAGACTTGGGTGCTTAGCAAAAGGCACTCCGACCTCTTAGCTGCGTTCGAGAGAAAAGTCTTAAGGAGAATTGTTGGCCCCGTATGTGAGGAAGGACGATTCCGGAGACGGTACAATCATGAACTGTACGCAATCTACCTTGAAGCAGATATTGTGACAAAAATTAAGCTCGGTAGACTCCGGTGGGCAGGGCACCTAGCTAGCATGAGGGAAGAGGAACCTGCTCGGAAAGTTCTTTGTGGTACATTCTATGGTAGACGACAGCGTGGTAGACCATGCTTGCGCTGGAGAGATGGCGTAGACCAGGACGCCCGAAGCCTTGGGGTGCGCAACTGGATGGCGTCGGCTAGAGACCGGGATAGGTGGAGAGACTTGTTGAAAGAGGCCAGGACCGGAACCCGGTTGGCGAGCCGATGATGATGATGAATAACCGGGAGAAAAATAACCGGTTATTTGTTTTGACACCAAGAAATAAAAAAGTTTAGAAAACGTCTTTGAAACAGATACTCCTTGTCTCATAACAACTTCACTTGTGTTATTCACCACTTCCACCTTTTCTTTTACAGAGGAATTTAGTGTAGTAATTGGATGGTGAAACCGTTTTAAACTACATACACTTTCTCAAAATTGCGTTGCATTGTAGATTAATGTGAAAATTTAGTCTTTATTTTTCAAAATAATTCATTGAGGTAACCGTATTTCCCGATCGAGTGATGAAAGTCTTTTAAAACAATAAAAGAAATACATTTATCGTTTCAAAGGATTGGGTATTAATTTTCAAAGTGAAATGTCGACTATTTCCTCAGTTAACTAAAAGCAATTTTTCCAAAAATTTGAGCAGTGTTTTTGTTTTAATTGGATTTTCTTGTTTTTTTTTCGAAAATCATATTTTATTAAATTTCAATTAAAACAATAGTATTTAAGTAACAACACTTTCAGGATTTTCTTTTCTGAAAAAAGCTTATCTACATACTTATATGGTTGTATGAACATATAGTTTATTTGACATGAACGTATTTTAAGACTTCAAAAAAATTGTACATACATACATATATAAAAAACCAAAAACCGGTTATTTTGTCCGGTTAAAACCGTCAGGTTAAAGCGTGAGGGAAAATAACCGGAAAACCGAAAACCGGTTGATTGGGAATAACCGCCATATTTTAAATGTACTGAAGCTTGTTTCAAAGAAAATTTTCAGCCTCGTAGCTTCTTTTTCTATTAAAATCTTTAGAGCTTTTCAAAATCTGGATAGTTCTTATTCATCTGCATCTAATAGATTTTGAAATAATTCAATCAAAAAAATATGTTTAAATAAGGTAGACAGCTTGCCCCATTTATTTAATAATCTAAAAGCATACGCAAGTCGGATCCAGATTGTCCTATTGAGTTTATTTTCGTTGAGACCACAACTTAAATCTAAAAAAAATATGCTTTGCACGGGATAGAGACCTCACAAAAACACTAATTTTGCGCCAATGTTCAACGCACTGGAGGACTTAGCCTGCACCTCAGCAAATTTTGTTCTGTGCGGTGACTTTTCTTTTTAATTATCGTATTTTTATAATTTAATTTGAATATTTTAAATGATTAACATAGTTGCCTAACTTAAAGTAGGTAAGTAAATCTTAAAATTCCATTTTCTAGCTTCATTGTTTAATTAATCACCATGTTTTTATACTTTTGTAAATTTAAAGATTTAACGATCTAATGTAAAAGATTTGAAGTACAATAAATGAAATTACTTAAACTGTAACCTTTTAGATACCCCAAATGCTACTTTGCTTGAGGAAATGAAGTCACTGAATTTACGCCCTATTAATACTTCTAACCCTACTCACTTCTCTCAAGGTTCCTGTTCACTTTTAGATGTCTTTGTTGTAAGTGATCTTGAAAAAAAGAGAGAGATTGTCAAAATGACAATCACAATCAACTATCACCTTAGCCGATTCCACCCCTGGATTCAGAGGCTTTATGCTAAATTGGTTTTGTTGTTAACTCAAAAACAGAAAACAAATGATCGAAATAGGTGTTAAATTCAGCGAAGTAAAAAACATTAACATAGGAGTCGCACAAGGTTCCGTTTTAGGTCCGATATTATGACTTATTTATATTAATAGTATATTTGGTCTTAATTTAAAAGGTAAAGTAGTTGGCTTTGCTTATGATATAGCGTGTGGTTATTCTAGTCCTACTTTACTTGATATGTTTTCAGACATTAATCATAACTTACGAGTTATTTAGACATTGGTTTGGCATTCATAAACTCGTTATTAGTGAGAAAACAAGAATTATATTTTTCAAATAACTCGCTGTAAATTCTTCTTATTCAGCATAGTTATAACTGCAAAAAAAATTTCACTAAGTAGTAACCTTTGTTGTACCTCCGAAGAAACTCAAGCTAACGGATAATATTTTTTCTTTAAACTGTTTCAGTATTGAACCAGTTACTGAATATAAATATCTTGGAACAAACATTGGCAGTAAAATGGACTTTAAAGTTCACACTCAAGCATTAAAGAAATTATTTATCTTCAACCACTCTGAGTGAGGACGCTCTTCTGGGCTCAACCTCGGAATCGGAAGACTCCAACGTCACCGTGTTGGAGGTTGATCGGGAGGGTTGTAGCAAAGATGCTGCGATTTCTTCAGATTAATCCCCAACACTCTATCAAGGCCTCGGCCTCCCTGCTTCTTCGTCTATCCAGCAGCGGAGAAGACATCGTCCTAATCCAAGAACCCTGAATTGTGAAATCCATCGTTCGGGGACTAAGGACTCCAAACTACTACTTGCTGTATGCATTAGATAAAGGTGAACCCAGATCTTGCATACTAGTTAAAAGTAGCCTAAATGTATTTTTACTACCTAAGTGATCAGTGATCGAGATGTAACCGTCGCAAGACTGGAAACAGTCAAAGGAACTCTCTGGCTGGCGTCGGCATATCTTGGCCATGACCACCTTGGCCCTCTCCCAGGAGACACCCTGAGGAGTCTTATCACTGATGCAGATAGGCAGAAGACTGACCTCATCATTGGAAGTGATGCTAACGCCCATCATACAGTGTGGGGTAGCACGAATATAAACGACAGAGGTGAGTCTCTTTTCGATTATATTTTAAACACTAACCTAACAATATGTAACGTTGGAAATGAACCCACATTTGTTACTAAAAACAGACAGGAAGTACTTGACATAACTCTTGTCTCAGATAAAATTTATCATACTATCTCGAATTGGAAAGTATCAAATGATCATTCTTTCTCTGATCATAGATACATACAATTCGAAATTATGGACGAACCTCCTAGCCAATCTTCCTTCCGTAACCATCGAAAAACAGATTGGCTTCTATATAGAGCAACTCTATTAAGGTCAATCAGACCTGAGTTATACAGCATACCCTACAACACTGAGGATCTTGATATTAAAGTCAATGACCTCACAGCAGCCCTCAACAAATCTCTGGAAACTGCCTGCCCTCTTATACAAATAAGAGGTAAAAAGAAACCACACTGGTGGTACACAGGGCTGGATCCACTAAGAAAAGATTGCAGGAAACTCTTTAATAGAGCGAAAACCTCCAGAGAAGCTTCTGATTGGGATTCATATAAAGACTCCCTCAAGTTATATAAAAAAGAACTGAGGCAAACCAAGCGTATGTCCTGGAGAACTTTCTGTAACAATATAGAAGGCAACTCAGAGGCATCAAGGTTAAGAAAAATCCTCTCCAAAAATCCAGTAATGCCAAGTTGCCTAAAAAACAATGACAGTTCCTGGACAAACTCAAGCGAAGAATCGCTCAATCTGCTCCTGGGTGTACATTTTCCAGACAGCTCTCCTTACGTTAATAGCACTGATCTTAACAACACATTCAGTAGCATAACTCCTCCACAAGGTCTGATTACAGAGGAAAAATTAAAATGGGCAATAAACAGCTTCAATCCATACAAATCTCCTGGGCCAGATGGAATAATTCCAGCGGAATTACAGGAAAATTCCGATATTCTAATACCAATTCTGGTAAACATCCTAAAAGGTTGTATCGCTCTGGCTCACATTCCTTTGTCATGGAGAGAAGTAAATGTTATTTTCATCCCCAAAGCTGGCAAGCCTAGCCATGTTAATCCTAAAGATCTAAGACCTATTAGCCTTTCATCATTCCTTCTTAAAACATTTGAACGTCTGATTGAAATCCATTTGAGGGCAAACATTGATAAGTCCTTACTATCCAATGCTCAACATGCTTATAACAAAGGGAAATCTGTAGAAACCGCTCTACATACGCTGGTTCGTACCATCGAACACTCCCTTCATCATAAGGAGTTCACCTTAGTTGCTTTCCTGGATATAGAAGGAGCTTTTAACAATGTCGACGCATCCGCGATCACATCTGCGCTGTCATCTCTGAAGTCAATCAGTAATTTGATAAATCATATGCTGATAAGCAGGATTATAAATTCAAAACTGGGCGATTTTACTACTCGAAGGACTGTCAGTAGAGGTACGCCGCAAGGCGGCGTCCTCTCTCCTCTCCTTTAGAACCTAGTCGTAAATAAACTACTAGTGATTCTTGAAGGGGAGGGGCACAGGGTGATTGCCTATGCGGACGATGTTGCGATAGCGATATCTGGTAAGCATCCTAACACTCTGAAGGAACTTCTACAAAATGCTCTAAACAAGCTTACTAACTGGGCAGGTCAATGTAGACTCGGTGTCAACCCCCACAAAACTGAACTTGTCCTATTTACCAGGAAATATAAAATCCCACACATAGACCCTCCCCTCATCAAAGGTATACCGCTTAAATTCTCAGACAAAGCAAAATATCTGGGTCTTATTTTGGACAAGAAATTAAGCTGGAAGCCCAATATCCAAGAGAGAGTCCACAAAGCCAACATAGCTCTTTTCTCTTGCAAAAAAGCCGTAGGTAACAAATGGGGTCTACAAACTCATATAACACACTGGCTATACATCTCAGTCATTAGACCGATACTTACATATGGAGTGACAGTATGGTGGACTGCGCTGGAAACAGCAACAAACCGCGATAAGCTTAGCAAAGTCCAACGAACAGCCTGTTTAATCATGGGTGGAGCTCTCCGCTCAACTCCTTCTGCTGCACTTGATGTTCTTTTTCATCTCATACCGCTAGATATTTTTAGCAAACAATCGGCCGCTAACACAGCCATCCGACTTAAAGCCTCCTCGCAGTGGATCAATAATGATATTGGCCACTCTACTATACTGAACTCGTTCAGTACTCTACCTAGTAACGTCGATTACACCACCCCTCATCCAAAATTTAATAAAAACTTTCAAGTGTCCATCCCTTCCAGGTCTTCTTGGGAAAATGAGTCGTTTTTGATAGACGAAGCAATTCATTTCTATACAGATGGATCTAAAACCGATGACGGGGTTGGTGGAGGCGTATACTCCGATAGATTAAATCTCTGTCTATCTTTTCGTCTCCCCAATCACTGTAGCGTGTTCCAGGCAGAGCTTCTAGCAATAAAAGAAGTCCTCTCTTGGCTAAAAGAAAACGTTATATCGACTACTGATATACGTATCTTCCCAGTCAAGCTGCCTTAAAGTCACTGGACTCTGTCTCCACTAACTCACAAACAGCCCAAAACTGTCGATCATCTCTGGTGGAGATGTCAAAACAGTTTAACATTCACCTTACATGGGTGCCGGGCATAGAGACATTCCAGGAAACTGTAAAGCTGACGAACTTGCAAAAAACGGAACAATCTTACCTTTGTTGGATAGCAAATCTAACGTCGGTATACCCTTAGCTACTTGTAAACTTATGCTAAAGCATGATACCATGAAGAAAGCTAACCTCAGATGGACCAGCACCCCAACTTGCCGGTCTACTAAACTGATTTGGCCATTGTTTGATGCCAAACGCTCAAAACAACTAATTTCTATTGGTAGATTGCATATTAGCTCCGTTATAGGTGTCCTTACTGGACACTGCCTAATAGGAAGACATGCTTCTCGTCTTGGAGTTCCTGCAAATGATTTTTGCAGAAGCTTCATGGATGAAGAAGAAAAGAGTCAGTTCCTCACCTTCTATGTTCTTGTCCTGCCCTAGTGCAAAGACGTAGACTCCACTTGGGAGACTACTACTATAACGATCCTAGTCATCATCATCGGCTCGACAACCGGGTTCCGGTCCTGGCCTCTTTCAACAAGTCTCTCCACCTATCCCGGTCTCTAGCCGACGCCATCCAGTTTACGATCCTAGTGATCTAAATAATTCCGACATTCACTGTCTCAAACGCTTCATTATTAGCTCAAAATGGTTTAGCGAGTAAGGGTGATTTTTGAAATCCTTGTGGTATCACAACGGACCAAATATTGGTCTAAGTGTGTTGACCTTTTTCTGGTCAGCAGCCACTTTAACCTAACCTAACCTAACTTATATCAAGTTTCATTTGAAAAAAAAATATGTTATAGAAAACTGATAGAAACTATTTATTATGGGTTAGTACAATCGAAATTACAATACAGTATAATTTATTGGGGTGGTTGTTACAAAAACCTTTTACAACCTCTTTTAATATCACAAAAGAATTTATTAAGAACCATGTAGAAGAAAAGGAAACATGAACATAGCTTTCCATTGTGTCAGCTCTAGTATTCTTCCTCTTATTAAACACCTTGATTTCTATAAAGTTTTGAAATATTTTTTGTGAGAAGTGGCTATTTTTTAAGTCACAATATTCCAACTTACTCATTACGCAGTAACAATAGAAACCTTGCCATCATTCCAGTGCACACCTGGACTTTTCAACGCATAACCTTTTGACTTTCGAGGCATTCGTTTAACTCATTTATTCAACAAAAACAAAAAAATGGCTCTTTAACTTTGATCTCAATGAAATCGATAATCGCCCCTAGCGAGGTATCCGTTCTGAGCGGAAGTATGCAACGCATACTTTGTCGGAGGTTCAAAATGCTTTCGAGGTATCCTATCGGAAAGAATAATGGGCCTTGTGAATAAAAAAAAGCTAAAGCTTGGATTTTTAAGTAAAGGCTGGACTTTTAGTGAATAAAAATAAGCTTAAGCTAGCTAGTTAAAGATGTTTTCTAGTAAAAGCTATTTTAAAATAGCCAACGCTAAATTCATTTACTTTTAGCTTAAGCCTAAGCTTCAATTCGTGTGAATAAAAATAGCTTAAACTAGAATATTATAGTTTAAGCTACAAAAATTTCAAGAGTTTTTAGACCTGTCTAGAAAGCTTTGAGTAGGTCTTATTTTCAGTATTCTATGAAGCAGATACTAAAAACTTGTGCGACATGTTAATTAAATATAAAGGTATAGCTCAAAAATAGGACAGTGAACGTATAGACGCAGAGACTGACGGACGATATGATAAAAACATTTTTTACCCGAAACCAATACTTGCCCTATAGAACAGATAAAAAATTGTGGCAAAACAACCTTCCTATCGGTCATACATGTATAGTTCTAGCTAAAGCTACCTAGTCGAAACATGTGAATAAAAAACGAACAGCTTAAATTACGAAGCTTAAGCTAGAATTTTCTAGCATAAAGCTATTTAGCGTTATCATTTTTTTATTCACATGAAACAAACTTAAACTAGAATTATCTAGCTTTAGCTGCTAATAACAGCTATGACTAGTTGGCTTTAGCTTCCTCCAAAAAAAGCTTTAACTTTTTTTTATTCACAAGACCCAATAATACACAAATGCGTTGGTGTAATTTGTTCCGCGAAGAATTGGTGTCGGACGAATCGGAAAAACAATTGCATTAAGCTGTCAGAAATTTCACAAATGAAGCACTTGATCGCACTTCAGTGCAGTTCGCGGGGTGGGTTAAAAAATGTCTGAGAAAAATTCCGAACAGCTGTTCGGAAAAATACCTCGAAGCAAAAATCCTCCGAATCGTACGAAATCGGAGAATTTTCCACTCCGAACGGATACCTTGCTAGGGCCGAATATTATCAGAATCCTTTTCTAATTTTGAATTTACTCTTCATTTCCCTTTATTCATTTTTGTCTCTTAAAATGTTTACGCCACAACACTTCTTAATGAATAATTATGTAAAATTCTTATATAAGCTTAACTTTATTCGCTGCTTTCGATTCTTGTCTTGAGGCAACAGATTGTACCTTCTTATTTACCATATGAAAAACACTTAAAAATATAATAATTAAATCATAACCTGAATAAACTTGTTTACTTGTTTTTTTACGCAATCAAATCTTTATAAAAACAAAAAAACATTAACTATCGAAAACTCCCCTTTATATTGACACATATTTAACTCCGTAAATATTCCAATAGCAATATTGTAATAGATTGAAAAAACGTTGTGTTCATAGGGAAATAAAAAAAAATAATAATTCTGAATGCGATGAATGAAATGTATAAATGTTTTGTTTTATTGTTATTTTTGTTTGCTTTATTGCACAGCCTTGCCAGCTTTCTATAAAGAAAATTTTTCTTAATTATCTTTTATTGTTGATCTTTTTTTATAATATTGGTTTGAAATATTTTTATTTTTATAAGGGATATGATGAAAAGGGTGTAGGTTCTAAATAATAATAAACATAGACATTTTTGTTTAAACATAAAGAAAAGTGTGCAGCATTGTGTGATGTTTTTTTATTATTTTATTATTGTGTTTGCAATTTATATAACGACTTATAACAATTCTGACACAAAATGTTTTTGGAAAAATCATATTAATTTCTTATTTTTTAATATAATTCTTTAGTGCATCTGTCCACACTTATATATGCTGTAAGGTTACACTAACAAATTAATAAAGATAAATTATTTGTTTGTAGTCAAAAATACATTTTTTTATTTTTACATAAAATCTATGATATATTAACTTTGTTTTGTTTTTTGTATTTAATATTTTTTGTTATAAAAATATATACATTTAGTATTTTTTAATTTTGTTTTAATTTATTTTATTTAATAAAAACATAAAGAAGTGTGTCTACTGGATGATGAATGAAAACATATGTTTTTTTCTATTTTTAGAGAGCAATGAAATTTGTTGATTTCTATTATATTGGTAATTGGTTTAGAAAAACTGTGATAAATGTTATATAAAATAATGCATTTGTTGATGCCAATAAAATATTGTTCAACATAGCGATGAGAGTTTGAAGATAAATTTTATATTCTACTTTTACTGAGAAACTAAAACAAAATTTCTGTTCATTTAAATAAATATGCCACTCAGTACCTTTTTTTAAATAACTTTAACTATGTATGTATAGGTATTTTTATTTAAAATAAAATGTATGTGAAATATGTTTTTTGCAAGACATATTGTTGTCTACATCACTTTTTATCTCATAGCATACATTTTAGTTTAAAAAATATCTTGAGTCATATTTCTTTAAAATTGAAATTATTATATCAAATTAAAAAAATTTATATAAAACAAATTTGAAAGCAACTATTGAAAAAAAAAACGACACCATATTTTAAAATAGGTACATAGTTAATTAATCCTTTGGTTTCCATAAAATGTGTAGCTTCAAAACAATTTTAAAACAATAACTTTTAAGTTTGCGGAAGATATTTTTTTCGTTTGTTATTCAATGGCAAACTGCAATCTTAGCCGTTTAATTTGGTTTTGCTCTTTAAATAGTTACCCGCGTTGATGTCATCATTTGAAACTTATGGAAACTACAGGTAATTAAGACCCAACAAATTGGAATCAAATTTTTCGATTTTTGGTCAACTTCTTACTGTAAATTGTTCATTTCATTTGTTTTTTTATTCTCACAAATATACAAATGTTGATATGCACTGTGTTTTGTGTGTTTAAAAACAACACAGTCTAAATATAGAATAATTGTTAAAAATCTAATCTTCGTTAATGTTAATTTTTTGCGAAAGTAAAAAAAAATGTTAAGTTTTCTCTCATCGCTATGTTAGTTTAAATTTATAAAACGAATTGACACAAATATACATAAGTATATTCACCAAGTTAACTTGAAATAATTGAGAAAAAAACAGAATATTTTATAATTAAGAAAACAGAAAACGAAGAATCTACAGAAGACCCCAAAAAGAATGATTTTCTTTAATGTTTCATATTTTCTTTATATTTAAATGATATTTCCATATTATGTTCATGAAGGAGAGATAGAGTAGAAGACACAGATATGTGAAATTTATCAAGCGGTACAACAAAACATTTGTTTTTATTTTACCACGTTTTTGTTTTTTTTTTATATTCTTCTTATTTTCTTTCTTTTAAGTACTATTTCTAACATTACATATATTTCAATCATTATTTATACTCAAAAGAAAATTGAACAAAGAACTAAAAAATTAATTATTTTGATTTGTTTGGACATTGAGATACAGATCACTTATCACTTCAATTATTAGGAGAGCATATCTTAATACTTACTCCCCTAAATTCATTGTTGTTGTTTTTTTTACACACTTTTTTTCATATCAAAAATCAATTCAGATAAAATATATGTGCTATTATTAACAACAACAAAAAAAAAGAAAAATAATCTAAGTAAATTACAATTTTCTCCGAGCGCACACTCTTCTTAAAAATTAATGTTTTGTTTTTCTTTAATTGAATTAAATGTTATTATGTAATGTGTGAAAAATATTTTTTTCTTATATTGTTTGTATAAACATTCTTTTTTAATATTTTATTTTTTATTTAAATGTACTTATTTGCGCTTGTTACTACTAACATTATGACACCTACTGCCTTTTTGTACTCTTCGTGCTTTCTTTGTTTCATTATTTGCCAACAAACTTAAAGATGTTACATCTTCAGCGGTCACTGCTTGGTGATGATTGCCTGCTCCATCCTCAGGACCAACGACACTGCTGTCATATAATTGAGGTGATCCCACTGTTGTGGGCATATTTCCTGAAGATGTTCCAGCTTTGTCAGTTGAACCATAGAACAAACTTGCTGGATAACCTGTTGTTCCAATGTTGCAATTAGCAACTGAACCTCCTCCTCCTGTTGCAAACCATCCACTATTGCTTTCTGTGGAATTAAGGACATTACCTAACATATCTAAATTGAGATCATTTATGTTGGTGGATATTGTGGATGATGTGGACGTTAGCACTGTGCTACGTTTGCCATTGGTATTATCAGTGTTCGCTATTAAAATGTCGGTATTTGTAGATGCCCCGTTATTAACATTGCTTTGTAATTGATTGCTATTGGATGAACTAGCACTGATATTGTTATTTATACTGCTGCTACTACTGCTACCATTGTGGTGCCGTTTTAAATTCTTTGATGCCGTATTTACAGCTATCAACTTGGCGGTGGTGGACTCATCAGGAAACGCAAATTCGGTGCTCAACGATATATTATTGCTACTTGTGTCACTCTCGTCTGTATCATCCAAATTGATATTTATATCTTCGGGTTTGACACCTTGATTTACCAATGCTTGGTAATCTTCAAGTGGTACAATTGGTGTCATTTTTTGACCACAAGATGTACACATAGGCGTAGCAGGACTCTTTGAGCGCCAGTACTGAAGTTCAGTTTTGCATTTGTTGAGTTCCTAATTAAAAATATGTTAGTCATTATAAAAACTTTATAAATCTTACTTACTTACTTAAATTATGAGAGAATAATGCGGGTTAGATCATATGAGTAACAAAATGTAACTAAGTTGTGGTAGTTGCAGTTATCAGTTATATTTTGTAATGATTTTTTAATATACGAGTATTTGTAATATATAACAGAGGTATATCGTTTTTTGAATTTTTATGTTTGGGTGGTCTTAAATCAATTTGTATTTACATTACACGCTGCATTTTTGTAATGTATAAATAAGGGTCATTTACATAATATGCAAGCAAAATCTAGGGTGTGTATATTTGGACAAGAAAAGAATAAAATGGTAAAAACATTAAATACAAAAAAAAAATGTTTTGAAATGACATTTTTTGTTTTGGTATCCCTGAATCACATTTAAATTTGACCTATTTTTTTGCTACGATAGTTAATTTATGTGGGGGCGGGGGGAAAACCATTTTGTGTACTTTTTTTTATTATTCAGTAATTTTAATAGGACAAAAAGAAACTTATAAGGCACGAAACGAAAGGTTTTTCCAATTGTTAAGCGAAAAGCGCATTATTGTACAAGGATATAAAAAAGCACCAAAATTAAGACAATTTCAATTAAATGCTCTCAAGTAAGGGTCAGTATGGACAAATTTAAATCACGTCACTCATACCATACGTTAACTCATATAAGTGAAATGGATTACAACCGTTTGGAAATATTTTTCTCTGATGTCTATGGCCAGATAGACGCCTGTTTTTAATTTTTGTTTTTTATTTATAATTGTCAATTAAACTTTAAGTTATTCTACTTGTTAGTTGTAATATTTTTAATATAATTTTAACTGGTTGAAATTTTATAACTTTGTACTCATTTTAAATTAAACACTTTGCTTATTGCAAGTACAATTGACTTTCCACATTATGTGGTGAACTGATATATAAATTTTTTCTGCTTTTATACAGGGTGGCCCAACCATAATACATGTTGATAATTGTGAGTCACACCTTAACTTCAAGTTTTTTGCCCAACTTAATTTGACATTTCTTTGTTTTATTGTTTGACAAATTCAACCATGGAGCGGTACACAATTGAGCAGCCCGTAAGCCCTTTACGAAAATGGGCGTTCAAATCAAAATGCATTTCGTGCACTTCTTGATTTTTTTGGTCAGCATAATCGACCAAATGTGTCCACAATCGGTAGAATTGTGCGCAAATTTCAGCAAACCGTGTCTGTAGGAAATGTGAAAACATCTGTGCATGCTCGCCCAGTTTGTTCTGCGGAAAACATTGCTGTTGTTCCCGATAGTGTGGCAGAAAAGCCGTCAACCTCGACTCTTCGTCGTGCCCAACAATTGAACATCTCACGAACATCTTTGGTGCGAATTTTCAATAAAGATTTTAATTTACACGCTTACAAGGTTCAATTGACTCAAGATCATGTGATTTGACACCGTTGAACTTCTTTCTTTGGGGATATCTAAAAGAAAAAGTGTACGCCAAGAACTAAAGGATAATATAATTCGCCACAATAACGACATTGAACCTCAATGCCACCGAAGCCGTGACGAGCATTATAATTGTTTCACACATAATTGTCACAGATCCTGCTATCACAATAAAAAATATTAAGATAATTCTCTGAAAACTTTTTGTTTTATTTACAATTAACATCGTACGTTTTCGTTGGACCACCCATAATTTTGATTTATGAAGAAAGAGGACCTGATGAAAAACATATACATGTTCGAAAAGTCGTAACTAAACAACATCTTTCAATTGACCGCATAAACTAGATTCTATCATTTCATTAGGGTTTTATACATTTTAAATTGCTGATCCGATGGTTATAATCTTCACCAAAACCCGCCTAATATTTCAATAGGAATTTTAAAAAAGGTGTATCATAATCTCTCAATTTATTTTTTTTTATAATTCGGACTAAGGAAGACAAGAACAGGTAGGATTCATATTGTAGGGTAAGTACAATTAAAGACCCAATTCCGATTAACGTAAAATTGGGTAGATGTTTATTTTCTTTTGTTTTAATAAAAGCTCAACAGCGGAGACATTTGTTAAGAGCTTCTTATTCTTCAAATTGTATTATATAATATTTATAATACGCTATTTTGGAATAAGGTTTCCGTATTTTTCGTTGTTTTTATAGGTTTTCAGGATTGTGCTTTTGAAAATAGGTTGTTTATAAAAAATTAGTTCTAAAGTGTTAATCAATAAATACTTAAAATAATAAGAAATTGCCACAGAAATCAAAAATTACATTGTTCTACGATTAAAATAAAAATAAGTGACCTTTTCCAATGAACTGGACTTGGTAGATCTTTAAAATGTTTATTTAAGCTATAATTTTCAAGTTATTGTAAAAATCATTTTAAAGTGACTCTACGCACGCAATGATTCTTAGCTCAGTCATTCAGTCTACTTGTTAAATTATTTAGGTCTTCTTATGAACCGTACGAAGCTTCTAGCCTCTGATTGTCAGATCTCTACCCATCCTCAAAGTAGAATTTTCGCAGGTAGAGGTTGCTTCTTTTCTGCGTTAACTACTCGTAAGTTTATCATGTTATTGTTCTTAAATCTTTCTACTCTCAAATTTTTAAATTATCGTTAAAAAGCGGATTTTGAGTGACTTCACCCACTTAAAAATGTATAAGTCAGTCAATTTATTTATCGGCAATAAGTTTCTTTAAATAGAAGTCCGTTCTAACCGCATATAATTTTTTGTTCGGTCTATAAAAATGCGTATATATTTCTTAGACGTAATTTGAAATTTAGAGCTATCTTTCAAAATCACCTCGAGCTCCCTAGATTTCATAACATGACTCTCCGTTAACATGATAATGACAGTTCCATAACATAATTTATAGTGCTTTTGCGGTTTTGTGTTCTAAATTCTACTTCTGTTTTCAAAAACTAGTAAATCGATTTTTATTATCCACATGATCTGATCTGGATCAGGTCAACATAAAAGATCAAAAAGGATCACACCGTAAACAGAGTCTTTTACCCATCACCCGTCTTTGGTTCATTGATAAAAATCATAATTGTGATTTGCACTACGGAAAAAGAACTTGAATTTTCCATACCTGTAACAACGTGGAAAATTTCCTTGACATTTCTTCGTTCTTTTTATCATTTTCATCCAAACGATTTGCATATTCCAAAGCTTGTTTTTGTTGCTCGGCCAAAAGTTTTTGTTGCTCGGCAATTTGTTTTCCTTGTTCTGAAGATTTCCTTTTGCAATTTCGTAACTCACTGCGCAGCATCGACAACTGATTATTATACATTTTCATTCCTTGTTTTATTTTACGAATTCCCTTTCGTAAAACCATATTACTCTGTGGAGGTGAAGGTGAATTCGATGAGCTATCCGATAACTCTGATGATACTTTCAACGAACTGCTACTTGCTGTAGTGAAAATAAGACAAGATTAATACTAATAAAATCAACAAACGCAAATTCGAGAACAGGTTGCCTTACGTCTTTTTGTGCTAGGCAAATTAAAGAAATCTTTATTAAAATAGGCAATGTCGGGAAGATTTGGTTCTATGTGATCCTTGAAATATTCCATGGCCATTGTTGAGAGGTCAAATAATTCGTCAGTTACACGATAAGGTTTTTCCAGCCTCGACGTATTTCGAATATAACTCAACACATTGTAGACTTCATCTAAAATCTGTGAATTTTATAATTTATAAATAAGCAAATAATATAGGGAAATTGTTTATCTTACTCCGCCTGGGAAAAAGCAACAATGCTTTCGCTCGATATGTTTACCGAAAGTCATTTGTAAAAGTGATAGCCTCATGTAACATGTCTCGATAATATCACATTCGCATGCAAGCGGATGATTTCTGCGAGCAGATTCGCGGCGTGGCATCTTGGCTTTGATGTTTTGGAAACGATTAACCATTTGATTGATTAATTTTGAAAATGTGGAATTCAACACAGCCATACATATGTCATTCATTTTGTGAGAAACCTGTTAAAAATAATTTTATTATTTAAAAAAAAACTAGAAATTTGTTTTAGTCAAGGAAATTAAAAAAACGGGAAGCGTTCAAAGTGGTTAATTTTATATGTTCAGGATTAAGAAGATAAAACTACTTTTCAAACTTCTGCTGTCCTATGTTGTTCACATATACAATTGTATATGAATAAAGATCAAAAATAATTATCTCATAATATTTGTAAGGTATCATAAGCTTCTGATAACATAGCTTTGTAATTGAATTTATAAAAAAAATATACAAATAAATTTAAATTGGTCAGACGTTAAGGTCAACCTACCAAAGGTATGAAACCAAACTCCAACAAATTTCTACTGTTTCAAAACATGAAACAAAAATGAAAAAAAGTTATAAAATATTGATTTTCGTTTTTAACTTTCAACTTTCCATCGGGAATATAAAAACTTAAGTTTCTTTCATTATTTTAGTTTTGACAGTGGTAGCCAAATATCAGAATTAGTTTTTTGTTTTCAGTTTTCCTTATAAGAACGATTAATTAATTGTTCGGAAGAGATTTTGATTGAAATAAAGTACGAATCATGCACGGCCAGAAATAAAATAAAATGCACTATTCGGTCCTATGAACCTGCTCTTATCTTTAAGAGACTTAGAATTTAAAAAATGGATGTTATTAAAGAAAAAGCATATAATTAATTTTGTAAAAAGCTAGAACAAATCTTTTAGTACCGTGCATCCGGGTAAGTCTGGTTGGGTCATTTAGGCTTTTGAATGCACTCTTTTCTAAAATAAAATATCAAAGAGTTGTTTAATCTTTTCCAAACTTCTATCTAAATATACATACATAATTCAATGGATTTACTTAAACATAAAAAAACACCATCAAATGTTCGAAGACTTCAGCATGTTGTAAAATGTCCTAATCTCCAATAAATGCATTATCATGCAAGTTGAATTTTTTTTACGCTACCTATGGTTACCTACAGTATTGTATACACAACTTATTTTAATCTTTCTATAAATTATGGACATATGACGGGACGACTTCGGAATGCCAACCAGTCAAAGTCACCCTCTTAATTTGTGTGAAGTGACCAGGGATTTTCATTGTCAACTCTTGATTTTCGCCATAACTTCAAAAGTTTTTTGGATCAAAAAAACTTATGTGTAGAAATTTAACGACAACTTTCCAGACATCGACAAACGCATGCAAACAAAGATAATATAATCTGCCGAGTATGCCAAAATATAACTGCAGCGAGAGCAGCCGTTCCAGTTTCAACAATGTCCAGTTATTATACAATCTGAAAATTACCTTGGCTGGTCTATCAATTGAAACCTGAAAGTATGAGCAACTACGATGAAACCTAGTTTAATTTAAATATTCAGATTAAGTTATGGCACATTCCAAAACTTTAATTTCACTCTGGAGACTCATATAATGTTACATCGCATAGGTATTTTAATAGCAGGGTTTTCTGATTGGTTTGAAACAATCTACTACACGGCCAAAAGTTATCAGACAAAGTTATCAAACTTCTGATGGCTAGTGAACTTGTGAAGAATCACTCGACTTGTTACTGGATACTCATTTCCCAGGTAGCTCTCAAAACCGCAACTGGACAGCCCACATTATGTCTAATAAGAAGTCTAACTATCCACAAGGTTTGATTATTAGAAACAAACTTCAATGGGCACTTTACGTCTTGAAATCCTTCAAGTCTGCAGGATCAAACAGCATAATTCCAGCCGAGCTACAAAGAAATACATTTATTTGTAAATGTGTCAAAGTGAACCTGAAAGATCTCAGATCTGTTATTAAAATTAATTAGATATAAGAAAGGGTCAAAAAAGCCGCAGTGGCATTCTTCTCATGCAAACAAGCTATTGGGAAAACATGGGACTCCAACTCTTCATTACTCACTGGCTATATACTTCGGTCATCAGACCGATCCTTACTTATGGTGTTGCCATAATGTGGATCGCTTTAGAAAAGGATGTAATTTGTGACAAGCTAGGCAGTCAAAAGATCACCTTGCATAAGCGGAGCAATATGAACGACCACCTTTGCCTTTTTATAGAGTAAAAGTGGAAAAAGTTAAAATAGATATTTCTTACAACTATTTAATTGAAGGTCTTTTCCAAACTTTGAATAAAGACGAATTCACAAGGGTAGTTAAAAATAAATTCCAACATTCGGACGATAATCGGTCTCTGGAAGACAGCTGAATTAGAAAAATCGTTAAAATCGAATGAAGCCTTAAGATTGAAACATTACCTCACCACGAAGTTTAACCTTTGGGTGTAAAATTTTCTTCGTATCAATATGAAGGGGCATATGAAACAGCTGATTCGCCAACTACTTCAAATTCTTTTAGAGGAAGGCCAAGAAAATCAATGGCATGGGTTGAAGATGTTGATGGCCAGGATTTCCTCGAGTATGGTTTGAACATTAGGCTTCGGCCACGCACTGAGCGACAAGCGACTGAGCGATTGAGCGACGCAAAAAACATTAAATTGTATGGAGGTGGTCACATAAACCCTGACCGACTTGTGTATGTTTTAAGCGACAGTGCGACGTCGCTCGTCGCTCTGTGCGTGGCCGAAGCCTTAGACAATCGTTGTCGATTTTCCAAATCGTATTTAATTCATTTATTGGTTTGGGGATCTTTGATCTTTTTTTTTGGTATTTTTTAGCAGCTCTTCGATAAACGTCTTCTGACGTTGTTGTTGGAAATTTCCTACAAGCAGACACAAACATTATCACGATATTTTTTTTTTTTTAGGGCTGATTTTTGCAACCAAAAAAGTCAATATGAGCCATTGTGAGACGGGCCGAAAATTGGAGATTGGGTACACTCAGATAGGTTAAAACTTTGTCTCTCTTTCCGTCTTCCTAATAATTGTAGCGTGTTACAGGCGAAACTTTTGGCCATTAAAGGAGTCCTGTTTTTTGGCTCAAAGAAAACGTGTTATCATCTAGTCTCTGGATTCAATCTCTACTAACACTATAAAAGCCCTTAACTATCATGGCGCCGAAGGCAAATATAGGTTTTACCCGTCGCCATATGTAAACTTAGAACAAGATCCAAATGGTTCAAGGAGGAGGAAGAACATCGTGTAGTATCACAATGGATCAATTCTGGTATGAGCGTGTCAGCGACTTCAGCATAACCTAACGAAAAATACGACATAAAAAACATTTGTAAGGAAGGTACCGTTAATTGTCAAGGTTCAAAAAAAGGCGCATATTTTTAAATAAAATAACGTTTTTATATATAACATTTTTAGAAAAAAAATGCTGATAAAATTAAAAAACATTTTTGAAATATCAAATTTAAAAAATAAATATTTTGATTTTTTTTTTAAATCCAAAAAATCCTTTTAGTCTTCTGTACACAAAATTTAATTTAAACACGTTATGCCTGTAATGATAAAATTAAACATGAAAAAAATAAATGGTTATATGGTAGATAGGTCCTTTTAGTAATGCCTTCATTTAAGAAATGTTATCATTAAATTATTGAAAATTATTGAATGGTCTTAAAAATCATGAAAAAATATTATGCAATTTCTATACTCTGTTCAATTTATATTTGCAGTACAGGCCTTATGGGAGAGCTTTTTCAGAAACACTGGTGTCTGCTGCTGTTTGCACGGCACCTTAACTTAAGAAATTGCCACTGAAATAGGAAAGAGAATCACTGAGTTACATTAAAATTGTTTGTGTAATCTTCTTTCAGCTCACGTACAACCCAGCATGACCTATCTACTCCATGGGTCAAAGGAGACTGATCGCCAATTTGCAACCAACCCTTGTGTTTATTAAAAAAAAAAAACACGAGTTGATAGAAATTCGTATGGCATTTTCTTTGGTTTGTGCTACGTAACTTTCAGGATCTAAGCTTTTTCGAGCTTTTGGTAGCAAATATTTTTCTGAGATTTGCGGCAATTTTTAATGCTCCTACGTCAATCCTGTAAGAGCTTTAAATTAAATATAGCTTATAGAAATAGATAATGGTCAGACTGAAAGGCAAATATCCTATCTTCCCTGTACTGGAAATATAAATTGAACAGAGTATAGGAACTTTTTTCGAGAAACATAACACTGCTGTTAACTTTCAAGGTTGAAAAAATGGAGTTTTTACAAAAAAAAAATTTAAAAATTTATTTTAAAAAATAAAACAAATATTTTTTGTGAAAATATAAATATACAATACTTTTTTTTAATCTTAATCAAATTCGAACAAAAACACAATCACAAACAAAATTAAATCGCCCTCAATAGACTCTGACTGCGCGTCCACTAATCAAAACAAAAAACTAGAACTATATAACCAGAGAAAGGACTCCCCTGGATAAAATTTCCACCGCAGTTGCGGTTGAAAAGCCAGCGTCAAATGTACCATTGACAAGAGAACTTTATGTATGTGGTTGTATCAGACCGTGCAATTCCTAAAATAAAGGCTATACTTCAATTAATATGCATCATTTCACTGGAATTAAACATTACACCACAATGACATTGCTACTTGGAACACTGAATGCTGCTAAAAGCAATAATTAATATTTTGGATTCAAATACAACAATGCCTTCTTCTATCGCTGCTGAATAAGCAACAAATTTCTCATGTGGTAATGAGAATATACAGGAGGGTTTCATACAATTGTAAAGGACAATACACTTAGGATAGCAAAGTGTACAATGCATACACCCTATAATTTTACAAAATTACTTATCCAGACAATAATAAAGAATCAAGTATAACCTACTTAAAATATAATGCAAAATAAGAACAAAAAATGACTTACCACTCTCAGTTGGCCGACCTTTTTATAGGTAACGTAAGAGAAAATTTTATCCAAAATCTCCATTGGCATGTCTAATAGAAAAACACTCTGCGATGTAGTAGAAGGGTTTGATGATCTCCCAGCAGCTGCCATTAGATTAGACGCCGATGGTTGTGATTGCGCTTGTTGTTGGAAGTTTGATTGTGCAAATGCAACTGTTGGAGCTCTTGGAATAGAGGAAATTCCGTTTCCACTTGATGTAGATATCATTACATTACTACTAGAAGCTGCCTGTCTGGTTATAACAGAGAATCTCTGTAAGGATTCCACTTCACCGCTGTTGCTACTAGCACCACTATTGTTACCCGATAAACTTGTACTCATTTGGCGAGTTGAAACCATTTTGTTTTATATTTCCTGTTAGCTTCTCAGGTATAATAATCTATTTTATTAAATATGTCAACACAAATAACTCTTATTTGTCTTATCTTTGAGCCAAATAATTTGTATTGCTATGTGTTCGGGTGTTTTTTGAATATTCTGAAATAAAATAAAAATTCATTGTATTTTATTGTAAATTGTAATAAACAAATAGAATGTTTTTGTTTTTTATTGCTACTGACAGACAATTAGAGTACATTGAATGTAACTCAATCGCAACTATCAATAAACCCATCCAAGACGACAATTATACCATTTACCAGGAAAAGGCTTCTGCCACATATAAAACCTATCTAGTTGCCTACCGCAGCTATGGAGGTTGTCCTCCATCTATCCCCTCCACACGAAGTCATCAGAAGTGCGGTAGTGGGAGGTATCATGAAGTTCTCAAAGAAAGGAACTGGGACAGGCAAAATTATTAGTCTCAGAGAAAGGGAATTAATCGGTAGGTCCACAATAACAAATCTTCTTGACATCCCAAGAGGTGGCATGATCAAAAAAACATAATTTCGAGAAAATTTTACACAGCTAAGCAACAAAAAGGTTTGGTTAGGAGAGAAAATAAACTACACCCTCGAAACAAATACACTGATGGATCGAGAACAAGCGAAGGGACTGGTGCAGGAATCTTTGGGCCAAGAACCAAGCTTTCCATACCGATGGGGCAGTCCACTAGCATATTCCAAGCGGAGGTAAACGCCATAGGGAAATGCGTGTATCGAAATCTCGAAAAGAGTTATCGTAACAAGAATATTGCCCTCATGTCAGTTAGTCAAGCGGCACTCAAAGCACTAAGCTCATATATCATCAGCTTGTCAACCAGAACAGGGTCACACTTACTGGGTACCTGGTCACGTGGGTGTTCAATACAAACAAAAAAGGCAGATTCCCTAGCAAAAATAGGCGCATCAACCCCTTTAACAGGGCCTGAGCCCTATTGCGGAATAGGAGAAAATGTCATCAAAAACAGAATTAAACAAGAAGAGGAGGCAACAGATTCAAGAACTAGAAAGAACTCCCAAAAATGAGGCAGGCGAAACTACTACAGGGCAATTACAACTAGCAACGTTTCGAAAACTGCATTAACTTAAGTAAAAAAAAACCTAAGAATAATAACAGGTATCCTAACTGGACACTGCAAACTTAGAAGACACCTGATTTTACTTGGTATGGTAAGCAGTGCTACATGCAAATTCTGAAACATGCATGAATAAACTAGGAAGTTGTTGTCCATGCACCAGGGGAAAAACCATCTGCGACAATATCAGGTAGAAGAGAGCAACTTATCCTCTCTGAAGGTACCCAAATACTAAAATTCCTAAGACCAATAAGTTTGGAGGCGGAACTGTAGGATGAGCAAGCTTATTCATTTTTAAGTGTGGGCACAATAGATCTCCAGGTTGCAGTGCAATAACCGCTAATACCAATTCATTTATTCATTCAACTCAATCGCAAGGACTCTGAATTTAGAATAAACGCCAAGCAATTTACACTGAAACATTTTGTAGTAATAGATGTCGCAAAAGACATGTGCATTAACAATATTGTTCTTTACTAAATAGTTGGTCGTCACTTATAAAAACATTGGATGTAGTTATCCTATCCTTCTTTCTCTTCCTTAACTTCACGCCCGCGCTGTGTTCAAACATTTAAAGGGTAATCGTAATCCCTTGAGCGCGTGTAGATTATAAAAAAAAGTGCCCATCCAAGTTCTGGCACTACATACTTTTTACAGGAACAAACTCAGGCGATTTTTGACCTCTCCCTATCTTCAGTACCAATGAAGTCAGAAAATTAAAATTCCGAATATTTGCTAAGCTAGTCAGGCACAGGCGCCTCACCAAATTTCAATTTTCTAGCATAAGCGGTTCCTGAGATATAAGGCCTCAAAAATCACAAAACCCGTAACTGACCGGCTGACTGACAGATCATCATAATTATGGAGCACTTCCCGACATCGTAGAATATTATAATTTTGCACAACGGTAGGTCTTGTCATGTAAGCAGAGAAAAAAATTTGAGGTTTTCCATTCAGGAGGCGTGGTATCCGCCCACTTTCTCCGAATTGGTGTTGGTTGAATGGAGCATTTCCGACTGCTGAAGAACGATGAAATTTGGTTAAACGGTAGGGCTTAAATTGCATACAAAGAAAAAAATATAAAATTTGAGGTTTTCCAATCAGGGGCGTGGTATCCGCCCACTTCCGCAGAACTGATGTAAATTATATGGCACACTTCCGATTGCAGTAGAACAATGAAATTTGGTAGATCGGTAGGGCTCAAATTGCATATAAAGGACCAAAAATAAGAATTAGATATTTTCCATTCAGGGGGCGAGGTATCGGCCCACTTTCTAAAAAATATTTAAAGTAGAATAATATTGAAGCAGCTACAATGTAATAGCGAAATTTTATTATTTAATGATTACTGACTAAAATTTGATGGGCTTTTTTATGCCTAATTCGAAAGGTTTTAAAAACTTGACCAGTGAACCCATCAAATTTTAGTCAGTAATCCTTAAATAATAAAATTTCTCTAGGTCTAGAGTGTTGGCGGATTGACCTAAAACGTTAGGAATCCGAGTCAGTTTGTTTAACTCAGCAAAAATCTCTTCATATCTTCTTTCGGGTGTTGTCTGTCCAGAATAGCGCAGCCACGAAGAAATGTGTACATTGAAATCGCGATCTCACTGTACGGAAAATGGGAAACAATTCTCTGGATAGAGTCCGACAGGGCATCGAATTCATTAGAAGTCGAATTACTATCGACAAACTTGGACTGCGATATATAAAACATGTATGAATGATGTGCCTTTGAACAGTGAATTTAAACCACAAATATAATTAAAATTTGTATTAATATACTGCGGTACGACCTGATAGGCAACACCATTAGGTACGGATACGGCTAGACCATGTTGAGCAGATAATAATGGCACTAAACTATAACCATGTAGGTTAATCTCCGTATAATCGGTGTTTTTACCAACCTGGATTTTGCATTAGGTGTTAGGTGAAGAATTTGTAACAGAATTAAAAATAAATAATAGTATGGCATTATCTCGTGTTGTCCCATTAAATTAAATTGATGAACGATACAGCAACGAACTCAAAAGATCTAAACGTCAAACATATTATTTTAAGTTTAAGTTTAGATTCATTTATTTAGTTTAATTTAAACTACATATTTACATTTTCAATAAGTTATATGTTTACATATTTGATTTTTTTTAACTTAATAATATGTTAATACTGAGATTTAACAAATTCGATAACATTTTTTTTAAATATATTTTAAACTAACTATTGCCAGTCCGCTTCGCTGGGCCCTATTTAAATTAATACTAAATTGCGAGAGGTTCATAACTTCTAACAATAAAATTTTTACAATTTTAAAATTATTTTTTAAAGAACTCATCATTTTCTATTTATTAATTTTTATTCTTCTTCTAAAGAGTCATCTGTAGTTTTATTTTTACTAATGGAAATAGCAATATTATTTAGTTTTTGTTCTGGTTTTTCGACATCTTCATCTTTAAATATTTTTTTTTTTTTTTTGATAATTTCATTTTCTTGCAAGTTCTTTTTTTCAATCGGACTTATTTCTTTGGAACATCTTAAATCAAATAACAAATTAACTAACATTCTATAAAAGTCTGTTCAATCAGTTGATCGATTTCAATTTTTGTGGCAGCATATATTTTTTTAAAAACATAAATTTTTATGATATTTTGTTGGACTTCAGAAAAATTCTGGATAGAATATTCAAATTTGTTTGTGGCTTGCATTTTTTTTAATTCATATTCATCCATATGCATTGTTAAAAGAAAAAAATATAAAACTGATATAATAAAAATTTAAAAACTGGAATTTGGCTATTTATCTATCTATCTATGAAAATATCATTTTCTTGAAATCACCTTCGAGTTCTTTCAAAATATCAATGATATTGAGCTCCTAGTATAGCAGCATCATTGTCAAAGTATTAGGAGAAATAAGGACCATGGATATCAAGAATGTAACCATCAGGATCAACTATAAGAACTGGATTTAGCAAGTGATGCCCTTTATGAATCGAATATGATTTTCGAAGAGCTTGAAAGTTGCTATATTTTTTTTTTTGATGAAGCTGTATGTTCCATTAATTCAGGCAATTACTCGAATAACTTCAGGCTCTTGGTTATATAATTGATTTGCAAATTCCGTAACATATCTTTCAATATAAGTTTCTTTCTCTTCTGCATCAAATCCAATATTAGCTGGAAACGTTGCATCAAGGACTGTCTAACAGTACTGAAACCTAAGCTTGTTTGCTGCCGACTTGAATGTTGGAACATGACACATACGAATTCATTAGAAAGTCCCTGACGCATTTTGCACAAAAACAAATGTAAGTGCCTTCTGCTAACGTATATTGAATATTCCTGTTTTGATATGGGAAAAAAACTTGCGAATTCATCTTCATTAAAACTATTTTCGTCAAAATTTCTCGACACACTTCTTGCTACATTCCGAAGTTTTTGTAACTACATTTTGAGATGTGATCCATTGATGACATATTTTCTATTCATAGAGCCTAGTCCAAGGCATAAAGACGGTAGTATAAAACCTATATCATCCAAAATTGAATTAAATTTTATTTTTTTCTATTTTTTTATTTATGTACATACATATGTATATTTTTCCGCCGTTTTATTTTTGATTTAAGAATATATAAACACTCACGTACTCGAATGCAATGTTGTGTCAAAATTTCAAAGCAATCGGTTAAGAACTTTCTGAGATTAGCGATTAGGAACAAACATACATTTACATTTTTATTTATATAGATATGGGTGATTCTACAAACGATGGAATTTTCGGCGGCCCAAGAAATATTTTAAAATCCGTTCAATTATTTAATCTGATTTTTTTTTTAAATTAAATCTGATTGATATCTATGTACCTGGCCTAACAATATTATTAGGGTGACCTTATTTTATTTTGCTCAAAAAATTCTTCTTATCACCGTTCTCTTATTTCAGGTCTCATACTAAGATGAATTCCACCGAAGTTACGCGAAATAATACATCTTTGCTACGAGTTAGATAAATATTTTTTAGTAATTGATTTTATAACAAAAAAAAATTAACTAAACTTTGTCCCCCGTATTTCATATCAGTCCCCTGGACTACTGAAACAGTCGAAAATATCAATAACTAGGATATCGATCGAATTTCCAGCACTGGCAATTTGAATTACCAAGTCTCCTTACAATAAAATCGTGGTGCAACTCGATCCTGTTTCTTAAGGTGTGTCCAGACCAAAGAAACATTTTTGAAACATTTCAGAAACATTTAAAAAACATTTCAGAAACAGAGAAACATTTCTGAAATGTTTCTGAAATGTTTTCTTTGGTCTGGACGATCGTGAAACATTTCTGAAATGTTTATAAAATGTTTCTCTGTTTCCCATTCCGAATGGGAAACTTTATTTGTTTCCCAAGCATTTACATAGGTAGAAAGTGCGTGAGAATGGTTATTAATATAAATATAAAATGTCGCGAAAAGTGTGGAGCAACGATAATGTTATCCAGTTGATAAAAATGTATGAAATGAAAAAATATTTGTTGACGAAAATTTTAAAAATTAAATCAAAAAAGTCGATGCTAAATCAGATATTGGCGAAAATATAAATTGTGATATAGATGAAGTAGAAAAAAAAATCACGCGCTTAAAGTGCAACACAGGAGAGAAAAAAAGTTACAGACTACTCAATTTGGAAACAATGGGAAACAAAGAAACATTTCAGAAATGTTTCTCAAAGCGTCTGCACCAAGAAAACAAATCGGAAACATTTCTGAAATGTTTCTGCAATGTTTCTGAAATGTTTTTTAAACAAATGGGAAACATTTCAGAAACATTTTTTAAACAATGTTTCCTGAAATGTTTCTTTGGTGTGGACACACCTTTATGTTAGTATTGTGAAGACATTTGTGCAAAAAGTCGTGGATTTTCTGTTTAGTTTATCAGTCCTCTAGTGAGTTTTTACGAAACAAATTTGTATGTAAGTAGGCATCTTTGTTAGCAGTATAGTATAGGTTTAATAAAACTATAATATTATATATATTTTTTTGTTTTTTTAAGTTAAGCCTTAATATATTTTTTGCGCAAAAACTATTAAAAACCTCAGTCCCCTGGCTAATAAATGAACAAATGATATTTTATTTAGAAACCTGAGAAATTTTTGTTTATATTAAACTTCCAACTTCATTGCGAATATTTTTTAAAATAATATAATTTATTTTAAATTGATTCTAAATTGAAAAAAAAAAAAATATTTAATTATAATATTTTATATTCTCTTAATAAAATGCTAAATAATATTTATCAACTATGAATTTGTATGTCTATGAAGACTAATTAAATTTAATTTCTCTATTTTAATGTATACCTAAGTCATATTTAAGAAAAAATAAAGATTTATTCAGTCTTCCTAAAAAAAAACTCAGTCCCCTGAACATCCGTTTAAAAAAAAAAATGTCGTTAAAATCGCCAATTTTTAGTTTTTTAATTGGCCGCTTTCCACAACGCAAAGAGACGTTCTAATGATCAACTAGGGCAACTCTTACGACTTTTGGCTTCCAAAAATGTCGTACCGAAATTTGTATCATTTTATTCCATTGTTTGTAGAATCACCCATCTATTAAAATTAGTTTGATGTTCGAATGGTAGACACGTGCACCCAAGAGGACACAAGCGTCTACAAGTTTTTCTAAAAACCCACCTCTGTCTATCGACTCCTACTCTCACCTCCTCGCGGTGAACATCGGGTGCCTAGTACCTCAACTGGAGATTGGTTTTACCACTTAGGCATCTCTCCTTTCATCCAGGCGACAGCGAAGGAATTCCCCAGATGGAATCAACGGTTGAGTATACAGTTCCAGTGAGAACTACTTAGTGAACACCTTACAGGGCTACTCCCACGTATTCGGAGCTCAGGCCTGTAAGGAGCGGTTTATCCGGCTCCCCATTCTTGGAGTCATACTATAAGGAACTGGCCCTCCAGGTTGGGGGTTGTGCCGTCGGGGTGACTTTCCGGCCACAAAAAATACGACTTAGTTGCGAAGCAAAAACAAGCCTCGGATACGGACGGATTCACAGTTGACGAACCATGCAAACGAAATAAGGATAACGAACTTCGGATCTGTACGTGGAATGTTAGGTCCCTTAATAGACCACGTGCAGCCGAACAATTAGCGGAAGCCCTAAACTGCTACAAAGCAGATATTACCGCAATCCAAGAGATGCGATGCCACGGACCGGGGAGACGAAAATTAAAAGACTGCGATATTTACTACAGCGCCTGCTACCGAGAATAAAAGCAGCCTTTATTTGGATGCGGATTTGCTGTTGGAACTAGGCTCAGGCAAAAAGTCTTAAGTTTCAACTGTGTGAACGAGCGCCTTACGACAATCCGCATTAAGGACAAATTCGCAAACATTAGCCTGATTTGCGCGCATGCCCCAACAGAGGAGAAAGATGAAGACACCAAAGACATATTCTACGAGCTCCTGGACAAAACATACGAGCAGTGCCCTAGTTATGACATTAAAATTGTCCTTGGAGATTTTAATGCCAAGCTAGGAAGAGAAGACATCTTTGGAAGATATAGCCTGTACGACACCACCTCCGATAACGTATTCAGGCTGATCGACTTTGCTGTGGGGCGAGACGTTCTTGTAGCTAGTACGCAGTTCAAACATTTTGATATTCACAAAGGGACATGGCGATCTCCTGATCAACCGTAAGCCAGATTGACCACATTGCGATCGATTCAAGGCACTTCTCCAGTATAGAGGATGTCCGCACGTTCCGGAACTCGGAACACTAACTCGTTGCAGGTAAGGATTGGCTGCGGATATCCCGACCCAAGCCAAAACAAGGAAGTACTGCGAGGAAGTTTGATGTTGGACGTTTACAATCGCAGAGATCGCAAGGTCCTTTTCCGATTTCTAACAACCTCTTAAGAAGTCCTATGCTGCCAGCATCAAGTATTGAGGACCAGTGGCAACATTGCCAAGCAGCCATCAGAGATGCCGCCTCTGATGTGCTGCGTTTTACACGACCACCACAACGAAACCCCTGGTTTGACGATGAGTGCCGGCAAGCACATGCAGCAAAGCGGCGCTGCAAAGCTCTACGAGCAGAAGAGGAGAGAAAAACACCGGCTTCTAAGAAAGAAAAGAAGGAGCACGAGAAGCGCTTGATCGAGGAAATAGAAGGATGCCATGGCAGGAATGAGGTTCGGAAGTTTTACCAAAAGGTAGAAAAAACATCACAAGGATACAATCCCCGAGCCGAGCCTGCATAAATAATCAAGGGAATATCTTAGTGGAACCGCAGTCCATGCTGAGAATATGGAAAGAACATTTCTCCAATCTTTATAACGGCGATGAAGAAGAAAATGCCGCTAGAGATAGCACCATTCGACTTAGACGACGCAGACCAACAATACCGCCCACCCGACATGGACGAAGTGAAGATAGCTATATCGAATCTCAAGTCCAACAAAGCCGCTGAAGCTGACGGCCTCGCTGCCGAACTGTTCAAAGCGGCAGGCGATGACTTGGTTGGGAGTATGCACCAGCTCATCTGCAAAATATGGTCGGAAGAAAGCATGCCCGATGAATGGAACCTCAGTATTCTGTCCGATCCTCAAGAAAGGAGACCCTCTGAACTGCGCCAACTACAGAGGTATAAGTCTCCTGAACATTGCGTACAAGATCCTTTCTGTCGTATTATGTGAACGTCTGAAGCCTTTCGTCAACAACCTGATAGGTCCATATCAGTGCGGCTTTAGACCAGGAAAGTCCACCATCGATCAAATATTCACATTACGGCAGATCTTGGAAAAAACCCAGGAGCTATAAATCGACACATACCACCTTTTCATCGATTTCAAAGCCGCGTACGATAGCATCTATAGAAACGAACTATATAGAGCAATGTCTAGTTTTGGCATCCCTGACAAACTTGTCCGTTTGTGAAGGATGACGATGGAGAATGCACGCTGCTCCATCAAAGTCGGAAAAGATCTCACCGATGCATTTGATGTCAAAAAAGGTTTTAGGCAAGGCGATGCTCTATCGTGCGACTTCTTCTTGAAAGAATAGTGCAAAACTCACGCGTCAACACAAGAGGCACAATCTTTCAAAAGTCCGTCCAATTACTCGGATACGCGATTTGTGAACATTAGCTGTATTTTAT
Source organism: Philhelius festivus (assembly GCA_963931855.1). Lineage (NCBI taxonomy): Eukaryota > Metazoa > Arthropoda > Insecta > Diptera > Syrphidae > Philhelius > Philhelius festivus. The sequence goes on from OZ007554.1 coordinate 147,006,522, forward strand.
TTTCCCCAAGATCTGATCGGGATTGGATTTTGTTTTCAAAATAACATGTAAAACAACAAATATAAACAAAACTGGGCCTTCTGTTGTTTTTGTTATACATGTAATTTTGAATGAAGATCCAATCTGAATCAGATCTGGGGGAAAATAAAACACAGCTATTGAGACAGAAGCGAAGAAGATGGGTTTAGCTGTAAATGAGGGCAAGACCAAGTATATGCTGTCATCAAGAAAGGACACACAACACCGACGTCTTGGACAAGAACGTCATTATAGACAGCTATAACTTTGAGGTAGTGAAGGACTTCATATACCTAGGCGCCGCTATAAACTCAGAAAACAACACCAGCGCTGAAATCAAACGGAGAATAACTCTTGCCAATCGCTGCTTCTTTGGACTGATAAGACAATTGAGTAGCAAAGTCCTCTCTCGAGCAACTAAAGTGTCCCTTTATAAGACCCTCATCATCCCGGTCCTTGACTATGGTGCAGAGACATGTATGTGGTTTCCGAATAGTAACTAAAACTATACCTAAATTCTTTATGTCGCTTATTTTTTCAATTGAAATACCACCAATCCTAATTTTGTTGTCATCACTTCTCTCGTTCAGTACCATGAGTTTTGTTTTTTCAATGTTCAGTTTTGGTTTATTTTGTGTAAGCCACTGGTTTATACAGTCTAAGTCTTCCTGTAATTTATCTCTTGTGTCAACATCGTTATCACAGGATAGGTAAACAACTGCAATTAGCTATACTTTACAACGTTTTTGAGTTCATTTATGCATATTGTAAATAACAGAGTCCCTAAAACATTTGTGTTAACTAATGGTTTAAAATTTAAATGATTGGCAAGCATATCATCAATACAGAAACTACTATAAATACCAAATTGACAGTGCTAAAACAAAACTGTTATCGGACAAAATACATAATGCACAATTAAAAAACTGCGAACTAAAAATAACGAAAGTGCAATTTGAAAACCATGCAATCGAAAATAATAGTGCAATAATAGCTGACAACCAGCTTTTTGTTGAAATTGGTGATCTGGTGTTTTGATTCTCTTTGTGATTTATTAATGTTCAACATGAACCTCTCAATGTTGAACAATCATCTTAAGCCAATTCTTTTAGTTTTGACAGATTATCCGAGGAAGATGTTGTGGAGGCTATACTTTCTATTAAATCAAATGTCATAGGACTTGACTTAATTAACCCAAAGTTTATTAAACTTTTGCTTCCCTATATTCTGAGATTTGTAACACACATCTTTAACAGTATTTTGACAACATCTGAGTTTCCTACAGAATGGAAGAAAGCAAAAGTCATTCCTATTCCCAAGAAATGTACAGGCTCCGCAATAGATTTTCGACCAATAGCCATTCTTCCTTTTCTGTCAAAAGTATTTGAAAAGGCAATCTCCAAACAAATTCAAAATCATCTTACTTCTAACAGTATATGTCAGTCTGGGTTCCGACCACAACGTAGTTGTAAATAGGCTTTACTTCTCGTTGCTGATGAAATAAGAGCTGCCTTAGATAAAGACCATTTTGTTCTGCTTACGCTATTAGACTTCTCCAAGGCTTTTGATTTTTTTTTTTGTTTTTTTTTTTTTTTTTTTTTTATTTTTTAATCACTCAATACTCTGTAGAAGACTACACCAAAGTTTTGGTTTTTCAACAGAGTCGTGCAAACTGATCCACTCATATCTTAATAGCAGGCAACAATGTGTTGTAGCAAATGGTAGATCCTCCAACTTCGCTTATGTACTCCACGGGGTCCCACAAGGATCAATATTGGGCCCACTGTTTTTCTCCATGTACATTAATGATTTACCACACTTAGTTAAAAACTGTTTTATTCACTTATATGCTGACGACGTGCAGCTCTTGATCTTTTAAAATTTCGGTCACTTAAATACCTTCAACTGTTAATACAAACAAAACAACCTGATTATCAGTAGACTGAACTTCCCTCATTCAAATAGGTCTCTCATTCTCATAAAGCCAAGATTTAAATATCTGAATACTCAACGGCATGTTATTAACCTTCGGAACTCTCTGCCAGTCACCATAAGAGGAATAAGAAGCACAAGGAAATTCTCATCCTTACTTTTTAAGTATTTGGCAAATCGTTGAATTATTATTATTATTATTTTTTTTTTTTTCTTTTCTCTTTAACTTAAATATTATTATTATTATTATTATTATTATTATTATTATTATTATTATTATTATTATTATTGTTAATCATATATTTTAATTTTATCTAAAATCAAGCATTCATTAAATCTCACGTCATTTCAAGGCTTATAATACTTAACAAGATGTAAATCTTACTTTGTAAGCGTTTTTTAAAATAAATAAATATATAAATAAATAAAAGCGATATGAATTATTAACATTAATGATAAGTAAAAATAGTAAGCGAAATTGTTTAAAGAGAAAAATTAACAATTTTGAAATGGAATTTTTTACAGTTAAATAAAGATATATCTCTTGAAAAAGTAAAAAAACAACGAAACGTCGAGAAGGAATACAATAGTTTAATTTGCATTCAGTTAGTCTGTCCTTTAAAAATTCATTTATTATGAACAGCTTTTTTGTTAAAAGTGTGAACGATCTCAAAATTTCTGTGATATTAATTGAACATATGAGTCTGATAGCATTGTGTTTTTTTAATTTTACTGCAGTAAATATATAATGATATAATTAATTTCATCTATGTGGTTAACATACAAATATTACCTTTAATTTAATTTAATGAATTTAAGAATGTTGAAAGACTCTATTTATATCGTAGGCCCTTTTCTTATCTGCATAATAAATATTTTGTTTAACTCTGGTGTGTTCCCTAAAACGTGGAAAGAATCGCTTATGATCCAAAAACGAAAGCTTTACATTCCATTACGTGTTATGACTACCGACTCAAATTAGAAAAATATGGCATAAAGGGAACGGAGATTAGCACTAATTAACACTCCTGTCGCGGCTATTACTACAACAGTTGTTTCAATTCTGGTTATACTCCTATTTTCCTTATATATAAGCGACATGGAAAAAGTAATGAAATATTGTAAACTAGCGCTGTTCGAAGATGACGGTTTGCTTTATGTAGCAGGTAACGACTTAAAATATTAGAATATAAAACTCAAAAAGGTCTAGATGTATATACACAAGGTTAAGTATGTATAAATAAACTAATACTCAATACAGACAATACTAAATTCATCATAAATAATAGACATCTTCACGAATAACATCAATTAATAATTCAATAATAGAAAAAAAAACATTAATTAAATATTTTAAATATATTTAAATATAAAAGAGCATACAATAAACATAAAGATTATACATATAAAAAGTGTTAAAAAATAGGTGTCCTAAGAAAAACACGCCGAAATAAAATACTAAATACTAAAAATAATTTGATCGATATACTTCGGTTTTGTTTATGCTTGAGTCACTTAAGTGATTAAATGCAGTCAGACTTTAAAAGATGGCACTAATATTTGTCTTTAAAATAAAACATGACTTCTGCCTCGAATAAAACTTAAGAAACATTGAAGAGTTCAACATATAATCCGGACAAGAACTTCCAGGGCCGACGCTTGAATATTTTTTTTGGGTCTCCAAGCATACAACAATCTGCCCTTCAGATGATGAAATCTGGATGCTGAACTGGAATCCAGGAATATCAAATTATGCACTCAAACGTGCCGAATGGTCTTTGTTTGTTTACTTTTGTTTGTTTTTGGTGAAACTGGTTATACTTAGTTTATTCAATAATCAAATTATCAAATTCACATTTGGACATCTGTCTTTATATGCGACTCTTATAGTTGTTTTGTTTAAATTTTCAATTTATAACAATTATAGCGCTAATTGGGAAACATGCGAGACATTACTCGTATGTAATAATTATGAAAGAGAAGTTTTGGAAACTAAAAATTAACATATTCGTCGACAAATACAAGCAAACAGTGGTAATGAAGTTAAAACGTGGAAAATGTTTAAATCTCAAATAATTAAAAACAGTAAAACAAGGATATAACTTTTATTGAGAGTATAAATGAAGTAAATAATTTAATTCCCCTACATCAGTGTGTAAGCCTAGGCTTGCAGGTATATTGTTTTTTGAACTTTCAGTTTGCAAGTGTGGACTTCTTTGGAAAAAAAAAATAAATAATAAAAAAACTTGAAGTATAAGAAATCTTAAGAGTTCCTCGTGAGAGGAGAAATCCAAGATTCATTCTATCAAAAATAAATATTATATTACATTATGCATACATAATGTATAAACATTGTACCATAAACAAATTGTGTCCATAACAAATGTAAAAATGTTAAACAAAAAATATTATTATTATGCCCGCCCCTTTCCCCTCCCAACCCGTGGGCGGAGAAGACCTTTTTAATTATTTTTATTTTATTTTATGTTCATATATTTTACGTTTTATAATCATATGTTTCAGTTATTATTATGTTATTTTTTTTTGTTCATTAAGAATAAAAATAAAAGTAAGATTAAAGAGTAGTTAGCATTTGATTTGGCTAAAAAGCCATTTGGTAGATTAAGATATATTTTAAATTAATTATCCGATTTTAAATTTCTTATAACTTGTTTTTTAAATTTGTTAATATTTTATTTCATTTGGAAGATTATTAAACAACTGAAGTCCTTTAAACATCACTGTGTTCTGCGCTCGAGCTGTAGTTTTAAATTCGAGTCTAAAGTTTTGTGCATTTTTAAGATTGTATGGCTGAATGTCACTGATATATTTTAAATTGTTACTTAAATATTTTGGAAGCATACTATTTCTCAATTTGAAGACAAACAATAACACATTTAATTTAATTGTTTGAGTTACGTTCAACCAATAAAGCTTCTGCAACATATTTCTTATACTAGTAAGTCGTGAACATTTTAAAATAATTCTCATCGCTTTGTTTTGTAGTTTTTGAAGTCGAGATAAGTCTCCTTGAGAAGATAAGAATAAAATGGCGGAGCAATATTGAAAATGAGGTTTAACAATCGCGTTATAAATCGTAACTGCAGTATTAGTGGATAATTTTTTTCTAATTCTACCAAGAAAGTAAATTTTGTTTGATAATTTTTTACAAACGTATTGCGTATTAGCTTTTAGATTCATTTTGTTGTCAATAACCACTCCCAAATATTTAAATTCTTCAACACGTTCTATATTTTCTCCATTAATGTGTACAACATTTTGTTCCGTACTATTTATACACATATATTTTGTTTTTTTAATGTTAAGTTTTAATTTATTTTTCTTTAACCATTCATTTATGGACTGTAAGTCATTGTTTATTTTCGTGGTACATTCGAGCATATCTTTTCCCGAAATAAAAAGAAGGGCATCATCTGCAAATTTACATAGACGACAAAATTTAACCGACAAGTTTATATCATTAATTTACAGGGTGTCCTACAGTCACCGCCCCAAATGAAAACCATGGATTCCCGAGGTCATTTTAAGTAGAAAAACTTAAGAGGTAATTTTCTCGTTTTCGTCCCGTTTTCGAGTTATAACGGTTTTTATGATTTTTGCTCTCTTTTCCCTTAACTGGCTTTATCTTTGCCAAACTACGTCCGATTCGTAAGATTTTTTTTTATAACTAATCAAGAATTTATTACAGTTTTAGTTTGTCCCAAAACTTTTTTTTCTGTGGTCTGTGGACAACCGTTTCTCCGCAATTTTGCATCAAACCCAATCTTTTTCGTTTTTTAAGTTGTTTTCCACTTTGATATCATTTTATTCAAAAAAACAAGTTAATGAGTATTAATTTTTTTTTTGAGTACACTGGCTAAAACCATGCTAAATTTTTTTCTCACTGGATTTGCAGAGAAATGTCTTTTTCAACTATAAACTGTGGTAGCTTTTATGCCAAGTGCTTTCCCAACCTCTACATGGCTGTTGAAGGTATTCCAGATGATGGAAATGAAATAGATATAGTGGTTATTCCACCAGTTGTTGATATCCAAACAGACGAAGTCATGACCAGCCATGAATTTATGGCTACTTTACGCAGAGAAGGATTTCGTGCAACGGGTACGATTCGGGACAACAGAACGAAAAAATGTCCACTAAAATCCTTAAAAACGGTAATGAAAGCAAATCTTGGTTACTTTCATCACAAATTTGACAAAAACAATAATATTTTTTTCCCTCGTTGGAAAGATAATGCTGTTTTAACCGTTGCAACAAACTACAACTTGAAACCGCTAGGAAAAGTCAAGAGAGATCATCAACAGAAAGAGAAAAAGTTGTCATTCCTCAGCCAAAACTTCTAGTTGTACACAAGGCATGGGTGGTGTCGACCTTCATGACCAATTTGTGAACAACTACCGCATAAAAATAAAGGGAGAAAAATTGTGGTGGCCATGCTTAACTCAATGGTGGTGAATGGTTGGGAACTCCGTTGTCTGAAAAAACAAAGGAAACCGGAACCTCTTTTCATTTGTTAGGACCATAGCCAGAACTTATTTACGCTCAGAGTCGTCAAAAAAAACTCCAAATAAGCCAAATGTACTAGAAAGTGTTGTTCGCAGCAACGGAGAACATTTCGCCCAAAAAATAAAAAATCAACTACTGTGCCACATTTGTCACAGCAGAGTTCGATGGATTTGTGAAGGGTGTCAAACAACTCTTTGCATCGAAAAAGAATGCTTTAAATTTTTTCATAATTATTAAGAGAATGTACCCATATCTGGCCAGTGTACTCAATTGAGTACACCCCTCTAATTACCAAACTTGAAAAAAAAATTTTTAAAAATTGTATTTTTGTGCAAATATAAACCCCAATAAACAGCATTTCAAAGATTTTTTATTTATCTCTATTTTTAAGCTCCTTGGTCTTTAATGAGTTAATGTAAACAGTAAAGATTTGCATTATTATTTGAAGGTTGTAAATGTCTTTCTCGCGTGATCTAGTGTCTGCGTCGTGTTCTTTCACTTGTCACTTGACTCTATTTTGGATTTGTAATTCAAGTTGTAGTGTTTTTTACTTGCGACTTATAGGTACTATAAGGCAAGTTATGCATTCGTAAAAAAAATCGAACTCGAGATTTTGATCAAAGTTGACATTACGATGATAGCGAAGACTAAAAAAGTGGGTCTCGCAATTCTGTCTGTCTGTCGGTCTGTCTGTCGGTTCGACTACAGCCTAAACGGCTCGGCCGATTTTTTTCAAACTTGGTAGATATTATTTTTAATTTTTTCCGCCCACACGTTTTTTTCTTTTTTTTTTAAGACCAAAAATAACGGTACCTGCCATACGAATTTTTTAAGAAATCACGACAGATTTGAAAAAAAAGATACACACAAATTTTATTTAGTTAAAGCTAGGTACTGAATAAAAAAATTTTTCCGAAAAATGGATATTGAGGGTACCCCCCAAAGAACTATTTTTTTTAGTTTGTAATTTTCTCAAAAACGGTACAACGGATTTTGTTCATTTTTTTTGTGCTAAAGCTCCCCAAAAATTTAAATAGAAATACTCGTATGTATTCAAATTTTCAAAAAAATTTGTTTTGGATTTTTAAAAAAAATTTCAAAATTTTTTTTTCAAAACTCAATATTTCGAAAACCTTATATTAGATTTTTTTCAAACTTGATAAATAAAAGTTTATCAACATAGTCTACAAGATGTATGAAAAAAAGTTTTATTTTACTTAGAAATAATGGTACCCACCATACAAAAGTCAAAAAATTACTTTCAAAAATCGTATTTTTCTCGTAAACGGAGCCTAGAATTTTGATAATTTTTTTTTTCAATTAATTTTAACGATCTTTAATTTAATAAAAAAAAATTTGAAATTAAGATATTACAGCATGTACCTACCATAGAACTATTTTTTTAAAATTTGAATTACTCATTATCGACATGACGGATTTTAATGAAATTTTTTGTAGAGATGCTTCTAAAAAGTCCAAAATCCATTGCATTTCAAAACTTAAAAAAAAAAGATTTTTTGAATTTTTAAAAAAAGAAATCATTTTTTTGGAAATTCGATATTTCAAAAACGGTGCAATATTTTTGTTTGGAAATTTAATTTTCATTCGTACAGTAAGAAAAACTTAAAGTTGGCACACCAAATTGTTTTCTTAAAAATCTTTTAAAAATTTTGTATATAAAAGCTTTTTTTTAAGAAACCACTACAACGACTTATAATTTTTGTTCTTGCATAAATTCATATTTGCATAGCATTCTGTTTTTGTCTCTTACTACTAAAAGAATTTAAAAAATTAATTTTATTCTTATGAACAGTTTTCTCTAATAACATTCGAATTTAAAATTCCTAGTCTATTACATAGGAGCAAGTTCGTGCGACGAAGTCGTGCATTTTATTTTTAATTATTTGTGAACAATGGATTACACTAATCAAGAATATCTGGAAATGTTATTAATATACGGTGAAATGGGACGATCTGCTCGAAGAGCAGCTCACGAATATGACCAACGTTTTCCAAATCGACGTCATCCTGATGGCCATGTCCTAAGCCGCCTTTTAAATCGTGTCAAAACAGAAGGAGCGCTTCAGCCACATCGACAAGATAGAGGACAAAACGTGCTGCCAGCAAACATTCGGATGGAGGAAAGGGTTTTGCGATTCTTTCGCGATGATCCTGGCACGAGCACTCGAGGAACAGCTTGTACTCTAGCGATACCGGAAAGCTCAGTGTGTCGGACGTTGAACCGCAACAGTTTTCATACATATCGTTATATGAAGGTGCAACAGCTAAGTCTTCTACTTGGCTGATTTATTTCAGTAGTATATAGAGTTTGTATTATAAAAACCTTCATATAAAGGTGCAACACCTACATCCTGGTGATCAAGAACTGCGTCTAGATTTTTAATTTTTAATTCATTTGAATTAATTTTTTATTTAAAAATTAGTTTTTTTTTTTAATTCAGTTTGTTTATTTTTTGTTAATTACATTTAGTATTCTGTTTAAGGAAAAAAAATATTTTTTTTAAGAAAATAAACTCGGCTTTCATAATAAGCATAACAAATTAATACTCATTAACGTGTTTTTTTGAATAAAATGATAATCAAAGTGAAAAAACAACTTAAAAAACGAAAAAAATTGGGTTTGATGCAAAATTGCGGAGAAGCGGTTTTACGCAGAAAAAAAGTTTTGAGACAAACAAAAATTGTAATAAATTCTTGATTGGTTATAAAAAAAAATCTTAAGAATCGGATGTAGTTTGGCAAAGATAAAGCCAGTTAAGGGAAAAGAGAGCAAAAATCATAAAAACCGTTATAACTCGGAAACGGGACGAAAACGATGAAATTACCTCTTAAGTTTTTCGACTTAAAATGACCTCAGGAATCCATGGTTTTCATTTGGGGCGGTCACTGTGGGACACCCTGTATAGTAAGAACAGGAACACCCCTAATACCGAGCGCCGAGGTTCTCACTTCATTAGCTTGTGACACGCTATTGTTCACCGAGGTACGTTGTGTACGAGTATTCAAATATGACTCAAACCATTTTAATTCATTATTTTTGATTCCATATTTTGAAAGTTTTTCTAGAAGTATTTTACGGTCGATATTCTAAAATGCTCTCTTTTTAAAGTCTAAAAAAACTGCTACAACAATATTTTTGTTATCAATCTCATTTTTCCAATTTTCTATCACCCAATTTAACGCGGTTTCACACGAGAAACTCTTTCGGAAATCTGAGTGTTGAAGATATTATTTTCAATATAACTTCGTAATTGTTTTTCTACAAGTTTTTCTAAGACTTTTTATAAATAGGCAGCTTATTTACTGGTCTGTATTCCTCACATAATATTGTATTCGGAATTTTTTGAATAGGTATTACCCGGGATTCTTTCTATTTACTTGTAAAACAACCAGACAAAAAAGATTTATTGAAAATTGCCTTTAATAGTGGACCAAGAACTTCAAAACCGTCTAAAAACATTTACGCACTCATAAACTTATAATCTTTTATTTTACCCATAGACTTCAATACTTCAACTATTTCTCGGTTATTAATCAATTTGAAGGTAAAAAGACATTAATTTTATCGTATATCTTGTTCTTGGGATTTCTGCAATAATATCTTCCACACTTGTTATAAAATATTTATGAAATTTACACGATATTTCTTTATTATCATACTTCATATTTCTATTAAAAGAAACGTTTTTTATTTCCGAATGATTCGAATTTAAAACGAGTTTTTTTTAATTTTTCCACAATTTTTGCGAATTCGTATATTATTTTGAGTTTGGAAATATTAATGAATTTACAATAGTATTTTAAATACTTAGCACTCTATATTAGTAATATCACATCGTCAAGTAAACTGTTACAACTTAAAAAAAACAGTCACTTTAATGCTCAATTCATTAAAAATAAAATGTACAACTGGATCGCACGAACTTGCTCGTATGTAAAAGTACTTTGGGATTTAAAATACATTTTATAAATACAATGCATGGAATTGCCGTCTGATTTCCGGAAAAGTATGAATTTACGCAGAGAAAGTTTAAAAATCGTTTTATTAAAGTAATTTTTTATATAACAAATTTATTTAAAATTTTTCTAGAACAATATTTGGAATGCCAATTTTAAGTGTTTAGTAATATAGATTTTAGGAGATAATTTAAAAAAATAATCAGTCACACGTTTTCAAGATATTGATTTTTCAAAAAATAAATTGGGATTTATTTTTTCAGAAAACAAAAAAAAAAAATTTCAAATATTTTTATATACTATATTATTTTAAACTTATGGGGGTTCCTAGTGAAAATTTTTGGTTAAAATCCTTAGAGCCGTTTTAATGAGAAATCTCGAGTTCGATTTTTTTTCCAAATGCAGAACTTGCCCTATAGTACCTACATACATATGTATATCGCAAGTAAAAATAAAATCTAATTCAAAAGTATGGGGTACTTGGAAAACCAAATTAGATAAAATTCAAAAGTTATTAAGATAATGATGCTCCTGTAAAATTTAACCTTAATTTTTATATATTTAATTTTAAGGGAAAACAGTGTTCTTCTGTATATGGTTGCAAGGAAGCCTAATTAATCAATAGTGTTTATTTATGAAATTTTTGACCAAGTTTAATTGTAGATGTATTTAAGAGTTGATTCTCATCGGCTGTGTTGGCCGTAATGTTGATTAAATGAAAGATTTTTTCATTTCCTTTTTCCCAACGTTTCGACGGTGGTTCCCGTCTTCTTCAGGGGAGATCTTTATTTATTATACAAAGAAGGTTACTATACGTAAGTCATACTGTGTAGGGCGGACATGATACAAACTTATATGAATATTGTTGTAATATGTTAAATATACAACTTAAAATGAAAAACCAAACATTTTTTAAAAGAAAATAAATTTAATTTAAACACTTCAGAAGAAGTTTAGTCTAAGTTATGTCAAACTGATACATCTTGACTATGCGAACGACATATGCTTGCTCTCTCATAGGATCATGGATCTCCACCAAATGACAACAGGGGTGGAGAGAGAAGCAGAAATCGTGGGGCTGAAAATCAACTCCGGCAAAACAAAGATGATCAGGCTCGGAACCCAGTCATCTTCTCTCATAAATATTTCTAAACAACCGGTAGAGCTTCCAATACCTTGGAAGTATCATTTCTACCCAGGGTGGCACCGAACAGGACATCAGCAGTCGAATCGGGAAGGCAAAGGCTGCTTTCGGTATGCTTAGAAATATATGGAGGAATAAGCTTAAGAACCAAGCTACGGCTGTTTCGATTCAACGTCGAATCCGTTTTACTTTACGGTTGCAGCACTTGGAAAGTTACAGTAGGTGTCACTAAGAAGCTGCAAACGTTCATTAATAGATATCTACGAAACATCCTTAGGATTTTCTGGCCCAATCATATATCAAGCGAAGAGCTCCTCAGGAAAACGGGTGAGGAACCTATTGACTCTATTATACGACGTCGAAAGTGGCAGTGGATCGAACACACGCTTCGAAAGGTGACAACTGTATTGCGGCGCACGCAATGCAGTGCAATCCGCTCACTCAATAACGAAGAAAAGCTGGACGACCGAGAAGCTCATGGAGGACAGTCGAGGAGGAGTCAGCCCAACTAGGCAAGAGTTGGAGGGATTTGCGACTCATATCCAGGAACCGAACACGATGGCGAGCTGGCGTTGTGGATGCCATATGCCCCACGGTCCCCTACGCACATAAAAGGTCTGAGGACCTAAGTAAGTAAGTATGTCAAACTATGGATGTGTTGTCCGAAATTAAAGAGCAGTAAACCGCAGAAATGTTTTGTGTGTCTTGTTTGCGATTCATGTTGTTTTTGTTGTTTATTATGTCATTATGTGTTATGTCTAGCGTGTATCGTTTTGATGTGTGTTTCTCTGTAGCAAGTAAAAAGTTGTTTAATCAAATAAAATGTTATACCACCTTATTAACCAATATCTATAAGGCCTAACTTCAACCACAGAAAGGGAATGGCACATTTCTGGCCAAGAGTGAACACGAACGAGTATCATTGGATATTTTGATATATAAGTGTGCCGAAGAATGCGCAAAAAAGTTCATTTCCAAGAAGTTAAAACTTAATTTCTCAAAATGTATTTAAGACAGAAAAATATTTTTGATAATATTTTAAAGACAAGACATTTCATTATATGTCAATATCAATTTTGTACGTGATTTATTTGGTATGGTATGACCAATTATTTGGAAAAAATATTGAAATCCTTATTTTGCAATCAGGAAACATCAAGCTTAAATATCTCGACTTTTCCATGAACTATTTTGAATGTATTTCACTCACATAAAAAGCTCAACGCCAGCTTTCATTTGATACTAAACTCATTCCTGTTTACTCTTGGCCAAAACTCCGTAGTAAAATAAGCTTTCTGTTTATATCAGATTTTTTGCTTTTTTTTTTATTTGTTTCTCGAAAGTCTGGGAAAAAAAGGTCGCCTAATATAAATCTATGGCAACAAGGAATAACAGCATAAGTCGACTTATGTCGAAAATGAGTTTTTGATACCATCCGATACGCAATAAGCCATTCCGTCTGTCATATTTTTTTTTCATATTTTTATCTCAAACGGTTAAGGTACTAGTACGGTCTAGAATGCCAAAAAAACGCACGACTGTTGGGAATTTTTTTCTCGGAAACCTTATTAGGTAATAACATAATTTTTTTTAAATATTGAATACATGCGTCAAGAGAACAAAAAAAATTTTTTTTTTTTAATTTTCGAATTTTGGCCGAATTATAGAGGGCGCAAACGTCGACTCATCAAAAAATACATGGTCCCATGGCGGACAGTTAATCTCAGAATTGGCTGGACTGAAAAAAAAAAAACAAAGTAAGCTTTTTAAAGGAAGGTTTCTTACGAGACAATTTACCACAATTTGTTTAAAAAGTCAAAACAAAAATATCGAGCTTTGAAAAAAATTTGTTTTTTTTTGGAAATTTTTTTGGCCATTTTTGGGTCGCCTTTTTTTGTTCATAACTTTTTGGTCAAATTGTGGTAAATTGTGTTAGAAATCATAAAAACAATTAAGTTGCAACAAGTTTTTTGAAAATCGGTTCAGTAGATCCGGAGATTAACTGTCCGCCATGGGACCATGTATTTTTTGATGAGTCGACGTTGGCGCCCTCTATAATTAGGCCAAAATTCGAAAATTAAAAAAACAAAATTTTTTTTTATACTCTTGACGCATATATTCATTATTTAAAAAAAATTATGTTATTACCTAATAAGGTTTCCGAGAAAAAAATTCCAAAAATCGTGCGTTTTTTTGGCATTCTAGACCGTACTAGTACCTTAAGGAATTACAGACAAAAGAAAAAAGTCTTGTACCTGATTCGTATTGCAAACTAAACATTCAAATCGCTCTCCTCAAAAGTAGCAAAAACTGACTTATGCCGTTTTTCCTTATTGTCACAGAAATATGGGTTGAGTATGCTACCTATATTATGTGTATAGTAGACATTTTTCTCTAAAAACATTAAACATTACAAAATATGTACTTTTACATATATGTACATACATTCGACATATTGAATGCCTTCGATGTATTTAATTATTTGTAATTGTTCTCTATATTCTCGAGTTGCACTTGTCGCACATTGGGACGCAAAAACTCGTAGGGCTGGCAGAAATCAAATGAAAAAGTTAAGCTTTATCTTCTAGTACAATTAAAATGAAAAAGTTGAGCGTTATCTTCTAGTAAAATTACAGCTAAAGAACTTAACCATATAGAAAAAACTTATTATGAATACACGTGTTGGTTTTTCAGAAATTTTGAACTTGCTTTACATTGGGATCAACTGTACTAACTTTTGAATAAAAATGTTCATCTACGTGGACCGTTTGACATTTATTTTCAAATCACTGCGTGCAAAATATGTGTTGTGTATGAAGTTGTTTGGAACGGATTAAATACAATTGTTATCGCTTATAGTTTATGTTGATCTGGAATCATATAATAAAATATAATAAAACGGCAAACATGTTTTTTGTGGTACACTTTTCTCCAAAAGTATTTAACCGATTTCGATAAATTTTATATGGTTGGAAAGCCACAGTTACGGAGATGTGCAGAATATACTTGAGACACGCATTTACACACTGTGGGTCATTTTTGTTTTTGCACTGTGGAGCACTTTGCATATTACATAAAATAAAATTTAATTAAAAAAATTTGCTTGAAAACACTGCCAATAATATAAATAATAAATAAATTGGCACTCGAATGGGTCGGCTAGTATAAGTAAATATACGAATAGGAAGATGAAGACCTTAAACTAAAAATTCTTTAATTTATTACTTATTTTATTATAATTGAAACAATAAATTGAATATAATCTAATGTATGATTTATGGTGCCTCTTATTTTTTATTAGAATATGACAACAATCAAGATCAATTGAAAAAATCGAACTCTTTTGTAAGAAAAGGAACAAAAAATTGTCTTGAATCTCAATTTATTCATACACGAATTCAATTGGTTTTACAGGTTATAGGGTTGATGTATTGTATAAACTCAAGTCTAGGATCAAGTGACTTATCCAAATTTGTACCACCGAGATTTTCTGGATATTTTTTTCGTTATCAAACCTACTTTTTGTTAAACATGACTTTTACTTTATGATCTTTTCATACGTTTTCATTAAAAACACTGCCGAACTTCGACTTCTTCAAACTGTTGAAATATATTATCACGCAAATCACACATTAAGTATTAACACATGTCAAAATTAACATGGCAGGAATTTCATTCGACTATCAAATTTGCGTCATGAAAATGATTTTCATATTTATACTTACAAATAAAATAATCAGTTTCACTAAAATGTGGTGGAATGTGTTATGGTTTTAGAACCGATCATAAAAAATCTATATGGTAAATGGAGTAAAGTCTTCAATTGGAAACAACCTTAATGCGGCTGATTTAAAAAACTACTTTGAATCTTTACTGAATACGGAATGTTTGTCGTGCAAGTTTCATTACGCAATGCCTAGTATTGAAGATGAATTTCTAGACGCGAATTTTTCAGAGGAGGAACTTCTGTCAGCTTTGGATAGTGCCAAAGAAAACAAGGCGGCCGGGACGGACAGAATTCCATCGGAATTTTTTAAGTATGCCCCGCCCAGTTTTATATCCGAGCTTTTAAGATGCTACAATGAAATTTTTAGGACTTGTTCAATTCCACCTAACTTCATGTCCTCAATAATTTATCCGCTTTTTAAAAAGGGAGATCCATCCATTGCTGAAAATTATTTGCCAGTATGATTTTCCGAAGACTGACCACCTGGATACGCGATAATTCAAAGCTTAGTGAATTGCAGGCTGGATTTCGTTCTGGTTATGCAACAACGGACCAAGTTTTTCTTCTTTTGAATATTGCCGAAACATACGTTTATCGTGGGAAAAAACTCTATGCCTTCTTCGTGGACTTTAGAGCAGCCTTCGACAGCATCGACAGAGAAGCCTTATTCTTAAAACTTGCCAATTGTGGTATCTCTTCCAAAATTATTTTCATTTTGAAGGCACTCTATGGAAAAGATGCTATTTCAGTATGGGACGGTGAAACCCTATCTGAAGAATTCACGTCCTCAATGGGTCTAAGACAAGGGTGTGCGTTGAGCACTCTCTTATTCACGCTTTTTATTGATGATATTGTTGAGTCCCTGGGAACAGGCGTGAGATTTGCTGAGGAGAACATTCCAGTTTTAATGTATGCGGATGACATCGTCTTATTATCAGAGTCTCCCGATCAACTCCAAGAAATGATCTCTAGATTGGAAGAATACTGCAATACTTGGAACCTAGCAGTCAATCTGAGCAAATCAAAAATTATGATTTTTAGAAAAGGAAGGGGAAGATATGCTAGTAACGAGAAGTGGAGTTACAAAGAAGAAGAAGTCTGTGTCGTGAAAGAATTCAAATATCTAGGGATGATAATATCGAGTAACCTGTGTATAAAGAAGCAAGTGAAAGCAAAACTACAGGAGTCAAAGGCTGCCATATGTGTATCATGGAAAAAATGTTTCGCAAATAAATCTATTCACCACTCCGACAAATATAAATTATTTCAAGCTGTATCAAAGTCTGTTATGATGTACTGCGCGCAAGTGTGGGGCCATAAAGAGTATGAGGATGTTGAGAAATTACTCCGGTTCTTTGTAAAACGAATTTTTGCTCTTCCCTCAACTACGCCGAACTACATTATACATATTGAAACTGGAATTCCACCGTTGTTTATCGACACACTAAAGATCCATTTTGATTATATATTAAAAATACTCCAAACGGATGCATCAAGGCTAGTTAACAAAGTTTTAAGATATTTAGTTTCCAATAAGATGAATTTTGTACAATCATGGATAAGCTTATCTGATTCAGTGGGGGAAGCGCATGATTTTGATTTGCGAGATGTAACGCGCCTAAAACAACAGTTTTACTCTCTTATATCGAAAGTCGATGCAAAATATATGGAGGACTTCATTAACCAAGCCAAGGATTCACTTTATAGAGAATATTACAGCCGACTGAACTTCGTCCTAGGTGAATCAAATTATTTTCACGACAAGCACTCCACGGATATGATATCTACGATTCTACGAGCCAGAGGGGAAATCCTAAATTTGAACTTTATTCCTCATAGAACAGACTTACCTTTGGAATGTGATCTATGCAACACTCACGAAAGAGAAAATATTGCACATTTTCTAGGATCATGTCCAATTTTAAGGGAAATTCGACGTGATATTTTTGGCAAGAATCGATTGGATGTTGAAGAAGTAATAGATATTTTAAATGGCGTGCAGGGCTGGAACAAGCTTTATAAATTTATTCGAACAGCTATGACTTATAGAAATAGAATCCAAACGGAATGCTTTTGATTGTCGTTAATTTATCATTTTCTTTATAATGTTTTAAATGCACTTTTTATTGTTATGTAAATTAAATTAAACTAAATTAAATTTTATTCAATTATCTGTCAATCTGACCGACGGTTTCAAAACCAGGTCGTAAAAGACTTGTAAAAAAAATTTTAATTGTAAACCTGATTTATTTATTAATAAAGTCTATTCTAATCTAATCTAATCTAAAAAATCTATAGTTTTACACAAGGTATGTTTTTACTAGTGTAGGGCATATTCGAATGATTTAAAGAATCGAGATATTAGTATTCGAATGATTTAAAGAATTGAATGATCTTAATATCATAATAAAAAAAGTAAGAAACAAACTCTCCATTTCAGGGTAAAAAAGAAAGCAAAAACAAAACAAAAATATCATAACATAAGGGTTCTCGCCTTTCCGTTCCAATTCCATATGCAACCCTCAACAATGCATCGGGTATGAAAATGAATATAAATATAAACCAAGTCGTTGAATGCACACGAGGTACACAAATTACCAACTTCTCGTGTTCTGGATTTTGTGTTTTCTTGGTCTCGAATAGAAACTCGAGTGTCAAGTGCTTATTTCGCTAAGATTAAGTATATGTGAGAAATCATTCGAATAGTTTGAGTATTCGAATGATTTGAGTGAAGCATCGAGATATCTCGAGATGTTGTCTGAATCGATTATAATCGATTATTTCATTCCAATACGTCCACCACTAGTTTATACTCTGTGAGATAGTATGAAGATACTTTGAAAGGTTATGCCATACGTCTGTGTTTTAAAAAACTATCCGTTGCTTTAATACTGATTTTTGCGACTTAGGTTAGATTCACATTATTGTACCGATACGATATTAATATACAAATAGACAATTGTGATAATGCTTTAAAAAACAAATATCTGGGTGTTTTAGGTGGTTATAAGCTAAGCTTTAGTGATCACCTAGATTTTAAAAGTACAAAGGTTCAAAAAAAAATGTCTATATAGAATAAGAAAAAAATATCTAAAAGATGCTCAATTAGTGTCTTTTCTCTATTAAACTACCACAAACAGATTTTGAGTTTGTGTAATGTTAGAACAATTGATAACCTCCAAAACTTGCAAAACATAACTATGTAATGTGTTTTACAATGTGGCAGGAGAACTTACATATATCATTAACATGTTAAATGAGTTGAAATGAATCAATATTACACAGAGCTTTAAATTATTTTTTATATTTAAACTGAAAAATGGAGTTTAACCTATGTATCTACAAGGAAGGCAATATGTTGGTAACTATTACAATATAGGAAATGTAGGTGATATATCAGATTAGCATTAAACAGGAGATCTAGTTCTCAAAATAATCCTACTAATATTATAAATTTGAATGTTACGATGTATGGATGTTTGTTACTCAATAACGCTTGAACAACTGAATGTATCTTGATAAAATTTAACAAACAAAAAAGTTATAGTCTGAATTACCGTATAGGCTACTTTTTTTGGACCTTATTCGGAATTCCCCCCCCACCAAAATGAACTTTTTTTTTAACGAATTGATAAAAGAGTGTTTGCTGTTGACAAAAAACATCAAATTATGCAGGAGAAACACTTTCTTATGGTAAAAAAGTGAAGTAAAAGCGGACCACCCACAGTACTATAACTAAAACTACTTTTGTATGGGATATTTGCTTTTTTTGCTTGCTTACGCATTACGGCGGCGTTTAAACAGTGATATATGTATGGGGGGGGCATGCTGCCCCCCTGCAACCCCCCTGCTTGGGCACACTATAGGATTTGGGGTAGGTGCGAGGTTGGGTGTATCCAAGGTTTCTTTTGCATTTACAGAATCTGGATTTAAGGAAACTTTGAATTTACCCTTTGGCCTATATTCATTTTTTTATACTTCACTTTTTTACCATAAAAAAGTGTTTCTCCTCCATAATTTGATGTTTTTTATCAACAGCACACTTTTTTTTATCGATTCATTAAAAAAAAAGTGCATTTTGGTGGGGGGGGAATTCCGAATAAGGACCCTTTTTTTTTATTATCAGGGGAAGGGTATTTAGTGGTCGAAGCACCCCAAAATTATTTATCTCTACTTCTATCTTCGTATTGCACTGAAATGTAGTACATATACATAAGTAATTGCATTGAAATGCCATACTTTGGTGGTGCGGGCCCAGAGGAGGGGCATTGTTTGATTAATTTACCAAAGCAGTAACGATAAAAACACTCAAAAACAAAAAAAAATTGACAAATATTTGTGTGTCTTTGAATTTAAACTATTTCAAGGTAAGTTAAACTTTATGTGCCTACAGGTTTAACTACATACATTGTTATAGGATAGTTACATACGTATGTGATTTGCTCATTGTTTGTTAGTTTTTTTTCAAAATATCCTTCGCTTGGCTCCATTACATTTAAGAAAAGGACTTGATTGGATTTATTGGTTTGCTGTTTTGTTTTAATCCAGGTACATGCATACGTTAAATAAAAATAATTCGTACGCTTTCTTGGCTAAGCTAAACGTGTTTATTATTTCAGTGGTAAGTCGTCTTTTTCAAATAGAGCTGTTCAACCATGACACACAGAAGTAAAATAAACACCCAAAAACAACATTCCGTACTTCACACAAGATTTCCATTTACACAAGATTTCCAATGCAAGAAAAACTGAGTGAATCTACAGAAACTTTTAGACACATGATTTATTTTGAAAAACTTCATTTGAAAAAAAATTTGCTTGCGGGAGTTCCCGCACGGGTACGCTAGTATTTTTATAAAGGAACATAAATGTTTAATAATCTAATTGCGCAGCGTATTATATTTTTGGTATATATTTAAGCAATTCAAGTGTTTTTTTGACTGATAAAGAATTAAAACTAAAACTAATGTTTTATCTTTGGTTTTTAAACTTAAGAAACCACTAACATATTAAAATGTATATTATGTACATACTACATATCTATTTAAGTTAGTATTTTTTTTAATTTTGTTCAATGTTCGAGCAGAGTGCTAGCGTTTAAGAGAGTTGAACAGGATTTAAAAGGAGATACCAACGCACATTGCTTTCGAATGTCTGAATATCGTAATTGGAGAGGAACATTGAGCCGTCCGAAAACGTCCAAAGTTCAGCTCAAGATAAACTGATAGGCAATCTCTGAGGGGCGAGTATTATGATTAAATTATTTTAGAGGAGGAATGAAAATATTTTACCCAATTAGGCCGCCGAGAAAAACAAGTGTTTCCGTTATAGTCACGTTATATCACCATCATTTTTAAAGATATTTTTCCATTTCTATACATCGTCCAAGGAAACCAGAACACTTATCAGCGTACCTAATTAATATGCAAGGCCGATCAGGAAAAGGCGGAATATAATAAAATTGAATAGTTTTTCCTGATTGTTGTTTTTAGGAAAATTCGGTCAGTTGAAAATCTGTCGCATGTTTTTTTCATTAATTTTCATCATCACCATCGTACAGTCAAAATCGGTTATAACGACATCGGTTGTAACGAAATATCGGTTATTGCGAACTTATCTCTAAGTTCCGACCAATGTTCATGCTAATTGTACCAACCAAATATCGGTTTTAATGATATCGCCTATAACGAACTATTGCTTATAAAGAACAGTTTTAAATTGAAAATTAAAAAATCTATCGTTTATAACGAATATTAAAAAAAAAAAATAAGTAAACATTGGAAATTTCGTGCATTTCGAATAATAAATTATGGGGATTTCCCGCGAACTTCGCATTCTGTTTCTGAGAGGAACTGGGATAGTCAAATTTTATATAGAGAAAGGTTAAATGTGTCAATTTTTTTTCTTCAGAATGAGTTCAAAACGTAGTTTTTATGATTGAAGAAAAATCTGCAATAATTTCAAGGCTGGAAGCTGGTGATTCCAATAAAAGTTTTCCTGCAGAGTTTTTCGTATCGGGCTTCAACAATCTACCATTTTCAAAGACCGAGATAAAATTAGGAAGAATTTCGAAGAATCCAACTTAAAAATAAAAAAGTTCGATGTAGTCACCATCCATAGATGATGCTTTGCTCAAGTGGTTCAAAGCCCAAAAAACTTTAATAAAGAGCAAAAAATGGAAAATCGGTTACAACGAAACACCGGATATAACGAACAAATTCTTTAGTCATGTCGAGTTCGTTATAACCGATTTTGACTGTACTAGGTACTTAATGTTTTACTTTTGCAGTCCGCATCAGTATATTTTTCCGCATAATTGAAACGAATTTTTCCATTTCATTCGAAATGAAAATCAGCTGATCAGGAAAAATAATTCTCATCAGTAAAATTTATAAATGCTGTTTTTAGAAAAAATATTTGTTCCAAAGAAAGTTTTGTTTGTTAATAAATTATTTGAAGCGATTTCTCATCAATTCGTATCGATTTTAAATTTCAAATCGTATGATAACACATTGAATTATCTAAAAGATTCCTGATAGTTTTCTTGATCGCTATAACCGGCCCCTTAGGTGGATATCTTGAAAAATGGCTACATTACATTAACGGTAGTTATGTTGTCAATCTTACATTAAAAAACAATATATAGGTATTTATAATATTCTGCACACAATTGATTGCAACTACAAAATGAACTGCTAAAAAAATAGCAACATATAAAAGAGTTTACAAAAGTTTCCCTGTTGATTGAAAAAGTCAAAATTTGTGTGATATTTTACTCTAAGAATAAATAAATAAGCACAAATGGCACTTAGGAATGATTAGAGCGAAACACTGTTCTGAAGACCAATGCAAAGCCTTTTTAAATACGCATAACAGCGGAAAATCAATTGTAAACATAGCAACAGTCTATTGGACGCTCTTGAAGGATGTTATTTAATGCTATAAACTCAAGAAAAGACCAGAGGCCGGTCATATAAAATGACTGCAAGACAGTCAAGTTGGCGGGAAAAACTAATGCGCATCCTTTTATGACCTCAAAAGATCTCCAGAGAGAAATAGAATCCGCCGCCCAAAGTGTGAGGCCTACAATCCGAGGTACACAAGAAAACCGTAAAGCAGAGACGTGGCAGCATAATACAATGGGGTTCTTTTTCTTGGTGGAGAGTTGGTCCAATATTTTTAGATTGTATAATGACAAAATAGTCGTATATGGATATACCGCAGACTATTATGCTGCCATGGGGCGATGAAAATATGCCCCTATATGCATAACGACCCCAAGCACACTGCAAAGTAAACAAAGCTCTGGTTTCAAAATAAAATGGCGTTATGGAGTATCCTTCTCAATCACCGGACCTTAATCCTATTGAGAACCTTTCAAATGAAATAAAGATTGATGTAAGTAAACAGAAACCAAACAGAGCGGATCTCTGTTGAATTGTGAAAGAAGTTTGGTTTTCGATACTCCAAGAAAAGTGCCAAAAGTTGGTAGACACTGTTCCAAATGCAATGTCTGCAGTTTCAAAAACTAAAGGTTTTTCAACAAACTATTAAACTATTTATTTGCGAATCAATAAAGTGAAATGATATTGGTTATCAGAATGTTTTGTTTTTTGTTAATTAAATCAGCTCTTGCTATTTTTAATATATATTTAATATATATCACATAAATATGTACCTTTTTGAATATTTGCTTAATGTAAGTAAGTAAAATAAGAGAGCGTTGCTATTATTTGGTCATAACATAAAAAAAACCTCTACTTATGATTATATTCTCTTAAGCTACAAATCTTTAAAACATAAAAAATCAAATCAAAATCTTCAAAACATAAAAAAAAAAAGTAACATATTTGAGTGCCTTTCATTTAAGTATATTTTAATTTAATTTTAAAAGTAAAAGAAACTTCTTTCAACTTTGGAACATCAAATTTATGTAGTAGAAAACTTGAAGTTCAAAACGATTTTAGCGATTAAAAAAAAAAGAAAGTAGATTATGTATTGAATACTTGATGAAGAAAATGTAGTGCATATCTAATTTATAAAATGAGATAGCACTACTTGAGGAAACATTATGTATTAATAAGATTTATCTCTAGAATAGATTTTTTGTTGAAAAAATAGACATTTTGTTCTACTGTGCGTCTCTTTAGATTTGTGTGTAATTATTTAGTTGTTGGAAACCGAGATATAATAGTTTGTGCTCTTTAAATGGCTATACAGCAGCAACAACAAAAAGTTCTTATCTTTGAAATAAAAAAAAATATATATTCTTTTATAATTGTTCATTGTTGAAAAATGACTTACAAATGAAACTATGATTTTAAACGAAACAAAAACAAATGTTAGGGAATTGTTTCTTCTGAGCCGGGGAGGTCATTTTTCAAGAAACACCCCTCATTTGAAAATAATCTATCATCTACCTAAAAAGAAATACGAATGCATATGTAATAAATTACAAAAACCTTACATTTTCTTGATTTTGTTTTTGTGTAGTTCTGGTATCTTTCTGTAAAACGTCTATGGCTGAAGCTTGATGAAAACTCTCGCGAGTGGACTCGACAAAAAAAAATTTAATTTGTAAAATTTTGATTTAACACATTTTAAAATTCACTTTATTGTTGCTGTTTCCTCATGATGATTGCATTACAAACTGTCGCCTATATATATTACTTAAATCTCTTTTAATACTTTTTCTATAGAAATGTACAAATGGCTGCGCGATGTATTATAAAGTAGGAAAAAAAAAGAAATTCGGATTTTTCTGTACGATTTTTTGCCTTACGATGAAAAGGCATTAAATTTTGTGCATTCCATCAACATCTATCACAAAAGCAACTATAATGCTTTACTAAAAAATAATTATTTATTTATATTTTTTCTAACATTTTCGTTTCTTTTTAATAATTACGGAAAAAAAATCCAGTTGAACTAAAAAAATGGCGGTTTCTACGATGAACTAAAACAGAAAATCTGTGGTTCTGTAATTGTGGTTTGTGGATGGAAAATCTCCTCGCGACTCGACACTTCGACAGAACAAACGACAAAAAGTACGAAATTCGTTGCTTGCTGCTGCCTTTTGTGGGTAAGAGTAAAACAAAATATCCGGAACAGAGAAGGACAAAAACAGATATAAAGAATTTCCCTTGCGAACTGTCACAATGGTTGAATCACCAATAATAGGATTAGATGCTGGAGAGTTGCAGTGATAGAAAACAAACAGAACCAAAAAAAAAATTGAAAATCAAACTGCTTTAAGCCAGATATACATTGTTCAAATGCATGACAAGCACTTGCAAGTGTATTAGTAAATTCAGCTTGACGTTTCAATGCAGTACCCTTGTTTTGATTTTGCATCAAGCATACACCCAATTTATAAGCTTAATAGTAATAGCTTTATTTTTTTTCAAATTATAAATAGTTTTAACAATTGTATATTATAACAAATAAATTATGGCCTTGGTTTTTGGAACCGTCTGCCAGATGCCAACTTTATTTTTTTTATACAAAATTACAAATTATATTTATTGATCATGCAATGTTTTATAATATATGTATATATGTTTATATTGACTTTAAATTAACGTACTGTTATACCTAAATACCTAGAATAATTTTATTTTGTACTTTAATTTCATTGGCGCAAAATTTTAATTGAATTAGTACGATGCTAAAGCTGTTTTAGTGTGATACTAGGTTAAAACAACGAATTTGCAAATTTTAATCGAATATAGCATCATACTTTCTCTACCCTTTTATTAAAGTTAAAATCATCGAATACCTACTTTATTTTTTTTAGTATCGTGCTAGCTTCATATGACTCTTTGACATTTACAAACATCAAAAAAGGTTCGTGTACTTACTTTTTTACACGAAATGTCATTATTTTAGGTGTGTTCAGAAGCAATTTATTAAGAAAATTCTTTTAATACGATACTAGTTAGAAAATGTTTAAAATTAAGAGTGAGTAAACTACTATAAAGTTAGCAAATTGTTAATTAGTATCATACTGATACCTTAATAATAGGCTGTTTAAAATTTTTTTTTTATATTTTTTTTTTTGTGTTCAAATCTTTTAGTAATTCATAAAATCTTTTCTATAATTAAAAGCTGCAATGCAGTATTGGGCAAGAAGCTTCAAGTTACTTCCATTGAGAATGCTTATGGAATATGATTCGCTTAATGTTGTCTTTTTAAAATGTACAAATCTTATTTCTTTTAACATAGGTCATATTGATAAAAAGTGATACGAGTCTTCCTGTTCTTGTAAGTTGCAAAGCGAGCAAACTGTTTCTCGATCCCTAAAATATGGCCTATAATTTAGGTCAAGGAGTTCTCCTCTTATGCGAAAAATTTCAGATATATCATGTAAGCTCATTTTGTCTGTGAAATAATTGAGTTCACTCAAATTATATTCAAGCTTCAATTAGATCGGATCTTATTTTCATATCGATTTTTTCAAGAATGCATTTGAACTTTTCCCTCATACATACATTTAGCATCTCTCAAGAATTAACTGAAACCCCGCTCAATATAGTTAGATCTTCCCATCTCTTAAACCAGCTAATTTTTTTTTGCACTATTTTTGGCAATCAAGTGTCATCATAAGAAAGTACTTTGGTGACATACTCAAAGTGCATTCTTAGGGTAAAAATATAAATAGGCGGAAGATCTGTTTCCAGCAGGAGCATGTAATTAGGAGTTGAGTTCGGTAGTCGAAATGTCTTTTTTAAAAACAAGCGTTGCAGCTTTTCAACCTCATCATAATTGTTTGTATCCTCATACCTGAGATCCATAAGTCATTATAGATCTCAAAGCAGCATCAAATACTCTAAATTTAGCACTATGGGCAACATTTTTGTTCCTAATCAGGTTTTGCCAGGTTGAGTTTATAACAGAAAGTGATTTTTTCAGTTTGTTTTGAAAGTGTTAAGTAAGTAAATTCATTCACTACTTCAATGTTTTCTCCATTCAGAAACCACCTTTCATTTCTGCTGTGACGTCCTCGTCCTGTTCCAAAAATCATGACTTTTGATTTTGAGATATTTATTACAAGATTCCACAATTTGCAATAATTATTCAGCCTATTTATCATAAGCTGAAGACTTTCTGGGGATTCTGCGAATAACACCACGTCATCTGCATATAAAAGGCACTTTATATTAAGACCTGCAACTTTGATACCATTTGGTAATGCATCAACTATATCGTTGATATAAAGTGCGCACAGCAAAGGAGATAAAAGACATCCTTGACGCACTCCACTTTTAGTTTCAAACCAATTTGACATTTCCTTACCATCCCATACTGCAGACATAGTATTGTCATAAAGTTTCTGTATAACATTTGAGATCTTAGATGATAAGCCCATTTGATTTAATTTATAGAACAATGACCTTCGATCAATACTATCAAAAGCAGCTTTAAAATCAATGAATATTGCATACAACTTTTTCCCATTTTCGGAGTAAAAGTCTAGAATGTTTTTCATGGTGAAAATGTGATCTATAGTTGAATAGCCCGCTCTGAATCCAGCTTGAAATTCGTTAAGCAATTTATTCTGATTCACCCAAAATTCAAGCCTTTTAAGTATGACGCCAGTAAATATTTTTGCGATCACATTTAAAAATGAGATACCCCTATAGTTTTCCACATTATTTACGTCCCCCTTTTTGTGGATTGGGCATACAATTGACTTTCTAAAATTTGCAGGTACTTCAGCTGTATGTAATATATTTCATTTTTTTCATTTATTTATTCGATTGAATCTTTTACATTGGGCTTGCGCCTATAAAATTTTAGTAAACGTTAATTTAGGGGCTAATTACTTTAGATTAAATTGCAGTTTTACAGATTAATTCAAAATAAAAATTTAATGACAAACTTAGAAACTGAATGAATTTTAATTTGATGAAGTTTAATTCAATTTATAATTTTAATTTTAACTTTTTTAAACTTTTTTTTTTAATCTTTCCTTAATTTTCCACCAAGTATCTGAATAAGACCTCATCAAACTGCGAAGTGCCACGAAGTCTTCTCATGTCATATGGTAAACTGTTCCACTGCCTGACAACATTAACAAAAAATTGACGTTCCGAGTTTCTACAAGTAAATATTCGTATAAGTCCTTGCCAAATTCTTCAAAAAGGAGTGTGGAGCGTTCTTGAAAAATTCATAAGGAATTCTGTCATCTCCTGGGGCTTTGTTGTGTTTGGCTTTGTCTAAATAGAGAGTACCACCCAATTTATACGTGTGACTTTTTCATTAATACACTCGCACGTGCTTGTCATGCATTTGAACAATGTATATCTGGCCCTGGAGGGCTCGTTTCTATTCCAAATTCGTGACTATCATAGGGGGCGCTTCTCAAATTTGTGTAAGACAAAGTTATTTGACAGCGGCAACAAAAAAAAAAGTTTTTGGCAGGATTGATTGCCTTGCGGGAAGATACTAAGTTAGAACAAAAAAATAGCATACAAATTAACAAACAAAAAAACATTTTATTATTCAATATTTTTGTATCATTAAACAACCATATAAACACTAAAACTTTTTCAAGCTAAATATTTCTACAAATTTATTTTTTAAAATCCAACTAAAACTCATTACACCTTGAGTTCGTCTTCGAATTTGGACTAGTTTTTCGGTTCGAATTGAGCCAGTTTCTCAATCTTTACCTCATTACAAAGGTGACACAAACCACTTGCAAGGAATGGATCGCTGATGTCAGAAAAATCATTCTGCTGTTCACTCTCTTAGTCGAGGCTAAATTACTGCAGTCTAGCTGTTGATAGATCTCCCGATTGTAGTCGCCATCCTTGGTAAATCCATTGTATTGGTCACATTGTGGGGTAGCTATTCGCCTCCAAGTAGGGATCTTTAATATTTTGATTACAAAACCAGCAATTAACAGTCACTTTAAAGTTTGATCTTATTTTTACGTATAATTTGTAAAGAATTAAAACAGTCACAAAGCTTATTGTTATGCGGTTTTTTTTTGCAAACAAGACGGAAAATTTACCGGGTGCTTCATATCACATGCGACGGAGAACGATGTGGGAGCAGAAGGTAAACACAAATTGACAGCATACAGGTGTATCCTTAACTTACAGAAAGTGAGACAGCGACCCCTATCACAACTGGAAGTACTACAATGCATTAGGGATAGGAACGAGCCCTCCATATTATATATACTCAAAGATCTGGCCTTACACCCCAACTCCACAAGATATCTGTCTCTCCAACTTAATGTCTGACATCTCTATCTCTACATTTTCTTATTCACTGCGTTTTATTATCCACAAATCTATCTGGATCCGGATCTGGATCATCCCTTGAAAATAAAACGATACGGATCTTACTGACAGCAGTGTTATAAGCCCGTCTCTTTTTATCCTTGGGTTTGTAAATTCTAAATTATGTCTTGTCTTTTTTCTTTATACTATAGCTTACACTGTCTAACCATAAAAAGCCATCTATTCGCCAGTGTAATAACTAATTTTTGGATCTTTGAAATAGATCCCGATAGAAAACAGGATCCCAAATTGTTTTTGTAATACATGTTAAAACTTAATCCAGATCCGGATCCAGATAGATTTGTGAATAATAAAACGCAAACTTCGTTGGGCAAATTATGTCATGATTTTTCATTTCTATCCCTACTGCATCAGGGTATCACCTGATGGAGTCACTCGTAACCAAATAGACCACGTGTTGATAGACCGTCGCCACTACTCGAACTTGATGACGGTACGAACGTACCGAGGTGCCAATATCGACTCGGATCACTATCTTGTTGGTATGGTTTTCCGAGGGCGGATTGCCTTGCGAAGACGCATTGCATCCGCCGATCAGGTTCGAATCAACACGGCTGCCCTGCGCAATGAAAACACCAGTAACACCTTTGGTAATGCGTTAGGACTCGCCCTAGAAACACCTGACTTAGGGAGAGTAAGTCCTGGAGCCAGTATGCTGGGCGTAAATGAAAAGTGGACACGTCTTAAAAATACTGTCATTAGTACTGCCAACTCCATCTTAGGCAGCAGTCGTAAAAATCGGAACGACTGGTTTGATGATGAATGCAAGCTAGCGACTGAACGTAAGAATGTTGCGTACCGAGCAATGCAACAATCTCATAGAACGCGGGCACGCGAAGAGGAATATAAAGAGCTCAGAAGAACAGAAAAACGGCTTCACAGACAAAAGAAATCAGCCTGGGAGAAGAACCTAATCTGTGAAATAGAAAATAGCCGAGAGCGAGGTCCGGACCAGGCGCGGAAGTTCTACCAATCCGTCCGAAACATGACGCAGTACACACCACGCTGCACATACTGCAAGGACGGAGAGGGAAATCTGATCACCGATCCTGAAAGCATACTGGAGCGATGGGAAGTGTACTTTAATGAATTGCTAAATGGTCAGCTCACTGCAGAAGTGGAGGCTCCACTACTTCAAGAAGAATACCCTATGTTGCCGCCACCAAGCATAGAAGAGGTTGAGAAGGCTATAGGCCGGCTTAAACAGAACAAATCCCCGGGAGCCGATGGCATACCAGCCGAATTATTTCATCACGGCGGGCCAGCGTTACGTCAAGCAATTCATGATATTATAGTGCACGTATGGGAGCAGGAAGAAATCCCAGAAGACTGACGAAAAGGCATAATATGCCCCATACATAAGAAGGGAGATGTCACAACGTCCAGCAATTATAGAGGTATCACGTTGTTGAGTACCGCCTATAAGATACTCTCCTCTATCCTACAAGACCGGATAACCCCATACGCTAAAACCGTCATCGGACAATATCAGTGTGGTTTTATTCAAAATGCAAATCAATAACTGATCAGATCTTTACCCTTAGGCAGGCGATGGAAAAATGTCTAGAATTTAACATTCCAACATACCATCTGTTTATAGACTTTAAGGCCGCCTATGATAGCATAGCCGGGGTAGAACTTTACAAAGCCATGAGAGAATTCGGCATCCCAAATAAATTGACAAGACTATGTAGGTTGACCATGACCAACGTAACAAGCCAAGTAAAAATAGCCGGATTGCTATCCAGACCAATCAAAATCTTTAATGGACTCCGACAAGGGGACGGTTTGGCCTGCCTCCTCTTCAACCTGGCGTTGGAGAAAGCAATCCGTGACTCTGGCACGGCAACAAGAGGGACCATCGTCAACAGGTCCAGCCAGTTACTAGCTTACGCAGACGACATTGACATCATCGGAAGAACCGAACAAGCTGTACACGATTCATTCATCCAGATCGAGCAGGCGGCACAAAATCTGGGGCTGCACATTAGTGAAGGTAAAACAAAGTACATGGTGGCGTCGAATGCGAGAGGAACAGTTGGTCACACAATCAAGGTTGCGGAGCACGAATTTGAAGTGGTGCAATCCTTTAAATACCTTGGGTCAATAGTAGCAGCCGATAACAATATAGAAGAAGAAATAAGCGGGCGGCTTCTCAAATCCAACAGAGCCCACTATAGTCTGTCAAAGCTTTTCAAATCCAGAAATCTCACCATAACTTCAAAACTGCTGCTGTACAGGACCATGGTCCTGCCAGTACTCACATATGGATCCGAGACTTGGGTGCTTAGCAAAAGGCACTCCGACCTCTTAGCTGCGTTCGAGAGAAAAGTCTTAAGGAGAATTGTTGGCCCCATATGTGAGGAAGGACGATTCCGGAGACGGTACAATCATGAATTGTACGCAATCTACCTAGAAGCAGATATCGTGACAAAAATTAAGCTCGGTAGACTCCGGTGGGCAGGGCACCTAGCTCGCATGAGCGAAGAGGAACCTGCTCGGAAAGTTCTTTGTGGTACATTCTATGGTAGACGACAGCGTGGTAGACCATGCTTGCGCTGGAGAGATGGCGTAGACCAGGACGCCCAAAGCCTTGGGGTGCGCAACTGGATGGCGTCGGCTAGAGACCGGGATAGGTGAAGAGACCTGTTGAAAGAGGCCAGGACCGGAACCCGGTTGTCGAGCCGATGATGATGATGATGATCCCTACTGCACAGGATGTGTTTTGTGCGGACAACAGAAATTAGCAAAACGTAAAACTAACAAAAATTATATATATTTGCAAAGAAAAGAATGCGCATTTACCTAGAGTATAAGTAAATAACACCAAACATAACTTAACGCACGAACAAATGAATAACATGACATGTTAATGTCATGCAAAAAAATATTTGCCGACGGAATACTTGACAAGAACCAACCAAATGAGAAGACACGGAATAATGGGAATAAAATGTCATTTCACGAAAAAAAGTACGAAATCGTCGTGAAATTTCATATCAGACATCTATATCAAGACAAAACCGCTGACATAGCTGACATCACATAATAAGAGGAAATATCGCGTCTCCATTGGAGATTTCATATCATGATGAGAATCCTGAGAGAATTTATTTCCTGTGGAGTCGGGGTGTTAAAGCCAAATATACATTGTTCAAATGCATGACAAGCACGTGCAAGTGTATTAGTTAAAAAGTCACACGTATCTGGCCTTAAGGCCAAATATACATTGTTCAAATGCATGACAAGCACGTGCAAGTGTATTAGTGAAAAAGTCACACGTAGGCAAGGCGCGGACATTCAATTTTTAGTTGCACAACTGTTTGGTTGCTTATACTGCTTTTACACCAAAGCGAATTTTAATCTTAGTTTCTCTTTTGTAACTTCCGCTTTGTGTAACCCGGCCACAACACACGTCTCTCTCCTACGGGCTTAAAATTCGCAAGGTAATCATCCTTCGTTTAAAAGCAGCCTTATCGAAAACAGATTAACTATTTGGTTGAATGTTCGCGCAGGTGCATATAGTTATATGTTACACAAAATAGCGAACTCATTTTAGGCAATCGTTTAGTTTTTAGTTGCTCGAACCCAGCAGTTGCGAAACTAAAAATTGAATGCGAGCGCCTAGCCGTATAGATTGATTTTTTTTTATTTTCATTCAATCAAGCGTACAACATTGAAGTATACCCATATCAATAAAGGTTTAGTGGAAGTTTATCGTTAAGTCCTGGACTAGTGCGAAATTTCATTAATAAAACAAATTTTCTGCTAAGTTACGTTTACTATCTATAAGTTAAACTACCAAAGAAGGTAGTTTAGCGAAGGAACAAGAAAAAGAATTCTCAAACTTGTTTTGTTTTATCAAAAAATTAAACAAATGTGAGTAGATTCCCAAATTAGTTTTGAAAAAAAAAACAATAATAATAATTGCCACATAGATTTAACGATTTCGAAAATCATCTGGATTTGCAGAATAATCCGAATTTTTCGATAAGACCAAACATTTATAAGCCCTGGATGGAAGAATAGGTTAAGAGAAATTCTGAAAGAAATATGTATCTGGCTTTTGGCAAACAATTGTTGGGGTTGGAAAAATTGCAGAGTTATCGTTCTTTCTTTGTGTTTTTTTTTATTTCTCGGGTATGTTTCATTTCTATTTGGCTTTGGGTGAGCGAACTTCGATTAACTAATAGAATAGAACAAAGCTAACTTTGATTTAAAATCGCTGTGAGAAAAATCAATAAATAAGCCATTAATCAAATTTTAAAAAATAGTAGCTATTGGGTTCTACTTACACTTTAATTTTTGTTTCGATCGATTCATTGGTTTTTTTTTAAACCACAAATTGAAAAAAAAATTGCATATGTGGAATAACTTTATTTCTCAAATAATGCTAATTTGTATGGTATGAGGCAGTTTTTGAACACATTATGAGGCATTTAAATAAGGAACAAGATTGTGTTTTTTAGATGCTTATTAGAGCATATTTTCTTACAAAATTTAAAGAACGCATTTTCTTAAACTACTATCATTTTATTTTCCTTATTGTTTTTGAGTTAAGCTTTATTTTTTATATATAAACTAGCTTAAATTCACCTGTTTCGCCAGGTGCTAGAAAATATATAATTCAATACAACAAACAAAAAATTTAATTTATATCGTATTTAAATTTTAATACATTTTTGATAACAATATTTTTTGTTTTTCCATCGGTTAAAATTATTAAGGCGGATGGTTTGCCTGCACGTGAAGATGGAACATACAGTTGCCCATGCGTAAATACTGGAAACTCTAAATTAATACCGCATAGTCCCAAAGATTGGCCTTGTACCTTATTAATCGTAATGTCAAAAGCAAGTCGTATAGTAATGTGATGACGTTTGGAAACGAATGATAAATCGGTTGGAATCTTCTTATTTTTCCTATACTTATTTTTCTTTTCTTCTTACCATATCTACTATAATCAACTTTGTAAATTAGTTTGCAAGTTCTTATATGTTTTAATATATTTAATATACATACAACTTCGTTGCTTAATTATTTAATTCTAAGTACTTTAAAAGATAATAATTTTAATGTACATGTTATTTATAGTAATAATAAATTGAATTGAATTTAATTTAATCATTGGAATCCTCGGAATTAAAACAACTTCACCTATGTATTTCCCTTATTAAATTGTTGCTTCGATCACATAGTTAAACAACTTTTTGCTGCAAGTCTGGTATCATTGAAAAGCCGAGGTTGATTAATATTCCGTAGCGTTATTATCGGGGCGCCAACTTTCAATGGGAGATAATGTGGTAGCAAACCAGGCAAATCAAGAGAATTCTAAAATTCAGTGGGATAATTCACGACATCCTTTTGACTCATAACTGTGTCGATCGACTTGTACGAGTATTGATTTGGTATTTAATTTAAAATGTCTGCATTGATATCATTTACATCTTTATTTATGCCAGCCAAAGTTTCTCTTTCACTCAACCAATCATGATTATTGAATTGTTGTGCTATATTTGGGAATACACTATCAATCAATTCTTGTTTTGATTGAGTCATTCGACAAAAATTGGTTGGTAGTGTTACTAAGCCAGTTGGATTATCAACTTGTAATTTGCCATTTCCAATATCCAATAACTTTTTCTACAACTCAGCTGCTGTTTGATCATTTTCTAATTCAACGAGAACATTTTTAGTAAGGGTTACTTAGGCAATTTTTGGCGAAAATCACCTGCTAACAGTATCAAGGCACCACCGAAAATTCGTTGATTCCCACGTAAATCTTGCAACGTTCTATCTAACACTTCCAAAGACTTTTTGTGAGCCATCGTATATTCATCACAAATGATTATACTACATTTCCGCAAAACTTTTGCCATGCCTGAATTCTTAGAAATTTAGCATATAGGTGTTTCAGTAGCATGCATGTTCAATGGCAATTAAGGTGCAGAATATGCAGTTCGGCCGCCTTCCAATAAAGTCGCTGCAATACCAGAAGAAGCGAGTGCCAATCCAATTTGGGTTACTCTTTAACTAGCTTTGCATTAACTTCTTTAATGTGATCTTCCATCCTTTTTTCGATTATTACCACATCTTCAAGTATTTTTTTCTGCTCAATGTGATTCTTCTCGAATTTTTCATTTGATCCTTCATTTACTTTTGAAGCAGTTCTTTTTGACATTCCCATTACTTGAAAACCCCATATAATTCTTCTTTGAAATAACTTTTTTGCCTTTCATTCTTCACTACATACACATATAAAATTATTGCATTTATCTAGACAACTTCCAAAATAAATTCAATCACCTACTTAAGAAAATGCGCAATCTACGATTTTTAAAG
The DNA here is from genome assembly GCA_963931855.1 of Philhelius festivus. Taxonomy (NCBI): domain Eukaryota; kingdom Metazoa; phylum Arthropoda; class Insecta; order Diptera; family Syrphidae; genus Philhelius; species Philhelius festivus. The sequence goes on from OZ007554.1 coordinate 147,041,502, forward strand.
ATAATTTAATTTAAAAACGAACGAAATACTACGATATCCTCAGTTCCAAAGCTCGTTTAATGACACTTCTGTCTTAAGCTCAATAGATAAAGCCAATTTGCTTGCAGCGCAGTTTGCAGTTAATTCGACGATACCAGAGAGTGACATTACTCCGCCCGTACTTTTGAGCGTAAACGATTTTATTCTGATCTTAAGACCATTGTCCAATGGAGAATCAAAAATCGTGTAGAATTTAATGCTTCGAAAACTCAATGCTATTTACTGTCGCTAAAGCGAAACCCTCCCCACATATTTGACGTCGCCAAAAATGCTGCTAAGTGTTTAGGATTTCTCTGCCGACGCAAGAAGTTTTTTACCCCATCTGATCTAGTTATTATATATATAAGGCAATATAATATATACATATATCTGGGTAGGTGTTCCAAAAATCCACTTTAGTCTCTTGGACAGAATTCAAAAGAGAGCTATAAAAATGATAGCCCGACGTTGTCTAACTGAAACATTTGTATCCCTCGAGCACCGCCACAATTTTTCATGTCTATCATTATTTTACCGCTATTTTTATAAACAGTGGTCTAATGAAATAGCCAGTTGCATTCCTCCCCTTAAACTATATAACCGTATAAGTCACGATTTTAGGAATGCTCATCAATTTACCCTTGAGCCCAATTTCAGACGTACAGAGATTCTTTTCTAGCTGCACTACACCAATGTGGAATGCTTTCCCACTCATTGCAATGTGCGGACATTCAAAACTAATGTGCATAATTTTATAAAAATCCATCCAGCCGGATTCTAGTTATAAGCAGTGACGTGCCGTGATGGTTTTAGTAGGGTGTTCACTATAACTTTTTATTCAAATCATTTATCTATTTTAAGTTTTAAGTTTTAATCCAGGATCACGACGAGGACGTAATAGACAACCATCGCATTTCATTTTTTTTCTTTTTTTATTTTTTTGTTTTTGTTTTTATTTTTTATATTTTTTTGTATATTTATTTTTTTATTTTTTTTTTTTGTGTTTTTTTTTGTGTTGTTTAGTAGTTTAGAAAAGTTAACGCAGTCCAACAGATATTTACTTGTATATAAAGGTCGATTCGACGGGATTTCTTCAAAAAAAAATTTGTAGAACATAATCATAAAAAATATTTTTTGCTTTAATTTCCCTAAGAAATGATTTTTCTATTGAAATAATTGCCAGTTCTGACAATCTGTTCTCTAGCATTTTATTTCTGGCATAATGATTTTATGCGCTTAAGGGCAGAAAAAGATCGCTCGACAGAGCTACTTGATACTGGAATCGTCAAGATTAGTGAGCTTAGTTTAAAAATTTACAAAAAAAAAGTCTTTAAGTTCCATATTATCGAGATTTTTGGAATGTCCTTAATGGAAATATTTTTGAATTGTGACTGAGTAAGTTTAAAAAAACACAGTAAGTTCATTCTCAAGCTTCACAAAATCAAAAAACGGACCATTCGAAGCCATCAGTTGGTAATTTTTTTTTATTTTCAGCAAATTTTTTTACGGAAAGACCAGAATAAGAATGAGAAAATAAATTTGAATTTCATCAAAACAAAAGGTACTCTTATAAATAGCGCACCGGAGACCGGACCACCACATCCACATCACTCAGTGAATCATTATCAGGGATGGAAATTGACATTTGAAAATCGTACTGAAAAATAATTTGAAATTGTACTAAATTGGCACCAGTTGTATTGAAAACCAATTTCATAAATAAAAACAATAAAATACATTTGTTTTCGTTTATTATGAAAAATATAACACAAAAAAAATAAACAAATAACTCAATTAAAACGAAAAAAAAACAAGAAAGTAAACATTTAAACGACACAAATTTTTAGTTGAATTCGATACAACTGTATCGAATTTCCCATGTCTGATTATTATGATATTATGACATGAGAAATGAGAGCGAAACACTGTAAAGTAAACAAAAACTCTCTAGCTCTTCGCCTTGTGTGCAGCGTTCTGACTTTACTGCGAAAGCACTAGATCTACTGCACTTTTTTCTTATTTTTTAAATCTACTGCAGCACTGCGCTTTTGCTACAATCTACTGCGATTCTTCAGATTTTGTTTGAATAGCAGCACTGGTCATAGAAATAAATGTGCTCATAACAAAATGTCAAAATTCAAAAAGATTCTTGTCTCTTTAGTGCAAGTCTTGTCAGCTATATACGATTTTAGTTCTACTATTCTTTAATTTGTTCTTGTTTCAAAAAGTACAAATTTGTAGATAGATGGTAAATTTATTTTAATGACCTAGCTTTATGTATTTTTGCTAAAACTATACATTTTCATTATCGAGTAAGAGTTTATTTGTTCACAAATACTATGTAAATGAATCGCTGATTGTTAAAACAACATAACTGAAATTTAATTTTTTTTTACAGGAGATACAAAAAATCCTACATTTTTGACCTTGTAGTCATTGTCATTTTTTAACCCAAAAATCTTATAAGAGTGTTTCGACTTTTTAAGGATTTTTTAATATGTTTTTTTTTTTCTTCCGTAAAAAATTAAAACATCACTTACGTTGTTTTAACAATCAACGATGATTTAAATGTGATTTAACTTTGGTTCCTTTGTTTATAATTTGTTGTTACCTAATCAAAAAAATATATGTATTTCTACAGCGAAAATTTTGGTTTTACTGCGATTTTTTTGCCAATTTACTGCGATCCGCGATTTATGAAGTCCGAACCCTGCTTGCGTGTTGTTCTGTTGTACACTTGTGACCTTGTGTACAACAACAAATGGTATACTCGTACAATGAATTCGCACTCCATAATGAAAATGAATCATATCAGAGTTCACTGTCTCTCGATGCCGAATTGAAGATGGTACGCTCAATGAAGTTGAACACCATAGACCATACACCAAACCAATTTGTCTTCTTTTCTGTAGTTTGATGTTTGAGTTGTTTGAGTTTCTGTATGTTGATTTGCTTTACGTCGCGTTGCCCTTGCCTTTCGTCGGTGCGTTGACATGGAGAGAACATTGTAGCGAGAGAATGAATTCTCTTCCATTCGGATGAAGGATCGTGGTGCGCTCGATGAAGGTGAACACTAAGGAATATAGAATTTTGGATTTATATATACACATTTTGTCTCTTCTTTGCATTTTGTTTGTGTGGATGGTGATGTGCTTTACCTTGGTTTGGAGGTCGGTCGGTGCCAGGGTTCGGACTTTACTTCGATCGAAGTAGATCTACTTCGATTTTGAGAAAAAAATTTAATCTACTTCCCTACTTCTCTTTTTTATGATCTACTTCTCTTTGAAATTCTTCACCAACATATTAAAAGATAGCGCTGATCACTCTGTATTACATAAAAATCAAGTTTAAGAATCCTTTAAACATAAGCACCACCATGGAAAATTTAATGTTTTCGAGATCACTTACAGAAAAACGTAAAGATATTTATGAGCCACCTTTTGAATTGATAAAATTCATACAAAAATACAAGTTCGTTGATTTTGTTAAAATAAATAATATTTAATTAAAATAATAATATGTATTTAATTAAAATTTTTTTACAAGTCTCAAATCAGAATTTACTTATATATGTTATGTTTATTTAATTTAATTTCCTAAAACTACTTCGAAAATTTTGGATCTACTTCAGTTTTTTTCCGTATTTACTTCGTAAATTTAAAACCTAAGTCCGAACCCTGGTCGGTGCGTTTACATGAGGAGAACACCCTAGAGTACTATTTTCGGTATTTTGCTTGAAAATGTATTCTTCATCCATTGCATTTGAATGAATTGCCGTGGTGTGCTTGAATAAGGAGAACATGGAGAACATGGAGAACATGAAATATGGAATGTGACTTATGTGACGATTTTGGTAGGGTGTGCGGTGAACACCTGCGTACCTTCGAATAAACGTCACTGGTTATAAGGTCACACACAAAAGTTAAACTCGTTTTTATATATACATATATAGATAGATATAGATAAGCTAAGGTAACTTTTAAAACAAAAAAAAGTTTTCGAAAATGTGTGTATCACTAATCTACTGAAATCATTTTTAATGTTTGAAAATTTTACTTGCAGTTTGGTCTGTATGTATCATTCAAATACTAAAAATATATCATGCATATGAATCAGTATTTAAAAAGAATTGTATGTATAGATCATTTCAAAACTGAACCATGGGCTTAAAAAAAAGGGGTATTTATGTTCAATTGTACGCAGGGTTGCAGGGTTTTTTTAATTAAAAAATCCTTATAAGTCATAAGTCTATAGATGACTTGTGAATTAAAAAAAAGATTGTGTGTACTGACGTACGCGCGGTTGAAGTAAAACTTCTTTTTCCTCAAGCAAAGCTTCTGTAAGATTATAACCTACGAACAAACATTTTGTATTCTAAAAACATGTCGCTGTCTTTGACGGATAACGTGACGTTTTGACATGTCACTGACAGCTGCATAGAGAATTTTTTACCACCAACGCCGGAAAAGAAGTTTTACTTCAAAAAATTTAATTCATAAGATATTTGGTGACTTATGAATTAAAAAAAATTAATTCACAACCCACAAAGTGGGTTTTGCAAAAACCCTTTAAATACATTTTTTTTTTGAAAATTGACAATAGTTTATGCAATGAGTGAAATTTGAATACATATAATTGAGATTTACTCTGCTGAAACATTGTGAAACCCTGCTTTGAAAATAATAATTTTTGCGTAATTATTTTTGTATATCATATATAAAAACTTGTGTACTTAATTGGTTTTGTTTTTAATGGGAAATTTTACATTTCGCTTCGGGCGCATTCATACACTTACTGACGAAAGTCAGTAAACACTAGAAGTTCTTAATAATAAACGATTTTTTGGAGGTAAAATACAGTTTTAAAAATATGTACATATACATGTGGTAGTACCCCTTGGCATAATGGTTAGTGCGTTGGACTGTCATGCGGAAGGTCTCGAGTTCGATTCCCAGCCGCTGCAAAAAAATTTTGTTCAGGGGTGTACTGCCTCTATCGAGGAATTGACAAATCCTCCAAGAGTATCTCTTGTCATGGAAAGTGCTGCTCATTAGCCGTTCGGAATCGGCAGAAAATTGTAGGTCCCCTCCGTTCCTGGTAACACGCACACAGGAATGGTTGAGAGTTGTAAGTCACTAGGTCCTGGTTCACTCCGAGCTGTTGCACCACCAAATCTAATTTTTACATATATGTACATGTGTATGATATACTTTAAATATTTTAAATTGAATAAGGCTTTAGGTAATTTCAACTATCTTAAAAAAACACACAGTAATAATAAAATTAATGATGCGCGTCGCATCATTCATAAAAAATTATACGCTAAACACATAACTAACACATTAACATTTTGAACTGTATTCTTTGAAAGTTAACTGTGTTTTTTTGATTGAAATTAGATTTTTTTTAAGGTGATCATTATCAATAATTAAATGCATGCTTCACTCAAGCTTTATGTATAAAGATAAACTATAAATACGTTAAAAGTACATTCCGAAAGAGCCAGTTAGTATAGTATAGTCATTTTAAATGTATTCCTAGGAATAAATGTATTATTTTTGTGTGGATTTTATTGTCAAACTGATGAATGAAAAATACGGTCTATAAACGTACATATGTATATTTAAAATTTAAATTTAAGAGATTTGTAGACATTATATTTTCCATAAAACAACCTTCATTTGGGGTGTTGCTTAAAAAAACCTGTATAGTTACTGGCTGGAATAGTCTATTTGACTGCTTGCAACAGCTATTCCAGCTGAAAGAAAAACTGCTTGCCTGCGAGCTTATTACTATTTGTAATAAAATTTCTCCTTTCTCTGAAAGTGACTTTGAATACATTGTCGATTACTTAAGTTGGTCAAATCCCCTAACTAACGCAATAGACATTCTACAAGGAGAGGAAAATTGCCACTATATGCCAATGTTTTGCCAACTTTATTGACAGTCAAGTGGAAATGGGAATTTCTATTGACTACTAACCAACTTCAGTTCTGCACCCCCATAGTTGAAAAACTCAAAATTTCACTATTAACACGCTTTCAAGACTATTTTGAAAGAAGAGATTAGGGTGAATAGGTCAAAATAGCGTGGATAGATCTGCTAGACACAGAAAAACAGTTAAAAGTAAAAAATCTTATCTAATGCCTTACAACTAAAACAAGAACTGAAACTATAGAAATAAATCGCCGCCTGAATACTTAAATGCCCCACAGACCACTTTTTCGGAAAACTGAGTTACAGATACAGTTATACTAATTCGAATATTCTCTATCGTTTGGCGCTATCCCCGTTGCTCTATCTTCATTATTAACGAAGTTACATAAGGCCAGTTTGCTCCATAGACCACTAATTTGTGGGCCCTTTTAGTGCTTATTTGCCGCATATTCAAAATTTGTACCATGTGGGGCAATCTTTGTAGAAGAGTTCTTAACACATTCATTTAATGCATAAGTGCCCCATATCCACAGAAAATGGGATATAGAGCATTTAAGCTCTCATATTTATCGCAACTATGTAAGTTACATTTTCAGTGCTTATGTGCTCTATATCCTCTATATCTCTATAGGTATGCTCTATATCTTTTAACATGCAAGAACAACATGTGGTCCAGGTTTCTATCGGAGGTTATTTCAATAACGCAAAAGTAAGTTTTCGCTTTGACGATGGTAAAGAAAAAAGACATAATTAAAGTTGAAAAACAATTAACCATGGGGTAAATAGAGATGGGTACATTAAATGCAGTGTTGTAGATTTTTTTTAATGATTTAATTTAAGCATTTTTTTTTACTAAAGTGGATAAAATCAAAAAAGCTAAAAAAAATTTAAATTTAAAAAGGATTTTGAAAATAAATAATACAATGAAATGTTGACGAATTTTTATAAACTATTCCGAATTAAAAAAGACTTCCTTTTTTGAAAAATTTTAAGGACCAAAGTTAGTTTATATATTTTTCATACTTTAATATCAAAATACTTAAGCATATTCTTACTTATTTTGTTGACTTAGAAATAGTCCAATATGAGATTTAGTAAGGTATACCCACTAAAATTATAATATTTTTTGATTTATGTTCTTATCAATAAAAATAAAATTATAAAAAATAAATAATGCCAGCGTTTGTGAATTTTTTTGTTCTTCTTGCTTACATTGAATTACCTCCTTTCAGTGCACAAAAGTCCTATATCCATAGGAAATTTTCAATTTGGTTTTCATCGATTTCGAATTCGTATGGAAGAGGGGTCTTTATCCATTATTGACTTTTTTCATACTTTTATTTTTAAGAAAATAACCGTTAGAATTCCAACAAAGATATTTTCAAAAAATGTATACAAAAATTCAAACATTATATTTCTTAAAAAGAAAGTAAAGAAATTATTTTTTAAACCTTAAAATTCATTTTCTGGGGAACATTTTTTTGGATATGGGGCATTTAAGTACTCAGGCGGCGAAATGTAGCTACCGACGATTTTTTTGATTTTGGCGATGTGAGCACCAACATCGTCATAACCTCACTTATTCCCCAAAAAAGTGAGGAAACCGAGATTATGAATTTTTTGGTGAGCAAATGCTCTAATTTAAATGATTTTCCTTTAGTTAGATCCTTGTGTTTAAAATATAATACTGCCTTGCCGTCTTCAGCACCAGTAGGTAGAAAGATTCTTTTCCCATGCAACAATGCTCGATTTGACGCAAAATAATAAAATTAATGACAAAAATTTTGAAATGAGGGTTATATGTAAGGCTAATTCAATCAAGAATTACTAAAAATTTTATTTTAAGTTTCTTTTGTTTCTGTTTCTGTTTCTTTTTTTTTTTTTTGTAAAATATAAATTTCGTGAGTGCATATTTATGCATATGCCTTTAAAATTTTGGTTTTCATATTTTACATGAGTTGATTATTTGATAATTTTTTGTAAAATTGTTTCAAGTACCTGAAACTAATTCAATATATGTATTTCCAATAAAATCAAAGTCACCAACTGATTTGTGAATTAATTTTTTTTTAATTCATAAGTCAGTAACTAGCTTCTGAAATATATATTTTTTAATTCATAAGTCACTCACTAGCTTGTGAATTAAAGCCAAGCTTAAGGTTACAAGTGGCTTAAGGTTTTGCAACCCTGATTGTACGTATATGTCATTTAAAACATTTTAGATATTTGAAAAAAGCTCATACAAAATTATGACCTTCTAATATAAAGGCTTATGTGGCAGACCAATACTGACCATTTTTTTCACAAAAGTGCGTTTAGAAAACTTGGAACACTGATATCTTTAGCAATAGTAGAGATAGGAGAGATTTAATTACACCAATAGAAAGATCTGCTTTTTGTCAATAAGAAATCATTCCTAACTCAAATATGGTGAAAATGCATATGTATCACTCCAATACTGGGGTGACGATATGTTTTCGGTTCAGCCGTTAGTAGTAAAAAAAATAATTAAAACAGACATTTAACCACATTTGTAATCGAAAATCAATGGAAAGACGTTAGCATTAGTGCTACGTTTACACTAAGACTGCTTTTAACCAATGCAATATTACCTTGCGATTTTTCAGTCCGTTGGCGAGAACGTATATGGTGGCGGGGCTACACAAAATTGCTGGGGTTGGAAAAATTGCAGAGTTATCGTTCTTCCTTCTTTATGGTTTTCTTTATTTCTCGGGTAAATTTAATTTTTATTTTTCGTTTGCACAGCGAACTTCGATTTACTAAGTAAAGTAAAGAGTGCGGACAGATGACTCCTTATCAATAGAGCAAAAGTTTATTTTGATTAGAAATCGATGGATTTAAAAGCATCCATGCAATCGAAAGGAAACTAAAAAATAGCTTTCGTGTAAGAACAGTCTCACCTTGATTTGATTAGATCTACACTTAATATTCTTCAAATCGAAGGTCTACCATACAAAATTATTTCGTTAATGAAGTAGATTAGAAAGTAATCTTTTTAAATCTTCATGGGACCAATAATTTTACTAATCGAACTGACTCTATACTTTTTTGTGCCTTGGAAACACCGCATAGATTTATGTAATCTAAACTGAGATAAATCTTCAGTGAAAACGTATAGCATAAGAAACCATAAATTGCCGACGCCATCCAGTTGCGCACTCCAAGACTTCTGGCGTCCTGGTTTACGCCATCTCTCCAGCGCAAGCATGGTCTACCACGCTGTCGTCTACCATAGAATGTACCACAAAGAACTTTCCGAGCAGGTTCCTCTTCGCTCATGCGAGGTAGGTGCCCTGCCCACCGGAGTCTACCGAGCTTAATTTTTGTCACGATATCTGCTTCTAGGTAGATTGCGTACAGTTCATGATTGTACCGCCTCCGGAATCGTCCTTCCTCACATATGGGGCCAACAATTCTCCTTAAGACTTTTCTCTCGAACGCAGCTAAGAGGTCGGAGTGACTTTTGCTAAGCCCCCAAGTCTCGGATCCATATGTGAGTGTTGGCAGGACCATGGTCCTGTACAGCAGCAGTTTTGAAGTTATGGTGAGATTTCTGGATTTGAAGAGCTTTGACAGACTATAGTAGGCTCTGTTGGATTTGAGAAGCCGCCCGCTTATTTCTTCTTCTATATTGTTATCGGCTGCTACTATTGACCCAAGGTATTTAAAGTATTGCACCACTTCAGATTCGTGCTCCGCTACCTTGATTGTTTGACCAACTGTTCCTCTCGCATTTAACTCCACCATGTACTTTGTTTTACCTTCACTAATGTGCAGCCCCAGATTTTGTGCCACCTAGAAAATTATTTCTGTTTAAGTGGAGTGATTGAATGAAATTCAATTGAGGTCACTTGAGCTTTTAATGGAATCGTGTACAGCTTGTTCGGTTCTTCCGATGATGTCGATGTCGTCTGCGTAAGCCAGTAACTGGCTGTACCTGTTGACGATGGTCCCGGGTATTCTTCTTGAAGTAGTGGAGCCTCCACTTCTGCAGTGAGCAATTCATTAAAGTACACTTCCCATCGCTCTTTCAGGATCGGTGATCAGATTTCCCTCTCCGTCCTTGCAGTATGTGCAGCATCATGTTTCGGACGGATTGGTAGAAGTTCCGCGCCTGGTGCGGACCTCGCTCTCGGCTGTTTTCTATTTCACAGATTAGGTTCTTCTCCCAGGCTGATTTTTTTTGTCTGTGAAGCCATTTTTCTGTTCTTCTGAGCTGTTTATATTCCTCTTCGCGTACCCGCGTTCTATAAGATTGTTGCATTTCTCGATACGCAACATTCATACGTTCAGTCGCTAACTTGCATTCATCATCAAACCAGTCGTTTTACGACTGCTGCCTAAGATGGATTTGGCAGTACTAATGACAGTATTTTTAAGACGTGTCCACTTCTCATTTACGCCCAGCATACTGGCTCCAGGCCTTACTCTTCCTAAATCAAGTGATTCTAGGGCGAGTCCTAACGCATTACCAAAGGTGTTACTGGTGTTTTCATTGCGCAGGGCAGCCGTGTTGATTCGAACCTGATCGGCGGATGTAATGCGTCTTCGCAAGGCAATCCGCCTTCGAAAAACCATACCAACAAGATAGTGATCCGAGTCGATATTGGCATCTCGGTGCGTTCGTACCGTCGTCAAGTTCGAGTAGTGGCGACGGTCTATCAACACGTGGTCTATTTGGTTACGAGTGACTCCATCAGGTGATACCCAGGTGGCTTTGTACATATCTTCACGCGGGAACCTGGTACTCGCAACGACCATGTTTTTCGATGCTGCCAATTCTGAGACTCGAAGTCCATTGTCATTAGTGTTCTCATGCAAACTATGGGTGCCTGCGTAATGCCTGAATACCGGCTCTCGACCTATTTTTGCGTTTAAATCCCCAAGGATGATTTTAACATCATACCTTGGACAGGCATTGATGGCCCTCTCGACTTGTTCGTAATAAGTCTCTTTTTCTTCGTCTGAGGACTCCTCCGTAGGTCCTTGAACGTTAATGAGGCTGATGTTCGTAAATTTGCCTCGCACGCGAAGGGTGCATAGCCTTTCGCTTATAGCGTTAAAGCCGATGATAGTAGACTTCATTTTTTCGCTGACTAGAAAGCCTACCCCGAGCACATGGTGTTTTGTATGACAGCTGTAATATACGTCATATTCTTTCTTCTGTAAAACACAATTCCCTGTCCATCTGATTTCTTGGAGAGCTGTTATGTCAGTTTTATATTTTGACAGGGCATCGGCTAGCTGCTGAGCAGCTCGAGCTCTATAGAGCGATCGTACGTTCCATACGTTTTCTTTGCGTGGGTTGTCGTCGTGTGATCAGTCCGTTTCCGAGGCTTGTTGTCGGTCTCGAAATTCTTTTAGCTTTACGGGACAGGGAATTAACCTGTCGCCAACCTGAGGAACCAGCCTGATCATATTAGCCAAACCTTTTTAAAAGGCTTGTTTCTAGCGGCCGCCTCGGAGAGGCTATGATCACACTTTCACCAGTCCCGAGTAGTTACGGGACGTGCATGTTTTCGTATGCTACACGTTGTTCCCCCTATTCGTCTGATGGCTGATCGTCCAGAAAACAATATCCTATAAAAATATATGTAGCTTAGTGTAGTTTTGTATAAAAAAAAGAGTGTGTGTACTGACGTACGCGCGCTAGAAGTAAAACTTCTTTTCCCTCAACGAAGGCCTTTGTAAGATTCTAACCTATAAATGTACAAACATTTTATACAAACCAATATAAGAACTAATTGTTGATTAAGATTATAATGAATTTACAAATTGGTTATATTAGCCGAATCGTTAAAAATGAAACAATTCATTCCACTCTTATCGTTTCTAGAAAAAAATGAGTTTTGAGACATACATATGTATGTAGATGTAAAGTAGGGTTTGGGTGTGTTCCCCTTTTGATACGGAAATCTACTTTTCGTTGGTTTTTGACATTACCTTTCAGTGAGTTTTGGAAACATTAAACAAAATTCAATTTAAAAGTAATTTAAGTATAGTCTTGTCAATTGAATGATGTCAAAATCACTTCCAAATACATTTTTTTTTAAATATTTCTTCGAATCGAAAATTATTTGCAAAATAAGTTAAGAAACTTAAATTGAAACTCAAAACTGTTTCAATTATACAAATTAGTATAGCAATTAGTTTTGGAATGACAACTTGGTATTGATAATTTCAAAAACAGAAAAAATCAAAAGAAATGTATAAGTCAATAACACGACACAACACTTTGGTGGATTTACAACGAAAAAAATAATTTTATTTCAGAATTATTTACAGTAATTTTCTTATGGCTATGGACAAATTTGCAAGCATGCAAAATTAAATCATATGTTTTTTCTCATTGACACTAATTTAATTTTGATATAGCTTCAAAAAGTTGTAAGTCAAAAATGGTCGTAAGCGATTTTGTCAGATGTCGACAATAAAATACAAATGAAAACGACAGACAAAAGTTTTTATAATGATGTCCGATTCATAATGCGATGAGAGCACGAGACAAGATCGAGACATGAAACATGATTCACTGTCACCTTTTCGTTTTTTTATTATTATCTATTAAGTAATAATAGTTTCACATTAAGATTAAATCTCATTGTTTGTGAAGGCTTTACAAAATAATTAATTTACAAACATGATTTCAAGAGTTTAACATTTGATATGAGAGTTGAGAAAGATAAGTGACAATTTTCCAATGTTAGTCTTAAAAGTGCAAACAAATTTAAAAAAATAGCTTTTCTAATCAAATTAAGATAATTTCTTTATTAAATACTAGCCGCCCGTGCTCGCGTTGCTAACTACGAATATTTTTTTTTTTAATTGTGAATCTAAACCATTCTCAGATCCCCTTGAACACACACAAAAAATTTCATCAAAATCGGTCCAGTCGTTTAAGAGAAGTTCAGTGACATACACACTCACAGAAGAATTATATATATTAAGATTTATATATCACTGGCCAAGTGATTGAAAAGAAGGGTTTTGAATTTACTTGATTTTACAACGGCATGAACAAAGAATGTGCGATCAGATTGCATACAACGAAATCTAGGTTGAATTAAAGTAAAAGTTCGTTGAGAGCTGACGAAATTTAGTCTACTGTACAAATACTCTGGTTGTTGGATCTGCATAATACCATGCAAGAGGATTAATTCTCTGAAATTAATGAGGTTATCGAAGCTTAGGCCCATGATTTGCAGAGAGCACCTTGAAATGCGATCAAAACGGCGTTTTTTAAAGATATATCTTGCTAGGTTATTGTAAATGACATTTAATTTACGCCTGGTGTTGTAATAAACATAGCAGAAGACCTCACAACCATAAATAACAAAACAGGTAATAAAATGGATTTGACAAATAGCATTTTAGTTTTTGCAGGCAATGAACTTTGAGTGGACTATAGTAATCGTAGCTTACCAATTGTAACTGCAGCGTTTTCTGACCAAGTGAGAGTATCGTTGAAGACTGTACCTAAATTTCGAACCTTAGCAAGGTATTCGATAGATGTTTGACCTAATTTTATGGGTGGAAAAGAGGAAGTATCCAATTTACGCTTGTAAAAGCAAATAATCTTTGATTTCCCTGGATTAAGGGATAAATTGAGCTTGAGTGCCCACTGTTGAATTATTTTTAAATCTTCGTTCACCTTAACAATAGCACTGTTAATCATATCCAGTTGAGAACTGAAGTATAATTGAGGCATTGAGAGCAGAAGCGGCGTAACCCCAATATTCACTTATTGAGAAAATCACGGTTTAAAAAGTTAACGAAATGTTTGTTATTAGCTTCCTATTTAAAGTAATAGTTAATAAACTTCAGTTATGGCATAACTAGTGGGATATCTTATATTTAAGACCCTAATATTCTCTTTAAATTATTAATTACTGGATTTTATGTGGTTACACCACTACTGTTTCTTGGATACTGGAATAAATTTAAAAAAGAAGGTTGGTTACACCAATAATTTGAAAAACAGGTTATGAAAAAAAAAATTATTATCGTTTTTTACTACAAAATAGTTAGAAAGTTAAGCTTAAGTTTACACTACTATGAACTATGATGATAGGTACTTTCATTCTTCTTCGTCATCTAAGTACTCAACCAGCCCAACGTCTCTGTCCATAGAAACAGTTTTCAATTTTTATAAAAGTCATGGTAATTCGGTGGGATAAAATTAAGTAACTCGAATAAGTCTTTCTTTTTTGTTTCACTTACGGTATTCGCTTTTGGAAACAATAGTTCGAGATCTGTGATGAGTGCAGATGTTCTTTTTTCAAAATCACAGTATCAAAAAGCACGTCTTCGTTATTACTGTGCTTGCAAAAAATATTGAAAGGTGTCTCTTTCAGAAATTTTAGCCATAGAATCTTAAGCCATTCCACCTTACCTTTATTTACATTCATTTTCGGATTTGTTTTATTCTTTTCCAATTTTTTCGTCGAAAACATCATAGATCCATCCATAACAATAGTTTGAAATGGATCCTTCTTTCTTGCCGCTGCTAAATATACATGTAAGCTTTGCTTCTTAGCAAGTCATGGACAGTATGTCCAAATTGCCTCTTGTAATAGCACATACCCGTTGAAATGCCTCGAGTGGACAAGGTCTTCATGAGATCAAATGCAATCACCGAAGTGTCAGATTCCTTTGCTCGTGCCATTTCTAGCCGAATCCGCTTTTCTAAGATGAAGTTCATGTTTAATTTGTGTTTCAGGCTTCTCGTGATCAGTTAAAGGTTAAAATCACGAATCAAAGTCTGTCGGAATATGTACTCTGAAACAGGACTGGTGTGAGAATTCTTATACAAATTGAACATTTTAGATATGTTAAGGTCAGGGGATAAGAATTTTCTCTACGACTTATGGCGGGTGTAAATGTGATTGCTAACACCACACAAGAAGCAAAGACCACACAACATTGACAATGATATTTTGCATAGCATACTATGATTGACGGAAATGTGTTTGAAATCTACTTATTTCAAATTGTACTACACTCAAAAAATTTATTAGTAAAATGGCTACGAATGATATTCGTAGGGAAAATATTCGTGCATTGTACGAATATTCGTAACATGTACGAAGTATTTGTACAGTGCTACATCTACGAATGCATTTGTAAAGTTTTACTAATAAGTGTGGTAGTATTCACGAATCTATTCGTTTAATACACTAATTTTATTCGTAAACAAGAAGTAAATAATTTCTTTGAGTACATTGTACGAATTATTGGGTACATAACTAATAACATTCGTTAATTTCTCGTACGAATGCCTTCGTACTTTAATCTCTTGCATTCGTAGTATTTACTAATAAATTCGTACTATTTACTAAGTAAAACTAATATTAGTAGACAGAATTCATTCGTAGGTTGACCGTACGCATTATGCGTAGAATGTACTAATGACTTCGTATTTTCATGAAGTGCATTAGTATTATTTACTAATCATGAGTTCAAAAAAATAATATGTGTTCAGTTCTAAAAATTAAATGTATTTCATTAGTAAAAACGTTGAAACGTGATATTATTTATAAAGGTGGATCAGACTAACATCTGCTTTTTTCGAAAAGACGAGGTAAGTACCTAGACATACATTTGTTTAAAGCTCATTTTATATTTAAAATACAGCATCCAGAAGTAGCAGTGCATACATATGGGAATTTTTTTCCTAAAAGAATTTCAATGTAAGTACAATTTTTTTCGGAAGTTTTCAATTTTAAATGATAAATTTATTTTCAGTGGCCCTAAGTACATAAAATAAGGAGTTTTTAAATATTACTTTGATTGTTAATTATATTTATAATGAAATAATTAATTTTTAACTTTATTCATATATCTGACAATAAAATGAATTAAAAAACTATTTTTAACTCACAACATAAATATCTTTTGTTATTATTTCTTACAATAGGTATTTAAGGAAATTTCAGAGAACATATTTAATGGTAGTATGTTTTACAATAATATTCGTACAATATACGAATGAAGCTGTATAATTTACGAATGAATTACAAGGGCATTAGTAAATATTACAATGATATTCGTACAATCTACGAATGGCATTGGTAAATATTACACTAATATTCGTACATTGTACCAATGGTAATACTCTCATTTTCGTACTTTTAGCACACGCTTAAAGGCTTTCACTTTTACCCCACAAGTAAGGGATGTGGTCAACCTACCTAGTTTGAGGCATTAGACCGCTGAATTCGTACAATATACGTTTGTTTTTCTACGAATATTCGTAAAATGTACTAATAAACGTCCATTCTACGAATACTATTCGCGGCTGAAAACCACGAATAAAATTCGTAGAATGCACGCATGAATTAGTAATATTTACACACGAAATTTTTTGAGTGTAGCGTAGAACTGGCGTAAGTGGGTTACACCATTTTTGCTCTAGGAAAAGTTCTGTGCAGAAACAATGTTTTAGCATTTTTATATTGATTTATGAGTAAATATAAGTTATGTCACTTCTGCGTTGGAAGAAAATTTATTTTTGACCATTGCGGATTATAAACTCAAAATTGAAACAAATGAGGGTTACGCCACTTCTGTTCTCAATGCCTCAATTGAAAGTCGTAAGAAAGTAAGAGGGCAGTTTTACAACTTCTTCCTGCACGAAAACCGGATTGAACGGGGCTGTGCCTCAGGATTAAGGAAGTTTTCATAGTAAAGTCGCTTTGCGGCCCTAATCCGAGCTGCAAAGAAATTAAGAAGATTTTTATAAGCGTCTTAAAATACATGAAGCTTATGTCGTTCCCAACATATGCAATATTACGATTCTGTATCAAAACGGATAATTCACTACTAAACCAGGGTGGCGAGTTTGACAAAGGGGCCTTATATTTTTAAGTGGAACATGCAGATCAAATAGTATTTTGATATTTTGTTCGAGAAATGAAAGATGCTGATTTACTGATGTCATGAGAAAAATGCCATCCTATGGTATTTTAATAACGTTAGACTGTTTGTCATATTTGTTCGTTTTTTAGTAGAGTGTTAGGCTATATGTATGTATATTTATTTACTAACAACTAACACCACGCTAAATGATGACTGTGACAAGCTGATGTTTCCCAGTATCTAAAGGTGAAAAAACCCGAAGAGAAAAGAAATATTGTTACAAATGCTTGCATTAAGCAGTACTGATGGCGTTAAAAAAAAATAACTATCTATATTTTTGAAATCTCTGTAGGTAATAACATTTTCAGCTACATCTATTTGAATGTCGTAAGTTAAGTAGATTAAATCATGTTTAGAGAAACACGCTGCAGAAAGTTGATTGTAAAACAAGGTTCTACTTATGTATGTTGTTAACAAAAAAGACATCTAAGGGTAGCTGTCATATGCAAAATATGTGGGAGTAGAAACGTTAGGTGATGTGAGGTCAATGCATTTAAATCTATCTATTCACCCATGTTCTGCATTTCACTTATTGTGAATTCGAGCAACAAAAGTGAATTTTGATGTTCTGCATTCCGCATAAAATGACTTTTGTGATTTGTTCATTCCGAATGTGAAATGTTGGTGTTCTGAATTCCACCCGAAATGAAGTTTGTGAATTGAGTTTTCGGAGATGAAAATTCGTGTTCTACATTTCGAATACATAGCGTTTTACGGTGAATTCAATTCACTTAGTTTTATTTGGTGAAATTGATAAACGTGTAAATAAAGATTCGAAATTTTGATTGATTGATTTTGATTTGATTGATTGATAAATTGTTGTTTACAAGAAAATACAAAAGAGCTCCCAACAAGAAAAAGTTGTGTTGCAATTTATAAAATAAGAAGGAAGAAATTTTGTGTTAAGGGAATTGAAGTCGATTTTATTAAGGGATTTATTTCAAAAATGTAAAAAAATGTCTATTCGCTTAGTCTGAAGCTTCTTTTGAAACTACAAACAATTCAAATATGACCATTGACCATGTTAATTCATTATCCATTTTTTACTTACGCTGCTTCTGGAAGATCTAAAATTATGGCTTTACTACGTAAAACTTTTCCACAAACTCTATATCATTGATTTTCGTCCCTTCTACCACTTATTAATAATAATGGTGAATCAATTTTCGTTATGCACAAGAAACAATGTTTTAATAAATGATGCAAATTGTCTTTCAGCTGATTTTGACATTTCACAAATAAATTCGGAGTGAATTGAATTCACTCGGAATGTAGAACATGCCTTTTCATTTTAAGTGAAATTGAAATTCGTTTTCAATTCACTTTCACTCGGAATACAGAACATGGGTGATTAATTGAGCAGAAGCACGAATATTAAGCAGATTTCAATTTAGGATGCAGCAAATAATAATATTAGTAAAAGAGCTGGAGATCTCTTCTAATATATTAAAAAATATCGACATTCTTATTTGGCATGTAGATCACTCCAATCAGTAGACGTTCTAAACCAATCGAAACATTAACAGCCGTATTTATTAGAATTCCCTAAACGCGTGAATAGTTATGCAATGCATAAGGACTTATTCATCCACTATGCAAATTCATATTTATAAAACATTTGCCTACCCTGCATAGTTATAATGAGCTTGTGTCAAATAAAGTACCAAAAAGTAAGAATCTATTACATTTAGCCTTCATAACACTCAGCTGTTTATCAAAAAACAAAAAAAAAAAACATCTTGTCTGTCTATCGAATTTAATAAACAAAAAGGAAACTACCAAAAGCTAAAAGAATTCCAACAATTAACTTTGATTCATCAGATAAAGTATGTTATTATCTCTAGCACAATATTGGAAATCAAATTGTTATTCGTTTCATTATAGCTGGAATACTCCTCAGACATGTTCTTGAGGATACAATTCAATAATGCAAGATAATAATTACAACACTAACACACCGGATGAAGAAGGATGCGTGGAGAGACATCACCAACAGGTATATTTATCTATTTAATTCTAAACAATTTTCAATTCAATTTGTTTTAAATATATTAGTATAACATTTTTGTTTCAATAAATAAAAATAACACAAAGTTTTAGTTTCAATATTAAGTCAAAGGCATTTTTTTTGTTGATAATCTTTATAATTCAATGTGATGTCAAAGTGAATGTGACAGTTCAATACTAAAATGTCCTTATGTAGGCACTATTCAACCTCCAAACGCGTTTAGCTTATAATGCCCCTATTCAACGTCACATAAGTTTTATAAATAACGATTTTGCGTTTAGAGGCATTATAAGGGTTGCATAGCCTTATGTACTCGCTATAATGAGTTTATAAATATGGCTGTAAAAATAAGAATTCAAAAGAGTTATATTTGCGTTTGATTTGCTTATAACTTTTGCTCGTAGACCATTTCGCACATATATTATGTTAATAAATCATTCCGCAATTCCTTAGACCTGGAGCGTAAATTCAATTTTTATTTTCGCATTTCATTTCAGCAACCAAACAGATGTGAAACTAAAGATTGAATGTGCGTGACTATCCTTACTTCATTTATCAAATTCATTTAACGTGACGATGAGAAAATGTTTAGTTACGTATGTACCTATATCCTCGTCTGCTTTCATAGTTTGAAACTGATTTTACAACAACGACGATGTTTCATCACACTCACATCTCTTTTCTTATCGCATTCATTGTTTTCGAGCCAATGGATTCTTCTAATTGTAGGCAATGCTAATTTAATTTTGACACCGAATTTAAAATTCTTCGCATATGGCAATACTCGTTTATATTTGACAACAGAAAGCAGAAAGTTTATTTACAAGTGTTTTTTTTTTTGTATTTCGCATTAATTATTTTGTAAATTTTAGTGCTTGGTTTTCAAGTTAAATAGTATTTAAGTATTCAGTATTGTGTAGAATAAAGTGTTTAATGTTTTAAATAAATAAAACCATAAAAAAGATGTATTTGTTTGTATTTTGATACGATAGTATCCTCAATACCATGCTACGTGACACTACAGAACATAGTATAGTTTGACAGCCAGACATATTCTGGCAAACAAAAATTTTCAATCTTTCAAATAAGCATACATATTTATAATTTGTGATGGATCTTTTCAGCTCAATCACATCTAATAAAAATATATTCCCCCTTAAACCGTCGATATTTTACCTCCAAATATTCAAAATCTTGACGATTTGGTCGCTGCCAAGAACTTTTCGTTTTTTAAATTCGTTGCCATTTTGAAATCACAAATTTTAAAATACTAAAAAATATAAAAAACATCAATATGACAATAAGTTTAAGTAAAACTATTATTCAATTTAGAAAAATGGAGCTGTTTTCGCTAAGGAGAAGACTACTACGCAAAAAACCCTAGTATCGATACTACGGTCATGCTCGAAATGCTGATCTTTGTCTCCTTAGAGATAAAATTTGGGCAATGATTTGCCGAAGAGTAATAAAGTTGGTGTACCTATGATGTTTTAGTGTTATCAATGTTGATTCTCATCGGCTGTGTTGGTGGTTTTGTTGATAAAATGAAAGATTATTTCATTTTCTTTTTCCAAACGTTTCGATGGTGGTTGCCGTTCTCTTCAGGGGATATCTTTATTTATCATACAAAAAAGGTATTACAGTAAAACCCGCTTAAGAGAAACCCGCTTAAGAGAAAAACCCGCTTACCTGAAACATTTAAGTGAAACTCTCTTAAGCGAAAAACCCAGATAACTGAAACATATTTTCAGTTAATTTTTAATATTTTTCATTAAAAAAAACTCTCTTAACTGAAAAAAATTGAACCGAACAGAACAAAAATTTGCTAGTTTTCGTTTTTCAATAAATTATTTTTGTGTTATTTAATCGTTGTTTTATTTAACTTCTTTCAAGGCAAGTCGAAAAGATAAAAAAATATTGTTTCTAGCATTAGATCTCCGCTTAATGGAATTTTTAAATCCGCTTAAGTGAATTTTTTTTTCACTTATCCGAACTCCGTTTAAGTGAAATTATTTTTCACTTAAGCGGGGTTCGTTTAAATGAAAAACCCGCTTAAGTGAAAGAAAGACTGTGACATTTTGCCGTTTCTCTTAAGCGGGTATATATGTATAAGTGATATTGTGTATGGTGGACATGATAAAAACTTACATGAAAATTGTTGTAGTATGTATAAATATACAACTTTAAACAAAAACAAATTAAAAAATAGTTTGATTTAAGCGCTTCAGAAGAAGTTTAGTCCAAGTTCTGTCAAATTCTGGATATGTTGTCCGAAACTGGGGAGCAGTAAGCCGCTGAAATGTTTTGTGTATCTTGTTGGCGGTTCATATTGTTTTTGTTGTTAATTGTGTGTAATGTCTCTAGCTCTCTAGCATGTAACGTTTGGATGGGTGTTTCTCTGTTGCAAGGATTTCTACTCCTTCAAAGTCCAGTTGGTGGCTATAGTTTCAACGCTGTGGCAATAATAATTAATCACTTTTCACACCAAATCAATATCAGAGTTTCGAACAAAAGTCCAAAATCAGCAATGCTTCCCATACATTTCAAGATTTCGTAATCCACATAGTATATCATGAGGAAATTTTGTCAACATTTTTTTTTCAAGAACGATTAAGTATTCTCTTCAGTATTGCAGCCTAGACATAGAAGTAAAGACAGAAAACAGATTTAATTATATTTTTTATGAGTGGAGTGCATTCAGGTATTGGGGTCAATCCATTTAAAAAAAGACCTTTCGAAGAGATATTTCACTTGTATATTGTTATATTAAATATTAAATCCGATAGTATGTCTCCAATATAATAAACTATCTAGACTTTAGTTATGCGTATAGCATCTCTATAGGCGGAGATAGTGCTTACTGTGTTCTGTGTGGTGCTGGTGAGTTGTATTTGTACTTAAGAAATCTTCATAAAAAGGAGAAATGTGAAATAATATAAGGATGAGAGTACTATATACATCGCTTGTGAAAGTTAGAGGGAGACATGAAAATAACCAATTTGTTATTTTTTTTGTTTGTTGATAACAAATTTGGTTTTGTTACTAAGGTGGGTGATAATCAGCAAGTTTCAAGCTGAAATGAAGGTATGGTTTTTACTTGCGACATGTATGTAGGTACTATATGGCAAGTTATGTGTTTGTAAAAAAATGTGACTCGAAATTTTGATCTAAAAGTAACGCTATCCACTATACAAATGTTAAAAAATAACTTTCTCGAAAACACATGCTCTCAAGGGTTTTTTGAGATACCCTTATAATGCCAAACACAGCACGAGCGATGGAAAAATTAGAGGCGGAGGGGAAGGAGGTATCGGTGAACGTTGGTCTTGAATGTTTGCAAATTAAAAGGGCAAGAGAAAACTGTGTCGGGTAAATTATTCCATAATCGTGTTGTGCGAATTAAAAAACAAATCTCTGTATTTTACGGTAAGATATATCTACCATCAGATGAACAGTAGACCTATTACTATGAAAACCATACTTCCGATCATTAAGAAGCTTTCGTTCTTCAAGATATTTCTTAAGCTGAAAATTGATCACCGTTTCCATGACCTTGGAAAGAAGGAACTTAAGTGCAAATGGACGATAGTGAGAGGGGGGAGAGAATTATCCTTTTTAGGGACAGGCTGAAAAAATGCTGTTTTCCATCCACTCGGGAAGAGTGATTTTGCCATCTTTGAAGAACACATTTTCTTCCTCAGATTGAAAATTGCCTTTAGGTCCGCTCCATACAAGACTTATTGGTCTCAGTCTGAAATTCATAAAATAAATGCTGGTATACCTGAGGGCCCCGTTTTTTTAATTTATCTTGGTCTCCACACACAAATTTCCATTGATTCACCGTCCAATGGAAATGTCTTTTTTCAAACTGGATTGCTCTGAATCACTGCTGCACTTTCTCTGCAATGTGCTTTCGGAAACCGAACAATTTTTCTATCGGTAAACATAAACTACGGTTTTCATTGGTCTGTATCGAGGCGAAAGATTGTTTGTGGTTTTATATTTATGGAAATGGGAAATGACACCGAACATTATTTTTTTAGAACAGTTAAACTGGATTGCAATATAATGAAAAGATAATCCAGCCTTATTAGACTAGGCGCGCACATTCAGTTTTTAGTTGCACAACTGGTTGGTTGCTTGTACAAAACAGATGAACTATTTGGTTGAATGTCGGCGCAGGTGCATATAATTATATGTTACACAAAAAAGCGAATTCATTTTAGGCAATTGTTTAGCTTGTGTCAAACACACAAACTTTTTAGTTGCTCGAACCAAGCAGTTGCACAACTAAAAATTGAGTGTGCGCGCCTAGCCTTAAGCTCAACAATAGCTCTTCGGATTTTTGGCGCACAACTCCTGCCTTTGCCCATTGTGAAAACCACCTGTCCAACAGTTTTCTTGTGGAAATAGATATTTTTCATGATAATCAATTAAATAGGTATTTACCTTTTAATTCACAATAATGTCGAAAATTTCTATTATTTTCACTTCAAACTCAATCTTTTCTAATTAACTGTCATCTAAAAAACCACATTTCTAAACTTAAATCCTAACAGTTTGCAAAATGGATACTGTTTTAAAAATAATGAAAGATCATAACTAAATCACAATATGCACCGGTAGGTGAGAGACATAATCCCTTTGGGCCTTACCAATAATCAAATTTAGAGACGACTTTAATATTTGAGTGAAATGAACCAATATGTAATGAGCTCTATATAGTTAGCCATATATGTTACGAACTTAATATTTAAGTGGACTCTAAGTTATGAACCATTTATTGTACGGAACTTAAAAAATAAAATGTAACATGTATGGTTGGTTTTATAGAGTCCATTAAAAAATGGTTAATTTTGCGCAAATATTAAAGTCGTCTCTAAATTTGTTTATTGGTAAGGCCCAATGACTTGATTTGATTTGATTTTTTTTAATTCAAAACATGTTTTTTTTTTTATTTTGATAGGCAATGATGTTATTATGAATACTTTTGAGAAAAAGAAATATTTTCTTCAATTTAGAAAAAAAAATTTACGACACCCTTATTTTTGGTCTCAAGTAAATGAAAAACGTGTTACGGGAAGGAACAAAAAAAAAATCAAAATTATAATTTGCTAAGACTGGTATAAGACTACTTTATAAAATCAAGACAACTCAAAATATCAATATTCATATCTGTATTATGGTTCATTCATGAGGAAATGAATGTTTTTGACTGTTATACAGTGAACAATTGAGATTAACATCAGTCCTGAATGGCTTGAAGTTGAGCCTTAGCATATGCGTGCGAGATTAAGATATCGGATTCATCTCCCTTGAATTGAAATCATCTCCAAAATACCTAATCTCCTTCACCCAAACTTAAATTTGCTGTGTATTTTTCTCAAAACCGACTCCTTCACTCCATCGAGAAATGTCTAAATCATTTTCTCGTCGAACCTGTCCTGCAAGAATGCTATCCACACAGACACACAGAGGTTCAAAAGGAAGTTGTTTATCTGAGGCCAATACTCATACCATCCTTTGAAAGGGTTATACCACCGACACCCTATAGATACTAAGAGGATCCTTTTCTCCAAAATCTAGTTTGATCTTTCGATTAGTTTGATTATATAGTCAGAATTTACTTATAAATTCCTTAAAAACATTGGAGGCAGCCCCAATTCAACGTGAATAAGTCTTACCTTTCATACAGTCATATTTTATTTTATTTAAGCTTGAAGATCCAAACTGTGTGTTACTGTAAAGCGCCTTAGTATTTGAAGTCTTTTATTGCTTCTTTATTTGAACCATTAAGGGTCCAAGTACGGTCATTTCTGAATCTGCGATTGCTAAATCTAAACACCACAATCTTTGACTTCATTGTATTAATTTTGAGATTCCACAATTACTTATTTGAAGCTGAAGTGTGAAATTGTTAAAATGACGAGTTCATCCGCATAAAACAACACTATGTGGATCGACAAAATAAACTCCACCACGGATATGGTCTTCAATAGGCGTGTTTTTTTGCAAGTCCATAAGGAACTGTAGAAAAAACGACATCGGGACTAAAGCGCTTTACATGTAAATACAACAACTACTTAAGTCTATACAGAGTTAGCTAAGACCATGAATGAATGAATAACAATTTGAAATTTAAATTATTCAAAAGTTTAAAAAAAAATTGCACGGATTTCCTTTTCGCGTTTTCGTCTCTTCATACGTCACAGCTAATGTCAAACAAAGTGACACATGCGCGTGTCGTAATCTTATTATTTTTCATTCATGAGCTAAGACCACTGATCTCTATAATACACTGGATAGCGCATTCATCCAAAAAAGTTGACTCCATTTAAACATTGTTATATTATGAAGCTGCCCCACTGATCTCTATAATACACTGGATAGCGCATTCATCCAAAAAAGTTGACTCCATTTGAACATTGTTATATTATGAAGCTGCCCACGGTGCCGTATAACAGTATAACTGTATAACATCTAAAACAACATCATAAAGCGCGCAACAGATTGAACCAGCAACAGCACTGTCAACAGCAATAGCGGCCGCCATTAATTTAAAACCAATGCATTTCAATTGTTCAACACACATACGAACAGCAAAAGCAACGCCAACAGCGTCCTTAGGCCAAAGTCTTAAACTTGCTGTTGCTGGTGCAGTATTGTCAACTTTCCCACTGCAATATTTAGTGGCATCACAATGCAAAACAAAATATAAATATAATTTTTCCATTTTGCTACTTTTTTATTTTGGTTGAAATTATCGTGTGAATAAAAAACAATAAATAATTTTTGATAAACTAAAATTGCAAAATTCAGTGACCAAAAAGTAATAAAGAATAAAAAACTATCGTGAGTGTTGAAAAATCGCTGAATAAATAAAAAAATTACTGTGCTTTCCAGTCTTTTGCCTAAAAAACAGAACTGAAACGACATTCCTTCAATTTTATTAAATTGTCAATTTGTCAATCAAAACAAATGATTTTCGTCCAATTTTCAATTTAATTGACATTCTTTCAATTTTATTAAATTGTCAATTTGTCAATAAAAACAAATGATTTTCGTCCAATTTTCAATTTATTATTTTAATTTTAATAATAAATATTGAAAATTTACAAATAATGCGAGAAATAAGAGAAACAGATTGACGCTGTGTCAATCTGTTGCTGTAACTTCAACACCAACTTTAACAACCACGTCACACTTTTTACCACTGTTTTAAATATGGTTTTGATTACATTAAGGCTAGGCGCGCACATTCAATTTTTAGTTTCGCAACTGCTTAGTTCGAGCAACTAAAAAGTTTGTGGTTTGACACAAACTAAACAATTGCCTAAAATGAGTTCGCTATTTTGTGTAACATCTAATTATATGTACCTTCGCGGACATTCAACCAAATAGTTCATCTGTTTTCTAAAGGCAACCAAACAGTTGCGCAACTAAAAGTTGAATGTACGCGCCTAACCTAACACAGCAACTTCGACATTAACGTTAGACTTTAACCCTAAATTCGATGTCGCTGTGCAAATGCTACTAACTTTTGAGGCGAAATTTGTCAGTATTATCAACACTTAAATGAAAATGTAACAACTATCTTTTTGATTCGTTTAGTTATTTTGGTTTTGACAATGGAAGAATTGCTAAAAACAAATAAATTTTAGTACGACAAATTGTGCAAGTCGTATACATTGACGCAATTTACGTTAATTTTTATCGTTAAATGTACGGCAAAATCATTTCGCATTTGAATTTATTTTGATTATATGCTGTCAAAAACGCTGTTCACGTTTTAATCTATTTCACAAGACTTTTGATGTTGAAGTTTTCGTTGCTGTTAGACTAGGCGCGCACATTCAATTTTTAGTTGAACAACTGTTTGGTTGCTTATAGAAAAGAGATAAACTATTTGGTTGAATGTCCGCGCAGGTGCAAATAATTAGATGTTACACAAAATAGCGAACTCATTTTAGGCAATTGTTTAGTTTGTGTCAAAACACAAACTTTTTAGTTGCTCGAACCAAGCAGTTACGAAACTAAAAATTTAATGTGTGCGCCTAGCCTTAAAGTTGCTGTTGAAGTTGCTGTGTCAATCTGTTTCCTGCATAAACAAGTGCAGTCACATTTGTTTTCCTCTTTGTCATGTCAAAATATTTTTTTTTTGTGAAAAGAAGACGTCAAATTATGAAGCTGCCCACCATCTGTCATCTTCAATTGGAGTCAAAAAATCTGTTATACAATGTAGTGAATGCGCTATCCAGTGTATTATAGAGATCAGTGGATCAGTGGCTAAGACCATATAATTTTCGAGACTTAAGCGCGGAACAGATTGAACCAGCAACAGCACCGTCAACAGCAACAGCGGCCGCCATTAATTTAGAACCAATGTATTTCAATTGTTCAACACACATAAGAACAGCAACAGCATACGCCAACAGCGTCGTTAGGCCAAAGTCCTAAATTTGCTGTTGCTGGTGCAGTGTTGTCAACTTTCCCACTGGAATATTCAGTGGGACCACAATGAAAAACTTTTTTTCGATATGAAATGTCAAGCAGATGAAATGACGTTGCTGGTGGCAATGTGTTTGAGAAATGTTTTCTGGTCAACGTGCTGTTTGCTGTTGATGATGCTGGTGCTATTGCTGGTTAAATCTGTTTCGCGCATTAATCTAAGACCCGATAAAAACGGTGTGCCAAAATAATATTATCTATATGTTATCGATAATTTGTTCAGAGAAGTCAAAAGTGACGTTTTTGGATGCTGGTTGATGCTAGTCGTCAATACAGATGACAAATGCCATCCCAACTAACAATTTTACTTCTATATTCATCTAGAGAAGCTTCTTATTACTATTTCTTGCACACATTTAAGGGTTGTATAAAACTCCAAAGAGTTAAAAGGGCGACTTTTTTTAACTCCTATTCCACCTTTATGGAGTAAATTGTGTTACTCCGAAGAACATACTTATCGTTATGTTATAGAGGTAATATATGCTTTATTGCAGCAATTGCATCGATAGTGGAAATGAAAAGAAAATTTACTGTCACAAGAATAAAATACTTATAGGAGTATGTGGAAAATAAAAAAAAAATATTTATTTGTGTGCTTATTTGATTTCATTTTTATTTTGATGCTTTCTTGCATGTTTTTCGACTTTTTCCGTATGATTTCTGTAAAGATCTTAGAGTTGATTATTTTTTATGATTTCTTTTTTACTTTTATTTTTAAAATTAATTTAGAAATTACTTACACGTGAAGGCAGAATGTGGGAATCGAACTCGGGTCCTCTCGCACCAAATCTCTTGCTCGCTAACCGCTCGGCCAAACTAGCATATGTAAGACCTGGCGTTGAATTGGGATCACTTTTATCATGAATTATATCCTATAAAGCCACATAGGTTTTCTTTATAGGTGCTTTTAAGACTAAAATATTAGAAGATGGCGATAATTATCGCTTCGTAATTCGCATAAGCTGGAGTTTTGGTATACCTAGCATATGTTCCAGTATTAATTTATTGATAAATTGATTATTATCAGCTTCTTCATCGAAAATCTAGCTGTTTAAAATGTGTTAAAGCTAAAAAAAATCGTAAAACATAGTTTTTTTCTTAAGAAACTGATTGATTTTTTCAAATAAATTGCAATGTTGACTTTTTACTTTCGACATAGCTGCTTTTGGCAAGTTATGCATTCGTAAAAAATACCATGCTTTATTTTTTTAAAACTTTACAACTAAAATTGGTTTTAATACAATCTACAAGATATGAAAAAAAAATTTCAAATGTCAAGAAATGGTTTTCAAAAATCGTATTTTTATCGGAATTCTAATATATTTTTTTTCGATTAATTTTAAAAATCTATAATTCGATAGAACATTGAAATTAAGATTTTTCTGGCTACCTACCATAGATTTTTTTCTTCTAATTTTGAATTTCTCATTATCGGCTTGTCAAAAAGGCTTGTTAAAAGTTGAAAAAACTTCTATCCAAACTTGAAAAAGAAAATATTTTTTGGATTAAAAAAAACACAGGCCAATATTTTTTTATATTCAATTTTTGTATGTAAAATTATAAAAACTGAAAGTTTGTTGTTTTTTTAAGAATCCGCTACAATGAATTTTGTTTTTTGATAAATTCATATTTTCGAAAAAAAAAGTTTTAAAAAATAAATTTTTTTTGTTCAAAAACTTCATTTTTTTTTTAATTTTCAGTCTTTTAGGTTAGTTCGTTTGACCCAGTCCTACATTTAATTTATACCTAGATTGCACATTTTGTTGTTGTAATTAATAGTGTGACATATTTCCCTTATGTGTACAAAAGCACGTGGTGCATTCTGGGTCAATGACTCATTTTGACTGCATACATTTGCACAGTTTTATAATAGTACTATAGGAACTATATTCCACTATAAGAGTCCGACAGAAAAATTGATCATGATTATAGAGTCTTGACTTAAATTGTCCAATAATGATTCTATAAAGATAAGGAATAATAAATTGAGACTTTTATAGCAGTTTGTTGGGATTACTATTGGAGTATAAACTGTCCTGTGATTTTATAGTAGCAATATAGAATGATTAAAGGACAATTGAGTCTTTACGCCTATAGAGGTGATGAAAAACGCTCCAGAGAATGTCTAGCCGATGAATTATATCAAGTTTTACTCCTATAGCTATTTGACTTCCAGCAAGAATGGTTATATGAGCACTATAGCTACAAATGATTCTTTAATTTCAGAAATAGGACGCAAAATTGTTAGTTGGGCGTACACAGTGCTTCCAGCTATTAAAAAAAAAGTCCCGATGTCGTTTTTTTGTACAGTTCTACTATTTTTCTACAAATATGGACTTGCGAAAATAACATGGCTAGTATAATACTTCTTATATATTTCCTAACTTTAAAGTAGTTTTCTAACTTATTCTTAACTTTAAATATTCTCTAACTAATATCGTACTAAGACAATTTGTTTTAATAAATTGCTTCTGAGCACACCTAAGACAATGAAAGTTCGTGCTAAGAACTAAGTAAACAGATCTATTTTGACGTATGTAAATGTCAAAGAGTCATATGAAGTTGGCACGATACTAAAAAAAAAATAAAATAGGTACTGAGTTTAACTTTTATAAAAGGGTAGAGAAAGTATGATGTTGTATTCGAATGAAATTTTGCAAAATCGTTGTCTTAACCTAGTTTTATACTAAAATAGCTTTAACATCGTATTAATTCAACTATGCATTTTTTTGGTTTTTTGTCTCCCAGTTGTGGTTACTTAAGGAATTTTTAAATATTAATTAAATAAAATGAAAAGAAAGATTTTTATTTTATTTAATTTAATTTTAATTAAATTAATATCAAAATTTTATTTTTAATATCTAAGCTACACGTTTCGGGATGGTATAGCTCCATCATCAGGCGAATTAAAATTAAAATTAAAATAAAATAAAATAAAATAAAACAAAAATCTTTCTTTTCTTCTCATTTTATTTAATTAAAATTCCTTAGTTCAACTAAATGTTTGTGCAAATTTTGTCAGTTATTATATAAATTCAGCGTAATGCCGAAGTTACACGACATTTCTGAACAAATGCCAGTGTACTGATAAAAAATACCAATCGAATCGAAACTGTTCGCCTTCATGTAAATTGATTCAATATTTTGTGACAAAATTAATGGCAGTAGTGTAAAACCGTAATTATGGTATGAATTAAAATAAATAAAACACGGCTTTTATTAACTGAAGATAAATAAATAAACTGGAACACGATAAAAGTTGACTTTCATTTCATAAATTGAAGTATTTTTGAGTGTTGTTAATGGAAAAAAAGTGCTAGAGTGACCAAATGAAAACTACATTAAGAAATATAACCACCTTAGGCTAGCCGCGCACTAGCAATTTTTAGTTGCGAAACTGTTTGGTTACTTAAAGAAACCAGATGAACTGTTTGGTTGAATGTCGCTGAATTTGCAGATAATTATATGTTCAATAAAATGGCGAACTTATTTTAGGCAATCGTTTAGTTTGTGTCAAAACACAAACTTTTTAGTTGCTCGAACCAAGCAGTTTCGCAACTAAAAATTGCTAGTGCGCGGCTAGCCTTATATTTACTCGTATGCCTAAACAACGCTATCAGAAAATTAAAAATGTAACGATTACCTAAATATCGCATGAGATAAAATGTGGCGTCTGCATGGCTACCACCCTTACCACACATAAAACGAAAAATGAAGTTTCATATGTCTATTTGATGGATCAGTCAAAATGGGAAATTGAAAATTCTTCTTCAGTACGTTTTCAAAAAAATATTTAAAACTAATTCAAAATTTATTTGCATTTAAAAATTTTCTTCGTAAAATCATATCTAATCAAGTTAATAAAATTCAAAGATTGAATCACATAAGACAGAAATTCAAATTAATCAAAATTGCCGCGTATCAGTGAATTTACCAGGGACGAAAAATCTCAAAAAAAAAAATCAACCCTCAAGATTGTTCAAAATAGGGAAATAAAATAAAATCTACAGTGACTAAACTTTATTTCATATGTATTTTGCAATTTCGCTGAAGCTTTCCTTATTTCGATTGATTTAACTTCGGAATCGCGGAACGCGTTGTGGTCAAATCCAGTTGAAAACTTTATTGAACATAATACCATCTTGAAACAAAGTAAAAAGCGGGAACAAATCCTCATCATTCTTGTAAATAATGGAAAAAGGTATGTCGATAGAAATAAGATTTTTTAAGACCATTATTTCATCTATTCGGTGAGTGACAGGCTTATGAAAAGTTAACACTTTTTTTTTTGAATTTAAAATTGAATTCATCGGACGGTCGATTATGCGGAAAACAACTGGTCGCCAAGATAAAGGATCGTATCAGATGGAAATATGGTCCGTATTTCTGTTTTTCTTTGGACAAAGTTATGTTTAGAAGTGTTCGTCAATATAATTTAAAAATAATCAATTCAAATATACATATTTTCGATATGATATATAATTTCTGATATGTAATTTTTTTTTTGACTAGAAATCAAAATTTTTTAACAATCTATTTTATCATTAGTTCTGAGTATGGTAGCTATGAGGTGATTCATGGTTCATTTTACAGTAAAAACAGTTTGAAAACGAAAACCATTGGAATTCATAATCAGGAGTGCCCAAAATATCGAAAGCCAAAATCTCGATTCCCTAAAATCTCAAATTCCCAAAATCTCGAATTCAAAAATATTTTGAATACATTGAGAATCAATCCCGAATTTTAATACTTTTCTGCATTTTTAATATAACATTTTCTCTTGCTTACCATAGTTTTCTAGTGTTGTCTAGTTTTTTAATGGCTTCCGATTCAATTTTTCAATAGAATTAAATTTGGTGGAGCAACAGTTCGAAGAGAACCAGTACCTAGTGACTTACAACTCTCAACTATTACTGTGTGTGTGTTGCCAGGAATGGAGGGGAAATACAATTTTCTGGCGATTCCGAATGGCTAATGAGCAGCATTTTTCATGACAAGAGATACTCTTAAAGGATTTGTCAAGTCATCGTAAGAGGCAGTGCACCCCTGAAAAACTTCTGCGGAGCCCCTGATAACCGAAACCAAACCTTCTGCTTGATAGTTCAAAGCTTTAACCATTAGGCCAAGGGGTACTACCTGAACTACACTTCTGATAAAACTGAAAAGTATGAATTTTCGCAGGTCTTTTTGCATGACATAATTCATTATCAACACATCCTCAGAAGTTAGCTAAAAAATAAAAAAAAATGTTTAAAGCCACAACTCCAAATGGCGGAGCACTATTTGTTATTACAACCTGGTCTGCGCTATTTTGAATACCAATCAATGCGGTTAGCCATTCAAGGTTTTTTGCATTCGAAATTTTGGTATTCGGGATTTTGGAAATGTTGAGCATTTGAGTTTTTGGCTACCTAAGATATTTTTTATCTGACAAAAGTTTCCATTGTTATAGAAAATAATTTCATAATTTTATCATAAGAATTAATAACAGAACGTTTTCCGTAAAATATTGAGATTTTTGTATCGATCGCTTACATATGTCTATGGGTGTACTAAAGAAATTCGTGGAAAACAATCGCGTGGGTAATTTTTTAACCAAGAAAGTAGTATGTCATTAGGGATTCTGGTATTCAAAATGTACTTTTTTCATTGCTTACTGTAAACTTACTTGTCAAAAAACTTTTATTCTTCAAAATGAAAATAGAAAAGTTGAAAAACTATCCACAAAATCAAAAATAATATTAATTTTTATAATTCTAAAAATCTCCAAAGTTAGTTTTGTTTGTTTGTTTGTTTTGTGAAAAAAAAATTCACAAAGACACATTGAGTTTAATTTAAAAGCAGAGGCAGTTTGATTTCTTTAGAAGTCCTGTAATATTACTAAACAAATATAGAAATTCGAGATTCAACCGATAGCATTTCGTATTTTTTGACATTCGGAATTCTGTGCCTTCTGGGATTTTGTCCATTCGGGATTGGTCTATCGGGATTCTCAATTTCTTCCATTCGGAATTGGGCTATCGGAATTCTCATTTTCTGTCATTCGATTCGGGATTTTTTTTATAATTCACTCGCGCTCAAGGGTATGTTACGAGACCCTTATAATGTTTTAAACACAGCACCGGCGAGGGGGAAATTAGGAGGGGAGAGAAAGGAGGGTTGGCCGTGGCACGATGGTTGTGTGCTCGCCTGTCAACCTCATCATCACAGGTTCGATCCCTGCCGTCGTCTATGTCGTTTTAATTCCATTAAAAACCTTCTAAAATTGTCATCCATGGGTTGCTGGTTTACTTATTACATGTTGTTCAGGCATAACACTAACAACATGTAATTGAGTTAAACTAGTATGCCCAACAAGGATGAACATGAATAAAAAATAATGTGAATTATAAACGACATAGTAATAAGACACGGCATTTCTCCGCTTTAGCAAAGCCGCCATCCTTGGAGATAAAAATATCTGAGACAACCACCAACAGTCTCAGAACATCGTGCCACACATCTTTCCTATCCTTCTTTCTCTTCATTAACTTCACGCCCGCGCTGTGTTGAAATATTTAAAGGGTAATTATAATCCCTTGAGCGCGGGTAGATTATAAAAAAAAAGGTGTAGATGAACATTTGTTTTGAATGTTTGCAAATTGAAATGGCAAGGGAAAACTGTGCCGGGTAAGTTATTCCATAATCGTGTTATGCGACTAAAAAACGAATCTCTATATTTGACGGTACGACCAAAGTTAGGCTCAAGGGTGAACTATTGAGCATGAGCATTCCTAGCAAAGCGGGTATCAGTTAAAAATTCTAAAAAAGTTATTCAGACCATCCCAGTTGGCTTTCTCGTATTGCCAAACGGTCCTAGTGGGATGCTTCTCTTTAACTGGATGAATGGGACACGAGAAATTGGCTGATATTACACAATGGTCCGAAGTGCCGAATGGAGATTTTACCGTTATGGTATACTTATCAGGGTTAGAAGTAAGAAACAAATCAAGAGTGTGAGCGTTTTGCCCAGCAACATCTGCTTTACGGGTGGGCTCATCTACAAGCTGAGTAAGGTGGTGCATCTCAGCAAAGATCTCAACATATCTTCCTTGGGGTGTTGTCTGTCCTGAATGGCGGAACCAATCTGAGTTGTGTACATTGAAGTCGCCCGCAATAACGACTTCAGTGTGAGGGTACAGAGAAAGAATTCGGGAAATGGAATCAGACAGCGCATCAAACTCATTAAGAGTTGAATTGCTGTCCAGATTCGGGCTCCTATAAATGAAATAATAATGGATGATGTGCTTGCGGACAGTAAATTTGAGCAACATGAAATTAAAGTTCGTATTAGAATAATGTCCGTATTGAGGAAGACTGTGGCAAGCAACATCATGTCAAATGTAGACTAAAAGGCCGTGATGGCGAAAGAGTAAAGGCATTAGGTTATAGCCAGGGAGGCGAAATTCTGAAAGATCAGTATTTCCACCAACCTAGTGCCAAAACAGCTGGTCTGTACTTATGTTAGGGATTATGTTCATTACCTAGAGAAATACAATGCTTTAGGTTTTGGAGTTTTAAAAGGGTCGTGGAGATGGCGAGTAATGATTATCCAGAGTGAAAGGTTGATTTCCCCCTTTTAATAAAGTTGGTTAATGAATCACTACTTAACTATAGCATTTTTCCAAAGTGTTCCAAGGAATCGATCATTTTACAGGTTGAAAAAGTAATAGGAACAAGGAATAGCGCAAATTTTCGTTCTATAAACGTTTTGCCGATGTTCGAAAAAATCCTGGAACACGTCGTGGGTGAACAACTTGTAGCATATTGTCGAAAACAACCGAATTTTAGCTATAAGACAGTCTGGTGTTTTTAGTTGTCACTCTTGTGAAACCGTTAAACTACATCACAAACGAATGGAGAAAAGAGATGCATCAAGATAATGGAGTAATAGCAGTTTTTCTCGACTATCAAGATTTTTATTGGTACCTTAATTGCAGACACTAACAAACAAAATTCGGCGATGAAACACCATATTATGATGATATCATATCAAATTAGGAATCCTGCAAAAGTTATCTTTTGGGTATTTTCCTATTCTTGCTATATATAAATGATGCTAAATGTGTTCTTAAACATTTTAAAATA
This sequence comes from Philhelius festivus, assembly GCA_963931855.1. Lineage (NCBI taxonomy): Eukaryota > Metazoa > Arthropoda > Insecta > Diptera > Syrphidae > Philhelius > Philhelius festivus. Next base: position 147,077,038 of record OZ007554.1, read on the forward strand.
GGTGTATTTGTATTATATACTTTGGGAAAACTTCTTAATGACATTGGGTTGAGAATGAACTCGGATTTAGAAAAAAAAAAATAACTGGCTTAAAGCAAATAAACTTTGTCTGAAAGTAAATAAAACTAAATGTACTGTTCTCCCATTTTGATCGGTTGTCATAATTACATAAGACAACGTATGCTATGCAGTTACTAAAAAAAAACCTACTTCGCTTATCCTAATAACAGCTCGAATCAAACCATAAATTATTGTTCGGTTTGATAGGTTTTTCCCTATTCGGGATAAAATTCCTCATTCCGAAAAGAATTAAATTTGTAATCATATCTGCAGTAGTCCACGTCACTATCGAAGAAGCATAGCGACCAGTTTAAGTTCCTGAAGAAATCGTTGAGACCGTCTCAGTTGGCTTTCTCGTATTCCCAAATGGTTCTCTTAAGAATTATTTCTCTAACTGGGTTTCGTTAACTTGAGAAATTTATTTAGTGTATTTGCCAGGGTCCGAGGTAAGAAACAAGTACAGAGTGTTGGCGGATTGAATTCGCGAACGACCAGATTCAAGTTTTAAATTAACGAATAATTTACGGCTTTAGCTTTAATCAAATTTATATTTGATATTGCCCAACGTTTCCGTCAACTTGCAAATAAAATTTCTTATTGTAAAGTTCTACAAATTTTGAGTCATCATCAGAAAAAAATAACTTAGTTTTTATAAAATCGATCAATCTCCACGAAAAGATTGTATTTCGCTAGGTTAGTGCGAGAAGCAATCGAAATAAAAATGCACTCAAACTTCAATCGAGATCAAAGTTTTTATCTCCAAGCAAAATCGTGAAGCGTTTTTTATATAAGAAACACAAAAATCAAAATCTGCCAGCTGATTCTATTAGTTTTGCCTGCTCACAAGAGTATATCAATTCACAACAACAATCAATGCAGTTGCAACAACATGTACCATCTCAACTGCAAGCACAACCGCACCGGTACAATCTACGAACAAGAATGGCGTTAAGTCCCTAAATTATGGGTTAGTAGTAGTAGTATAATTTTATTTAGTATAATTAACTATTATATATACATTCGATTTACTTTTATACAATAAATAATGTTTAATATACATTTTATGACGTGTTTTTTGCTTATAAAGGTACCGTTCTTCTTATGTTATAAATTAATTCTTTTTTAAATATTTTCAAATTTGTTTCATTCTTTATGTTATTTGGAAGTTCATTAAACAATTTTAATCCCTTATAAAAAATCATATTTTGTGTTCTAGAATCTCTATAAAATCTATATCTAAAGTTATTATTGTTTCTTAAAGAATATGGTTGTACATCTTGGACGTATTGTAGATTTTCTGTAAGATACTTTGGCATCATTTTGTACTTCATTTTGAAAATAAACGTCAGAACATTTAGTGTAATACACTGCCGTACACTTAACCATTTTAGACAGGACAACATCCAGTTTGTAGGTGTACGAAAACTGCTCCGTGTTATTGTTCTCATAGCTTTGTTTTGAAGGATCTGCATTCTATTAATTTCATCATTGGTTCCTAAGAATAAAATGGTTGAGCAAAAATCAAAATGAGGTTTAATAATTGTGTTATATATGTTAACAGCACACAATGTTGTTATATTTTTTCTAATTCTTTTAAGAAACCCTATTTTTTTTGAAACTTTTCCAATGGTGTACTGAATATGATTTTTAAAATTTAATTTGTTGTCAAATTTAATACCTAGATACTTTATTTCATTCACTTGTTCTATTTTTGTGTTTTCAATTTCTAGGTTAATGCGATAATCACTATTTATTGCCATACACTTTGTTTTTAAAACATTAATTTTCAACTTATTACCTCTTAACCAGTCACATAAGTTAAATAAATCATTTTACATCATTTCTTCGAGTAAATCATTATATTTACCGCTTATATACAAAAGAGCGTCATCAGCAAAAAGTGATATTTTACAGAAACTTAACGTGTTGCATATGTCATTTATATATATTAGAAACAGTAAAGGTCCCAATATTGTTCCTTGCGGCACGCCAAAGGTAGTAAATTTTGCACTAGATTGTTCACCGTTAAAACTTGTTTTCTGCGATCTATTTGTCAGGTAGGACTTGAACCATTCCAGTTCTATATCTTTAACACCATATTTAAAAAGTTTTTCAATTAAAATGAACCTGTCAATTGTTTCAAATGCTCTTTGGAAATCTAGAAAAATTGCAATAATTTTATGACCATCGTGGATATGCTGTTTAAAATTCATAATGAGCCAGTTTAATGATGATTCGCATGAGTGACTTGGGCGAAAGCCTGATTGGTTTTCTATTAATATACCGTTATTCTCAACATATTTATAGAATTGATCGTACGCGCACTTTTCTACAATTTTTTCTAGGATTGGCATCATATTTATTGGCCGAAATTTTTCACACAGTTTTGTACCTGTTTCTTTTGGGATGGGTATAACTATTGATTCCTTAAGAGTTTTTGGAAATTCACCACGAGTAAACGATTCATTAATTATATTTACTAACACTGGTCCTATAATATCAAAAGATTCCAGAATCATTTTTATGTTCAACTTGAAAGCACTTTTTTTATTCATTTTGCTACAAATCACTCTTAGTTCGTTAATGGTAATAGTTCTGAATTTAAATTCAATTTGTGTGTTTGAAATGAGACTTAGATGAACTGGGCTGCTATTTACTGGAATAGAATTACTTATATTATTAATGCTTTCGATAAAAAACGAATTAAACTTGTTTGCAATACTTTTGCTATCTTTTTCCAAAATATCACCAAACTGCACTTCATTAATTTGTTCTTTATTGTTTTTTAAAACCAAAGTTTTGATAGTTTTCCACATAGATTTTTGGTCCCTACATGACTGAATTTTATTGCAAATAAAGTTTTTTTTAGCATGTTGTAATTTATTTTTATAAAGATTGCGAATATTTTTATAAGCCGACCATTCCGTAACACTATTTGTTAAACTAGCCAAATGAAAAACACGTATTTTTTGTCTTTTCAATGCATTTAGTTCTTCTGAAAACCATTTATTACCATTTTGTTCGATTTTTTTTCTTTTAAGACCTTTATTTATAAAATAATTTAAACCGTCTTCTAATGCACTTGTTTTTTCGTTAAAATCAAAGATATTATTTATTTGACTACATTTTTCTGTCAAAAATACTCTTAATTCATTTTTTTTATAACGGAAAGTATTAATATATTTTGTTTCTTTAATTATTTTCTTATCATTTACTTTAATTTTCAACAGTATTGATTCATGATCACTAATTTTCAGATCTTGTATTGTATCTGCCCACACATTTTTTCCAATAGGACAAATAACAAAGTCTATCAACGATCTAGATGTCTGTGTAATTCGAGTTGGTTTATTTATTATTTGTTTACAGTTATTGTTTATCAAAATATTATTAAAAACTCGTGTGTATGTATGATTTCTGTTCATTAGATCAATATTGAAGTCACCTAATATGACTAAATTCATGATATACGAATCTAAGGTTTTATCAATCCAATCAGAAAACAGACTACAGAATTCACTTTCTGATCCACTTGGAGATCTATAAAAAATTGCAATAGTTTCTTTAAACTCATTTGTACATATTTCACAACATAAAGACCAAACTTTCATTTCTACAGATAAATTATCAAATATTCTGTGTTGAATTCCATTCTTAACATATATAATTACTCCACCTGTACGTTTACTTGTGCTGTCACATCGTAGAGCATTGTAATTGGGAAGATTAATTTCATTGTCTCCTATATCTTTTGTAAGATGGGTTTCTGACATTGCTATAATATCAAAATTGTTATTTTGCACTATAACTTCGATTGCATTAAAGTTATTTAAAAGTCCCTGCACATTGGTACACCAATATGTTAACTGTCGTTGCTAATATTGAATTCTCTCCTTAAGAACTTTAAATTTTCTTAAAAAGACAGGACAGTCCTTATCATTAGCTTCGTGTTCGCAATTGATATTAATCTCCTGCGACAAGCACAGTTTTGTACAGTTAACACATTTAATTGTATTATTATTGCAATCACGAATTCGATGCTCCTCGCCACATTTTCTACAAGCTTCCTTATTTTTACAATTACTTGCTTTATGATTATATCCTTGACATTTAAAACATCTGCTTATGTTGAAGTATTGCCTTGCATAGCATTTTACCCAGCCAATTTTTATAGATTCTAAATTCAAAATTTTATGGAAACTGTCGCTATTCACTTCCAACACAATATTTAAATTTCTCCACTTATTTTTATTTCTAAATGATTTTACAAGTTTAATTTCACAGTCCTTAAGTTCAGCATTCTGTTTTTTTATTTTGTTCACAATATCTTCTTCTTCTTCATCACTTTCTAGATTCATAACGCAAACGTTAGGTTTAAACATTTTTGGAACTATTACTTCATATTCTGAATTCAATTTAGTTTCGATTTCTTTTTTTAATTTTTCGGAAGACTCATTGTCGTCACATTTAATAGAAATTGCCCCACTGTTTCTAATCATTACATTGTTTACATTATGATTTGTTGGGTCAATATTTATTTTAATTTGTTTTCGCGTTTCGTTTGCCTCCTGTTTTTTTTTAGGATAGACAAGCACAGACGATTCGTTTTTTTTAACGACTTGGGAATATAGTTTTCTCTTGCTCGTTTGATCTGAAGACAATTCACTGTTTTTCTTTTTTATTTCTTGCGTAAGTGTAGTAACCGAATCCGATATATGTTTTACACTTTTTTTTAGTTGTTCATCCTTTTCACCAACGTTATTTTCAGAAATTTGTTTTGTTATGGCCGTTATTGAATTCTCTGTTATTTTAGTTACATCATTATTTAGTTCATTTAAAATGTCTCAGTACCACGAATAAAAAAAGTCTCAAATCTACAGATTTAAGCTGTTTTATCTCAGGGTGTTGTCTGACCAGAATAGCGCAATCGCTAAGAATTGTGTACATTAAAATCGGCGGTAATAATTTTGGATAGAGTCGGACAGCGCATCGAATTTGTTAGAAGTCGAGCTACTATCCAAACTTGGGGGGCGATAAATAAAGCATTTATAAACGATGCGCTTATGAACTGTAAATTTAAACCACATGAAATTAAAATTTGTAATTAAACAAGTTGCTATATTGTGGTTGAAGCTAATAAGCAACATCATTAGGTACATAAATGCCGAAGCCATGGTGAAGGAAGCTATAAACAGTCGTGCTGAATTCCGTGTGTTCAGAATTTTCACTCATCTCGGTTTTGCTAAGTGCCAAAACTGCTGGCCTGTTTTTATCAGTATAGACATATACCAAGTCCCCCAATGTTGCTACAATTAACTCTAAATTCATTCAATGTTACAAAACACAAATTAATGTACTTAATAAAAACGATGTGAGTGCTTCATTTTTTTCTTTATTATTGAAGTTAGCGTTGAAGTCTCTAGCTAATATTAGTGAAAGTTAATGAAAATTTTCTTTGAGTAATTTATAACCTTCCTCGGTGTATTTTAACAGCGATCGATGAATAAACAATACAACATCTTCAATATTTTGACATGGGGATAAAGGTATATACTACACATAGCTACAATAACATGAAATTGTATGGATTGCAACCAACTTCCCCCATTTTAATAATAAAATAAAATGCACGATTGGAACGCACGTAATACTTGCTCTTATGTAAAAGTACTTTGGAATTTAAATATTGGTTATAAATAAAAAAACAAGGATTTAATTAGAGAAAAATGTTCAAATGCATTTCTTCAAATAAAGTTTAAAAATCGATTCATTATTAAATTAATTTTGTATATAAGAAATTTCTTTAAAAATTAAAAAAAAAATGTTGAATGCCAGTTTTAAGTACTTAAGATAATAAATAAAAATAAAAAAATATTTTTGTATACAATATTATTTTAAATTCAAACGAGCTCATGTACCAATATTTTGGCCAAAATCATTAGAGCGGTTAACAAGAAAGTCAAAAATCAAAGACAAGATTTTATCACAGGTACCGATAATAATATTTTCTTTGACCAAAATTTAGTTTATGTGCATAATAGCACATCTAATTTTTTTTTATCAAAATCGTTAGAGCCGTTTTCGAGATAAATAAGATTCTGCATAACAACCGTATGGCAGGTACCGTTATTTTTGGAGCTAAAAATAAAATTTCATTTTCTCCTCTATGGAATCACAGAACACGCTTAGACACTGAGTTTGAAGAAAATAGCTCCAGTGGCTTACAGACCTACTAAAACATGTTTTTTATAAACTAAATTTTCCTTAAAATGTTATTTAACGGCATAAATCAATTAAGATATATGAAATAAGAAAATTATATCTGTATAAGTGGAGTGATTGAATTGAATTAAATTGGAGTTGAGGTCATTTGAACTTTCAATTGAATTTAACGACATTATTTCAAAAATAAATCGTCCACCCGTTTTCAAGATATTGAATTTCCACAAAAAAAAAACAAAGCAAATACATACATAGATCAGATCAGAAAGGGTGAAAAATTTCTTACATCGATATAGAAATCCTAAGCATTTAGCAGTGTTTTTGGCGATCTCAAGAATATGGTCATTCCAACGAAGATCGTCGTTGGTAGACATACCGAGTACTGAGAGCTTTTCGGCTTTTTCGAGCAAGTGCCATTTAAGTGCAATGGCATAAGGGGTGCATTTTGCTTCAATGATAATAGATAACATTGAGTTTTCGAAGCATTAAAGTCCACACGATTTCTTATACCCCATTTAACAATGCTGTTAAGATCATACAATACGGTTGCAATTCCACTTCCAAAGGAGATGGGCGTAACTGCAAAACAATGAAGGGGAATTAAAAGTTTCAGACAAGAGATCATTTATTAAAATAAGGAAGAGAGTCGTAGACAAAACGGAGCCTTGAGGAACCCCAGACATGAAAGCTCTTAGGAGAACATATATTGAACGGTAATTTCGTATCCAAAAAATAAAAGGTTCACTGATACCAAACTTACGCATTTTCTATAAAAGAGCCTGATGCCAAACTCTATCAAATGCCTTACAAATATCGAGCGCAATATTCTCATTTCCTCCAAAACAATGTAAAGATCTGTTTCACACCTCGGTGAGATAGGTCATCAGATCACCAGTAGAACGATAGCTAGAAAGTCGTATTGCCAGTCATTCAGGCAACTTAGAGCTAGCAGCAAAATGAGCTGTGAGTACATATGCCTTATCTGAAGAGCTAGCTGTCATTGTAGAAGAACGTTGGAACCAAAGATGAAGTTGAATTCTTTGCGTTCTTGAAAATTACCAGAAATTTCTACTGCCCTTGTAATATTGCAGGTTTTTTTGCCTTAATTTCTGGTCATGTAAGAATTTGATTCTTTTTATAACAGCGTTGCAATGGTTTATGACTTCTTTATGCTTTTTCCGATTTTCCTTGGCTAAGATGGCTGTTTTAAAGCGGAAACTTACTTCTATCAAACTGGTAGTCTCTACAGCTTGTATCGAACCAAGACTTTTCTTTAGGTTTTTTACTCTTAATTCTCTTAGGAATAAAAGAACGCACCCCAAGAAAAATAACTTCTGTGATCATATCAGTATTGGCATCAACGTTACTATCGAAGAAACATAGCGACCCGTTAAAGATTCGAAAAAAGCCATTCAGACTGTTCCAGTTGGCTTTCTCGTTTTTTACCAATCGAAAACATGTCCTGAAATGCAAACATACATATATGTACATACATACACATTTATTGGGCAAATGAATCCAAAACAAATCAGTCGGAACTTCTTCACACCAAATTTAGGAACCTTATAAAAGGCACATTTCAATATACATACGTATGATTGCTGTGCTAATACTTCGTAGAAAAAGAAAACTCTATAATTGGAACATAAAAATTTTAATGTTAAAGAGCAAATTAAGTTTTTTTTAGCTTTTTGCTGCCATTAACCATTAAGAAAAACTTATGTATCTTGAAAAAGAACGGATCTAAAGATGTTTGTAAAACGTTTTCACCAAATAACGGTCACGTTTTCACTTTTTTTTTTATATAATCTAGCCGCGCTCAAGGGATTATGATTACCCTTTAAATGTTTCAACACAGCGCGGCCGTGAAGTTAATGAAGAGAAAGAAGGATAGGAAAGATGTGTAGCACGATGTTCTGAGACTAAAGGTGGTTGTCTCAGATTTTTATCTCCAGGGATGGCGGCTGAACTAAGGCGGAGAAATGCCGTGTCTTATTTCTATGTCACTTATAATTAACATTATTTTATTCGTAGCCATCCTTGTTGGGCATACTAGTTTAACTCAATTACATGTTGTTAGTGTTATGCCTGAACAACATGTAATGAGTAAACCAGCAACCCATTGATGACAACTTTTAGAAGGTTTTTAATGGAATTAAAGCGACAAAGACGACGGCAGGGATTGAACCTGTGATCATGAGGTTGCAGGCGAGCACACATCCATCGCGCCACGGCCACCCCTGATTTCAATCAAAATTTGTTTACAAGTCGTCCATTATAATTCAATTAATATTAGATATCTTAATTTCCAATAATTTTTGTTTAGTTTTTTGATACAAAAAAATAATTTGTTGTTAGTTTTTGGGCTGTAGGTCAACAAATTACACTTAGTCATAAAGGTCATAAACCATACAAATACAAAAAAAAATAATTTTAAAAATTCAAAATCTTAAAAAGGATGAATTTGTATTAATATTGAGTTTTTAGCTACTAAATTATTATATTTATTTATTACTAGCTGCCCCGTCAGACGTTGTTCTGTCCCATTTTCTCTAAACAACACAACAAAGCTGTCGGTTTTCCGACGCGAGAGCAGGCAACATACAACTGTCAATGAGAGATGCATGTGTTTTACAGATTAACGCCGCAAACACTCAACGACTAACCCTGTGATTTATTTATAGTCATAGCGAAAGCAAGCCGAACTGGAAATTGCAGACGTTTAAATTCAAACAGTACGTCAGTTAGTACCATTGGGATGCGGGGTATCAACACATCCTCTCCCTTATATTTTCCCTTTAGAATGATTGCTTCGATCACATTGTTCAGTAATTTGTTCACTGTCAGCCGTGTGCCGTTTCAAAGTGGCGGTTGTTTGATATTTCGTAACATTATGACAATCTATCCTACTTTTAATTGAAGATTATGGGGAAATAGTCCTGGCAAATCCAGTGAGTTCAAAAATTCTGGTGGATAATTTACGACATCATCTTAGTTAGTTGCGCAATTAACTGATTTGTATATCGTTAAATCACCGACAATTTCATTTTGGATTTTGAAATTTAAAAAACAAAAAAAGTTAAAACAAAAATTAGCCGAATTGGTCGAGCCGTTCTCGAGTTTTACGCTTAGCAACATATTTTGCTATTCGTTTTTATTTATATAGATTTATAATTGAAGTGCTGTTTCTTAGAATTTGTATATGTGATATTATTCTTAATGCTCTAAAAAAATTTATTGAAATCGTTTCCGTGAACGAGAAAGCTAGACCGATTTCGGGTTTAAGCACAGCTCTTATGTAAAAGTACTTTGGAATTTAGTATACATTTTATAAAAATAAAAATGGATTTATTGAGATAAAAATGTTCAAATACATAAAATTGCCGTCTAATTTCCAGAAAAATGAACAAAATTATTTTTTTCCATGTATTACCTATGGCTTTTTTATTTTTAGTAAGAGCAAATATTCCCATTAATCATTGAACACAACGTCGTTTAAGTAGCTGCTTCGGATTATTGCAGTAGCGCATTTTTTCACCCCAAGCGAATAATCCGAGATCTTTGTGCAAAATTCTTCTCAGGCTAGTGTTCGTGAATTGAGTCTCACACTCTCGGTCTCGGCTAAGGCAGCCACATTATCGTCTGTGCACATCGAACGACGAAGTCTCACGTCTTATAAACTTTTTGCACAAACTTGCGTACAGCAGGCGCGGTGGGTGCTTTATTTCGGCCAAAACTTCTTTTCAAGAAAAGCACTGTTTGACTTACACAGCATTCACTGGAAATAAGTTTTTAATATTTTCCAACGTTGTTTAAGCCTAAAGCGGCTCATTTCGTTCCGCCGGGTGTGATACTGAATTTCTGTCAAGATTTCGAGTGGGAAAGTGCTTTCAGTGTTAAAAAAACCTATGGCTTAAAAAGAAACCACTAGATGGCCCACTTTGTATACAAATTTTCGAAAAAATAGATTAGACTGCTTTGCGCCATTATTTCTATATATTTGTTTGCAAAATCCATTTCTAATATCATACAGTTACACCCAGTGATATAGTAGGTGTTTAGTTCAGAGCAGAACATTAGTTGATAAAAAAGTTTGAATTTCTTTCAGAGCTCCTAGCTTCAAATGAAAAAATGTTTTGATTAAGTGCGTTTAATGATTAAATCAGAGAGCTCTAAACACACTGTTCAGAGCTTTTTGTTTATAATCTACCCGCGCTCAAGGGATTACGATTACCCTTTAAATGTTTCAACACAGCGCGGGCGTGAAGTTGATGAAGAGAAAGAAGAATATGAAAGATGTGTGGCACGATGTTCTGAGACTGAAGGTTGTTCTCTCAGATATTTTATCTCCAGGGATGGCGGCTGAACTAAAGCGGAGAACTGCCGTGTCTTATTTCTATGTCACTTATAACTCACATTATTTTATTCGTAGTCATCCTTGTTGGGCATACTAGTTTAACTCAATTACATGTTGTTAGTGTTATGCCTGAACAACATGCAACGAGTAAACCAGCAACCCATTGATGACAATTTTTAATGGAATTAAAGCGACATAGACGACGCCGACGGCAGGGATCGAACCTGTGATCATGAGGCTGACAGGCGAGCACACATCCATCGCGCCACGGCCACCCACGGTTTACACTAGTCATGCTTTATTATCGCCAATGATCTATACAGATCATTCCTTGAAAGTAAAACAATACGGATCATAATGATAAAGTGTTATATGCGCACATTTCTTTCTTCCTTATGTTTGTTAATTTTCGACAATTTCTTAGGTATATGTTTTTCTCCAGTAGATCCAGATAGAGAGCACGATCCCAAATTGTTTGTTTAATATGTGTTAAAAATGAAATCAGATCCATTTTTAAACTTTTTTCGAATTTTTATATGATCACTATGTTTCCTCGATAATGACGTTGATGCCAGTGCTTATATGATCACAAAAGTGATTTTTCTTGGGATTGGTACTTTTATTCAATTTATAGTAGAAAACCTAAAGAAAAATCTTGGTTCGATAAAAGCTGTAAAGAAGCTATCAGGTTGAGAGAAGTAAGTTTCCGCTCTTACAACGCCAATTCAACTCAATAAAATCGAAAAAAGTATAAAGAAGTCAGAACCAAATTCTTACATAACCAGAAATTTTGGCAAAAAATCGTGCAATGTCCCAACGGCAGTAGAAATTTTTGGTTATTTGTCAGAAACGTAAAAAATTCAACTTCATCTTCGGTTCCAACGCCCATCTTCAATGACAACACGATCGATCCATCGATCCATCAGCCCTTCTGTTTTGGAATCTTCCCTAGAAGGTGAGAAACAGCATTTGTCCAGCCTGTTTCTAAAAAAGCGACCCTTCCATTTTGTCTCCGACTCTCCTCATTTTAATAAATATTCTCTTGTCTGAAACTTCTAATCCACGTCAATGTTTTGCCGACGACTCTACTCTCAGCTTCTCATACTCGTTCTCACATTCATGTCCATCTCCTTCGGAAGTGGAATTTCAACGGTATCGTATGAAAAGTTCATTAAGTTCCAATCTTTACAGCATTGTTAAATGGGGTATAAAACGACGATCTTCTTCCTTGAAATGACCTCATTCTCGAGACCACCAAAAATGCTATATGCTTAGGATTTCTATGTCGATGTAAGAAATTTATCACCTTCTGATCTGCCTACTATTTATAAGGCGTTTATACGTCCAAAACTCGAGTATAACTCACATCTGTGCAGGTGCAGCACAATCTTCTCTCCACTTATTGGATAGAATTCCGAACAGAGCGTTAAAACTGATAGAAAACACAGCTATCATGAATTCATTCCCATCTCTTGAGCACCGTCGGAATGTTTCATGTATTTCTTTGTTTTATCGCTTCTTTCACAAACAATGCTGACTCGAACTCCCCAGTTACATTCCTTCCCTCAATCAGTTCACCCGTAATACCCGTTGCGCTAGGAATGCTGATCAGTTCACCATCGAGCTGAATGTTGATCGTACCCTCAAATATAGATTCGTTTTGTAGTCGCACAACACGATTATGGAATAATGCACCCGGCACAGTTTTCCCTTGCCATTTCATATTGCATACATTCAAGACTAATGATAATCTACACCTCCTCTCTCTCCCCCTCCCCTCCTTAATGTCCCATCGACCGTACTGTGTTTAACATTATAAGGATCTCTTAATAAACCCCTGAGCGCACATATACCACAAAAACAAAATTTGTAATGTTTTTGATTCATTCATCTTTAATAATTAAATTATGCTTTTCCATAGACTATCAGTCCCTTATTGCAATCGTTTCTGAATTCAAAATCTTATATTTTCTCTGTACATACATACTATGTATATGTATTCTCCAAATCAAAATCTTTGACACATTACTTCGACGAAGACCGATATCAAAATCTCTTCCAACTGATCTTTGGAAATTTCCTTCGGCAAGAAAACCTAATACAACGGCCAGCTGCAACGATGAAGTAATGGAAGTTTTACTGATTAGGAGGTACCGATGGAAAAGCAAGTTTGCCAAGTATGATACAAATCTTTTAACCACATACGCAGCGTCATCCTAATAGGTTTGAATGAACTCCCAACATTTTTCTTCTTTTTTTGTCTGCATATTCACGTCACCCTTGGTACATTGTTATGCCACTGTAAGCAATGAGTGCTTTCATTACAATTTTATAGAGTAACTTTTATCAAAATTTACAGACAAAATTTTAAATGAAGACAAAAAACTTTAAAAGAGTGAGATGAAAGCTGTTTTCAATTTCGCTTAAGTGGTTTCGAAATTATAAAAGCGATTAGCGAATGAAATTGGAACCTGGCTGTAAATTGCAAGAATATCCCTATCTATTGAAAATTTAATAGTAGTTTTTTAATTGTTTTCCTAGTTGCCACTTGATGGCTGCGATTGAAATATTTCTCGCATGCGATTTTGTATGATTTCATCACAGCCATGCTTTATGCCTCACACACAGATGTCGCTCTTAATTTGACAGAAAAGTATTCGATTACTTTTTCCCATTTTGTGGTTTTGTAGGGTTAGTTTTACGCAATTTTTGTTCTTTCTTCGTGGGAGAGACCGAAAGACTACAATTTATTGTGAAAACCCATTAAAATATATGTGAAATAACAAAAAAATACATAAAATCTATTTAACAATCATGTCTGGCTATGTAGGATTGCGTGCAGTTGCAGCATTGGGACCAACTTTGCTCGGAAGAAACATCAAAAAGTTGATTTTCAGTAACAGGAATTTCACATGTGATGTCTGTCGTAATGTTCCTTCGATGTCAGTGGCCGCTTCAAATGCCTTATTTAATCAATCTGTGCGTAATTATGCTGTAGAGAAGAAGGTCTTCGAACGTTCAAAACCCCATTGCAATGTAGGAACAATTGGACATGTTGATCATGGCAAAACAACACTCACCGCAGCCATTACCAAAGTTTTAGCTGACCGCAAGCTGGCCGAGAGCAAAAAATACAACGAAATCGACAATGCCCCCGAGGAGAAGGCTCGCGGTATCACCATAAATGTGGCCCATGTTGAATACCAAACTGAAACCCGTCACTACGGTCATACCGATTGCCCCGGACACGCTGATTACATAAAGAACATGATAACCGGAACAGCCCAGATGGACGGAGCTATTTTAGTTGTGGCAGCCACTGATGGCGCTATGCCTCAGACACGAGAACATTTGCTGTTGGCCAAACAAATTGGTATTAGTCACATTGTGGTATTCATCAATAAGGTTGACGCAGCCGATCAAGAAATGGTTGATTTGGTGGAGATGGAAATCCGCGAACTGATGTCCGAAATGGGTTACGACGGCGACAATGTCCCCGTGGTCAAGGGTTCCGCTTTGTGTGCCCTGGATGACAAGAGTCCCGAAATAGGTTCAGAGGCTATCTTGCAATTGCTGAAGGAAGTTGATACCTTCATTCCTACACCTGTTCGTGAATTGGACAAGCCGTTCTTGTTACCGGTAGAGAATGTTTACAGTATTCCCGGTCGTGGAACTGTAGTAACTGGCCGCCTGGAACGTGGAGTTGTCAAAAAGGGTAACGAATGTGAATTCGTGGGTTACAACAAGGTAATCAAATCAACTGTGACAGGTGTGGAGATGTTCCATCAGATTTTAGATGAAGCTCAAGCAGGAGATCAATTGGGAGCGCTTGTTCGTGGACTGAAGAGGGACGATATAAAGCGTGGCATGGTCATGTGCAAACCGGGTTCTGTGAAAGCCCTAGATCAAATCGAAGCACAGGTTTATATTTTAAACAAGGAAGAAGGAGGACGTACAAAGCCATTTATGAGCTTCATTCAACTGCAGATGTTCTCGCGAACATGGGATTGTGCTGTGCAGGTGCAAATCCCCGACAAAGAGATGGTCATGCCAGGTGAAGATACCAAATTGATTCTGAGACTCATTCGGCCGATGGTTTTGGAGCAAGGCCAACGATTCACATTGCGAGATGGCAATCTAACTTTAGGAACTGGTGTGGTTACAAAGGTTTTACCCGTTCTGTCGCCAACCGAACGTATGGAATTAACTGAGGGAAAGAAAGCTCGTGAAAAGAAGCAGGCTGTTAAAAAATAATGTGTCACAAGTATTTCCATCTATTTTTGACCTTTTTTAGAATAGTTGATTATTTTGTATTTTTAGTTTTTATTCGCATAATTTCGATTATGACATCGATAGAAAAGTTCATTAAAAAGATAATAATAAAATGATAAAATGGGTCTTTTGATTTGATTCAATGCTTAGCTGAGATGTTAGTCATTTTTTCAATAATGCTTCTTGTTACGGCTACCATTTCCTAAACCGACCACGAGACGCCATGGTGCAGGTTTAGAAACTGATGGACCAGATACAAACTTCACATTATATTTAATGTATAAATTAACTTGCTTAGGTTGCTATTTGAAGGATGACCAACATGATGATCAGTCGCCTGTGACGTACAAAAAAGATTCCATAATGGGTTGGTGGAATGTTTCCTGAACGGCCAACGGACTTTCTTTCAGGAACCGAAATAACCTAGAAAAGAATAAAAAAACAAAATGTTAGAAAACTTTGGGTTAAGTGGGTCGGGAGTTGTGGTTTTGATATTTATTTATAATTAAATTAGTTTTAAACAATTTAAATTTAGAGATAAGGATAAAAATAAGAACAAGATTACAAATTTACAATAAAATTAAGTTAACGTTATATTTTAAAATAACAATATAAAAGAGGTTGCTATACCACAATTAAAATAAAACAATATTATAGAAGAAAAGAAGCGTTTAAGAGCCCTAAGAACTAAATATTACCAGCCAACTAAGAAAAGCGAGATACATTAAATCTATTAACAAAACAGAGTCTTCTTATGCTAAGAGGAAGAGAGTTCCATAAGCGAACTGCGTAGACAAAAAAATTGGCGCTTGGTTGAAATGCATGTAGCACGCGGTATGATAAAAGTAAAAGGTTCGATGGGGGATTGAACATCCACCTGCCAATGATCCTGTCATGAGTGTAGAAAACGTATACTGATTCAGCAATCGTTTTATTTATTTATTTATTTATTTATCTAACAAGTATATATAGACTTTAGTAGACAATACAATATAACATTTTACATAACTACACTAAAATTATATACATATATAATATTTACAATGTATTTAAAATAATAGCCTTGGATTCATTTCTACTCATAGTGAAATCTAACAACTCTTCAAATTGATTGTAACAGATTGCGGCATTATCTAAGGGATTATTTGTACCATAATAAGTAGAGTGCCTTGGTATATAAAAGAAGGCGTTTTGTCTAAGTCTTAGGGAGCGAGAAGGAGCGTAAAAATTGAACAATGAAAGTAAGTGTGAACAGTCTGTATGTCCACAAATTACATCTCTTGCAAAAATAGCAAAATAATAAACTCTTCTTTCGTGAAGAGGTAATAATCCAATCAGTTGACATCTAATTTTATAAGTGGGCATATCTGGTTGAGAGTAGATTTTGCGAAGAGCATACTTTGTAAACCACTTTTGAATTCTTTCGATGCGCAAAGAACCATTGCTATGTATAATAAGGTGACCAGATTATGCATCAATATTCGAGGTTTGACCAAAGAGAAAAACACAGATTTTAGGGTGTAGGGATCACTAAACTCCTTAGAGTTGCGAAAAAGAAACCCAAGCATAGCATTTGCCCTAGATATTATAAAATTCATATGCAAGGCAAAATTTAACTGGGAGTCGAAAACAACTCCCAGATCTTTTTTGACCAAAACGCTCTGAAGATCATTACTATAGATGTTATACTGAAATATAATTGGATTTTTTGACCTTGTAATAGACATGATGGAGCATTTACGGATATTAAGGTGCAAGCAGTTGAATTCACACCATTCTGATAGTCTGTCTATATCTTCTTGTAGTTGCGTACAATCAGACAATGATTGAACTGACGGAAATAGTTTGAAGTCATCTGCAAATAGTAAACCAGTAGAATTTAAAATACAACTAGGTAAATCAATAATGAACAACAGGAAAAAGAGTGGTCCGAGATGGCTTCCTTGCGGCACTCCTGAGTGATTTAAAATTACTTTAGAAATATGTGACCCAATTTTAATGTACTGTTTTCTGTTAGTTAAGTAACTCATTATCCATTTCAACAAGGTTGAGTGAAATCCAAATCTTGCTAACTTTTGTTCCAAAATATAGAATTGAACACGGTCAAATGCTTTGGCAAAATCAGTATAAATGGTGTCAATTTGAATGTGACGCTCCAAGTTACAAAGGCAGTAGTTAGTGAAGATAACTAAATTAGTTACTGTGGACCTTCCACTTACAAACCCGTGCTGTGACTCCGATATCACACCCCGTACAACAGAGTAAATTTTAATTTTAACAATAGCCTCGAAAATTTTGGGTAGCAACTGAAGCTTTGCAATGGGCCTCTAATTTTCGACAATTTGCTTCGAACCAGACTTATGAATTGGAGTTACAAAAGAGAACTTCCTGTTATCCAAAAATACACCAATTGATAAAGAGATATTAAAAATTATACAAAGAGGAGTGAGCAAATTAGATCTACAATTTTTGAAGAAAGTGGCTGGGATACAATCGGGCGCAAGGCTATTAGACCCTTGAAGATTTGAAAGCTCAGTTAGAATATCGTCTTCAGAGATATGCAGGTTTTCTAGATTGATTAAAGAATTTTCTAAATCTAAATTTGCATTAGTTACAGGATCAAAAACATAATTTGATTGAAAAAAACTCGCAAACATGTCGCAAATTTCTTTTAAATTACTACTAGTGTTGCCATTATAGCTCATGGATGATGGAATACCAACCGATTTTCTTTTTGTATTTAAGAAAGTCCAAAATGCTTTTGAGTTTCTTTTAATATTCGGTTCTAACGACAAAATATGTTGAAGATATAGAAATCTTTTCAAGAATTCATATTCCTTTCTTAATCTGCAGAATTCAACATGCAATAATGCATTACGTAAACTCTTTCTATTCACACATTTTGAGTGTAATTAAAAATAAACTATTGTATATATATTTCTATTCACACGCTTCATTTTTGTTCTAAGGTTTATTAATTGCTTATTAAACCAAACAGGGGCCTATTTCACAAATCATACATTACATACAATGTATGATTTTGACAGGTTTGATGTATCATTTCTGTTTCACAGAATTGTTGTATGACCACTGTCATACAACATTGTAATCGACTGGAATATTTCCAATGAGATTCTGTAATTTGATGTAATGTATGATAATCAATTTATTGTAATGATGTATGTAATGTATGTGATGTATGATTTGTGAAACAGGCCCCAGGCCTGTTAGAAGAAACAACTTTTTTCATAGGCACACATTTAGCAAAAACGTCTTCAATAATATTCATGAACAGCAAGTACACCTCTTGTAAATCAGAGAAATCGGATAAGCTAATCAATTGAAGACATATAGTTATTTACATAATTATAATCAGCTTTAAAAAAATCATATCTAAATTCTTTTATTTTATCGTCAGTGCTATAACAATTTTAAAACAATATATCAAATGAGATATGCAAGGCTTTGTGGTGAACACTATTATTTGAAAGTAAAAACTCTGCTTCAGTTACAGTTAAATCTAACTTTTCATATACAAAAACTAAATCTAAAATTCGAGAAATACTATTTCGGATGTCATTTATTTGAATAAAGCTCATAGAGATGTATGATCAAGCTCAACCCATTTACATTTTAACGAAGAATGGACAGCCAGCAAAACTCCTCCTCCTTTTGTTAAACCAGTTTGAATCTGACAACGATCTTTTCTGTATACAACATAATTGTCACCAAAAAGCTCAGATGTTAGTATATTTTCACACAACCAAGTTTAAGTTAGAGCAATAATAGCATACGAACAATCAATTACTGCGTTGAAAAAATCAGTTATTTTTGTTCGCAAACCTCCAGTGTTTTGATAATAAATTGAAACTATATTTGAAATCCATAATGAACAAGTCGATACCATGTTGTAAGAAAACAATGGCAAATGGCACCATGTTATAACTTTGCAAGCTAAATTCTGAGGTATTTGTAATTTCTGACTATACCCTGTTCAATTTATATTTGCAGTACAGGCTTTATGGGAGAACTTTTTCAGAATCACTGGTGCCTAAGTTACGCAACATCATACTCACTTAGTCATAATGAAGAATGTTCACATGAACTAAACGTAGTATTGCAGTACTTTCATATATAAATGATCATTGCCAAAACCAAGTTTATAAATAAGACAGTATAAATCTTTTATAATTAAGTTACGAATATGAGCATAAAAAAGACTACTGATATACTGGGATATTGAGAATGTTTCCACAGAGAGTAGAGAGATTCACTTGACGCTTGGCATCACTATTCACTAGTTGATAGTCATTAAAATTAAATCTAAATAAAATTGTAATTTCTTATTTTCTAAAACCGAATTGTTTTTTTTTTTTCGTTCATAAAACGGATTCTTAAAAATCTATAACTCCTGCTACTGTTTGCACGGCATCACGGAGTTACATTTACTTTTTTGTGTAATCATTTTGAGCTCACGCACATCCCATCATGACCTATTTGACCCCCGAAGGAAGAAAAAGACTGATCGCAAATTTGCAACCTACCCTTATTAGGGGGTTCACAGGGAAGAACATGGTTGTACAACATGGTTCTATAGGAAAATAACTTTGCTACTACTACTACACTACTTTGCCTTCACATGGGATACTGATGTTGTCGAACATCATTATTTTTTTATCTTTGAAGTGAACGGAAGCAGTATAGCGATACAAATTTTGGCAGCCATTATTATGAACGATATTCTTGAAGAGGAAGAAAGAATGAAGCTTGCAATTTCTTCCACTTCTTTTTTTTTTTTATTAAATTTTTATTTTAAATTCTTATCTTTATAAATTTCACTTTTTATTTTCCACAATTCTGGTAAATTTCTAATTTTAAAGTTTGGTATAGATGTCATTTTTCCGTTGAATGTTTTATGGCCGAGACAATTTACCGAATGAACAAAAATAACAAAATTGTCAACATCTGTTCACACAGGTTGGTTGGTTGGAGGAGCCACCCAGGTTTTCAAAATATTTTGAAAACCATGCAACATTGGTTGGTTTTGCGTTCACATGATAGAACATTGATGGTTATCGAACCATGTTGTACAAGATGTTCTTTCATGTGAACACCCCTATTGACATTGGCACAAAATTTTAAACATTTAAAACCTGCTCTAAATCAATTTTAGAAAATTAGCAAAAAGTCGATTCTCGTTTTATACACAATATTTAGAGTCGACTCCCATTCTAAAATTGATTTAGAGTAGGTTTTAAATTTTTAAAATTTTGCGCCACTAACTTTAAAGTAATCAACTAACCTTTTTAATTTAAAACGTTTAATAATTAGGATCGTTCTATTTTTTAAATTTCTGGAATAAAAAAAATCGATTATTTTAAAACTGCCTATCTACACGTTTTAACACTATGTCCTTAAGATATAAAAAAATCATTTTTATTGTTTTGCTTTTTAAGTCATAACGATCTTAAAGCTAGACAAAAAATTATAAATTATTAACAATAACTTACAAATTATATTTACTTTATATTTTTTGAGGGATACAGATTTTGAAGAAGCTCTGCTTTTCTTAATGATGATTAAAGAAGAGGGCATATCCCAATTGATTTGCAAGTGATGGCAGTTAGTGACACATGGAATCACGGCACCTGGGAGTCAGCACGTGAACCTTCAATTGGAGATAGAGGCTGAGTTCGTAATTGCAATGTTTGTTGCCCCTGCCCTGCCTAAAACATGCTTCGAATATATTTATGAACACAATTACAACAGCACGTGTTCAGTCATCACACTTTATCAAAAATGAGTTCATAATTGCTAAAATAGCAAACATAGAAAAAGTCAGATATGTATATAAGTAGATACAATAAATATTAATTATGGTCCTTATTCGGAATTCCCCCCCACCAAAATGCACTTTTTTTTTAATGAATCGATAAAAAAAAGTGTGCTGTTGATAAAAAACATCAAATTATGGAGGAGAAACACTTTTTTATGGTAAAAAAGTGAAGTATAAAAAAATGAATATAGGCCATAGGGTAAATTCAAAGTTTCTTTAAATCCAGATTCTGTAAATGCAAAAGAAACCTTGGATACACCCAACCTCGCACCTTCCCCAAATCCTATAGTGTGCCCAAGCAGGGGGGTTGCAGGGGGGCAGCATGCCCCCCCCATACATATATCACTGTTTAAACGCCGCCGTAATGCGTAAGCAAGCAAAAAAAGCAAATATCCCATACAAAAGTAGTTTTAGTTATAGTACTGTGGGTGGTCCGCTTTTACTTCACTTTTTTACCATAAGAAAGTGTTTCTCCTGCATAATTTGATGTCTTTTATCAACAGCAAACACTCTTTTATCGATTCGTTAAAAAAAAAGTTCATTTTGGTGGGGGTGGAATTCCGAATAAGGGCCAACAGTACTGGGAGTGGTCCGCTTATACTTCACTTTTTTACCATAAAAAAGTGTTTCTCCTCCATAATTTGATGTTTTTTATCAACAGCAAACACTTTTTTATCGATTCGTAAAAAAAAGTTCATTTTGGTTGGGAATTCCGAATAAGGTCCTTAATTATTTACCAATTTTGAAAACATGGGACGAAAATTGGTAAAAAATAGAAAATTAAAAAACCGAAGACGAAGGAAAACATTTTTGAATAAGATAACCTGCAGAATGATGTTTAGGCATATTCCAAAAAATACAAATTTCGTCAAAACGATCAAATACCCTAGCCATTAGCTCTGGAGGAAATTCAACATTGTGTCGAGATCCATAAACTTCATCGAACTGATGGAAGTAATCCTATGAAGAAACCTCTCTACCGCTTAGTTTATTTCTTTTTTTAATCATATGATAGCAAGCTTTTATATTTTGGAACTTCCTTATAATAAATATCCTCCCAATCATAAGGAAACGTGGAGGATAGTTTTAATTTCTTGGAAAACCTTTCCCATATAACTTTTTTCTTCCTGCGCCCAGCTAAAAATTTAGATTCCATTCCCAAACGGATGAAAACCAATAGTTCGATATCAGATTTTGGCCTTGTATTCAATCCTGTGGATGGATAGTTATTAATTTCTTATCAAAGATGAAAAAATCAATATTTGTACTATTATAAATTAATTTAAAAAGAAAAAAATTACTCACATTTGATCCTCTGCCTGTAAATTCATCAACATAAAAAAAACATGTCGAATTGACTGCATGTTGACTGTAAGTTTACTTTTATGAACACAAGTGTTGCCATGCTCATGCAGAGATGATGCTGTTTGTTTACAATTATTATGAACGCAATTTTTGCAGGACTGCGGAAGTTTTACAAATACGAACTCAAGCAGATTTTGTTTCGATTTGACGTTCAATGTATTTCCCCTAAGAAAAAAAGGAAAAACGGGGTCGGAAAAACATTAATTTAACTAATAAAATTTATATGAAACGGTATAAATTTTATGATTTTAAGAGAATAGTAATTATGTGTTAATTTCTAAATCAGATGGAAAATATAGTAAGAAACTTAATTAATCTTTTGTAATTTGTCTTCAAAAACCGTAAACAAATCGTATGTGCATGACAGATTAAACAATTTTTTTAGAAGCGATTTGTATCGTCTTATTTGAGTAGCCGCATTTCAACCACAAAGTGGAATATTTGTCCTTAAATTAATAATTATCTAAATTAATTAAAATAAAACAAACATAAAAGTCCTGTGGCCTGGACAATTCTAAGTCGTCAAAAATTTCAAGTGTAATTAAATTGCTATTCTTAATATATATAATTCTTCTGTGAGTGTGTATGTCACTGAACTTCTCTTAAACAGGACGTAATGTTATTCAAGTAAATTGGCTGATGCAAGAACAAAAATTATAAGTCGTTGTAGTGGTTTCTTAAGAAAATAAAAAGTTTTCTAACATTTTTAAGAAAAAATTTTGGTACGCCAAATTAAAGTTTTTATTACTATACGAATTTAAAATAAATTTCCAAAAAATATTGAGCCGTTTTTGAGATATTGAATTTTCAAAAAAAAAAGGTTTATTTGTTTTTTTTTTTAAATTCTGGAAATGCAATTTTTTTGAACTTTTTAGAAGCTTCTGTATAAAAGATTTCATTAAAATCCGTTATGCCGATAATGATAAATTCAAAATTCGAAAAAATGGTTCTCTGGTAGGTAGGTACAGTCAGTAATATCTTTGTATATAAAACTTATAGTACTATCCAGAAGACAAAAGATTGTGGCGACATCTTAAGTATAGGGACAGTACTTACTAGATTTGTCTGCTAGATTTAATAATAAAATATTCTATTTTTTACTACTTGTTTTGTATCTTTTCCTACTCTCCACTGTAAAATCTAGCGCTAATTTCAGCGCTACCACTAGGCTAAAGTTCGCAATACAAAATCACGCTCCATGATAATACTATAGGTTATATAATACAAAGGTAATATCTCAATTTCAAATTTTTTTATAGGTAGTAAAAATTAAACGAAAGAAAAAAACTTTAATCAAAATTCTCGGAACCGTTTTCGAGAAAAATACGATTTCCGAAAACCATTTTTTAACATTTGTATGGTGGGTACCGTTATTTTTAGGTATAATAATTTTTTTTCTCACATCTTGTAGATTATAAGAAACTTTTATTTATCAATTTAAAAAAAAAATCGAGCATGGGGTTTTCGAAATGTATTGAGTTTAAAAAAAAAAATTGAAATTTTGTTTAAAAATCCAAAAAAAAAAAAAAAAAATTTGAAAATTTGAATGCACAATAACATTCAAACTTTTGGGGAGCTTTAGCATAAAAAAATGATCAATATAGCTTGTATCGTTTTTTAGAAAATCAAAAACAAAAAAAATGGTTTCATGGGGTTACCAAAAATAACCATTTTTTGTAAATTTTTGTTCAACCATTCTTTTGCAACCTAGCTTTTACTAAATGATTTTTTTTCGAATGCATACGACATTACGATGATAGCGAACACGAATAAAGTGGGTCCGACAATTCCGTATGTCTATCTGTATGTTTGTATGTCTGTACCTCGATCCAGAGCTTAAGCCACTGGACCTATTTTCTCGGTAGTTTCTTCGGTGATTCCCTAGAGGAGAAATTGAATTTTTTTTTTACCTCCAAAACTAACGGTACCCCCCATAAACCCGTAATGCATAATCTTATTTATCTCGAAAACGGCTCTAACGATTTTGATAAAACAAATGACGTGTTATGTTATGCACATGGACTATATTTTGGTCAAACAAAATTTTGGAGCAAAATGTTATTAACGGTACCTGTCATAGAACCGTTTTTTTGGTTTTCGACTTTCTCATTAACGATCTTAACCAAAAATTTTCAACAATAGTCCGCTTAAGTTTAAAATAATAATGCATATAAAAATTTTCGAAAAAATAGGTTTTGGGTTTTTTGAAAAAAAAAAATCCAATTTTTTTTTGAAAAATAAATATCTTTAGAACGTGTGAACGATTATTTTTTGAAATTATTTCCTAAAATCTATATTACTAAGCACTTAAAATTAGCATCCCAAATTTTGTTCTAGAAAAATTTGAAAGAAATTAGTTATATAAAAAATTACTTTAATAAAACGATTTTTAAACTTTATTTGCGTAAATTCATACTTTTCCGGAAATTCCATGCATTTGAACATTTATATCTCGTTAAATCCATGTTTTATATTTATAAAATGTATGTACATATTTTAAATTCCAAAGTACTTTTACATAAGAGCAAGTTCGTGCGATCCAATCGTGCATTTCATTTGTTTTTCAGTTAAAACAAATTTAAAAAGGAAATGTTAATACACTTAATAACTAAAAGTACAAATCTTGCCGACTTGGATTCGGACCCACTACACGGAATTTATATTTTGACTTTTATTTTATATGCAAAGAAAATTGTATTAATTTAAATTCAGCGCAACAGTTAAAATGGTCTACTCAAAACGACCATGACCTTGATTGAGAATCAGTAAACAAATTTGACTGTTCAATAATACCAAACAGTTTCTTTTTTTTTAAGTATTTGTTGTTGTTTTCTTGCTATTTCTTTACACTTTTGAGGATAAATTACAATTGATATAGCGTAGCTAAAACGGCTAAGAAAATATTGTATAAAAAGGATTTGTTTGACGTGGCGTAAACCCCAAGTAAGTGGTTCGACTCGGTTTAACTATTCCGCGGTAGGACCGAGTATTAGTTAAATCTAATAAATAAGATTATGTTTTTTTTTTTTATTTATTTATTTAAGTAGCAATATACATTATTTCTTTAACATTTAGTAAGAACATGCTATTTTTAGAGATTTAGGATAAACATTTTCCTTTTCAACTATAGATTTAAACTAACATATAATAACAAATAACATATAATAATAATAAGTTGTATAATGAATTTTAATATTAATTATTCAAGGGAAAGCTACAATTAAAACCCTTAATAAATAAGATAGTTATAAAAATAAAAGGTCACGAAGAAAGGAAACATTTATTATAACGGAGGGCACACCGTAACTACATATATTATGACCTTGAGCCCACTTAAGGACAAACATAATTTTTTAAAAAGATAAAGTCACGAAGAAAGGAAACATTTCTAATAAATAAGGGTGTTATATTTTAATTTTAATGCATTTCGGCCTAAAACCAACAATAATATTTAAATCTACAGTGACGAGCAAAAATGGTCAAATGATTTCGATTTTTTGAAAAATTGATTTAAGTAAGGATTTTTTAATAGAATTAAAATCTTTTTTTATTTTGTTTATTTAACTCACATTTATTATGTACTAGCTTAAATACACCTGCTTCGCCGGATGCTAGTAAATAACTAATTCAATACAACAAACAAAAAATTTAATTTATATTGTGTTTAAATTTTAATGCATTTTATTCAAGTGCTTTTTGATAACAATATTTTTTTGTTTTTCCATCGGTTAAAATTATTAAGGCGGATGGTTTGCCTGCACGTGAAGAAACAACATACAGTTGTCCATGCGAAAATACTGGAACCTCTAAATTAATACCACATAGTCCAAAAGATTGGCCTTGTGCCTTATTAATCATAATGTCAAAAGCAAGTCGTATAGGAATGTGATGACGTTTGAAATCGAATGATAAATCGGTTGGAATCTTCTTATTTTTCCTATACTTTATTTTTCTTTTCTTCTTACCATATCTACTATTATCAATTTTGTAAATTAGTTTGTAAGTTCTTCTATATTTTAATGTATATAATATAATGTACATAAAATTTCGTTGCTTAATTATTTAATTCCATCTATACTATTATATAAAAGCGCAACCATTTTAAAGTTTGATACGCACGATCTCAGAAAGTAGTCAACCGATTCATTTGAAATAAATTTTATTATTTTTTATATTGTTATAAGAGTGTTTATGGCTATTATTTTTTTTCATTAATAATTTGTCAAACTTAAATATTATGAATTTTACATTTTTTGTCCATTTCTTTTCATTAGTTGACTTATACAACCACTCATATCTTAAAACCTAAACAATAATCGACAAAGATTAGCATTGCTTCATTAAGTCAATATTGTTGCGCAAATTTTAAGCCCAAAATCACTTCTTAGTTACACATACAACCTGAGAAATAAATAAAAACAAATTATAAAATTATAAACTTTTTGAATTTATTTTATCCAGGAATTAGATTTCATCACAATCGCGAGGTAGCTGCTTTGTTCCATGTCATTATCATTCCAACATTTTAAATTTTCTTTTCTTCCCATTCCCATGCTCTCTCTCTTAATATCTGTTCCATTCAATAGTAAGGTACGGTTTTTCTCTTACCTACCTACCTACATGCTACATATTCAATTTTTCTGTATTGTATTTTGTATAGTTTATCAAACTAACCGACACACACACATTTTTTTTGTTTCTCTAATTCTATCGTCACATCGCTGAGCAATGTGGGGGTGGGCTCTTTTTACTTGCGATATAGGTAATAGGTACTAACTATAGGGCAAGTTCTGCATTTGAAAAAAAAAATCGAACTCGAGATTTTGATCAAAGTTGACATTACGATGATAGCGAAGAGGAAGACGAATAAAGTGGGTCCGACGATTCCGTCTGTTTGTCTGTATGCCTGTATGTCCGTATGTCTGTATGTCTGTACCTCGATCTAGAGCCTAAGCCACTGGAGCAATTTTCTTCAAACTCGGTACTTAAGGGTCTTCGGTGATTCCCTAGAGGAGAAATTGAATTTTTTTTAGCTCTAAAACCCGGAATGCATTATAATCTTATTTATCTCTAACGATTTTGATAAAAAAAATAGGTGCGATATTATGGACACGGAATACATTTTGGTAAAAAAAATGTTTGGGGGAAATGTTATTAACGGTACCTGTCATAGAAGGGTTTTTTTGAGTTACGAATTTCTCATCAACAGCTCTAACGATTTTAACCAAAATTTGCTTGCGTGAGCTTCTATACACTCAAAAAAATATAATCTAAAAATTTTTTCGAAAAAATAGTTTTTTGATCTTTAAAAAACTAATATAATTTCTTTTTTGAAAATTAAATATCTAGAAAACGGATACACGAATAAATTTTTAAATTACGTTATAAAATGTTTTTTATTGAATACTAATTTGTTGCATATCAATTTTGTTTATAAAAATTTTAAGGACAATTTAGTACACAAAAAACATTTTCAGTGCGGGTGTATGTCTGTACCTCTCTCTAGAAGCCTTACCCACTAGCCCTATGTTCTTCAATCTCGGTAGTTAAGGGTCTTCGGTGATTCCCTAGAGGAGAAATTTAAATTTTTTCTTAGCTCCAAAACTAACGGTACCCCCCATACACCCGTAATGCATAATCTTATTTATCTCGAAACGGTGTGATATTATGGACATTGGACATGGACTTACATTTTTGTCAAAACAAATTTGGGGCAAAATGTTATTAACGGTACCTGTCATAGAACCGTTTTTTTGATTTTTTGACTTTTTCATCAAGAGCTCTAACGATTTTAACCAAAAATTTTCAACAGGAGCCCCCTTAAGTTTAAAATTATATTGTAGATACCTATATAAAAATATTCGAAAAAAAAACTACATACATATTTCTAAAATCTATACTACCTAATACTTAAAATTTGGCATCCCAAATTTTGTTCTCGAAAAATTTTAAGGAAATTGATCATATACAAAATTACTTAAATATTAAAAAGATTAATCAGACGACAATTCCCTACATTTGAACATTTTTATCTCATTAAATCCATCCACTTTTACATAAGAGCAAGTTTGTTACTTAAGTTACTTAATACACTCAATAGCATTTTGGGTGACAAAAACGGACATTCAATTGACTACAGTGCCGTGCACATGAATTATTCTTTAAAAGCGAAACCATTTTAAAGTTTGGGTTGAATGATCTCAGAAAGTAGTCAACCCGTTTATTTGAAATAAATTTTATTATTTTCTATATTGTTATATTTATAATATGCACAAACATGAATAAGCTCTTTTTTTCAAGTGTGAAAGAGAATCTAATTCGATACGGTATGTTATACATATAAACTAAAATTAATATTATTGTAGCAAATATGCTCAGTCCCATTGAGAAATGTTTTCATATGCTAATATTAATATATTAAGAAAATATTCGTAATTACAATTTGCGAAGCAACGCGAGTACGGGTCGGCTAGTGTACTATAAAATATAAATCTTAATATACCATGTTATTTATAGTAATAATAAATTGAATTGAATTGAATTGAATCATTGGAATCCTCGGAATTAAAACAACTTCACCTATGTATTTCTCTTATAAAATTGATGCTTCGATCACATAGTTAAACAACCTTTTTACTGCAAGTCTGGTATCATTGCAAAGCCGAGGTTGATTAATATTGCGTAGCATTATTATCGGCGCGCCAACTTTAAATTTTAGATAATGTGGTGGCAAACCAGGCAAATCAAGATAATTCTAAAATTCAGTGGGATAACTCAGCTGCTGTTTGATCATTTGCGGCAGTTCGGCCGCCTTCCAATAAAGTCGCTGCAATGCCAGAAGAAGCAAGTGCCAATCCAATTTGGGTTACTCTTTAACTAACTTTGCATTAGAGCTGTGTAAATCGTTCATTTCAAATGATCGAATCGTTCAACAATCGATTACGAAAATGATCCGATCATTTCAATCGATCGAT
This sequence comes from Philhelius festivus, assembly GCA_963931855.1. Taxonomy (NCBI): domain Eukaryota; kingdom Metazoa; phylum Arthropoda; class Insecta; order Diptera; family Syrphidae; genus Philhelius; species Philhelius festivus. The sequence continues at coordinate 147,106,124 of OZ007554.1, forward strand.
CATTCGATCATTTTAATTTTACTGAAATGATTCAATACTGTTCCTATTCGATTTTAATTTCGATTTCGATTATAAGATTGACTTGTGGCTTTGATAGTTCTCACTAAATACTCTATTAATGTTGGCCATAAATTGCCAAATAACATCGAATGATGGCTACTTTGTACATTAATAAAAAAATGTCAAAATATTCAAGAAAAAGAGATTTTATTAGTTGCTCCGGAAAAGAGCAATTTCAGGGCTTTCGGCTGACATTTTGTACGAAATACACTTTTGTACGTCATAACTGAATTCGTCCTCTATTTGTCAAGTCATAAACTGTCAAATTCCATCAAAGGATGGATACGATTTCAATGGATTAAAAAAAATCTATAAATATCCAAAAAAGGTATTTTATTTGTTGCTCCGGAAAAGAGCAATTTTAGGGCTTTCGGCTGACATTTTGTACGAAATACACTTTTTACGTCATAACTGAATTTGTCCTCTATTTTTCAAGTCATAAACTGTCAAATTCCATGAAAGGATGGCTACGATGTCGATGGATTAAGAAACGTCCAAAAATCCACATTAAATATACCAGATCCTGATACATAAAAAAATATCAGTTCAACCAAACAATTGTTTTTTCGGTCTACAACATCAACAACCAACTCGATCAATCATGTTCTTCAATGCCGAGTTCAACCCAGAAATTCTAGTCCACCACTCGTTTGGCATTCATAATCCACATTGATTGAATCAGAACAAATGGAATCTAGTAAATCTACAAACAGGCATACGTTATAAAACAGGAGAACTGCATCGTAGTTGAACATATTTATACTTCCCTAATTTTTTCCACAATCAACGTGTCGAAAAATCAAATTCTAAACGCAAAGTCTTAGAGATTTCATTTATTTTTTATTTTATACATATTTTAAAAACATTAAGAAAACATAATGTACATCTTTTTATTCGTTTATATCTTATTTACCTTATTAAATCTTATTTAGGTAGGTGTACAAAATCGAAAGTTAGGTAGATTACCTTTTCTAATAACTTCATTTTTAAAGGTAAATTCTTCGGCTTATTTTCCAAGCCAGCTCTAGGCAATTCGTGCCGTGTGCTTGGGATCACATTCTTGTTAGAAAATGATCTCCTCAGTGTAATAAGCGCATTCGTCTCCAAATTCTGGTAAGTTATTATGCAGAATAGACAAATATTGTTCCTTCTTCATTATACCTTCGATTTTAATCAGCGGACCAACCCGACGTTCCAAGACCATCAAGTTGCCACCTTCATGCTTCATGGTTTCTTTCACCTGTTCCTTTTGAAGAGTTCCATTCTGCCGATGCCGAAAATACTCTTTACCATCTAATGGAAATTGGTATATTTTAGTCTAGTCCGACCAAACCACCCGTTTCCGATCTTCAACACTCCAGTTTTTTTGTTTTTTGCAGAATTTAAGACGTGCTTTAACATTTTTGGTCGACAGTGCTATTTTTTTTTCTGTTTAGCAGCTGCTACTTAACCAATCTTTTGTAGGGTTCTCCGTTCTGTCCATTCACTCAAGTTCTTATTAATCAATTTCGCCGCTGATTTTAAGGAAACGCAAAATAAACAAAGTAATATAACTAAATATGAGATAACGGCGAAACGTGCAAATTTGAGTACATGGGGGTTTCCATTAATACACATTTTATTAGCTGTTATTTTTAAAGCAATGTTTGTTTTTTTTTCCTAAGTTGTAAATTATATACTTAACTTTCATAGTAAAAATAATTTGTTTCATTTGTTCATAAAAAAAAAACATAAAATTCTATCTTTGTTTCATTTTCTTAAAACATGTACTCATTTTTGCTCCCCACTGTATATAGATAATAAAATTTTCAAAAATAATATATTATACAAAAAAAAAATAATAAAGATTATTTTATTTTTTATTTCATTTTTGCTCCCCACTGTATATAGATAATAAAATTTTCAAAAATAATATATTATACAAAAAAAAATAATAAAGATTATTTTATTTGTTGATAGTTTGTTGTGGGTAAATCGTTCATTTTAAAACCTCTAAAGCTGATTATTGTCAAAATGAAAAAAAAAAAATTGTAAAAGTACCGTCGACCGCGCTATTTTTTTTTACTAAAAAGTGGTGAATCATCGCGTGAAGTGTCCAAAATTTTGAAAATTTTAAAAACTTCACAAAGCCCTGACATCAATCCAATTGAAAATTTATGGTCAATTGTGAAGCGACGGTTGGGTCAGCACAAAAATCACCCATCAAATACTCAGGAGCTTTGGCAACGAATGGAGTTTGAATGGGCCGTTTTCCAGAGCAATTGGACTAAATACTAAAGAAAAGGCATTGATTTTAAAACGTGCATAATTGGACAAGTCTAAAAATTAATGGAATATTTTTTGTTTTGTATAATATATTATTTTTTGAAAAAGTTATTATAAATAATAAAATTTAGTTAAATAAACAAAATGAAAAAAATTAAAAAAGGTTTAATTCTATTAAAAACTCTTACTTTAAATCAATTTTTCAAGTAAGCGAAAACATTTGACCACTTTTGCTCGTCACTGTATATCGGTTTTATTTTTCACATTTAAGTTGAAATAAAGTGGAGAAAAATATTTTGAATATCCATGAAATTGGCTTTATTTGACAGATAATTTTATAGCATTAATGTTTGAATAATGTGTTTTCGTTTGGTAATCCGCAAGAACCTTCCGGAACTCTCCGATCCGGTATGCCAAACGAACAAGTTGCAACATTTTTTTTGATTGTGAAGTTTGCATATCGTTGTATTTGTGAAACGTAACCTCCAAAAGGCAAATTGAAGTTTTTTTTCATTTTCATTATTAGTTAACATGGTAAAAAACTAATTTAAAAGGCAGGATCATAATATTTACCACGAATATTCCTCAATAAATTCTAGGAATTTTTCTTGCGGTTTGTTACTTTGATTAAACTCTTTTCGTAAAACTTCCACAACGAATTCACCATCACTTGAATAAAACGCAGAAGATGAAATATTTGGGTGCAAGTCGATGATGAATATATGTAAGAAAATCTTATACATATAAGAAAAACTCGATTATAAGACACTTAATCTTACACACCAAGCATATGTACGACCCAAACTCAAAATAGTTGGTCTATTCATTTATTAACACATTAATTCTTCATATATCCTAAATTTAGTGGCAGTCAGCTTTTGTTCATTTAAAAAATGTTGTCAATTTAATAAAGTAGTTTCACTGAGAGTAAATTAGACCTAACAAAACAAAATTTGAGAGAGCAAATAGCAAGAATATTCCTTTCATCTCAGACAAAGATAAGAGCATAAAAGTTGGTCTACTCTTTTTTGGGTGCAAAATAGTTGATCTAAGACTATTTAAATATAGTTTCAGTTAACCGTTATTAAAAAAATGAGAAGCACTGGTTTTATTAATGATTATTGTATGATTTTATACAAGCTAGCGAGAGTTTCATGTCAATCCTGGCGCGTGGCGTTGCATTATCAGGAGACCTAAGGGAATAAATGATTAAAGCGTTTGAAACAGGATTGTCTAGCTACGAAATCCCTGAAAATTTTAATTTAACGCTCTCGTCAGTGCAGAACATAATAACAAAGTTTAAAAATTCTGGAAATGTGGATATATGCAACAGAACGGGACATCCACTAACAGCAAAACCTCGCGATTGCCAAATTTAAAAAAAAAATCGACGATATTTATCTGCTTCAATAACGGTACAGTGGAGAGAACAAATTCAAAAAAGTGTTTCGGTGGACAGTTGTAAGCAGATGATGAAAAAAATGGGATACAAATTTTATAAGGTTTATTTTAAAATATTTAAGTTTTGCATAAATTACGACAACTTAAATCATTAAAAACGCAGGAAAAAGAAATATCACTACTGACACCTAAGCAAAAGAAAAGGCGCATTGAGTGGGCCAAACAACTTAAAAATTTGGACTTTTAGTCAATGGCGGTCCGTTAATTGGAGTGATCAACACAGATTGGAAGTTTGTGTTGGTGATGAACGAGGACCAGTGATAAAAAATGCTAAAGAAGCCTTTCACAACTCACAAGGACTGCCTTAAACAAACCGTAAAGCTCCCAGTATCTCTAATGGTATGGAGGTGCATGTCGGGATGTGGTGTGAGTAATTTGCATTTTGTAATTGGGATAGCTAATGCTGTCAAGTACCGCAACATTTTGGAACAGGAGCTGCCTCCGTCAATACTGTCTTCAATATAGCAATGCGGAGTATATTTTTCAACAGAATGGTTCTTCTTGTCATACGGCTAGGTCAACAATGGTATGGTTAACTGCTGAAGCAATTCTTTATTGGAATGGACTTCCAGCAGCCCTAATCTTTCACCAATCGAAACTGTTTGGCACACGATGAAGCAAAAATTGCGAAAGGAACCGCGTCGGACTCTTCAAGATTTAAGATCCACAATTACAAATAATTGGGAATCTTTTGGTTCCGAAGAGTGTCAACAATTAGTTGACACTATGCCAAGGTGCATTATAGAAGCAGTGATTAAGGCCAAAGTTCGCTTAACAATCTGGTAAAATCAACATAAAGAATCATAGACCAACTATTTTGCATCTAAGAAATGTGTATAAATCGTTATTTAGTTTTGTAAAGAGACTCCATATCAATATTTTATTAAGCCACTTTCTTTTTTTGTCCACTTTTCTTATTTAAAATGAATAGGACTTTATATGTATATCAAAAAATAGTTTTTGTTTCGAAATAGGTTAAGAATGAACACATATTTGCATTCTATCCTCGGTAGACCAACTATTTTGAGTTTGGGTTCGTATGTCTATAAGGTTGATTATTTTAAAATATTTTTTTGCTTGCGTTTATTTAAGTATAGGATAAATTCTATCTATAAGTGAAAATATCTCTTGTTTTTAGTGTGAAAGTGTTTCATTTCATTCTTCTTATATCTACTATTTTTGTATATCCATTCTTATTCTTATTCTTTTGTATATCTATTCTTTTTATATAAGAAAAAATGCATTTTAGAACTTTCTTATAAGCGCTTTCTACTTTATTCATAACAAAAAAAACAAATTTTAGGATTTTGACGTTTAAACTGTGAGCATGTGTGCATGCTTCTGGTTTTGATTCTTCTTTCAAATCCAGAATCGATTTTCTCTTCTTTTCAGAAGAAGAACTTTCACCTCGTGCCAAAAGAGTTTTCAGAAGCATTGGACCAAGCGAAAACGCAATATGATTTTAGGTGTGTGGTGCGCTGCTGGCGCGTACTATATTCCATAATCTGAGGTGCGGTTTTCGCACATTTTTCGTAGTAAAGCAGGCTATATTTGGGCAATAACCCTTTTAATTATCCTTTACCTTTCAAAAAAGCTCATTACAAAATGTATGAACACAAAATCTACAGATACTCGTACATACATAAATATGTGGAAAATTTCGAGGGCTTAAGAATTCTCTAAGTTGTTTTTTTTACAAATAGATTTTTTAACGTGATCTTTTAAAAAGTTCTTGAAAAAAATATAACATTAAGCATAGGTTAACTACGAGTATTAAAAACATTTTTTGGTAAACGGCTTTTTGTGCTATAAAAAACTACTCAGGCCATAAAATTCGGTTTGCGAAAATACAGGATGTTCATACATTATGTATGTACATATTATGTGGAGAGTAGGGAGAGGGACTTAAGTCCCAACACGTTTTTTAGCTTTAATTAAGAATTTTATTCACTCTTGATTATAAGCTTAGGTAGTTTAAAATATTTTGTAGGTAGTTTAAAGTGATTCTGTTGCAATGAACGATGCAATGAAAGAGACAAATATATTTATCTAAATTATATAAACTCAGCCTGTAAATAGAATTCTTATAATAAACTCGTGTTTAAAATTAACAGGTTATGGGCTCAACAACATGGCGTTAGATTTAGTTTTCGCAAAAATTAAGCCGTTCGATGGCAAAAATTTTGATTCGTGGAAGTATCGCGTTGAGAATTTTTTGGAAGCACAAGGTGTTGTTGATGTGTTATCGACTACGAAACCGAAAGGGATAGTGCGATGAAAACTCTAAAGCAACAACATTTTATTAAATGTCTAGTGGACGATAACCACTTAGAATATATTAAAAGTAAAACGACGGCGGTCGAAATGCGGAATGCTTTGGCCTTACAATTTTCGGGTACGGATATAGCGAAACAAAATATGTTGAGGGCTAGGATAGGCAGGCTACGGTGTGAACTTGGAAGCGATATGAAGAAGCATTTCATACGTTTTGACGAGTGTGTTCGGTAGTTGTCAGCTGCGGGTGCTAAGTTGGACACAAATGAAGCGATATACTCGTACTACTTGTTCAAGACATTTCCTGAGGAATTTCAACCTCTTATTAGAGCGTTGGAAAATATGCCTGATGATGGGTTAACAATGGATTATGCGAAGTCCCGGTTGTAAAGAGCTAAGAGTAAACTTGCTTTCCATTAAGGCACTTCAAAAGCAAGGTCTATAAATCTATTTCGGCTGCCAGATGAAGGCATTCATCAAGTCTAATGGAAAAGTTGTAGCGATTGGAGTGATGTCGAATTCTTTGTTTGAGGTTAGGCTTCATGTGTGGCACCGCCGATTGGGCCACGTAAATAAGTCTTATGCACAGAAATTAGATCACGAAAATATGGTGACCGGTCTCAATGTTGCAGAAGAAAAAGTAGCATGCGCGAAAGGGAAATAATTAGAAAATCGTTATTCGCGACAGGGACCACCTAAACGTTGAATTCTGGAAAGAATTCTTATGACGGAAACAGATATTTTGAAAGCTTTATAGATGCCTATAGCTATTTCACTCGCATTTTCTTGATAAAAAGAAAATCCGACGTGTTTGAGTGCTTTAAGGCTAGCCGCGCACTAGCAATTTTTAGTTGCGAAACTGTTTGGTTACTTATAGAAAACAGATGAACTGTTTGGTTGAATGTCGGTGAATTTGCAGATAATTATATGTTCAATAAAATGGCGAACTTATTTTAGGCAATCGTTTAGTTTGTGTCAAAACACAAACTTTTTATTTGCTCGAACCAAGCAGTTTCGCAACTAAAAATTGCTAGTGCGCGGCTAGCCTAAGAAATATGAGGCTCACGTGCAAGTGATTTTCAGTTGTTGCATTGCTGCTCTCAGGTACGACAGAGGTAGAGAGTACTTATCAAGCAATCAAATGAAATGGTACGATGACAACGGAATACAACTGGAGACAACAGTTGGATACTGTCCTAAGCAAAATGGTGCAGCAGTACGGATAAACAGAACTGTCGTTGAAAGAGCGAGCGCAATGTTAGATGAATCCGGAATGAAGAAAAAAATCTGGGGAGAAGCCATTTTAACGGCTACATTTCTGATTAACCGATCTCTAAAAGCTCTTTAGTCGACAAAACACCAGCAGAAGTTTGGTATGGTACCAAACCAGGCGTAGGAAAATTAAGAATTTTTAGATCCAAGGCTTTCTCGTTGTTGCCAAAGCCGAAGTGTTCAAAATTCGATGTTTAAAACGAAGAGCTGGTAATGGTTGGCTATCCTATCGATGGGTACCGCTTATGGGATCCCATCTCACGAAAAATTGCAGTTGCACGAAGTGTAAAATTCGACGAGCAAGTATTTCCAACGAAGAAGACGTCAGCGATGGAGAATGGCTATAGAGACACTACCTGAGGAGACAGTGACTGTCCTTTAAAACCCCATGACCAGCAGCAGATGCAAAAGGGGCACTGAAGAGAAATCAGTTGATGACGGGGACGCTTTTGAAACCCTTTCACCAAGAGAAGAGAGAACCGATGGGCTGGTTGATTCCTTGGCTGAAAAGGAGAGTCAGAGGGCTTTGAGTCTGCATCTGGAGTAGAAACACCTACAGCGCTCTCTCAGGCAGACTCCACGCAAGTTAAATTATGGTTCTAACTTTGAACAAATAAATCTGTCCGAATTAAGCTTTTCAGATTAACCTTCCAATTTCAAAGAAATTGAAACGAGACCCGATCTTGAATAATGGCAAGCTGCTGTGAAAGAGGAGTTAATGTCATTGCATAGCAACAATATGTTGAAGATGGTAAAGAAGTCACCCGATATGAAAATTATAAGTTGCAGATGAGTTTTCAAATTGAAAACAGATAAGGATGGAAAACCATGCCTTTACAAAGCTCGGCTCGTGTCATTTCTTGGTATTGAAATGATCTAGATGAAAAACAATCTTGGCTTGGTACTCGTATGTCGCAGAAGAAAGCAATCAAAGACCTGTTGCTGCATTTAAAGATGTCTGATTGCAACGGTATGTCAACTCCAATTGACAGAAGAAGCTGGATGTCAATCACAAAATAAATGTGCCTTACAGAAAAGTAATTGGTAAGGTTATGTGCTTGATGCTTTGCAATAGACCCGACGCGACGTGTGTTTCGCCATATCTCAACTAAGTCGCTTTCAAGATGCACCTGGAGATGAACGCTAAGAGGTTAGTGAGATATCTCAACGCAACTATAAATTATGAATTGGTCTTCGGCAACACAGTGAGCTGGACTTTGAAGAAACAGCAGGTCGTTGCATGCTCCACAACTGAATCCGAATATATAGCCTTGGCTTTGGCTGTTCAAGAGGGCATATGGTTGCGTGCTCTCTGATCTTCTCATTGAAATAAAGAATATTACTATTTTCGAGCACAACCAAAGCGGCATCAAAATGGCACAAATATGGAAAACAAGCAAAAACATTGAAGTTAAACACCACTTCCTGAAGCAGAAGGTAAAAGTAGGCGAAGTCACATTACGTTACGTGAATACTGGAAATCAATTGGCTGATATCCTGACGAAACCATTGCCTCAACAGCAGTTCAAAAATCTTGCGCAAGAATTGGACTCATGCATCGAGAAGGGGTATTGCAATGAAAGAGACAAATATATTTATGTAATGTGTTTAAATTTAACTGCGTTCAGCAGATTCAATTTAATTTATGTAAGTAAGATTCAGATTTAGGAAAACTTTAGATTGAACGAATAAGTTATAAGGCAACTCGTAACTTTCGTGGCGTTGGTTGCACATTGATGAAACGTGATGAATATTTATTAAAAGCTTGTTGACTTTATTAAAAAAAGAAGAAAGAGTTCAATACTAATAATTCCGTGTGGTTTATTGAAGTTATAAAAAGAAATGAAGAATCATAATGACATGGTAAAAGGAATAATAAAATTTTGGTGTGCTAGCTTTACAAATTCAATATAACTGTGAATAGTGATGGGTAGTTATTTAATGGTTTGGCATTTATTACCATCAGCGATTCGCCTTCTTCTCGTATGTTGCTCGTTGGTATATCTGTTGATGATATTTGCTGTTCTTCCTTTTTTTGTGAACAACCGTAAGCTTTGTATGGTTTAGCACCGTTTTCTCTCAGCGGACTTAGGGGATAGATCTTGTAGAATTCTATTCCAACATGTATATTTACTCATATAAACCTATGTATTTATCAAAATATTTTTTTTCTATATATGTATGTATGTATGTATGTATGTATGTACACTTGTATAACAATATTTGTTTTCCCATCAACAGACGATGAAAATTTTAAAACTGAAGAAATTAGCTTAGAAGATATCTTGAAATCTGATGAAGATGATGCTAATGACAGCAGAGATACCGGCACAGAAGAAGACTTTGAAAATGAACTAGAAATCGAAGAACATCCAGAAGACGAAGAAGAAAATGATTATGAAGAAGAACATGAAGATGATTTTGGGGACGATTATCATAATGACGAAGAAGATAAAAGAATAGAAACAAAACGACAAAACGAAAAATTTAGTAGGCAAAATCCGCAAACTAAGACTATAACGATTGTGCATAAAGATATAAAAAAAAATACCACGTCTTCATCGACATACAAAGGCTATTCAACACAGCCAACTATTTTAAACAGTATGATGCCAAATAAGATTGTAGCATCTTCTTCTGGTTTTATAAGGATTGCTCCGAGATCAACGGCAACAACCGTCAGCACCCCTTCACCTTCGTCTTCGTCAATGACGACCGTTGCTAAAAATTCAAATGGTAAAATAATATACTTACAGCGACCAGGAGGCAAAACTGTTCCAGTACGAGTTCCATCTTCGTTAACAACGAACGGCTCTGCCAACAATAATCAAAATAAGCAGACAGTTGCAATTCATGTGATGCGGACTCCGCAAGGTAATTTTGTGCCTTACAAATCCAACAAAGAGGTGAACATTCCCAAGTCAATAACGGAGAGCAACAAATTAATATCAAATCCTAGCGGAGGAAAAGTACTCATGAAAGCTCCAATAAAAGCTGCTCCTAATTCAGCTGCTCAATCAGGCTTAAGAGCAATGGGATCAACAATTATATCTTCTGAATCAAAACCAAAAGTGCGGCAAGTTATAACTACAAAGCAAGTTATAACAAATCCAAATAATGGGGGTGGCAAAGTTTTGATGCAAGGTACAGCAGGGAACTCCCGACAAGTCATGGTGTCAGGAAATATGATAAAATTGTCCCCAAACACGTCAAGTGGACAATTGCAAGCTGTTCAAATACCTGGAAAGCCAGGTTTTCAGTACGTTCGAGTGTTAAACAACACACAGGGGGGATTGTCACAGCACAAAGTTGCCTCGTCTGATTCGTCGACTACCCATAAGTACACGGTAGTAAACCAGCCTAATAAGCAATCGATCGTTGTAAAATCTCCATTGACTGACAAGGATCGGGTAAGTTTTTGCTTTATAAATATACTAATAAATAATTTAATTTGTTTTATTATAATTTTCAGCACATAAAAATGACAACAGTGCCGACTTTTCGTAAAATAAATGACGTAATAGTACGAACAAACGAAAGCGGTGGACAAAATTTAGTGCGAACTCAGAAGATTTCTCAAATCAATTCGCAAATTGGAAGATTTTGTACCTCTTCGAATACAAAAAGCCAACATAAAACTGATGCACCACCACCAAATAAATGTTTTGTTGTATCCAAATCATCTTTGATTCGCAATTCAGTTACTAGTCAAAATCAGAAAATAATGCAACAACGTCATTCGATAATCGAATCCCGTACAGATACATCATCATCAGTTAATGCTAGCTCCAACATTTCATCGCCACCGTCAAAGAAACTGTTTAGTATTCTCCGGCCAACAGCAGCTGAGCCACAACAAGCAAAGGCGGAGCCTTTTCCTTCAAAACAGAAGGCTGAGCCTTTTATTTCAAAATATATAAAACCAACTGCAACCATTGCATCTAATGCTTCTGTTGCCAAAGCAGCAGCTAGATTATCAATGACAGGAACATCGCCACCACCATCAGATGACTCTAGCAACGTGACCATTCGGCGAAAACATTGTAATTGCACCAAATCACAGTGCTTGAAGTTGTATTGCGATTGTTTTGCCAATGGAGAATTCTGTCAAGATTGTAACTGTAAGGATTGTTTAAACAACTTAGAAAATGAAGACGAAAGGCAGAAGGCAATACGAATTTGCCTAGAAAGGAATCCAAATTCGTTCAAGTAAGATTTTAATTATAGTGTATTGTATTGGCGACATAAATAATGCTATTCTGCTATGTGTGGGGAATGATTATTCGAAAATGAATTATTTTCGTTGTGCTCTACTTTATGAGGTAAATATTGATCGTTCAATGGCAAGGAATCGATCATTCATAAACAAAATTGTCTCTTAGATCCTGAATAATAATAATAATAAGATGTGTTTTTTTTGTTATTGAAAATGCGATTATTATATAAGAACCCAAGAGACCAAAAATACGTCAAACATTTCGCTTCCGGTCACATTTTAGGAAAATGAAGGTTTAGGTCATATTATTATTTTTTATTATTATTTTTTTTCGAAATTTTATAAAATATTTTTTTTTCTCAAAAACTGTTCTACAAATTTCTTTGAAAAAATACAAAAAAAAATAATTTGAGTTAAGTTAGATAATGCTTCAAAAGTTTGGATAGTATTTTATATTCAATTTTCAAAAAAAAAATGTTTTGGCCTAGAATTTTTATAAATTTGTTGTTCTTTCTTCTTCTTCTTTCTTTTAATATTTTATTACTATTTATACCTACCATTTTTGGAATTCTTCATTATTGGCATAATGGATTTTAATGGAAATTTTTATAGCGAAACCTCCAAAGAGTTTGAAAAACATTGCATTAAAAATTATTAAAAAATCAATTTTCAATATCTCAAAAACAGGTCAATATTTTTTTTGAAATTTAATTTTTATTTGTACAGTAATAAAAACTTTAAGTTGGCGTATCAACATGTTTTTTTGAAAAAAAAATTGTATAAGCTTATTTAAAAAAAAAAAAAAACACTTCATGACTTATAATTTTTGTTCTTGCATAAACTAATATTTGCTTGAGAAATCAGATGGCATACTGTGTTTAGCTCCACCTAAAATAAATTTTTTGGTTATGAACATTTTATCTAGTAACATTCATTTTTAAATTTTTAGTTCGTGCGACCCAGTCGTACGTTTTATTTTAAATGACAATGTTAAAATTATAGCTTATGGTATTGATACTTTATTTTTGTAGATATGAATAGATTTTGAGAAAAAAAAAAAAAAAAAAACTCTTGGTGGGAGTGTCATTCATTTTTCAGGGGTGTACTACCTCTTTCGCAGAAATGAGAAATCCTCCAAGAGAATCTCTTGTGATGAAAAATGCAGCTCATTAGCCCTTCAAAAAAGGGTAGCAAATTGTAGGTCCATTCCATTCCAACAAACACGCAAGGAGTGGTTGAGAGTTCTTAGTCACTCTTTTAATTTATTTTAAAATTTTTTCGAAGTTCATTAATTTGTTTGTAAAATTTTCCTAGGCTAAAAGGTATTTCCCAGTACAAAATCGTATCATTTTTGCGTTATTTTTATGATTTCATTTTCAAGCGATTTTTTTTAATTAATCGCATATATAAATTTAAGAATATATGTATGTATGCATGTAGATACAAATATGTATGTACATAAAATTCAGTTTTACTTCCAAAGGTTTCTAATCTTTTAACTAAAAAATTTTTAATTAGGTACCTAGGTACTAAAATTATATTTAACTAAAAATTTTAATAATAATATAAATTCCTGATGAATAAGACTACTAAAGAAATTGCTTCTCTATTTTTCTTTGTAATGAATGAAGTCCCCAACCATATCACGAAGTCAGGTTGCATTAACTTTTATGTACTTATGTATATGCAATGCACCTACTCCAAATGAAATATCTCCAAATTCGATTTATAATTTATCTACTTTAAAAAGTAGATTCGAAATTTAAATTATTTTTTTCTTAGCATGCTTTTTTCCTGTTAGTTGAGTTACTCTTTTTCCCTTGAGAATATATTAAAAAAAATCACAGAAGGCGAAAGTTTCTCATTTTTTTTTTTCAAATAATTTGAAATTTCAGACCGAAAATCACATCTGCAGCTAACGAAAGTGACCAACGTTTGCATAACAAAGGTTGTAATTGCAAAAGGTCTGGCTGTTTGAAAAACTACTGCGAATGCTACGAAGCAAAAATACCATGTTCATCTAATTGCAAATGTGTCGGTAAGTATTTTATTTTCTTATTGCATAGTTTAGACAAATATTTACACACGTCCATATACATCAATCTATTTTTATTTTAGGCTGTCGAAATATAGATGACCATCCTGATCTTGACATGGATATAAAGAAATGTCCGATTCCCACAAATAACTCGAGCAACAGAGGAAAAAGAACATATGAAATGATTACACCAAAAGTTCAGAGTACATCGCTGCTAACTCCGGCTGTAACAGCTTCAATGGTTGCTGCTAGCGGTCCAACTGTAGAAAAACAACCATGCAATTTTATCACTCAAGAAGTCGTTGATGCAACAATTCAGTGTTTAATAGCCCAAGCTGATGAGTGTGAAAAAGGTGAACTTACACCTTATCAAACGGAAAAAATGGTCATGGAGGAATTGGGCAGGTGTCTTGTGGAAATAATTGACTTTTCGATTCGTAATACTGACTAAAATTTATAATATTCCCAAAAACGGTCAAACGAAAACTTAGTATGATAACAAATAATAATATATATGTAATATGTATAACAATTAATAATAGTTTAACGATTTAAATTTGCAATTTATATTAATGTATAAAGCTTCCAATATTTAGTTAGTTTTAATTCGAAATAATGGATGTGTAGCTCCAATTTTATTTTATAGTGATTCGTGTTTTTATTTTAATCTACTTATTCTTTACAAAAGAAATCAAATAATTAAGATTGAAATAACAATACATTAAATATTTGTTTCTATGTAGGATGACAGTTTGTAGTTTTGCGTGGATTTTACATTATTAAAACAATTAAGTTAGAAAATAATATTACAAGTCGTTATGAGTTTTATTTTACCAACTACTATAATAGACTAAGAGCCCACAGCAATTTTTGGGTGTGATTGATAACAAAAAATAATTAGCTTAATTAGATAGGCCTTTTATAGTTATTTACAAATGTGAAAGCCTCGCATACTCTAGTGGGCGCAATAGTGCATTATAGTGCATTAAGTATGCAGTTCTTGCCAAATCCAAATAATTGTGATAACAACTTTGCCAAAATGTAGAGTTAAGCCCCCTGATTGCAAATATCGAGGTCCAAGACGTTTTACAGACAGCCTTCTGCCTGCCAGACGCGATAAGAATAGGCAACTTCTTGCACTAAGAAGGCCACCTTCAAAACGTCATGGACCTCGATATTTGCAATCAGGGCACTTAGCTGTTCATTTTGAAGTTATGGCAAATTTTTTTGCCCAATTTTTTAGAATAAGGAAAGAACTGCATACTTGATGCACTATAATGCACTATTGCGCCCACTAGAGTATGCAAGACGTTCACATTTGTAAATAACTACTAAAGGCCTAACTAATTTTGCTAATTATTTTTTGTTATCAATCACACCCAAAAATTGCTGTGGGCTCTCGGTCTATAAGTATTATTAATTTGAGACCAATTAAATATGTCAATATTTTTTTCCACGAGAGAATAAAAGACGAATAGCTCTAATTCCGGCTCGTGAAGATTATTTATGGTGGATTTATAAGCGCTTTATTAGGATAAGATAATAAGAAGCTGAATTATTTCATTAAATAAATACAAATGTTGACAGTAAAACTAAAGGTCTACATGGATGAGTTGCCAATGCGGGTAGCAAAAGAAATAAATCTGTGAACATAAAATGCATTGGGCATACGCTAGGAAAATTATGGAAATATTTATTGATTCCTTATGGTATCACAAGCTACGTTATAAAATTTATGTAGTTTTTTCGTTTGCACCTACAAATAAGTGAAAAAAATATTAATAAATGTAATATGAACATCTAAGTGTTAATTAAAGATCGTAATTCAATTGACTACTTTGTAATACAACTCTGAACTATTATGTACGTACATACATATATCTTCTTTAGAGACTTTTTTAGCTAATGAAATTGGACAGTTTCTACCGGTTTTTACCACAATATTATTACAGTATAGAAAACGTAAAAAATAAGACATTTAATCGTTTCCAAAACGTAATATTAGGGGAATTAGTGAACCTAACGCGATAGGATGAGCTTTTATGTATAGTATTATTTGAACATGTATATTATATATTATCCACTAGAAACAACCAGGCTTATTTTGACATTCGATTTCACTAGAAAGTATGTCGAATTCGATTAATTTGTATTTTGAGATTCGTACGATTAGAAAGTTCACTTTATTATGGAAAGTTAATTTATCTTTCGAAAACTAAGCAGATTTTCACTTTCGAATCGTTCGAAAGAAATGTCATTTCGTTCGCGTTCAATTTTTTCTGGCGAATAGATTCATAAAACATATAATTTTAGTATAATGTTAGTGGTAATGGATGCATCAAATGGATTTGATGCACCCATTATCCTGCTCCTATACAACTGCTCCTCACCGTCTTCTCTTTTCATAAATAAATCAAATGCCATTTTGATTTTAAACGTCTCGCTTCTATAAAACAATTTACAAATGGTAATTCAAAATTCAAGTGTGACTAGATATGTATGTGAAAATTAAACAGGCTTTGAAGTTGCCTTCTTTTTTTGTTTATCAATTTGGAAAAAAATTTAGTTTACATGAAAATTAAAACATAAATCAAGTATTTTATTATACAGAGAAGTTGTACCGTTATTTTACTTTACCATACTGTTTTCTAAATGCTCTAAATGCAAATTTTAAAATGTCAGTTTCATTGATGTTTTTCAAATTTAAACTTTACCGGGCCGTTAGCATTACTTTATTTTTCTTAAATGATAAAGTTTTATTTTTATATTTTTAGACCATAATTTTTTTAAAAATAAAAATCATAAAATAAAACAGTTTGGTCATACTAAATCAGATAGAAATGTCAGTAAATTTAAAACAGGAGATTTCGGAAATGAATTTCATTGAGGTTCATTTTATTCAATCATTAGACAATGAATAATTTTCGCTCGAATGTCAAAATATGCAAAGTTCATTCGAATGAAAATATCTATTCTATCGAATTAGCTATTCGTTCGATTCTCAAAATAAGCAAGAACGTATTTTCTTTCAATACGAATTGAGCAATACACATATTCAGTTTGTGAATCAGCGAAAAACCTAGAATTAGTAGCGTAATGTCGTTTTTATTTGACAATCCGGGATCTCTTACAATTCGGGATCCCAAACTGAATATTTTTTTGATTCTGAAGATTCTAGAGTCTGCTGTGATTGTATATGTTAAAGTTCAAATGTGGAGAAAGTTATCCATTTCAAAATCAAAAATAATGTTTGTTGAAAGAATATCACCGCACAATTAGGATACAAATTAATTACAACTGCCGAGTTTGACGTTAAAGAATATTAATGTGAGAGTGCTTTTGTTTTCGATTTTGATTTCAAATCCAGAAGGAAACTTCTCTTCTTTTCAGAAGCAGAACTGTCATTTTTTCCCAAGTGAGCACTTTCAGAAGAGCCCAGAAGTCTTTCGGGTATAAAAACGATATAAGCTCACAAACTTCAAATATTTGTGGATCGATTTAATTTCTCAAACTTATTCTGGAAAGGATTTTTATTTGAAACAAATTGTTGCAGCGCTGAAATAAAAGCTTAATTAAGAAAGAATATAAATATCGTAAATCCAAATTACATAACATATACCTTTTAAGGTTTTCGCGGTTGTTGGACATAATTAATAAATATTTTTCGGATTAGCCACGTTATTTGAATTTTAAAAGTGCAATTTGGAACTCACCCCGAACGTTTCCCGGTGACCACGCTCAATGCAATTTGAAGCGAAACCTTTAGGGCGAGTTCTAAATTTTACTCTTAAAATTCAAATAACGTGGCTAATTTATTAATTAAATCCAAATTACAATTTTATTTTCTAAAAGAAAAATATATATAAAAATCAGTAACACAATCTTGAACAATTTATAATGTACTTACATTCATTTTTTTATAAAATTAAAAATTATTAAAATTATTAAATTCAACTCTTTGAAGAATAGAACAATAATAATGAAAAAATAATATTTTTTAGTATATGTAGATGAGAAACAGATGCTTAGTATACCTACTATAAAATAACAAAAGGTAAATTAATTTAAAAACACAAAGTAAAAAATGCAAAGTAGAAAGAATTTGAAAGTCTTAAGTTGAGGTGTAGTCATAACATATCTATACATAGAAATACATACAAATATTTATGTATTTAAATTAATGAAAAACAAATAAAGAATTAGGTAGAATTTGGCTCGATGACATCTAGGAAGACATATCGAGAACAGCGAGTCGTCCGACTGATCTTTTTGTCTTGATGAAATCATTTGGCATCTATACATCAGCAATTCTAGAGACTTAATCTGGTTTTGGGTAGATTTTAGTAACCCGACCCAACTGCCATGCTGAACGAACTTCAGTTGGTCCTATAACAAGAACTAAACTTGCCTACTTCGACAGGTTTAGTGTCATGATACCCACTTGCTTCTGCTGGCTATTTCTAGAAGGAACTCAAAGTACCAACGTATAGTTAATTGAGACATTAAATATTGCACACTTCGGCTGTAAAGTCTGCTACAAGATTCATTCTCCCAAAAACACCAAGAGCCGTTACGTCTCAAAAGTCCTAAGCAAATACATCGGAGTAAGTGGCTTAGGATCTTCAGAGTTCACACGAACATGGGTTAGATGGCACAATATTAATTTGACCTTAAGCTTTCATCAGAGCATTCTCTTGGAATGGTACTTTTTGAACGAATTCGATACTTCGCTTCATAGATTGAATTAGCACCACCCATCCACGGCGTGTAAGCTGGTAAAAATCTCCAGAGAATACCTTCGTATTTAGATGTACGAGTATATTCTCCTGGGGCAGCTTCCATTTCTCTGACGTCCTTTTTAACTGTTTTTTTTTTTTTTTTTTTTTTTGATCCGATAAAGGTTTCGCTGTACATAAAGTAACAACTCGGTTGATTACGAATCGACGAACAGCCATTGTAGTACATTGATCCAGGCTAAAATCATTTAAAACTTCGATTTGTACTGCTATAGGCAAAAATTATTCCGTATCGTTTTACTGTTCCTCTTCCAAATTTCACAAGCATTGGTTCAAAGCAATAAACCCAAAAGTGTGTAAATAGCCAAACGAGCTTCAGGAAGCAGGCCCATAATTGGCATTATTGCTTTGGCTTTTCAGCAATAAAACAAATTTGAATTGAATTACAGAATTCTCTCCGATAAAGAAATAAACTTTATTTGCATTAACTTGTGATACCTATTTAGAATGGACTTTTTGTTTTTAGGCAGAACGAAAAAACAAGTTGCGCAAAATTACACCAAAAGGACACCAGAAAGTGTGGCTGTGTTTTGGAAACATCTGGCCAATCAGCTGAATTCTGAATAACTACACTAGTTCTTAGTTTTCATTATTTTTAAAAAGTTTTTCGGCAATATTTATATGTATGTACCTTGTACAGTAAATTCAGCATTAAAAAATATTGTTACGCACAACACCGACACAGAGCTTTATACAGCGCCATCTGTTGGAAAATTGCATACCTACTTTATGGAAGGAACAAAAAGCTCTTTTCCAATGTCATAGTCGTATGTATTTCCCCTTATTCCAACCATCTGGAACATTCTAAGACGAGAATATTCGCGAATTAGTTTCGGGAACAACCAACTTGAGTATATAAGGGCGTGCTTACGGTGAGCACGGGACAGTTGATTTTTGATTATGAAAGTGTACAAAAGCTTTGCTTATTGGATTGTGGAAAGTTATTTGGTTTAGTAGTCTCCATGTTGTGTGTTTATTAGTGATAAATGTAAACACGATAAAAAAATGTTTAATATCCGAAACGCGTCGCTTTGTAAGTATTGAATTAAAATTAATGTTGTGTTAAACCTTTTTTAAAACTAAATAAATAAATTATATACATAGCTGGGCATTAACTCGTTAATCCGTTAATCGTTAATTAACGAAGTTAAAATTTTGATTAACGGATTAACTTTTAAGTTAACTTTTAAAAATGTTAACGGACACGTTAAATCCGTTAATCCACGTTAAGTCCGTTAATCGTTAATCCAATGCCTACTATTTACCGCGCGGCGCGAAAAACAGGTTCAGACAAGTATGACACAAGTGCCGTGCGGCGCGTGTCGCGGGTGAAACAAAAACAGCTAGGTACGTATTATATTTTGACGGCGCGTGCGCGTGAGAAAACTGCGAAGAGATTCGATACGTTTGATCATTTCATTATGCCGGTCGTCCACTATGTGCGCGATAAGTTCAACCAACTTCATTCAACTTTTTATTCAACTCTTTCGTTGGATAAACGAATTTACAACCTCTTACACTGCAGCAACTTAAGTAATTCACGTTGAGCAACTAAAGTTGAACAAAATGCGTTTGGAGCCCCGTACACATAATTGACCAACTTTCCCATATGTTGATTAACCCCGCACACGTAGTTGATCAACTCTTAAAATTTATTCCAGTGCTGAATAGCTCCGTACACCAAGTTGACCAGCTTACTCAAATGTTGAATAACCTCGTACACTAGTTGATAAACTTGTTCGATTTTGACAGAAAACATTTTTTTTTCGTATTGATCAACCGCGTTTTCGATATTGTTGCTCAACCAGTTGATGAACGAGTTGATACCTTCCTACACTTAACCAAGGATCACTCGTTGGGGAACGCGTTGAAAGCACCACGATAAACAAAAAACTCAAACGTCAAACCTAAAATAATTTTGGCTTCAGTTCGGTAAATACATTTATTATCGACGCACGCCTTCGCTTTAAAATATTCTTAAATTTGTTCCGTATGAGTTTGATTTCCTCTAAGAAAAAAAAAGTGGCTGCCGCATTAATAATATTAGAAAATGAACGACAAAGGAAGAAAAAACAGCCAAGACGATTCTGGGTAGATGATTTTTTCTTGAGTCGCGAAGAAAATTGTTTTTTCAATGATGCCAATTCCCTGGCATCTCGATTTTTATAAGAGGGGCTCTTAATGTCCCATATATTGGGCTTTTCCTCAATTGCTGAAATCAATTGCAAAATTAATTCCGTGGTCCACTCTGTTTTTTTATCACCTTCCATGACGAAAACCCAAAATAAACTACAGTTTGCAAGTTGCAACAACTGCAAATTCATGGCAACGCAATAGTTCAACCACGTAGACACATTTCACTGCAGCCAACGCAACGCAACATAATATTACGTCAAGAAATCCCAAAGAAAATTAAAAAGTTGATCAACGCGTTGAACAAATAATGTGCAACACATTATCTTGAAAATGTTGCTCAACGTGTTGATCGAACATTTTCAAGGAGCAACACGAGCTCGTACACTACCTTTGTATATACACTTTGTATATACAAAGACACTACTCGTACACTTGTTGCGCAATTCGTCGAGCAACGACCAACAACTAGATCCAACCCGTTGGTTGAACAGAATTGAAGGCACCGTACATTAGCCGGTGCTCAGAGTAAAAAAAATATAAAAAATGCAATTTTTATCACATGTTAACGGATTAACGATTAACGTTAACTTGCGTTAGTTCTTCCGAAATTTAACGCTTTAACGTTTAACGAAGCTAACTTTTTTAGTAGCGGATTAACGATTAACGAAGTTAACTGTTTGATTAACGGTGCCCAGCTATGATTATATACATATATAAAAAAAAATTTATCGTGTTTGCATTTATCACTTGTGGAAAGTGTTATTAAACAAGTGTGATTTAAATTTGAATAAAAGTACATAAAAGTACTTGAGTTGATTATAAATTGAGATTTATTGTTTTGATTTGTAAAGTGTAAATAAAGAAGAAATACTGTAAAGAGTAATAAGTTTTATTTAACGAACCTAGTGTCAGAAAAGTGGAATAAAACTTATTGTGCAGTTAAGTGCACGAAAAAAAAACATAATAATAAAAATGAGCAAGTTACTGAAAGACTGTAATGAGCTGAAAAGTGAATTAGGCAAGCGAGAACTTTCTAGAGCAGGATCGAAAAATGAGCTTGTTCTACGTTTGGCCTTATATTTGAAAGAAAAAATAAAGACCCGTCTTTGAAGCTGACGCTGAGGAAGTAGACGTAAGTAAAAATGTAGATGTTTCAAATATGATTATAGTCTTCTGCTTCAACAACAAAAGAATGTTCTCGAACGTCTCGAAGAGCAACGAAATGAACAAAAGAATGTTCTCGAACATCTCGAAGATCAACGAAATGAACAAAAGAAAGAACAAAAGAATGTTCTCGAGCGTATCGAAGAACAACGAAATGAACAAAAGAATGTTCTTGAACGTCTCGATGAACAGAAAAACGAACAAAAGAATATTCTCGAACGCCTTAAGAAACAGCATATCGAACAAAAAGACTTTCTCGAAGAGCAGAGAAACATGCTAGAAGGCAAGCTTGTTAACATCGAGAATAATGTGTCTGCACTTGATGAACGTGTTTCATTGCTGGAGAATGGAGACGTTTTCAAAAGAGTTAGACTGTATTCGAAGTATAAAAATTCGGGAAAGTTTTGAGGAAGCTTCGAGAAAAAAAGAGATGCAACCTTCTACCTTTGATGGACAAACTTCTTGATCAATAGACAAGAAGTAATTCGAGGCAGCTTCCACAACAAATGGCTAGGATGAGGCTGACAAGTATATAGCTTTAACCCTTGCTCTTAGAGGAGCAGCTGCTGAGTTATTCCAAACCATACCAGCAGATAAGAGCGGCGACTTTAATTTCTTGGTCGAGGTTATAGACAAACGTTTTGGCAATAGCCTGATGAAATAAGTCTTCAAAGTACAACTCAATTACAGAGTTTAGAAGAGGGGCGAAACTCTACAACAGCTCCAAGCGGACATTGAAAGGCTTGTTAATCTTGCATATCCAGATGTTGGAGAGGAAATCTGTAGCCAGTTTGCAGTTGAGGCATTTGTTCGCGCCATTTCCGACATACATCTTCAAAGGGCCGTGCGAACTACTAGAAAACGAACGCTTTCTGAAACATTAGCCTTTGCCTTGACAATGGAAGCAGCAGAGCAAGCTTCTCACAGAGTACATCAACTTAGAGAAGCCATCGTCGAAAAATGCTCATGCCGAAGAACTTATGTCCAAAGGAACCAACGAAACGGATTTGCAAAGTGCTGGAATTGCAACAAGACCGGACATTTACAGCGTCAATGTCGATTACCACCAAGAATAGCTTGTCAACATTGTGGACACGGAGTTTCAAACTCAGAACAAGGTAACAATAACACCATTGTTACCTTTCCGAACAGTTTCCCAACAGGGAAACAAGTAAGAACCAATTTCGAGGGACAGAAGCTGATTTCTGGTATCGATGGCCGCAGAAACACTCACTATCCAGGTTTCTCAGACTAAACGAGACAATAAAAGTCTGACTGTCGAAGCAACTGTAAATGGCAACAAACGTGTGGTCACCATCGATACCGGTGCGTCAAGACCTAGTGCACCTGAATTGGCTACACAACCAGAGGCGTATTTAAGGATTTGGCTCCCCGGGCTGATAAATTTTGCCGCCCTTTAGAACAATGAAAATAAAGTAATAAAAAATAATAATAAAAAAACACAAAATGCATAATATTTGATGTTTTCAAATTTCTTTTTGTGTGTGCATTCATTACGAAATTCATTAATAATAGATTCGTTATCTAAATTTTTTGTCAGTTCAGCTTCTATATTTAATAAAGCTAAACTATTAAGGCGCTAATGCGAGACCATAAATAGGTTTTTATTCGTTTCAATACGGAAAACGATCTTTCTGCACTACAATTCGTCATTGTAGTAGAGCTGTGTCAATCAGGATCGATTCGATTTTTTCGATCCGATCATCGAAAAGTATTGATGATCGAAATCACAAATTTTCATTTTAATCGATCCCAATCTCAATCATTTAGATGATTCTCGTTTCTCGATTTTCTATTTCAATCTCAGTCATTTCAATGAGTCTCGATCTTTAATATCAGTTAACTCGATTAACTATGATTTACTCGATTCGATTTGGTGTTATTTGAGGTATCAGGGGTGGAATCGCGTAAGGTGATACTTGATTGTCAATTTTTTGATTGTAATTTTGAATATAGCTGTCTCTATCATATCAATAAAGAAATATAGAGAGAGCGATTGTCAAAACGACAATCAATTAATTTAGTGATCAATTTACTCTTTCTCGATACGGGCCCAGGATCTGGTATGTTTACTGTGGGAATTGAACTAGTAATGAGACTTATCGAATGAAAACTTTCGACTTACATATGTATGCGATAGTATCTAAAAGTTAGTAGATAGTACCAAGTCATTCAGTAATTATTAGTCCTAAAATTGATCTTTTAAAGAGCAACAAATTAAATCTCTTTATCTTGAATTTTTGACGCTGTTTAATCAATGGACATAGTAGAAATCATTCGATGTCATTTGGCAATTTATGGCTTATAATATAGAGTATTTTGTGAAAGCCTCAACTCAATCTTATCATCCACATCGAAATGAAAATCGAATCGGAACAGCATTGAACCATTTGAGTGAAATGAAAATGATCGAATGATGGAATCATTTTCGTTATGGATTGTTGAACGATTTGATCATTTGAAATATACGATTTACACAGCTCTACACTGCAGTGCACAAGTATATTCTTAAAGCAACCTCAGCATATAAAAATGCTTACTTCATTTCTTTTTCTCTTATATAAAGGTTAAGCTGCCTTAAACTCATATTTTCAGAGTAGTTTTGCTCCAGAAAATGTTTAAGTAAGACACACTCTTCTTGAAAATCTTCCCCAAGATCAACCGGGTATAGTTTCTGAAGAGTGGTTGCATTTTTTCGAATTGCTTCTTCACTCATGTGATAATAGATTAGATACAAAAATAAAACCATTTGTTTTTGCTTCATAGAATGAATTTCTTCTCTTTAGCGCACTCAATAATGGGTCGCAAATAGGAATGAAAGTATTTATTTTGAGATTTTCACTACCACAAAAAAGAACCTCCCTTCGCGACACTCATCATCTCGTTTTTTCCTCTTGACGATTCTTTTTTGGTCCATTTTGTAATTTTCAGAGGTTTTGCTGTTTTCCCATCTGTTCAAAAACATCAAAGCATTCTCGTTTTTTCCTCACAAACGATATGAGTGCCTCGTTTAGCCTGGACACAGTTTCAACCTCTGTATCAACACATTGAATTTTTTTTGATACAATATTGAATTGCTTGAGTATAGAACCCCAAAATTAAGACAATATTTCTGTCTCAAGGGACTTCAATTGGGACAAGTGAGCACGATACTAAAAATATAAAATACATATTCGACGATTTTAACTTTAGTAAAATGTTAGAGATAGCATGATGCTAAATTTGATTAAAATTAGCAAAATCGTCTTTTTAACCTAGTATTATACTAAAATAGTTTTAACATCGTACTAATTCGACTAAAATTTTGAGCCAATAGTTTTTAAAATAATATATGTACCTATCTTTTTATTTATCCATCATTATAAGCTATTGTACAAAAAACAATCATTATATTGTTTCTTAAGTCGTTCAAAACTATTGACGAAGGGGAGGGTATTTGTATATAGGACTACGAGCCAAAACTAAAAAAATTGAGGCATGATTTGCTGGGTATATAAAGAATAAAAATTTGTGTGTGACCTTATATCTACAATCCGGCTTGATGGAGCTACATAGCAGCAAGTGTTTTTTTAGACAATGTTTTCGTTTCATTGGAATTTGTTGCAAAGAATAGGTACATGTCTGTAAATATTTTTATTATGAATTTTCATTATAAAAAATCGTTTATAAAAAATAAGAATAGTAAATGGTAAAAAAAGTGAGTGACATATTACAGTGAACTCTCTCACAGCCGGACACTTGAAAAAGTTGTCATGCTTGAAAAACTCAAAAAATCGGATTTTTTTTTATCTTTGTATTTTTTGTTTATCCTTCGAAAATATTGTAAATTAGACAATTGTTAGGGGTGGCATGCGCCCTTTTGCTTGTATGTTTTGAAAGTTCAATCGCTTCAAAAAAATATTATAAGTTGGCCAATTGCTAGGGACGACTTGCGTCCTTTTGCTTGTATGTTTTGAAAGTTCAATCGCGGAGCGGCTTGCGTCCTTCTGCTTGAATGTTTTGAAAGTTCAATCGCTTCAAAAAAATATTATAAATTGGCCAATTGCTAGGGGCGGCTTGCTCCCTTTTGCTTGTATGTTTTGAAAGTTCAATCGCTTCAAAAAATATTATAAATTGGCCAAGCGCAAGCCGCCCCTAGCAGCCTTGCCGCCCCGGGCTGTAGCCCTTTTAGCCCTAGGGTAAATACGCCCCTGTTCACAACACCAATTGATTCTACAGGAAAGGCGCTCCAGTCACAATACCTCAATACCATGACGAATATTGCAACCTGTTTTATTCTGAAGTCCCAAATTACTTTGAAGATAACAACCCTCGTGACATGATAAACCTTATCTTCAAAGCAAGATATGGTCTTCTTAACTTAAACGCAAGAGCTTTTCGTAATGATACTGTAGGCATATGCACTATATGCAATATGGATGCTACAGAAAATACGTATCACTTCGTTGGTGTTTGTCCCATTTTTAAGGGATACCGCAAAAAATATCTAGGAAGCGAAATGCTAGACCGATCAACATTCCTCAATTTCTTAAATGGCTTAAATTACCAAAATCTGCACAACTACTTAAACAAATCACTTAAATATCGAAGTCTTATAATAAATGAATTCAGTTAACTCACTTAGCTTTGCTGTAATAAAGTAAATACATTTTTTTTTGAACCTGACAGACAACTTAAAACAAGTTATTGTCAAATTTAATTTTGAATACCAGCATAATTATGATTTTGTTAAAAAATTTAATTAAAAATAAAATTATTTTATCTATCTATCTACGAGTATCTATCTATCTACACAACACCAATAGCTACCGCCTGAGAACTGCCACACGAGAAGCAGCTAGGGTTTATGGTGAAATCCGACTTGGAATTCGAATTGCAGATCTAGAATTCTCACACAAATTTTTGGTGGCAGATATATGTGACGAGTGCACCATCGGAATGGACTTTATGAAAGAAAATCGAGTAGTTTTGGATATTGGCAACCAGGTACTCAAATACCAGAATACAGAGATTCCAATGATCTATGGGCACGATGCACAAAGGAACAACAACTCTAACGACTGTCATCAAAGAAGACGTGATTATTCCTACACGGTTTTATGTTGACTACCGAAGGTTGAATGACGTGACTAAGAAAGACAGATAACCCCTGCCAAGAATCAGTGACAGATACGATGGAAGGAGCACATTGGTTTTCAACACTGGACTTGAAAAGTGGATATTGGCATGTTGAAATTCACCCTGAAGATCGAGAAGAGACAGCGTTCTCCACAGGAAATGGGCTCTGGCAGTTCAAGGTGATGCCGTTTAGTCCTTGCAACGCTCCGGCAACATTTGAGCGTTTGATGGAGCGCGTTCTTCAAGGCCTGACGTGGAAAACTTGTCTTATCCACTTGGATGATGTCATCGTTTATGGAAAAACATACGACCAACCTAAGGAGTGTGTTCCAGAGACTTCGAGAGGCTAACCTTAAACTGAACCCAAAAAAATGTGTACTGTTCAAGACTGAAGTGAAGTATTTGGGACATATATCATCTCGTGCCAAGGAGTCAAGACTGATCCTGAAAAAGTTGACACCGTTAAAAATTGGCCAACACCACAGGACAAATATCAACTACGAAGTTTTCTTGGTATTTCTACTCATTACGGAATTGCGAGGAGTTTGCATTAGCTTACGGAAAAGAACAAGCAGTTTAGGTGGTCAGGTGAGTGTGAAAAAGCCTTTCAAGAACTAAAATACCGTCTATGCAATGCTTCGGTGCTGATCTATCCGACTCCAGGCAGGTCTTTTATCATCGATGCTGATGCAAGCAACGTGGGAGTCGGCGCTGTTCTGTCACAAGTGCACAATGGCGAGGAAAAGGTTGTCACCTATTTTAGCAAAGTACTGTCGAAGACCAAAGGGAACTACTATGTGGCCAGAGGAGAACACTTGGCACTCATCTTGGCAACGAAACACTTCCACAAATACATCTATGGACAGAAGTTTCTTCTACGAACCGATCATGGTGCTCTTAACTGATTGTTGAACTTCAAGAACCCAGAAGGACAAGTCGCAAGGTGGATAGGAAGACTGCAGACTTACGATTACGAAATTCAACACCGAAAGGAAAAGCTGCACTCAAATACCAACGCGCTATCCCGAAGACCTTGTAAAATAGACTGCAAGCATTGCAGGCGACAAGACGAAAAGGAATCCATCAACACTCTGCGAATAAGGGCTGACCCCATTTGTGAATGGAGCAACATTGAACCTCTTCTCGCATGGAAAGAACATGAAGAAAAACACGCATGGAATGAAATTTCCGATAGGAGTCCGGTTTTAGAGGCCTATTGGGCACAATGGGACTCACTTCATGTGCGAGAAGGTGTTCTTCGGCGAAAATGGGAGTCCGCTGATAGTAAATCCTATGTGATGCAGCTTGTATTACCTCAATTAAAAATCAAAGAGGTTCTTTAAGAGATGCATGATGGACCTTCAGCAGGCCATTTTGGAGCCAACAAGACGTTAGAAAAAGTGAGACAACGATTCTACTGGTTGCATGCAATAGACGACGTTGAAAAGTGGTGCCGAAATTGTGACGCTTGTGCTGCAACCAAAGGACCTGGTAGAAAGGAAAAATGATGCAATATAATGTTGGCTCACCGTTTGAAAGGATTGCTGTTGATGTGGCTGGCCCATTTCCGGAAACGAATGCTGGAAACAAATACATTCTGGTGGTAATGGATTACTTCAGCAAATGGCCTGAGGCATACGCTATTCCGAACCAAAAAGCCAAGACCGTGGCCGATCATATTGTGTCTAACTAGGTAAGCAGGTTCGGTATGCCTATGGAGCTCCATTCCGACCAAGGAAAGAACTTTGAGTCGAACTCCCCTTCTTAAGAGGGGTCAATGTTACGCACACCACAGAATACCGACACAGAGCTTTATACTCCTACAGTGCCATCTGTTGGAAAAATTGCATATCTACTTTATGGAAGGAACAAAAAGCTCTTTTCCAATGTCATATGTATTTCCCCCTATTCCAACCAACTAGAACATTCTAAGACGAGAACCTTCTCGATTTAGTTTCGAGAACAACCAATTTGAGTATATAAGGGAGTGTTACGGTGAGCACAGGACAGTTTATTTTTGATTATGAAAGTGTGCAAAAGCTTTGCTTATTGGATTGTGGAAAGTGTTATTAAACAAGTGTGATTTAAATTTTAATAAAAGTGTTTGAGTTGATTATAAATTGAGATTTATTGCTTTGATTTCCAAAGTGTAAATAAAGAAGAAATCCTAAAAAAAGTAATAAGTTTTATTGAACGAACCTAGTAAAAATATTACACTACATTTTCACTTAACAGAGAATTTATGAGAACTGAACTAAAACTTTTTTAAATCCCGTGAAATTTTTAGCTCCTCTCATCAAGATTTGATATCATTTATCAAATATCTTTTTATTTCGTAAAAGACATCTTTTTTACATAATTTTTGTATTAATAATACAAAAAAAACAGTCTTCAATTTTCGATTGCGATTGCATGAAACCCGATTAAATGAAATGTTATATGAAAAATTAAGTTAACTTCACATTTTATAAATTTGTATACAAGTTACAAGCTTACTTTATTGAGGCATATAAAATCTTTACATTTGTATCTTATAAACTATTTACATATTTTAATTTTTGGACTGACTGTGTCATGAATTGTAAATATTTCAAAACTAAAATCAAAATTTCTTATTTTATAAGTTAGAGCAATATAAGATTTGATCGGCGTTAAGATTCCGGCGATTCATATTCTGCTTTGCTCCTTTTTGGCTCCCTTAACTTACTGACTAGAATTAAAACTAAAAATAAACTTACACCTAAAAACCACTATTCCTAGGCGGATATATTTACAACAATGTCATTTAAAACCAATATCATAGATACTACTCTTTCCGTCGAATTAAAGTTGCCATATCTGCCCATTAGAAGTTTGATGAAATTTAACTCAGTTTATTTTTCGATTATTATTTTAATTTTAATTTCTATACTTTGCTTCTTCTTTTTTTTTTTGTATAATGTACATAAATATTATAATGTTAATAGTTTTATGAAATTCTTGTTAAGTTACAAAACGGCATCATATGGTCTGGCTACCCTGATGCCTTAAAAAAAAATAATTTATAAATTAATTTTGTAAATTATTTCAAAAATAAATAAATAAATAAATAAATAACCAATATCATACAAAACCAATATGTCAAAATCGGTCTTATAAGAGTCTTGTACATAAGAATTTTTGTTTTCTAGGATGTTTTTTCAACAAGTATTTTGTTTCAGTACGCAATGGAATTTTAAAATTATTTCCTTTCAATTTTAAAGCATTATTTTTTTAACCGCAAGGTAATGTCCATTCGTACTATGGAGTTTCTAAAACAAGTTAGTCCACATTTTCTTGTATTAATTTTCAACCTCCATTTTTTTAAAATAATTCTCCACAAGAAGAAGTCCTTGCTTGATTTTGCTAAGAGCAAGGGTTGGACGTTTATCACTAGACAGTACGATAGTATCATCTGCGTAGTGTATTGAGTCAAGTTCATTCAATATAGGGTCTGAAAGAGGAAAGTCTTTCAAAAAGATATTAAACAGTAATGATGCCATTATCGATCCCTGTGGAACACATATGTTGGCAGGGAAAAAATCTGAATGTTCAGATCCAATAAAAACTGAATTTGACCTGTTAGAAACAAAAAATAATTCTAGTCAAATAAGTTTGAATATAAGACCTTTTCTAAATTACCGTCTAAACTCACTGTACATTTCTTTTTCATAAGGTTTTTACTTGCGACTTATACAGTCCCTGGCCATATTATTAGACGCACTATGTATTTCAGAAATTCATGGATTGTTATACGCATATATTTTTTACTTTTAACCGATATCTGTCATAAGGAATGGGTTGTTTCTCCAGGTCGGATTTCTCAATGGTGAACCTTTTGTTTTTATGCAAGATGGACCTGTCTCTCATACAGCCTGGTCTGTAAAAACATATTTACAAGGGGCTAATATCCCCTTGTTGAATTTTAACAACACCGACTTGAACCCTACTGAAAATGAGCGGGAACTGATAAAAAGGGAAGTTTCTAAAGAGTTGATCACGACCAAAATGATGGTCTTGGAAAAAATCATTCATGTCTTAAATCATCGTCCATAAACGCAGCAGTCTGCATAAATAGGAAGCCGCGCAGAATTGAAGCGGCAGAAAAAGACTCAACTAAATATTAGATTCTTTTTAAATTTTCATGTTTGTCCAAAATATGGTGTTTTGTAATTGATAACAATTTTTATACAAAAAGAAAAAATTTACTGCAATAAAATTTTCAAAACAGTTATTATTTTTAATTTTGCATAAAATCTATAGTGCGTCTAATAATATGGCCATGGACTGTAGGTACTATAAGGCAAGTTATGCATTCGTAAAAAAAATCTAACTCGAGATTTTGATCAAAGTTGATATTACGATGATAGCGAAGACTAAAAAAGTGGGTCTCGCAATTCTGTCTGTCTGTCTGTTCGACTACAGATAAACGGCTCGGCCGTACGGTACCTGCCATACGATTTTTTTTCGAAATTTTATAAATATTTTTTTTTCTCAAAAACTGTCGCACAGATTAAAAAAAAAATTCATAAAATTTCGTTTAGTTAAACGTAGGTAATGAATGAAAAAAAAATTTACAAAAAAATATTATTTTTTGTTTTTGATTTTCTCAAAAACGGTACAACCGTTTAAAACTTGATAAATAAAAGTTTCTTAAAATAATCTACATGATAATCTACATGGTACCCTCCATACAAATGTTAAAAAATGGTTTTCGAAAATTGTATTTTTCTCGAAAACGGTTCCGAGAATTTTGCTTGAATTTTTAGTCTTTCGATTAATTTTTAAGATCTATAATTTAATACGAAAAAAATTGAAAACAAGACATTACTGACTGTACCTACCATAGAACGATTTTTTAAAATTTTGAATTTCTCATTATCGACATAACGGATTTTAATGAAATTTTTTATAGAGATGCTTCTAAAAACTTTAAGAAAATTGCATTTCAAAACTTAAGAAAAAAATAGTTTTTGAATTTTTGAAAAAAAAAATCATTTTTTTTGGAAAATTGGATATCTCAAAAATGGGTCAATATTTTTTTTGCAAATTTAATTTTAATTCGTACAATAATAAAAACCTAAAGTTGACGTACCAAGTTTTTTTTTAAATATTTTAAAAATTTGATAAAACCTTATTTTATTAACAAACTACTACAACGACTTATAATTTTTGTTCTTGTATAAATTCATAGCATTCTGTTTTTGTCTCTTACACTAAAAGAATTTAAAAAATGATGAAAATTTTATCCTTATGAACAGTTTTTTCGAATAACATTCGTTTTTAAAATTCCTAGTCTATTACATACGAGCAAGTTCGTGCGACCCAGTCGTGCATTTTATTTGAACGCAAACCGATTGCTTGGAACGATGTGTTCAACATCACAAAAATTGTTTTAATGATTTGCTTAAATCTTTTTAAATAGCTTAACAATATTTGAAAGGAACGAAATAGGGCAAAATTTATTAACTTCTCGTGCAGCTTTTTTCTTTGCCAACGGTAAGATTTTACCCTTTTACTTGCGACTTATAGGGTCTATAAAGCAAGTTATTCGTAAAAAAAATCGAACTCGAGATTTTGATGAAAGTTGACATTACGATGATAGCGAAGACGAAAAAAGTGGGTCTCAAAATTCTGTCTGTCTGTTTGTTCGACTGCAGCCTAAGCGGCTCGGCCTATTTTCGTTAAAGTTGGTAGATATCGTTTTAAAATTTTCCCCCACACCTTTTTTTCTATAAGACCAAAAATAAAGGTACCTGCCATACGACTTTTTTCGAAATTTTATAAATATTTTTTTTTCTCAAAATCTTTCCCATAGATTTAAAAAAAAAATAAAAAAAATTCATCCAGTTAAAGCTAGGTAATGGTTGAAAAAAAATGGTTATTTTGGGTAGACCCCTTGGAACCTTGTTTTTGTTTTCGATTTTCTCAAAAAAACGGCACAACCGATTTTGATCATTTTTTTATGCTAGGTACAGCTCCTCACAAGTTTGAATATTATTGTATATTCAAATGTTCAAAATTATTTTTGTTTTAAATTTTTTTTTCAAAACTCAATATTTTGAAAACCCCATCCTCGATTTTTTAGAACTTGATAAATAAAAGTTTCTTAATATAATCTACAAGGTGTGAGAAAAAAATTATTTTACCCAACATACACAAATGTTAAAAAATGGTTTTCGAAAATCGTATTCTTCTCGAAAACGGTTCCCAAAATTTTGATATTTTTTTCGATTAATTCTTACGATCAATAATTTATTAAAAATAAAATGCACGACTGGGTCGCACGAACTTGCTCCTATGTAATCGACTAGGAATTTTAAAAACGAATGTTATTAGAGAAAACTGTTAATAAGAATAAAATTAATTTTTAAATTCTTCTAGTAGTAACAGAATGCTATGCAAATATGAATTTATGCAAAAACAAAAATTATAAGTCCTTGTAGTGGTTTCCGTTATGTGGATAATGAGAAATTCAAAATTCGAAAAAATGGTTCTATGGTAGGTACAAGCTGTAATATCTTAATTTCAAAATTTTTTTTATTAAATTAAAGATCGTAAAAATTAATTGAAAGAAAAAAAAATTTATCAAAATTCTAGGTGCCGTTTTCGAGAAAAACACGATTTTTGAAAACCATTTTTTTTAATTCTTTAGCATTTGTATGGTAGGTACCTTTATTTTTAGGTAATTTAGATTTTGTAGATTATATTGAAAAACTTTTATTTATCAAGTTTAAAAAAAATCTAGCATGGGGTTTTCGAAATATTGAGTTTTGAAAAAAAAATTTTGAAAATTTTTTTAAAAATCCAAAAAAAAATTTTTGAAAATTTGAGTACACAATTCTATTTATATTTTTGGGAGCTTTAGCAAAAAAAAAATGATCAAAATCGATTGGACCGTTTTTGAGAAAATCAAAAACAAAAAAAATGGTTCCATGGGGGGTACCCTCAATAACCATTTTTCGGAAAATTTTTTTCAACCATTACCTAGCTTTAATTAAATGAAATTTTTCTGTATTTTTATTTTTTAAATTTGTCGAACAGTTTTTGAGAAAAAAAAATGATTATAAAATTTCGAAAAAAATTCGTATGGCAGGTACCATTATTTTTGGTCTTAAAAAAAAAAAGAAAAAAAGTGCGGGGGAAAAAATTAAAAATGATATCTACCAAGTTTAAAGAAAATCGGTCCAGCCGTTTAGCCTGTAGTCGAACAGACAGACAGACGGACAGACAGACAGACAGACAGACAGACAGACAGACAGAATTGCGAGACCCATTTTTTTAGTCTTCGCTATCATCGTAATGTCAACTTTGATCAAAATCTCGAGTTCGATTTTTTTTACGAATGCATTACTTGCCTTATAGTACCTATAAGTCGCAAGTAAAAATTAAAATTGAGATATTACTGACTGTACCTACCATACACTCAAAAAATTTCGTGTGTAAATACTACTAATTCATGCGTGCATTCCACGAATTTTATTCGTGGTTTTCAGCCACGAATAGTATTCGTAGAATGGACGTTTATTAGTACATTTTACGAATATTTTATTAGTATTCGTAGAAAAACAAACATACGAGTATATTGTACGAATACCATTGGTACAATGTACGAATATTATTGTAATATTTACCAATGCCATTCGTATATTGTACGAATATCATTGTAATATTTACTAATGCCCTTGTATTTCATTCGTAAATTATACAGCTCCATTCGTATATTGTACGAATATTTTTGTAGAACTTACTACCATTTATGTTCTCTGAAATTTCCTTAAATACCTATTGTAAGAAATAATAACAAAAGGTATTTATGTTGTAAGTTAAAAATAGTTTTTTAATTCATTTTATTGTCATATATACGAGTATGTATATGAATAAAGTTAAAAAATAATTAATTCATTATAAATATAATTAACAATTAAATTAATATTTAAAAACTCCTCATTTTATGTACTTAGGGCCACTGAAAATAGATTTAACATTTAAAATTGAAAACTTCCGAAAAAAATTGTACTTACATTGAGATTCTTTCAGGAAAAAAATTCCCACATACATTATGTATGCTCTGCTACTTCTGGATGCTGTATTTTAAATATAAAATAAGCTTTAAAGCAAATGTATGTCTAGGTACTTACCTCGTCTTTTCGAAAAAAGCAGATATTAGTCTGATCCACCACTGCAGCACTTTATACGAGTAAATAATATCACGTTTCAACGTGTTGACTAATGGAATACATTTAATTTTTAGAACTGAACACATATTATGTTTTTACGCATGATTAGTAAATAATACTAATGCACTTCATGAAAATACGAAGTTATTAGTACATTCTACGCATAATGCGTACGGTCTACCTACGAATGAATTCTGTCTACTAATATTAGTTTTACTTAGTAAATAGTACGAATTTATTAGTAAATACTACGAATGCAAAAGATTAAAGTACGAAGTCATTCGTACGAGAAATTAACGAATGTTATTAGTTATATGTACAGAATAATTAGTACAATGTACTCAAACAAATTTTTTACTTCTTGTTTACGAATGAAATTAGTGTATTAAACGAATAGATTCGTGGATAGTACGACAGTTATTAGTAAAATTTTACGAATGCATTCGTAGATATACGACTGTACAAATACTTCGTACATCTTACGAATATTCGTACAATGCACGAATATATTCTTTACGAATATCATTCGTAGTCATTTTACTAATAAATTTTTTGAGTGTAGAACCGTTTTTTTTTCAATTTCGAATTTCTCATTATCGGTAGAACGGATTTCAATGACATTTTTTATAAAGAAGCTTCTAAGTTTAAAAAACATTGCATTTCAAGTCTCAAGGAAAAAAAAATTACATTTAAAAAAAAAATCTATTTTGT
Organism: Philhelius festivus; assembly: GCA_963931855.1. Classification (NCBI taxonomy): domain Eukaryota; kingdom Metazoa; phylum Arthropoda; class Insecta; order Diptera; family Syrphidae; genus Philhelius; species Philhelius festivus. Next base: position 147,141,854 of record OZ007554.1, read on the forward strand.
TTTGAAAATTCAATATCTCAAAAGCGGACCAATTTTTTTTTGAAAATTTTGTTTTTTTTTTTAAGTTGGCGTATATCAACATTTTTTCTTAAAAATCTATACGAGTATATATAAAAGTCAATGCCACTTTTCGTTGTGTTTTTATAACTCAAGAACGGGCTCACCTATCCGAACCAAATGTTTAGGCTTTGTTCGGACTATGTAGTAGATGGTTTATGTGAAGTTTGCACAAAATCGGTCAAACGGTTCTTCATTTATCACATTTTTTGTAACAAATAAATTCAATAAATGTCGGATCATTTTGTTAGTGGAGATTTTGCTGTCAAATTGAAACTTTTTTCATATATGGATTGTGCTGTCAAATTGAATCGTTCAAATGTACTATGTATATGTGTGCGTGTACTTTTCTCAGTTTTTTAGCGATACTGATACACCACTATTAATGTAGCAATTTGTATTTAATTTCATTTATTCTTTTTTATATGAAGGAATAATGCCACGAGCCGGGCGAGCAAATATACATGGGTCGGCGAACGCGTAATGCAAATGATGTGGCATTAATAAGACGATCACAGACTGCAGATGAACGCGCACATGCTAATGCATCGTAGCGTGAACGTAATGCACGAAATAGATCTGTTGACCTTGTACCTGTACTGAATCTTGCACGGCGATCACGAATACGTCGTGCTCCTTTGGTTGAAATGATGCGTGCTGCTTTTAATTACAACAGTCAAATTAAGTATAGTATGTACGGATACATTGGAATGATGGACGCAATAATGTCCACATTGTGATGCGGCTAACTTTCCAGGTGAAACGCCCGGCATCAGGGTTCGAACCTGAATCATAAAATGTCGGAGCAAATTTGAAAAAAAGTCGAGCAAATGCAAGATTTTCGGAGTAGATTTGAAACAAAAAGAAAATCCTTACTTTTCAGGAAAATTAAAACATACATATGTATGTATGAACATAAAAAAATAGTATTAGCAAAAAAGAAAAATAAATCACAGGTTTTATTGGAAAACTTAGTATTATTTTCAAAAATTGTTTTGTAAAAATAAACAAATTACAAATTCAGAAAGAATTTTTAAAAAAGGTTTAATGGTTTTTTTCAACAATGTCATATTTGTATATTTTTTTTTTTTTTTTTTTATAATCTACGCTCAAGGGATTATGATTACCCTTTGAATGTTTGAACACAGCGCGGGCGTGAAGTACAGCGTGAAGTTAAGGAAAAGAAAGAAAGACAATTTGTCTGTGGAAAAAGTGGAGTGAATCTCGAAAAATCGGAGCGTAGGAGTAGATTTAGGCTCGAACCCTGCCCGGCATGTGTTGTGCTAATGGCAAAGTGAGATTGCCAGCATTAGAAACTCCACCCGAACCATTACATTCACTTATTTTTGGGACATTTCAAACGTTGAATCCCTTTTTGAGTCATATTGAACTATACAATTCGGCATTTCAAATGACTTCTTTTGGCGCTACTAAAATTATTAGAGATAATTTTATGCCGACGTTTAAGGTAAATACTTCAACAGGACTGTCCCATGTTTATATCAATCTGAATCATAAAGTATTCGATAGTTTTAAAAATTCTGATCCAACATCTACCTAAAATTGCATACATGTTACAGATTCAGGGCCAGATTTATCATCAAGCTGGTTCGTTATTGCCATACCCCGACGCTGATAATCAATTTTTGCACACTCTACATTAAAATTGCCATTGAATGCACAGGCAATGGCAAAAGTTCTGCGATTAACGTCAATTATTTTATGGGACGAGTGTACAATGGCGAATAAAAAATAACTACGTGGTAATCAACAGCTTTTTGGTGGTGCTTTGATAATACTGTCAGGGGATTTTCGTCAAATATTGCCTGTCATTCCTCGATCAACTCCTGCTGATGAAATAAATGCCTGTTTGAAGTCTTCAATTCTTTGGAGATATGTATGTATATGTACAAAAATTGACACTGAACATTAATATGCGTATTCACCTACAAAATGATCTAGCTGCCCATGAATTTTCAAAACAATTGTTAGAAATTGGTGATGGCAAAATATAAATCGACAGTACCAACGGATTGATCGCTGTACCAAACAATTTTTGTACCATTGCGCAATCGATAGATGAATTGATTGAATGTGTTTTTCCGAATATTCTTCAGAATTACAGAAATTATGATTGGTTGAGAAAACGCGCCATTTTAGCACCCAAGAACATTCATAATATCAATGCCAATAATTTTCAAATTCAAGCGAAATTGCCAGTTGCCAACTAACAGTGTCATCAGTGTCATGTATCAAGATGAATTATCCAATTGAATTTTTAACTTCATTGGAACCGGCCGGTATACCACCGCATTGCTTGAATCTGAAAGTTGGTTCTTTGATTATATTGTTGCGAAATATTAATCCACCAAAACTGTGTAATGGCACCAGATTGGCAGTGAAAAAGTTATTGCCAAATTTGATTGAAGCTACGATCCTAACTGCTAAATCAAAAGGAGAAGTTTGTTTGATACCTACGATTCCAACTGATATGGAAAAACAAAAAATATTGTTTATCCAAATGTTTTGGATTAAGTTTTAAAATAGCTAGCAATTAATAAAATATTTTTTTGTTTGAATAAATAAATAATTTGATTTTACAATTAAATTGTTTTATTATTTCACTTTATACGTAGCAAAGCACGTACCGGGCCGCTGGTAGTTTATATAAAAGCTTATATTTTTAAGAAACCACTACAACGAGTTATAATTTTTTTTCTTGCATGAACTAATATTTGTTTGAATCACATGGCATCCTGTTTTAAGCTCCAACTACTAAAATAGTGGCTTAAGTTTAAATACATAAGAACAAGTTCGTGCTACCCAGTCGTTCATTTTATTTCCAACTGTCTGGAAAATAACCGTTGTTGATATATTGGTTAAATATGAATCAGACCAAAAACATAAATGTTAAAAAAAGAACCATAGTTCTTCTATACAAAAACCTTTGTGTAACAAATCAGCCGTGAAAAGTACTGAGATCTGAAAGTACGCCAAGTTCTTATTTCATGAAGGTTTAATACCGAATATTTAAAGTAGAATAATATTGAAACAGCTACAATGTAATAGAGAAATTTTATTATTTAATGATTACTGGCTAAAATTTGATGGGTTCACTGGTCAAGTTTTTAAAACCTTTCGAATCGGGCATACAAAAAAATTTTAGTCAGTAATCATTAAATAATAAAATGTCTCTATTACATTGTCGCTGTTTCAATGTTATTCTACTTTAAATACTCCGTATTAAACCTTCATGAAGTGAGAACTTGGCGTACTTTTACATCTCAGTACTTTTCACGGCTGACTTGTTAGACAAAGGTTTTTGTATAGAAGAACTTGGCTCTTTTTTAACATTTATGTTTTTGGTCTGATCTCACTCCTTTTTGCAAAGATTTTAATATTTTGCCATGTCAAAATCTCGAAAGATACGAAAAGATAGAAGGATGGACTCTACCTACTAAAATCAACTTAGTTTATAGCTTCCGATTTCTTTTGGTATATATTCTTTTTGTTATTGGTTGTTTTGATTTGCGCTTCAATTGTTTCTTGTTACCCTGGCAAGATACCTGACACTAACATACCTACCTTAATTATAAGTACTAGTACCTACATCCGCTCAAAGTCATAAAAAAGCAATACTAGTTGAGAATGCGATGATGTTTTCGTTGCAATTTTAACTCATTTTTTCAAATGACGGTAGCTCACCAATTAATAGCCTAATTAGTGGTTTGATTATAGTAGACATCACAATTAAGAGTTTTTTTTTGTATGTAAACTCATAATTTTTTCAGGTATACAAATGTTTTCTTTTTTCATTCATGTTAACATAACATAGAGTACCAAATCGAGCACTCTAGTTCTAAGAAAAGTCATGAATTTTCAAAATGCATGTATAGTTTCAAAACTTAATTTGAGAAACAGACAATGTCTCACTGTATATACCGACATTTAAATAAACCGCTTTGTCTTACCTTAAACCCCTCCATGCCACCATCTAGTAGCCATTTATTTCTTCTCCGAATAAGGCAACAATAATACCAATGCTTAAAAACTTTTGAGTGGGCTATATACGAGTACATAGGGTGATTCCCATAAGATAGGATTCAAAAATATAAAATCTTGGTATAAGACCACAGTAAGGCTGAAAATAAAATGGTTTAATATAAAGCTATTATTCTTTTATTTTATTTAAATAAAGTAATTTGTGAAGAAATTATTTCCAAACTCAAAAAAAGAAAGTTCATTCATTTGAGTATAATATAATAGGTATAGTACATCAGTGGCGTAGATAGGGGGGGATCAGGGGGATATATCCCCCCCATTGGGATCGATAATTGTTCAACATAACCAGTCATGAACCAAATAAGTTAAAGAAACGCACTCTGAAATTTTTTTTTACGTCTCTCACCAATTGATAATAGGTAAACGTGACAGAAAAAGCGCTTCCATCCAGCTATAAATATTTTATTAAAGATATTAGCTACACTGCCGGTTTCAACGTCAACTCCCGAAAAAACTTTCTCCAGTCAGTAAAGAGAATAAAAACAATACAAAGAATCATAACCAACGAAGTGAGATTATTAAAAATATGTCTATTTTAATAACAGTGTGATAAGCTTTGGATGTTTACTTATTTGCAGGATCGTTTGAATGGTTTGGCTGCTCTAGCTATTCATCGCGAAATACCTATACTAGCAGACCAGATTATAAGTGTTTTATCTAAAAAGAACAGAAAACTGGATTTTATTTTGTGATTTATTTTTTAAATTAATATTATTTTACTTACTACAGTACCTTGCATACGTAAAACCGCACCTGTAAAAATGCGTTTTGTAGAAAATTAAAATGGGAATGACACCCTACTATTTTTTATTGAATGGCATCACTAATTAAGTAAACTGAGAAGAAAAAAAAGTTCCGTTAGTTTCTCTTCTGCTGGTTAAAAATTAAAACAGAGTTTTTTTTTTGTATTGTAAAAGTACAACCGCTTTTTTATTTTGATCTGTTTTTTTATTTTAAGTAAATTTTTTCGGCTAAATTAGTAAAGGACATTGCTGCCCCTATTTTCGACCAATCTAAAAATTGTTTTTGACATACTGTTGACAAGGTTATTTAATATGGAATCGTCTATACAGTTGCATTCTTCCACAGTCGCCTCTCGCAGCTCAGCAACACTGTATAATTGCATATTATGAGCATACATTTTGCGGGTCAAAATTCCCCAAAGATTTTCAATAGGGTTACAATCTGGAGAACGTGCCGGGAACACCATAAAATGTATGTTATTCGATTCGTACCATCCCAAACATTGACGACTAACGTGAATTGAGGTATTATCATGCTGGAAGACATGCCGAACTCGACGAAATCGTCTTAAGTAGGGTACCAAATTATCCTGAAGAACCTGGGTGCAAGCTGAACTGTTCATCTTTGCAGAGGTGAAGGCAAGTGCAACCTTACCACGGTCGCAGAAGGCCCCCCAAACCTTACAACTGCCAACGCTAAAGTTCCTCTTGGAAAAAAACTTTTTTCCTTTCTGAGATCGTGCCAATATCCGTTAAAACCACCTGACCCATGAAGATTAAACTTTTTTTCGTCACTGAAAATAATCTAAAATAATAAAAAACATTAGTTAGATTATGCCATTTGGAATAACAAGAGTTAAGTGTAAATTAATGGAATGTTACTTATGGTTTTCCAATTCCGCTTCATGTTTTGCTGGGCAAATTCTTACTTTTTTTTGTAGACTGTTGTCAAATTTGGAGCTGGCATCATTTTGCACCGAACAATAACTTTACTGCTTTTTAAGGCACGAAAAACCGTTGAAACCGAAATTCCTAAGCCCAATTCGTCACGAACGTCTGGCAAAGAATGCCCCGAATTGGATGCAGCATTTATTAAACGCCTCTTATCTCGACGTGTCAGCTTCTGCATCTGCAGATGCCCGGGTCTTATAAGGTCTCATAAGATTCAGGATCTTGTAAGAAATTTCGGACGACACGATCGGATCTTTAAATTTTCCTACCAATAGCCCTTAAGCTTAGGCCAGTTAACCGAAAAGCTTGAATTTTGACTTTTTCCGTATCGCTTAAATGTTTACCACGCGGCATTGTTTCTTGTCATTTCGAAGCACATAACTGAATGAAGCTTCAGAGAGGTTTGCATTGTGCGGTTATACTTTTGCAATACATGATTATCTGTTTTTAATTTTTAAACACCAGAAGAGAAACTAACGGAACTTTTTTCTTCTCAATTTACTTGATTAGTGATGCCATTCAATAAAAAAAATAGTAAAGTGTCATTCCCATTTTAATTTTCTACAAGACGCATTTTTACAGGTGCGGTTATACTTATGCAAGGCACTGTATATCAATACTTATTCTAGTTCATATTCAAATTAATGCGTATAATATATTGGTGCTTATTTTGACATTCTCTTTCGTTCGAAAGTGAGTCGAATTCGTTGAAACTTAATTTTGAGACTCGGCGCTTAGAATGTTAATCGAACAAATCGAAAGTTGACCCAATCCATAGAAAGTTCATTCTTTTGCGAAAGCTAATTCAATTTTGACATTCGAAAGAATAGAATTAAATGTCATTTTTGTGTCGTTTGAATTTTTCTGTCGAGTAAGAAACAAAGCATGTAAGTTTTTAATTATTTCATGGAAAATAAAGTACTTTTATTAATTTTGTTGTTGTTTTATGTTTAAAGGTCGCATTTTAACTGGACAAACCGCGAACAAAAGGAAAAGTTAATCAAAATAGTGGAAGAAAATCCGGAGGTAGCAAAGGGTTTTTTTACCACCCGCGTTGATACGGAAAGCATCCACTATCCTTCTCCTCTGCACTTCTTCAACACCATCTTCATTTATAAACAACACAAATGCCATATTTTTATTTTTTATTTATTATTTTATGGTTTTATCAAAGAAATTTAAATTTTTAAACAATAAACAAAACAATTACAATTTAACAAAGATTTCACTTTTTGGTTTTGACATTTCACAAACACTTCTCTTTTGTTTTCGATATGTTAGTGTGACCAAGCGTATACGAAAAAAAAAAATAAAAATTTAGAACGCGTCATGAACAACTTATTTTTTTAAGAATAGTTTCAAAACAGCTGAGTTGACACAAAAAATGTAATGAATATGTAGTTCTTTATGGTTAAACTTTACTTTATAATGAAAAAGTGTATTATTTATTTTGTTTCTTGATTCTTTATCCAACATCTATAAAATGTTGGAAACAAAAAAAATGTAAAACGGTCATACTAATTCAAATGGAAATATAGTAATATCAAACGGCTGACAATGAAAATGAATTTTTTTTGAAGTTCATTTTATGCTATCTTTCGCAAATGAATGTTATTCGTTCGAATCTCAAAATTAAGAAAGTTCATTCGAAGGAATAGAATCATTCTAACGAATAGACTATTCATGAGAATGTCAAAATAAGCATGATTATCTTTAAAAAATATAATTTTTTTATGGCATACATAATGAATTCAATGAAGTCTTGTTATTTGTTTTTTTACTTGCGATATAGGTATTTTTAATTATTAAAACTTAAAAAAAAATGAGCGAACTAGATCTATCCCCCCCCATAGCGAAAAGCTATCTACGCCACTGTAGTACATAGTTCCACTATGCACAACCAATTTGTATTTGGATATTCTCTTATCAATTTTTAGGCGAATGGCTAACACAATATTGTTGTTGATATGTTTTCTGGTTCTTTTTTAACTAAAAAAACACATTCCATTTTATTCTGTGTTTCGCCTCGTAATTGAGAAATCTTATTCGATTCACAAGTATTATTCCGAAATAAATAAAATGCACGACTGGGTCCCACGAACTTGATCCTATGTAGACTAGGAATTTTAAAAACGAATGTTAATAGAGAAAACTGTTCATAAGGATAGAATTAATTTTTAAATTCTTTTAGTAATAAGTAATAAGAGATGAAAACAGAATGCTATGCATACAAAATTTTTAAAACATTTTTAAGAAAAAATGTTGGTTTTTATTATTGTTCAAATAAAAATTAAATTTACAAAAAAGATATTGAGCCTTTTTTGAGATATTGAATTTTCCAAAAAAAAAATAGATTTTTTTTAAGTTTTGAAATTTTAGAAGCTTCTCTAAGAAAAATTTTATAAAAACTAAAAATAATGAGAAATTCAAAATTCGAAAAAATCGTTTTTCGTCTTCGCATCGTAATTTCAACTTTGATCAAAATCTCGAGTTCGATTTTTTTTTACAAATGCATAACTTGCCTTATAGTTCATACCGAACCGTTAGTCTTCGAGCTAAAAAAAATTTCAATTTCCTCTCTAGAGAATCACCGAAGACCCTTAACTACCAAGATTGAAGAGAATAGATCCAGTGGTTTAGGCTGTAGCGAGAGGTACAGACATTACAGACACACTGAAACATTTTTTTTTTGTGTACTAAATTTTCCTTAAAATTTTTATAAAAAAGTTAATATGCAAATTAATTTCTTTTTATCAAAATCGTTAGAGCCGTTTTCGAGATAAATAAGATTTTGCATTAGGGGTGTATGGGGGGTACCGTTAGTCTTGGAGCTAAAAAAAATTCAATTTTCCCTCTAAGGAATCACCGAAGACCCTTAACTACCGGATTGAAGAAAATAGGTCCAGTGTTTTAGGCAGTAGGGAGAGGTACAGACACACAGACACACTGAAACATGTTTTTTGTGTATACTAAATTTTCCTAAATTTTTTATTAAAAAAATTGTTATTTTTTTTTTTTTTATAATCTACTCACGCTCAAGGGATTATGATTACCCTTTAAATGTTTCAACACAGCGCGGGCGTGAAGTTACGGAAGAGAAAGAATGATAGGAAAGATGTGTGGCACGATGTTCTGAGAATGAAGGTGGTTGTCTCAGATTTTTTTATCTCCAGGATAGCGGCAGAACTAAAGCGGAAAAATGCCGTGTCTTATTTATATGTCCCTTATAATTCGCATTATTTTATTCGTATTCATCCTTGTTGGGCATACTAGTTTAACTCAATCACATGTTGTTAGTGTTATGTCTAATAGTCCAGTCATTTTAGGCATTTTAAACCCCAATCTGCGGAAAAATTCCTAGTGAGCTGAATTTTTGTATACACCTTTATTACGGCATTGTAATGAAGATGTGAAAAATCGACATTAATATCGTGCCGGCTAAAAAAGTTATAGGGGTCAAAAGGTCACAAAAATCAGTTTTTCGCAAATATCTCGCGATCTATTGCTCAGAGGTCAATAAAGGTCATTATAAAAATTGTTTGTCGTGAAATTGTCTACAAAAAATGTCTCTTGCATTTTTCTGTAAAATTAACCGTTTTCGGAGTAGAGCGCTGAGAAAGCGAATATATTATAACGATGCACTCGTTTCCTCACCACCTTCGAGGTAGAATGCAGGGCGCGTTTTTTTTACATGTTTTCCCCCGTAGGCATAATCCATGATATGTAATCAGAGTTTTTTTTTTATTTACGAGTGAATAATTTTTTATTTGAATACAGAAAAATACAGAAAAATTAACTTTGGTATATATTTTTTTTATCATTCATTGTCGATATCTTCAGTTTCTGTATCATTAACAATATTCTTCACTAATATTCTTCGTAGTAGCATTGCGTTTGGGTATATACCAAGTATATGGAGAACAGGAAAGCTAATATTTATTCCCAAAATATAGAAAAAAGATAGAATATTAGATACGTTCTTAGACATAGAGGGAGCCTTCGACAACACATCCCACGAGGCTGTAGGCACAACTTTTGTTAGGAAATGCGTACCCATCACCATAACTAGATGGAAATGTTAGGCACTAAAAATACTGTCACAAAAAGGACAAAATGTAAAAAAAAGTAATCACAAAAAGAGGCTGTCATCAGGGGATTATCACCCTTGTTGAAGAGTCTTGAAGTGGATGAATTGTTAGAAAATCTTACCTCCCAAGGTATATTCTCCATTGGATTTGCTGATGATGTTGCTATCATAGCCGTAGGTAATCCAAAGAGGGCTAATAATTACACAGAAATGGTGTCTATCTGATGTAGAGTTATCAATAAACCCCTCCAAGATGACAATCATACCATTTACAAGGAATAACTTCTGCCACATATGAAACCTATCCATCTAGCGGGTAAAGTGATTGAAACGCAGAGAGGGGTAAAATATCTAGGAATTCTACCAGATAGTAGACTCCTTTTGAACAAACACTTAAAAGCTATAGTCGGGAAAGCCACAAAAGCCCTAATGATTTGCAAGAGACTTGCAGGCAAGTCATGCAGATGCAAACCGAACATCCTTAGCTGGATATACACTATGATGGTAAGACCAATCATTACATATGGGGCGGTTGCATGGCACAAGAGAACCGAATTATCAAGAACAAGGAAAGCTCTAGAAAAAGTCTAAGGGCTCGCGTGTATCTGTATTACAGGAGCAATGAGAACCTGCCCTACCGCAGCTATAGAGGTTCTCCTCTATCTATCCCCTCTACACGAGGCCATCCGAAGTGCGGTAATGGGAGTTATCTTGAGATCCTCGAAACAAATATCATCAAGTGGCACACTGATGGATCAAGTCCTAAGCAGAATAGTTTCAGATTTCTGAAATTGAGTTCCATATCATCGCAATCACTGAATCTTTTTGAAGTCACAGTGCAAAAGAATTCTGATGACCTCGACTTTGGGAGCTGTTCTGTACACTATTAGGTCGACGGCATACAGAATTGCCCGAGTTAGACTACCTATTAGATCGCATGTGTAAATGCTGAATAAAATCAGCGAGTTAACCGCTCACAGCTGAAGAACATTTTTAATATCAAAGATTGCGGTATGCAATTGTTAATGACACATAAACTGAAGATATCGACAATGAATGATAAAAAAAATTATATATTAAAGTTAATTTTTCTCTATTTTCCTGTAGTCAAATAAAAAATTATTCACTCGTAAATAAAAAAAACCTCTGATTACATATCATGGATTATGCCTACGTGGGAAACCATGTAAAAAAAACGCGCCCTGCATTCTACCTCGAAGGTGGTGAGGAAACGAGTGCATCGTCATAATATATTCGCTTTCTCAGCGCTCTACTCCGAAAACGGTTAATTTTACAGAAAAATGCAAGAGACATTTTTTGTAGACAATTTCACGACAAACGATTTTTATAAAGACCTTTATTGACCTCTGAGCAATAGATCGCGAGATATTTGCGAAAAAAACTGATTTTTGTGACCTTTTGACCCCTATAACTTTTTTAGCCGGCACGATATCAATGTCGATTTTTCACATACATTTTCATGACAATGCCGTAATAAAGGTGTATACAAAAATTCAGCTCACTAGGAATTTTTCCGCAGATAAAACCTATAATGACTGGACTATAAATAACATGTAATGAGTAAACCAGCTACCCATTGATGACAATTTTAAGAAGGTCTTAATGGAATTAAAGACGACATAGACGACGGCAGGGATCGAACCTGTGATCATGAGGTTGAGAAGCGAGCACACAACCATCGCACCACGGCCAAATTGTTATTATTTAATGAAAATGAAATACATTTTAAAATGTAATTTAAAAATTTAATCGTGTATTTGTTTTCAAGATATTGAATTTTCAAAACAATTTCATTATTTTTTTAAAAATGCAAAAACTATTTTTCGGAAAAAAATTGTAGATTATATTTTTTAAATGCAAAGAAGCTCCTGCATTAAAATTTTGGTAAATTTGTTAGAGCCGTTGATGAGAAATTCAAAAATTAAAGAAACGGTTTTATTACAGGTGCCGTTAATAACATTTTGCCCCAAATTTTCTACGACCAAAATGTAGTCCATGTCCATAATATCGCACCCAATTGTTTTTATTAAAATCGTTAGTCTCGTTTTTGAGATAAATAAGATTTTGCATTACGGGTGTATGGGGGATAACGTTAGTCTTGGAGCTAAAAAAACAATTCAATTTTCCCTCTAGGGAATCACCGAAGATTCTTATGTACCGAGTTTGAAGAAAATAGCTCCAGTGGCCTAGGCTGTAGATCGAGGTACAGACATTCAGACAGAAAGACGGTGGGTTGGGTACGATATCCCGCTTTTTATAATCCCGTTTTTTAAAATCCCATTTTTATAATCCCGTTTTTTATAAACCTGTTTCTTATAATCCCGCTTTTTTAAAAGCTCGCTGTTAATAATCGCGCTTTTTAAAATCCCGTCTCTTATAATCCCCTTTCTTATTAAGACGTGTAAGCCCTCCTGCTTGGGCACACTATAGGATTTGGTCGTAGGTGCGAGGTTGGGTTTATGCAAAGTTTCATTAGCATTTAAAGAATCTGGAAAATAACCAACATAACATCAATAAGTTTTAGCTACGTATTCTAAAAAAACGGTATTAGCGGGATTTGGCGGGATTTTAAAAAGCGGGATTATAATAGATCGGGATTTTGAACAAGCGGGATTTTAGAACACGGGATTTCAAAAAGGCAGTATTTTAGCAGACGGGATTTTAAAACTTTTTTTTTCTGGATTTTTGAAAAGCGGGATTCCGATACACTCCCAAAGACGGTATTGTCGGACCCACTTTATTCGTTTTCGCTATCATCGTAATGCAACTTTGATCAAAATCTCGAGCTCGATTGTTTTTCCAAATGCGGAACTTGCCCTAGAGTACCTATGTCGCAAGTAAAAATGGCAACATATAAAAACAATAATTAGCCGTATTTTCTTAAAAAGTCAGAAAAACAATTTCCTACATACAAACAATGACAAAAACAACTTCTAAAAAATACTTTATTATTGTAAATATAAAATGCTTCTAATTGTTTGCGTGTAAAAATTGTCTGCCCTAGCTGTTCCTACACATTTGAAGAAAACACAGCGCCTTATTGTGAGTGTCGTTAACGTTCGATTCGATAAAAGTCCATAGTGCCAAAACGTTTGATGCGTCAAAATTTGTATCCAAAGCTATTTAGATAACTGTTAATGTTGTTGTAACCACGTATAAAAACACAGCTTATGGTATCTTATACAAGAATAATTTCAGATATCTTAATTTTTAGATTATCGATTTTCGACAAAAGTCGTCGATCGATTAACAAACGACACTCGCAATAAGGGCCACAGTTTCATATCAAATATCATAATAACAAGGATATATAAATTAAAAATTTCCATCAATTATTATTGATTAAGACGATTTCCTTATTCAAAATACCCATGTAATTCAATTAAGTGGTATAATATGTAACTTTTTAGACCAACAACTACAAAACTTACCATAATTCTTTCACCTTTTATATATCCTTAATCCAGCTCATATGTTTCTGGATCACTGGAGTTAGGTTCAATTATCACCAAAGAAACGTTCAGTTTTTGTATGCGAAAAGCAACTCAACAATAAAATATGTTTTTTAAGGCAATAAATTGTTTTGAAAGGTAATTTGGCTCCAGCAAGTAATACACCCGCAATATGTACATACAAATGCATGGGAACAAAACTAATTATTTAATAAAATAATTTAACGTCATTTCCTTAACCACTCTTATTTATTATTTACTCTTACTTACTTACTTACTTACTCTTTATTTATTATTTTTTCGAGTTTTAATCGATTTTAATCAAAACAACGATCTCCAATTCTTGAAAATTCAATTTTTTTTTTACAAAACTCAATATTTAAAACTTCGCAATTAAGAATTTTTTAAAACAAGCTTGTAACGAAGCGTTTCATGCTGCTTCACTCTATACTACTTCTGTATTAACACCGAGAAGTATAATTAATACGAAGAGTTATACTTCGCCCGAATACGATTCACACATACCAGAGGCATATGACTTTAGATGGCGCTCACAGTCCAGGGTGGACTAAGGCCTCAACCAACAAGCCCCTCCAGCTAGCTCGGTCCCTAGCTAGCTGCCTCCAGTTACGCACTCCAAGTTGGTTGAGGTCGCTCTCCACTTGTGCGCGCCACCTGAGGTGGGGTCTTCCTCTGCTGCGCAGACCATCAGGGGTGGATTCGAAGATTCGACGGGCTGGTGCGTCGGTGTCCATACGCTCCAAGTGTCCCAGCCATCTCAGCCGTTGTATTTTCAGCTTCTTGACTAGGTCAACGTCGCTGTAAAGCCCGTACAGCTCGTTGTTGAACCTTCTCCTCCATACTCCATCGATACAGACTGGACCGAAGATCAAACGAAGAACTTTTCTTTCAAAGCACCCAAGCAGATTTTCATCCATTTTAGACAGTGTCCATGCTTCTGCCCCATACAGCAGGACCGGGATGATAAGGGTCTTATACAAGGTCTCCTTGGTTCTTTGAGATAGGGCTTTATTACTCAAATGCCTTCTTAGCCCGAAGAAACAGCGGTTGGCAAGAGTAATTCTTCGCTTGATCTCTGCACTGATGTCGTTTTGCGATGTTATAGTGGAGCCCAGGTAGACAAAGTCTTTGACGACTTCGAAGTTATACCTATCCATCGTGACGTTTTGCCCGAGTCGACGATGTTGAGATTCCTTTCTCGATGATAGCATATACTTCGTCTTGTCCTCATTAACAGCCAAACCCATTTTCGCCGCCTCCAGTTCAATACTTGCAAACGCACCGGTAACAGCTCGCTTCGTCCTCCCAATGATATCAATATCATCCGCATAAGCAAGCAGTTGAACTGACTTTTGAAAAATTGTACCTCTATTGTTGACGTTTGAGTTTCGTACAATTGCTTCAAGAGCGATGTTAAATAGGTTGCAAGATAGCGCGTCGCCTTGCCTCAGACCTTTCTCGACATCAAAAGGTTCGGTGGTGTTCTTACCGACCTTGACGGAGCAGCGAGATTTCTCCATCGTCATCCTGCACAAGCGGACGAGCTTGGCAGGGATTCCGAGATGAGACATGGCTCTATATAGTTGTTCTCTGTCCACGCTATCATACGCGACTTTGAAATCGATAAAAAGGTGGTGTGTATCGATTTGGAACTCCTGGGTTTTTTCCAAAATCTGTCGAAGTGTGAACATCTGATCCAGGGTGGATTTGCCGGGCCTAAAACCACACTGATAGGGGCCGATCAGCTCGTTGGCAAACGGTTTTAGGCGCTCACACAGTACAGACGACAAGATTTTGTATGCGACGTTGAGGAGACTTATACCTCTGTAATTGGCACATGTCAGGGCGTCTCCTTTCTTGTGGATGGGGCACACTATGCCGAGGTTCCATTCATTGGGCATACTTTCATCCGACCAAATTTTTGAGATGAGTTGGTGCATGCTCCCTACCAAGTCATCCCCACCTGCTTTAAATAGCTCAGCTGGCAAGCCATCCGCGCCAGCAGCTTTGTACGCTTTCAGCTTGGCTATCGCTGACCGCACTTCATTTAGGTCGGGTGGACGGAAATTTTGACCATCATCGTCCAGGTTGAATGGAATGTTCCGCCTAGTTGCGGAATTTTGGCCTTCCTCGCCGTTCAGCAGTCTGGAAAAGTGTTGTTTCCAGATCCTCAGCACGGACTGCGTGTCCACTACCATATTCCCACTCTCATCTCGACAGGCTTCCGTTCTAGCTTTGTAGCCCTGGGTGGATTGCCTCACCCTTTGGTAAAACTTTCGAACATCCCCCCTGCCGGTACAGTCCTCAATAGACTCGACCGTCCGCTTCGCATGCTCTCTCTTTTTCCTCCTTAGAAGTCGGCGTTCCTCCCTTCGTCTTTGCCCGTAGAGCTCCCGGGCGTCTCTCTCAGCAGCTCTGGTTCTTGCCTGCAGCATTAATTGGTAGGCATATGACGTCACGCAAAAATCAAACAATAATATTTTTCGTTCACCACCTATATAGTTCACATTCAGTTTCTACTGAAAAACTATCAAGAGGACCTACTCGGGTGAACGGAAATCAACTCGCCTCGCTCATACATACAGTCAGGCGGCACAGTAGATCGATTGAATTAATCTTTTGAAGTCCAGTCGTAGACAAGACGTATATACGAGTTGGTCATTTAGCTTCCCTTGCTTTTTGCGGAGCTTCCCCCCACCAGTGGTAAGGGGTTTCGTATGAAGACAAGTTAGGTAGGTGAGATTGTCCAGCTATTTCTTATTAAGGCTTCCCCCCACCAGCGGTAAGGGGTCTTAATTCGAAGTTTAATGTCCTAATTGCCACCAGGGGCTTCGGTACCTGCTGATCTACCAGAGCTTAGGCCTGCTGTTTTGTGCCACCAGGGGCCTTGAACCTGCTGATCTACCAGAGCTTAGGCCTGCTGTTTTGTGCCACCAGGGGCCTTGAACCTGCTGATCTACCAGAGCTTAGGCCTGCTGTTTTGTGCCACCAGGGGCCTTGAACCTGCTGATCTACCAGAGCTTAGGCCTGCTGTTTTGTGCCACCAGGGGCCTTGAACCTGCTGATCTACCAGAGCTTAGGCCTGCTGTTTTGTGCCACCAGGGGCCTTGAACCTGCTGATCTACCAGAGCGTTAGCCTGCTGTTTTGTGCCACCAGGGGCCTTGAACCTGTTGCGTGTCAGGGGTACCACAGGGGCGTAACTTCATGAGTCGAAAAAGGGCGGTGGCATGCTTGCTCTAGCTCGGCTAAGCTCGACGGATTGGGGCGGTTCTTGCCCTTTTTCGATCTCATCCCGCACAGCAAACAAAGAAAAATCATGCCTAGGTCAAAGGATGAGGAAAGGAAGAGGAAATAGGATTATAGGATAGGGATTTGGGAAAGGAATTAAAAAAAAAAGGAATAGCACAAACAAATTCAACTTCGTCGGAAAAAAATCTGATTTCTCTGTTCCGGGCGTACTAATTTCAAACCGTACTGTTACGTTAGATCTTAAAATTTGCATCAGCACTTTCACTTTCCGTATGACAAAAAAATTCGCTATTACATAACCCAAGTTCATTGACCTATTAGCCTAATTCCCATCTTCTCTTTAACCTTTCTTTCTTCGTTCTGTCAACTGGAAAGAATAAACTTTTTCCTGTCTCTAATCTAGTACATAAACTAGTCATAGCTGTCGCCCTTGAATTTACCTATTACTTTCGGGATATCGTAAGCTTATGTCCACTACTTAGTATTATTTGCTATTAAAAATAATGTAAATAGGATCAAAATACACTTACTTAAACTAACTATATTATTAATAAAACTATCCTAATCAGTCTAACTCTCATTTAACCTACTTATACTAATAATATTGCACAAAAACTTATCACAGATTTTCCATAACGTACTATTTCGTACTATTTTAGTGTCCTACCTAGTTGCTTCCCCTATTAGTCAAACGATCGCGCTGCCTAATTTCGTTAATTTTGTTGTTGTCGTTCAATTTTGGCTTGTGTTTGACATTTCATCAAATCTTACAAGTTGCGAAAACAAATTTAGTGTCTAAAAATTTTTATAATTGATAATAAGAGAGTAATACTAACAAAAAACCTAAATAAAATAAAGCGAATAACCTGAGATGGAGACTGGACTAGGACAATAAACTTTTCGTTACTCTTAAATATAGAAAGTAACAAACAAAACATCTGAAACACCAAAGGGTAAGTTTATTTACATTCCTACTTTTCTAGTTTGCTAAAACTTCTCTTCTCTTTTCTTTTTTTTTTCTTTAGCTACCCATTCCAAAGATACCTCCTAAACGCGATACAACTAATCATAAGGATAAGTCATTATTTGTCGCTGAGAATCATTCTGGGCATTTTTTTATTTGAAAACATATGTACCTTCATATGTATGTACCAAGCTACCTAAGAACTACTCTCAAGCGACAAAATCCTATTCCTAATTCGTTTCCCTTATTTTCCTTTTTTTTTTTTTTTCTTTAATTTCAGGTACTCATCTCGGATCCTCAGATCAACCTGAAGCTACACTTTAACCACAATCGACAATCTCCTCTAAACATGACCACAGGAAAGAAGATTGTCAACACATTTACATCAAAACAAATCCTTTCCTCAGTAAGTGTGATACTGTTGGTCACTTATAATTGTAAGTCGCCTTTTGTGTTTCCTTATACCGATTAGTTTCCAAATATATATTAAAGATCTGAGGTTTTTAGTTTTCGTATTTATTGTCATGTGAATTTATTAATCGAGATATAAACACCATTCACAATCGTGTAAATACAGCGTTGCTACGTGAAGTGAATCTATGTTCAGGGAATTGGCTTCAGTGGAAATAGTCCGAGAACGACACTAGGAGGTTTTGACTTTATGCTTTATTTGTGTACTTGAGTGTAACCATGATCTGTCTTTTTTCTTCTCTTTGTTGGCGAGTGATCTTAGTGAAGGATTTTTCCTTCTCACCTTGAGTCTATTTATGACTCGACGGCCTACGTAACAAGCTCGACGACAGTGTTTGAGTGGTCGTGAGGACACTGGCCTCGTAAAAAAAAGAAGGTCGTCGCTTTATTTGAAAGTTCGATACCTATGTACTTATTTTTAAAGCAAATAAGTTATTGTTTAACGCCGTTCGATGACGTGTGGTACGTCCCACGCCCTGAGTCGACTTGTGTTTTACTTAACCCGGGTTCGGTGTTTAGTTCTTGAAAGAAATGGATTGTATTCTCTATTGTATGGTGCAGTCTTTTCTCATAGTATAAGTGTTTTGCTTTAATACTAAGGTATTGGTGATAGTGACTAACTCAGCAAGAAAAAAAGATACCTAAGAAATAACTCAATAATACTAATTTAAACTATTACATGCAAAAAAAACTAATCTATCACAATGGAAATATGTAAATAAATAACTATAATAAATAAATCTATATATATATACCTATGACATGCAAAAAAAAAACATAAACTATCACAGTGAAAATAAATAAATAACTATCATAAATAAATCTCTATATAAATAAACTATGGCATGCAACAAAAAAAATCATTAACTATCACCATGTTATATCCTAAAGGAAATAAATTAATAAAAAAAATATAAACTAAAGATTAAAACTAAAATAAATAAATCTCTATAAATAAATAATATATCCTCTATACCTAATATCACAGAAATAATCAAATATACCTAATATCACAGAAATAATTAAACATATACCTATGTATAAATAAATACATAAATAAATAAAAAAAAATAAATAAAAGATAAATAATATAATAAATAAAATAAATAAACCTCTATACAAGCACATACAAATATATCACAGTTTATTATCACTAGCAGTAGCAACAGCAGCGTGAGTGCGTCAAAATAAGATATATCGTTAAGTGTGTAAGTCTTTAGCGTGCAAGATTCCTACTTTCTCGCCTCTTAAGTTTCCAATTTCATATAGAGAGTTTCCAATTGGCTTAAGCACAATTGATTTTATAAATTTTGGTCCTAATTTGGCATTGTAGTGATCAGGTAAACTACTCTGCTTAAAATTTCGCCTAAAGACGATTTGTCCTGACTTGTAAGTTATGTCTCTACTTCGGGTATTATATATTTTAGTACCTTTGTTATGAGCTAACTTCAGGTTTTCAAAGATTTTGCTCCTTATCAATGCTAATTTGTCATTTTTGTTAATTATTTCGATACTTGTGTCTTTAAGGACATCAAGTTTCCGAAGAAGTTCATATGTATCCCCATGTTGTATCATCTGAGTGCCAAAGATAGCGTAGTATGGTTCATACGTAGTAGCGTCATGTACTACGCTTCTTAGTGAAAAGGCAGTGTTACTAACGTGGATGTCCCAGTTTCGTTGATCACTATCTATGTAGGATCGAATCTTGGCTAGCACAGATCTATTCACTCTCTCTGAAGCGTTTGCCTGAGGAGAGTAGAAAGCCGTGCGAACGTGTTTAACGCCGTATTTCTTAAGGAAACTGGAAAACAGTTCTGAAACGAATTGTTTTCCGTTGTCAGAGTGTATAAATTCAGGTACACCAAACATATGAAAAACTCCTTCTTCAAGGTATCTTACTACCTCAGCTGCTGTTGCTCGCCTAATAGGTTTCAAAAACACATACTTGCTAAAATGGTCTAATACTATGAAGATATGTGTATTGCCAGTCTTTGTTCTCGGATACGGTCCTAAAAAGTCTATGTATAAACGTTGAAGTGGTCGGTCAGTAATCGTTTGTTGTCCCATGGGTGGTCGTAACGTTAAGTTTGTCGGTTTATTGCACTTGCAAATATCACAGTTTTGTATATAGTTTCGAACATCAACGGTCATGTTCGGCCAAAAGTATCTTTGTCTAAGTTTGGACAACGTTTTATGGATTCCTCCGTGTCCAGCAGTGAAGGAATCATGTGCTCTTTTCAAAAGACCCCCACTCAACTCCCTCGGAACCGGCCGCGTTTACTTTCCTCGAGTCTAAGCAAAGTCTGTTTTTGCCTGGCTTACGCACCAACACAACTGGAGAGCTATAAGCACTATTGCTCTCCTCGATAACACCAAGTTCAAGCATTCGATCGAGCTCCGCGTACATTAGCTTCTGTACGACAGGTGAAATTGGATAATGTCGTTGTTTGATGGGAATTGTGTCGTCTTCCATCTCAATGACATGTTCTTCGACGTGAGTCTTACCCAATCCCATCCGTGCGAACGAAGGAAATGCAAGCTTTACCCGCTCAAGCTCTTCAGTTTGTGTTGGAGTAAGCTGTCGCATAGGATCAGACTCCTGCTCTCTCGCCGGTTCTGGAATGTCTAAAGCGCAAATCACATTCGGAGCTACCTTAAACGTCTTCCAAAAATCTACCCCAAGATAGAGTTGCTGTTGTAAACTTGGAACAACAAACAGCTCCATCTCTTGTGTTTTGTTACCCCAAGAGATGTCAGTCTTAAATCGTCCTTTAATTTGTTGGTTTTTACCGTCCGCTGTTTTAATATCTATAGTCATGTTTGTCATTTCTATGTTTTGGCTTTCGATAAAATCTATTGCACCTTTTCCTAAACAACTAAGTGAAGCACCACTGTCTAAGAGACCTAACATCTCTACACCGTTTACTACTACCTTAGCATATGGTCTATTATCGTCACAGACCGATAGAACAGTAGCTTCAATTTTCATTTTTCTATTCCTATATATTGCACTCTTTTCTCTAATTCTAGCTATTTTTTTATAATTTCTACTACTTATAACTAATTTATCACAGGTCACTTCTTCATTAAAAATACGTTTACGAGCTTCTTCATAGTCTTTTATTCTTTGGTGGAGACTCTTATGGATTCTAACTTGAGGTTGTATCACATACGCATTTGGTTCTCTTTTTAAAATTTTTATTTTTCCAGGTTCTGGATCTGGTTCTCCGGGAGAGGAACTCTTGCCGGCGGTGGTACTCCCGATGCACTGCCGACCTTCAGGTTTCCCTGGCAGGTTGCGCAGTGAAATGAAATATTTCCCTGACCACAACTGAAGCAAGTTAAAGCGTGGAATGTCGATGGACAAGCAGCGTTCGTAATGTCTTTTGTAAGTTCTGTCCTTTTGTCTCTTTCGTTATTTTTGTATGTAGTATTTCGTTTGTCTTGTTTTATGTTTGTCTGTTGTCTGTCAGTTCGGTTGTAATGGACTGCTGCGATATGTCCATCGTCCTCGTCCTCTGAAGTCTCAAATAAACACCTATTTCTATCTTCTAGCTCACTAACCTGTTTCTTAAATCTAGATTCTCTAGTAGCTAGATGCTTCTCTGCGCGCCTGCATTCTTCTCTCAGATCTCGAATGCTTTTAATCGAACAACCAAATATCAAACTGGCGACTCTATCTTTGATATTTGTCCTAACTATTGAAATGAGATCTTTCTCATTTGGTCTGTTTCTCATTTGTAGTACCAAACCCCTAATGTCTTCGTAGAACTCATCAAACGATTCACTTATTTGCTGTTTTCGATCCATTATGGATCTCAGAATCTCGTGATCTCTTTTGCTATTCCTAAATTGTCTTAATAATTCTGTTTTTAGGTCAAAATAGTTTAGCATGTCGTCCCCTTGATTTTCCTCAAGGTATTGCCAGTACCATTTTTCCGCTGGACCAGTTAATAAGTGGTGAAAGTTTGAGAACACTTGTTCATTTGTAGCTCCATTCGTTTTTTGAAGTGTTTCGATGCGAAAAATGAAGCTTTCAACACTCATAGTTTTCGGTGTTCCATCGAACTTCACCCCCCATTTGTGGATTTCCACTCTTCTACCTTGCTCTTGATAGAAAGAAGCTCTTTCTGTATTTATTTGGCCTAAATTAGGAGGTGACGACGTCCTATTTTTGGTGTTAGCATAAGAGGATTGTCCCTTTTCCTTATCTATACTATTATGCAACATTAACGTTGATTTTTCGACTATTCTAAGCCTTTCGTGTAACGTCACTACATTGTTAGTGGTCACTTGGACCATTGCTCGCATAGTCTTCATACTTGACATCTGTTCTTCAAGCAATGACATCGTTTTTAACTGCGCCTCTTGAATCGACCTAGATACCGCAGCCTCAATAACTCTATCAATATTTTTGTATGATGTCTGTTCTAGTTCGTCCTCTTGTCTTTCAAGGTCCGTTAGTGTAAGTTGTAAGCAGTCCTTTTCGAAGTCGCGTGTTTGTCTTTGTATCGTTTCCCTACTCTCTTCCTCAGATTCCAAGTGAATCAACTCAGGTTGAGTGTTTCTTTGCTTAGGACTCAAACCCGTTGCCCCCTCATCTTGATTTTCGCCTAACTCTACGTTTTCGATTTGAAAGCTTAAATCTTCATCTAAAGAATCATTCCTTTCCCTGCCTGTAAATGGGTTTTCTGTGGAAGAAAGGTTCGTTTCTGCACTAAACACTACAGGGTTAGATGGTGCATTTCTTGCACTCGACCTAAGTAGATGGGGATCCCTTCCTGCTCCTCGCCCACGCTTAGACTGGGTGCCCTTTGGAACTGCCCCTAAGTTTTTCTCATTCATGTTTATTGTTGTTTTCGAAAATATGTTTATGTTTACAGTTTAAAAGAAAATTTAATTCAAAAAAAATTCAAAAAAAATTCAAAAAAAAAGTAAAAAAAAAAAAAAAAATAGAAATAAAAATTAAAAGGAATTCAAAAAAAAAATTTATAAAAAAAAGCAAAAATTGTAAAAAAAATGAAAAAAAAATTAATAGCAAAGAAAATAAAAAAAAGGTAAAAAAAAATGTAAAATATGGCAATAAAATAAAAAAAGGAATTCAAAAGATAAAAAAAAAATTCACTTATAACTCAATACTTAGTATAAATTTTGAAAAAAAAATTAAAGTTTCCAGAAAAACTAAAAATCTTTAATAGTATTTTTGTTGTGTTGTTTGTTTTATGAATCTGCTTTGTGTGTAGAGGTTCAGCCAAGTTTCCTGAACATTCATAGAAGAGCAAAAAAAGGTGTCGTTTAGGTCAGTTGTTAGTTCTGTAAGTTAGTATATGTCCATGTCAGATAAGATTTTGACTGGTGCCTTTGCGATCTGACGAGTGCTTCTGTTTATCTCTTCTTTCCCTACCACATCGTAAAGTCTGGTATATGAAACCTGACAATAGGCTAGCCAAGAATCCGAGATAAACTTCCACACGAATAGGATTTCAAAGTCTTCCACTTACACCTCACTATTTGTCTGGCTGCGCCTGACTAAATGGATAGCCATAAGTGGTCGACTTTTCCTCCTATTCCGCTCCTTGATAAACGATAAACTTCCAACTACCTCACAAAGTCCCCTGGTTCTCGTCCTGTAGAACTGGACAGCCGTTTTCCGTCTATTGCCTACAAAGAGCATAAACGGTACCTAGACTTGTGTAACTAGGGATAGGAATATAAATTTAATGAAAAAAATTGAGAGGAGATCATTATAAGTCCAAGGGGATGAACTTGACAGAGCAAAATCATCTCCTTGAAGTTACAATGCATCTCAAAGCCGTTCGAATCCGTTGGGCGCCATTGTTGCGAGTCAGGGGTACCACAGGGGCGTAACTTCATGAGTCGAAAAAGGGCGGTGGCATGCTTGCTCTAGCTCGGCTAAGCTCGACGGATTGGGGCGGTTCTTGCCCTTTTTCGATCTCATCCCGCACAGCAAACAAAGAAAAATCATGCCTAGGTCAAAGGATGAGGAAAGGAAGAGGAAATAGGATTATAGGATAGGGATTTGGGAAAGGAATTAAAAAAAAAAGGAATAGCACAAACAAATTCAACTTCGTCGGAAAAAAATCTGATTTCTCTGTTCCGGGCATACTACGTTGGGCGCCATTGTTGCGTGTCAGGGGTACCACAGGGGCGTAACTTCATGAGTCGAAAAAGGGCGGTGGCATGCTTGCTCTAGCTCGGCTAAGCTCGACGGATTGGGGCGGTTCTTGCCCTTTTTCGATCTCATCCCGCACAGCAAACAAAGAAAAATCATGCCTAGGTCAAAGGATGAGGAAAGGAAGAGGAAATAGGATTATAGGATAGGGATTTGGGAAAGGAATTAAAAAAAAAAGGAATAGCACAAACAAATTCAACTTCGTCGGAAAAAAATCTGATTTCTCTGTTCCGGGCGTACTAATTTCAAACCGTACTGTTACGTTAGATCTTAAAATTTGCATCAGCACTTTCACTTTCCGTATGACAAAAAAATTCGCTATTACATAACCCAAGTTCATTGACCTATTAGCCTAATTCCCATCTTCTCTTTAACCTTTCTTTCTTCGTTCTGTCAACTGGAAAGAATAAACTTTTTCCTGTCTCTAATCTAGTACATAAACTAGTCATAGCTGTCGCCCTTGAATTTACCTATTACTTTCGGGATATCGTAAGCTTATGTCCACTACTTAGTATTATTTGCTATTAAAAATAATGTAAATAGGATCAAAATACACTTACTTAAACTAACTATATTATTAATAAAACTATCCTAATCAGTCTAACTCTCATTTAACCTACTTATACTAATAATATTGCACAAAAACTTATCACAGATTTTCCATAACGTACTATTTCGTACTATTTTAGTGTCCTACCTAGTTGCTTCCCCTATTAGTCAAACGATCGCGCTGCCTAATTTCGTTAATTTTGTTGTTGTCGTTCAATTTTGGCTTGTGTTTGACATTTCATCAAATCTTACAAGTTGCGAAAACAAATTTAGTGTCTAAAAATTTTTATAATTGATAATAAGAGAGTAATACTAACAAAAAACCTAAATAAAATAAAGCGAATAACCTGAGATGGAGACTGGACTAGGACAATAAACTTTTCGTTACTCTTAAATATAGAAAGTAACAAACAAAACATCTGAAACACCAAAGGGTAAGTTTATTTACATTCCTACTTTTCTAGTTTGCTAAAACTTCTCTTCTCTTTTCTTTTTTTTTTCTTTAGCTACCCATTCCAAAGATACCTCCTAAACGCGATACAACTAATCATAAGGATAAGTCATTATTTGTCGCTGAGAATCATTCTGGGCATTTTTTTATTTGAAAACATATGTACCTTCATATGTATGTACCAAGCTACCTAAGAACTACTCTCAAGCGACAAAATCCTATTCCTAATTCGTTTCCCTTATTTTCCTTTTTTTTTTTTTTTCTTTAATTTCAGGTACTCATCTCGGATCCTCAGATCAACCTGAAGCTACACTTTAACCACAATCGACAATCTCCTCTAAACATGACCACAGGAAAGAAGATTGTCAACACATTTACATCAAAACAAATCCTTTCCTCAGTAAGTGTGATACTGTTGGTCACTTATAATTGTAAGTCGCCTTTTGTGTTTCCTTATACCGATTAGTTTCCAAATATATATTAAAGATCTGAGGTTTTTAGTTTTCGTATTTATTGTCATGTGAATTTATTAATCGAGATATAAACACCATTCACAATCGTGTAAATACAGCGTTGCTACGTGAAGTGAATCTATGTTCAGGGAATTGGCTTCAGTGGAAATAGTCCGAGAACGACACTAGGAGGTTTTGACTTTATGCTTTATTTGTGTACTTGAGTGTAACCATGATCTGTCTTTTTTCTTCTCTTTGTTGGCGAGTGATCTTAGTGAAGGATTTTTCCTTCTCACCTTGAGTCTATTTATGACTCGACGGCCTACGTAACAAACCTGCTGATCTACCAGAGCGTTAGCCTGCTGTTTTGTGCCACCAGGGGCCTTGAACCTGCTGATCTACCAGAGCGTTAGCCTGCTGTTTTGTGCCACCAGGGGCCTTCTGCTGATCTACCAGAGCGTTAGCCTGCTGTTTTGTGCCACCAGGGGCCTTGAACCTGCTGATCTACCAGAGCGTTACCCTGCTGTCTTGTGCCACCAGGGGCGTTATACCTAAGGATCCCGTCAGGAACCAGACATCCGAATGAAAGGGCCCGTTTGAAGCCGAATTACCAGCAGCCAGAATACCCGTAATCAAGTACCAGATCCGGAGCATCAGCAAGCAGTATAACTGA
Organism: Philhelius festivus; assembly: GCA_963931855.1. Taxonomy (NCBI): domain Eukaryota; kingdom Metazoa; phylum Arthropoda; class Insecta; order Diptera; family Syrphidae; genus Philhelius; species Philhelius festivus. Next base: position 147,168,251 of record OZ007554.1, read on the forward strand.
TGCAAAGCAGCTAGACTAGAAGCCAGAAGGATTGATGCCCGTGAACCGTTCCATTACCCGAATTAAGTGAAATATTAGTAGCAGATTATTGTATGTTATAGATTTAAGAGTTATTTCCAATAAAGATTTTGTAATAAGGTTTGAAGACCTTTAAATCTGGAGTTTCGTGTTTTCTTCAGGACGACCCTGGCAAGACCGACGAGCAAAACCTCAGCTGGAAAGCAAAAAGCACATCACAAATTGGCGCCCGAGCAGGGACCTATAAGGTCCAACCCCGTAAGGAACAAAATCTGAAAAACTCAAACTATAACATACAACCGCCGCCGCCGCCCGATAAGAACCAGTTCAACATGTCTGACAACGAAGAGGAATTCGATTGTTTCGCTAGCCTGGGAGCCATATACCTCTTGAGGAAGCAAGAATTAATGGAACGAATGAGCCAGCTAGGAATAGAGACAGACGGTTCGATCACCGCGTTGAGAGTCCGCTTCAGCGCCTATATTAAAGAAGCCCGACAACGGAAATCCACTCAAAATTTATGTGAGGAAATCATGAACACCACTACTGATCGAGAATACAAAGAAGACAACATAGTTCCAGCACCATATAATTCGAAAAGGACCGAAGATATTGACCTACCGAAATCTCCTAACTACACGGAAATCTTTTTCCAAGTTCCACCTCGTCCAGTTCCAAACATCGCCGGCCCTAGCCAAGTACATTCCAAACCGCCCGAATCACAACCCGCCACTATCCCAGATGCTACGACCGTTCGACAGCCCGAAGTTCAAACTTCAAGTGGACCCGCCGCCAGATTCACTCCCAGCCACGATGCAGAGGTCATGAATACGGTAAGGAAGTGGGGATTAAAATTTGATTCGTCGGGAAATGCGTTAGCATTCATGGAAAGAGTTGAGGAGCTGACCGAGTGCTACGATATCCGCCCAGACGATTTGCTGAAAGCCCTTCCAGAAACCCTCCGAGGAACCGCCGTAGAGTGGTATAGGATAAATCGAGACCGACTTAGAACATGGCAAGATTTTCGCACATGCTTCTTGGAACATTACCTGCCAGTCCGCTTCATTTATAAATTAGAGGACGAGATCATGCGGAGAAAACAAGGTACCCGAGAGAAAGCTAAAGAGTTTATACAGGCAACTCAATATCTTATACACCAGCACCCCCGTATGAGTCTTTCGGAAAATGTCGATAGAATATATGACAGCCTTCGTCCAGAATACCACTTGTACATCAAGAGACGAGACTTCCAGAATCTAGACGAGCTAATGAAGTTAGCCGAAGAGTACGAGTACATACAGGGCCAAGGCCGAAACCAACGCCAACCTACACCACGACCGAACCCAGGGGCAAACATAGTATCCACAACAAACCAGGGGACGTTTAATAATAACCGCCCCACACCGCCGCCGCCTAGAGTACCCTTTAACCGTAATAATTATGACCGACCCGCCGTCCCTACCGTCCAGTATGATCGAGCAACCCACTGCTGGAACTGCAAGCAGCGTGGGCATACGAAGAGTAACTGCCATCGTCCTTTCCGACTGTTTTGTTCCTTCTGCGGTGAAGATGGCCGCCTGACCGATGATTGTAACTGTCACCCACATCAAGCATCAATACTGAACTCGCTTAACGAACTACCGATACAACCAGAAAAGAAAAGAAAGTCAAGACACACCAGACCAGCTATAAAAGAACCAGACGATTTCAGAAGCGATAATGTAGAATCTCTACTAGAAGGAACAAGCCAGAACCAGAAAGCCGAAGTTCAAGCTTTTAAGCAACGGCCACCGCCAGAGGTGTTGAAACCAAGGAAAGATCCCAGACGTTTCATACCAGTAAGAATTTATGATCAAATTGTTATGGCATTATTGGATACAGGAGCTACCAAGTCTTTCATTAATGCAAAGACCCGCCGAATTTTACATAGAAACAAAGTACCAATCCAATATCGGAGACAGTTCACGCAGCTAGCGAATGGAGAAACTGTAGCTAGCCGAGAACACTATAATTTGATTTTGTACATCAATGATGAACCATTTCAGGGTGAACTATCGTACATGAGGCAACTCACCGAGGATATGGTTATTGGTGTAGACCTGCTATCAAGTGCGAATTTCAAGATGACTCTACGTGGTAAAGAAATTCCTATGATAAGTAACGTTCAAGAACAATACCGGAACCAGCTTTGTCTAGTAAGAGAAGAACGGAAACAAGAAGAATTCCTTGGCGGAATGCTTGATACCGATATCCAAAACCTCGACCGTCCACCCAGTACAATATTAGCACGTCGCTATGATGAACCGTGCGAAGTCACCCCATATGACTCTACCAGTATCGTGGTACCGAAAAGATTAGTGAGAAGCAGTAAAATTCGATCAAACTTAAAAGATCTTAAAGGATTAGCCGTATCGGAAAATAAAAAGAACGACGGAGGCAAGCTAGCCACCAGTAAGTTCACAACCGCCGAGCAATCAACAACTCAAATGAAGCAGTCAAACAGCAAAAATATCGACCAGCCATGGAACAGGCAACCTACGCGGCCAGCAAAAATACGACCTAGAGTGAGGTCCAATGCTGTTGCTGTTACCGATCCCAAAAGAGTTGGAATAAGGCGCTTTAATCATAAGCCAGATAACGCTGTCCCAACCAAACGTTCATACGAACCACCCAAGATACAAATGCCCATCGCTGCGGCCACCAAGAAACGCGCTAGTACCAGAAGGCCTCATTCTTCCATTCTGTCCGCCGCATCTACCGTTACGACTACCTTGCCGCCAGCCACTACACCGAATACCGCCGCCGCCTCTGCTGCCAAGGCATCGACCGCTTTGTCGGTCCCTTTCGCATCAGCTGCCAGCAGCATGATAACCGGCGCCAGACACCCTACCAATGATTACATTTATAATTCAATTCCGTCAACATCCGTCGCCGCCGCCGCTCTTGCAACCGCTATGACCAGATCTTTGATCGTGCAGGATCTTAAGTTCTCAATCCCTGCGACCGAGCAACGAATAAGCAAACCACGTCCGAAAGATGATCCTTTCATGGGAATCACCATCAAGAAACACCCGACATACAATCCCCGGTATAGACGCCAACGATTTACGTTTATACAGCGCTATGGACGAGTAGACGTCAGAATCATTAAGCCAGGAGTAGCCATTCTGACCCACCGTAAAAATGGCGTAAAGAAGAGACTAACCTTTTCGCCATAAATTCACCAGACAAATTTTTTTTTTAAATTAAGACATTTTTTTTTTTAAAGTTAATAATTTATAAAGATTGAAGTTCTAGTTTTAAAGTTGATTTAAGTTTCCGACAGTTTTTATATTTTTTTTTTATGAAGTGATTTAACGTTTTTATGATTGGTGAGTTAAAATATAAAAATGAATGAATTTAATTTTATTTTCCAGTTGAAGCGAATTTCAAGACGAGAGGGTTCTCGTCTCCGAAGGAGGAGGGGTATGTAACGAAGCGTTCCATGCTGCTTCACTCTATACTACTTCTGTATTAACACCGAGAAGTATAATTAATACGAAGAGTTATACTTCGCCCGAATACGATTCACACATACCAGAGGCATATGACGTCACGCAAAAATCAAACAATAATATTTTTCGTTCACCACCTATATAGTTCACATTCAGTTTCTACTGAAAAACTATCAAGAGGACCTACTCGGGTGAACGGAAATCAACTCACCTCGCTCATACATACAGTCAGGCGGCACAGTAGATCGATTGAATAAATCTTTTGAAGTCCAGTCGTAGACAAGACGTATAGACGAGTTGGTCATTTAGCTTCCCTTGCTTTTTGCGGACCTTCCCCCCACCAGTGGTAAGGGGTTTCATATGAAGACAAGTTAGGTAGGTGAGATTGTCCAGCTATTTCTTATTAAGGCTTCCCCCCACCAGCGGTAAGGGGTCTTAATTCGAAGTTTAATGTCCTAATTGCCACCAGGGGCTTCGGTACCTGCTGATCTACCAGAGCTTAGGCCTGCTGTTTTGTGCCACCAGGGGCCTTGAACCTGCTGATCTACCAGAGCTTAGGCCTGCTGTTTTGTGCCACCAGGGGCCTTGAACCTGCTGATCTACCAGAGCTTAGGCCTGCTGTTTTGTGCCACCAGGGGCCTTGAACCTGCTGATCTACCAGAGCTTAGGCCTGCTGTTTTGTGCCACCAGGGGCCTTGAACCTGCTGATCTACCAGAGCTTAGGCCTGCTGTTTTGTGCCACCAGGGGCCTTGAACCTGCTGATCTACCAGAGCTTAGGCCTGCTGTTTTGTGCCACCAGGGGCCTTGAACCTGCTGATCTACCAGAGCGTTAGCCTGCTGTTTTGTGCCACCAGGGGCCTTGAACCTGCTGATCTACCAGAGCGTTAGCCTGCTGTTTTGTGCCACCAGGAGCCTTGAACCTGCTGATCTACCAGAGCGTTAGCCTGCTGTTTTGTGCCACCAGGGGCCTTGAACCTGCTGATCTACCAGAGCTTTACCCTGCTGTCTTGTGCCACCAGGGGCGTTATACCTAAGGATCCCGTCAGGAACCAGACATCCGAATGAAAGGGCCCGTTTGAAGCCGAATTACCAGCAGCCAGAATATCCGTAATCAAGTACCAGATCCGGAGCATCAGCAAGCAGTATAACTGATGCAAAGCAGCTAGACTAGAAGCCAGAAGGATTGATGCCCGTGAACCGTTCCATTACCCGAATTAAGTGAAATATTAGTAGCAGATTATTGTATGTTATAGATTTAAGAGTTATTTCCAATAAAGATTTTGTAATAAGGTTTGAAGACCTTTAAATCTGGAGTTTCGTGTTTTCTTCAGGACGACCCTGGCAAGACCGACGAGCAAAACCTCAGCTGGAAAGCAAAAAGCACAGACGAGAATTACTTTATCTAAAATCAACGGTACCTATCATAAGAATGTTAAAAAATGGTTTTCGAAAATTGTATTTTATTTTATTTTATTTTATTTATTTATTTCGGAAGGCTATACACATTAAGATATATATACTCGTATTTTACCGGAAAACGGCGTCTAGAATTGTGCAAGATTTTTTTCTTTCGGTTTATTTCTAGGATCTATAATTCAATCAAAAATATTTTAAATTAAGTTAATACGGACTAGACCTACCATATAACTATTTTTTGAATTTCTCATTATCGGTATAATTTTCAAAATTTAAAAAAAAATTGTTTTGAATTTTTGAAAAAAAAATCAATTTTATTGAAAATATGTTATCTCAAAAACGGGTCAATATTTTTTTTAATTTAATTTAAATTCGTACAATAATAAAAAGTTTAAATTGGAATAACAATTTTTTTCTTAAAGATGTATTAAAAATGAATTATATAAGAGCTTAATTCTTTAAGAAACCACTACAACGACTTAAAATTGCTGTTAATAATTTATTTGCATAAACTAGCATTTGCTTCAGAAATCAGATGGCATCCTGTTTTTAGGTCCAACTACCTACTAAAGGAGTTGTTTAAGCATTTTATTATTGTATATAATGCGAACCACCTTGTAGAATATAATAAATATATTGTATATTTAGTTTTCCTTGCATTTTCAAAATAAGGAATCATAGGTAAGTAGTAGGTATTTCAAGGAATAATAATCAGAAGATCTTCTCAACCTTATAACTTAAAAGTTATTTTCAAAGAATGTTAAAACTTTATTCATCTTAAGACTCGGATATCCTGTCAGACGTTACTTATGGTAGCAAAAGGAGTTTAACCTCAATTAGAGTATTGAAATAAAGCACAGTGTGTGGTTTATTGTATTCAAATCATTGTACAATTTAAATGTGCTGTACATTCATATAATACATGACTGTATATATGTATGTATACTTCTTATTGTATCTACACTTTTCTTATTCCTTATTACTACTCGTATTAATTGAGTACAAAGTCATCCTTTGTGTTGATTTAATTTCCAGCGCTTAAAATAATATAATTAGCTGTATGTAAAGCTATTTTTATTACACCAGTCAACAAACATTTTGTGTGGTGACAGTGCACTTGATATTTTATATTCCTTATAAAAAAATAAAATTTACATGTTGACCGAGCATTAACCTTACCATATGTTCCTTCTTGATCATACTCGTATAGTTCAAATATCTTTAATTAGGTAAGCTGGAGCTGAATAGAAGTCGAGAAGAAAAAGACTATTTTAATTTTTAGGTAATTTCTTTCCTTTTTAATTTTCTTGTACCTTCCTAAATAAAGTTGTCTATATTCAAACCTATCGGAACGAATTCTTCTTAAAAAATTGTCTGCTCGACTATCGTTAAGCAATACAGATCTTGCGCCATAAATTAGTTCGACTCGAAGATAACAATCGTAAGCTTAATTTCGCACATATTTAAATCGGTGTCCCTGTTGATGTTGCCGGTTTGGTCTTTACTGACACTAGCCGTGTTTTTTTGGAAAAGTTATCCGTAGTACAGTAGGATATTATATGATTAACAAATACAAAATCCGCAGTAGGATCACTGCAGATACTCGAATAAACTTCAAATCTCTATCCGCAGCAGGATTTCACTTCTCCTTTCATCGGCAGTGATCCTTGTATTGTATTGATGTTGTTGTATTTGTTATTCATATAAAATCCTACTGTACTACGGTTAACTTTTCCAAAAAAACACGGCTACTTTCTTGCCAACGGGGGTTAAGATCCGACCGTTTGTTGACAAGCCAAAAAACTTATCAGTGATAACAGCTTCTATTACAATGACTTAACTTCAATAAATCGTAATAATCAAAATGTGAATTTTTCGTCGTTAAAAATTTATTTCCATAATGCTAGTGGTCTTCGAACAAATCGTCGCTTTTCCGGCAGAGTGGCATAAGTCGAAATTTTGCAAATTTTCAGGAGAGCCTTTTAAAGTTTTTTTCATACTGAAAAAAAAATTTCGTTGTTCATAAAAAACAAAACTCGAATGTTGAATACGTGAAAAAATTGCATTTTTCGTTTGTTAAGTTTTATAAAAAACGAAATATTAAAAAAAAAAAAATTGATTTATGCAATATTTATACGTAGAAAATGACGGATGTTTTTGAAAGTTGAGAGCGGCGCTTTTTCATAACTCGGAAACTAGAAGAAGTAGGTTAACGTCGATTTCACAGAAAAATTGCGTTTGTTTTTCTGTTCAGTTCTGTGTTCAAAACTAAAAAACGACATATTTCGACTTATGCCACTCTGCCGGAAAAGCGACGAAATGTAGATGATCTTTTTAATAACTCATGCCCTATGCATTATGACATTATTGTTATTGTTATTGTGGAGTCCTTCCCATTGCTTCCAATGAACTCTGACTGTAGAGTTTACAACATTTTTCGTCGTGATTCGCAAAGGAACGTGGAGGTGGAATAATTGTAGCTGTCCGGAATCATCTATCAGTCAATGAAATCATTCTTTCTTTTGGTGACTTTGAACAAATATGTTTCTCTGTAAGTGTACACAAGTAAACTTTTATGATCGCAAATGGAAAATATAATTGTTTTGGAAAAAGAGCATAAGTAAGCTTATGTGTGTGTTGATTTTGTTTTTTGTTATGGAATAAAAGCACAAGTAGAAAATAAAAATTAAAGACTTGTACTTATGTTGTTATTCCATCTGCAAGCTCTGTAGATAATAACTTATGTCGTTTTTCTTTTGGCTGTGATTCCTTAATTGTTTGAGATAACAATGCAAAAAAAAATATGACAGACAGAATGGCTTATTGCGCATCGGATGGTATCAAAAGCTCATTTTCGACATAAGTCGACTTATGCTGTTATTCCTTTGTTGCCATTGATATATTATATATTATATATTATATATTATATATTATATATTATATATTATATATTATATATTATATATTATATATTATATATTATATATTATATATTATATATTATATATTATATATTATATATTATATATTATATATTATATATTATATATTATATATTATATATTATATATTATATATTATATATTATATATTATATATTATATATTATATATTATATATTATATATTATATATTATATATTATATATTATATATTATATATTATATATTATATATTATATATTATATATTATATATTATATATTATATATTATATATTATATATTATATATTATATATTATATATTATATATTATATATTATATATTATATATTATATATTATATATTATATATTATATATTATATATTATATATTATATATTATATATTATATATTATAAATTATATATTATATATTATATATTATATATTATATATTATATATTATATATTATATATTATATATTATATATTATATATTATATATTATATATTATATATTATATATTATATATTATATATTATATATTATATATTATATATTATATATTATATATTATATATTATATATTATATATTATATATTATATATTATATATTATATATTATATATTATATATTATATATTATATATTATATATTATATATTATATATTATATATTATATATTATATATTATATATTATATATTATATATTATATATTATATATTATATATTATATATTATATATTATATATTATATATTATATATTATATATTATATATTATATATTATATATTATATATTATATATTATATATTATATATTATATATTATATATTATATATTATATATTATATATTATATATTATATATTATATATTATATATTATATATTATATATTATATATTATATATTATATATTATATATTATATATTATATATTATATATTATATATTATATATTATATATTATATATTATATATTATATATTATATATTATATATTATATATTATATATTATATATTATATATTATATATTATATATTATATATTATATATTATATATTATATATTATATATTATATATTATATATTATATATTATATATTATATATTATATATTATATATTATATATTATATATTATATATTATATATTATATATTATATATTATATATTATATATTATATATTATATATTATATATTATATATTATATATTATATATTATATATTATATATTATATATTATATATTATATATTATATATTATATATTATATATTATATATTATATATTATATATTATATATTATATATTATATATTATATATTATATATTATATATTATATATTATATATTATATATTATATATTATATATTATATATTATATATTATATATTATATATTATATATTATATATTATATATTATATATTATATATTATATATTATATATTATATATTATATATTATATATTATATATTATATATTATATATTATATATTATATATTATATATTATATATTATATAAAAGCTCGCTAACTGAATTTCGAAACTCATGTACAAAATATTTAAAATATGTATAGTACATATTCAGAAATTTGATTTCAAAAAAACAACTTTCAAAAATATATTTAATAATTTGAAAGAAACTTACTTTATCACCGTGAAAATCCAAACAAAGAAAACTATACAAATTGTTTGTAGCTCGGTTCACCAACAACGATTTTTATTCAATTCAACATCATTTTTTCAAACAGTTTAAATTTTATAGGTATTTAAAATATCAAGTAACTATTGTTATTTTTCAGACACTTGAGATATTTTCATATAACTCTTATTTTTAATGTTTTGTTCGATTGATTTATATGTACGTATGTTTTTCTGCTTACATTAATTTATACATGGAGAAAACTTATGATTTCCGTATTATAAAAAGGAACAATGAACAAAATACACAACATACATCCATCTATCATTAATTTTTCTAAATTTAATATTTTTGTGTTCATATATTTTTGACTATAATGCTCAAATTTTTATTCGTTTTAGTAAGTTTTAATTTGCATTCGATATTATTTTCTGAAGTTTTAGATAGTTTGCGAAAGGAAATTGCCATGGAGTCCAAACGTTTCGCTTTAAATTTCATATTGTTCGTGATAAACAGTAACACATTTTTTCTGGTCTATACTTTCACCAGTCAATTATTACCAGACGATATTGTTTCTATATCTCTAACAATTTTTGAAAATGAGACGATTATTTAAATTATAAAATAGTTCGCGGAGTTTGATGTGTTTTGGTGTGTGACAAAAACCAACAGAAATACTTAAAATTAAAGCGGCACTGTGATATTAACTCATGTTGAAATGAAAATATCGTCTGTTAATAATTGACAGGTCATTAATGTCATTTTACGAAACGTTGGGATTGAGTAATTACTACCCGTCATTACCGCATTAATTTTAATATATTCTTACACTTTTAATCCAAGAATTTTAAAAATGATTAATAACTTCCATAAAGTGTTTAAAAGTTTTTATATATGATTAAGTATAGATCATGATTATGTTAACGATTAAATACAAATATTGGTCTGGCCACATTAGTGTTTTTAATTTCTTTAAAGAGCAAAACATTACGAGTAAGTATAATAAATATAATAGACATAGACACAAATATGTATATGATTAATATACAAAATTTTTAGTTTAATATAAAGTATTAAGTATATTTAATCTATAAGCACAAAATCCTGTGGTAAATGTACATTATATGTATAAAGTCTCCTTTATTTTTACTGGAAATTGTTAGTTTGAATTGTGTTTAATGTTTGACCCCATACCAGCTTTTAAGTGATAATAATAAGTGTTAATTTGTATTTGATAAATGTATGTTTATATTATGTATTGTGTAGTATTTCCAATAGGAAGGTATTATTTGTTTAAATTTTTATTCTTTATGTGTAGGTATATATTATGTTTGAAAAAAGTTATATTTCAATATTGTTATTGTCTTAAATCACACAATAACTCAACGGAAGATTTTCCGATTAAAGATTTTTCTGTGAAAACATTAAATAAAAATTTAATTCATGTCTTTTTAATTAAAAGCATCGTAATCACCACACAAATTAAAATATATTTCAAATTTTAATACCCTGTATAAAGCTTTTGTTGAATGAATATAAAATGTCTTAGGAGTGTCTTACAATGTTGAGAAGGTATATATAGATTTTATTGTTAAAAATAAAATATTTCTTGTATTTTTTATTACCTAGAATACAAATATGCGAATAAAAGAATACAAGCTATTTAGTAATAAAATATTTTAATATTTAAATATTATTTAATATTTTGTTTTCTTGATTGAGTTTGCAATTCTCGTAAGAAACAAACATCTAAGAGAAATTCTTTTTTCTATTATTGTTTAAGCAAAAACTTTGGTTTTATTTCTATATCATTCAAGTATGTGCAATTGTTTTATTTTTGAATGTATTTCATTTTATTAAAATTTAAACAATATTATTTTATTATTATTTAATCATATTTGTATGAACCTAAGTATTTACATACATTATAAATGTTCTCTATTCAGAATATTTCCCTTACTATTTTATTTTACACTTTAGATCCAGATAAAATATTTCTGCTTCACCTAAATGATAAATATATCAAATATATACACTATTATATAGGAATTAAAAATAATGATGGTTATTGCCATATTACAAACGAAATGTTTATAGTTACAATACATGTTTTTTTATTTTATTAATTGATGCAAAAACAAGTAATTTGATTAAACAGACATTCCGATAATTTGACGAATATATTAAATTGAAGGGCAACAGTTGAGGTAAATTTTAAATATTAGGGCCTTCATACGTATATCGATAGATACTCGTACGAAAGAAAATTCGTCCTGAGGGCGTACATTTCCCAACCCCTAAGGATCAGCAAATAAACAGATTTTCCAAGTGCTTGCTTGTGATTCTTTAAACATCAAACTATTAAAAAACAAACAGACTTGCACCAAGACGATGAATTGCTTGTCGGCCTTACAAGAGCTTTTTATAAAGATCCAATGAAGTCAAATTAAACTACGCACGTATCACCTAATTAACAGAGATTACAAGTCGTAAATATATATATTACTCATGTGTTAACTGCTTCAAGTACATTTACGAGCTCTTAGTTCTTATGAAGACCAAGGAAAGGTCTGAATTATTAGGTGACAATTTTACTTAGTTAGGCTAAGTAAGAGAGCGTGCATTTGCAATATACTCAAATATGAACTATATATATACATATAATAGTATAATATTTTCGATGTTTGCACTGATTTTATCTAATTGGAGGAATAAAACGAGCACTCAACTGAGTCCATTTTGAAAATGAATCAGAGCCTAAAGGATTCGAAACGACGCATAATAATGAGTACCAATTGACATAACTGACGTATTCAACATCAAAATGAAAAACTTTAGCCGAAGATTTTAATTTATTCGAAAAATTCAAAGTTAAAAAAATGGTTTTACGTTTATTAATTTTTATTAAGCTGACCTAACAACGCGTAGAAAATTTGCAGCCATTCAAATTTTCGCGAAAAATCCCAAAAAGTCAGCCTCGCTATATAAAACAACCAAAATAAATTATAACATATTACCTGTTTTTGCATTTCCTTAGATTAACAATCAACATAGATACATATTGTTTAATATAATATTTTTTTTTAAAGCTAAGGAAGTACTTGTTACACATTTTTTAATAAACATATAATACTTTCATTATAAGTTCCCATAAATTGTCAGATTTTAATTTCATATACATTACAGACAAATCGCAAAGACTTAATTATAGGTTTGCTTGTTTTTCTTTTATTAATAAATTATAAATTTTGTCTAATAGCATTTGAGTTCTATAATTAATGTTCATATTATTTTATTTAAGATAATATTTATGTTGAGAAAAAGATTTTATATTCCTTATTAAATCTATATAATTTCTTAAGATTTCCTTAAATAAGTTTCTTTTTTTTTGTTCTAGAAATTGATTTAGTTAGAAGGCTAAATGAACAAAGCATTAGCTGTGAACATAATACAAGCAATTGCATTCCCAAACATATAAAATCATTAAATGTAAAATATTAAGATGTTGATGTTTTAGATTTTGTATAGGTGCTTATAATATACCTGTCTTAAAAATAATCAAAGCACCCTTTTATACAAATCATACTCGTATCATGTGTGACTACATTTTTGTCAAAATCTTGTTATCATTTATTATTTGAGTAATACATAGATAATAATTGTTTATTTTATTCATTTAAAACTTCTCGAGGGTTATGTTAATATAAGTACTAATATCTAAACATGTTCAGGAATTAATTTTAACTATTTAAAAAAGTATCTGAGTGGGTATGTTTCATATAAAAAAAACATACTATCATAAGGACCATGCCAATCTACATTCAATAAATATTTAAACTTGGGTTAAGGAATAGTGATCAAATTAATTTTTTCTAAGCACATCTGCTGAATACTGGATTTGACAATGTTTGCTTTCCATTGGACAGAAAATGCATTAATTTTTTTTTATTTAAAAGCAATTTTGTAAATCCTGATTTTTTTCCATATTTAACCCTCTGTGTTCGTGTTAGGAGATACTCTTGGAGGATTTGTCACTTCTTGCAAGAAGCAGTACAGTCCTGAGAAATATTTTGCAGCAGCTGGATATTGAACCCAGACCATCATCTCAAGATCTCAAGTGTATTTAAATTTTTAGAAAAATTCCAGAAAAACAAAATTCACAGTTTTGGATTATTTTTTCTTATATGACGTTCAAAGTTGGTGGTAAAATTGCAAAAGTTCAAAAACATTTGCAAATAATAGTAAATTTTTAGAAGACCAGTTTTATATTGCTAAATTTTCAATATACATATACATACATACATTTTCAAATGAATAAATACCTACTAGAGCAGCATAGTCTCACTGCAATCACATTTTCCACGAATGTTAACGGGATTTAAAGTGAACTTTACCTTCACTTTTCTCTTTATGTAATTTTTAGTCTGAAAGCCAGCAGCAAATCTTTGGAGTGAAGGTAGAACCAAAATTCATATAAGTGAATGTGTAGGTATACCCAATATTATACTAAATTCAATCGTCTGGCATGTTTTTTCAGTCTGTGGTGGGGGTGGGCGGTTCGAAAACGGTAGTTGATATACAGATAAAGAATAGAATATTGTGCACTGATTTGAAATACTTATTTCCCCTTGCCCCAAAAATTAACAAAAATCATCAAGAAATCAGAAAAAGTCAGGCCTTTTCCTTTACTTTATATGAAAAAAATATGTCAAAAATGTGAAAAGAAATTCTTTAGGTTTCTTACAGCAACTAATATTGATATAACTATAACAAGCCCCCGGTCTGAAGACCATACATGCTGATATAAACCAGCCAGATAATTGAATTTTGTATAATAATACAAACATAGCTCCACTCCAAAAATCTGCAACCGGTTCTTTTTCTATTTGAATTAAATTGAATTGTTATAAAAATTACCAAGCAATCGATTTTGCATCACCTTTGAATTTTGGAAGAACTATAAATTAAAAGTTTTTTTCTACCTAGCAAAAAAAAATATCACTTTATTTATGTTTGACAGTAACTCCATTTTTGTAGGAAAAATTTAGTTCAAAATTATTTTATATGTACGTACATGCTGTATATTTTGTTTTGCAAATTAAATTTAATTATTGTATTAAAAATTAATATCAAAATCTTAATAGTAATTGGATAACAATGAATTTTACTAAATATTTTAAACGTAAAGATTACGGTATATGTATATTGCATGGAAAATATGTTTAAGCCTTATCTAATTTATTCCTCTTTTAGATAATTTGGACCGATTTTTGTTGAAACAAAAATTTCGCAGTTGCCGTGATCCCTTTGAAGGCGATCCTTTTAAAATTCAGTCTTTGAACTTTCGCTACGCAGATAAACCCATATTCTATCCAATAAGCAATCGTTCCAAGCTTTTCGTAAATGCAGAAAAGCCTCAAATCCAAAATGTTAACTTCAACCAACCGAACTATCATTATCATTTTGGAAAGGAAAATAGAGCATTTGCAAGAAAATCTTCATCTGTTTTAAAATCTGAAAACTTGGCTTCGAATTCAGTGCCTGCACCGAGTAATGAATCATTTCAACGGGGGATTCATTCAGGAGGTAAAATGTTCGATTTCAGTCGATCAAGATCTTTTATTCATCAACCAATGTCAGTTCCATTTGCTGAAGAAGATGTATTGAAACAGAAAGTATTAAAGGGTAAAAACAGCATTAGAACAAAAACGCGATCAGATCAATGGAGTTCATAGTAATGATGTTCATATAAACAAAAATTGCGACACTTCTCAGAACAGAACTAAATCGATAACGAAGCCTGCAACAAATAAAATTGCTTCACCATATGACCTCAAGCCTTCTAGGTCTTATGTTATTCATAGGAATGATACTGCAGCTGAGAGACCTAGACAAACTCCGAGCAAGATTTTGCGAGAATATTCTACTCTTTCAATGATTCCACATAAGGAGGAGAGGGGTACATTGAAAGTGCTTAGAAAATCTTCATCAGTAGCAGATAACTTAAGGTTAAAAAGTGGGTTAAGCAACAATAGGCAAATAAATTTATCAAGAAATGCCTCTCATAATGTTTCTTTAGAGAACTTAACTCGAAGAAACCCATTAACTCAGAGCACAACATCTGGAATAAACTTGGAAAAGCAGGCTTCTATGTTGGAAAAAATTCTCTCCAGTAATCCGATTGTTACACCGTCAGCAAAGAGCTTTCTTGTAACGAAATCAAAATCAGTTCCAGATCAGAGGTTTACACCATTGCCAATGTCAGGAAAATATTCTTTTGTGAATAACAATTCAAGAAGACGCTTAAAACTTTAGCAGTTTATCTAAATTAGACTGTGCTTTTGCTGCAAACGAATTTTATTCGCATGAATCCGTTAAATTTGCTTTTGGGTTTGAAAATTAATTTAAGTTGCTCAAATTTTAAAAAGGAAAAAATCACAACATGTACATGTAACATGTTACATGTACGAGTATTTCAATTATTCAATTATTCAGTTGGTTAAAAAATTTTATAAAATATTTATTTTCACAAATACAAAAATCCGGAAAATGTATTATTTCAAAATAAATGCTGTGTTTAATGAGACAAAGTGGAGTATTAGACTCAAGAGTCCTCATGCAAATTGAGATTGTAAGTTATATATTATAATATTACTCCATTTTATAAACATTTATTTATAATAAATTGTAATATACTAACAAAAGATAAGTTATCCAACTATTGTCTTTTCCTTACGACGGTCTTAATGAGTTTATTTTTAAAGAAATTTTTAAAGAGTGAACACTGAACAGATTTCATTATTTGCCACAATACCAGTCCTTCAATTTCATTTATTTCTTTTTACTTTTTCTTTTTTTATTTGCATTCGATTTTAAACCCATCAATTTAAATGTCAAATAAAAAATAATGAAATTGATAGAAATATATTTCAACAAAACTGAAATACTGCAGGTCCACTCAACAATTTCAGCGGAGGGCTAAACAAGAAAAATCCTACAATGAGCTTATATCGTCTTTATAAAAAAGATCAGTAAAGTCTAACATAAGCTCGAAGATATATATTTATATCCGAAACGCGTCGCTGTAAAATAAAATAATTATATGTTGTAATAAAAAAAGGTTAAATATAAATAATAAAATAAAACTTCAATTTTAATTAATTAAAAATTTTTTTTAATTTTTTTAATTTTAACTTTATTTTATTTTTAATACATTAAAAAAAAAAAAAAAAAGATCACTTTTGAAATATTATAATCCAGTTAAACTTCAAGTAGATGCTAGGCACCAGCATACACATCGAACTCATTAACAGAGACACAATAATCAGCTTCTCAGATCTAAAAAGAAGCAGTTGCTATTAAATTTTCATGTGAAAAGTTCCATGACCTCGTACTGAGAAAACCTCTTATCTTTCAAAGTGACCATATACCTCTGGAAACGATTTTCCATTAGTCTATACACAGTGCTTCTAGGTTCTTCAGTATCAACCAAAGGTTATTACTCGTAAATAAGAAGCCAAAAATATAGCTTTTTCAGATATACAAAGCGCCGTGACTAACACAACATAAAAAAAACACAGAAAAATAGTCGTTCCAGGTGAGATGATGATGATGGACTTTTTTGTATCAAGATGACGAACTAAATCACGAAGGATTTATGATTTGTCAACGCTAATAGTCTAAGAGCCGGTAGCAAATTTTGGAAGTGGTTATATGTGTGGGTATATGCATTACTACATATATCAAATCCAACCGTCTGTCAGGTTTTTTTTTGCAGCCGGTGGTGGGGTTGGGGGTTCGAAAATGGTATTTTTTCCGATTTTTGTGTAGAGGGTACAACCACTTTAATTTATCTAGAAACAATAGAGGATTGTTGACTGATTTAAAATATGTAGGCCTCAGGCGATTCAGTTTCAGCCTTCGCCCCGACAGACGACTATTAAGTTTGCAAGAAAATCAACTTTTTTAGTTCAAGGTATAACAAAATAAATGAAACACCAAAAAATCAGACAAATTCTCCTGATTACGAGTATCAAAATGTTTTCAGCCTTGGGCCTCTCAGACGCCATTTAAGTACTTATTTTTAAATGCGTTTTTCAACTAAAAGCCTTAAAACTTTTTTCTTTTCAAATATAACCATATGCTAGTCACATGGCAATAGTCTGCAAATATTCCCTATTACGAATATTTAAGTCTCAGACAAATTTGATTCAGCCAACATTAAAACAAACAATAATTAATGCCGACGCAGCAAATAGGTTGACTGGAGTTTCATCCTTCACAAACTCCATAGCTGCCAGGCAAAAATGTTCGAAAACGCATGCGGATAGAACTGCAAAGATTTCATCCTTGTGCAACATGTTGGGCCTATTGCGGAAAGATGATATAACGCGGGATTTAAAAAGCGGAGAGATTAGAAAATTTAATGAAAATTTAAAGAAATTGACAACAGAAATTGAAAACTCTAGTAACCCTTTTTCGGATACGAGTACACCGCATCAGGAGAGTGAAAGACTTTTTAACATCTGCACCAGCAAATGTGCATCAAAAACGAGATAAAGGCTGAGTTCGTAATTGCAATGTTTGTTGCCCCTGTCCTGCCTAAAACATGCTTCGAATACATTTTTGAACACAATTACAACAGCATGTGTGCAGTCATCATACTTTATTAAAAATGAGTTCATAATTGCTAAAATAACAAACATAGAAAAAGTCATATAATGTATGTACATATGTAGATACAATAAATATTAATTATTTTTCAGGAACTTTTATTTGGTTTTCTACTTGTATTTTAAAAATGGCTGGTAAAAACATAATTTTAAAGCTCATTGTCATTAGTCTTTCGGAAAAAAACAATTTTGAAAACATGGGACGAAAATTGGTAAAAAATAGAAAATTAAAAAACCGAAGACGAAGGAAAACATTTTTGAATGAGAGAACCTGCAGAATGATGTTTAGGCATATTCCAAAAAATACGAATTTCCTCAAAACCATCAAATACCTCAGCCATTAGCTCTGGAGGAAGTTTAAAATTGTGTCGAGATCTATTAACTTCATCGAACTGATGGAAGTAATCCTATGAAGAAACCTCTCTACCGCTTAGTTTATTTCTTTTTTTAATCATATGATAGAAGCTTTAAAATTTTGGAACTTTCTTATAAAAAATATCCTTCCATCATAAGGAAACGTGGGAAAAATAGTTTTAATTTCTTGGAAAACCTTTCCCATAGAATTTTTTTCTTCCTGCGCCCAGCTAAAAATTCTGATTCCATTCCCAAACGGATGGAAGGAAACCAATAGTTCGATATCACCATCGGACCAGATTTTGGCCTTGTATTCAATACTGTGGATGGATAGTTATTAATTTCTTATCAAAGATGAAAAAATCAATATTTGTACGATTATAAATTAATTTCATAAAAAAAAAATAATCACATTTAATCCTCTGTCATTTTCCTGCAAACTCAGCAACATAAAAAAACACATGCCAAATTGGCCGTATGTTGACTGTAAGTTTACTTTTATGAACACAAGTGTTGCCATGCTCATGTAAAGATGATGCTGTTTGTTTACAATTATGAACGCAATTTTTGCAGGACTGCGGAAGTTTTGCAAATACGAACTCAGCCTTCTTAAATGACTGCAAAATCGATACCAAGAGATTTGAAAACACAGTTGCAAGCTTTTTCAAGAAGGGAAAAATTAAACCTTTTGAAATCCTAAAGGTTCAAGCAACGGCCCTTAATGTGAATGAGGCCCATTTCGAGATGTTTTACAAAATTTGTAAACCTACATCTGAAAAAAATTTCGAAAATAATAAAAGTAAGTTAAAAATTAAGAATCCTAAGTTGAAGTGGTCTATTGCCTCCATCCAAACAAAAGCGTTCTATTAGAGCAAAAAAAAGTAACTATATAAGCTATATTCGGAAAAATGCAATAGCAAGCAAAGCAATAAATCTTTCTCGCTAAAAAGCCATTTTTTCGTCATGTAAATTTTATATAAAAATAATTAAACTTAAGTCACTGTACTGTATATAGTTGGGCCCTCTATCACCTATGAGCCAACGAATTTAAATTTTCACACATATTTAGTATGTTATTAGTTGTAAGCCAAATTGTAAATAGTATGTTCAAAAAACAAAATTGAATTGAATTGAAAAAATCTTTCTCCTGTTCACTGCGGCTGGGCAATTGGGGAAGACAATATTGTGAAGATCAAGTGGTTCAACGGGGTTGCAGCCCCCGAAAAATTAGAAAATGTTATGAATACAGAAAATGAATGAAGAAGCGAAGAAAATTATTATTCGAGAGCCGAGTTTGAAGAGGAATAACTTTCTATGAACAAAATGTAGCGTTTGTTATAAAATATTTATTTATTTTTGCATTGTTATTATTAAATATTAGATAAAATTTGAATTTGAACACTAAAAATTATAATTTTTTATTTTAATGTGACCATATGTTTATATTTGAAAAGAAAAAAGTTTTAATGCATTTAGTTGAAAAGCGCAATTGAAAATACTTAAATGGCGTCTGAGAGGCCCAAGGCTGAAAACAAAACGTCTGAGGCCGACATTTTGATAATCAGGAGAATTTTTATGATTTTTTGGTGTATCATTTATTTGGTTATTCAAGGTATAACCAAATAAAAAGGTTGATTCCTGCAAACTTAACAGTCGTCTGTCGGGGCGAAGGCTGAAACTGAATCGTCTGAGGCCTATATATGTATTTTAAATCATTATTTATTTATTTATTTATTTATTTATTTATTACGTCTAACAAGAATAAAACTTTCATAGACTACATTAACAATTACAAAAAATATATATATAGGTATCTACATATGGTTTGATTATAACTTAAATTAAATTTAAAAACAAAATTTATACAATTCACATTAAACTCATAATAAGATTTTTATAGTACGGTCTCTCCATGTTGAAATCAATTGAATTTTTATAAGAATTATAATGAATACATGCTAAGGATATTGGCTCGTTAAGACCATAGTTAGTATTGTGTCTAGGAACATAAAAGAAATAATGATCTCTGGGACGTAGAGTGCGAGATGGAGAGTAAATATTAAATAAGGAAAGCAGGTACGGACAGTCAATATGGCCAGTTAAAACATCCTGTGCAAATAAAACACCGTAATAAATACGTCTTTTATTTAAAGTTTTTAGTCCTAATAAGGCGCATCTGGCCTCGTAGTTTGGTAAGTTACCGTTCCAATCCATCTTACGAAGGGCAAATTTGGTAAAACGCTTTTGGACCCTTTCGATCCGAACATCATTACGCTGACAGTGGGGACTCCATATTATACAGCAGTATTCTAATCTAGACCGTATTAAAGAATTGTATAAAGCCTTTAAGGTGTATGGATCTTGAAACTCTTTGGTATTGCGACAAATAAACCCGAATAGAGAATTAGCTCGTGAGACTATAAAATCATAATGCATTGAAAATTTTAGCTTGCAGTCAAAAATTACACCAAGATCTTTTTGACAATCCACTCTTTTTAAGATAGAACTTCCAATATTATATTGAACCATAATTGGAGAAGTTATTTTAGCGAACGATAAGATTGAACACTTGCTAATATTTAATTCCAATCCGTTATGTAAACACCATTTCATTACATTATTAACATCTTCTTGAAGTTCATGAGTATCAGCTAAAGATCTTATGGATTTGAATAACTTAACATCATCCGCAAACAGAAGGCAATTTGAATGCTTCACGAAAGAAGGTAAATCGTTTATAAAGAGCAAAAAAAGAAGGGGGCCAAGGTGACTGCCCTGAGGAACACCAGAAAAATTGTAAATAACTTTCGACTTGGAAGAACCAATCTTGACAAACTGTGTACGATTAGTCAAATAACTATGAATCCATTTTAAAATTACCGAATGGAAACCAAACTGTTCAAGCTTTCTCACTAAAACTGAGTGTTGCACGCGATCAAAAGCTTTTGCGAAATCGGTATAAACTGTGTCAACTTGATTCCGTCTTTCCATATTATTAAAACAAAAATTTGTAAAAATAGTCAGGTTAGTAGCAGTGGACCTACCGTTAACAAAGCCGTGTTGACATTCTGAAATATGATTACGAACAATAGCATACAGTTTATTTTTTACGATCGCTTCAAATACTTTGGGTAAAACCTGGAGCTTGGCAATAGGTCTATAGTTATCTATCTGGTTTTTACAGCCGGCTTTATGTATAGGAGTTATAAAAGAACTTTTCCAGCAATCTAAAAACACGCCACTGGCTAAAGATTTATTGAAAAAATCAGTCAACAATCCTCTATTGTTTCTATATAAATTAAAGTGGTTATTCCCTCTACACAAAAATCGGAAAAAATACCATTTTCGAATTACCACCCCCACCCTCGGCTGAAAAAAAACCTGACAGACGGTTGGATTTGATATAGTAATGCATATACCTACACATATAACCATATGAATTTTGGTAACACCTTGGTCTATAATATTGTTCTCAACCGAAAGAGCAAATTATTATCAAAATTATTATCAAAAAGACATAATTGCAGTAATCTTTGATTCTATTTAATTATAGGTAATATGCACTTTTAGAACAAAACTGTAAAAAGGGAAATGTAACAATACAATAAAATATCATGTACCATCTATATTAAATTATAATGTCTATAGTACTTAGTTTATGTACTATACGTTAAAAGACATGTGTGCATATTTAATTAAGTTGATTATCATCTTTCATACACTTCTCATTTATCTAGTATTACATGAAATCAACCAAATTTTAGCCAAGGAAAACTTTTTCGAAGTGCTTGGATTCTTATACGATCACATGTGCTGGCACTGCAACCGGTAGATGATTTATGAATAATAAATGCACTGCCGTTAAATTTGACGATTATGAGGAGCATAGCTACTTACTCAACTGACGCTGAATCGCATTGTCGTACTGACAATTACATCGTGCATTTCTTGCTTATCGCAAGTAAATTTTGCTTCAATCGCATTATAGAAAATTTTTCATTTTAATTACTTTAAAGAGTCAAAACGATAATTGTTCTTATATCTAACGTCAACTTTACTGTTGTTTGGTTAGAGGAAATAAAACCGAAATTTTTTGTTCCTCATACGCCCAAGTGCACTGATAAATTTATTTCTAAAACAACGATAATGCAGAAGCAATAAACTTTTGAACTTCTTACTTTTCCTATTAGGCCCATAATGAAAGCAAGTGTCAATTCATTCAATTGTCAAGAAAACACCTTTTTGTTATGATTGAACTGCGTGTCATGACCAGACAACATGCTTTATTTTAGCTTTATTTATACAAAATACTCTAGGATACTTAGCCCAGGTAAAATTTATTTAATGCGAATGGTAAGAAGAAAACTAAATATTCGATTCCACTGTACATCAACAATGTGTAAGGTGCACGAAATTCGGGTATTATTCTTGAAATCGAGTATTATTAGTATACAATCAAATGATGAAATCAGTTAGATGATCATTTCAGTTCCAATTAAGCTATCAGTTAAACTGCTCTCTAAATTGAAAAATTGAAGCGTTCAACTGCAACTGAAACTGTAACTCAAACTGATGGAATTCCAGTTCAGTTATCAGTTAAACTGATGTATAAATATGTCTCAATTCAGTTCAGTTCATTTGCAGTAGGAAATTGACGGCTTTGGTAAGTATTCCCACTTGCTATACATCTGAGGGTTGCAGTTAGTCTCATGGAACAATATGGCTTCTCTCATATTGAAATCTTCTCTTTTTTCTTATAATTGGCGTCACTGGTTGCAGAAGCTCCAAATATACGCTTTCGCTTATACGTTAATAGTTTGACCAATGACCAGGTACAAACCTCAATTCCCTCATTAAATTTATGTGCGATATAGACTAAGAGCCCACTGCAATTTTTGGGTGTGATTGATAACAAAAAATAATTAGCATAATTCCATAGGCCTTTAGTAGTTATTTACAAATGTGAACGTCTTGCATGCTCTATTGGGAGCAAGAGTGCATCAGATACGCAGTTCTTTCCAAAGTCTAAAAAATTGTGATAAAAAATTTGCCATAACTTCAAAATGAAGAGCTAAGTGCCCTGATTGCAAATTTGAAGGCGGTCTTCTTCGTGTAAGAAGTAGGCTATTCTTATCGCGTCTTCCAGGCAGAAGGCTGTCTGCAAAACGTTTTAGACCTCAATAATTTCAATCAGGGGCTTAACTCTACATTTTGGCAAAGTTGTTATCACAATTATTTAGATTTGGAAAGAACTGCATATATGATGAACTTTAATACACTATAGCTCCCACTAGAGCATGCAAGACGTTCACATTTGTAAATAACTACTAAAGGCTTATCTATTTTATTATTTTTTGTTATCAATCACACCCAAAAATTGCTGTGGGCTCTCGATCTTTGCTTCATTTTTTTTTTTATTTATAAATCGCCAAAACTATAGCTACTGCAATTAGGCTTTCATCGTCCTTCATGTATGTCTTCTATATTTCCACTGTTCACGAGTAAATTAAAAGCTCAACTGAAAATGGGGCTTAACTGATATCTCAACTGAAACTGAAATGTTCGCCTAAATGGCGCCTAAAATTCATTTTTAGAAAACTCCCTTATGTATGATGTTTGGATAGAAATGTGGGAGCAAATATTAAGTGCAGGCTGTTTGCTATAGTATCACGAGTATAATATTATAATTATCATACGTATATTGAAAAATGCTCTTTAACTTCGTCAGAGCTTTTCGGTAGCGAATCTTATAATGGATACGTTTCTAAATTACCAAAACGTAAGTAAATTCTAGGACACATGTTAGTGTCGCAGCTGTGTTATACTTCAAAAAAACAATCTTACGGGACTATTTTTATTCTTCCGTTTCACTATTCCATTCTGCTTTTCAAATTTTCTTATGCATTTACAATACTCGAAACCGATTTGTCTTAAAGTTCCGTACAATTTTCTACGATAGCTTTAATTTCCCAAGACCAACTGATTTGGTTAGCTAAGGTATACAAATTAAATACGAATGTTTCTCAAAAATTTTAAAGAAAAGAATGATTTTAAATCAATAAAAGATAAATAAAATTATGTAAAGTACTTCCAGAAAGTATGTATCAGAAGCAGGTTTGTTCGATCTATTAGTTTAGACTATGGACTTTGTTTTTGGTATGGTATCTTTTACTCTGTCCTTATTTATTTAAAGTCTTTTAAAACCCTTTACTTGAATATTTCTCCTTATAAATTCGTAGCTTGCAGATTTTGTTTTGTATGTTCCTAGATATTTTTTTTCGCATTGCATATAATTTTCTATAACACCAACATCAATAAGGTACATTTTAATTATCTCAATTTGACTAGCAACATTTTGTACCCTTCTTTTTAGGGAGTAATGTATAGAATAATTTTCAATTTATTTTCAACATTCATCAACTATACTAACAATTAATTTGTATACATTAAAATTTTAAAATTATTACAAATTTTAAATTTATTGAAGCGAGTAAAATAGTTCTCTCTAGTAGTTGTAACAATATAATGTATTTATTTTTAATTTGTAACGTATAGCAACATTATTTTTTAATAGTTTTAATTCTTTATAAGACAAATTTTAGATAAATAAATTTATTTATGTGAATTGTAACCAGGTGCATATTTATTTATTTATTAAATAACCAACAGTATTTTTGTATGTTCTTAATTTTAGGTGATATAACTAAAAAAAAAAATAACTCTTTGTTTATTTTTTCTCATGACATTTTTTATAAAACGGTGGGATTCAATCCGCTTTTCATATTATGTTTAGAAAATTCAAAATTTTAAATTATAAGGCCAAAATAAGTAAATTTGAAACAATAGTATTACATATGATATTCCTGATATTATTGGTTGAAATAGATTGTTTTGCAAATGTGATTAGCTTAAATTAAAATTAAGTTGCAGGGTTCATCTTACCTTATTTTATTATTCTTCATCAACGTTTTGATATGTGACATATCGAATTGAAGATCTCTCGCCAATAATTAAGGACTGAAAAAAAAAATTTAGATAGCATATAACACAAATGTATTTTTTTTTTTTAATTTTATATTTATTTAAATATTAATTAAAAGTATCAGAATAATGAAGCAGAGAGAAGTTCTGGCTTTTTGCATACCGTCCATCTGTATGCGCTCCGCGATGTACCTACATCAAGCTAGATCATCAACAAATGGACAGTTTTGTTTCAAATTTGTGTACCAAGCATTCTCTAGGAGAAGAGTTCCAATTTTTGCTTTAGTTTATTTTAATCAGGAAGCTGATATAAAACGATATTGGTTTTTATCAAATTTGTTCGAAAACAGTCTTAATTTTTTTATAAACAGAAACATCGGCAAAAGGTGATACCTAGCACATTAGTTTTGATTGTCTGAATATCGCAATGGGAAGGAAATATTGGACCGGTTAAAGCATATATACATATGTAATATAAATAAAATGCACGACTGGGTCGCACGAACTTGCTCTTATGTAAAAGACTAAGAATTTCAAAAATTAACGTTATTAGAGAAAAACTGTTCATAAGCATTAAATTCAATTTTAAAATGACTTAAACAACTTCGTTAGTGGTTGGAGCTAAAAACAGGATGCCATATGATAAAAGCAAATATTAGCTTATGCAAGAAGAAAAATTTTAAGTTATTGTAGTAGTTTTTAACAAATATAAGCTTTTATATAAAAAAATTTTCAAGAAAAATGTTTGGTACGCCAATTTAAAGTTTTTGAGATATTAAACTTTCCAAAAAAAATTGATTTTTTTTTTCAAAGTTTTGAAATGCAATATTTTTCAAACTTTTTATAAGCTTCTTTAAAAAAAATTCATTAAAATCCGTTATGCCGATAATGAGAAATTCAAAATTTAAAAAATGGTTCTATGGCAGGTACAGTCACTAATATCTCAATATATGTATATAATACTTAAGTATAGATCGTAAAAATTAATCGAAAGAAATTTTTTTTTATCAAAATGCTAGGCACCGTTTTTGAGGAAAATACGATTTTGAAAACCATTTTTTAACATTTGTATGGTGGGTACTGTAATTTTTAGGTAAGATCAATCACATCTTGTAGATTATATTGTGAAACTTTTATCTATCAAGTTTTAAAAAAAATCGAGCATGGGGTTTTCGAAATATCGAGTTCTCAAAAAAAATTTGTTTTTACACAATAATATTTAAATTTTTGGGGAGCTTTAGCATACAAAACATAACCAGTTGTACCGTTTTTAAGAAAAAAAAAATGGTTCCTAGGGGGGTACCATAAATAACCATTTTTTGGATTTTTTCCAATCATTACCTGGATTTGACTAAATGATTTTTTTTTCTATTTTTTGTTTTTAAATCTGTCGAACAGTTTAAAAAAAAAATATTACAAAATTTCGAAAAAAATCGTATGGCAGGTACCGTTATTTTTGGTCTTAAGAAAAAGAAAAAGAAAAAAAAAACCTGTGGGGGGACAAATTAAAAATACTATCTACCAATTTTAAAGAAGGTCGGTCGAGCCGTTTAGGCTGTAATCGAAAAGACAGACAGACAGACAGAATTGTGAGACCCACTTTTTTCGTCATCGCTATAATCGTAACGTCAACTTTGATCAAAATCTCGAGTTCGATTTTTTTTACGAATGCATAACTTGCCTTATACATATGTAGTACCTATACTCGTAAAAGTCTTAATATTAGCAAAAAAATTATAAAATAAAAGTAAAGAAAATAAAGCATCAATTTCAATAAAAGAAGAGGCAAAATGCGACTTCTTCTTTTTTTTAACTAAAAGTTAAATTTGTTTATTTTTAAGTACGGTTTTTCATCTTTTAAAAATAAACTTTCCATTCTAAAGACTATAGATACTTGTGTTTTTGACTAAATAAGTGACTTACTAAAATTATCAATAAGTTTAAATATTCCACCAGTTGTACGTCTTTATAATATGTACAACTATTATGAGCATGTGCCAAGCTTCGAAATTATTTTGGTTCTTTGGATATATTTCCCTTCTATTTGAAATTCAGAATTTTTTTCATAATTTTAGCACATGCAGAATTATGTCCCCAACCCGTGAATAGTTCCAGAATCCCCGGAAAAATATTGTAGCAGATTATATAATGGGAATGATTTGTAATAGAAGTAGTACTTTGTTAATTAAAGATCGGTAATTCCTTCCTCCTCTTCTAGCTTTGTTCGTATTCTACGCATACTTCTCTTACGATCACATCTACTTTTGATTTTTTTCTACCAGCATGTAATAGGATCTATTTCAATGTCGTTCTTATTTTTACGGATAAAGCAGGAACCGGACGTCATTTAAACAAAAGGTGCCTTCAAGTTTATCTCAAAGATGCTTGGAAAAAAGAAATGCACCTTTTGTGGGCAACTGATTTATGTTAGCTTTGACCCTTATGCCAGTCACATGTTTGTAACTATTCGTCAAGAGGTAAGATAGCAGTAGGTCTAATCCTTTTCTAGGTAAAAAATAAATCACAGAAAAAACTTAATGAAGTAAAAACAAATCACGTCACGTTGTTGCTACTGCTTTCTCCATTCAAGCTTTTTATCAAACTTTTCATTACACCTTCAGTACAAAATGCATTTCCCAAATCTTTGGCTTAATCACTTTCTCAACTTGTTCGACCCAACGATGCCATTTTTCAGCGTCAACCTTCATAAGTCATAATAAAAACTCTCTCCAAAAGACAGTAGCCAACAATTGTATAACTGCATTTTAATTTTTAACTGTCTTTTTCCATACATGAAAAGAAAACCTAAACCATGAAAACAGACAAACACCAAGCGTCAACACCTTTTCTCTTAAGAAGAAATATTTGCTCTAAAAAATCTTAAATCCTGAAAGTTACATAGCGAAAACCAAAGAAAATGCCATATGAAATTCCATTAACTGAGCAATGGTAATGGAAATTAGTTCTAGATAAGGGTGATAACTTCACATTTCTTTGAAATTTTGGAAGTCCAGAACGTGTGTGATCACTTGACAATTTAGTGTTCTTTTGGCGAGTTCGGATTTCATTTTAAATTGGTATATTTTATTTTACATAAAAGTGATAACTCCTCATTAATCACATTTATGGAATTAAAATTCAAAATAAAAGTTAAAATCTAAATTTCAATAAAATCGATTACTATTATTATTCGCATTCTTCTTTAACTCATAATTTCTACTTTATAAATACTTACCTTCTATTTTATAAAACACAAATTTTATAAATACCCATACATTTTGTTATCAAAAATTACCAAAAAAACCAAAACAGAAAGTAAAAAACTAAAGCCTTTATTAAATAAAAAAAAAGTGTATGTACATAATTTTAATTTCTTAAAACATAAAAAATGTCTAAGCTCCATCTTTTACAAACGCAGAATTTGTTTGTGCAGTAACATTATCACTTTCAGGTACATTGCAATGATCATGAACATTGCCATTATTATCAATACCAACCTTCTTTTCTTCTTTAGTGGGTGGATTCTTCAAGAATGCCAGCAAAGGTGCATATAGGAAGCACAAAATCGCAATACCAAAAAGCATCCATTCGAATCCAATACTATTGACCAGAGTTCCACTCAGAGCTGGTCCAACAGCAAATCCCATACAGAAAGCTACATCACCCAATGCGTAAACACTGCCATAGACTGCTGAATGTCGTATATCCACTAAATACCCAAGTTCGGGCATCATGCAGGAGTCAACCATTCCAATGGCGAATCCAAGACCGGCATTTGGGATAATAAGATGATTAATATGAGTTGCCATAGGAATCTGTTTAAAGTTTTACTTACAATTCTGAACAATAAAATTTTTAATTACAAATTATCTTACCATGATAAGACAGGAACCAATAATGAGCAATCCTAAGAGTGCTGCCAACCATCTTCCAATGCGGTGACCCAAAGGTCCAAATAGATTTGTTCCTATAAGATAACTTATTGATGCCGGTAAAAATGTTACGCCTTGTTCCCAACGACTTGCACCCATATTATCCATCATCCAAATTGGCAAAGATGGTTCCAGCATTGCGATACCCATATTAGCAAATGTAATGGCTCCTAAAAGAAGACAAATTTATATATATTCATACGTAGGTACTTTGTGATTGTTTTTAATAACATTATGGTAAGTTCAGGCATTACAGCGCACCTTGTAAATATCATACTTCTGATTCTCAAAATAAAAGTAAAACTTAGTCTTTCTTAACCATATTACGTTCTTTGTCAAATTTCAAATTGAATTCTTAGTTTTATTTTATTTATTTTTGTCATAATATTTTTTGTGTTAAATAAATATTTTTATTAATAATAAAATAGTTTTTTATCTTGAATTTTTTTGAGAGAAAGTGCCCAAAGTACTGCGTTAAGTTGAAAAGTACGAGTATGTTGCCGATTGATCGTTGATAGCCAACAACGAGCAATCGAAAAATTACTAAGAATTATTTTATTAAAGTATTTAAAGATTGTAATTTATATTATTTTCGTTCGAAAAGTATTTATAAAACGTATTTGATTATAGTCATTATTAATGAAGGGCATAAGAACTTAGAATCAAATTGGTGATTCAGTTAAGAACAAGGGCAGAATATCTGGGCACAGAACAGATGATTTATTTCACAAACACCAGTTTGTGTAATTGAAAAGAGTTAACGAACGTTTGAATGTATATTGTAGGTATAAAAATACAAATAAATGAAAAATCTGTATAACTATATATTCTTATGGTGTACCAAGTATTTTCAAAGGATTAAAAAAAATTGCAAACGTTTTCTCATTGCTGCTTTTATTTATTACATCCACTTCTACGCAGTCACTAAGCTACTGTTGAAGTAATTACACAACATTCCTGTTCAAAATAATGTAAATCCTACCTTAAACTTAATTGTCATTTCTATAAGTCACATACATAGGTCATATTAACAATCAAAACTAAAATGTAAGCTTATGAATTTCTTTGCTTTTGATAAATTGAAGTCATTGGAACAGGTTGTCATCCGTTTATTTCTTAAACATCATTTATTATTTGTAACAGGTTATGGGCTCAGAACAATACGAATAAAAGGCTAAGCAAAGTAATAAAATTGATATGACAACATTTACTGGAAAAATTCCTCTTTTCAATGGAGAAAATTACTCCACGTGGAAAACTCAAGGGAGGCTGTGCTGCATAAGAATAGGCTTCTTAAAATGGTACAAGGACTGGAGCAGAGACCGGTGGAACCTAAAAAACTGGAGGATAGGAACGTAAAGGACATGGACGCTAAATGCCAGTTGATTATTGCGATGGAACCATCTCAAGTTGCGCTTGTAAAATCTGAAAAAACCTCAGAAGACCTATGGAAATTTCTGCAAAATACTTTTGATCGGAAGGGCACTCGTCAAAAAGTGGAAGAGTTTCGTAAGTTAATAAGTTTTAAAATGCATGAAAATCAGAGCATGGAAACATATTTAATTAAAAAATTAATCGGCTACGGGAGATGGAAGCGGAACTCGATGAGGAGCTATTGGCGGTGCTGATGTTGGATGGTTTACCAGAAAGCTATAAGGATATACAAGCAGATTTTGATGTATCAACAGATTTCCCAAAAATGGATGTTTTACGAGCAAGACTTCTAGATTTTAGTGACAAAAGAAGGAGCTCTGTTGAGCGAAATGATGATGCATTGAAGGTTAGAGTGCACTATAAGAGACCTAACGCTTATCATCAACCAGGTACGTCAAACAATAATTTTCCATTTAATTGTCATCGTTGTGGTCAAAAAGGCTTTTATGTGGCCTTATGACTGCCGTGTTAACTTGCACAAAGGTTACAAAGAGAAGAATAGGTTCGTTGATAGTTATACCTCTGAAAGTGAGGAATGATTTATAGCTACGGAGCTTCAGGATTATTCTTTACTTGGACAGGAAATGTCAAAAAATGTAGATACCCCTGATCAAAAATCTGAATATAGAAGTTGGTTCATTGATAGTGGAGCAACCTCCCACATGTGTTGTGTGAAGGAATATTTTATTAATTAGGATGAAAATTACAAAGGTTCGGTTCAGATAGCTAATAATCAGTCTGCAAGTATAGAAAGAGTAGGAACGGTGCAGTTGGTGGTAGAAGTCAGTGGAAAAGTCAAAAATATATCACTCTATCGAACTTTTTTTGTTCCTAGTTTGAAAAGTAATCTCGTCTCTGCTAGCAAAGCAACAGACAGTGGTTGTAAGGTTCTTATAGAAGGAGTGTATGAATCGAACACTTGTCGAAATGGCCCGTTGTTTACTTATGAAGCCAGTTTACCAAAATTCTTATGGGCAGAGTTGATACATATGGCAACGTATATACGCAATCATTTTCCGACTTCATTAAATCACCAGAAGAAACCAGAGCAAATGTGGACAGGTCGAATATCTGTTGTGAAACATTTCCGTCAGATTGGATGTCGAGCATTTGTTTTAAATAAAACCTCAAGAAGATCGAAACTAGATCCAAAGAGTGACGAATACGTAATGATTGGTTATTCTACAGAGTCCAAAGCTTATCGCTTATGGAAACGGGGAACCAGAATTGTTATAAAAATCAGAGACGTTCGATTTATTGAGATTTTAAATAATGACAAAGAGGAAGAAAATGATAACGAAAGTTTTTATGAATTTGAATATAAAAAGGGAGATTATGAATCCGATAAGAAAACAGAATTGGGAAAAGAAGAAACTGGTGATGATGAAGTGGAGGGCGATCGTAAGGGTAAATAATCAGCAGAAGATGATGATGAGGAATTCTAAATTGTCCTACGAGTACATTTAGAGAGAGTCTTAAATCGCTTGAAGAGATGAAATCTGTCACAGAAGATCCGAATAGTTTCAAAGAAGCAAATAATTCCTTGCATGCGTCAGAATGGTTTGAGGCCATGAAGGAGGAGTATGACTGCCTTATGCGAAACGGAGCTTGGGAGTTGCAAGACTTACCAAAGGAAAGAGAAGCAATTGGGTGCCGTTGGGTTTTTAAATCTAAATATAAGGCAGATGGCATTTTTGAAAGACGTAAAGCGAGGCTTGTAGCCAAAGGTTAAACTCAAAAACTTGGTATCGATTACTTTGATACTTATTCGCCCGTGGTGCGACAGAGTTCACTTCGTGTAATATATGCTTTAACTGCTGAATACAACTTAAAACTTCATCACTTGGATGTGTCAACAGCCTTTTTAAATGGGGTACTGACTACTGAGTGAAGAAATTTATATGGTCCAGCCCGAAGGATTTATTGATACGAAACACCCGAAAAAGGTTTGTCGTTTACTAAAGGCACTCTTTTTTCTCAAGCAAGCAAGCAGACAGTGGCATACAACATTAGGTGAAAAGCTTCAGGAATTAGATATAATACAATCTAAATACGATCAATGTGTTTATTTTAAAATAAACGAAATTGAAGAAACAATTTTGGGAATATATGTTGATGACATTATAATTGCATCGAATAATCAAGTAAAAGTTGACTCTATAAAGCAAAAGCTTAATAAACATTTCGAAATTCGAGACCTTCGAGAACCTTCTCTTTGTGTTGGCCTTGAAATAGAAAGAACAAAAGATACGATTTCTATTAGTCAAATTCGTTTTATAAATAATCTTTTAATCAAATATAATTTACAAAATTCCAGAAGTAAATATATTCCTATGGTTGTTAAATTGAAACTGGAAAAGGAACCAAGTGTACCAGGAGAAAGGATTCCTGTTCAAAAAAAAAAACTATCAAAAGATGATTGGGTCCTTGATGCACCTTGCTGTTTCTAGTCGAACAGATATTGCTTTTAGCGTTAGCAGCTTGGCTCAGTTTGCACAAAATCCGAAAAAGCAGCAATTGAATGCATCTATTCAATTGCTTCGTTATCTGAATTGTACCCGAAACGCCAAACTAGTATATCATAAAACCGGATTACCCTTGATAGGCTACGTAGATGCTAGCTGGTCAGAAGATATTAACGATAGAAAGTCTTAAAGTGGTTTTTGTTTTCTACTTGCAGGAGCAGCTATTAGTTGGGAGTCCAGAAAACAACGGACTGTTTCTACATCTAGTGCAGAAGCGGAATATATCGCCCTTAGTGAAGCAGCGAAAGAGGCGCACTCCCTCCGCTTTCTGTTGCAGAAACTAATAGCAAACATCGCATACCCAATTACCATATTCTGTGATAGACAAAGTGCGATGTTTATTGCAAAAAATGGTGGTAGACACTCACGTACTAAACATATCGACTACAAATATCACTTCATCAGAGATGCTATTGAAAAAGGCATTGTAGCTGTAGAATATCTCCAGACTGACAAGATGGCAGCAGATCGACTAACCAAAGCAGTTTCCCGAGAAAAACATCGCTTTTGTTTTAATTCTTTTGGATTAAATTTTGAATATTAATGTTGAGGAGGTGTGTTGAAGAAATTACACAACATCTCTGTTCAAAATAATGTAAATAAATTAAACTTAATTGTCATTTCTATAAGTCACATACATATGTCATATTAACAGTCAAAACTAAAATGTAAGCTTATGAATTTCTTTCCTTTTAATAAATTGAAGTCATTGGGAAAGGTTGTCATCCGTTTATTTCTTAAACATCATTTATTATTTGTAACAGCTACACTTTGACTATTTTCATGGTTTATTTTCATCTGTTTAATATTTGTATAAAAAAACTAGCGGACTTAAAATACATTGTGGTGTCCAAATTTCGATAAATTTGTTTGTGATAATGGCAGAAATGAGCAAAAATGTTAATTGTTAAAGATTGTGCCCATAGATATCAAATTTAACGATGAGTGAATTCAGAACAATGCAAAACACGAAATGGACAAATTTACATGCAAAGAAATTATATCGGCAGTACACCTCTGAAATGTGTGAAGTGCTTGGCACATCCTTAACCTAAAACTATGCGGTTGTGTTCCAAAATAAACAAATGAAAAGGACAACATTTTCCGTATTTCTGAGGTAAATTTATTTCAGAAGATAAAACTGTTTTCATTTCATGAAACGATTACGATAATTTAAAAACAAAGCCACAATTCAACTGACAATAAATAACTGAAGGTAAAAAATAAAACAAAAAAGAATAACACGTATTAATCGTTTGAATTGAGTTACGGTCTAGAAAAATCCCATAAAAAAACAAAGTTTTGTTTTTCCGGAATTTTCAAAAATTTTCCTTTATAAAAACCACCTTGTTCTATACATTACGGCACAACAACAAATATATCAGCTAAATCAGTTAAGTCGTTCTTTGTGATTTTTTAATGACCTACCCGCAACGATTTCTAATAATAAATGATTTTCGTTCAACTTACCAGCAGCGATTAGAATATAGGGATCGCTGATCAATGCCTTTAAAGAAGGTGGGTCAGAATCACAACGCTGAATTGATGGTTGAAGCATAAACAACTGCAAAACTCCATCTCCAAGGGCCAAAGCCGAAAGAATCAAGAACGGTGCCGATTTTCCAACAAATTCATACATGATACCCCCAAAGGGTGGTCCAATAAGTACACCAAGCGCAAGTCCACCCAACGCAATGCCCATCGCATTACCACGCTCCTTGTCATCCGTGTATCTATCTGCCAACATACCCATACCTGAGACCGAAGAGCAAGAAGAACCAATACCTTGCAAGGCTCGAGCCAGAAATAAAACACTATAAGACCGGCCAAATGCAAATACTTGAAAGAAAATAAATATTAATCAAATGAAAAATATGAACGTACTTATCATAAATTCTTAAAAAAAAACTTACTGAGTGTCGACAAAAACATAATGATAAAGCCAGCAAACATTGGAATACTATACCCAATTCTAGAAAAAATAACTTAAATTATTTGAAATTTATTTTGGGAAAAACTTTATTTACTTATGCGTCAGAGGTCCAACAATGGGATTCACTAAGAGCTGCACAAATGCCTTCGACGCAAACATTAGACCAACTTCTACGGTTTCACCCACAAGCTCTTTATGTCGTTCCTCCATCTCCCGGTAGAGTGTGGCATTTTCTTAATTAACAATTGCACCAAGTATTTAAAAGAAAGGTACAAACTAAAATTAGTTTCATTCTTACCAACATCGCTGATGGTGGCATACTCGATTTTCGAAGAGGTTGGCAATGCCTCATCTTCATTTCTTGAGCAAGGGGATAGCGTTGGTGGTGGTGGTGTTATTGTTGACAATGGTGTCCTAGGAAAACTATCAAGCGGGGCATCTGGATGGCGGATGTCGTACAGGAACTCAGGGATGATAGGAACTGAAACAGAAAGAAAAATAATTTGATTACTTGGGATTGATTTAAAGTTTTGGCCGCAAGTCCGCAAACAAGTTGTTGTTTGTGGAACATGTGCTAAACACAAAGTTTGCTTCAAAAGAAGAGTCCATTTCGTCTAACGATATTTAAATTGCATCAAGCTACCACCCGATTAATTGTTATTAAGCGTCAGTTCCAAAGAAACCCCACTATGAAAATGGTTTGTTAACTTTTCCTGTATATACTTGCGGCAACATTTTAATTGAAACAAGATGAGAATGGAATTGAATTCCGGGCTTATTTTTCAAACATTGATCAACCGATACGAAAGATAAATAAAATGCACGACTGAGTCTCTCGATTTTGCTCCTATGTTGAAGATACTTACAATTACAGTTTTAAAAATGATTGTTATAAGAGAAAAATGTTTACGAGTATAAGCATAAAATTTATTTTTAAAATAACTCTTTTAGTAGTTGGAGCTAATAACTGTGAAATATGAATTTATCCAAGAATAACAATTATGAATGTACCGTTTTTCTTTTTTAAGTTCTTATACAGGGTGTCCGGTAATTCGTGTGCCATACTTTGGGATGTGATTCTCGGTGATATTCTTAGAAAAAAATTGTTTTAAAGTAAGGTCTGATTTTCAACTTTGACATCACTTTTTGACGATTTAAAAAAAGGCTAACTTTGGTGTACCCTGACCCATGTTAAGGTCAATTTCTCTGCCAGTACTAGTAGCAGGGACCTCATTTTGGACTCTTTTTTTAGAAGAAATACTAACCTTTAAAACTGCGTTTAAATTGAGCTGATGTATTTTTAGGGTTGCCAGATATTCAATTTTAAATGGTGTTCAATTTTTCTTACCCGAGCAAAATTTTGACTTTGAGGTCAATTTTTTTTTTTAAAAATGCGTAATAAACATAAAATTTTCTTGTTTTTACCTGATGAACAAAACAATAATAAAAAAAAACCCATACATATTATTTTACTTGGGAAAATCTAAGACAGGCAAAAAATCGAATTTTGGGTTTCTTACCTACTTTTATTGCAGCACTTGACAATTGGAGTGGTTTTCCGAAAATTGATAGTTTTTAGGTAATTTTTATGACTGTACGCTCATGAAAAGGTTAAAAGTGTACTTATGCCTACTTGACTTGCTGTCAAAACCCTAATTACCTCTTCTCAGGGAGAGTTAAATTTGGGGTATAATTGTTTAATGGCTAAATTAACTAAATAAGTGGTATAAGAGAATAGAAAAACAATTTCATTCATAAGATTATCATGTTAAGTCACGATTACAGTTGGATAAGAGCGCTTTTTAAAATGCCTTCATTTACGAGAGAAGAATATGCAGACGTTTATGTGTTGTGCATTGGAAATTCAAGAAAAGTACAACGAATATACCAGGAACTTTATTCTAACAGACGACTTCCTTTTCGAAATGTTTTTGGAAATACCTTTCGAAGGCTTCGAGAAACTGGATTAGTTTCAGTGTCAATATGTGGGCATGTGTCATTGGAAATAAATTAATGGGGCC
This sequence comes from Philhelius festivus, assembly GCA_963931855.1. Lineage (NCBI taxonomy): Eukaryota > Metazoa > Arthropoda > Insecta > Diptera > Syrphidae > Philhelius > Philhelius festivus. The sequence continues at coordinate 147,205,616 of OZ007554.1, forward strand.
TTTCAAATTACCACCCCGACTTAATTCTACTATCTGAAGTTTTCACAAAAAAATCTACCATACCTATTGGAGGAAGTTCCACTGCTTCAACTAGCTTCATCATAGTACCAACAATATGGTGCTCCGGCCCAATATGGTCGAGAAGTTAAAGATTGGCTGGATGAAGAATACGGTTATCGAAGGATAGCCAGAAGTGGACCAATTCACTGGCCTGCATGATCTCCCGATCTCACTGTACTGGATTTTTTTGTATGGGGTAGAATGAAAGAAATCATTTACTCATCTGAAATAACAACTCTAACTGAATTAGAAAAACGTATTTCGGAAGGATTACTAAAAGTAAGGCAAGAGTTATCGAGAATAAACACTCAAAATGGAATCCAAAAACGGGCTCTAGCATGCATTCAAAACGCAGGAGGGCACTTTGAGCACTTATTATAACTGTATTTGTGTGTAAGTACATAAAATAAAAAACTACTTTAAACTACACAAAATATTGTTTTATTTAAACCCTTTATACCTCAGGGCAAAAAATCATTTTTTTTTTAGTTTTACCTGTTTTAGATTTTTCCAAGTATGGGTTTCCTGGTGCATTTATAAACGAGTTTTTTTTATTATTGTTTTGTTCATCAGGTAAAAATAAGAAAACTTTATGTTTATTACGCATTTTTTGAAAAAAAAAATTGACCTCAAAGTCAAAATTTTGCTCGGGCAAGAAAAATTGAACACCATTTAAAATTGAATATCTGACAACTCTAAAAATACATCAGCTCAATTTAAACGTTTTAAAGGTTAGTATTTCTTCTAAAAAAAGAGTCCAAAATGAGGTCCCTGCTATTAGTACTGGCAGAGAAATTGACCTTAACATGGGTCAGGGTACACCAAAGTTAGCCTTTTTTTAAATCGTCAAAAAGTGATGTCAAAGTTGAAAATCAGACTTTACTGTAGAACAATTTTTTTTTAGAATATCACCAAAAATCACATCCCAAAGTATGGCACACGAATTACTGGACACCCTGCATAAAAAGTTTTCAAAATATTTTTAAGACAAAATTTTACTATGCCAATTTTAAGTAAAGCTTCTGTATAAAAAAAATTCATTTAAATCCGTAAGACTGAAAATGAAAAAGTCAAAAATCAAAAAAATGATCGGTACTGTGAGTAATGTCTTGATTTCAAGAAATTAAGTGAGATAAAAAGAATTATTAAAATCAGTTGTGGCGTTTTTGAGAAAATCTTAAACAAAAAAAATGGGTCTCAAAGGTACCTGAGAACCATTTATTTAATTTTTTTAACCCATTAAATAGTTCTAAGTTAACAAAAAATTTAAATTTTTTCTTAAAAATGTTTTAAATTTTTGTTAAGTAATAGCTTATTTTCTTAAGAAACCAGTACATCGACTTATAATTTTTATTCTAACGTTAGCTTCAGAAATCATAAGGCATTATGTTTTGAGTTCCAACTACTAAAAAAATTGTTTTAGTCATTTAAAAAATGAATTTCATGCTTATCTATGAACGGTTTTTCTCTAATAACATTAATTTGTGAAATTCTTAGTCTTTTACATTAGAGCAAGTTCGTGCGACCCAGTCGTGCATTTTATTATATGCGCACTCAAAGTGCTATGAACATCCCTATAATGTTAGACACCGTGTGAGCAATTAGGAAAGTAGGATAGGATTTGAAAGGAGATACAGATGCACATTGGTTTTGAATGGCTGCACATTGCAATATCGAGCCGGGTAAAGCATTCCAAATTTGTAGTGCTGCTACAACAAGAATTCTTGTACTTGAAAGTACGTCCGAAATTGGGTTGAAGGGTAAACATTCTTAGAAGTATGGGTATTACTAGTCCAGTCAAATTAGTCCTTAAAATAGAAGTAAGGTTACAAAAATTCCCATAGAGCTAAAAATTGGTATGAATGTTCAGAATACTACTATAAATTAATTGTGAAAAGTCCCCATCAATCCCCCTTGTGCAAAAAATTTTATTGATGGTGAAAGTTTTCAAAAATAGGTTTTTCGCGTTTTTCAGCAAAACGGTGAGTTTTACAGCCAAAATAGTTCAGAAAAAAATTGTAGATCATCCAATTCTCTACAAAAAATGTGTGCACACTTTTTTCATAAGTATTGCCATTTCCGTGATACAGCGGTTCAAAGAATTGAAAAAAATATTTTATTCGTAATATGCACGTTAATGTACTTTTATATACATTTTTGAACCGTTATACGAGTAAAAATATGAGTCCCTATGTCTTATAAATACAAATTATAAAATTCTTAGAATATAAATGAACGACTACCTTGCAAGATGACATTGAAAAATATTTCGAACATGAATTGGCTCCCTATCCGTTGTTAATGTTTCATGATATTGGAATGCGTAAAAGACATTTACGATTGTTTTCAAACATTAATATTAGATATTGACAATATAAATTCTACGTTCATCATCGACGGGGGATTTCTGTTACACCGAGTTGTCTGGGACCACGAATAAACATTTCATAATATTTTAGACAAATATGTTCAGTATGTACGTAGACATTTTGGCCATAGAGTGACTGTAGTATTTGATGGCTACACCGATTGTAATAAAAATACTTAAGCCGCAGAACAACGACGTCGAGCTACAACAACATCTTCATCTTCTGATTTTATTTTTGATTAATTTATGACAGTTCCCACACAAACAGAAATTTCTTCCAAATACCCACAACAAGACTCGGTTTATTTTAATTAAAAAAAATATATAAAATATTCTTGTAAAACAAGCTAAAAATGATGCTGATGTTCTGATCATTGAAACAGCAATAGAACAATTCAACTCAACAAATACAACTACTGTTGTTGGTGAAGATGTCGATTTATTAGTATTACTTACTGCTCGAACTCCAACAGAAAAAAATATTTAGTTTTTTAAACCGGGAAAGACTCAGCAGCAATCGGAAATATATTCATCGAAAAGTTTCTGTGCTTTTCCAAAATGCCAAAATCATATACTTTTTCTACACGCAATAATTGGCTGCGATACAACATCACCATTTTTCAACGGTTTTGAAATTGTTCGAAAAACAAAATTTAATTAATCGTGCTGAAGCTTTTAAAGATAGTAACTCTACTCCAGAAGTTATAATCACTAATGGAATTCGCTTTCTTCTTTCTATTTACGGAGCTCCAAAAAAACTTACCTGCTTGGATAAACTCCGATACTTATATTTTGCAAAAAAAAAACTTATAATAAAAAACAAGTGCAATTAGCTTGTCTTCCCCCAACCTCTGCTGCTGCTCAACAACATCTATTTCGGGTATATTATCAAGTTCAAGTGTGGCTTGGTAATAAAATGGATCCAGAAGACTGGGGTTGGAAGTTAGTTGACAATGCATTGGAACCACTTCATACGTTACTCACACCCAGCGTTGCCACAAAGTGCCCGATCGGGCCATTTGGCCCCCTGTTTTACATTTTGGCCCTTTGCCCGGGCCAATTAGAAATGGCCCCCAAATCTAAATTTTAGAAGATTAAACATCACATCATATCGTGCTTAAAATAATTAAAAAGCTTTACAAAATTAAATACAAACCATCGCGATGCATCGCCACTATAATGCGTTTCCACCACATACAAATAACCATACTTAAAATGGAACTGAATTCATTCATTTATTTTGTTAAATGATTTGACTTTTTTTACGTCAATTTCGACCAACGTGTTGACTCAAATATTTTAAAGTGGTTTGAATCCTAGCGGAAGAAAACAGTTTGTGCGTATTATTGACGTACTATCAGATGTAATTGAGTTCACATCAGGAGTACCACAAGGAAGTCACTTGGGCCCTCTTCTCTTCTTGCTGCTGATCAATGATATCCCTGATTTATTAAAAAAATGTTTCTTGTTTGATGTTTGCGGATGACATCAAAATATTCCGTAGTGTTACGTCAATTAATGATTGTCATTTACTCCAATGTGATCTTGAATGGCTGAATGGTGCTTAGCTAATCAGCTTTTTTTGAACGTATGAAAGTGTTAAACCTTATCATTTCTTAGGAGCTTATTATCTATTCCTTTTCAGTATCTTATAGAAGATACGGAAATCTCAATACTTAACGAAAAGAAAGATCTTGGTATCATGTTTGATTCGAAACTCTGCTCTAAATCTTATATAGGCTTTGTGATTGCTAAGCCTAACTCTATGTTAGGATACATTAATCGGAACTCTTAATAGTTCACTGATTCTTTTACTCTTCGATCCATTTTCTTTGCATATGTAAGGTCATCGTTGGAATACTGCTGTGTAATTTGGAATTCATTTTATCAAGTTCATTCTAATAGGATTGAAAACATACAAACAAAATTTTCTCCAATAAATTGTTCTGCATAGCCTAAACTGGAATATTCATACCCCAACTTATAAAACTCGGTGTCAACTTCTTGGCCTACAATCTCTTGTCGTTCGTCGTAAAAAAATTTCAATTATATTTTTGCGCGATATTATTATATCCTATATAAATTTCCCTTTTCTTTTGTCTCTTGTAAATGTACGAGTATATGCTCCGTTAAGGCATCTGTGATCCCGTTACCTTTTTAATGAACCTCATCATCGGGTAAATTATGGTCTAAATGAACCTTCGACTAGATGTATTAGAGAAGCCAACAGGATTTGTAATCATGTTGATTTTTTTTCTCAACAAAGTTGGATTTAAGTTATTCTTTTCGGTTAAGTTTATAATGTTATTTTGTTGGCTCCACTAATTAATTATTTGGTTTTTCTATTTTTCAATAAAAAAATTTGTATTCGGTAGTCTGTAAGATTATATGTTATTTGTATAAATCTGCTTAATGCATTAAATAAATAAAAAAGAATAAATACAAATATTAATAAATTGTAGTTTAATGTTTTAAGGACTTACGTAGTTTTTCTTCAAAAAAATAAAAATCTTTTCTTTTTGTAAATCCTTACCATCATTTTGAATGCATTTTTCAGTTGTAAGATATAAACTAAATATCATATCTCTGTGCAAGCTATGTATCATTGTAAATTGTAAAGCCCTTATTCTACGATAATAAATATCCATATCTATGTTTTAAGGACGGATTTGTAAATAAAATTTTTGGCCCCAACTTTTGTCAAATGGCCCTTAAAAAATTTCGAAATGGCCCTCTATGGTATTTACTTCGCGGCAACGCTGCTCACACCTGCACCAGAAAAACTCCTTAACACCATCTTTTGCAATTGCAAAAAAGGTTGCAATGCTAAATGCGGCTGTAAAAAGGTTGGACTGTTTTGTTCTTTAGCATGTACCAATTATTGTCAAGGACAGTTGTCGTGCTCCAATGTTGAATCGATACTAGATGAGGATAATTACGATATCAGTGATGAGACATATGATGCATCACTTTTAGAACATGTTTGTATCCAGCAGGAAGATGAAGAAAAAGAAGATGAAGAAAAAGAAGAAGAAGAAAACGAAGGCAGTACACTAGAAGTTCCATTGGATTATTATGAATCCGACGAATAATTTTTCCAAATAATTTTTTCATTTACACAGCTTTCATCATTTTCAATACTCAATTCTCAATTTGAATTCAATAGGATCACAATATATCGTGGAATAGGCCTACCGGGGAAACCACGTTCAAAAAAGCTCCATGCACACTACCTCATAGGTGGTGTGGAAACGTGTGTATACTCGTATTACGAATAAAATAATTTTTTTAGTTCTTTGAACCGCTGTATCACGGAAATGGAAATACTTATAAAAAAAAAGGGTGGATACATTTTTTGTAGAGAATGGGATGATCTACAATTTTTGTCTGAACTATTTTTTGTGTAAAACGTTTAGCTGAAAAGCGCGAAAAACCTATTTTTGAAACTTTCACCATCAATAAATTTTTTTGCACAAGTGTGATTGATGGGGGCATTTCACAATTCATGTATAATAGTATTCTGAATATTCATACCAATTTTTAGCTCTATGGGAGTTTTTGTAACCTTCAAAGTCTTATTTGACTGGACTATACGGAAATAGCTGTAAAATAATAAAAGACATGAAACATTGCGGCGGTGCTCGAGAGATTCAAATGTTTTCGTTATATTTCTACCACCTATCATTTTTAAAGCTCTATTTTGAATTATATCCAAGAGACTCAAGTGCATTACTGGAGCACCCGGCCCAAATATGGAAATTGTACTCAAGCCTTGGACGAATATAGGTTTATAGATTACAGCCAGATCAGAAAGGTTAAAAAACTTCTTACATCGGCGGAGAAAACCTAAGCAATTAGCAGTGTTTTTGGCGACGTCAAATATGTGATCACTCCATAAAAGTAGATCTGTGATGCACATGTCTAGAACTGAAAACTGTTCAGTGTCTCCTCGGTGCAAGTGCCACATATGGATAATGGCATTGAGGAGGGTTACGCTAAAGCGACAGGAGACAACATTGAATTTTCGAAGTATTAAATTCTAGGTACACAGTTTTTGATTCCCCATTGAACAATGCTGCTAAGATCAGAATTTAATGAGCTTATCATACGTTGCCGTTGAAAGTACACTTCGGAAGGACAATGATGTGAATATGAAAAGCTGAGGGTACTGTCGTCAGCGAAACAATTAAGTGGATTAGAGGTTTCTAACAAAAGATTGCAGTGAACGGTCCGAAAGGTAATTTCTAATCTATCGAAGAAGAGATTCATTGATACCAAATGCATGCGTTTTCGATAAGAGAGCTTGATGCCAAACTTTATCAAATGCCGTTGAAATATCAATCATAAATCTTACTTACAAAGAAAGCCATACTTCCGGTCATTAAGAAGCTTTCGTTCCTCAAGATATTTCTTAAACTGAAAATTGATCAGCGTTTCCATGAAAGAACGGATGACAGTGCTGTTGGACTATAGTTAGAGGGGACAGGCTGGACGAATGCTGTTTTCCATCCACTCGGAAAGAGACCCGAAGAATAAGACAGAAGGAAAAACGTTTGCAATGGTTTTACCAGCGTTGAAGAACACCTCTTCAGAACAATAGGAGGATTACATACTATCCGGGCCAGCGAATTTGTGAATGTCAAGATCATTTAGTGCTCCAGCAAATGAACGAGTGCGAAAGGAGATTCATCTTATAAAATCAAGTACAGGAGGAGTCACTCTCTGGTCGCGTCGAATTCACAGCAAACTGTGCTGCAAGCAAATTAGCCTTATCTATAGAGCTTACAACAGAATTATCATTGAAGACGAGCGTTGGAAATGAGTATTTCGTAGTGTTTCGTACGTTTTCTACAAATAACCAAACATTTTTACTACCTCTGGGACATATAGTTATTTTTGCCGTAATTTTTTGGTCATATAGAAATTTAGTTCGTCAGATATGAAAGTTACAGGTCTTTATAGCTTGTTTGAAGTTATTTAGATTTTTTTCAGTAGGGTTGGCTTCTAAACTACGGAAACTTAATTCTCTAACCCTAATAGCCTCTTTACGGCTGGAATAAAACCAGGAATTTTCTTTCGGTTTGATATATTTTATCCTATTCAGAATAAAATTTCTCATACCGTAAAGAATCAGATTTGTGACCATAATCCATATCTGGACCGTTCATCACTATCGAGGAAGCATAGTGACCAGTTAAACTTCCCGAAGAAATCATTGAGACCGTTCTAGTTGGCATTTTCGTACAGCCAAACAGTTCTCATGAGGTTTTTTTTCTTTAACTGGGGTTTGATAACACGAGAAATTGTCAGATATGACACAATGGTCTAATTCTCACTTCTACAAAAATCTAGAAAAAAGACTGAAGTAGTTTTAAAAACGTTATTAAGTTATTGTCACAAGAGATTCTTCTTGTTATTTTGTTTGCTTTGTATACTAAAATTGAATGGCACGACTGCGAATAATAATTCGAAATTGCGTTCAAGAGTTTTCCATTATGATCTGTGAATTCCATACTGATAATGCATAAGTCATCAGGGAAAATGAACGAGCAAGCAGGATCGCTGACCACAGAATAAGAGTTTAGCTGACAAAACACAAGACCAAAATCTGTAGATTGAAATGTAGAAAACAAATTCGCTAAAATTTCCTTTAGGTCAAAAGTTATATGACATATCAGCTGGGAATCTAGCTGATGTTTAGAGAAAAATGTGAAAAATCTGCTTACTACACTCTTGCATTTCAGAATATAAAATATCAAATTATAATTAAAATTCCAGGGATGTAATTTTACTGAGGTAGTTATAGACAAAAGTAATGTTATTTCTATGCCATAAATCACAAATGCTTGTCTCCAAAAGTCGCTAGGAATGTTCTCGCGACATTAAAATATATTTTGTGGCTATTCCTTTCTTCAAAGAGTTACACGAACGAGTCCACTTGCACGAATTAGGATATTTGTCAGTAAATATATGCAATAGCTGATTATAAATAAAGACCAAATTTAAAACTGATAATGATTTTGAATTTGGAAACACTTAATAATTTTTTTACTTTCTCCGAATCGACTCTGTTACCAACAAGCCTATCTCAGCCTAGATTAAATAAAATGCACGACTGGATCGCACAAACTTGCTCTTATGTAAAAGTACTTTGGAATTTAAGATACATTTTATAAATATAAAACATGAATTTAAAATGAAATTGCCGTCTGATTTCTGGAAAAGTATGAATTTATGTAAACAAACTTTAAAAAACTGTTTTATTATTAAATAAATAAATTTTTAATATAAGAAATTTCTTTAAAATTTTTCAAGAAAAAAAAGTGGGATGAGAATTTCAAGTATTTAATAATATTTATTTTAGGAAATAATTTCAAAAAATAATCGTTCATAGGTTTTGAAGATATTGATTTTTCAAAAAAAAAATTTTTCAAAAAAATCCAACAAATAATTTTTCGAATATTTTTATATACAATATTATTTTAAACTTACGGGGACTCCTGCTGAAAATTTTTGGTTAAAATCGTTAGAGCCGTTAATGAGAAAGTCGAAAATCAAAAAAACGGTTCTATGACAGGTACCGTTAATAACATTTTGCCCCAAATTTTTTTTTTACCAAAACGTAGTCCATGTCCATAATATCACACCTAATTTTTTTTATCAAAATCGTTAGAGCCGTTTTCGAGATAAATAAGATTTTGCATTACGGGTGTATGGGGGGTACCGTTAGTTTTAGAGCTAAAAAAAAAATTTCAATTTCCCCTCTAGGGAATCACCGAAGACCCATAACTACCGAGTTTGAAGAAAATAGGTCCAGTGGCTTAGGCTCTAGATCGAGGTACAGACATACAGACAGACAGACAGACAGACAGACAGACAGACACACAGACAGACAGACAGACAGACAGACAGACAGACGGAATTGCCGGACCCACTTTATTCGTCTTCGCTATCATCGTAATGTCAACTTTGATCAAAATCTCGAGTTCGATTTTTTTTCCAAATGCAGAACTTGCCCTATAGTACCTATATCGCAAGTAAAAAAGCATCACAGTGCTTTAAGGAAATCTTATTATCTATGCAAAACGTACGTTTACTGCATGTTTCTATAGTGAACATAATTATTCCAATCTGATTGATCATAACTTTCAACAATGCATAAGTACTTATACTTGATTCTAGTAGTTGGGTGCTTTACATGCTTATTTTGCAGAAATTAAATGTTAAAAACTCAAATCTTTTTCCGCAGAAGAAAAGTACTTCGATACAAATATCCTTAAGTTTATTCATTTGAACACTTATCCCTTGCGTGCATCTACCTTTTATAATGAAGTAAATCGACCGTACTACTTCCGTTTGTATTTATTTATTGTTAATTCTACAGCAGGCCGAACCTTCTGATTGTTCGTGTTCGTGCAATATATCGTTTTTGTTTTCGATTTGTTTGTGATTCATTAAAACCTACAAGTGTTTGCTAGTGGTTGCGGTTGTTGAAAGATTAAGCCCAAACGCAGTCAAAATAAAGTTTCATTAGAGCTACCTCAACCACATTATTCTCTTCGAAACATTCAGCAACATTTAAAGTTTTCCTGATTTAATTTCAGCTGTCAGCCACAATCCCAATAAAATAACCGCACAATAACCATTGAGCACCGTCGCCGTCGGCAAAAAGAAAATAATAGAATAAGCGGATCATAATAGGACTGCCATTGAGGTTTATTGAAATCTTATTACTTTTCGATAACGAATTTTAGGAAGTTTCATTCAATAAATTTACCTAAAGGTTTATTTTATAGAGTAGGTATGTACATACATACATAAAAAAATTTCACGTGCATGCAAGGAGAATATAAGCTTGACAGTTTTGTGAATTTCACTGAAATTGGCTAGTCAGAATAGCTGAATTTCGTCTTATTATATCCCAAAAAGTGTCACTTAAAAACGATGCAGTCATCAAGTTTTTTTTTTACTGAACGGGTACATATGTATATTTTGAACACAATATTTTACCTTTGCCAGAAAGATACAATATTCCAACAATAAAAAACCATTTTTCAACAAAGGTTAAGGTTTCTAATGGCATGGAAAGGAGTTTATTGATTTACGAAACGAAAGTGACAAAAAACAAATAGGTACAACGAAAAAGATATTTATTCATAACAAAAAATCTAACGTATCTACCTATACATTAACAAGTACGTAAGTATGTACATAATTTGTTATTTAAAACTTACATACATATGTATAAAGGGTGATTCATCTAGTGGTTTCTTTTTAAATCGTAGGTTATGTATACACTGACAGCTGTTTCCTGCTCGAAATCTTGACAAAGAGTCAATATCATACCACCGCGGAACGAAATGAGTCGGTTTACACTTGAACAACGTTGGGATATTTATTGAAATTCCATAATTGATGGAAATGTTTGTTCTTACCTACTATATAAACGTTATAGATGTAAAAAATTTAATTTTGTTAATTTTATTGCATTTTTAAAAAGAAACATATATTTGGTCAACTTTGTATGTGTTGTATACAACATGTATGTAGTTTATTAGTTTATTCCTTCTGTCAAAGCTCATTATAGATTTGCAGCCCTATCACCAACTTCATCGCAATCGGAAGCTTTTTTCACGAAATCCATCGAAGTGGAAAATCGCATATAAATTTCTATTTCAAACAGATTTATTGGGACATTGAGATTCGTAAAAGTTTTCAATTACGATAAAATTTTTGATAGGGCCCAAACCCGGTCATTATAATATATTGGCGCAAGATTTTAATTGAATTAGTACGATGCTAAAGCTGTTTTAGTATGATACTTGGTTAAAACAACGAATTTGCAAATTTTAATCGAATATAGCATCATACTTTCTCTATCCTTTTATTAAAGTTGAAATCATCGAATACCTACTTTATTTTTTTAGTATCGTGCTAGCTTCATATGACTCTTTGACATTTGCAAACATCAAAAAAGGTTCGTGTACTTACTTTTTTACACGAAATGTCATTGTTTTAGGTGTGTTCAGAAGCAATTTATTAAGGAAATTCTTTTAGTACGATACTAGTGAGAAAATGTTGAAAATTAAGAATGAGTTAGTAAACTACTATAAAGTTAGCAAATTGTTAAGTAGTATTATACTAATACCTTAATAATAGGCTGTTTAAAATTTTGCGCCATTATTATTATTTCTGTGATAATATATGATTTATTCCAAAATGTTACTTATGAAAACTTTACTCCTGCCAATCCTCACATACTATTGTGAGATTTTATTATATGAAGATAGTACAGACGACGAGTTGTTTTATTAGTGTGTAGTGCGCATACACTACACTATATTGCATAAGAATTTTATTGCAGGTCATTGCCATAGATCTATACTCCACGTTCCTATAGCCAACCCATTTCTCATATGTACTCGCATTTCATTCACTCCAGAAAATTATCTAATAAAATGTTCAATGCCACTTGAGTCTCAGATTACTTTTACTATGGTCAAGTGTATCTATCTATTCGTGAAGGTTCAACGAATTTGGATGCATTTGTGCATTTTGAAAGGGGCATGCATATTGGTTATGATTTTGATGACATAGCAAGTATGCTGCCTGATTCTGTCATTTGTTTCCCACCGAATTAGAATTAAATACAATGTATATGTTTTAGTAATACTATGTATAGGTTTAAGTTCTTAGTGTGTAAGAAAATTATTTTTGTATAAATAGCTTAAGTCTGATAAAATAAAATTCACTTTCAATTTGAGAGTTAAAATTAAAACATCGGCTCTTTAGCCTTCTTTTCTTGTTTTTTCAGTCAAATCAATCAGATCGGCTCTTTAGCCATCATATATAATTGGCTTGAGGAAGCCCATATCCTCCATAGCTTTATACGACAGGCAGGGCACATTACATGGCGATCTTGCCAAACCGAATTTTACTTTATGTTTTATTATGTCTTATAATAAAAAGGCAATGCAAACCCAAAAACATACCTTCCTAAGCAAGTACACAAAAAATTAAAATAGTACCTACCACAACGTCGTCTCTTGGAAGAGATTTTAACTACAGACACTTAACCCAAATATTCCGCAAACAAAAGGACTATGATTTTTCATCGTCGAGGAAAACCGTTTATTTTTTATTGTTATATAAAAAAAAAAGGAAAAATATATACGATATATATATATTTTTCAGTTAAATAAGGAACTTCATAATTTTATAAAAAAAAAAAAAAAAAAAAAAAAATGTAACCAAGCAATATTAATATCATTTAAAGAGTAAACAAATTGCTAAGCTAAAACTAAATTTTTATAAAGCAAAAGAAAGTAAGAAATTGTAACAAAAAATAAAATAAAAAATAAAAAACAAATGAATTAATGAAAAATATATTGACAATAAAAACATAATGTATATTTTTGCATAAAATATTTCAATGCAATTTATTTCAAAAACAAAATTAAATTTACAAAGATGCATTAAGGTAAAATCTTTTAGAGTATCAATTATTTAAGTAACGGAAACTTTCTTAATAATTCAAAATATGAAAAAATATTAATAATTCTTAAAGTGAAAGAAGATAATTATGAAAACTAAAAATACAAGAATGTATAAAAAAAAAAAATATACATATGTATATGGAAGGCTAGACCTATAATAAACTTAAGTTTGATTTGAATAGTGCAAAAATATGTTGACAATAATTAAAATTTTAATAAAACAGAGTCTATACTGCTAAATACATAATCTGAAATACAAAAATTGGAAGAAGATTTTAATATAAAATACAAAAATCTTTTAAGATACGGATCAGCAGGCATTGAAAACGATTATAGATAATTTATTAGTAAGGTTGAAAGAAATATCAGACAGTTAAACAAGATGGTTAGAAGAAACAGAAATTAAATAAAATTTAAAAGAGATTAATGTAGGCCTAGGAATATTTTACTGCAATATGGCGAAATTTGACATCATTTCAAGTATACAAATTATTCCAGAATTTAGAGGAGAAGTAGAAAAGTTGACTAACTTTTTAAATTTAGTAGAATACGTTGATTTAAGTCTTGATGAGGTAAATGAAAAAGAAAAACTTATAAAGTTTGTGTTAGGAACAAAATTAAATGAAAAAGTCAGGAATAGATTAATAACAGTAAAACAGCCCAAAACATTTAAAGAACTTAAGGAAACCTTTCGTCAGCTTTTTAGAAGCAAAAAGAATACGCTCCAAATTAATTCAGAATTATCTACAATACAACAGAATTCAAGCACAACTACTACCTTTGCAACAAAAATAGAAACTCTGGTATCAGAGCTCACTTCACTGCAATTGTTAGAGCAAGGAGATGAAAGTAGGGAAACGATCTGCAAAATGAATGACCAATTAGCTTTAAATGCATTCAAAAATGGGTTGCAACAACCAACAAAGTCAACGGTCTTCTCGGCTAGACCGAAAACACTCAATGAAGCAATTCAATTAGCAGCAGAGTTAGATTCGTCTAATGAGTCTGCACAAGTTAACCATTTCAGAGTAAATACCTCCAGGGGTAACAATTATCAAAATTTTAACAGGAACAATAGCAACAGATTTAGTAGATCAGGATATCAAAACAACAACACTAGATTCAATATAAGAAACAGCAACAATAACAGTTACAATAACAACAATAACAGTAGCAACAATATGAGATATAACAATAACAGATATAACAGTAACAGATTGAATAATAAAAGATATAATAACACAAACTACAATACACAAAACCAAAGAACAATTAACTATGTTGAAAGTTTCGAGAAACATCCAAGGAGTCTCCAAATCCCAGAGAAACTCAGAACAGAGTTTAGAAAACATACAGTAAAGGCAATTCTGAACGTGAATCTCCAAATGACAAATTATATTGTAGCTCAATCTAACATTACTTCTAAAGACCAAAAACTTTTAATAGATACAGGTGCAGATATCTCAATCTTAAAAAGAAGTAGTTTAAATTCAGAAAGACAAATAGATACAACAGATAAAATTACAATTAGAGGAGTTACAGATTCAGAAATATATTCCATAGGTTCTGTTAAAGGACAGATAAGAATTGAAAATAAAGACATCGAGCAAAAATTTCAAGTAGTAGATGACAATTTCCCAATCAATACAAATGGTATTCTGGGTAGGGATTTTTTGATAAATAACAATTGTAAAATGGATTATGAAAACTTTACTTTATCTATTTTAATCAAAAATGATGAATTTATTCTCCCAATGTTAACACAATTTCCTAATTCACAAAATATTATTTTACCAGCAAGAACGCAAACACTTCGTCCAACAAATATAAAAATCATAGAGGACGGCATTGTTCTTAATCAAGAAATGCAAAAAGAAGTATTCATCGCGAATTCAATAATACCGCCAAAAGAATTGATTCCAACTTCAAAAATAAATATTATGTCACGATCAAAATCGGGTAAAATAGCAAATGAAAATCGAAATGAAATCAAAAATGCAGAATTAAAGATAAATGATACACCTATTTGCGAATATGGTTCTCTAACAGAAGTTAAAAATAAAAGAAAATTGAAATTTAATAGAGTGCTACAGAAACATGAAGTACATCAGCGAAAATCCTCATCTAAACTAAGGTTTGATTCAGGAGAAGCCTGTACAAAAATGCATGTAAACAATAAGGATATAATAGTAGAATATAGTGATAATCCGAGTTTTGACTTAGGTCTTATCTTGGAGAAGCTAATATTTAAAATGAGTAAAGAGAACATAAAACAATTAGTACTTGCAAATAATGATGAAATTTTTGAGCACATAAGTATTGATGAATTTAAAAAATCATATAATAAATTACTGCAGAAAGTTGAAGAAAATGTACGATTAAAAATATTAATATATAATTCTCCAATAAGAGTTATTGATGAAAAAGAAAAAGGAGAGATAATAGAGAATTTTCATAATACACCTCATACCGGTGGACACTCAGGTATAAAAAGAACTATAAATAAAATTAAAAATTTGAATAAAATGGTGAAAAAATATGTAAATTATAAATACAGAAGAAAGATTAGTTAAACTACCAGAAGATTAAGCTAATAATATAACAAACCCTGTTCCCTATATATAACATTGATGATTACAGTTTAGAATTAAAATTTAGATTAGGTCAAATAAGAGCAATAGCTAAAAGATTATTGGATAAAAGTAAAATAGAAAGAAAGGAATTAGTAGATAAGATTGCCAACCCATTACAATTAAAAGTAGGAGATAAGGTATATTTAAAAGTAGGAAATAAGAAAAAATTAGAAAACCCATATAAAGGACCATACGAAGTAATTGAATTAAATGGTGTAAATAGTAAAATTAAGATTAATAATGAAACCAAAGAGGTACATAATAATAGATTAAAAAAATAATAAACAAAAAAAAAAAAAAAAATGTTTAAATAAAATTTTTTTTTTTCCTAAAAGAGTGAGGATGTAGTGCGCATACACTACACTATATTGCATAAGAATTTTATTGCAGGTCATTGCCATAGATCTATACTCCACGTTCGTATAGCCAACCCATTTCTCATATGTACTCGCATTTCATTCACTCCAGAAAATTATCTAATAAAATGTTCAATGCCACTTGAGTCTCAGATTACATTTACTATGGTCAAGTGTATCTATCTATTCGTGAAGGTTCAACGAATTTGGATGCATTTGTGCATTTTGAAAGGGGCATGCATATTGGTTATGATTT
Source organism: Philhelius festivus (assembly GCA_963931855.1). NCBI lineage: Eukaryota > Metazoa > Arthropoda > Insecta > Diptera > Syrphidae > Philhelius > Philhelius festivus. The sequence goes on from OZ007554.1 coordinate 147,221,785, forward strand.
TGATGACATAGCAAGTATGCTGCCTGATTCTGTCATTTGTTTCCCACCGAATTAGAATTAAATACAATGTATATGTTTTAGTAATACTATGTATAGGTTTAAGTTCTTAGTGTGTAAGAAAATTATTTTTGTATAAATAGCTTAAGTCTGATAAAATAAAATTCACTTTCAATTTGAGAGTTAAAATTAAAACATCGGCTCTTTAGCCTTCTTTTCTTGTTTTTTCAGTCAAATCAATCAGATCGGCTCTTTAGCCATCATATATAATTGGCTTGAGGAAGCCCATATCCTCCATAGCTTTATAGGACAGGCAGGGCACATTACAAGTGCGTTTACGTGAAAAGGTCATTGTCTGGCATTTGCTAATGTTAAGCTCTAAGCAATTGTTGGTACACAGGCCTATTGCACCATCTTACAAAATTGTGATTACAAGCATTTTTTTAACAAATTTGTGAAAAATCGAGTTTTTTTCGTATGTAATTTTTTTTTACGAGTAATCACAAATTTGTACTTGTAATTTGTAGTTGGTGCAATAGGCCCCAGGTTGAGAAACTTTCGAGATCTGTTTGAAGGAGTGATATGTCTTCAGGTGCTGCGATGATTTTGGGTAAAGGCATATATGACAATGTTTAATGACCATGTCAATGTCGTAAGGCTAAAGAGGAGAGGGCCTAAATGACTACCTTGGAGGACACTAGAAGTCAGAAGTGGCTAGAACAGGATTGGAAAGCGCGGATCTGAACCGGACACAATATTCGCGATTGTTTAGGTAAGAAGTAATCCATTGCAGGAAAAGGGGTTCAAAACCTAAAGAGTATAGTTTAAAGACTATGAGGCTGTGAGAAATTCATATTAACTTGTGGAGGTGGATCTGCTTTTTAAGAAACCATGCTATGCTGGGGTAATTAAGAACTTGCAACGGAAACTGAGTAGTTCATAAAAACTGTTTAAAAAATTTTTTGGGATAAGTGAAAGTTTAGCAATTGGTGGATAGATTTTCACGTCACCTTTCTGGCCTTTTTTGTGAATTGGTGTTATGAAAGATATTTTCCATATCTTGGGAAATGTTTCCTGAGGTAAGTATAAATGAAAAATTTTTGAAAGAGGATTTGAAAGAGAGGAAGAACATTTTTTTAGGAAAATGGCAGGAAGAACAAGAGAAGAACAAGTTGAGAAAATTTGTTTTCAATAGCCGATGGAACAATGCAATCAGGTAAGAATGGACCCAGCGAAAAATTCGATAAACACTCAAAATAGGTCCAATCTGGTTTAAAAGAATCTTTGGAGAATGAGTCCATAAAAAATGATGCAAAGTAATTAGCTTTAGTACGATTATCATTGGAGGTTTCATTATTGAAGGACAAAGAGGATAGATACCCATCTGATTTTCTTTTGCAATTAACGAACTGAAAGAGGGATTAAGGATCATTGATAAGGTTAGATTGGGTTTTATATAACTATTGTTCGTAGGAAAATCTGTACAGTTCGTTGAATTGAAGATAATCACCAAGGTACTTTGAGTAGTCAGTTGGGCATTGAGAGAGTAGGAAAATTTCCCAAAGCTTGTTCCTTCGGTTACGCAGCGAACGTAGTCTACGATTATACCAAGGCGGGATGCGTCGGTATGAAGGGACAAATAATGAAATTGAATAATGTAGTTCATTATAAAAAATGTTAGTGGCTTCTTCAACAAATGGAACTAGGTTAATATAAAGTCCCTTTTAAACGATCAGTTGTTCCTTCAGTTATCAGTTCAGTTAAAAAAGGCAGTGTATTTCGACGTCAGTCAGGTGGTCAGTTGAGCTTGTATGCTGCTTCTCTTTTAACTGAATTGTGATAGAAAAGGTCACTTTTCTTCCACAAACATGGACACGCGCCATAAATTTCAATGAAATCGACCAAATTATCATTCTGTTTCGACATATTGAAAAAAATAACAAATCGATAAAAAAGTGTTTGCTTTTGATAAAAAACATCAAATTATGGAGGAGAAAAACTTTTTTATGGTAAAAAAGTGAAGTATAAGTGGACCACTCACAGTACTATAACTAAAACTACTTTTTTATGGGATATTTGCTTTTTTTGCTTGCTTACGCATTACGGCGTATAAACAGTCAGGTTTGTATGGGGGGCCATGTTGCCCCCCTGCAACCCCCCTGATTGGGCACACTATAGGATTTGGGGTAGGTGCGAGTTTGGGTGTATGCAAGGTTTCTTTTGCATTTACAGAATCTGGATTTAAAGAAACTTTGAATTTACCCTATGGCCTATATTCATTTTTTTATACTTCACTTTTTTACCATAAAAAAGTGTTTCTCCTCCATAATTTGATGTTTTTTATCAACAGCAGACTTTTTTTATGGATTCATTAAAAAAAATTGCATTTTGGTGGGGAGGGGAATTCCGAATAAGGACCAACAGCACTTGATAACGGCATTTTCACAACTAACCGCTCAGCCGCTCAGGAATTTCCGCTCATTAACCTGTAAGTATTGACGGAAAGTATCCAGATCATCCTTTACTTTTTGTGGTGGTAAGTTGAAATTGTTATGATATTTGATGAAAATTTTCATGAGCTTAGAAAATTATGAAGGGAGACCTTCCTGTTGGTCCAAAACGCTTGTTCTTGTTTTCCCTTCGTAACAAACAGAATCTAACTTATCGTGCAAAAAGGCCAGGAAAATGCGGATATTTTCATATATCTTTTTATCTGAGCCTAGATAGAACATAACGACATTCAGTGGAATCTGCAGTTTGCTGGGTAAGTTTTACTACTGGTAGTAAAAAGAGTTGTCTGAAATTTGTTGTGTAGAAGGGACTTTGCGTGGTGGAAATGGATTAGTTGACTGAGTGGGGTTCAAAATATGAGAGCTTATAAAGTTAGGATATTTGTTCCTGTTCTTATGTCGAAGTTGGCGAGAGTTGGAAAGGGAGATCGAGACGGAGGTGGTGATGGGGTTTTAGTGAGTTTAAAAGAGACTCGTTTTGTTTCTTTAGATGGGGCGGAAGAGGATGGAGAGGTTGAAGGTGCACTAAGGGAGGTTGTGGGAGCTTAAAATTCTGAGGCATTACATTAAGATTTTTAAAAATATCATTTGAAAAATCGGGAAATACACCCATTTTGAAACTCCAGTTGTGGTTAAATTTGGGAGTGTAACTGTCGCTTGTTATTGTAGGTCTTCTGGACGTTTTAGTCTTCCGTGTTGAGCGTGATGTATCATGGGATGGATTTTCTACCCATTTTGATATCGCATATTCTTTATGAAAAGCTTTTTTCCACCACGGTGGAAAAGCCACTCATAGTTGATAGGTATCGACACATTGAATTTTTTGGGGAGAATTCGATGACATTCCACATCCGGAATAGAATAATTCTTCATAAAGAATGATTGAACGCACACAGAACTGGCTTGTCTAGGAGTTGGTTAGGAAGAATGACGATTTATAGGATTTTTTTAGTCTATCAAGTCTTTGGTTCTATTCTGTAGTAGACCACAAGCTACCAAATTTTTTAATGCGTTTTTCGACAAGGGTGGTACTAGGTTGCGGTTCATTTGAATAAATAGAAGCGATTGGGTTTGCGATGGCGGAGTCAATAGCGTCAGCATACAGAATTTCTTTCGAAGAAGTTGCAGGGATTAGGTTCGTGGTGGAAGAGTGAAAAGCGGCGGGGGTCACGTCGGCAAACAGAATTTTATCCAGAATCGATAGATTGTTTTTGTTTGAAATAGGACCGTTCGAAACATCAACCGCTTCATTAAGAAGAGATTCTATTTTTGGCGAGTGTTCATTTAATGATTCGATATCACGTTGCACATACGCAGACTATAGTATTATCATGGAGCTTGATTTTGTGGTACCAACGCGATCCTGGTAGTGGCGCTGACTTATAGTACTCTCATGAAGATGAACGATTCGCGTGACATCTTAACCATAGCGATAGTACTTGAGATTTGTTTCTGCTAAATTTAATAGTTAAATATTCTTTTTTTTACTTTTTGTTTTGTTTCTTATCCTACTCTCCACTGTAAAATCATGCGCTAATTTCAGCGCTCCTCTTGGAGACCATTTCTTAAGAAGTTACTTTGCTACTTTTAACAACAAACTTTCTACCGTTGAAAATGTTATGAAGTGGGTATGTATAACAAGTCTGGTCAGCTTTAGATAGGGACCCTCTAATTATACGGCTTCGAAAACCCTCTACAAATTAACCGCGCCCGTGCACTGCTTTTTATATTTGTGCCATTGGATATCAGAGACCAGTAAAATGCGGCATAAACTGAATCATACGAAATGCGATAATTAGATGCGACATAGTGCGCACAGTAAAAGTGATTTTGTGCGGTTGTGTTTTTAATTCCTTTATAATTATTGCCACCAAAATTATCAAAAAATTACGAGTACACCACACAACACACATACTGAAATAATAAAATTTTTCTCGTTTTTTTAACGTCAAAACAAACAATATAAAACCTTCTAGCATAAACTCGTTTGAAAAAGTGTTCAGAAGAGTTTCTGAGAAACTTGCAACACTAGGATCAAATGTAAATATTTTCCTCATACGCAAACGTTTCTCGTATCGCATCGCTTTGTCGAACCACTGTACGCGCAGCCTTACGCCTCGAAATTGAGAATCATGTATGATATTGTTATCCTTCACCGACTTCCAACGTACTTCTACTACATTAAAACCCGCTTAAGAGAAAAACCCGCTTACCTGCAACACTTTTTTCATCCCCAAATATTTTCCGACCAAAACTTCCCTTAAAACACTCCGCTTAAGTGAAACTCGCTTAAGTGAAAAACCCGGATAACTGAAACATATTTTCACTTAATTTTTAATATTTTTCATTAAAAAAAAACTCTCTTAAGTGAAAAAAAATTGAATCGAACAGAACAAAAATTTGCTAGTTTTCGTTTTCCAATAAATTATTTTTGTGTTATTTGATCGGTATTTTATTTAATTTCTTTCAAGGCAAGTCCAAAAGATAAAAACAATATTGTTTCTAGCATTAAATCTCCGCTTAATGGAATTTTTAAATCCGCTTAAGTGAAAATTTTTTTTTCACTTATCCGAACTCCGCTTAAGTGAAAAACCCGCTTAAGTGAAAGAAAGACTGTGACAATTGCCTTTTCTCTTAAGCGGGTTTTGCTGTAATAACTTTTCCAAATACCTTGCTGATATTCGGAAGACCACTTATCGAGCGGATATTTTCCGGATTTGAGTTATCCTTCATTTTTTGTGGAGAGGACGTACTACAGCTGTCTTTAACCGTCCTGTATATTATTAATTATAATTATATGTTTATGACTACCTACTCTTATAATGTTATAATGTAACACAGTGTGAGAGTTTAGGTAAAAGTGGAAAGAATTTAATAGGAGATGTCTATGCAAATTTGTTTTGAAATTTTGTGTATCACAATGAAGGAGAAAAGTCGAGAGGGAAAAGTATTCCACATTCTAGCAGTGCGACTAAAGAAAGAACCTCTATATTTGACCGTACGTCCAAAGTTAGTCCCAAGGATAAGCTGATGAGCATTCGCAGCTGGACGAGTATTACGGCGGAATTGTTTGAGACGAGGAATGCAACTGGTTTTCAATTTCAATTGAACATTGTCGATAGAAAAAGAGATACAAAAGTGAAAGACAGGAGACTTTACGACGGACGGTGAAACAAAAGTTAAGGAAGAGTGTCGCAAACAAAACAGAAATTGGGGCACATCAGCATTTATTTTTTGAATATCAGACTTGAAATCGTCCAACACAACTAGTATTGAGCAGTCCGAAAAGTATTTTCTCATCCAATTTTCTCAATCAACCTAATGCAAGCATTTTCGATTTTAGAAATTTTGTCCTATAGAACCATTTACGCTCTCAAGTACAGAGCTACTCATTACACTGTTTAGCAAAGTCGAATTAACAACAAACTGCGTTGCAAGTAAATTAGCATTTTCTTGTGAGCTGACAAAAGAAGTGTTATTGTGAACGAGTGTTGGAACCGATGACTCCGAAGAGTTTTTAATATTTTTTACAAAAGACCAACAGTTTTTAATACTATTGGGAAAATGTGTTTTTTGCTAACGTAGATTTTGGTCCGAAATGTTTAGAGGTGCTGATACACTTATAGTATATTTATCAGAATCAGATGTGAGGAGCAGATCAAGCATAGTTGTGATATGACCTTCTACGTCAGGTATTCGAGTGGCTCGTTCACGCGCTGATTTAAGGGGAGGTTTACCTTTTTCTGGACCAAAAAAGCATTTTCTTTTAGTAAATTATGTGTAGAATATATTTCCAAAACAGCTTAGTCGTATATATTTTATATTATTTTAATGTTAACACTTAAAATCATGTATCAGAACTAAACATCTTTTTAGACATAGAGCATATAGACATTTGTTTGGTGTCCGAAACCCACCTCGCTATTGAACAAAGTCTTGATAATAAATAACCAAACTATACATGTTATCACGCTCCGCACCCAGCTGACAAAGCTAGGGGAGGATCAGCAATACTTATAAAAAAGTGCTTAACACACTATGAAGAACCAAAGTTTACTAATGAAAACATGCAAGTAACAACAATTAGTATTGGTATAAAAAGAAAGAATTTAAAATAGCAGCTATATACTGCCCTCCGAGGCGCTCTCCAACTGAAGAAGACTATGCAGAACTCCTACATTTGTTAGGACATAACTTCCTTGTTGGTGGCGACTTCAATGCTAAACATACCCAATGGGGATCTAGGCTCATAACAACAAAAGGTAAACGGCTATACCAAGCAGGCCGAAAATACAACTGCGAATTTTATTCTTCTGGTTCGCCAACATATTGGCCATCTGATACTAACAAAATACCAGACCTTATAGACTTTTTCGTAGTTAAAGGTATTAAACGAAATCATATAAGCGTCGAAGGTATTTACGATTTATCGTCAGATCATACTCCAGTAATTTTATCACTGAGCGAAGCAGAAATAATAGAAAAAAAGTAATCCCAAGCGCGTGAATAACAGAACAAACTGGAACGAATTCAGAGACAAACTTGAAAGTTTTATAAACCTAAGATCCCCTATGCAAACAATTGAACAAATTGATCATGAAGTAGAAAAATTTATTGCTGATGTGCAGCAGGCTGCAGAAGAAAGTACTCCAACTATTTCGAACGCGAGAGAAAAAGGTATAAAATATCCTATCGAAATAAAGGAGTTGATATTGGAAAAAAGAAGAGCTAGAAGAAAATGGCAAACCACGAGATTCCCAGATGATAAGGTAGTTTTTAACCGTCTTAACAACGAATTAAAAAAAAGAATCTGTGAGTTTAAAAATAAGTCACTAAGTAGATTCCTGAAAAGTCTGACGACGGATGCTTCTACCGAATACTCCTTATGGAAAGCAGCTAAGCGCCTAAAAAGACCTCAGACACAAAACCCGCCAATAAAATCTCAAGATGATAAATGGATCGGAAACCCGAAACAAAAGGCTGATCTCTTCGCTGAACATCTCGCGAATGTTTTCAAGCCATTCCCAGCAAACACAGCTACAGATCCCTTACAGTTTGTTGACAGAAACGACGAATGTGAAATAATTTGTCACGCTCAAAGAAGTAAGAAGCATGTGTCAACATAAGTTGTCTAACAAAAAATCACCAGGGTACGATCTTATAACTGCCTCTAATAGCCTAATAGCCTTCAAGAAACTCCAATTTATAATAAACGCATGCTCTAAACTAAGATATGTGCCACATCATTGGAAAATTGCAGAAGTCATTGTTATACCTAAACAAGGTAAGCCACCAACAGAAGTAACATCTTACAGACCAATATCGCTTATACCAGTCATGGCAAAAGTTTTTGAAAAACTGCTACTGAAAAGGCTTAGCAAAATAATTGAAGAAAGAAGACTAATTCCAAGCCATCAATTTGGATTTAGAAATAAACATTCCACGATAGACCAAGTGCATCGAATTACGGATGTTGTGGAAAAGGCACTTGAAGAAAAACAAGTATGCTCTGCTTTATTCTTAGATGTTGCTCAAGCTTTTGACAAGGTTTGGCACTTGGAACTTGAGTACAAACTGTATAGGGACCTTCCCAGGCAGTACTACGAAGTACTGAAATCTTACATTACGAACCGACTCTTTAGAGTACGGTACGACCAAAATTACTCGGAACTTAAGAATTGAAGCCGGTGTACCACAAAGAAGTGTCCTAGGACCAACCCTGTATCTGTTATAAACAAGGGATATTCCAGTGGACATCAACGCTATCATGGCGACCTTTGCTGATGATACTGCAATATTGGTGCCAGATAAATCTGTTACGAAGGCTACACAAAAATTACAAAATGCAGTCGATAAAGTTAGTGATTGGACGCAGAAATGGTGTATCAAATTAAACGAAACAAAATCGACGCATATAAACTTTACAAACAAAAACATAAACAATGTTCCAATATTTATAAACAGTACAGAAGTACCTTACTCCAATACCGCCAAATACATTGGAATGAATTTGGATGCAAAGCTTAAATGGAAAGAGCACATCAAAAAGAAAAGAGAAGAACTAAACTTGAAGTACAGAAAAATGTACTGGTTACTAGGAAAGAACTCTGACCTATCTATCCAGAACAAACTAATGTTATATAAGCAAGTATTGAAACCCGTTTGGACATATGGCATCCAACTACGGGGCTGTACAAAGAAAACAAATGCTGAACCCATCCAAAAATTCCAAAGCAAGGTCCTTCGTGGAATAATAAATGCCCCTTGGTTTATAAGAAATAGCGATCTACATCGTAACCTTCAAATTCAAATGTTTACAGAAGTGGTTAAGAAACACGCTGTATCACACAATCAGCGACTGCAAAGTCATACTAACTCCGAAATGGAGACCGTATTAATTGTACGAGACAAAGTTCGGAGATTAAGAAGAACCAAGCCTCATGAGCTGATGGTCTTAAAGCTATGGGAAAGTGTTATTACCTTAAACTTCCCCCAATGCGATTTAAAAATTAAGAAATAAAAATCATTTGTCGATCTTTCATAGATTGGTCCTGATTCACCGGTGGTTTTAGTGCGGTAAGAGTCCCACACTACTCGGTACCGATTCTTACCGAGTGTCTTTTGAAGATTTCCATCGGATAAAAAAAAAAAAAAAACATAGATTAATCCTACATTATGGAAAGCGATGAGGTAAAAACGCGTTTTTCCCGAAAACACGTTTTTCGAACTGGTCGCCACGATTACTCAAAAACTACTCGATGGATCGCCTTTTTCCTTTTTTTCTTTTAAAGCATATTAAAATTAGGGGAACCTGAACTACGATCCAGATGATCCATGGATTTTTTTCATTTCTGCAGTACCTTAAAGAGCGAAAAAAAAAAACAAAAAAAAAAATTCAAATGTACACCATTTTGTTAATTTTTGATTAATATTGATGTTTGTAGTTCAGGTTCCGCCTACACTCATATATTTTATAAAAAATTTTGTTTTTTTTTTCATTTTCGTTCATTTTTGCAGGTGCTAGAGTGGCTACCGTGAGGCAATCTTTTGTGGGAGTGGTCACTTTACCGGACATGACATTAATTACTATCACGATATCTGGCATATAAAAAATGTTTTTTTGTACTACTTATTGTAATAAACAAGTAGCAAAAACTTCCAGTTGATTATTTATTTCCTTGTACGAAAAAAAAATTCCCAAAAAACTGCAGTTTTAGCTAAAAAAAAGGTAAATCTCCCCTTAAATTGTTTAGCTCAGCAAAAATCTCTACACACCTTTTTCGGATGTTGTTTGGCCAGAATTTCGACTTTAATAAGAATAATGAACATTGATGTTTTTACAGACAGTAATTTTAAGCCACATACAGTTAAAGTTCGTATAAGAAAAGTGGTCATACTGAGGTTGAAATTGGTAAGCAACATTATTCCAAATACATATACAAGGGGAGACGATGGTGTTGGAAAAAATGTCACTAAGTTATAGCCCTGTAGGTGAAATTCTGAGGTGTCAGTATTTTCACCTACTTAGGTTTCACTCACTGCAAAAATAGCTGACCTGAACTTAACAGAGTGGATGTATGCGCAAGAAAATTCTATCTTAAGCTACGAATGTTATAATAATCCACTCGAAAATTGCTCATCACGAAAATATACAAACTTAAAATACACAGTTTTGACGATAGCAAAAAAGTAAGCTGAGCAATAGGGAAAAACTTATGTTGATTCAACATACAAACTAAAAAAAGTGTTATGACTATTTCTCAGTTAGCATATTTAAATCAATACAGCTAGCAACCATCACTAAGTTGTGTTATAAATGTCGACTGCATCCCAAGGTATACATATGTCGTAGCTCGTAGATAAATAGTTCAAAACTTGATCTTCCTTCGGCTTTTTCTGACTTCTTTTTATTTAATGAGTCGAAGATGCGCTGGAGCTTCACCTTCGAGACTAACAAGAAACTGGGCCAATTTGCCAATGCGATGATATATCGTTTGTCCAGTTTTCTTTATTTAAATCGGTGAAAACGTGGTTCTCCAATTGAAACCGCATTATGTCATTTTGAAGGTAGAAGTAGTGGTGCAGCAGGGATTTATTTTACAGGTCGTCATTTTAGTGAAAGTCTTTATTCACCTTCTTCACTTGCTGGAAGGTAGCCCCTACAGCCTCCACCTCCTCCTTATGTCTTATGTCCTTTGATAGTGACCTCTACATAAAATGAATTGCCCTATGGCACATACATATTTTTGCAATGGATCGGACGTTTCACAGAAAAAATTAAAAAAATCTGGGTTTTGATAATTTGAAATTTATTACAAAGTTTCACAATTTAAAAAATAAAAACAATTTTTCGCAACCTGGTGAATATTTCAAGTAATTAATCAGAAATTAAAATTGAAACTGTACCCTTTGTTCCTTTCAATTCTATGAGCCTGAAAAATTTACAGCTTTTGTGCAGACAGAAATACTTGCAGCTTACAACTCATGTTAATTATTATAAAAATACCGTAAGCTTTACGCGGATATGAGGAAGATTTTAGTCTGTAAAAGGTATAACTGAAAGTGCTCTTACAAAGTCCGAATTATATTTTTGCTGAGGTAGAACTGACGAAGAAATTATTTTATTTCTTAACATTATAATTAATATTAATTAGTATTATAATTAATATAACAGTCTCGAACTTCATGAATAAAAACCATGAAGCAAATTTTAAACACTCTGAAAATAAAGTAGATCTACTTCAATTAAAACTAAGTGGTATTTCATTACCTGTCGTGTAAGAGAAAAGAATTATATGGAATTAATTTTAATTTTCATATTACGAAAATTAAAAGTCTATATGATTCTCTTCTCTTACACGACAAGTAATAAAATACCACTTAGCTCTAATTGAAGGTAGATCTACTTAGCTGTTGCGTATGATAAGCTTCTTCATCCGAGCTATATATTCATTAAGCTTAGATTTTTCCCCCAGTTAACTTTATTAATTTAACAATAATTTATAGCTATTTAAACATAATAATAACTAATGTTTTATTTTCGTTTCTTAAAAAATATTTTAAGATAAATTTATTTTACACAGATTGTAGAGATCTTTTCACACTGTCTCCTCATTTATTATCGTTTTCTTTGGTAGACTCGGCATGAATATGTGCAGCTGTCTTTTTGCGTCACGCATCTTAGAGCTCCCTCTCTCCGTTTCAGCTGTTTTATTTGCAATACCATTATATGAGAAGTTCCTACGGACACATGTTGTTTTTGGCCTTGGTCTTCGTTTCTCGGTCGATGGAGCACCACTTCTTGTCTCTCTATTAATATTATCTTCATATAACCGTGCTGAGGCCAAATTCCCAGCTAGACGTCTAGCAGCTCCAGCACTGCTTGAAATCGCACACAAATCAATATTTCTCACTGGTCTATTCAACCGAACTGGCACGCCCTCCTTATTAAAAATGATTGTAATATGCTTTACTGAGTTATTTTTTGTAGAAGAAGCGCATTCTGGGGGGAATTTTTGAGCCGATTGGTCTTTTTTAATTTTTTTTCGAGAAGTATCTGTTGGTGATTCATAAATTGGACGAACTAATGGTGTTTTTCCAGCTAGATCCAGCCAATTAAGAACTCTTTCAGCAAGTTTTTCGTCAGAGTGTGAATTATTAGTAAAAACTGAACTAATGTCATGCAAAGAACTTCGTTTGGAAGGTGCGTCCTCTCGAAGTATGTCATACTTTCTTTTAAAATGATCTATGAATACGTTTCTAGAAGATATTCTTCGATAAGTTCCTGTTGAGGTCTTTTCGATTTTAGGGTGTGAGTAATTCTGCTGACATTGAACCTTGGAAGATCCAACCAAAAGAAGTTCTTCATCAATTTTGGAAAAATCACAATATACCGAAGTCTGTATTGTTTCTGAAAATCAGAGATTATAAATAAACCAATATTTTTGATAAATTCTTGCTACTTACCACCTTTATTTCGCAAGTTTGAGCTTGAATTAAATTTTTGTTTTGGCTCATAGTCGAGTATAAAATGGCGATACCCTGCTTCCAACCAAACAGATTTCACAAAGAGTGGTCTACTAGCTGACTCCCAAATCGTTGAGTTCTTCATTACAGCACAAAACTTGCCTATTGTTCATGCACACTTTTGTTGACAACAATCCAACACGTCCCGTCGTTTCCACGGCATATCATCGACTAAGCAAAAGAACTGTCTTTGGTGGTTTCTAAATGCTAAATTAAGGTGGTCGTTGTAGTAAAAAATATTAGGGCTTTTTATTCTCCTTTTGCTAGGATTTTTGTTGATTCTACCATGCAGTATTGCCTTACTATCGCGTTCCGCAAATAGCTTTTTTGCAAAAGTTTATTTTTTATTATATTTTTGTGTGTGTCATGGAGGTTTAAGAGTCTTTTGCACGCGACTGCTGCAATCCTCAATGAATGGAAGAAAGGCAATGTTTTCATTATACTGATCCCAAGGTTTCATTTAAATGTGTCTCTTTAGATATTTTAATGAGTACATAATATATCATATTTAAATGAGGAAATGTCTGGTTTATTGCTTTGGTGGCCTATAGTTCATGAAAAAAAAACACAGATATAAAACCCTAGAGTTCAATGTCACCATCGAATTTGATATGAGCTTGCGTGGGCGTACGTTAAAACGCCTAAACCACTGGAACGAGAATGATTGTACCCCATCTAAAAGATATGGCACACGACTTAAGTATATTAACGTACACATGAAATAAATAAGGTCTCGGTATAGAACTTTTTTTTTAATATTTCTGAAGAATAATTAATTGTCTTTTCAGTTTTCTTTTGTAAATCTTGCAAAACTAAATGCCTACTTATCTATACATATATGTATATCATGACATGCATGCGTGGTTTGGCATGCTAAATAATGATAAATTCATATTTACGTATAAATAAATTAATGAATGCAAAAACTAGAAACAATCGTTTAGAAATACTATGTACATACATATGTGAAAACATGGACTAAATGTTTGTTGTTCAAACTTTTAAGTTACAAAGATCAGAATATATTTTTCGTAAATTATAATATCGGACAGTTAAATTTATCTGTATTCATTCAGATCAATCGGTCAAATGACATTCCTTGAATTTTCAAGATGTTCGAAAGTAGATATAAGGTAGGGGGGATAAATAAGGCCCACCTAACGGATTTTTCGAAATATCTGCCAGTTTTTTTAGAGTATCCAAGTAAACTAAAAAGGTTATGATTCTTTGTCATTTTATCTACATGAAAACATAGTTTATGGTTTTTGTTAAATTGAAAAGTATAGTTTTTTGACATTTAAAAAAGTTTACGTTGTTCTTAATAAGGCTCATGGGGTCTTAATAAGGCCCACTCAGTTTTCTTAAGAATTTCGCAAGTAAATACACAAAAAATCAATATCTTTTAATAAACATTTTGTTTTGAATTTATTTCATAAGAAAATAGTCTCTTCAGTTTAAAAAAAAAAAAAAAAAAAAAAACTTTATTTTAGAAAAAACTTAAACAAAAAAATTTAAACTTCACTTCTTCTTCTTCGTAAAAAAATAAAACTGTCAACTGTCCTATTAGAAGCTCTTTTTTTTGGGAAAAGTTGGCATTTTGTCTGAAACACATTAAAAATATAATATAAAACCCAATAAATTAAAAGCAAATTTGCGTGTGCCCAATAAGGCCCATCCCTTATTTTTGTGGGCCTTATTTGGAACATGCAAGACTTAAAAAAAAAAAATATTTAAAACTAACGATCAAATATTTTTTACAAACAAATGTTGTAATTAACTCAAACGATTATATATTATACGGGAAAATCAAAAATAGGTAGGTACTTGGTTTAAATTTGTTAAAAAAGAACACAAAACACACTACTTTTTTATAATTTGGTAGTTCTTCAACCCCAGACGAACTTCATTGAACTGCAGGTCAAGACATGAATCGGGCAGCTGGCTTTTTTCCTTTGTATGTGTTCTTGTAGACATGGTTTAAATATGCAAAGCAAAAAAAAGTCCCCTTATTTGTTCCTTTCTGTGTTTCTGTCAAGTGGGCCTTATTGGGAACAGGGCCTTATTTGGCCCCCCTACCTTATATCATACAATTCAGACAATTAAGTTTTTTACAAAATATTTACATTGTTAGGCCCTGGCCACGTAATGAGCGGTAAGTGGCAAAGCGGTAGAGGGACAAGTTTAAGCGGCAGCTGGCCATTTAATGAGCGGCAATTCCTGAGAGGCTGAGCGGTTAGTTGTGAAAATGCCGTTATCAAGTGCTGTTTGCGGTAGTGTTTTGCGTTAAAATTTGGAAAATTATTTTACGTTTGTAACGATGATCAATGAGGGAAAAGGATGAATATACAGCGTAAGAAGGAGAAGTAGATTCCTCCCAATACAATAAGCGTATATGAGACCATTCTTTTTACGATCGTTGTGGAACTCGGACGTTCTGCCGGCGAGTCTAAGATTTAAAACCTTTATACTTATACTTTCTTAATATATAAATATATTACTATTAACTATTGAATTGTCTTGTAATTTTAAGATAACTATTATTTCCGCTAAACGTGTACAAACAAAATTGGTTCATCCAATTAACCGAAAAAGACGAAGTTATGGCGAATTTCATCATTTATACAGGGTGCCCCTTAATTCGTGCATAATATTTTAGGGCGTGCTTCTTGAGTATATTCTAAGAAAAAACTCGTTCTACAGTAAGGGCCTATCTCCAATTTTTATATCATATATCGAGGACTTAAAAAAACCTATTTTGGTGTACTCTGACCCATGTTAACGGTAATTGGGCCTTATTATGTCTTGCCGCTCAGCACTACACTAAAATAACAGAACCGATTTGAAAGTTGAGCGGCGCCGCTCTGTCGCTCAGAAATGACGCTTGCCGCTCAAGGACTGCGTGGCCACCCCCATATAACCTTATGTGTTTTAATTTTTATTTTGCCGCTCAGCATTTTGCCGCTTGCCGCTCATTACGTGGCCAGGCCCTTAGGTAGCTTAATATTCGTACCTCATGAAACAAAAGTGGACTGTCTAATATGAATAATTGTGTGAACCCAGGTGTACCTTAAGGCTTGGTATTGGGACCACTTTTCTTCTCCATGTTTATAAATCACCTTTCACTTTCAGTATAAGAAGTGCATTGCAGAGTGAAGACGTACCGGATGCCGTACTTTTTTATTTCTTTTGTAAAATCGGTTGAATGGAAGATATTGTTGCGATGTTTTACTCCCTAAATCTAATTTATCATGTTGACTTTTCTACCACTATATAAAATAAAAATATTTCCTACTTCAGTGGAATCAAATACTTAGAGTTCACTTTAAACAGCTCTTTGAGTTGTTTTCTACCATAACTGACTTTGAAGTTTAAGAAGTTCTAGTGATCTTCTTTCCGTAGACGTGAAAATAAACGTTTTATTCAAAGACTAATTCTGCCATTCGTTACCTTAAATTGTGCTCTTTACCCAAATTTAAATTTCGTCTCTAAACAAAATAAATATAATAATTCAGTGTTAGACAATATGGCAATTCCTTGTGATTCATATGATTTAAGAAACATTTTGAATCATCATAATATGATTTACAATAGGTGTCCTGGATATTTGAGAAAACAACTTCAGTTGTCTCAATACCCTAGAGGTTTGATAATGAATTCACTACATGTTTTTGCATTCCTGCAACCTTCCCGAAAAGATTATTTTAACACTTACATAAATCTGTCGAATGTATAAACTTGTAAAGTTGAAACTTTTTTTTTATTATTATTATTTATGAGTACGCATTTTGTATTTATGTACATAATATATACATATTTATCGAAAATTCTGTTTCTATAGAAAATATTGAAAGCAGTGGCGGATTTACCAGCAGGCTAAGTAGGCTTAAGCCTAGGGCGGCAGATTTTGGGGCGGCAAATTTGAAAACCGATATTTTTTTCTTAGACGGTTTTCAAATATCTCTCTAGAAGTCCACAAGACTCCTTTCCGATGACTTTTCCCTCTTTTCTTTCGTTGTACATTCAACGGTACCGCAAACTTCTATATTCTACGGTAAGGCACCTAGTTCACGGCCCCAACTAGAAATCGGCCATTACCCACACTTTCTATGAGCGAAATTGCGGAAAATATATTTCACACTCTTCCCACTCGCACTACGTACTCGTAATCACACAAGTCCGTACGTATTGGTGATTGCGGTATTGGTGTGGTAGATCTGAATAAAAAATTGTTGCAAGGAAAAATGTTTTGTTGGAGATATTCTTCGTTTTGAATGGATCAAACGATTTAAAAGAAAATAATCGAATTTTATCAATTTTAATGTTATGTGTTAACTATACTCTATACTATAGTGACCCAATGTCAACGTAGAACGACACAACTTCCTCGTTGTCCATGATTAAGTTGTCATCCAGAGTTTCCATTACACTGAGGTACCTCGGTTCGTGATATCTTTGTTTTGTGGTCATCCTTCTCATAAGCTGATTCGGGTGGTCGATGATGTTCCCCATATTAGTTTCTTCGTTGAATGAACTAGATATTTGTCCAGTGGGATTAAATTCGCTTCTGTGTAGAGATGCTCGTTCTTGTGCATATCCTCAGTATCTTCCTTTCGAAGGTTTGGTTTCCTTCGATTCCTCGAATCGTTTTTTACGAACGGATGGAGAATAGATCTTGAAAAGATAAAACCAAATTCTGAATCATTGAAAATTCTATCTTCGTTTCTGCAAAAACAGAATTTGCAGAACGTTTATCCTAACTTGGACATAGCTCTTCGTAGGGCATTATGTACTTGGGTGTGTCAAAGTGCTCAACTATTGTATTTTCAAATGTAATAGCTTTTAAAAGTTGCATTGCTTATCAAAACTAAATCCTGCGCTTACAATTTTCCTTTTAATTAATATCTTTTTCTCGCTCAAAAATAGGATGAAATCCAAAAAAATTTGATTTTTCGAGATTTTTGAAATATGTGTTGTGTGGATACAAAAAAATTATATAAAATATTTTTAGGCTTTCAAGTGAAAGATAATTCCAAGGAAACACTTTAAAGCTTATTTTTGTTTAAATTGAATACTTGATAAAGAAGCTATGAAATAATAAAAGAATGAAACAAATTATTTTTTTTATGTAAAATCGATTTTTTTTTCTACAAACAAAAATTCTTAAAAACTAACGGAACCACCTACAATATCATGGTATATCTTTTTGTAAAGACAGAAATTCTTTCTGTAATTGTTTTAGTTTTTTTTTTAGTATACGTAAAAAATAAAAAAAATTAACTGTAAATTAAATTTTTTTTTCAACTTCAACCGATTTGAGCGAGCCAAAGACGAACGATATCTTATTTTTTTTTTACATGTTCTTAAACCACAGACCCTAATACAACTTTTGAGCACTATTACATTTAAAAATTATAGTACTTTTTTGCGGCCATACAAAAGTGACACACCCTATTATGTACTCCAGCGACAAATTGTTCGGGTGAGAGAAGCTTTTCTTATCTAAAAAGGATACAAAATTATCTGAGATCTACCTTAATTCAAGAAAAATTAAGGCTTTAGCTCTTTTGTGAATAGAGTCAGAATTAATGAACAAGATCATACTTACGACGACATTATCGATGATTTTGCCAACAAAAAATCGCGCAAAAAGATATTGTTAGAAACTTTGATAAGTTAATTGAAATTATTGGCGCAAAATTTCAATTGAATTAGTACGATGCTAAAGCTTTTTTAACAACGAATTTGCAAATTTTAATCGAATATAGCATCATACTTTCTCTACCCTTTTATTAAAATTAAAATCATCGAATACCTACTTTATTTTTTTAGTATCGTGCTATCTTCATATGACTCTTTGCAAACATCAAAAAAAGTTTCGTGTACTTACTTTACTTGCATTGTTTTAGGTGTGTTCAGAAGCAATTTATTAAGTAAATTCTTTTAGTACGATACTATAGTTAGAAAATGTTTATAATTAAGAATGAGTTAGTAAACTACTATAAAGTTAGCAAATTTTTAAGTAGTATTATACTAATACCTTAATAAGAGGCTGTTTAAAATTTTGCGCCATTATTTTTAACTGTTAGCAAGCGCAATAAAGATTATTTAACTACGTTTACCGAATGTACATTATTGTGTGAGTGGCATACCTCGCCTTATTAGTCGTACATCATTGAACTTTGATTACCTCAGAAATATACTCAAAAACTATTTCTTGTGCAATTTGAACCGAATTGTTGGATTGTAAAGATAATCTAGGAACTGACAACTCACAATTGTAGAGGTAAGGGCGGCAAAAATTCAACAGCCTATACTTGGGAAATGTGTAAATCCGCCACTGATTGAAAGTGTTAAGTTAGTAATTTCAATTCTATTAATAAAAAGAATTATTTATTATACAATTCAAAAACTTACTAAAACGTTGAACAAAATTTAACTTACGATTTAATATTTCCTATTAATTTATATTTAATGAGGTGAAATTATGTATTACATACAATTTTTAGCTAGTCAGTTACTCGAAAATTGAAATACCGTTTCTTAATTTTTTTCAAACTCAATTATCAGAACCTGACACTAAGTTTTGTCTAATTTCTATTTGTATTATACTATGATACTTAAATTCTTCTTTCTTCTGTAAGAAAACTTCAAAACTGTTATGTCACAAAATCATGAACGTAATTTCAAATAATTCCAATGTTATATGAAATTATAATTGAGTATAATTCAAATGATTGGAAATTTTAAAGATTAGTCCATGGACTGGGGAAAAATAATATAAGAGAATATATATTGTTCTTGTGATGTTCAATAAGAATAAATTTAAAATATAAGTAAAGTTTGCGCTACAGTATTTCAGATTTCATCGTTATTTCATTAGTTCAATAGTTTTTGAATTAACCTAACTTCAAAATAAATTAGATAATTTTACAAAAGTCAATGGTATGCAAACCTTGTCATGTTTCAATGGTATGCAAACATTTGTCATGTATGTAGGTACTCTTTTACTTCTTGGTTCTCTTTACATCTGTAAGTTTCATCAATCAACGAACTTTTATTTTATAATACGTTAAATGTTGTTCATAATAAAATAAAGAACTGGATTGCAAAAACTTGCTGAAATGTTCAAGCAGAGCGGAATTTAAAAAATTGTAGTTATAAAACATGGATGTAAGTACACAAAAACAAAATAGCCTAAAATAGCTTGAGCCCAAAAAAAAGATTTCTGAAACACATGCAATGATGCAGTTATAAAACAAATAAAAAATCGTAAGAGAAGTGCTTAATAAATTAATAAATTAAATTAATAAATTGACACGACTATGAAGGTTGACCATGACCAACGTAACAAGCCAAGTAAAAATAGTAATGGACTCCGACAAAGGGACGGCCTGGCCTGCCTCCTCTTCAACCTGGCTTTGGAGAAAGCAATCCGTGACTCTGGCATGGCAACAAGAGGGGCCATCGTCAACAGGTCCAGCCAGTTACTGGCTTACGCAGACGACATCGACATCATCGGAAGAACCGAACAAGCTGTACACGATTCCTTCATCCAGATCGAGCAGGCGGCACAAAATCTGGGGCTGCAAATTAGTGAAGGTAAAACAAAGTACATGGTGGCGTCGAATGCGAGAGGAACAGTTGGTCAAACAATCAAGGTAGCGGAGCACGAATCTGAAGTGGTGCAATCCTTTAAATACCTTGGGTCAATAGTAGCAGCCGATAACAATATAGAAGAAGAAATACGCGGGCGGCTTCTCAAATCCAACAGAGCCTACTATAGTCTGTCAAAGCTCTTCAAATCCAGAAATCTCACCATAACTTCAAAACTGCTGCTGTACAGAACCATGGTCCTGCCAGTACTCACATATGGATCCGAGACTTGGGTGCTTAGCAAAAGGCACTCCGACCTGCTGCTTTCGGGAGAAAAGTCTTAAGGAGAATTGTTGGCCCCATATGTGAGGAAGGACGATTCCGGAGACGGTACAATCATGAGTTGTACGCAATCTACCTTGAAGCAGATATCGTGACAAAATTTAAGCTCGGTAAACACCGGTGGGCAGGGCACCTAGCTCGCATGAGCGAAGAGGAACCTGCTCGGAAAGTTCTTTGTGGTACATTCTATGGTAGACGACAGCGTGGTAGACCAGGGCGTAGACCAGGACGCCCGAAGCCTTGGGGTGCGCAACTGTATGGCGTCGGCTAGAGACCGGGATAAGTGGAGAGACTTGTTGAAAGAGGCCAGGACCGGAACCCGGTTGTCGAGCCGATGATGATGATGATGATGATGAAGTGCTTGCTTTTAATATTGCGAGCGTTAGCAAAATAATAATGACTTGAAGGGGAGGTATTTTTAATTCATAAGTCACCCACTAGATTATGAATTAAAGCCAAGCTTAAGTTAAAAAGTTACTTTAGCTTTTGCAACCCGGAATAAAATGCACGACTGGATCGCACGTACTTATTCTTAGGTAAAAGTACTTTGGAATTTAAAAATTGCTTATAAATAAATGTAAAATATGGATTTAATGATATAAAATTGTTAAAATGCATAAAATTGCTCTTTGAATTCTAGAAAAGCATGAATTCATGCAAAGAAACTTTTAAAATAGTTTTATTATTAAATTAATTTTTTGTATATGAATTTCTTTTAAATTTTTCAAGAAAAAAATTCGGGATATCAATTTTAAATATTTAGTAACATATATTTTGGGAAATAATTATAAAAGATTATCGTTAAGGCGTTTTGTTTTCAAATATTTTAATATACAATATTATTAAAAATTCAAAGGAGCTCCTCTAGGAATAACCGAAAACCTTAAGAACCAAGTTTGCAGAAAATACGTCCAGAAGTTTAGGCTGTAGGTCGAGGTACACACATACAAACAGACAGACAAAGGAATTTCCGGACCCACTTTTTTCTTTATCATCGTAATGTCAACTTCGATAGATTTTCGATTTATTTTTTTTTCAAAATGCAGAACTTGAGTCATAGTACCTATGTACATATATCGCAATTAAAAAAGAATTTGATAATTAAGTCTTTTGAGCAAGAACATTTTAATAAACCCAAAAAAAAAGCAAATTTTAAACGCCTAGAAAAATCAATATATTTACAGATATACATATACATACATATGTATGTAATTTGATATTGGAAAAATGAAACACTCTATGTTGTTTTTTCTGCACAATAATTTATTACCCTCACAATGTTAATAAAATGCACGACTAGATAACGAGCTTTCTTTTTGAGGTTCACGGTAATAAAATATCTAAGCCTTGAAGTTTTAAGCAACTGTTTATAGAAACAATGATATGGTTATTTAGGAAGAAGGAAAATCCTTAAGTAGGTATATTTGAGTAAAGAAGGTCAAGAAGCTAACAATAAAAGTATCGGAATACAAATTTATGTGGTCATTTTGCCGGCATATACTTAAAACATTACTGATAGTTAAATCAACATCGGCCTTTTTTTGTTTTTCGAAAAATATTTTAGTAAAGAGAATGAAGGAAGAAAAATGCGCATTAGTTCCAATAGTAAGAAGTACCTGTTTGCAAAATTGAAACAAAGTCGATGGAGCCATTTAAGAGCTACCTACATGTGTAAATCTTAAAAGTTATGCTATTTTCTCAAAAACGTAAGAATCCTTTTCCCGATATCTGCCCACAATCTGAAGCTTAGTTTTATTCAAATTGATAATATCTTCCATTTTATAGAATGCAGCAGCTCGTAATTTGGTGATGAGTAGCACTAGGTTTGCAAAACGTAGGATCCGGACACCCTTCTCCATGAAAATTTTAATTCAAAAATTTGTATATATGCTTACTATAACTCATCACCGTATTTAAAAATATTTATTTATTAAATACATATACATATATTTCACTTTGAGCTATAATTTGTAATCTCTTTGTTTCGATTGACCCTACTTTCGAAAAATTGAATTGAATTGAAGCGGCAAAGACTACGCCAGTTTTTTCTTTATTCAAGTTTTCTTTGCGTTTTAAAGAATTCTCCAAGAATTTCTTCATTAGAAAGTTGTATGTCCCATAGAATTTCGAAGATATCTTTTAATTCTTCTTATGGTAGAAAATGACGTTTCCGCAGTTGTAGTTGTCACGGGTAATACTGCTAAAACACATGCGATCGTGTTAACATTTTTTAATGTTTTATCATTGACTGCATGTTTACAGTTTTAATTTAATTTTGCGTTTTAAAATTGTAATTCAAAGTAAATTACTAATAAAGCACCGAGTGCATTTTGGATGTTCACATTGCATATTCGCTGCCTCCATATTTGTACTTCTGAGATAAAATGTGCAATCCAATATAGGATTTTAAAAGAGATCTTTTTATAAAACTCTTGCTTAGTGGATAACAATCCAAAACTATTAAAAATTAATTTGTGTTTCTCGAACCTACTTTGATGACGAGATATAATAGAGTATGTATGAGAAATGGAATATAAAACGAAATCTTGCTTCAACCTCTTTTGCTGTGTTATTATTTTTTTTTTCATTTGCCTCTTGTCTAATTGGATCGCGAAACAGAATTTTTAATGCTCATACGGCAATCCTGTAAGAGCTTTAAATTAAAGATAGCTTATTGAAATCCATAATGGTCAGACTGAAAGGCAAATATCCTATCTTTCCTGTAATACAAATATAAATTGAACAGAGTATAGTGTAGTGACATCCAAACACATACAAACATTTTGTTCATTGAGAAATGAGATTTCTTTTCCTAATTTTACCGAAATAGTACAGCGAGTTCAAAATTCTTCTGATTTGTTTTGGGTTAATGTCTGAATTAGGAGCATTGAACGAGAGTACTTCATTTATAACAATATTGGCGCAAAATTTTAAACAGTTCTCGTTTAAGCAATAAAACCGCCTCTACTTAACGCAGTCGTTTAGCTTAGAGACTTTGTCTAACTTTTTCATAATTTTAAAGACGTTAGACAACTCTTCTAACTAATGTGGGTTTTACGTACAACAGAACCTAAGCGAATTTACGTTTAACAACCCTTAATTTGACAGGTACATAACTCAAACAAAAAATAAAAAGAACAGACAACTTCAAACCAAATAATTTTTCGCCGAAAAAGCACATTTTATATACTACCTTAATATACATATTTCGATTTTTTTTTAAGTTATTAACATTATTTTAGATGGAAATGAAGTATATATCGCAAATTCACAGCATGAAAACTCAATTTGTTGTTTTTTAATTAATATACATAAGATACATACATAAGATATGTATGTACAGATTTGTTGATCGTGTCTATTGTGTCTATTTACAAAGTACGAGTACATCTTTAAAAAATCAAATAAAAAATCAGTAAACATTTTTATTTCGATTTGCTTTGGTATAAAATGGCCGGAAAATTTTGAAAACTTTGTTTAGCTCCAAAACGAACGTTATCCTACATACACCCATACTGCAAAATCTAAAAATTTGGATAAAAAAAATTAGGTATGCTAATATGAACATGGACTACATTTAGGTCAAAAAAAAAATTAACACTACCTGTCATAGAACGGTTTTTTTTTTATTTTCGAATTTCTCATCAAAATATAATCTAAACAAATTTTCGAAAAAATAGTTTTCGGATTTTTAAAAAAATAATACAAATTTTTTTTCGAAAACTCAATATCTTGAAAACGGATACACGATTAAATTTTTAAATTACTTTTTAAAATGTATATCATTAAATACTAACAATTTGCATATCAATTTTTTTTAATTTTAAAGAAAATTTTGTACACAAAAAACATGTGTCTTATGTATCTCGAAAACGGCTCGGTATTAGCTTTTAAAATTATCAGGAAGGTTTGGGTTATCGATGTACAGATGGACGCATAGACTAACACGAGAGATATGAAGGATATCCTTGTTTTTGACTTTCCAGTCTAGTCATAAATACAAATACTAGAGCCAGAATAAAAGTTTGGGATAGAGTCGTGTTTTTGAAAATGGTAATTTTTCGGATGTTTGTGTAGGAGATATAACCACTAAAATTTATATTTAAATAATAGATGATTGTGCACTGATTTGAAAAGGTTGCAGACGTTTTG
The DNA here is from genome assembly GCA_963931855.1 of Philhelius festivus. Taxonomy (NCBI): domain Eukaryota; kingdom Metazoa; phylum Arthropoda; class Insecta; order Diptera; family Syrphidae; genus Philhelius; species Philhelius festivus. The sequence goes on from OZ007554.1 coordinate 147,246,405, forward strand.
CTATCCATTTTCTTTTTGTAAGACGTCCCCCGTGATTGGGAAAAATCAACTTTTTATGTCCGAAACCAAATAAGTGGTATATCAAAAATAAGAATAATTCCTCTGATTACAAATATATGGACCATATACGTTTTGGTTTCTTCCTTCGAGTCACGAGTTGCTAAAAATATTTTTTTATTGCTGATGCAAAAAATCTAAAGAAAACATGCATAGCTTTTGATTTCAAGGAGCGGTTCTTGTGTCTTATAATATGTGCAATGATTTATAGTTTGTTTTTTTGCAAAAGCTGGTATAGTTTATATATAAATATTCCTTGACCTTTGAAAAAAAAAATACAATTGTTCGACCTTGAAGGACGTTAGAATCAAAGAAAATAGAGTTCAATTTTTAGTAATTTACCTTTTACATTTGTTCATAGTCTCTGGAATATTCTTCGATAGTCATGCTTAATTCATCAAACACCCCTCCCTTTTCTCGTCTCACTTAATTATTGGCTCAATTATCATTTCCCCTCCCACAACCCCTAATAAATTGCGAATCTATGTCAAACTTCAAACCATCTCCCATATGAATACACTTTATACATTGGTAGCCCCATTAGCCAACAAAATAATTTTCATCAAATTGTTTTATGTTTTGTGCTACGATTAAGTGATTAACTACATATTATATGCATATTCATATATATATACATATACTATACAAGTATTTTGCTATAAAAGCATTCTGTAAGGTTAAATTGTCAGTCATTCAATTCTACCTTTCCTCAAATAAATAGGTGCAATGTTTTTGCGAGCTATTGACAGAATATCCAAGGTATGGAAACAATTCATCAACCCTCAGGACATAGAAACTGCATTTAGCCTTTGTATTTATGTTCTACGATTAAGTGGATTGTTTCCTTACAAGAGATCTAATGGCTCATTCAAAATATCATACCCATATTTCGGAATTACCCTATTGCATATCATAACATATGCATATGTTAATGCAATTCTACTCTATAAGGACACATTGGCATACGCAAAGCCGCTAATTGTCGATAGTGCATTAGCCGTTTGTAGTACGTTTGTTCTGAAGATACTTGGCGTTATAATATCACTATTCATTTTTGCACCAATTTTATTTGGATCAGTGGTCGAAAGAATTAACGTTTACGCCTCTCTTGTCAAATCACTGAATGATTTGGAAATTGATGTAATCCATCTTTGCCGAAGGGTCTTATTAATATCTGGTACAGCTACAGTATTAGTTATATCCCTATGTGTTTATAATTTATCACATTCGATTTGCTTTTATGAAAAAATAACTAAACATCCGCCTTCGTTAAAATTCTTTTTTGTAGTAGTTTTATCAAATTTTTATAAAGATATGTGCTTATTTTTTATGATAATGAACTTGTTTCTGGTGTTTTTGGTTAAGTTTTTATTAAATCAATTTTTGAATGAAATACTGAAATTACTGCTAAAGGATAATAAACATGAAAATAAAAATAAATCTTCAAATTGAAAGTGTAATTTTTATTATAAATAACATTAAAAAATTGTTGCTATTTGTACTAATGCAACGTCTGAGAGAAAATTTGATTATTTCTATTGTTATCTATTGCTTCTTTTATAAATTTTCTTATTTATGAATTAAATTTATTATTTACATTATATTTATATAAAATAAATGAATATAATTAACGTTTATGCATACGATATAATTTTGTTTTTTATCATTACTTCTGATTACCTTAATGTCTTATAAAATTATAAAAAAATATATAAAATAATTTGAATCATCACGAGTTTTGACTCTAACTCTTTCAAATAGTTTTCGTAAAGCGTTTATACTGTTCCAACGGACTGTAATACCTTAATTTTGAATTTAAAAACTTGGAATAAATTGTGGGCATTTTATTTATACAAAGTAAGACATTCTGTTAAAACCAAAAGACTTTTTCCTATTAAAATTAATTCTTAAAATATTTGCGAACAATTTAAGTCCAATTAAGACAATATCAAAACTGTTTTAACGACTCTGCAAATTTTCATAGAATTACGCATCATACTTTCGTATTACATTACATAGCAATAACATAGCAATGCTTAATATATTAATTTAATATATTTGGAAAATATCGGATTATGGTCAGGATTCGAAGTATGGTTGAGAATATAACGATAGTTAAAGATATAAAATGGAAAAGAAATATTTTAATAAACACACTTTTGACTTGGATTCAATCCAGAAAGACAAATATCGTTTTATTAAGCTTGCGCGCTGCGAACTTTATTTAAATTTATTTAGGATCAAACCAACAATCAAGTTTGCAAATTAAATGCAAAGAAGGTTTGAGACAAAGTCGAACCTAAGGCAACTTCACAGCAGCGCACAACATTACAATTCAATTTTTTATTAATTTTTTACACTAACACTGTCGTTGTATTTGACATGGTTGTACATAGTTTTCAACACACGCGTAATAATTTTTTATAAAAAAAAAAAATTTTTATCGTCAGAAACTAAAAAGTCTGCGACCATCGTTTGGCCCTAAATAGTGAACATACTCGTAATACTAAATTTCAACTCTAATTTTTTTTTTTAAATCAAAATAAAAACTAGGTTTGACTAGTTCGCTGAAAATAAACTTAAATATCTTAGCTCAAATTAAGGATAAGCCTACACATAAATCGCTGGCCGAATACTTAAGTGTCCCACAGACCACTTTTTCAGGAAACTGAGTTAAAGATGCAGTTATACTAATTCGAATATTCTCTATCGTTTGGCGCTATCCCCGTTGCTCTATCTTCATTATTAACGAAGTTACAGAAAACACTTTGGCTCTATAAGCCAAAGCCACACATTTTTGGGTTCTTTTGATGCTTATTTGCCATATATCTAAATGTGTACTAGGTGGGGAAAATTTTGTATAAAAGTTTGAAAAAACAAACGCTTAATGCTTAAATGCCCCATTATATTTTTTTTTTACTAAAATGGATAAAACAAAAACGGTAAAAAAACTAATTTAAAAACGAGTGTGAAAAAATACCAAAACTTGCTCTTACGAATGTTGAAGTATTTTTAAAACTAAATGCGAAATAAAATTGAATGTATTTTTCTAGGAAATTTTATGGACTAAAGTTCATGTTCAGTATTTTTTATAATTAAGTGTTAAAATACATTGTCATTTTCATACGTTTCTTATCGACTTAAACACAATCCAATGTGGTATAGAGGAAGGCATAGCCACTAAATTAATATTACTTTTTGTTGTATGTTTAATAATGCTAGAAATTTTGATTTTTCAAAATATAAAAAAGGAATTTTCAATTAATGTATGTATATAAAAATTCAAAAGTCGTAACTGTAAATTAAAAAAATAACGGAATTATTTTTCAAACCTTAAAACTCGTTTTCTGAGGAATAATTTGTATGTATATCCAAGCATTCAGCCGGTGATATGTCTATATGTCTGCATGGCATGTATGTCTAACAATATGTCTATACCTTTACATCCTAAGTCTCTGGAGCTATTTGCTTCAAACTAGGTACGCGAGTCTTCAGTGATTCCTTAGAGGAGAAATTAAAATTAGTTTTACAGCCTTGTGAGGAGTCACAAGTCACAAGTTCTTGTGACCATTCCTTGTGAGGATTGTTGTGATTCGATAACATTTTGGTATTCTCCCCCTAATCGTCACAAGAAAACTCACAACGAAACTCACCACAGCATGGTGAGATTTTTAAGTGTCATTATTTGAACAGATTATTCAAAACGAAGAAATTACTTTATAAATGTATTGTTTTGGGTAGCGAATGGTTCATTTGGTCCCTTAAGTTTTTAAAAGCCGTCGGCGCTGCAAACTTCTTGATCTTGATACGAATAGTTTCTTAAAAAAAATTAGCATATGCAGAAATGTTACTTTTCATTTTCGTGGAAAAGATCAGCAATAATATTCACTAGAACAAAGTCCACTTCCATTTTTGTGTACTCACAATTATTCACAAATTTAGAAAATTGTCTTACAAAATATACTGAGTCAGTCCAAGAAACTTTAAAAATTTATGAGTTGTGACCTGCTCTGAAGGAGATCACAGTTTCGATTGTTTTTGTGACTCTCACAAGTTGTGACTCAGCGGCAGAATTCGAAAAAGTCACAAAATCAATTTCACCTCTTCTTGTGACTTGTGAGGCATCACTGACTTTGGGGAGAATCGGGCTTTTAGCTTCAAACGGTACCTTCCATATACAGAAATAATGCAAAATCTTATTTATATCAAAAACATTTGTAACGATTTTGATAAAAAAAAAATTGGGTGTGCTATTATTAGCATGGACTACATTTTGGCGAAAAAAAAAATTAAGAAAAAATGTAATTAACGGTACCTTTCACAAAACGTATTTTGATTTTCGACTTTTTCACTGACGGCTCTAACGATGTTGGATGTTGACTAAAATTTTTATGCAGCAGCTCTTTTGAATTTGAAATAATATTGTGTTTATAAATGTTCGATAAAATTTTTTTTGGATTTAAATGGCGACAAGTAAAACCTGCCAGACTTATGCATTCGATATCAAGACGCATGATCCCACCTGATATGACATTTCAGCGTAAGCGTCTTCGATTTTCTGTTAGTCTTGCATTCGCCATCACTAAAAATAAATCGCAGAGTCAGTCGTTGGAATTGTGCGGTGTAGATTTAAAGAGCTAAATTTTCTCACATAGACAGCTTTACATTGCATGCTCATGAATCTGAAAACCGTCTGCTCTTTTTATTTATACTGATGATGCAAAAGCACTTTATTCATGTGCTTTTGCATCATCAGTATGAATAAAAAAGTTATTTCATTTTACTAAATTTCATTGCTTGTTTTTTTTTTAACAATACAAATTTTAATTGACAATGTCCTTATACATAAGAGCAAGTCCGTGCGATCCAGAAGTGCATCTTATCTGTTCGATTTCAAAATATCCGGAAATAAAATAATAAAACAACATTAACTATGCGCTGGGACCTCAATGACTTTATAAGACATTGTCATTAAGGCTTTTTTTTGGTTGTGGACTATTTTCCATTCTGATTCTTGATATTCAACAGTCATATGTGCGTATGAGTATTTAGTTTACAGTCGAAAGCTAGACGAATTTAGGAAACCGGGTGTCTTAAAACATTGAAAGCTGAGTTTTTATTGAACTTAATTGCGATTATAGCTACAATAAGTTTTGCAGCTTCTGAAAGGAAGACTCAACTGGTCAGATCACTTTTTACAAAATGAGTACATTCCTATATGGTATATATATGTATGTAGGTACATATCGTCGCTGTAGATCGAATACCTCGTAACCCAGAAAAGTCGATTTTTCAGGAGAGACAAAAAACTTACGAGTTTTATCAAATCAATGAGAGGCAATGAGAGACGTGTTTTTAATTATGCGCGTGGCTCTGCATGTATAGTTTTTAGGTTCACAGGATATTTTTCATTAGATCCGGAATTTTTTTCACAATATAATTGCATCATTACCTAAAAATCGTTTTTTTTCTGGGTTACGAGGTATTCGATCTACAGCGACGATATATTTTGTGTAATGATTAATTCCTGCTTTATTCGATGGGTCGGTATCCATACGTGTATTGCTTTGGATCATTAAATATAAGAAAATGTTGAAGGGAAAATGATTGCCTAGTCTGTTTTTTTTTTTTTTTTAATTTATTGGGTTAATTAAACCTTTTTACTAATTCCCAAATTATGATAATATACGAAATAAAAGGATCTCCGATACATTTTTGATATCAGAATAACAAATTAAGTCTTTCATACAAAATAACTGCCATGAAATAAATCTTCATCGTACGAATATAATATATAACATTTAAAACCAAAAGTTGTTGCTTCATTTTCATTCTCCTTTGTGAAAGCTTTTTCAAACTTGCGTACATTGAATGAAAAGGATGATAATTATATTTCACAAGGATATTTCGGGCCTCAACGAAGGTTCCCAATCACTCTTCGAGCTAGTAGTTATTCACTTGACTCTGTTAGCGGTAATCGTGTTTTATAAATGATGGCTGATGAAAGTTCCACAAACAAATTATCAACACAAACTTCGAGTCCGGAAAAGAAACGTTCTACTATGCCGGATATTCGACCTCAAAGCAGTTTTGAAAATCGGTACAGTAATATCATAACTGAACAAATATTGGACAACAGCATTAATATGAAGGAAATTAGACGGCAGTTGCAGGCTTTCCTACCCCAAGGCGGCCATGCTCAAGCGACTAAAGAAATTAATGAAGTGAGGTTGGAAAATAATGATTGAAGTGGACAGCAAAATTTTTATAATTATATATCTGTCTTGAAGTATTAAAGTATTTTATTTGTATGTGAATGCCTTTTTATGCGATAAGCTTGGTAATAATTAACTCATCACAGGTCAATGTTCACTCTCTATCAATTATGCAAGAACATTAAGTTTTCTTTGTTTGAGCTTAAAATGTAGGTACTATTATTTAGGAAAGAGCTCAAATAATCAAGTATGGTGACTCAAACAACTCTTGTTAACATTTTCCTCAGCCGCCTTAATGACCAACCCCAACATGGCAAATAAACTTAGCAGAATAAAAAAAAGTTATCTCTGTGCGTTTTAGCAAATTGTGTTCTTCTTTGGTTAAAGAAAAACACAAGTGCCTTACAATTCGAAATTGGTTTTATTTCCTTCCGTTGAACATGAACAAGCTATGCTGAAAGTAAAAAAAATGTGCTTTTCTATAATGACCGTCTAAATAAACATTATGTACGGTTGTATTATGTTTTTTTACTTTATTGTTAAGACAAGGCTAAATAAGACTAGGTCAATAAACGATACGTACAATACGAAGCTTTTGTAAGTCCCATCGCGTCTCGATGAAACCGAAACAAAATCACCTCGAATCGATCTCGTTAAAGGTAAAACTAAAGCTAATTTCGCTTTCAGTCTCGTCTCGATCGCGGTTTTGGATGTTTTTTGCGGAAGAAATATAAAATTTTACATTGAGTTTTAATTTAAATTAATTATTATTAGATTAACCAACAACTAAATTAATTTTATATTTACTTTTAATCCTTTCTGTCGAAACCGAGACTTCCGATACTCTCGATACCATTAAGATTTATCACTTACTTGCAAGAGGCAGTTCTGATTCGGATAGGATTCAATTTCGAGAGCTCCGAGTGTTACAGTTCAACGTTCTAACTTACGCAAAGAGCTTAACTCAATATTGGTTTAAAGCAATATTTGAATTCGAATGAATTCCATCTTACTCATTTTTTCACAAAGCTCAATGTGTAAGACCTAGTTCATAGAAGTTTGAGATAAACTTATACAGGTTGTCCAATAATTCGAGTGTCATACTTTGGGATGTGATTCTTGATCATATTCTAAGAAAAAAAAATGTTCTACAGTTAAGTCTGCTTTTCCATTTTGACACCACTTTTTGACAATTTAAAAAAGGCTATCTTTTCAAAAAATGCGTAATAATCATAAAGTTTTCTTATTTTTACCTGATGAACAAAACAATAATACAAAAAATCATTGATAAGTGCACCCAAAAACGAATACATTTTATGATACTTGGGAAAATCTAAAACAGGTAAATTTATAAAAAATGATTTTTTGCCTTGAGGTTCATAGGGTTTGAATAAAACAATAATTTGTGCAATTTTAAGTAATTTTTTTATTTTATTTACACACAAATACAGTCATAATAGATAGATAATAGACCCCGTTTTTGGATTAGATTTTGAATGTTTATTCTCTATAATTCTTGCCTTACTTTTAGTGATCCTTCGGAAATACGTTGTTCCAGCGTTACCACTTCCAGAAAAAAAGGCGAAGTAGATTTGAAGAAAAAAGTGAAGTAAATAGAGACAAATCGAAGTAGATTTTAAAATAACTTTCTACATATATGTACTTGCTTTTAGAAAAATTTGAACTCGATATTTCTATCAGTTGACATTACAACATGAAAAAGTAGTGATTCCGTCTGTCTGGAGGACTGTACCTCAACCTGCAGCCTAGAGGAGAAACTGAAATGTTCTTTTTTAGCTCAGTTAGTCGGTTTCTTCCGTACACCCATTATGAAATATCATATTCATTTTTAAAACGGCGCTAATGACTTTTATAAAAAAGACTTATGTGCAGATCATACCACCAATGCTGTCTACATTTTGGCAACAAAAATGCTACTAACGGTACCTGACAAAGAACCTTTTTCTGATTTTTTACTTTATTAATTCTAACTCTACGGATTTCGATAGAGCTTCTTTGATTTTGAAATAATATTGTACTCGTATACAAAAATATTTAATTTTAAAGAAATTTTTATATAAAGAATTAATTTATTAGTAAAATTTTCTTTAATAAAGAATAACTATAAAATTACTATAACTGAATATAATTCAAATTTGAAATAAAAACACACACGCAAGCGAAAATTTCTATGCTTTTAAAATTATTAATTTGTGTATTTTTATTGTCTTGACTTTCATTTTTTGCTCATTTTAATGCTGGTGATATACTACCCAGAGTTAAATAGAGAAAAAGTAGTAGATTTGTTTTTTTTTTTTGTAAAATTGAAGTAGTTTGAAACAAGAATTTTAAAAATGAAGTAGCTTTCAGTATTTTGCTGATGGTGCGAAGTACGAAGTAGATTTTAAAATATTTTGAAAAAAAGAAGTAGATCTACTTCAATTGAAGTACCACCACTGCGTTGTTCTAGTTCAGTTAAAGTTGTTATTTCAGATGAGTAAACGATTTCTTTCATTCGTCCCCATACAAAAAAATCCAGTACAGTGAGATCGGGTGATCTTGCAGGCCAGTGAATTGGTCCATTTCTGCCTATCCATCCATCACCGTATTCTTCATCCAGCCAATCCTTCACTTCACGAAGCTAGTTCAAGCAGTGGAACATCCTCCAATAAGTCTGGTAGATTATTTTGTAAAAATAATAGATAGTAGAATTAAGTCAGGGTCATAATTTGAAAGGCCCGATTAATTTATTTACATTTACACCTGTCCACATATTGATACTGAATCTGTGCTGAAATGATCTTTGCCGTCTTGAATGTGGATTGCTCAGCCCATGTATGGGGATTTTGGAAATTCGTTATACCATCTCTGTGAATTGAGATTCGTCTGTCCAAAGAATTCTGTTTATAAACTGGTTGTCATCTAAGTTTCTCTAATAACCAGTTACAAAATTCTTGCCTCTTTTCAAAATCATCGGGAAGCAGTTTTTGAACAGGTGGATGGTGATATGGATACATATTTTCTCCATGCAGTATACTGGAAATTCTGTGTTTGGAAACATTATGCTGATGGAAGGATCGATTTCAACAGATGCCAGTATTCTTTCATCGACCGAAACTCTTCTTGTGCTTGCAGCTCCCGCGTTAGGTCTTGCAGTTGAAACTGATTCAGTTTCTCGAAGCATTCGAAAGGTATTTCCAAAAACATTTAGAGAAGGAAGTCGTCTGTTAGGATAAGGTTCCTAGAATCTTCGTTGTGCTCTTCTTGAATTTCCATTGCACAACCCATAAACGAATAAAATGTCCGCGTATTCTTCTCTCGTAAATGAAGGCATTTCAAAAAGCGCTCTTATCTAACTGTGACTTTACTTGATAATCTGATGAATGAATTTGTTTTCCTATTCTTTTATACCACTTATTTAGTTAATTTGTCCATTAAACATTCATACCCCAAATTTAACTCTCCCTGAGAAGAGGTAAGGTAATTAAGGTTTTAACAACAAGTCAAGTAGGCATAAGTACACTTTTAACACTTTTCATGAGTCTTAAAAATTACCTAAAAACTGGAAAAACCACCCCAATTGCCAAGTGTTGCACTAGGTAAAAATCCTAAAATTCGATCTTATACCTGTTTTAGATTTGCAAAAGTATCATAAAATGTATGGGTTTTTGAAAAAAAATTGATCTCAAAGTCAAAATTTTGCTTGGGCAAGAAAAATTGAACACCATTTCAAATTGAATATCTGGCAACCCTAAAAACATATCAGCTCAATTTAAACGTAGTTTTAAAGGTTAGTATTTTTACTAAAAAAAAGTCTCAAATAAAGTCCGTACCATTAGTACTGACAGAGAAATTGATATTAACATGGGTCAGGGTACACCAAAGTTATCCTTTTCTTAAATCGTCAAAAAGTGATGCGAAAGTTGAAAATCAGACTTTACTGTGGAACAATTTTTTTCGTAGAATATGACCAAGAATCACATCCCAAAGTATGGCACACGAATTACCGGACACCCTGTATAAATTCAAAGCCTTGGAATTGTATATTAGAATTCGTTTCAATTTCATTTTTTTCACAAAGCCTCATGAAAATAAGAAATTTTGTTAAGAACTCAAAGAAAATAATCAAGGGTTTAAACAAAATCATCAATGAGTAACGGCATTTTAAACAAAAAAGTGACATAACAGAATGAATGAGAAAGAATCATGCTTATGTGTCTAATGACTGGGGTGAAGTCTAACGATCCGTGAAAAGGCTATAACTCCAAAGTGTACATTTGTTTTATTCGAAGCTGTTTTTTGAACTTTCCCATCATCGTATTGTTAGTTCTTTATGTTAGGATTGAAACCGAGAAGACGCCTTTTCTGTATATGATATAGATTTAACCAAATAGACCAGCGGCCGTGAGTTTTGTGTAACGCAACCGAAAGTATTTATCATTCGATAAATGTCGCATGAATTTTACCAAATATATACCCAGTTTACTGTGTCGGTCACATAAAACAAGTTTTCCTATTAATAACAATGTCGGTAGGGTTGCATGCAAAGTCTAAAAGGTGTCCGACATGTGAAATTCTCCCTTATTTTATAAGACCTTAAACATATAGCTCGTCTTGTGAACTTAGCCTTAAGTTTGATTAAAACCCAGACATTTATTTTCAACACAAAATTTAGACTTAATCTACCATGCTAGTAAATTTTCTCTTGTGGGCAAGACATGTATGTTGTATGTACATAATATATTGCATTAGTCTAACAAAAAATGTTTTGCTTTTGCGAAATATACTTTCAATCATTGATATTTCAATATATGTTTGCTGATATTAGGATAGTTTAGCTATTCAGTGGAAAATTAACTGAACCGTTTAAAATGCTTGGTTTTAATTTTGAGCCTATACCTAAAACTCAAAAACCAATTACATATTTCAATCGTTGCTTGGGTCGGTATCATAAAGGGAGTAGGTACTGAGTCATCTGGCACCCTCTTTGGCTTAGGTGTGTACCAATTAAAATATTTAGTTAGTTATAGCAAAAATTAGAAAAAGGTATACAAAATGTCACTTAAGATTATTACTATTATTTGAATGAAAATGTGAAATAAGTATTATTATTATAAGTTGTGTAGTTTTCATATTAAAGTTTAATTTTCTAATAATTTTTCAAAGCAAACTTTGTTTGAAAGAAAACCATTTCTCACCTAGATTTTCAAATTCATATTTTAACAAACGGGATACAATAAATATGCAAGTAAATTTAAAAAAAAAAAAAAAACAGTCCGATTACGGTGGAATTCGGGAAAGGGCTGATCTATTTTCGAAAAGTTATTTTGGATTTGTTTGCGAATTGTAACGTTGCTTTATACGGTTAATCGTAAAAAATTATGTCAAATCGACTAAAAACCGTTTTAATAAAGCGGAGGTCAAGAGAGGAATTTGCTGTTTCATTTGCGTCCGAAATATTCTTAAATAACAAACTTATAACGCCTCATTAAAAAAAAACAGTTAGTCCTTGAGTATAGAGATTCTTTTAAATAAATAAAACAAGATGAAAATCTATTCATATGGATAACTTAAGTTTCGTGACACATTGTTTTGTGTTTTGTCATTGTTATGCAAAATTTCGATACAATTTTGAATTTGAATTTTTCTTAGAAACGAAAAACTTATCTTCTATGTATATTGCAAATTTAAACAACTCTAAAAATGTGCTCACGTTTATTTCCAGATCTTCATTTTTAAAATGTGAATAAATTCAATAAAAGAGTTCACAGTACAAAATCAACAAGTGTAGTGAAACTCACAAAAAACAGTCTCTCAAAAGTGAGTCAGATAGACTAAATTGATTCGCCAAACCATACTCTATCCTAGATTCCAAAGGAGAGTTTTCTTTTATTCCGCAAAGAGTATGCACTTCAGAACTTGTTGAATCCAATGAAATACAAATAAAAGACGCAAAACGTTTAAGACGATTTAAGATGTGACAAACAAAAAAAGTTATACGAATCGGGTTCTGAATGGACCCATTGCATTGGCGTTGGCAACAGATAAAATTGAGACCCAAACCCTACAAAGTCGGATAAATCACAATTGCTAATGTATAATGATAGCGTTGGAAGATTGTGGCAAAATAACCCAAAGGTAAACCTCATAAATAATACATTAAAATCACGAAGTGTGAACTTAGGGATGCCACTCACCTGACAACTTTTTCCATCGCATTTAATGCATTCAATCTGAGATGGAATCGTTGCTAATAAATATTATCCTACCGTTGAAAAGGTTATAAATTTATGGTCTTTTCTAACCTGCTTATGTTTATGTAGTAGTTCTCCTGATGGATGATTAACATGCCTGTAAATCGCCATGCTTTGCGGTGTGATACTTAAAGCTATAAGGGTTGTTCCATTGAATCAGAGGAAATATTCATTTGGCTAAGTGCCTCTGGGAATAGTCAATGAAATAGAATTTTTTTTTTCATTGAAGTGGAAAGGTATTTATTTCCAAGGATACTTCGGCATTGACAAAATAAACTCCTTAATGGAATACTAAAACTTACCTACAGTTGTAAGGAGCATATTGTCCAACAGCAAGGCAATTGCGACAATTACCAAAACCAACCGTCTAGAGCCCCTCCACTGGATCATCCAAGCTTTGGTGGCGGCCCAGGTCCCAGCAGCCCGATAGTCCTCCTGACGGTAATTATCTGATGGTGGTAGAGGCGGCGATGTCATTTGCGGTCCATAACTGTGATAGGTGGTATTCCTATCGGTGGATGTTTGTGGGGGCAAGTGTGAGGGTTGTGAATTGTGAGATAGCTCGCTAGAGTCCTGCGATGTGAGGGATTCGGTGTTGGTGCCATTTTGATAGGATGTTGCTGCTAGTTGTGCTTGCTGATTCTGATGTTCCAATTGAGCTTTGAAGGGATTTCTACTGGGCGTAGAGTTGGCAGCCGTTTGATTGTTATTTCTTGGTCCACCAGGATCAGTCGATTGCATTTCGTCACCCACTTATTGCTAACGGTTGAAAAAAGAAGAAAAAAGAAGATAAAGTTATGAATTTTTGTTATCCTTTCTAAGCTTCTTGATAATAATTAAGGAAAGTCTCCGAAACAGACTTTTTTCAAGTATATTTTCAGTAATTGCGATTTGTCTCTAGGGGAAAGAAAAGAATAAAAAAATAAGAATAAAAAAAAGAAAAAGAAAATGGAAATCCGGAAGTGGAATTCAATTTCGCGAACTACGCCAAGGACAATCTTCCTAGTTCTGTACATTTATTATATTTGTTCAGACTCAAGTATCTGTATCTCTATTTTATTTCTTAAGTACGCCGATAGGATTTATTGGATGAATTCTCTGGGAATAGAAGGTATGTATGGTAGTATGACAGAGAAGGATTTTAGTAATCCGTTTAGGATTATGTAAAATTGACTGTTCTTGGAATCACTAGGAAGTATCGCACACTAAAAAATCAAAGTCAAATCAAATCAAAATGTAATGAAATGATAAAGTTATTATTGCTTGGAAAAATTGACATAAAACATGGGTTTTGGAAGATAATGTTTCTTTTTTTTATTTAAAATTTTCAGGATGTAGCGACATGTTTTCTATTGCTGCATACAAAAATGTGAAAGAAGGAAAGGTAGAGTTTTGTTAGGTTGATATGACTTCCTACAAAAAACTCACTTAGACTAGAGTAGGATGAAATACAAAGTGATAATGATTACCCCATGCAGTCAGATAAATTCCTTACTTTTCACTTTTCAGAGCTTCTGATATTACATTAAAGACCTTTGTTGTATATATTTGTCAGAAAACTAGAAGCCCAAGTGGAATTTTTTCTTTAAAATGATTCTCCAATATTCTTAGAATACTTAAATAAAGAGTAGATTGAGATTCTCTTGTATAGTAGTAATATAAAAGCGTAAGATTACAAGAGTCAATGTTCTTTTTATAGCAAGAGTAAAGGTTTTTTCTATCCTTAAATGAACTCCATTCTTTTTATAAGGTAACGCCTTTTGTAAAACTCTAATAAACCTATTGCTGTGAGAGCACTTCTCTCTTAAGTAACCTTATTTTAAATTATTAGTAAGATACTACTTAACAGTTTACTAATTTTAGAGCACGTTTCAATTTTTTTTATTAATTTTAAAAACTTTTTAACTACTATCGTGTTAAGAATAATTTTATTAAAATTTTCTTTTGAAGGCAACAATGATAGTAGATACAAAAAACACAACTTTGTTGTACGTACTCAATAAAATACACACCTTGTTCAAATTTAAAAAAAATGCCCACGTTTTTAGTCTTCCCGATCATATTAATGTCAAGTTTGGTTAAAATCTCGAGTTCTCGAATGCTTAACTTTCCATATGCATATGTTACGTACATATATTACATATGTACATCTGAATTAGAAAATGTCATTTAAAAGAAGATTAAAAGAAAATAAATAATGTTATTTGTTATAAATGTTGTAAGATAGGACAATACGCTCATTATTGTACGTTTAAGAAAAATTATTTTAACGTTACAACCAAGAATTGATTTGGTTTCTGGGGTTGGACATCGATGTGGTAGCGTGTTAATCTGATATGAGCAAACAGAATTGCATTTTACATGAATTACATAAAAGGTTGTATGTTATTACTGATGCAACGGTCAATGTTAATCGGTGTGGTCTGTAGTTTGGTTAAAAATAGAATTACGAAATTGGAATGGGTTATTGCTGCAACAGAAATGGATTTTATTGTTCTGCTCAGTTGGTGTTGACTAAGTGTGCTTTTAAAAAAATTTCAAAAAGTGTATGCAGTATACTTTGGCCTTTGTGAAAGGGTAGATGAACAAGTGGATAGGATGATTGGAACGGATGTATTTACTCCTATCATTGAAAAAAATTCTGATAATACAACTGTAAAATTAACATTCTTAGGTGATACAAATCTTCCAACAATTAAAATATCAATATTAGTATAGTGATTATATCAATATGATTATTTGTGTTATAAATGAAAACAAATATTTTTTTATTTCGGGATACTCTAATCACTAAAAATAGTAATTGCGAAGAAACTATTAGAGAAAGCAAAAACTGGATGTATCATTAAATTTTGCTGTCTTGTGCGTGGATTTGACGCCTTGTTGTTTTACAGGAATGCTGAGGAAAGGCGTATAGTTTGTGTATCAAGTTCGATGTCAGATGCAAACGCAAAATTCTCAAATATTGACCATGAGGCTTTTTCAATTATTTTCGCTGCTAAACGCTTCCATTAGCATAAAAGTAAAAACTCTACTTCACCCGTTAGACTACACTACTACAGAAATAAGTAGTCTAATATGGTTACATATTAAATACAGACAAGGACCTTAAATTCATGCAAAAGATATATATATGTATATATAATAGAAATCTGATAATTCAAAAACCTTTAAGAAAAAACTTTAGTTTTCACAATAAAATAATTGCGTGTTTTTTAAATTTGTTGCAATCGGAATAATCCAAATTAATTTTTGCTTGCGATATTTTTGCATTTGGAAAAAAATCGAACTCGAGATTTTGATCAAAGTTGACATTATGATGATAGAGAACAGGAAAAAAGTGGGTCCGGCAATTCCGTCAGTCTGTGTGTATGTCTGTACCTTGACGTAAAGCCTTAACTGCTGAAGCGATTTTCTTCAAGCTTTGTATTAAAGGTTATTCGGTGATTCGCTAGAGGTGGAACTCCAACACTAACGGTACCTTCCACACAGCCGATATGCATAATAAGCATGAGCTACATTTCGGTGAAAACAAATTTTAACGGGAATGTTATTAACGGTAGCTGCACTATTACTATACTATTAGCTGCACTATTATAGGCCTTGACTACATTTCTGTTAAAAAATTAAAAAAAAAAACGTTAGCGCCTGTCATATAACCGTTATTTTCTTATTTTCGACTTTCACACTAACGGCTCTCACGATTTCGACCACAATGTTAATTTAGGAAAATCGTAAATTTTGTTTAGAAAAATTTTAAAGAACTATTTAATATGAAAAAATTAATCTATAAAAAAAAATGAGTTTTCAAACCTTCTTTGCACAAGTTAATACTTTTCTAGAATTCAGACTGCAATTTTATGCATTCGAATTTCGAACTTTTTTCTTTAATTATATCCATGTTTTTGTATTTATAAGAATTTTCTTAATTCCAAAGTACTTTAACATAATACCAAGTAATTGCGATCCAGTCATTCCTTTTATTTATTTTTTGATAGAAGAATATTTTTTATAATGGTGGATTCATTTACCAAAAGAACTAATACATTGCATGACATTCATGTATATTAATGAGATTATTTTCTGTTTTTCTACTTCTGAAAGAAATGTTAAAAAATTCCATATATTTCTTTAATTCTTAAATTCATAGCCTATCATCCGCAATCCAATGGAAGTGCAAAAAGAGGAGTACTGATATTAAAATAAAATGCACGACTGGTTCGCACGAACTTGCTCCTATGTAATAAACTAGGAATTTTAAATAAATAATTTTAAATTAAAATAATAATAATAAATAATAGGAATTTTAAAAAATAACGCGGATAATCCGAAAATACTTATTTATTATGTCCAACAACCGCGAAAACCTTAAAAGTTATATAGGAATTTTAAAAACAAATGTTATTAGAGAAAACTGTTCATAAGGATCAAATTAATTTTTTAAATTCTTTTAATAGTAAGAGACGAAAACAGAATGCTATGCAAATATGAATTTATGCAAAAACAAAGATTATAAGTCGTTTTAGTGGATTCTTAAAAAAAGCTTTTATAAACAAAATTTTTAAAGGGTTTTAAGGAAAAAATTTTGGTACGCCAATTTAAAGTTTTTATTATTGTTCGAATAAAAATTAAATTAAAAAAAAAATATTGAGCCGTTTCTGAGATATCGAATTTTCAAAAAAAAAAAAAAAATAGATTTGTTTTTTCAAAAATTCAAAAAATATTTACTTTAAAGTTTTGAAATGCAATGTGTTTTAGACTTTTTAGAAGCTTCTCTATAAAAAATTTCATTAAGAACCGTTATGTGGATAATGAGAAATTCAAAATTCGAAAAAATGGTTCTATGGCAGGTACAAGCTGTAATATCTTAATTTCAAATTTTTTTTTTAATAAATTAAAGATCATAAAAATTAATTGAAAGAAAAAAAATTTTATCTAAATTCTAGGTGCCGTTTTCGAGAAAAATACGATTTTTGAAAACCATTTTTTTAAATTTTTTAACATTTGTATGGTGGGTACCTTCATTTTAAAGTAAAATGAAATTTTTTTTTATCACGTCTTGTAGATCATATTGAGAAAAATTTGAATACACAATTCTATTTAAATTTTTGAAGAGCCTTCGTAAAAAAAAATGATCAAAATCGGTGGTACAGTTTTTGAGAAAATCAAAAACAAAAAAAATGGTTCCATGGGGGGTACCCTCAATAACCATTTTTCGGAAAAAATTTTTCAAGCATTACGTAGCTTTAACTAAATGAAATTTTTTTGTGTTCTTAGTTTTTAAATCTGTTCAGCAGTTTTTGAGAAAAAAAAATATTTATAAAATTTCGAAAAAAATTCGTATGGCAGGTACCTTTATTTTTGGTCTTAAAAAAAAAAGAAAAAAAATGTGTGGGGGTAAAAAATCAAAACCCATGTCTATTAAGTTTAAAGAAAATCGGCCGAGCCGTTTAGGCTGTAGTCGCAGCGGCAGACAGACAGACAGACAGAATTGCCAGACCCAATTTTTTAGTGTTCGCTATCATCGTAATGTCAACTTTGATCAAAATCTCGAGTTAGATTTTTTTTACGAATGCATAACTTGCATTATAGTACCTATAAGTCGCAAGTAAAAATGTTTGAAAAAGTATCGAAATCCTCCTTCGATACAAAGGTAAGTTCCGGCACCATCTGCCTTAAGCTAGCCCTAAACGACGAACATGCTCGCCGAACTTGTTCGTTTGCGTTAGCCCCTACACGGCGAACACATTTGGCGAACATTGATTTCGTGTTGATTCTTCACAGAACACAGAGTAAGCATCCACGATATGAACTCGGCGATGCTACGCACAGTGGCTTAGCTTGTATGGGAGAGCGGAAAAAAGTCTGTGCAATCTGAATGGTTTAATTTTTAAATGAAATTTGGCAAAAATGTTTAAATCAGTCTAATACATATTTGATCAAAAACTATATTTGTTAAGAAAAACTATTTGAAAAAAAGTTAATAACATTTTTATAAAATTGGAGGGTTTTAATGTTTGTATGTAAAATCGAAACTGTTCAACTGTTTAATTGAAATTTGACACACATGTTAAAATTAATCTTATACGTTTTTGGTCATAATTTAGTTATGAAAAAATCGTTAGTAAAAAAATTATTCAAATTTTTCAAAAATTTTAGTTGAAGGTTAAAAAATTTTCGGGCAGAAATAAATGCTTTCGCAAAAATCGATTTTTTCAGACCTGGGTCAATGCATTAATTTTATTTTTTGAATAAAGGTAAACATTTTTTTTTAAATAATGTGCTTAACCAGTTTGTTCTTACAATTAGTACCAATGAAATCAAAATGTTTGATAAACACTGGCAAGACGAAGTTTTTTGAAACCCGATTCAGTGAAACAATTTTAAACATAACTCCTACATCTGCAACTGATTTTTTCTGTGCTTTAACTTGAAAGTACGGAGCATACGCTGGTATTATAATTCGTTGCTTGTAGCCTTTTAGAACTTTTTTGAAATCAAAAAGCTAAAAATAAAACATTTTTTCTTAGCACCAATGTTTTAGGCTACTTACAGAAGGCTTTTTTTATAAATTATCATTTTTTTTTATTTTTTAGGTAGTCATAAAATGAGATGAGAAGTTACAGAATTTATTTAAAGGAACTTCGGAAAAAGACATCTAAAAGTTTGTTGAAAATATGGTTCGCAATTTGAATAAAATTATTTTTCAACTTTGAGGGCTTGTAAATCAGAACATACAATATATATGTTAAAAACACTTTTAATTCATACGCTCGGGTTATCTAAGAGTACTTAAACATACAGCTAAAAAGGATAAATATGACTTTTTCCAGATACTTTTTTCCGCTCTCAGACCACTGTTCGACGTTCACAGCAAAAAACGGTTTGCTCGCGAACATGGCCCTACACGGCGAACATCGAAGCCAACGAATACGACAAAATCGAAATTTTTCGCCAACAGCGAGCGGCTCGCGAACCAGCCCCTACACGAGGAAAACATAGCGTGCACGAACAAGTTCGGCGAGCATGTTCGTCGTTTAGGGCTAGCTTTAGTGTTTTCACTAAACCATAATACCAACAATTAGAGTCAAAGATAAAAAAAGTTTCTATGATAGTATTAATTACGACTTTTTATAACTTAATCAAAGTGTAGGAGTAAGTTAGATCGAACTACCCTGAGCATACAGAACAAAACTCATAAACATTCTGAAAGCCGTTTTTCAAGAAAATATGATTGTCCTATTATACAGTTTTGTTTCGCATGTAGGCAACGCAACTATGCTCGCTTTAAATCACATGATCTTATCTAAGTTTTTCTAAATCGAAAATATTAATTTGTAAAAGCAAGAGGTCAGGACCTCTACTAGTCACAACCTTCATGTGACAAATATAAATTTAAAATAATCTTTTTATTTTCGTTTACGCCAGCCCTGTTTTGAATCATAATATTATGTCAGCCCAATGCGGAACATACAAAATAAAGTTTACTTGGCACGCAAATGTATTAAATTAATTATTAAATGTTCCATCCCATTTTTTTATCAAACAAAAATTTTAATTCGAACATAATCACTTTCAATTAAGCAAAAAGATTGACCTATACTTTGTCATGTGACTTCGTCTAGCCGCCGCGCCGTCCGGGCCGACTACCGATACCGAGGATTTTGATCAAAGATATTCAAATGAAATATCAATTATATAAAAATGCCAACATGTGTCAACAAATCTTCACGAAATTACTATACGGATATTTAACGTTTTTCCTTGTTTCACTGAGCTTGTTGATTACGATTTGAATATAATAAAGCACAAGTCACAACCTTTCACTGATATTCTCATCGACTTCCTGACCTGTTAATTCCACATCGTGGGGTTATTTTCTGTAATTAAATCAAAAATACGTATGTAAGTACCTATATAAATCAAAATATAAGACATCAACTGCTGTTCCATAAGCTTTTCGAGACTTGGAATCCAAGTCTGCGAACTTCTTAATAAATTTTTATAAACAGTGACCAGTGACAGTGCAGACCAAAAGTTTTCAACCACATAAAACAATTAAAAAAATATTTTTTGAAAAATGTATAGTTTTTAGGAAAGCAAATTGTGTTTTGAAGGCTGTTAATTAGCAAACATATGTTCGTATACACATACATAACTTGATTTTACTGGGTCTTTCAATTCCGATTCTATTAAGAACTTTCATTAAAGAAGCTGGGAAAAGTCCCTTTTTAGTATTTAAACTCGAATCGAAAATTAATTTTAAACGAATTAGGGAGGAAATTGAATTGAAGGTTGTCTCTGTTCTCCCTTTTCCCAGTTTGTTGAGCAACACTTGGTCGTATCTGTTTCTAAATAATATGCTCCTAAAGGCATCGCGCTAGCAATTAAACGGAACGTTGGCAGAACGATGGTTGGAGATGTAATTTTTTCCCACCCCCCCGAAAAGGAATATCACTTAAAATTGAAAAAGGGACAAATGATGTGACGAAGATGTTGATGGTGATGATAGCAGGCAAAGGAGTGTGAAGTCTTCGACTTGGAGTGGGGGCAATACTCTGGCTTTTGAGTTTTTATCGTTGAATTGACATCGAGAGGCAAAATATGGCATATGACATGCCTATTTATGCAGCTATTGATGCAGGAGTGGTGCTTTCTCGAAGAATGGGTGTAATAGTCAATTTTAATTCAATTTTCCTGGGACCTTTTCCTTTCGAAGCGAAATCTAATTCTAATTACACATTTAAATCTTTTGAAAATATTCATGTACCATATGCTTCAGTGTGTATATGTATAATCATGAGTAGAAGTACGTATTTGTGCATATATACAAACATACATATATAAAAACATAGATTTTAAAATACTTATCCAACATTTATCACAGATTTGGATATCCATTTGACGAAGATTAATTGGAATTTACAAATTATTCGGAATGGATTTTTCTTTGAAAAATTGATTTTAGGCCCTTTATACCTACACAAATCTCATCGTACTTCAAAGTCAATTATAATCATTTAAATTATTTGGAGGTTATAACATGTTTGCGGAGCTCATAAATATAAACAATAATAAAAACATTAAACATGTTCAAAATGGTACCAAAAAAAGTTAATATTGAACGTTTTGTAGCCGTTAAGATTCTGTATTGCAGTGAACTTACAGCAAATTGCCACTGACATCAGATGATTATTATCAGTGGCTAGTTAAATAAAGCAAATTAATATTACAATCTAAACCAATAATGGCATCATTTGGCCCTCTGTGTGTACTATTTATTATGATGTACTTCTTGCTCAAAGAAATAAAAATGTGAGTCTAACAAAAAAAATAAAAAAGTGTGAGTGCCAGGACTCACGGTTAAGATGTGTAAACATCAACGTTTGTCCGAGTGCCGAATTTTTGTTATCGAACGTACCCAATAAACATACAATGGAATCGTACTAGTTTGTGACTTTAGATATAATCAACTAAAAGCCACTATTTTTCCCACAATTTATTCCTTCCACTTATACTTAGATCCAAAAATATGTCTACATAGCTGAACATAACGCTTTCAACCTAAACACATGTATTTTTGCACCATGTCCTTTAAAAGCGATTTGAAATAATCAACTATTTTGTTGTCTTTACTTATTTCTAGAAAAATAATTATTTCGGAACGAGTCCAAACACATTTTTCTTGTTCATTTTCCATTATTACTTGTGTTTAGGATACTTTTAATGTAATAAGATTAATGGGATCAAAAACACTAGTTAACAACTAAAACCGAATAACAACATAAAAAATTGTGTCGACGAACTATTTCGATCCTTTTTTACACGCCATGTCGGCATACTACATCGATTCCCAAAGTTCGCACTGCCGAGCCCCATAGGCAACTCCGGCACGTCTCTTCCATCCCTATCGAGTGCCCTGTCGACCCTTATTCATTTCACACGACCCAAAAACCTTGCCGACAATATGCTTCGATGAAGTAGTTCGTGGCATGTGTTAGGAGTAAGTGGACTCCGCTACGTAACGTAAAGTTTGTTTGACTTATGTTTAAACAGGGATGTTGCTTGTGACAGTATTATATTTTTACACTTATATTCAAACAGAGATGTTATCTGATAAAAAATAGACTGTTTTTACACGAATCTGATTTTAATATCTGTTTCTCTTTTGGCTTCCTTTCGAGTGCATCTGTGCTTTTAAACACAGCGATTTTTAATATAAGTTAACTTTGTTCATGCGAAAAGAAGTCATCTCTTCGCACTCCTTACTCTACTCAGTTAAGCGAATTGAACTGAGCGAACGCCAAATATAAAAAAGAAAACTACAAAAAAAAAATGAACGATAACTCCGCATTTTTCTCAGCAATTTTAAGTGTATTAGTGAAAAAGTCACACGTATAGATTGGAGGTAGGCTTCAAGAAAAATCAAAATCTTTTCAATCTAGCGTACTGCATAGAAATATTTTATATGCAAGGTTGATGATTGATCATGTATTTATTGGTTCATTTGCGTATATTACGTTGAAGAGATGAGAACACAGCACAGCATAAGCACTGATTAAAATATTAAAACAGCAAACGAAAATTGTATGATAAAATGGACAGATAAAATAAAACAAATTTCTCGGATAAAATTACAGAAATCTCAAAGAAATTCGTAAAAACAAAATTTTGCTGAAAAAAACAAAAACCACAAAGGTCAACGTTCTCTCGCCACTGAAATAATAGACTTGTACGTGCTTTTCATGCATTTGAATAATGTATATCTGGCTTAACGCCGCCAACAAATATACTTGTCATGCAGCGAAAATGTCAAAACTTTTTTTTGACAAACAACTAGATGGAGCGTTCACCTTATCAAAATCAAACCAATCCTTTAACTTTCTTTTTAGGTTTCTGTACTTTATCTTACTCCCTCTGTCAGAGATTTACAAACCGATTGACATCATTCCCACCTTGTAATGGAATTATAAGTGGCAAAAACTAATTTTTGTAATACATTGAAGTCGTAGTATCTATATTTTGATATAGTGAATGCTAAAAGTATATTTTGATATAATAAAGAATATCTAATTCGATAATTAAAATAATTATATGGTATGACAGATAAGGGACAAATTAAATTTTGACGTATCGAGAATATTTCATTGCAGATGTCAACTGATTGCCCTGAAGAACATTTTTTGGATTTTTAAAGTTCAACTCTGAAAATGCATTTTTTGCGAGCATAAAATAAAATGTTATCGTCCGTCAATAACGTGAAGTGGAATTTTTAAGACATTAAATGAACCCGCTATGAAATTTTACACCAGTTGATTTGTCTTTCGTCTTTTTCACATATTTAGGCCTATTCGGCGAGATCTTTTATTCTTCTATTCTGTTATTCTGCTATGAATTTCCATACAAATCTCAGATCTCGGTCTTTTATGAATTTTAATTTTGGTATTCAGCACGCTAAAATCTGTTATAAAATCTGCTAAGAAAACTTTTATGAACTGTCAAACGTTCGAACATAGAAAAAATCTTTTACGAATAGCATTTTTAGTATTCAGCATGCCAAAATCTGTTATGAAATCTGTAAGGCTAGGCGCGCACATTCAATTTTTAGTTGCACAACTGTTTGGTAGCTTATAGAAAACAGATAAACTACTTAGTTGAATGTCCGCGCAGGTGCATATAATTATATGTTACACAAAATAGCCTTAGGCTAGGCGCGCACATTCAATTTTTAGTTTCGCTACTGCTTGGGTCGTGCAATTTCAAGTTTGTGTTTTGAAACAAACTAAGCGATTGCCTAAAATGAGTTCGCTATTCTGTGTAACATATAATTATATGCACCTGCGCGGACATTCAACTAAATAGTTCATCTGTTTTCTATAAGCAACCAAACAGTTGTGCAACTAAAAATTGAATGTGCGCGCAATCATTTAGTTTGTGTCAAAACACAAACTATTTAGTTCCTCGAACCAAGCAGTTTCGAAACTAAAAATTGAATGTGCGCGCCCAGCCTAAGAGTTTACTTTTTTGTTCGTCATCCATTTAAATTATGTCAGATGAAATATTTTACATAATCAAAGCTGATTATGATAACAGATTTACAGCCCGATTCTCCCCCTTGTGAGGAGTCACAAGTCACAAGCTCTTGTGACTATTCCTTGTGAGGATTGTTGTGATTCGATAACATTTTGGTATTCTCCCCCTAATCGTCACAAGAAAACTCACAACAAAACTCACCACAGCATGGTAAGATTTTTAAGTGTCATTATTTGAACAGCTGATTATTCAAAACAAAGAATTTACAAAATGCAAGGTAACATAATTTTTAAACAATAAAATGATTAAATAACATTTTCAGAAGAAAACAATCGTGGCGACTGCATAAAGTTTTCGGAAGGTGAAAAAACTTTATAAATGCATTGTTTTGGAGAGCGAATGGATCATTTGTATCTCTCAATGTTCTTAAAGCCGTCGACGCTGTAAACTTCTTGATACGATTAGTTTCTTAAAGAAATTTTTGTTTATGTAATAATATTACTTTTCTTTTTTGTGGGAAAGATCAGCAAAAATATTCACTAGAACAAAGTCCACTTCTATTTTTATGTTCTCACAATTATTCACAAATCTAGAAAATGTTCTTACTGAATGTCAATCCAAGAAACTTTGAAAATTTATAAGTTGTGACCTACTCTGAAGGAGATCACAGTTTCGATTGTTTTTGTGACTCTCACAAGTTGTGACTGAGCGGCAGAATTCGAAAAAGTCACAAAATCATTTTTACCTCTTCTTGTGACTTGTGAGGCATCACTGACTTTGGGGAGAATCGGGCTGTTAGTTCAGTTTTATAACAGATCTCGTTTTCGAAGTAGCATAAGGCCAGGCGCGCACATTCAATTTTTAGTTTTGCAACTGTTTAGTTGCTAAAATGAAACATATGGGCTTATATGGAACAACGCGCACTTAAAGCAAATCGATTCGAGCAACTAAAAAGTTTGTGTTTTGACACAAACTAAACGATTGCCTAAAATTAATTCGTAATAGTTGAGCTGTTTTCCATAAGCGCAAAAGAGAAAAGAGTGTGAGCGTGAGTAAAGAGTTGCCAGTGCGCGGTTCTCTTTCAACTAGTGATTAAACTATTTGATTTCGATCACAGTTGCCAGTGCGCGACTAGCCTAACAGACTTTTATAAAAGTTCGAACTTCTGAATAACAATCATAAAAGATCTTTTAAGGTGGAAATCTTTTATGATTCATAACAGAAAATCTATAGCAGAATAACAAAAATGTGGCAGAATAGGCCTAATTAGTCAAGAGGTGAAGAAATGTTGAGGGATTGAATTAAGTTCTAGCCAGCAATGGAAAGTAATAAAATCGAGATTTCAGTACTCAAAGTCTCCAATGTACGATGTCGTAAGTACGCAATATTTACAATGTAAACATGGTGTTAAATGCAATCGTCGGTAAGGTAGGTTGCTACATGGAACGTGTAACCGTAACGTGTAACCGAAACGTGTAACCGTAACGTGTAACCGTAACGGGTTACACGGGACGTATAAGTTTTACACACGTTTTCGATTCACTCTACCGCCGGGAAAGATGTTTACACAATTACACATCAAAAATAATAAAACCATATGCCTTTCTGCGGAAGAAAGTTTTCTGTCCAAAAAACTGTATAGAAGAATAGAAGTTGTAATTAGATTTTCAGAATCACATACAAATCATTTGAATCAAAGTTAAGGCGTTTAAGCTATAGCTCTATTTACATACATGCACCTGAACGCATAGATAAACAGAAAAACGGAAGCACGCGACAAAATAGATGGCAGAAAACGTTTGTATTCGTAATCTTAATGTTATTTTTGATTGAAATATATAAATTTTTTCATTGGCATGAACCGAATACTTCCCCTCTAGCGTAAATAATAACGTTACAACGAAAAGAATTAATTGATTAAGCCGAATAGAAATCAAGCACTATAATGCAAGTATATTGGTTGCGCCTAAAAACAAAATGCAAGACAAGGTCGCATACTTAACAGACCTAGAATTTTAAAATCGTTCTCTATAAAAACATGTATGTTATTAGAGAAAAGCCTGAAAATTAAGAAAAGAATGCCATGTCATTTCTTAAGAAAATATGATTTTGTGGAAGATTACAAGATTTTAAAATACAAATTTTAGTTGAATTATGTAGTATGGTGTTAAAACTGTATTAGTGTGATACTTGGTTTAAACGGCAATTTTTTAAATGTTAATAGAGTTCAACATCACACTTTCTCTAACATTTTATTAAATTTAAAATAATTAAATAGCTATTTTATGTTTTTAGTATCGTGCTAACTTAATATAACATTTTGACTCTTACAAACGTCAAAAAAGGTATGTTTACTTTGATTTTTCCACAAACTGACATTGTTTTAGGTATGTTCAGAAGCAACATACCTGAAAAATAGAAGAAAATAGCCTTAACTCGATTCCTGTCACAAAATTTTTAAAATTAAGAACTAACTTAATTTTAAATAACTTTTAAGTTAGCAAATTGTTAAGTAGTATCGTACTATCACCTTGACACTAGACTGTTTAAAATTTTGTCCCATTATTTTTGTGCATATGAAAACTAAATTAGAAAAAAAATTATTGACCCATTTGTAAATTGGGGAATTTGAAAAAAAAAAATCAATTCTTAGAAATGAAAAAAAAGTTCTTGTTTTTTTTAATTTTGATATGAAATGATTTTTAAATTTTTTGGAAGCCGATAAAAAGAAAGTCAAAAATCAAAACAAATTAAACTACACAGAAAACATTTTACATAATTATTGGAGGCTTTTTCGAATAAAATATTATTTTTAAAACGTATACGAAAATTAATAAAAAATAGAGCCAATGTTCTGAGAAAATCGAAAACGAAAAAATGGTACTATAATCATAAGCTAGTTTTACTAAAATAATTTCGTTTATAAAAATTTGCAGAACAGGTTTTGGAAACGAAATGTATTTTCTAAATTTTGAAAAAGAACAAGAACACGCTCTAGATGCGCCTTTAGAGCAAGCATGGAGGTCACTTGAAGCTAATTCATTGAGTTTGAGAGCAATTTTGAGCTCCTAAATAGTGGTTGTAAATTTGTTTTGTCAGCTTAAAGCCTTAATATACGCTCTAAAAGTGCTTTTTAACTTCACTAAAGCTCATTTCTTGAGCTTATGAGAATTTGACAGATTTTTCGACTCTTTTTCACTTTGGGAATAATTCACCAGATTGCTGTGTGCTTTTCGGTAGAGTTACAAATTATACTTTTTGTTATTAAAAGCCTTGTATATATAACCTATAGTATTATCATGGAGTGTAGTGGAGAGTAGGATAAGATACAAAAGAAGTAGTAAAACGAGAATATTTTATTATTAAATTTAGCGGAGACAAATCTAACAAGTACTATCGCTATGCTTAAGATGTGGTATTAGTAAATACAAATCATACTCTTCAACAAGAAAACAACTCATTATTACTCGTATCATAGCATCAAAATTTGTCTCAGAACTTCTTTTTATTTACATAAATGTAAAAATTAAAAGCCATAATACGTTCAACTTGGAGTGATTTCTAAGTTCGATTTCATTGTTATCAGAAATGTTGATATCGTACTTCGAAGTATTACAACGCTCTTCTAAAATAATTTGTTTTAAGTAGATATTAATTTTTATTTACTATAATTTCGAGCTTGAAATAAAAAAAATATTTATTTTCCTCGTTCACCTTTTTGGATAAAGCTCCTGTGTTTTGATACTTTTGAAAAAGCAGTCACAGCACTGTAAATAGTTTTCTTTTCTGTTTAAGAAAAATTATTAAATATTTGTCATTTTTTTAAACATGCTTGAAGATATAGCTTATAGCTCTTTCTTAATGAACACCATACAAACATTTTTTGCTGCTAAATAGCTGTTTTAAAAGGGTAAAGAATCAAAATGCATTTATGCTTTCTGACAGCTAATAAAAACATTATTATCGAGCACATTTACCGAGCAGATAGCTTCTAAACGTAACAAATCCTATCCTATATACTTTCCTAATTGCTCGCATTGGGTGATATGCATAAAAGATAGTAAATGCTTTTACTTGAGATTTTCTAAGTAATTACTTTTTTTGATATGCATAAAAATGCAGTAAATGCTGAAAATAAAGTATTTACTTGAGGCCACAGTACTTACTTTTTTCGGATGAACTTTTTCAGTAAATACTTTATTCCGTATGCATAAAAAGTAGCAAGTACTTTTCTTCTGTAGGAATTACTTCTTTTTTTCAAAGTCAAAGGATAGCAACATGAAAATTTAAAAGTACATACTTTTTTTGATTTAAACACATAACTATGTAGCTTCGAAACCATAAAAACTTACAGTCTTAACTCTATTCTCAAAGGATTCACGTCGCTGATATAAATTAAAATTAAGTTACTGTTGACTGTACTGAAATGGCGGAATTTGTACGCGTTAGTTCACAAAAAGTCTATAAAAGTCGAAGATCGGGTTCAGAATCAAATTTTAAACAACTCTATCGTTTTGAGAGGGAAAACGTAGATTGGTTGAGTGAATACTTACATTGGTAAGTCAGTGCAAAATCGTAATTTGTAGTTTTAAAACTTGACACACCCTTACTATTTGGAGCCTTTTGTTAGTTCGCGGAAATGGTGTACAACTTTCTATTTCCTTATACGCCTGTTAACTTAAAAATATAATTTATAATTTTACAAGAAGCAGACACTTATGAAAACTGTTATATATGTATATTGCGATACTATACCAATAGGCTTCCGTTAGTTTAAGGAGTTAGTGGTTTTTAGTTACTGGCGAAGTTTTAAAACTTGCCCTTAGTCGCCAAGTTTATATAGAGTCTTATGTTGAACAAATGGTTCATATATATAATACTTTTTAAGGAGCTCAAACTGAAACAAGAGGAGGTTGGCGTTGGTGAAGATATAGGCGTTCATCAGAGTAGAACAGAACAGTTAATTTTGTTGCAAAATTAATAAAAGACAAAGCTTCTCATTGGATAAAATTTCCATCGAGCTATGAAGAACAGCTGGGAGCAAAAAATGATTGGCTAAGCAAATACAGGTTCCCATTATGCATAGGAGCCTTGGACTGTACTCACGTGGAAATATTACAACCTAGATTTCATTCGGAAGAATACATTAACCTTTATATGCTTCCATCAATATCCAGGCAACTTGTAATTCAATGGAATATTTTACAAGTGTTGATTGCCGATGGCCGGGCTCAGTTCACGATTCCAGAATTTGGAGAAACAGTGCTGTGGAACCCATTATGAGAAACTCCACTAACATTGTTTTACTGGGAGACGAAGGATATGGGATCACCACCTTGGCTAATGACACACTTTAAAACCCAACGAGTAACCAAGAAAGAGCTTTCAACAAACTGAATTTAAAAGAAAGAGTCATAATTGAAAGATGTCTAACCCGATAAGAAAAAAAAAGTATTTACTATCAATTTCCGATGAATTCTAGTATTTACTTGGATGAATTTAGTATATACTGAAAGTATTTGCCAGTTAGTATGTACTAAACTTTATGCATATGGAATGAAGTAAATACTTTAAATTTAAACATTTGCTTTAAGTTATAGTATTTACTATTATCTTTTACTTGTAGTAAATACTTCCGTTTTATGCATATCACCCATTGTGTTTATCATTACAAGTGTATTCATAACCCCTTAGGTGTGCGTATAATATACAAAAAAAAAAAAAACAGAGCTATAGATTGTTAAGAAACTCCATTATAGAGATAGATTTTTAAATTCTTTCACCAAGAGCTGCAATCAGTTTTGAAATAGAGGTGGGGCTTTACATTTGATTCTCTCAGAGCTGTAAAAGAACATTTAAATAACATTAATCTCCAAGGATGTTACTTGGGAAATTAATAAATCTAAATATGTATAAACTTAAATAATAAACATTTGAACAGAGAAATATATAAATTAATAAATGGGAAAACAAATACTAAATACAATATACGTACAAATAAATAAGTTGTTAAATGAAATACAACACAAAAATACAAAACAAAAAGATGAATAGATAAATTAATAAATATATACATAAGTAGATTTACTAATAATTAAATAAATAAATAAGTTAATAAATAAAAATTTACATAAATGAATACACAGGCTGTCCCTTAATTCGGTCATAATATTTTTGGGTGTGGTTCTTGGGTATATTCTAAGAAAAAAATCGGGGATTTAAGAAAATCTTTCTTTGGTGTACCCTGATCCATGTTAACGGTAATTGCGCTGTAATCACTAATGAGAGACACTTCATCTAGGTCTTTATTTTTAGAAGAAATACCTGCATTTGTAATTGCGTTCAAACAAATTTAATATCTTATATCGGTCTTAAGGTATTTAGTTTCTATCATATTTCATTATTCCTGCCCATGCTAATTTTTTGACTTTGCGCTCAATTTTAAAAATGTGTAATAAACATTACGTTTTACTATTTTTCTTAATAAACGTAACACCAATAAAAATAAAACTCAATGACAAGTTTGTTGAAAAGCCCATAGATTTTATGAAACTTCGGAAAACCTGGAACAGGTAAAATTAAAAAAAAAAATAAAGCGATTTTAAGCTTTAGGCTCCTAAGGCTATGATTTTGTATGCGCTTAGATAATTTTTATTTTATGTGTGTACTAAAACAGTTATAACAGGTGTTTAAAGTTTTCTCCTTGGTATTGCACGCATGCCGTTTCTGGATTTCACTGCAAATATTTATTGATGATAGCTGTGGCTTAACTTTTGATGACGCTTCAAGAACACGGTCACCTAAATTTGAATAAACAACTTATTTCATTCTTCCTCATACAAAGAAATCCAATACTGTAAGGTCAGGAGATCTTGCAGGCCAGTGAACCGGTTCATTTTTTTCCTATTCAACGATTACCGTAGTCTTCATGTAACCAATTCTTAACCTCTCGATCATAGTGGGCTGGAGCGCCATCCTGTTGGAAATATGATGAAGCTAGTTGTATAAGTAGAATGGCCTCCAATAGTTCTAGTAAATCATTGCGCAAAAACTCCGGGTAGTTTGTAGAGCCTCGGGGTTAGTTTGAAGGGGCCGCTTAATTTGTTTCCAATTACGCCTGACCACATTTCGACGCTGAATCTGTGTTAATATGATTTTCCACCTCCAAATACTCGTTAACTCGAAAACAATACTAAAACGTTATGTTCATTACGCATTTTCTGGAGGAAATTTAGCCTAAAGTCAAAAAATTAACAAGGGCAGGACAAATGGAACATGCTAGAAACTGGATATCTCAAGACCGAGATGAGATATTAAAAATGCATTTAAATACAGTGGCGTAAAATTTTAAACGATTTAGTAGTATGTTAAATCATTTTTAAACGATTTTAACATATTACTATCCCTTAACATTTTACTAAAGTTAAAATCACAAACTGGCTACTTTAACTTTTAATAATTTGCTAAATCCATATGGCTTCTGTCATTTTCCTCGAAAAAAATTTCTTGGCAATTTATTTTGATTATGATTCGTGAGCTAATTGATTTTAAAGGTAAATAAAATAATATAAAATGTGTTCGGAAGACAAGACTTCAATATGTTTGAAGACTCAGCTTTGTTTAGAAAATTGCGATGTTTTAAGTACCGAGCAAATCCTTTTGAAGAGCTGGACGATGGAGAATTTTACTCCAGGTATAGGTTTGGCAAGACAACAGTTCGGTTCTTGGTTGAAAACCTGAAAAGCCAAGACCGAACTTCATGCCGTGGGCTTCCAATTTCTCCAGAATTACAAGCACTAGTTACATTACACTTCTTTGCGAAAAATGTCCATTAGGCAGATGTTGGTAAGTAAACTATACATGATGGAACACAAAATAAATTGATGAGATGCCGCAAATATACGAATTACAAAATAAATCGTAGGTTGTCACTTTGACTTCTGAAAAATCATATTATTAGGTCCGTTCCTCAGATTTAGTTTTGTTTGCTTTCTTTTTTTTTCACGAACTTTCATTGTTTGGACGTATTTAGATGCACCGGTTTTAATAAAAGGCAATTAGTAATTTACTAGTTAGTAAAACGAAAAAAAATGTTTAAAATTTTCGAAGAGCTAGTAAATTACTACAAGTTTTGCTAACTAGTAAATTGCTAAGCCCTAGTATTGCGTATACAAAAGACTTATGCCAGCTTTAATCCTTGAATATTAACAGTTAAGAAATTGCTGCGAGTTTTAGTCTTAAGCTAGGAACTAACTTCCGATTTCTTTCGCGTGGTTTTTAAGTCGCAAAAATAAAACACATGAGTTTAAATAAGAATGAACGCATTTGACATCAAACAATCGTAATGATTTAAAGGTCGAAATTTGTTTCATTTTTCAGGCGATGCGATTGTCGTAAGTTAAAATAAAACAAATGCACTTAAATGAATACACTTGCGACTTAAATTAATTATTAAAATCGTAGTTGCAATAAGAAACTGGCATGCACACACTTGTGATTTTCAACAGCATGATTTTTAAGCCACAAGAAATAAGACACGTGTTTTTTTTTTTTTTTTTTTATAATCTACACGCGCTCAAGATATTATGATTGATTACCCTTTAAATGTTTGAACACAGCGCGGGCGTGAAGTTAAGGAAGAGAAAGAAGGATAGGAAAGATGTGTGGCACGATGTTCTGAGAATGAAGGTTGTTGTCTCAGATATTTTATCTCCAGGGATGGCGGCTGAACTAAAGCGGAGAATGCCGTGTCTTATTTCTATGCCGCTTATAATTCACATTATTTTTATTCGTGTTCATCCTTGTTGGGCATACTAGTTTAACTCAATTACATGTTGTTAGTGTTATGCCTGTACAACATGTAATGAGCAAACCAGCAACCCATTGATGACAATTTTAGAAGGTTTTTAATGGTGAAAAATGTTAATGCACGCACATGCGATCATAAAATGAAACAAATTCTATTTTCCAAGCATTTTCTTGTCGCAAATTTAAATAGATCAAATGATTTTAAATAATCCTGCATGCACTTGCGACTAGTGAATAAAATTCTTATCAGTATTAAAATGAGTTTCATTAGGAAGTGTTGTGTACTGGTTCTTTTGTATTTTAAAAAGTACTCAAAAACGAAAAAAAAGGATTGGGTGCATCCGGTTATAAAAGGCAGGTTACTTAACGGTCAGTTTCATAAGATCCACGATAGTTTGAAAGAACAGCCACATAAATTTGCGCAATACTCTAGAATGAGTATTGAATGCTTCAAGGAACTACTGCAACTAGTTGGACTAGTGTATAAAATACAAAATGTAGAAATTCGATATCACCTGTGGAACGATTATTTGTGACATTGAGGTTTATAAAAAAAATTCTTAAACGTTGCTATTAAATTATAGCAAATGCGTGCACTCACATTAAAAGTATTGTGTTTTATTTGTTTGCGATTATATAATCGCGCGGCAAAAAACACAAGTGAGTACATGATAATAATTTATGGCGAACGCCATTTTTTAATCGCCTCGACAAAAAATCGCAAGTGCGTTCCTAGCCCTAGTCTCTTTCGATTTACGCTGAATTTGTTTTCAGTTTTGTGCATAAATAAGGTTTATCTTTGTTCCGCGTCGTAGAACTTTAACAGGCCGTATGGAAAAACAATGAAATATTGCGAGATACTCGTAATTTTCAATGCGAAGTAGATACTTAAATAATCTTCCAATTGATGCTGATCATCATGATAGGATAGATTATGTTGAGATTTTGGTTGATACTTTTAAATGTGCTTTTTAATAATGATAAAAATTCTTTTACATCCTGTTGCCATAAAGGTAAAGTTTTGGTCCCCCCATTAACTCATAACTCTTTGAGTTCGAATGAGTCTCTTAAAAAGCGTCGATCGAAGAATCTTCCGAGAACATTCGAGCATACAACTCTGCATTTACTATGGTTTTCATTTCAAAATACATGATTATTTTATCATCGTGTGGTTGCTTTAACATCAAACATGACGATTACCGTGTTATGAACAGTTGTATTTTCACCATGTAGACACTGGTGTTGGTTATATGAAGGTTACGTGAGCAGTCAAATATGCGTTGTAACAGAGAATTGATGTGTGATATTGCAATTGAGTTAGAGCTCGTAAATGCATTTATTTATTCGTTTAGAACGAATTTCGATGTGTATGCTTATTAAAGTTAATAACAATTAAGATTTGAGGAGATTTAATGATGCCATTCAGACAGATGTGGCGGCTATTTTCAGAATGACTGATGGTGAGCCATCATTTGAACGAAATATTGATGCTTTGCATAAGACAACTCGCTGGCTGAGAACTATAAGGTTGTATATTGACCAAAATACCAAAAATGAGTTTTATATACCAAAATTTTCGTAATTTTATCGGCTTTCAGATAGAACAAAAAAGAAAAATTAAAAAAAAGTACTGGCAACACTACAGCCAAAAACGACAGGAACTTTCATTGAATTCGCACTATTATTCAGTACTATAAGGTTCTATGTTAAACATAGAACCTTTAGCATAGTTTTTGTCACACACAAAACCAACGCGTTTAGGTTACATAGAACTTTTTTGCTCAAAATTAATCCACATAGAACTTTTTTGAATTTAGTACTTTTTGATTGAAGCAAAAAGTCCTACGTTTTCTATAACATTTTTCATAATTTCAAATCCGGTTAGTTCTGTAAACAATAAGATATAGAACTTTCTGTCAATGATTTTATGTGCATATTTTTGGCGGTAAGTCTAACATGAACTTATAACATAGAGTTATTGAAAGAAATTTGAAAAATTTCGAGTATTATTCGACAATTTCTCTGTTTCGGATATTGTTGAAAATATTATACAAGAATAAAAATGTAATTGTTCTTCAAATGAAAGCACAGGATTTTAAAAATTATCAAGATGGCTCAAAAATATTTAACTTCAAAACAATACCTTTCACAAAGGTATGTGAGATAGTTTTTCAAAAAATATTTTTACTATCGAGCTCAAAACTATTTATACAAAGAAGATTGATTTTTAAAGCTCGAAGTATAATAAAGCCTTTAAGAAGAGTAGCCAAAAATACATCACTGTCTGAATATCCGAATATTGAAATTGGAAAAAAAAATAACGAAACACAATATCCTAGGCTAAAATAAAATTGTTTAAGGCAATGCATTCCGTTCATGCCAAAATTCGATTTTGATTATTTAAAAAAAAAAATTAATCAAAACAAATTCACAATAGTAATTAATATTTGTGTATTTCCATTTCTTGAATTGTCTTATTGCAAAAATACAGTCGTTTATTTTTCTTTATTTAGTTCTAAAAGAATTACCATCGAAATAAATTTATTTATGTTATAAATTTTATGGTGTTTTTAATTTGACTGTGCTTTTGAGTTGAAATAAGTTAAAATAAAACATCATCTTCTTTTGTGGACTATTTTGTTTCAGAAAATATATTTTTATTGATTTTTTTTTTATTTTTAAATATAAAAATATCAATCAAAGGCAATTAAGGTCTTGTTTTTGGGATAAATGCTTTTTTTCTCCATACAAAAACATCTCCTCCCCTATAATCTCTTCAGTACTAAAAGGTTCTATGTTGTAAATAGAATCTTTTTTGGAATTTTTAATCAATTTTTCCCCAACAAGGTTCTATGTCGTTTTTTAAAATGCTTGTCAAACCATCTAAAGTGATTTAATTAACAATATTTTAATGCTTTTATTGCTTTTTGATGGTTCTTTATCATATTGCATTAATACTTTACTGATATCTAACTGTTTAATGCAAAAACTAGCCTTCTAAAACTTTAAAGGCTATTATCTCGGAAAAATTTGTTTTTACATACAACCTTATAGTTCTCGGCCAGCGAGCTGTAAACGTTCGTGATACAAAGTGGCATGTTCATAATATAGCAAGCACATCAAGATGGAATATTTTCAGAAATCCAGTGACAAATTTATAAAATGTAGCGAATAGACTTATCTACTTTGAAAAATGAGTTTTCATTTCTACATCATTGTCAAAAATGGTTTCAGGGCTGAATTGTTGATGTGTATGTGCGGATTGAAGGCTCACATTAGCATTTTATTAGTTTTTATATGATAAATTTGAGTAAAACTCAAAAACTAAAATCTTTGTTGTGGTATACTTAGTTGTTCAATAAAACAATTAATATATATTTTTTAATCTAATTTATCTGTTACTTCTTGGCTATTTCTTTCAAATTTATAATAAAATAGAGAGACACCAAATAAGATAGCTTTCATTGGAGTGAGCATTAATTTCCATAGTGTGGTCAATGGTGAATTTCGACACAGGGCAATACTTGTATTGGAAGAAATAAACGTATGGATTATACCATATTTATTGCTAATAAATGTAATTGATTCACCGCTTTGAAAGTTGGACACTATTTTTTCTTTTAATTTATTGGAATATTTATTCCGCGCCATTTTAACAAATTGTATTTAAATTTTAAATTGTTCATTAGCTTTGACCGTTAGCATGGCAAAGATCCGCTATTATCTTTTTTTGTTTTGCCTAGAACATACTCGACGAAATATCAAGTGAAGGTAGTAGCATTTAAGAAGTAAGCGGTAAAATTCGATAACTGTAAACAGAAACAGGATACCTACATGTGCTTTAGTTTGTCCACCTACTTTTTAATGAGTTTTGAACTATGTATTTTTATTTTTTAAAAATATGTTAAGATTTAAAATCAAATTAAAAGCTGTAAAATATAGAATAATACGAGTATGTTGTGATTAAGAAAAAATAAAAAATATAAAAGTATCACGAGTGTTTTCACTTTTTATTCGTATGTTTCTAATGCGATATTTTTTGGTGCTTTAGTTTTGTCCAACACTGTATATGTGTTAATTTTGATTATAAGGCTGGTTTACTAAATTGTTTTCAGCAAGTTCAAATTGGTTCATATCATATATTGCTTAAGTAATACCAAATTAGATTATTTTTTTATGTGTTTTTAGAAGAGGAAAAGCGAATAAAGTTTCACGCATAAGCGACTGAAAAAACTACAAGAACAATTTTGTGACCCTTTTCTAATGACGACATATATTGTAAAAAATTTAAAAGAAAAAGACCAAATTGTTTTAAACTTACAATCATAAATTTTTAGAAAATAGAAGAGCAAAAATCGCGTTTTATTTAGTTTCTTTTTATCGATTAATTTTAAAAACTTAATAAAAACGAAAAAGCAATGTCAAAACATTATTATCAGACTACCAGATTGCAGCTATATTCACACAAGAGCCAAAAGCAAATATCTTGGAGTAAACTGCACACAAAAATTAAGTCCAACAAGCCCGCCGTCTTAATTGTGAAACGAGCACACTTTTTTTTCATAAGTTCAACATTTACTGAGAAGACAGACCGGGTTCAGTAATACGGCAAAGCTTCTCATCTACAAGCAGTCCGTTTTCAAGTACCTACGCCTGCCCATTTCAGTTCACTATATCTTAATTAGCAATAAATACGATGCAGATTTCTTAGATTGTGCACAGAACTGTATCGCACACCTTTCACAATGAAGTATTGACCAGGAAGTACGAAAATGCAGGGATAATCCCTATTGACAGGATATGTTGGAACTAACCACTAAAATAATGAAGAACCGAAAAGAACAATCACCCTCAGAGGCGCAGCAACTACTTCAGGAGCTTCTTCGTTTGAAGAGATATTAAACCTCATAGCGATTATCGATTACTGATTACGGGACGCATTTCACAACGAAGAACATCATTCTATTAACGAGACAAAAGTGGACGCGACAAGGGATGATGCCCTGGCATCTTTAATACTCTTACTTTATTTTAAATTATCATGAAAACCATTTTTAGTAGATATAAAAAATAAGTTTGGTCCTTTCTGAGCCGACATTCTAAAAACAAGTACTTGTGACCCAGCCCTACATTTTATTTATTTTCGACTCCTTCAGTTTTGATATGATATTGTATATACGAGTACAAATTTTGAAAAAAAAAAATAATTTTGTTTTGCAGAGATGGCAAATCCAGAAAATGTTGTAAGTCTGTTTTTCGATTTTTTACTAACAAAATTAATTTTAATTAAGGATAAATAAAATAAACGACTAGGTTCCATGATATTGCTTTTATGTTTAAGATATCAGTAGCAGGCTGCACCACATAGTGATCGTTTGAGTTGAGGAGCAGGAAACAAATTCCCCCATCGAAAAGAAACAGTCAAAG
The DNA here is from genome assembly GCA_963931855.1 of Philhelius festivus. NCBI lineage: Eukaryota > Metazoa > Arthropoda > Insecta > Diptera > Syrphidae > Philhelius > Philhelius festivus. The sequence goes on from OZ007554.1 coordinate 147,285,199, forward strand.
TGGCAGTAAGACTGCAATAAAAAAAGAACAAAAGAGTGCACCCACGAAAAAGAAAATAAATTGATATAAAAAGTGAGCGGTAAATTTCCTTCTACCATCACACACAGATTGCTTTGGTTCTGCCGTTGCAAACATTGTTTGTGTTGCGTATACATTGTGTGTAACTGATTGAACCAAAGTCCCCTATTACACGATGTCTCACGAGACGAGGCTCACGTAAGTGCGAAAAAGAAAGCAGATATGAGGAAATAGATGCAAAAAAATATTCCCGGTGAGTACCGGGCTGATTTTTAGTAGTCTCATTTTGACGTTTCTTTTTCTCAAATTCGTTTTATGTTGTGTTGTGCATTATAAAATACGAACAACAGTCAAATTTGAGACATGAGTCTCATGAGACATGAGTCAACGTGTAATAGCTTTTGTCTCACGGGATACAAATTTAAAAGGAAAGTCAAAAATGAGACATGTCTCATGAGGCAACGTGTAATAGGGGACAAAGGAATATCAGATAAATTGCTGATACTTTTTCTGGAATCCAGGAGCGGATCGATACATTTACTCTTAAGGCATAACATTGTATTGTTGTTTTTAGCTAATAATAGCGTCCAGGCCAGCGGAGACTCCACGTCAAAGCGTCAAAGGTCTATGGAGGGCACAACTTCAGTACCCAAACGCCCCAAAGTGCACAACATCAGCGCTCTTTCACATCCCTGTGGAGGGAATAAGACCTTCAGTGATGTGGTTAAAGAAAAAATCGTGGTCGCGATCATTGACGGGAACGACGTCGATGGCACGATCTCTGTGGAAAATTGGCAGGTGGTCAAGAGGAAGATCCAGTTGAGTTTCATGAGTATCATGATGGAGAACCCAGGACCCCCTCCAATCACAAACGATCTTCTATCTTCTATCGTTGGCCGTTAGCCGGTTAGGGGAAGTCTGGCCTGGTGCTAGGCTCGAGGTTGTTGCCAAGGAAAAAATCCCGTGCAGACCAAGAGCTCGCGCCATGGTTACAGCCGAACTCTCCAGCCTGGAAGTAATACTCCAGATGATCCGGCTATCGAATCCATCCCTTCCTACTCACAACTGGAAAGTTACAAAACTGGAGGAGAGAAAGGGACCCTATAGAGGTGCAATTATTGTACTAAATAAGGAGTCCCTTGCTCCTCTGGCGCAGACCAAAGGTGTGATTAGCTTTGGGTTTGAGACCATCACACTGAAGGTATATATAAAGGACGCGGATGTTACTGGTGCATCGAAATTGCTGCTGCAGACCCTGGTGCATCTATCACCTTCCCATCACTGGAAGAGAATGAGGCATCCAGGTCATCTTCGGCAACAGTGGAGACGACCAAAACAGTCATGGAGATCGATAACCACAATAACGAAGATCTTCTGAGTGAGGACGCTCTTCTGGGCTCAACCTCGGAATGGGAAGACTCCAACGTCACCGTGTTGGAGGTTGATCGGGAGGGTTGTAGCAAAGATGCTGCAATTTCTTCAGATTAATCTCCAAAACTCTATCAAGGACTCGGCCTCCCTGCTTCTTCGTCTATTCAGCAGCGGAGAAGACATCGTCCTAATCCAAGAACCCTGGATTGTGAAATCCATCGTTCGGGGACTAAGGACTCCAAACTACTACTTGCTGTATGCATTAGATAAAGGTGAACCCAGATCTTGCATACTAGTGAAAAGTAGCCTAAATGTATTTTTACTACCTTATTTCAGTGATCGAGATGTAACCGTCGCAAGACTGGAAACAGTCAAAGGAACTCTCTGGCTGGCGTCGGCATATCTCGGCCATGACCACCTTGGCCCTCTCCCAGGAGACACCCTGAGGAGTCTAATCACTGAAGGAAACAGGCAGAACACTGGCCTCATCATTGGAAGTGATGCTAACGCCCATCATACAGTGTGGGGTAGCACGAATATAAACGACAGAGCTGAGTCTCTTTTCGATTATATTTTAAACACTAACCTAACAATGTGTAACGTTGGCAATGAACCCACATTAATTTGTTACTAAGAACAGACAGAAAGTACTTGACATAACTCTTGTCTCAGATAAAATTTATCATACTATCTCGAATTGGAAAGAATCAAATGATCATTCTTTCTCTGATCATAGATACATACATACAATTCGAAATTATGGACGAACCTCCTAGCCAATCTTCCTTCCGTAACCATCGAAAAACAGATTGGCTTCTATATAGGGCAACTCTATTAAGGTCAATCAGGCTGAGTTATACAGCATACCCTACAACACTGAGGATCTTGATATTAAAGTCAATGACCTCACAGCAGCCCTCAGCCCTCAACAAATCTCTGGAAACTGCCTGCCCTCTTATACAAATAAGAGGTAAAAAGAAACCACACTGGTGGAACTTGGGGCTGGATCCACTAAGAAAAGATTGCAGGAAACTCTTTAATAGAGCGAAAACCTCCAGTAAAGCTTCTGATTGGGATTCATATAAAGACTCCCTAAAGTTATATAAAAAAGATCTGAGGAAAACCAAGCGTATGCCCTGGAGAACTTTCTGTAACAATATAGAAGGCAACTCAGAGGCATCGAGGTTAAGAAAAATCCTCTCCAAAAATCCAGTAATGCCAAGTTGCCTAAAAAACAATGACGGTTCCTGGACAAGCTCAAGCAAAAGATCGCTCAATCTGCTCCTGGATGTACATTTTCCAGATAGCTCTCCTTGCGTTAATAATACTGATTCTAGCAACATCATCAGTAGCATAACTCCTCCACAAGGTCTGATTACAGATCCATATACAATCATACAAATCTGCTGGGCCAGATGGAATAATTCCAGCGAAATTACAGAAAAATTCCGATATCCTAATACCCATTCTGGTAAACATCCTAAATCGCTCTGGCTCACATTCCTTTGTCATAGAGAGAAGTAAATGTTATTTTCATCCCTAAAGCTGGCAAACCTAGCCATGTTAATCCTAAAGATCTAAGACCTATTAGCCGTCATCATTCCTTATTAAAACATTTGAACGTCTGATCGAAATCCATTTGAGGACAAACATTGTCCCTACTATCCAATGCTCAACATGCCTATAACAAAGGGAAATCTGTAGAAACCGCTCTACATTCACTGGTTCGCACTATCGAACATTTCCTTCATCATAAGGAGTTCACCCTAGTTGCCTTCCTAGATATAGGAGGAGTTTTCAATAATGTCGACGCATCCGCAATCACATCTGCGCTATCATCTCTGAAGGTGGATAAGTCAATCAGTAAATTGATAAATCATATGCTGATAAGCAGGATTACAAATTCAAAACTAGTCGAAGAACTGTTAGTAGAGGTACGCCGCAAGGCGGTGTCCTCTCTCCACTCCTCTGGAAGCTGGTTGTAAATAAACTACTAGTGATTCTTGAAAGGGAGGGGCACAGGATGATTGCCTATGCGGACGATGTTGCGATAGCGATATCTGGTAAGCATCCTAACACTCTGAAGGAACTCCTACAAAATGCTCTAAACAAGCTTACTACCTGGGCAGATCAATGTGGACTCGGTGTCAACCCTCACAAAACTGAACTTGTCCTATTTACCAGGAAATAAAAAATCCCACACATAGACCCTCCCTTCATCAAAGGTATACCGCAAAAAGTTTTTCAGGAGTGTACTGCCTCTTGCAAGGAATTGACAAATCCTCTAAGAGTATATCTATTGTCTTGGAAAGTGCTGCACATTAGCCGTTCGGAATCGGCAGAAAATTGTAGGACCCCTCCGTTCCTGGTAACACGCACACAGGAATGGTTGAGAATTGTAAGTCACTATATCGATGGTTAACTATGAATACCTCCTAACATACATTTTTTGTGAAACTCACTTTTTGATGCAGTTTCGTTAATAATTACCATCTGCTTCGCTGAATTTTTAAAATTTAAACTGTTTCACATCATAGATATTCAAAACTGATAATTATGTATAAAATTTTATTATTATGCGTTTTAATTTTGAGACTATAATCAGTTTTTTTGTGTCCCCTTTAAAGTTTACAAAATGCGACATAGGAGGTATTCATAGTTAACCGTCGATATGTAGGTCCTGGTTCACTTCGAGCTGTTGCACCACCAAATTTTTTAAAGTACATTTTTTTTGGTTTATTTATTTGGAGTCAACGTTATTAACGTGTTCATATTTAGTAAATTAATAAATTCTTCTCAATTTGAGGCATTGGTTTGTGCATTGGAAGAAAATTTGGAGGTAGCAAGGGGCATAGGAAGAGTGGAAAACTCAAAGCAAATATTTAACAGTTTTGGGCGGACCTTTCGATAAAAATAAATAGCTTTGGGCCACCCATCCAAAATGGTCCAGCTTTTCTTAAAGTAAGAAATATTTAACAAATTGTAATACATGCCTCCTTAGGTCTGCAATGATGAAAAGTATTTAGTTCATTAAAGTGCTGAATGCACGATATAAATAAAAAAGGATAATCCGCTAATTTAATAAATTGACCTGAGCAGATCAAAAAAAACTAAAAAAAAGTGTTTTTCTTGGAAAAATTGCTTTTAATTTTTTTTTATTTCTCTAAAACTAACATACATTTTAACATCCATTTTTCTGTTTTTTATTGAAAGTAAATAAGAGCATTGAATTTTGAAAACAAAAATTATACTTACGTTATATAAAATTTTGAAAATAATTAGTTTGGGATTTTTTTTCAAATTTCTAGTTTGAAAATTAATTTTTTAAAAAGTATTTACAAACGCAACTTAATTTAAAATGAAAATTAAAGAGTAGATTTCTGGCCTTCCAAAAAGGTATGGCAAGGCATTGCAAGTTTTACCATTGTTTTTAATTAACTTTTTTTCTGTTTTAAGTCAATTTTTTAGAAAATTGACCCTCCCGCTTAAACGGAGGGAAGTAGACCCCCCCTCCCATACGTTTTTTTTTTTTTTTCTTAACCCAACCTACTCGTTAAAGCTTTTTGATGTACCTTATACCAATCACCCTGTATAAGATTTGAAAAAGATTAAGGCCCAATATACAGTAACTCACATTTTCGATCGAATGTGAGCCATTTTCTTTTACAACGTTTCACAAAATGTTACTGTAAGCCACTGCAGAAATTTTGTGTACATAATTTTCTTTGACTATTCAAGCTTAATGATCAACCGATGAGAATTGCAGCTTATCATAAATACCGTTACCAAATACTAGGTCAGTGAGGCGTGGGTGCATTCAATCAGTTTTGTGAGCTCTATATTGTATTGAAGTAGTACCGAGGAGAAAATAAACCGGATCTTAAAGGAAAACATAAAAAGCTATTGAAGAAACACAATACGCATAGAGAAATCTCGATGAAACTGAAATGTTTCGTAAGTACTATCAGCAAGTATAGAAAAATGCTAAACATTACAGCAAAAAAGTTGAACGTCTGGAAGAAAACCCAAGTTGAACCCGGGTACTAAACGGAATATCATTAGATCTGTTATCACTGGAACATTTGACAATGCTGTGCAGGCGAGTTCTTAAACAAGCCAGATTAAAAGGAAGAGCAAAGATAAAAGAACCTTTACTGACGGATCGCCATAGAAAGCTGCGCTTGCTGTTTGCAAAAAATATAAAAACTACACCATCTCGGAAAATGTAGTAGGGTCGGACGAAACCAAAACCAATCGCTTGGATTCCGACGGTAGATAATGGGCTTAGAAAAAGCGCAAGGAGCCTCTATCAAAACGATTAGTAAAAGAAACTGTAAAATTTGGGGGCGGTAATATTATGATATGAGGATGTATGCACTCTTCCCGGGTTGGGGTGTGCACTTAAGTGGAGGGTCGAATGACAGCACAATCATACTTTCAATTATTGAATGATAGCCTTGTCTCATCGGTTAGAAAATGGGATAAAAGACTTTCGGGCATTATCTTTCAACAAGACAATGATCCGAAACATACAGCAAGGCTCACTCGTGATTGGTTTTAAAACAAAGAAGTAAATGTTTTAGACTGGCCACGCCAGCCCCCGGATCTGAAGCCCATTGAACATCTTTGGAGGATCCTCAAACGCAGGATTTCATCTTGGGATTATTGCACTAGTTCTATGGATGAAATATGCCATAGAGTGGGAAATAAGTGGCAAAATATTAGCACCCAAGAATGCTAAAATCTTATTCATAATATTCCAAGCAGAATTAAAGCTGTTTTAGCTGCGAAATTAGGGCCTACAAAGTATTAATTTACTTTAATTTTGGTTACTTTATTTGGCTTACTTTATTGTATTTACATTGTTTAATCAACAGGTGAACTAGCCTTATGTTATTACTTTAATTTTGAATTATTAAAAAAATTATTTATTTATTTATTTATTTGAATCAAGCTAATTAATATCTAGCGTAAAAAAATATTTCTTAGAATTAAGAATTTATAAATTATACAATATTATAGAATATTTTTTTAAAACCAGTATTTGATACATCAGAAAAATTTATTAATAAATTATGATTAACGTTATACAAATTAAACATGTTATTTAATGGTGAATTCTGCTCATAGTTGTTACGATAGTGTTTTATGTAAATTGGGTCACGAAAACCTCTTAGATTACGATTTGGAACATTAAAATTAACGCGAGACAAAAGGTTGAAAGCATCGATATTACCATCAATAAGATTAACAATAAAAACAAAACATAAATAAGAACGTCTGCGCTCCAGACTGGGCAAATCTATTAGTTTTAGACGGCTACTATATGAAGGAAGATTTAATGGATTCTGCTAGCCTAAGCCTCTAAGAGCAAATTTTTGGAACCTTTTTTGAATTTATTCAATTCTTATTTTGTGGAAACTGTACTAGGGAGTCCATACCTGGCAAGCATACTCTATAATGGGTTTGACAAATGTAGTAAATAGTTGTTTGATAATATAAGGATCAGAAAATTGACGTGATTCCCTTTTAATCCAACATAATATTGAATTGGCTTTATTGTATGTCATATTATTGATATGCTGTGTGAATTCGAGTTTTTTATCAAACAATACACCAAGGATAGATACATCATTTACATTTAACAGATTTACGCCATTGAAACTATAGTCAAAAGATAAAATTTATAATCTTACACTTGTCGATAACAACAAATAATTACGTGCACACCAATTGAAGAAAGCATTTAGATCAATTTGAAGCGCAGTCAAGATTGCTAGAGATGGTTTTAAATATGTTAACATCGTGTGCATACATAAGACAGGTAGAGTATTACTTTAAAACTGATGGAAGATCATTTACAAACAATATAAAAAGAACTGGACCCAAATGGCTACCCTAGCGAACACCAGAATTCACGACAAAACTATTTGAATGGTAGCCGTTAAAATTCACTGAATAGGATCTGTCAAGTAAATAATAATAATAATAATAATAATAATAATAATAATAATAATAATAATAATTATTATTATTATTATATAGAAGTATGTAAATATAGCATTAATTTTAATATGACAAAAATTGAAACTCATGCGATCGAATATGTGAGTAAGTAAATTTAGGTTCAGTGGTTAGTGGAAATGTAGAATTGATATATGTATATGATGTAAGGAATATATGTAAAATTGTAAATTGGAAATTTAGAAATTATGGTTAGCCCTATTCAATGTTTGCTAATATTTAAAGTAAAACAAAATTATTTTTAAAACTTTACGAAGCAACATGGAAACACATCTGTTGTACAAGTTATACAATAAATACAATGGCGTATAATTTTAATTGAATTAGTACGCGATGTTAAGGCTGTTTAAGTATGAAACTAGGTTAAAACAACGATTTTGCTAATTTTAATCGAATATAGCATTATACTTTCTCTACCCTTTTATTAAAGTTAAAATCGTCGAATACCTATTTCATTTTTTAGTATCGAGCTACATATTTACAAACGCCAAAAAAGGTCTGTTTACTTAGTTTATTGCACGAACTGTCATTGTTTTATGTATGTTCAGAAGCAATTTATTAAAAAAATAGCCTTAACACGATATTAGTTAGAAAATGTTTAAAATTAAGAAATAGTAATCTACTAAAAAGTTAGCAAATTGTTAAATAGTATCCTACTAACACCTTCATACTAAGCTGTTTAAAATTTTGCGCCAATATTTTTTAATATTAAAAAAATATTTTTAGACAATTTGTAACTACACCTACCAATAACGATGTATACACAAAATTTTTTATTAAATTTTATAGTCGTCCGTACTTTTATGGACCCACTGTCATCTCAAAACCTAAAGATTATTTTAACGAAAATACACAAACACAATTTTAATTAAAGTAACTTCCTTATACGAATTTGCGTTAACTTTGAGTAAAATCACATCGACATTACAAATTTGCGGATATTTTTCACCGTCACGGACTCGGTCGGATATACAAGAAGGAACATGGAACTACAAAAAAAACACCGCAGGCTGAATACAAATTGATTCTCGAGAAATATGGAACGCTCAAGTTGATTTGAATTATCTCGGAACAAATTGAAAGTGTGACTTAAGAAACTAAAGTGGCGGCAAATTGTAGATATCAGCGTGAGTAGCTAATTCTGACTGACAAAGTGTGTTACTTTGAAGTATAGTTAAGAGCGTTTATTGAGAAGACGGTTAAGAAGTAGCAAGCAGCGCTACAAGTTCATATGCCTTGGATTCCGCCGCTGAGTTTCGGGTAGCTCTACTACGTTTGCTTGGACTGTTTGCACCTCCGACAATTAAAATAGCTAATTAGTTTTATTGCAATTAGGTATACAAATGCAGCGATAGAAACTGAAAACTATACATATAGCATGAGCTCTCTTCATATTTGATGGATTGTTTTACTATGATGTGCTTATTGTTGTCATAAAAGTCGGGAGACGATCTTTGTGTAAATGTACTCGTATATGCAGTTTTTAGGAGGCCTAATTGATCTGTTTCATATCGAATATTTTTGTGACTAAAATTCAATTGCTCTAAACGATGTAAGTTGAAAAATTATTGATATAATTTCACATAACACGTACCTCTTTAAAGCGTAAAACATTTTGCTTAATTACTGGAGTTAGTAATTGGTACCATTTTTGTAAATTAGAACACTTTTAATTATGGAATAAATTAAAGTTATAAAGAATAGCATGATTTAATATTTTTATGAATAAATAGAAAATTGTAAATGCACAAATTAAATAAAATGCAAAAATGGATCGCACGAACTTGCTCTTATGTAAAAGTACTTTGGAAATTAAAATACATTTAATAAATATAAAGCATGGATTTAATGAAAAATATTCAAATGCATGCAATTGCCGTCTGATTTCCAGAAAATTATGAATTTATGAAAACAAAGTTTAAAAATCGTTTTATTATTAAAGTAATTTTTTATATAACAAATTTCTTTAAAATTTTTCGAGAACAAAATTTGGGATGCCAATTTTAAGTATTTAGTAGTGCAGATTTTAGGAAATAATTTCAAAAAATAACGTCTACACATTTTAAAAATATTGATTTTTATATACAATATTATTTTAAACTTAAGGAGCCCGCTTAAGCTGAAAATTTTTGGTTAAAATCGTTAGAGCCGTTGATGAAAAATTCGAAATAAAAAAACGGTTCTATTACAGGTACCGTTAATAACATTTTGCCCCAAATTTTTTTTTGACCAGAATGTAATCCATGTCCATATTATCACACTTAATTTTTATAATCAAAAGGATTAGAGCCCTTTTCGAGATAAATAATATTATGCATTACGTGTGTATGGGGGGGTGGAGGGGGGGGGTATCGTTAGTTTTAGAGCTAAAAATAAAATCAATACAGACAGACAGATGGAATTGTCGGATCCTATTCGTCTTCGCTATCATCGTAATGTCAACTTTTATCAAAATCTCGAGTTCGATTTTCTTCCCATGGCAGGCCCTATACTACCTATACCTACATTATATCGCAAGTAAAAAAATACTGTAAGCGCTTGAGATTCCCAAAAATATACATATATATTAGCTGTAACCCGCTGGTTTGTTCGGCTTAGTGGTTCGAGCTGATGGACGAACGTTCAAACAAATATTTCTTTACATTTATAATAGGATTAGAAAAAAGTAGAATAATAGAACTTTAAAAACCGTAAGGCAAAATAGAACAATAGTAGTTTTTGTGAATTTCACACGAAACTATCATTCTACCTAAAGGTACATTTTAAAGGTAAATGAATAAGGGATAATTTTGTATCCCACGTTTTAACTATGGATTAAGCAGAAGATAATCAAATTCTAAGTGCAAGTACGTAATATCAAGCTAACGCCTTAAAACCAGGAGTATCTGGTTATTTTTCGAATTGTTACTACGCAAATAAGCTCCAAGTGATTTCTTTACAGACATGACTTATTATCAGCTAGATAAATATTAGACCACGTTTGATAAATTTTTGATTTTGTTTTACTTTTTTTTGGTGGCCAGTATTTCTGAAAAATTAACATTTTGATTTTTGTGTGTTTTATGAAATAGATTTAATAAATTGAAGTTTTAAGATGTGATGGAAATAGTCAAATTATATTTACGTTGTTAAATTTGAATTTTTCAAGTAACTCTTAGCGCAGGTAATCTAAAGTTTTTCAGGTTTTAACTTGTAGGTTTAAAGTTCACAGTGCACACGTACATACATGTGCAAATTGATCTGGGTTTTCAAAATGCATTAAGCAAACATATTAGAATGGTGAGATAATATCGATACCTTCCCGCAAGAATGTATTAAGCGACATTTTTAAAATTGTTCAGGAAACGAAAAAACGTCTCATTAAGTTATTTTTTTGTGTATTTTATTGGACGAAACAAATTTAAAAATGTCGCTTACTACATTCTTACGGGAAGGTATCGATATTATCAATAATTACTTTGATAACTGCGTTTTAGAATGGCCGCTATCTTGAATTCAAGATTGAATTCGTTTTTTTCAAAAAACAAATCTTCTTTTAATTTTATAAGAAGAACTTTGTGTTCTACAATAACATTTTGCCATACATTGGAAATATTTAACGAGTTATAACCAATTATAAAAAAAAATTAGATTAATATTTTTTCTTTCAAATTCGCTTAAATTGGAATTAGTCTGTACTTCATATCTAATCCAAGTATACAAAAATTCTTATTTTCAATTTTGTAGAAGTCGTTCTCCTTGTCGAAAATGGTAACGGATGACAGCTGCAACCAAGAGCTGTCCAAGAGATTCATGGTCGAAAATTCCATACTTAATGAAATATTAAAAAATAAAAAAAAAAATAGGTCAAGCCTATTTTCTTAATTTTATCCTATTTTTTATTTTCTGGTTTGTTTTTTTTAATATTTAGTATTTTCGATGTCCTTTGTCGAAAATGGCAGCTGCCTTATAGAAGTTCCTTATTTTATGAACGTACATATTATGCATATGTTAGCCTTTGTCGGAAAGTGTCAAAAAGCTTGCAAACATTGAAACAGGGGGTGGCCGTGGCACGGTGTGGTTGTGTGCTCGCCTGTCAACCTCATGATCACAGGTTCGATCCCTGCCGTCATCTATATCGTTTTAATTCCATTAAAAACCTTCTAAAAATTGTCATCAACCATCATCATCAACCAGCAACCCAGCTTTACTCATTACATGTTGTTCAGGCATAACACTAACAACATGTAATTGAGTTAAACTAGTATGCCCAACAAGGATGAACACGAATAAAATAATGTGAATTATAAGTGACATAGAAATAAGACATGTCATTAGCTCAGCCGCCATCCCTGGAGATAAAAATATCTGAGACAACCACCAATAGTCTCAGAACATCGTGCAACACATCTTTCCCATCCTTCTTTCTCTTCATTAACTTCATAAAAAAACAGAATGAGGGGATCGCTGCTCCACTTAATCGATCGATTGGTGCAATCCATTGCATTCATATTTTTCTAGAATAGCTCCATTCAAACAGCGAAGATATTCAGAAATCAGAATCGCAAACTATTGTTTTCACTCTAATAACTCAAAATATCGCCAGAGGAGTTAAAAACTTTGAACGTTATTACACATTTGACGGCATGACATTTTAATGTAGCAAGCAAATTATACCAAACCTACATATCTAGATATTTTCTATAGTCAACGTTTATTTGTAAATTTGGGGTACGCAATAAATAAACAGGTAAATAGAGAGCAATAACAAAATTCAATTCAGTTGAATAAGTGAAGAAATTAAAATTTCACCTTATTTTCATCTACTCGTACACTATAGGCACATTTAACCTACCACTTCGTATTTCTGTAAATTTAAAGAAACCGACAAGCTTACATAGACCGTATTGGGTGTAAGTAATGTTGAAAGTAAACTTTCAGAAACCAAAAAACACAAAAATTCTCAGAAAAAAACACGTTTATTAAAGAATTACAGAATTTTCGATATGGCAGCGTGCGTTGCATGCATTAACCGAAAGTTGTCACCAATAAATGGTGCGAAAGGCATAACATTGTCTTGCACCTTGCACTGTTTCAGTTATCGTGGATGGAACAAACCTTTCGTTTTTTCACCTGTAGACACGCTGACGTCCATCTGGACCTCGTAGACCTATTCCGCTTTCGTCTGAGAACAGGACCTCCCTCCATTCCTCTGCAGTCTAGTTAACATATTCTTAGACGAAGTCTTGGTGTTCGGTGCTGTGGGAGCAATTCGGGGGGCGCACGTTGGTTGGAAAGGTCTGATATTCAATTCTGCTAACCTTGTTCTGATAGTGCGTTCACTCACACTAACTTTTCTCACCTCAAAAAGACGCGTACGAGCTTCAGTAGCGGTGCAAAACCGATTTCTCAGTATGTTGATGACGACAAAGCCATCATCCCGAGCTGAGGTGCATCGATGACGACCTTGACCTGGCCTCCTCGTATATGAGCCCGTTTCACGAAATCGTCTGATGGCATCCCCAATCGTAGTTTTAGGTACACCAAGCGCACGAGCAATGCGACGTTGGCTATACACGGAATCAGGTAAAACCACTGCTCTAGCCACGCCAGGTACATCGAGTGGCATTTTTCTAGAGTCACAAATAATAAATTACCAGTATAAACCTTAATTTACCGATTAATTTACTTTGGTACAAACGAACAAGAAATGTAGTCAAGCTTAAACAACTGAAGCTTGAAACAATATTAAAAAACAATATTAAAAAACGCTTAAATTCTAAAAAACGCTTCGATGACACAATTTTATGGGTCGAAATAAGGGTTTTTTTTTAAACAAAAAACAAATCAACAAATAAATCATACGAAGCCTAAAGAGTCAGGGTGACGAAAAATGTAGGTGGTCGGATAATTGTGCCTGTGAGTGTATATATAAATAGCCTTAAATATATTTTGTGATATCATGTTTTCAAAAATTATTTAACCGATTTCTATGGTTAGAAAGCCAGTTGCGGCTTTTGTGCGTAATGCTGTATTGAAAATGAATTTTGTCTTAAGGCTCAAATAAAAAGTGTAGCAACTCCAATATTATATTTAATTAAAGAGCTGAGCGTCCTTGACATGAATATGGGGTTCAAGACGCATTTTCAGTGCACTGCATTTAAATACAGTATTGCGTACAAAAACCCCAACCACAGCACGGAAGACTTTCATACTTGCATATTTATCAGTTAAGATCTATTTTAAAATAGTAAAGAATTTTACAGCCAAAAATTGCTTAAGAAACGAGGAAATTACTACGACATAATATTCAAGGGGAAGTAGATACTTAAATAATCTTCCAATGGGTGTTGATCATCATGAGAGGAAAAATTATGCTGAGATTTTGGTTGATACTTTTTAATATTGTACCTCGAAATTTCCATAGTTTTGATTGTGCACCACTGACTTTGATTTGTGGTTTTTGTGAAGCTCAACATTTTAGTTCAGAATTCACTCAAATTGATAATAAAAATGTTTACATCTTGTTGCCATAAAGGTAAAGTTTCGGTCCCCCATTAACACATAACTTATAGCGCTTTTTTATGAATTATTTAATGGTTTGAGCTCATATGACTCTCATAAAAAGCATCAATCGAAGATTTGTTTTGGGAACATCCGAGCATATAACTTTGCATTTGTTATGGTTAGTTCTGATCAAAATTGTAATACATGATATTTGGGTGCTTTAAGATCAAACTTGGAGCCAGCGTTACCCTTATGCGACTTTAGTCGCATTTTTGCGACCTTTTTTTTGCTGTGCGACTATGCGACGACCTTTTTAAAATTGTTTAAAATTGTCAAAAATTGATATTATTCTCGAAAATTTTAAGAACGAAAATTTAGTTTATTTAAAGTTTCTAAAATATATTCTTTCAAAAATAAATATTTTAAACAAAGTTTTTCAGAGTGAAACATCACAAATTGCTTATTTGTGCTCTTATATAGAGGATCCTCTATTTATTATTTTTCAAAATTTTTTATTGAAAGAATGTGTTCTTGGAAAATCTATTTCTGAGATTGATTATCGAAACGAAAATTATTTTAAAAAAATTGAAGAAATATATATCGGCATGGAAGCCGAAAGGATAAAAAATCACAAATTTTGAAATTATTTGCATAAAAAAAATGTACATCAATATTACGAGTATTTAACGCTTTGCGAAGAAATTTTTTCAAGATTTAATGTTAAAGATGAGAGGCTTTCTATTTTAAAACATATAGATCCCAAAATAATTAGGTCAAATCAGGATTTTAACTATTTTCGGTTGGTCTCAAATTTTAATAGCTCTACAAATGAGCCAGAAAAAGTGGTAGAGCAATACAAACAACTACAGCTTCAAGCGTTTGACAAAAACTATGGCAAATTTTTTGAAATTAAAAATATAGAAGAGTTTTGGTACAAGGTTGGTACTTTAAAAAATAGTTTAGCTGATAACCTATACTTTGACCTTTACGAATTTGTTTGTAAAATTTTAACGTTACCACACAGCAGCGCTTGCGCTGAGCTAGTTTTTTCAAAGCTTACGCTTATGAAAAATAAATTAACAAACCGTTTACAAAGGGAAACCTGCGAAAATACTCGTATGTTAGCTTCCACAAATCTCATTGCCTGTGATATAAATGAGTGGGTTCCTGAAAACAACCTAATTAAAAAGTATAGAGAAACTTTATTAAAAAAACGAAATATTAATGTGATTTACATATCTTTTTAGGCATTTATTTTAACTTTAAACCTATACATACATATTAATTTATTTAAAATGAAGTCTTTAAATTAGGTTTTCTTTTGTTATTGTTATTCTTTAATGTATACCTATCTAAGTGTTTAAATATATAAATTAAAAAAATATCTTAATTGTTTTTCCTATAGTAAAAAAAATAATATTTAGGTATGCGACTTTTTCTTTCAACTGCGACTTTTTGTTCAAAAATGCGACTTTTTCAAAGAATTCGAATTTGCGACTTTTTTTTCTAAAAGCGACTTTTTTCTGCGACTTTTTGAAAAATCCATCCCAGGGGTAACCCTGCTTGGAGCTCGTAACTGGATTTACTCGTATTTATTCGTTTAGAACATCAAAAATGTGCCATTCAGACAAATGTGGCAGCTATTTTCAGTACGACAGGTGATGAATCACCATTTGAACGAAATATTGATGCTTTCCTTAAGACAACTGTAAACATTCATATAATATGTGTGTTAGATTCCTCTTTAGATCTTTTGGCATATCCGCTTCTTTTTCCGAAGTGATACAGGATGGTATAGGCATTGATATGATTCATAACGTAGCAATCACGTCAAGAGCTAATGTTTGCAGAAATCGAGTGACAATGCCGCAACATTTTAGTTTAACTAGTACAATGTTAAAGCTGTTTTAGTATGAAACTAGGTTAAAACAACGATTTTGCAAATTTTAGTCGAATATCATACTCTCTCTACCCTTTTATTAAATTTAAAATCATGAAATACCTATTTTATTTTTTTATTATCGCCACAAAAGATCTGTTGACTTAGTTTATTACACACAGTCAGTGTGTTCAGAAGCAATTTATTAAGAAAATTGCTTTAGTACGATACTAGTTAGAAAATGTTTAAAATTAAGAATGAGTTAGTAAACTACTTTAAAGTTAGCAAATTGTTAAGAAGTATCATACTAATACCTTAATAATTAGGCTGTTTAAAATTTTGCACCAATGTTACAATATATTACTACATTATTGCCAAAAATTGTTCTTGCAGTGGATTGTTGATGTGTATGTGCGGATTTTTTTCGATTTATTCGTAGTTTTGAGATGAAAATTCTGTCAATTTGTCAGTCAAGTAAATCCAGCATTTCGTATAAACGTATTCAGTTCCGCTGTAATCTAAGACTTACTTTTCGTTAGTATTTTTTTATCTATGTATTAACGATGGGTACTAACTGGTATTACGTTGGCTTAAAATTTACATGAAAACATTACTATACAAAAAGTTATATCCATCGAAAAATCCAACTTCATTATTTTTTTTGACTTATTTATTTATTTATACATTATTACGTGAAGTTTTAATATAACTCCCGTTTAAACTTTAGTCGCGGTCTAAATTTAGGCTTCTTTTTATAAAATAAAAATAGAGTTCTCCTCTATAATTCAGCATTGTCGGATTGTTTTGGGTCTTTTATGTTTTTGCATTTTGTTGCCCTATTTTCCTGTGCTGATGAGTTGAATCTGAGAAATTTGTGGGTTCATCTCAGATTTGAACCAGCAACTGGGATGAAAATGGCCTACATACTCGTAAGTTAATATCATTACATTAAGCTTTTATTGGTCTTGGCTGATTTATGTATTTCAGTAGTATCTACTTACGTAGAATACTTATTATAAAAAAAAAACTTCTTATACATATAATTACAAAGCTATTTTTATTTAAAGGCTTTAGAAATCTTTATAATTTTATAAAAAAGATTTAAATCGATAAAATTAAATACATATAGAAATAATTACATATGAAATTTTAAATTACGTATTGTATAGTTTATTTTTATTAAAGTCAATACATTTAAATTGCTTAAATCGCTAAAATTACTTTATTGACTCGCACCATAAGAAAATAATTACGTGCGAATTTTTATAATGTTATTATAGTTTATTCGTATTAGTATATCAGGTGATTTTGGTGCTTCATTTCCAGCATTTTCACTGTAGCAAAATACTATTCAAAAATTAGATTAACTTCTATTGATATAATATTAATTTTGTTTAAGTTCATGAGAAACTACTTTATACTTGCAATGTTTGCGGTTTTTACAAATTTATTAGCTAAGCTTGACCCACCTTATTTCTGTAATAATTTTTTTTTTATTTAATCCAAGTATATTACGCAAAAATATAAATAAAATGTTGTTCATTCTGAGATTTTACTGTTTAAATGCTTCCACATATTCTCATCGCGTTTAAATATGAGTTATGTTAGGCAAATTTATCATAAAAATACGGCGTACAAAAGGGGGTTTTCAATAGACTAAGATAGTAATTACCTATTTCATAACTAATGAAATTTATAAAAGATCTCATAGCAAAACAACTTTTAGCTTAAATTCTATAATGAGATAACCGGATTTAAGTGATAATATTGTTAATTTAAGACAATGTTAATTTAGTTTGTTGGAGAATGTTAATTTTTATTAAAACGTGCTTCATGCAAAATGACTTAAAATTTACTTGTAAATATTTCTGCTCTTTGAAATGAAAGGTCTAAATCTAACGTAGTTTACAATTATTATAGGTTCACTTAAATTTAAACGTAGCAGTAAGTAGCAGTATTATGTATGAGATTTTATTATTTCTTTTAAGTTCAACTTTTTACAGAATTAATAAGTGCATTGGCTCTTGCCAGTTCATATTCCAATGAGGTGCTGAACATCTTCTCTTTAATTTAGATTGCATAAAGTAGACGTTGAAACTCTTCCGGTTCTAGTAAGTAAATAAGTAAGTACTTTATTTTATTTCCCGATACTTCAAAACATAGTTTTTGAATAAACATTATGGCGCAAAATTTTAAACATTTAAAACCTGCTCTAAATCAATTTTAGAATGGGAGTCGACTCTTAATATTGTATATAAAACGAGAACCTACTTTTTGTTAATTTTAAAGGACATAAACTATACTTTAGCGTTAAAGAGCTCGTCTAACTTTAACTGCAGCAAATAGCTAGTTTATCTTTTAAAAGTATACTTTATCCATATTGACAATTGTGAGTTCATACCAAAACAAATCGAAGTAAAAATGTTTACTGATGTTTTATTCGATTTTTTAAAAGATGTGCTTTGTAAATAGACTGAATCACTGAATATTAGAAAAACAATCGTGATGTACAATCAACAAATGTGTACATATGTTATGTATGCATGCGGATAGGTTCTGTTTTAAAACCCACATTAGTTAGAAGAGTTGTCTAACGTGTTTATAAATTATGCAAAAGTTAGACAAGGTCTCCAAGTTAAACGACTGGGTTAAGTAGAGCCGGTTTTATTCCTTTAATGAAAACTGTTTAAAATTTTGCGCCTATGCCACGGGCAAAAAAAAAAAAAAAATCCAACATTAATGATTACAATCCTAATCTTTATTGGATATAGTTCACATTGGATTTTTGTCAAAAAATTCATGTCAGATGAACTGAACTTAACAAAAATTGCGTATTGACAAGGTCCTCACAAGTCAACTGATGAGTCCATGTGAGATCACATGACGAAACGCCAATTTTTGTGGACTAAAGGCCAAAAGAGCTAATTTGAATCAATAATTCAACAAGTCCAATAATAGTGCTAAGTCTTCTACTTGGCTGATTTATTTCAGTAGTATATAGAGTTTGTATTATAAAAACCTTCATATAAATTTTGCGCCTATGCATTTTAAAGCCTTTTTAAAGCAATTTAAATGAATTCAGTCATTAATAGATTTCTATACTTATAAATTAAGTTTGAAAAACAGTACGATAATTTCTAAGTCAAACCATTTAATAATTCTATTGGTTCTTACATTATAAAGCTGTTTTCGCCGAAAAATTTTAGTCTTTGGTGTTTTAATACTGGACAAATGCTTATGAAATGGAAGTAGTCTTCTTTTGCTCGAATGTTGCAGAGGGTACGGAATTACTGGAAATTTTCGTCGTATGGACTGCCATTTAAAGATAAGAGTTCACATCTGGATTTGAATATTAGTGATATTTCCTTTTAATTAAATGTGTCTTGAAAGTAATTATTGTTAAATAAGTTATGATTTACTCACAAATAATTCTGCTCTCAGACTGCTGAGTTACTGTTTTGAATTATGTTGTATAGCTTCTTAGGTCGAACTAAATTGTTTAAATTAAATTGAATAAGTTCTTCACAAGTATCCCCAATATTCCGCTACTTTATGATCCACCAGTCCTTATTGCGAATTTCATAGAGGAGTATTTTCTTGGTTAAATGATAATCACCCATATTCTGAAACTCGTATTCGGCAACAGTCGTATGTTGCTATTGCAGGAGTCGATCATCCGACTTCAGTTGTACTAATATTGTGAAACGCAAAACATCGCATACGACTGTTCCTGCGACTGTAGTCGAATACGAGTCATAAATACGAGTTTCAGAATATGGGTGAATGTGAAATAACATTATAGATATATTCAGTCTGTAGCTTAAGGGTGCTGGTAAACAGTTTTGCAAGTCCCGTTTCCAAATGAATTGCGTAGTAAGAAGTTCGATTTGGCAGATAAAAAAGTTTTATTTTATGAGATTTCTACTACAAATTCATCCGTTCCCCAAACTTGTGCCGC
Organism: Philhelius festivus; assembly: GCA_963931855.1. NCBI lineage: Eukaryota > Metazoa > Arthropoda > Insecta > Diptera > Syrphidae > Philhelius > Philhelius festivus. The sequence continues at coordinate 147,304,935 of OZ007554.1, forward strand.
ATAGTAAAGAGATGTCTTCACAATACATTCGGATATTTTGTGTTTAGTTGACAACAACACATTTTGATTTGAGAAAATATTCATGCATGTCATATTCAGCAAACTTTGGGAAAACTTCGCCTTTTCAATTATATATTTTTTGAAATCCATCGTTGGGTTCAGCTTGACTCCTAAATAGCAGTAATCTTTACTGCTAAGCTCTCCCAACTTTCCGAGTTGGGAGAGCTTATACATAAGTGCACTTCTATTAACAAGGTGGAAAGCTGCTTTAAAGTCGAAAAATCTTCTTGTTTCTGGCTTGGAATGCTTTGTCAATTGACGTTAAAACGAATATCTGGTCCACTTTAATGTAGTTTTCCTGAATCCCACTTGAAAGTTTGTTAAAATGCTGTCATCATCTACCCACTTTTAATATATGTATTAAAACACAACAAAATATTTTGGCCATAATGTTCATAAATATCCCCCATAATTATCGACGTTGTTTTGATCACCTTTTTTATGAATAGCGAAAATAACTGTTTTTTTTTTAACGATGTCGCTGGTATTTGTTCTTGTATTTTTGAAATACTCATACTTATAATTTCGTCTTCGCCTATGGCTTTTTGGCGAATGATTTTTATATTAATAATATCTATTTCAGAGTCCAAAGTTTCTTCTATAACCAGTAAATGTGCAAAGGCAAAGGGAAAATTGGACTTGTTGCAGAGAAAGTTTTTAAAGTTGTATGAGAGATAATCTGCGGGCACATTTTTGCCAATTACAAATTTTATATCCTTGGCTTAATTCCAGAGATCTTTTGAATTTTTGACACAATCTTAAGATTTTGCTTGAATATTTCCAAATTCAGCTTTTTTGTGAGGCATAATTACTTGAGTTTGCGTCAACGTACCATCTTCTTACTTCTTCGGTATAACAGTTTCTTAATGCTTATAAAAGAGAGAAAAATTTTTTTTTGGGCATTCATACATTCTTTATCGAATCAATTTTTTGTTTGTATCGATTCTATGTGACAGGTAGTTGAGAACCAAAACTTCGCCTTCGGCTTTGGAGATTGTGGTTATCATAATCAATTATGTTATATATAAACATGTCATCGTGGAAATAATGTATTTGCCGAAATTCGTGGTGAAATAACTTGTAGCTATTTCCTGTTAAGCTATTTTAGGTTTGGCTATAAGGAATCTAGTTAGCGAGACCTTCTCAATTATCCCCTGGATCACTCTACACTAATGCTGCCAAGTTTCGATTATGCACTGGAAAGGTATACTTCTAAACTTGAAGGGGTTTAGCGATTTAAAAATACAATTTGGCTAATAAATAGTCGGACAACCAGTGCCTCTGATGAATGCAAAGTGTATTCCCTAAAAGTTTATATTCTTAAGTAATTTAAATCCGATGGTTGCGTACATTTATATGTATGTGTTTCTTCTATTTTGATGTCAGCTTATATCATAGTGAAATATCCTCCAAAAGTAAATCCTGTCATTAAAATTCTTTCCCATGTAAGCCAATCAAGATCGGGAGAAAATTGTAGGTACTCTTCATTCCTGCTAACACGCATTTAGAAATGTTTAACCCCCAGTTTCACAGTGGAAGTTTAAACCCCACTTTTGGTTTAAACTTCAGTTCAACAATAAATTTGGTTTCACAGTCCTTGAACAGAGTTCATTCTGTAGTTTAAGTTAAACGACACTATTCTGCCGTTTAAATCTCAGTTCGACAACCCCTTCAAACATTTTAAAATATAATTTATTTTCATTTTTAACTTCCCATAGGGAGTTATTGTAATCGGTCCGATTTGTCAAATTGGAATTTTTGACATTTCTTGACGTTTCAAGGTCCCTAGAGGCTATATCAATCATTTTTAGAGAGATGTCTGTGTGTGTGTGTGTACGTACGTTCGTACGTTCGTACGTTCGTACGTTCGTACGTTCGTACGTTCGTACGTTCGTACGTTCGTACGTTCGTACGTTCGTACGTTCGTACGTTCGTACGTCCGTACGTTCTTGTACCATTTTTCGTCGTCGATATCTCAAGAACGCGTAAAGATATCGACTTCAAATAAATTTTGTTTAATAGATAATAACTTCGAAAGAGGCTGAAAGGGCGTTTATTAAAATTCAGTGAGTAGTTTTTTCACTATAACGGTTTAAAAAAAAAGTAAAAATTTTGGTTAGTTTCAAATATCTCACGAAAAAATAATGCTATTGACTTCAAATAAAATTTAATGTACTCATTATAAGGTCATACAGATTTGATATGAATATGGAAAGGAATGAACTTACCGTTATTTTTTTAAATTAAAAAAACTGAAAAAAAAATTTCATAACCCAGATATTCTAAGAACGGAAAACAATTTGAAACTCAAAATAATTTTATTTTACGAAAAATAATGTGTTTGACAACTGGTGAAAATTTCAAAAAAAATCAATTTACAGTTTTTTTACAAAAAATAAAAAACTATATAAAATTCTATTGAAAATTGGTAAAAATTGTTTTTCGACTCAAATTTCTCAAGAACTAGTAGTGATATTGACTTCTAATTTAGTTTATTTTATACATATTATAATTTTGTACAATTGATAAAATGTTGACAAATATTGAATTAATAGTTTTTTTTTTAAATAAAAAAACTATTAAAAATTCTAGTGAAAACTAGTTAAAATTGTATTTCAAGTCGAATTTCTTGGGAATGAACACCGATAGTGCCTTCTAAAGTATGTTGTTTTATACATCGATACCTTCCCGTAAGAATGTATACTAAGCAACATTTATAAAATTGTTCAGGAAACGAAAAAAACGAAGAAAGTTCTAGTTGAATCATAGTGTGCTAAGAGACAATTTTGGTTAAACTAAGTGACATCTAACAAATATTTTTTGCTCACGATCAACATCAACAATCTCAATTTCAAATCTCTTTAAATAATTAAAATGCTTTTCAATCTTAAAATAATGTTTGTTTCGCTGAAAATTTGGTTATTTGAAAAAAACTAAATATAAAGTTTTCAAGACCACAAATGGGAAGTTATCAGTGTGGGTCGCACCCAGCCTCTTTTTAATTTTTGTTTACTGTCACAGCTCACAACTGAAACAAAGCAAACTTTACTTGATTGTTTTTTCTTTGATTTAGATAGAAAGAGAAAACAATTTACTTAAACTACGTTTAATGAACTGAAGTTTAGATAAGACTGTAAAACCGGACGAGCTGCACTTCAAATTTAAACTCCAGTTCAGGTTCAGCAGAACTTAAGTTTAAACTCTCACTGTGAAACTGGGGGTAAGAGTTATAAGTCACTCAGCCTTATTTACTAACTCGTTTTAGCGACGGAGTAAAGTTACTTTGACTTTACAACGACTCTAATCCTGAAAAACTTATTTATAATGAAAATGCACGAGCGGTGGAATAAGTTAAAACTGGTTCATAGGAGGTTTAAGGCCGTTTAAGTATCTAAATGTCATTTTGAGATGAAATCTTGGGAAATTTACAAAAAGGAGTGTAAGCATTTTTTTTCGTTTGTTACTAACACAAAAAGGATAGATATTTTGCATTAATAAATTATTTATATTTTTCAAACGCTCTAAAACTGGCACGGTATTGGGGACGCAATGTGGTGAGTACATTCATTTATTGCATTTGAACATTATACAATCCAGTTTTAAATGTATTCAATTATTAATATGCATACAATTATAATAAAACGAATAATAATGGAAATCCGCTGCGGGTTGCTTACTGTATAATAACCAGAGTTTTAGGTTGGTGACTTTTTTTGGTAGTATATTTGACATAAGGAAGGCGTAGCTAAAACGGCTAAGAAAATATATTATAAATAAGGATTTGTTTGACGTGGCGTAAACCCGAAGTAAGTGCTTCGGCTCAGTTTAACTATTCCGAGGTTGAACCCAGTATTAGTGAAAAATAATAAATAAAGCTAAGTTTATGCTCTCAACGAACCGATGCCTTTTATTTTTTTTGTATTTAAATGACCTTCAAGTTAAGCTTAAGTTTTTGGATAGTTTACTACGTAAGCACAGAAAGGTGGACAATTTTCAATAATTTTTTTTATAATTTATATTATAAATGTAAGCAAACCCCAGTTGATTTCCATTATTATTCAATTTATTATAATTGTAGGTGTGTATATTAGAAATTGGAAACCTTTAAAATTATATTGTATAAAGTTCAAATCCTCTAAATTTGAAAAATGTAAATAATTTTCTTAGTACAAACGAAAACAAATTGTTACACTCCTTTTTGTAAATTTCACACGATGTCATGTCAAAATTATATTTAGATACTAGAACAGCTTTAAACCTCATTATGAACTAGTTTAAGCTTATTCCGCCTCTATTCCTCGTGTATTTTTTTTTTATAAATAAGTAACTTTACTCTAGTCGCCGTCGCTACAACGAGTTATAAATAAGGCTGAAAGGGCTTATGATAGAGTATATAACTGAGGACAATAAGTGCCAAGAAATATTCTCCACTAAAAACATTCCTTGCACCAGATCATTGTTAGTTTGTTATAATAAACCGTAAACCCAATGATTCTATTATAACTTCTAGTTTTTGTTAAATTTGAAAAGTACCTACACAAATTATTTTAAGATTTTTTAACATTCATGTTGCTCCGCAATACATGCATACATACATATATCATATATTTGAGTACCAATTTATATACGTATGCATGTATGTATTTATTATATTTTCTCTAATTGATGAAAAATTTAAGAGATTTTTTTTAATTCAATTCAATTTCAAATTATTTCAAGTAAATTACAAAAGTTTCAAATAATTTATTTTTGAGCTTTTTTTTAAATATAGCAATAGTACATTCATCCCCCCTTCATTAAAAAATTTCACTCTTTATATTGTTGAAAATCAAAATGATATTTGTGTTTTTTTTTTTTTTGAAAGCACAAATTCATCAAGTTCCTTTTCAAAAAATGTCAACTTTCCAATGTATTTGAATGAATAGAAAACTTAAATGAAATGTTGTTTGTAGGTTAGATTTTTGTTTTTCAGAAACTAAAGACAAATCATCATTGTAAGTTACAATGATCATGGACAATGCTGTGTTTTCATTAACTTTGTTTTGGAGCATTTTGAAGCGGACCCCGATCTTCAGCGACGAATGCCATTTTTGTATGAATGGTTAATTTAACTAACAAAATTGCCATATTTGATGGACGGAAGTGTCAATGCAATACTGGAATTGTGAATTAGTCATATCTATGTACGTCTCGAAAACGGTGATTCCCATCAATGGAGACGATTACCAATTTCTCTTGGCCCAAATTGATATTGATATTACTAATTTCCACAGAGCTTATGCAAAATGGAAATTCTGCACGAACGATTTGAGGGCATGGTTATAGCAGCATCATGCAATTTAACCCTGTTGGTCTTTTTCTTGTGGTATTTTATTTAAAGTCAACATAAACCGTTCCATCACTCAAATTCAACCTCATCTATGCGCCAGAGTCACCGCAATTAAATCTCTCAGCGAAGCTGCGGGGGGCATTTGAGCGTTATCTTATTTTACACACAATCTCACGGATATGTTTTTTAAATATACATATATACTCGTACCAAAATTTCGTTGATATCTCACATACAACTTCTATTATCTTAATATCTACACGACCGACGCTATTAGAAAATCTTTTACATCGAAGCCTTTTCGTTGGATTCTTATCAAAAATGGTAAATACGTGAAGAAATCATTTTGTAAAATGGCGACATTCGGAAGTGAGTATGCATTATTTGTAAAAAAAGTGTGAGTGCCAGGACTCACGGTTAAGATGTGTAAACATCAACGTTCGTCCGAGTGCCGAATTTTTGTTATCGAATGTACCCAATAAACATACAATGCAATCGTACTAGTTTGTGACTTTAGAATATACCCCTCACACACGCCACATCGATCAACCTAATCGACAAAGTACTTCGCTTTTGTATGGGCATTTACACACCAATACGCCGACGTAGAAGTACATGCCAAAATCAGCTGTGAAATGGTAGAGTTGTAAAATTTTAAATGAAAAGTGAAAATGACCGAAGCATATTTGAATTTTAATGCTCCAGAACCACTTTTTTGCGTTGATCAGAGCTTTATTGAATTCTTGCTTAAGGAGATTGAATTTTATTCTTGCTTTTTCAGGCGATTTGTAAATTTTAACAACTAAAACCGAATAACATCATAAAAAATTGTTTCTACGAACTAGTTCGGTCCTTTTTACACGCCATGTTGGCATACTACTTCGATTCCCAGAGTTCGCACTGCTATGTCGACACAATATTCATTTCACACGACAGAAAAACCTTATCGACAATATGCTTCGATGAAGTAGTTCGTGTGTTAGGAGCGAGTGGACTCCGCTACGTAACGTAAAGTTTGTTTGACTTATGTTTAACCAGGGATGTTGCTTGTGACAGCATTTTATTTTTACCCTTATATTCAAACAGAGATGTTATCTGATAAAAAATAGACTGTTTTTACACGAATCTGATTTTAATCTCTGTTTCTGTTTTGGCTTCCTTTCGAGTGCATCTGTGCTTTTAAACACAGCGATTTTTAATATAAGTTAACTTTGTTCATGCGAAAAGGAGTCATCTCTTCGCACTCCTTACTCTACTCAGTTAAGCGAATTGCACTGAGCGAACGCCAAATATAAAAAAGAAAACCACAAAGAAGAATAAACGATAACTTCGCATTTTTCTCAGCAATTGTAAGTGTATTAGTAAAAAAGTCACACGTATATAGATTGGATGTAGGCTTGAAGAAAAATCAAAATCTTTTTAATCTAGCGTACTGCATAGAAATATTGTATATGCAAGGTTGATGATTGATCATGTATTTATTGGTTCATTTGCGTATAGTACGTTGAAGAGATGAGAACACAGCACAGCATAAGCACTGACTAAAATATTAATACAGCAAAACAAAGTTGTATGATAAAATGGACAGACAAAATAAAACAAATTACTCGGATAAAATTAGAAAAATCTCAAAGAAATTCGTAAAAACACAATTTTGCTGAAAAAAAACCACAAAGGGCAACGTTCTCTCGCCACTGAAATAATAGACTTATACGTGCTTTTCATGCATTTGAACAATGTATACCTGGCTTAACGCCGCGCCGCCAACAAATATACTTGTCATGCAGCGAAAAAGTCAAAACTTTTTTTTTGACAAACCACTAGATGGAGCGTTCACCTTACCAAAATCAAACAAATCCCTTAACTTTTTTTTTAGGTTTCTGTACTTTATCTTACTCCCTCTGTCAGAGATTTACAGACCGATTGACATCATTCCCACCTTGTAATGGAATTATAAGTGGCAAAACTAATTTTTTTAATACATTGAAGTCGTAGTCGTCATCCAGTTCATGGCTTGACAGATGGAGAACCATCTATATTTTGATATAGTGAATGCTAAAAGTATATTTTAATATAATAAAGAATATCTAATTCGATAATTAAAATAATTATATGGTATGACAGATAAGGAACAAATTAAATTTTGACGTATCGAGAATATTTCATTGCAGATGTCAACTGATTGCCCTGAAGAACAGTTTTTGGATTTTTAAAGTTCAACTCTGAAAATGCATTTTTTGCAAGCATAAAATAAAATGTTATCGTCCGTCAATAACGTGAAGTGGATTTTTTAAGACATTAAATGAACCCGCTATGAAATTTTACACCAGTTGATTTGTGTTTTGTCTTTTTCACATATTTAGGACTATTCGGCGAGATCTTTTATTCTTCTATTCTGTTATTCTGCTATGAATTCCCATACAAATGTTTGAACTGTCAACAAATCTTCTATGAATTTTAATTTTGGTATTCAGCACGCTAAAATCTGTTATAAAATCTGCTAAGAAAACTTTTATGAACTGTCAAACGTTCGAACATAGAAAAAATCTTTTACGAATAGCATTTTTGTTAAAAATCATAAAAGAATAAAAGACAAACTTCTGTTACTTTTATCATAAAAGATTTAAATAAGTACACACTACACAGGTGCATCAAGTAATAATGAATATTTATCTTGTTTTTCGTCTATCAAATGTTCTTTAAAGGAGACAAATGAAAGAAAATGTATCAAAACACATATCATATAAAGAAATAAGTAGAGTATGGCCTTGGTATTCCCAGAAACATAATGAGATAAAATCGTGTTCCATTGTATGGATATCCTTAGTGTGTAAGGCTAGGCGCGCACATTCAATTTTTAGTTGCACAACTGTTTGGTAGCTTATAGAAAACAGATGAACTACTTAGTTGAATGTCCGCGCAGGTGCATATAATTATTATTTTACACAAAATAGCCTTAGGCTAGGCGCACACATTCAATTTTTAGTTTCGCAACTGCTTGGTTCGAGCAACTAAAAGTTTGTGTTTTGATACAAACTAAGCTATTGCCTAAAATGAGTTCGCTATTCTGTGTAACATATAATTATATGCACCTGCGCGGACATTCAACTAAATAGTTCATCTGTTTTCTATAAGCAACCAAACAGTTGTGCAACTAAAAATTGAATGTGCACGCAATCATTTAGTTTGTGTCAAAACACAAACTTTTTAGTTGCTCGAACCAAGCAGTTTCGAAACTAAAAATTGAATATGCGCGCCTAGCCTAAGAGTTTACTTTTTTGTTCGTCATCCATTTAAATTATGTCAGATGAAATATTTTACATAATCACACATAACAGATTTAGTTCAGTTTTATAACAGATCTCGTTTTCGAAGTAGCATATGGCCAGGCGCGCGCATTCAATTTTTAGTTTCGCAACTGTTTATTTGCTAAAATGAAACATATGGGCTTATATGGGACACCGCGCACTTAAAGCAACACGATTCGAGCAACTAAAAACTTTTTGTTTTGACATAAACTAAACGGTTGCCTAAAATTAATTCGTAATAGTTGAGCTGTTTTCCATAAGCGCAAGAGAGAAAAGAGTGTGAGCGTGAGTAAAGAGTTGCCAGTGCGCGGTTCTCTTTCAACTGGTGATTAAACTATTTGATTTCAATCACAGTTGCCAGTGCGCGACTAGCCTAACAGACTTTTATAAAAGTTCGAACCTCTGAATACCAATCATAAAAGATCTTTTAAGGTGGAAATCTTTTATGATTCATAACAGAAAATCTATAGCAGAATAACAAATGTGGCAGAATAGGCCTAATTGGTCGAGAGGTAAAGAAATGTTGAGGGATTGAATTAAGTTCTAGCCAGCAATGGAAAGTAATAAAATCGAGATTTTAGTACTCAAAGTCTCCAATGTAAACACGATGTCGTAAGTACGCATTATTTACAATGTAAACAGGGTGTTAAATGCAATCGTCGGTAAGGTAGGTTGCTACACGGAACGTGTAACCGAAACGTGTAACCGTAACGTGTAACCGTAACGTGTAACCGTAACGTGTAACCGTAACGGGTTACACGGGACGTATAAGTTTTACACACGTTTTCGATTCACTCTACCGCCGGGAAAGATGTTTACACATCAAAAATTTATTCTACGAATAAGATCGTCGTCTTCAGGATTAGTTTGATCAGCAATAAAATCAACTGCATCAGAAAAAAGCTTATATGCACTTGTGGGTTGAGACGGAGGAATGTAGCAATACGAGATGTAAATGCAACAATTGTTCAAGTTTGTCTTGATAAGTTCTAGACTTAAAATATTAGGAATAACAATTAATGATGCATCCAAATCGGAGTGGAGTGCTAAAAGTACACCACGACCAACAGAGTTATAGGCACCTAAATCGCAAATGTCAGGATCTAAGACATCCTTTCGAAAAACAGTAAAATCTGAGGTAAAAAGATGATTACTCTCAAAGTCTTGGGAAAGTTTTATTTTCAGTAAGTGCAAACAAATTATATTGGAAGATTTTGTGAGTTAAGAAATACTTCGGTGGTTTTGGTGCCAAAAACCTCGCAGATTCTGATTATAAAAAGACAGAAATTGACGACTATTTGTTAGATGGGAGGTTTGGTTGTAGGATATAAGTAAGTAAGTAAGTGACGAAAAAACTGATTTTGGGAAACGTGTGTTCTAAGCTTGGAGCTCAAATAAGCCGCGTAATCTGATAGATTATTAGCTATTTGAAGGGGCGAAATGTCAAAACATTCATGATATTGGGTTAGTAAAACAAGGAAAGGCCTTCTTTTAAAATCAAAAGTTCAAGATTAACTCCAGTTTTCCCATCGATGCAAGTATGATGTGGCTTATCATGAAAATATTCGGGGTAGAGTCTGACATTGGCATAGGTTTTTGGATCACACAAGCGAGACATTACAAAATGGCTATTCTAGCAGGATTCCGAAAATTGTTTGGTCAATTTCTCTAAGGGTGTTATAATTGGATATATATGTATTTATAAGAAGATGTCATTAAGGAGGAAGAAGAAAATGGAGGAATAGTTGATAATTTTTCTGGGGCGGCTCTTGCAATAGCTTGGGGGCTTGGAGTCTTAAATATGGTGTGCAGGCTAATAAGGGAACAGATGGAGTCATGAAGTGGGAGCGATGAAAGTTTGGGTATTAGGTAGTAGAACTATAAGGTAGTTTAGAAGAAGAAGAAGGTGGATGATTTTGTAAGTTAGGTGCAGGGAAAGGCATGTTAAAGAATACAAGATTACATAGTATTCCACTTAAAATCAGAACTTAAACTATTAACAGAAGATGGTTTTTGAATCTACGTCATACTATTTTTTAAATTTATAGTAGAGGATAATAATAACCATTCATAAATATGTGGTATAATAATTTTGAAGACGAATACAAACTATGAGAGAAAAACTGTAGTTGGTTCTAAAAAAAATTCTAATTCAGGACTCGTTCGCATGTTGAGGTGCATCCTTGACGATGAAAATTGTCGTCGTTTTACAAAAGCTCAAAATATTACTTTTTAAGTATTAAATTTCTTATGTCCTTTATTTATATAATCTTTTGTTTGAAAACCTTAATTCACGACTGAAAATATTTGGAAGCTTCAAGTTGGTAATACAATTTTATCCGCGCTAAACGTGATTGTTCTACAAAATTAATGTGAAGTACCCTTTGGCATAATGATTAGTTCTTTTGACTGCCTTCATGGGTTCGCTTCCCAGCCGGTGCATCCTAAAAAATTAAAATATTTTTCTTGGGCATTGCCTCTTGCAAGAAAGTGACAAATCATCCAACGGTATCTCTTGTCATGAAAATTGCTTCCCTTCTTCCATTAGCCTCAATGCGAAACCTTCGAAAAGACAACTTAACTTTGGCTTGTTAAAATTAATTTACATGGCGATAAATAAAAGAATTTTCGTGCAAACGCGTTTTACTTTTACGAACACGCTCTCAAATTATAGGTACTATAAAGAAAGTTATGCATTCGTTAGAAAAAAGTGGGTCTCACAATTCTGTCTGTCTGTCTTGTATGACTATAGCCTAAGCAGCTTGGCCGATTTTCGTGAAACTTGGTAGATATTGTTTTTAAATTTCTTTCCCCTACACTTTTATTTTTTAAGACCAAAAATATAAATAATTTTTTTTCTCATACAAATGTTAAAAAATGGTTTCGCATTTTTTTCGGAAATGGCTCCGAGAATTTTGATAATTTTTTTTTTCTTGTGATAACTTTTTACGATCTATACTTTAGTAAAAAAATTGGAAATTAAGATATTACTGACCGTACCTACCATAGAACCATTTTTCGAATTTCATTAACTGCAAAACGTATTTTAATTAAATTAAGCTTGAAAAATATTGCATTTCAAGACTAAAAGAAATATTTTTTCAATTTTTGAAAAAAAAATATATTTTTGCATTTTAAAAAAAACAATTTTTTTTTTAAATTCGATATCTCAAAAACGCGTGAAATAATTTTTTGGAAATTTAATTTTTACTTGTACTGTAATAAAAACTTTAATTTGGCGTACCAATTTTTTTTTCTTAAAAAAGTTTTAAAAATTGTGTATATAAGTAAAAGCTAATTTTTTTAAGAAATCACTACAAAGACTTAAAATTTTTGTTCTTGCATAAACTAATATTTGATTGAATCACATTGCATCCTGTTCTTAGCTCCAAATACTAAAGGAGTTGTTTTAGTCATTTAAAAAATGAATTTTATGCTTATGAACATTTTTTCTCTAATAACATTAATTTTTGAAATTCTTAGTTAAATATAGGAGCAAGTTCGTGCGACCCAGTCGTGCATTTTATTTAGATTTGCGCTGCAAATGATGTCATTGAACATTATGACTTCTGCAAACTGCGATATCGAAAACGATTTTGAAATTAAAACGGAATTTGAAACGTTAATAGAAAGAATCTTTCAATAGGATTCTGTATTGAGGAATCTATTCAAGGCTTACATGCAGGTTCCCGGATGGGAAAGTGTTGTTTGTTTCAATGAAATTCTCGGAGCTTTTGCTAGGCAAGTTGCGATGTGGATTGAAATGCACCTCTTAAAAATTCCTATGTTCTTAAGAGAAGTTTGGACTTCTTTATTCGATTGCAGATAAGAAATTTACGCATACAACGAGGTTTTTTTCAGGAAATTACTTTTTACACATCGCAAACGTCCTGCTCGTTTTTTCTGGTTTCTGGTACCAATATCAAATTTTGTAATGTTATGTTATCATTTCTTCTGTTTCGGAAGAAATAAGCTGTTTCACTTACTAAAACAAAATTATTGCGAATCGAAGGAATTTAAATTAGACAGATACAGTACGGCTAAGATGGCACACACTTTTCACGACAAAAGAAAGTCTGTGGTACCCCAAAGTTCACTAGTGAAAACATGCAAGTACCAACAATTAGTTTTTTTTTACAAAAATTTAAGATATAGTACCACCAAAGGCCTCTCAAACTGAAGAGAACCAAGCAAAATCAGTAATCTTTGCTAGGTACGAGTATTAACTGAAATAATATAAATTTTGATTTTTCCTCACATCATACTCCATTAAATTTATCACTGGAGAAAAAGTACTCCAACTTTTTCGAACTGATGACAAAATTAAATAAAATATCCTGTCGAAATAAAGGAGCTGACATTGGGAAAAAAAGAACTCGAAAAAACAAACCACAAAATTCCCAAAACAAACTACAAGATTTCGGAACGAGAAGGCAGTAATTAACAGTCTTAACAATGAACTGAAAAAAATAATCAGTGAACTTAAAAATGATTCATTTATTCGATGAATAATTCTTATGAAAAGCAGCAAGGCGGGCCCCACGCTTCTTGTAGTTTTGTACAGAACTACATACATTACTAATTAATTAATCTAAAAAGGAAATCATTATTAGGTTGAGTTTTTATTAAACCATCCACATTAAACCATTGTTTCCTATATTTGAGAGGAAACACCGATTTATATCCATTCCCAATTATCTGGCCTCAACAATATATTTTTACTTGCTACTTATAGGTACTATAAGGCAAGTTATGCATTCGTAAAAAAAATCGAACTCGAGATTTTGATCAAAGTTGACATTACGATGATAGCGAAGACCAAAAAAGTGGGTCTCGCAATTCTGTCTGTCTGTCTGTCTGTCGGTTCGACTACAGCCTAAACGCCTCGGCCGATTTTCTTTAAACTTGGTAGATATCATTTTTAATTTTTCCCCCCACACGTTTTTTTCTTTTTTTTTTTAAATCAAAAATAACGGTACCTGCCATACGAACTTTTTTAGAAATTTTATAAACATTTTTTTTTCTCAAAAACTGTTCGACAGATTTTAAAAATAAAAATACAGAAAAATTTCATTTAATTAAAGCTAGGTATATTGGTTGAAAAAAAATTTTCGAAAAATGGTAATGAGGGTACCTTCCATGGAACCATTTTTTTTGTTTTTGATTTTCTCAAAAACGGTACAACCGATTTTGATAATTTTTTTTTGCTAAAGCTCCCGAAAAAAATAAATAGAATTGTGTACTCAAATTTTCAAAAAATTTTTTTTTTGGATTTTAAAAAAAAAACTTCATTTTTTTTTTAAACTCAATATTTCGAAAACCCCATGCTAGATTTTTTTAAACTTGATAAATAAAAGATTCTCAATATAATCTACAAGATGTGGGAAAAAAAATTATTTTACATAAAAATAAAGGTACCTACCATACAAATGCTAAAAAATTTAAAAAAATGGTTTTCAAAAATCAAATTTTTCTCGAAAACGGCGCCTAGAATTTTGATAAAATTTTTTTTCTTTCAATTAATTTTTACGATCTTTAATTTAATAAAAATAAAATGCACGACTGGGTCGCACGAACTTGCTCTTATGTAACAGACTAGGAATTTTAAAATCGAATGTAATTTGAGAAAACTGTTCATAAGGATCAAATTATTTTTTTAATTCTTTTAGTAGTAAGAGACAAAAATATAATGCTATCCAAATATGAATTTATGCAAGAACAAAAATTATAAGTCGTTGTAGTGGTTTCTTAAAAAAAAGCTTTTATGTACAAACTTTTTAAAAGCTTTTTAAGAACAAATTTTGGTACGCCAATTTAAAGTTTTTATTATTATTCGAATAAAAATAAAATTTACAAAAAAAAAAATATTGAGCCGTTTCTGAGATACCGAATTTTTTAAAAAAAAAAATAGATTTTTTTTTTCAAAAAATATTTATTTTAAAGTTTTGAAATGCAATGTGTTTTAGACTTTTTAGAAGCTTCTGTATAAAAATTTTCATTAAGATCCGTTATGAGGATAATGAGAAGTTCCAAATTCGAAAAAATGGTTCTATGGTAGGTACAAGATGTAATATCTTAATTTCAAAATTTTTTTTTATTAAATTAAAGATCGTAAAAATTAATTGAAAGAAAAAAAATTTTATCAAAATTCTAGGCGCCGTTTTCGAGAAAAATACGATTTTTGAAAACCATTTTTTTTAATTTTTTAGCATTTGTATGGTAGGTACTTTTATTTTTAGGTAAAATTAAATTTTTTTTTCTGGCACCTTGTAGATTATATTGAGAAACTTTTATTTATCAAGTTTAAAAAAAATCTAGCATGGGGTTTTCGAAATATTGAGTTTTGAAAAAAAAATTTTGAAGTTTTTTTTTTAAATCCGAAAAATTTTTTTTTGAAAATTTGAGTATACTTACACTTCTATTCAGGTTTTTGGGGAGCCTTAGCAAAAAAAATGATCAAAATCGATTGTACCGTTTTTGAGCAAATCAAAAACAAAAAAATGGTTCAATGGGGGGTACCTTCAATAACCATTTTTCTGAAAATTTTTTTCAAAAAATACCTAGCTTTAATTAAATGAAATTTTTTTGTATTTTTATTTTTAAAATCTGTCGAACAGTTTTTGAGAAAAAAAAAATGTTTATAAAATTTCGAAAAAAATTCGTATGGCAGGTACCGTTATTTTTCTTCTTAAAAAATCAAATCAAAAAACATCCGGGGGGGGAATTAAAACCCATATCTACCAAGTTTGAAGAAAATCGGCAGAGCCGTTTAGCTGCAACCGAACGGACAGACAGACAGACAGAATTGCGAGACCCACTTTTTTGGTCTTCGCTATCATCGTAATGTCAACTTCGATCAAAATCTCGAGTTCGATTTTTTTTCCGAATGCATAACTTGCCTTATAGTACCTATAAGTCGCAAGTAAAAATTTGTAATTAAGATATTAGAGCTTGTACCTACCATAGAACCATTTTTTTCGAATTTTTAATTTCTCATTATCCACATAACGGATCTTAATGAATTTGTTTATAGAGAAGCTTCTAAAAAGTCTAAAACACATTGCATTTCAAAACTTTAAAATAAATATTTTTTTGGTTTTAATAAAAAATAGTTATCGTAAGAAATACTACTAAATATTTTATTTATTTTTGGGAAACTAATATTTGCACGTTTTGAAATTCAATACTAATCGTTTACGTAAATATTTTCTTTAAATAAAATTAATGCTGTACATACGAGTAATATCCTCTTTATTATTTATTTTTTATTAAGTTGTTTTCAACCAACCTGCAGTTTGATATTATTGTCTTAACCATATGAAATGGAAGTCAAAATTCGGATTTGATGAAAAAAATGAGTGTCAAATATTCCAAGGTTTACCCTACATATTTCAGACAAAAAACACATAATGATTAACGATTAAAAGCATTGATTTACTTCTGAAGCATATGTAAACGGCAAATATTGTTCGTGGATTTTCCATTTAAGCGAAATATGACGAGATTATTATAACATCAATATTTAAGCTCTATTTCTTACTAAAGTATACCAACGTGTATTTTATACTACTTACAAAATGTTAGATTTTTGCATTTAAGTACTAGTTTAAAAGGAGGATCTGCCCCGAGCGAAACATACTAAACGAGTTTCTATTAGCAATAATAACAGTAGTATTTGACATGTTTCCTCTTCTAGATTATCCATACTGAAACCTAAATAGGGCTTTAAGTAAGCTACGCAAGAACTTGCTATTTCCAGACGGGCTATAGGTCTTACTAATATCTCTGCAGAAAAAATGCACGTTAAATAATTGTCTAATCTTAAATATATTCAATATAAAAAATGATGTGATATAGACAATAACATAAACCTTATTACTTATTAGGCATGTATGTACAATTTGATTGTTTAATTCATGCCTTTTCGTGTATCCAAAAAAAATGTGTAGATACACTAAATTATTGGCAAGAAGGTAATTAATTATAATAAATCTTAACATTGATTATTTTGTAAATTTATTTGAAGGATAATGTGAAGGACAACGTAAAGTTACATTTTTTGATCTGATGAATAAAACAGAAATTTTGTGTGCACATTATGTTTAACCCGCAATTCATAATACCAATATAATCAGAATACATTTTCAAACTATTTGAAACAATTTCTAAATGCTGAAATTACTATAATATCTCATTAGCACTCAATGAATTGATTAAGCATCTATTAATTAAGTACAGTTGGTATTATCGAAGTCATGAGAACACTGAGTACCTACATTATTTCCAATAGTATTAAACACATAAATTAAACATCTTATTTGTAATATGATTTCCCACAAAACAATGGAACTAAAAATCTTGAATTATTGAAAACAACTCGAAGAATTAATTGATTACTTGTTGAAATGTTTTCATCTTTTATTTTTTGATTACACGCAATATCAAGTATTCCTTGGAACATAAAACTAGTTATGTATTTAACACAATACTTTTTAAATAGGTATTTCATGGACTCATTTTCATAATTGGGCAATAAATTAATTTAATAGAAATATGAAAACAATTATAAAATGTACAAAACATGAAAACTGAATTTTTGAGTTGAATTTTTTTGTAGGGTCTGAAAATATTTCTCTAAAGAAACCACGCAATATCCAAATCAAACATGCGAACAAAATATTAAGCAAAAGAAATATGTGTTCTTGTATTGTATGTGATGGAAGAAAATCAGAATTTTTAGCAATTTGCTTGGAACATATAAATATTAATAATAATAGATAATAACCAATCAGACCAGGATAAATAAGGCCACAAGTAGAAAAGATTCTTAAAAAAAGTTCGGTCAGTTAGGACATCTGTAACACAAAATTCGCAACTTAGATTTTTTAAATATATAAAGAACAATGACGGTAAGAAGAGAAAAGTGTTCAAAATGAATCCTTAAAAGTTTCTTGAAAAAAATATCAATTATTGTTAATTCAATAAAACTTTACGAAAATTTATCAAATCAAAATATTGAAATTAATATTGAATTGAAAAAAATCGTTTGAAGAGCTATTTTATTTAAATTTGTCTTTTGTTCGCGGGACTGTCATGTCGTAGATCTTCGTTCTATTTCCAGCTGGTGCCACATTAAAACTAAAAGTGTTTTTCAGGTCTGCAACCTCTTGTGAGGAAGCTAAATATTCTTCAAAAGTATAATCTTTTATAGAAAAGTACTTCGTATCTTAGCCGTTCGGAATCTTCATCTTCAGAAAATTGTGCATATTTCTAGCAATCATTAAGATTTTCTAAGTCAATCTTTTGATTTGGCTAAAAAAAAGTTACGCACAAGAAGCTTTATCCATATAAGCAAATTTTCCTTTTTATTTTATGTTTTCAAATATTATTTACAGGAAATATACCTTGTTAAAGAAAAATTTGTTAAGCAAGAAAATCACTTTTTTCTCTGAAACTAACAGTTTTGCATTTACATAAAAACAATGACAAATAGTAATTATAGCTAAAGAACAGAAGATTTTAACATTTTATTACTTTTTTTGAACATTTTTAAATAAGAAACTCGACAAATTTTCATATCCTAAGACATACGAGTATCATCAGCGGTATGATTATTTTATTTAAAATATACCAGTACCCTTGAACTGTTTTCGTAATATATATAAAAAAAATTGATAACAAATTCAATTCCAAAATGTCGTCTATTTTGTTTAATAATTTTTTTTTGATGTCTCAGATATTTTAACGTTTGTATGCAACTGAAACGAAATTGAATCGAACAGTTTTCATGAAGCTGAAGATCGCTGCATCGAAATTTATGTTTTCATTTAGGATAGCAGATCTCGATAAGTATCAAAGATATTGGAATATTTTAAACGCCAAAATGTTGGGCGCAAATTTTCCTAGGGGCGATGTCCGTTACTTTTTTTAAATTGTATCTCGTTATATTTTATTTTAGTGAGTTTTAAAACTTTTAAGACAAAAAAATTTTTAGGAGAGGATATAGACCGCAATAATTTTTTTAGAAATAAAATAAATATGACCCAATGTAGAATATACGTTTCTCTAGGGGCGATGTTTCTCCTTTTTTTTATTTTTTTTTTTTTATTAAGCTTATTTAACCATGATTTAACCATGGTCAGCCATCAGACGAATAGGGGGAACAACATGTAGCATACGAAAACATGCACGTGCCGTAACTATTCGGGACTGGTGGAAGTGTGATCATAGCCTCTTCGCGGCGGCCGCTAGAAACAAGCCTTTTAAAAAGGTTTGGCTAATATGATCAGGCTGGTTCCACAGGTTGGCGACAGGTTAATTCCCTGTCCCGTAAAACTAAGAGAATTTCGAGAACGACAACAAGCCTCGGAAACGGACTGATCACACGACGACAACCAACGCAAAGAAAAAGGAAAAACGATTTACGAATTTTCTTATGGAACGTACGATCGCTCTATAGAGCTCGAGCTGCTCAGCAGCTAGCCGATGCCCTGTCAAAATATAAAGCTGACATAACAGCTCTCCAAGAAATCAGATGGACAGGGAATGGTGTTTTACAGAAGAAAGAATATGACGTATATTACAGCTGTCATACAAAACACCATGTGCTCGGGGTAGGCTTCCTAGTCAGCGAAAAAATGAAGTCTACTATCATCGGCTTTAACGCTATAAGCGAAAGGCTATGCACCCTTCGCGTGCGAGGCAAATTTACGAACATCAGCCTCATTAACGTTCACGGACCTACGGAGGAGTCCTCAGACGAAGAAAAAGAGACTTACTACGAACAAGTCGAGAGGGCCCTCAATGCCTGCCCAAGGTATGATGTTAAAATCATCCTTGGGGATTTGAACGCAAAAATAGGTCGGGAGCCGGTATTCAGGCATTACGCAGGCACCCATAGTTTGCATGAGAACACTAATGACAATGGACTTCGAGTCTTAGAATTGGCAGCATCGAAAAACATGGTCGTTGCGAGTACCAGGTTCCCGCGTAAAGATATCTACAAAGCCACCTGGGTATCACCTGATGGAGTCACTCGTAACCAAATAGACCACGTGTTGATATACCGTCGCCACTACTCGAACTTGAGGACGGTACGAACGTACCGAGGTGCCAATATCGACTCGGATCACTATCTTGTTGGTATGGTTTTCCGAGGGCGGATTGCCTTGCGAAGACGCATTGCATCCGCCGATCAGGTTCGAATCAACACGGCTGCCCTGCGCAATGAAAACACCAGTAACACCTTTGGTAATGCGTTAGGACTCGCCCTAGAATCACTTGATTTAGGGAGAGTAAGTCCTGGAGCCAGTATGCTGGGCGTAAATGAGAAGTGGACACGCCTTAAGAATATTGTCATTGGTACTGCCAACTCCATCTTAGGCAGCAGTCGTAAAAATCGGAACGACTGGTTTGATGATGAATGCAAGCTAGCGACTGAACGTAAGAATGTTGCGTACCGAGCAATGCAACAATCTCATAGAACGCGGGCACGCGAAGAGGAATATAAAGAGCTCAGAAGAATAGAAAAACGGCTACACAGACAAAAAAAATCAGCCTGGGAGAAGAACCTAATCTGTGAAATAGAAAATAGCCGAGAGCGAGGTCCGCACCAGGCGCGGAAGTTCTACCAATCCGTCCGAAACATGACGCAGTACACACCACGCTGCACATACTGCAAGGACGGGGAGGGAAATCTGATCACCGATCCTGAAAGCATACTGGAGCGATGGGAAGTGTACTTTAATGAATTGCTAAATGGTCAGCTCACTGCAGAAGTGGAGGCTCCACTACTTCAAGAAGAAAACCCTATGTTGCCGCCACCAAGCATAGAAGAGGTTGAGAAGGCTATAGGCCGGCTTAAACAGAACAAAGCCCCGGGAGCCGATGGCATACCAGCCGAATTATTCCATCACGGCGGGCCAGCCTTACGTCAAGCAATGCATGATATTATAGTACACGTATGGGAGCAGGAAGAAATGCCAGAAGACTGGCGAAAAGGTTTAATATGCCCCATACATAAGAAGGGAGATGTCACAACGTGCAGCAATTATAGAGGTATCACGTTGTTGAGTACCGCCTATAAGATACTCTCCTCTATCCTACAAGACCGGATAACCCCATACGCTAAAACCGTTATCGGACAATATCAGTGTGGTTTCATTCCAGGCAAATCAACAACTGATCAGATCTTTACCCTTAGGCAGGCGATGGAAAAATGTCTAGAATTTAACATCCCAACATACCATCTGTTTATAGACTTTAAGGCCGCCTATGATAGCATAGCCAGGGTAGAACTTTACAAAGCCATGAGAGAATTCGGCATCCCAAATAAATTGACACGACTATGTAGGTTGACCATGACCAACGTAACAAGCCAAGTAAAAATAGCCGGATTGCTATCCAGACCAATCAACATCTTTAATGGACTCCGACAAGGGGACGGTTTGGCCTGCCTCCTCTTCAACCTGGCGTTGGAGAAAGCAATCCGTGACTCTGGCACGGCAACAAGAGGGACCATCGTCAACAGGTCCAGCCAGTTACTGGCTTACGCAGACGACATCGACATCATCGGAAGAACCGAACAAGCTGTACACGATTCCTTCATCCAGATCGAGCAGGCGGCACAAAATCTGGGGCTGCACATTAGTGAAGGTAAAACAAAGTACATGGTGGCGTCGAATGCGAGAGGAACAGTTGGTCAAACAATCAAGGTAGCGGAGCACGAATTTGAAGTGGTGCAATCCTTTAAATACCTTGGGTCAATAGTAGCAGCCGATAACAATATAGAAGAAGAAATACGCGGGCGGCTTCTCAAATCCAACAGAGCCTACTATAGTCTGTCAAAGCTCTTCAAATCCAGAAATCTCACCATAACTTCAAAACTGCTGCTGTACAGGACCATGGTCCTGCCAGTACTCACATATGGATCCGAGACTTGGGTGCTTAGCAAAAGGCACTCCGACCTCTTAGCTGCGTTCGAGAGAAAAGTCTTAAGGAGAATTGTTGGCCCCGTATGTGAGGAAGGACGATTCCGGAGACGGTACAATCATGAATTGTACGCAATCTACCTAGAAGCAGATATCGTGACAAAAATTAAGCTCGGTAGACTCCGGTGGGCAGGGCACCTAGCTCGCATGAGCGAAGAGGAACCTGCTCGGAAAGTTCTTTGTGGTACATTCTATGGTAGACGACAGCGTGGTAGACCATGCTTGCGCTGGAGAGATGGCGTAGACCAGGACGCCCGAAGCCTTGGGGTGCGCAACTGGATGGCGTCGGCTAGAGACCGGGATAGGTGGAGAGACTTGTTGAAAGAGGCCAGGACCGGAACCCGGTTGTCGAGCCGATGATGATGATGATGAACCATGAAATTAACAAAAAAAAACAAAAAGTTTGGACCCTTATAACTTTGGATTGACTAATCGTAGGTAAAAAATCGGTACATGAAAAAATTAGAATTTCCAAACTCTAGGGGCGATGTTTTTTCTTTTTTTTTTATTTTTTTGTCTATTAAAGTTTTTTAAACATGAAAGTTAAAAAAAAAAAAAAAAGTTTAGACCCTTATAACTTTGGATCAACTAACCGTAGGTATAAGAACGGTACATGAAAAAATTAGAATTTCCAAACTCTAGGGGCGATGTTTGTTCTTTTTTTTTATTTTTTTGTTTATTAAATTTTTTTAAACATGAAAGTTTAAAAAAAAAAAAAGTTTCGACCCTTATAACTTTGGATCAACTAACCGTAGGTATAAGAACGGTACATGAAAAAATTAGAATTTCCAAACTCTAGGTGCGATGTTTTTTTCTTTTTTTTTTATTTTTTTGTTTATTAAATTTTTTTAAACATGAAAGTTATAAAAAAAAGTTTAGACCCTTATAACTTTGGATCAACTAACCGTATGTATAAGAACGGTACATGAAAAAATTAGAATTTCCAAGCTCTAAAGGCGATGTCTTTTCTTTTCTTTTCTTTTCTTTTCTTTTATTTCATGTTCTTGAGTCATTTGTGTTCTAGCAAACTTGGTGCCAGTGCCATACTTGTAAACGGTGGGCAGAATTTGGATGTCTGAACTAATTGAAAAAAACTGAGGAAGAGTTACAAAATGTATATTTTCTCTTCAGTTGTGACTGTTGTTCTAGATGGCTGGCATTACAAGAGGAATAAAACTTGAATCATCGTTAGAACTAAACCTAGTATAATTTTGTTTTAGCTAAACTAATAGCTCAACACCATCCTTTTTTGGTTTAGCTAAACTAAAAGCAATAAATATTTTTCAATTCAAATTTGTTAAACATATCTCATAATATCTATGTAATTATTATAATAGTTATTCTATAAAGTATATTCATTCTGGAATTTTCTTTTTCTTTGTCTTTGCTGAAATTTTGTTTTTGTTTGTATAACAATTAATCTTTTCTTTATATAATTCCAATTTTGTATAATTATTATCAGAATTATTAAAACTTGAATCGAAAAGAAAAAATTCATATGAAGTAAATATTATAATTTTGATAATATACAATTATTAATATAATGCAATAAAAAAGATAAAAATATTAGAAATAACCAACATCTTAACTAACTAACACAAAACGTAGATATCTATTTTCCTTTTTGTTGTAATTTGTTGCTAGACAACAAATGACTCAAGAACATGAAATAAAACAAAAAGAAAAAACATCACCTTTAGAGTTTGGAAATTCTAATTTTTTCATGTACCGTTTTTTTACCTACGATTAGTCAATCCAAAGTTATAAGGGTCGAAACTTTTTTTTTTTTAAACTTTCATGTTTAAAAAAATTTAATAAACAAAAAAATAAAAAAAAAGAACAAACATCGCCCCTAGAGTTTGGAAATTCTAATTTTTTCATGTACCGTTCTTATACCTACGATTAGTTGATCCAAAGTTATAAGGGTCTAAACTTTTTTTTTATAATTTTCATGGTTAAAAAAATTTAATAAACAAAAAAATAAAAAAAAAAGAAAAAACATCGCACCTAGAGTTTGGAAATTCTAATTTTTTCATGTACGGTTCTTATACCTACGGTTAGTTGATCCAAAGTTATAAGGGTCGAAACTTTTTTTTTTTTAACTTTCATGTTTAAAAAACTTTAATAGACAAAAAAATAAAAAAAAAGAAAAAACATCGCCCCTAGAGTTTGGAAATTCAAATTTTTTCATGTACCGATTTTTTACCTACGATTAGTCAATCCAAAGTTATAAGGGTCCAAACTTTTTGTTTTTTTTTTGTTAATTTCATGGTTAAATCATGGTTAAATAAGCTTAATAAAAAAAAATAAAAAAAAGGAGAAACATCGCCCCTAGAGAAACGTATATTCTACATTGGGTCATATTTATTTTATTTCTAAAAAAATTATTGCGGTCTATATCCTCTCCTAAAAATTTTTTTGTCTTAACAGTTTTAAAACTCACTAAAATAAAATATAACGAGATACAATTTAAAAAAAGTAACGGACATCGCCCCTAGGAAAATTTGCGCCCAACATTTTGGCGTTTAAAATATTCCAATATCTTTGATACTTATCGAGATCTGCTATCCTAAATGAAAACATAAATTTCGATGCAGCGATCTTCAGCTTCATCAGTTTTCTTACTTAATTAATTAAAATTCAATCATTTTTTTAAAATTGGTCTAAATCTTATCTATGATATTTACTTAACTTATAGGCACATTTAACCGACCACTTCGTATTTCTGTAAATTTAAAGAAACCGTCAAGCTTAGACCACTTTTAATGTAAGTAATGTTGAAAGCAAACTTTGAGAAAACAAAAAAAAGATTCTGAGAAAAAACCATGTTTATTAAGGAATTAGCACAAAAAACAAGTTTTTGAAAAAAATATTGAAAAAGATGTTATCTTTTGCTGTTAAAAATGTGGTAAAATTATTGAAAAACTAAATTTTTAATAATGGGTGTTTGCGCCGCGGGCTGTAATTACTTCGTCGAGCCGGTTTGACAATCTGTCAATGATGTCCTGAATATCCGACTGACAGATATTATGCCAAGCACCTCAAATATGCTCAAAAGAGTTGAGATCTGGACTGCGTGATGGCCGTGGCAAAACTGTAACCCCGACCTCATTTAGGTGGTTAGTTACAGATTTTGCGGTATGGTAGCGTGCGTTGTCATGCATTAACCGAAAGTTGTCACCAATAAATGGTGCGAAAGGTATCACATTGTCTTGCAAAACATTTTCCACGTATATCTAAGCATTCACACTGCCTCTATCGAACACAACAAGGTCCGTGCCAGCTTCATAACCTTCCCAAACCATTTTAGACCCTCCTTGGTAATCTACTCTTATCGGTTATCGTGTATGGAGCAAACCTTTCGTGTTTTCGCTTCACTAGCCGTGCAAAACCGATTTATCAGTATGTTGATGACGACAAAGCCATCATCCCGAGCTGAAGTGCATCGATGACGATCTTGACCTGGCCTTCTCGTGTATGAGCCAGTTTCACGAAATCGTCTGATGGCATCCCCAATCGTAGTTTTAGCTACACCAAGCGTACGAACAATGCGACGTTGGCTATGCCCGGCTTTAACCACTGCTCTAGCTACACCAGGTACGAGTGGCATTTTTCTAGAGTCACAAATAATAGATTACCAGTATAAAGCTAAATGCACCGATATTTACTTACTTTGGTACAAAAACACAATAAATGTAATCAATTAAAAAACGTTTTGATGACAAATTTTAAGGACTCGAAAAAGACTAGTTTCTTTCACTTCCAGAACAACTGTAGTAAATTCCCGTTTTGCGAAAGACTGTTAACCTATTTCTGTCTAATGTTCCGAAACGCAACGTTATACGTGTCGACATTTGCAACTTATCTGATGAAAAAATTTAAATTAACTAAATGCTGATGTTAAAAATTATTTGAATTATCTAATCGACTTTGTTTTTTGATTTTTTTTCTTCAAAATTCGAAATTTTTCATGAAGCTACGAGTATTTTGACTTATTGAAAAATACGAGTATCGTTTGAATAATTATAATTTTTCAAAACAGTTTTAACTGCTGGTAAAGAAAAGTTGAAATTATATTCTTTAATAAAGTTGACGGAATTTATATGAATTGACAGGTGGCTTAAAGTAGTAGTATTTGAACCTAAAAACAATATTTACGATCACTGCGTTTTCAAACCAGTCAAACGCTTTTTTCTCGGAATATTGTGTGTTAATGTTTAAAATTTTTGAAATATACTTACATCCAGCCAAACAAAAGAATATTTTTTGTATTTTAAGTATCAAAAGCCTCGTGAAAAATACAATGCACGTGCCGGAAGTCGAGGTAGTACCAATTTAAATAATGCATCAACATCCTAAAACGTCAACAAATAAAATAAAATTAATGGCACAAAATTTTAATTGAATTCGTACGATGCTAAAGCTGTTTAAGTATGATACTAGATTAAAACAACGAATTTTCAAATTTTAATCGAATATAGTATCATGATGTTTGACATTTTCTAACATCAAAAAAGGTTCGTGGTACATACTTTTTTACACGAAATGTCATTGTTTTAGGTGTTTTCAGAAGCAATTTATCAAGAAAATTCTTTTAGTACGATACTAGTTAGAAAATGTTTAAAACTAAGAATAAGTTAGTAAACTATTATAAAGTTAACAAATTGTTAAGTAGTATCATACTAATACCTTAATAATAGGCTGTTTAAAATTTTGCGGCAATATCTCTCGATTATCAGTTACCAAAGTGGTCAAAAAGCAATAGAATTGAATCTTTAAAACCTCCAATGAATGAATCAAGAAAAGATACAAACAATTTATGACAAAACCGATAGTATTTATGAAAAAGTATGAGTACCGGGGCTGACGGTTAAGATGTGCAAACATGCACGTTCGTAAGTGCCCAATTTATGTATTCGAAAATATCCAATAAACTTACACGAATGAGATCATACTTGTACTTCTTGCACTTATTATTGCATAAGAAGAGAAATAATAAAGAAAATTAAAAAAAATTGTTTAGCCCTTTATGTCATGTTCAATTCATAATAAAAATGAACAGAGAACACAGAAATTCGACAGTAGATGACTGGAAACGAGTAGTGTGGCCAGACGAATCAAAATTGAACCGCTTTCAGTCTGACGGTATACAATATTGCTGGCGCCGCCCTCGAGAGACGATCCAAAGACGTTAGGGAAACTGTGAAGCATGGTGGAGAGAGCCTCGTGGTATGGGGTTGCCTCACATGGTGGCACGTTGGACCACTGCCCAAAGTCCCGACCTCAATCCGATTCAAAATCTGTGGTCAATCGTAAAAAGACAGTTGGGACAACACCGATTAACCCCAACTAACCTGCACGAGCTTTGGCAGCGAGTACAACGGGAATGGCAGAGTATTACAAATGAATTTATAGATAATTTGGTGGAAAGTATGCCAAAACGCGTACAAAATATTTTACGTAATAAAGGCCTATGGATAAAGTACTAAAAATAAGCTCCATCCCTGAAGTTCCTATGCGGTGCAAGATTGAGTACATGCGATTTGTTTTCGTTTAATATGTCGTTTTTTAGAATTCAATGTTTTCGTTATATATTATAAACCGCTTTATTATGAATTGAACATGAAATAAAGCGTTAACTTTTTTCTTTAATTTGCTTTATTATTTTTATTCCTATACAACAATAAGTGCACGAAGTACAAACATGAACTCATTTGTGCACCCTACTGTACATAATAATGCAATAGTAATATGAACAATGTTTTTTTAAATATTGAAAACATTTTTGTTAAGATATTATACTTTTAGTATAATAGGGTAATTGCGGGTGAGATGCCGCACTTTTTCAAAAATCAACATAATTTTTTTTATTAAAGTAAAATAAAATTTAGTTTTGCAAAAAACTTAACAATGGATTTATATTCTACCATAAAAAAAATACTTGATCAACAAAAAATACCAATTTTCATAAAAAATAACAAAAAGGTAAAATATATTAAGTGTGCCATCTCTCCCTGCATGTGTGGGAGAGATGCCGCATAGTAAATTTATTGAACTTAAAGAATTAATTTGACTGTGAAACATGTTTCTTTTTTTTCTTGATCTTATCCACAGTCTGTACAAAGGGTGGATTGTAGTTTTTCGAACCGTGAACAATTTGTCATGTAGCCATTTTGTACATTGAATAAAATCTTCTAGTTTTTTTTGTTTGAAAATAAGTTTTTCCACCTTTCGGAGAGACATCGTCTCCTCAATGTTTTTTCGGACTTCTTCCAGCGCCTCTTTCGTCTTACGAATATTTTTACGAGGCACAACGAAGCTTAGTATTCCTTTAAAAAAATAGATAAGCACATTTAACGTGCGGCGTATTCTCAAAAAAAACTGCGGCATCTCTCCCCGAAATGTGTGAAAGATACCGTACCACATTTCAAAACTTAAAAAAAAATGAAATAAAAAAAAATACACAAACGGATTATTGTAACAGTTATTAACCACCTGCCTTTTTTTGTTGAATTACCTAACGAACAAAAAGCAAAATAAAATTTTTCGCGCGGATGACTAGATGTATGCATTTGGTTAAGTGCAGCATCTGTCCCGCAATTACCCTATCAATTAATTTCAATGAAAATCATAAATGGATGTCAACTTTATTTTCTCTATTAATTTGTGGCTTTGGATTTGTTTTAATCAAGCCACTATTTTTCCCACAATTTTTTTCTTTTCCTTATACTTAAAACCAATAAAGTAACTATCGCATTCATAGAAATATGGCGCCAGTTATACACATGTATACGTAGCTATCATTAAAACTTATCATTGACTTTTTAATCGTTAAGACAGTCCGACTTATTTTTACGCCTCTGTAGTAGAACGAGGAATGAACATAGTTACCTATTTCATAATTTTAATATTTTAAGAAAAAGAACGCACCACTGAACTCCGCTACGTACGTAAAGTTTGTTAGACTTATGTTTAAACAGGGGTGTTTCTTGATACAACATTATATATTATTCATTTATTCAAAGAGAGATGTTATCTGATACGAAATAGACTGCTCTTCAGCGTTGCCGCGAAGGAAAAAGCAGAGAGGGCCATTTTTTTGGGGGCCATTTGACAAAAGTTGGGGCCAAATATTTTACTTACAAATCCGTCCTTAAAACATTAAACTACAATTTATTAATATTTGTAATTATTCTTATTTATTTATAATTATTAATGCATTATTTATTTAATGCCTTTCTGAAATCTATGTAGTAGGCAGCAGAAGTAAATCTTGACTCTGTCGTCTGATTTGATATCTTGGGAATTACCTTAAAATATCTTTAAAAAATATAAATCACTCCAGTAATATTATTTAAATATTTATATATCTTTTCCATATTTTAATTCAATATATAAATGGACAACGAACGAATAAACAACAAGCTGTTAGATTCTCTAATGCATCGAGTTAAAGGTTCATTTAGATTATTATAGTTTACCCGATGATAAGGTTCATTAAACGGGATCGCAGATGCATTGACGAAGCATACACATTCACAAGAAACAAAAGAAAAAGGCAATTTATATAGGATGTATTAATATCGCGCAAAAATATTATTGCAAAATTTTTACGACGAACGACAAGAGATTGTAGGTCAAGAAGTTGACACCGAGTTTTATAAGTTGGGGTGTGAATATTGTATGTTTGTATGTTTTCAATCATATTAGAATAAACATGAAAAAAATGGATCCCAAATCACACAGCAATATTCCAACGATGACCTTACATACGCAAAGAAAGAGATCGAAGAGTAAAAGTATCAGTAAACTCTTCCGATTAATGAATCCTAACATAAAGTTAGCCTTAGCAATCACAGTCTATATGGGATTTAAAGCAGAGTTTCGAATCAAACATGATACCGAAAACTTTCTTTGCGTTAAGTATTGAGAGTTCCGTACCTTCTATAGAATATTGAAAAGGAATAGATGATAGAAGAACAGCTGATTAGCTAAACACCATTCAGACAAGCGATGAAGATCAGATTGGAGTAAATGACAATCATTAGTTGACGTAACACGACTGAATATTTTATTGTAATCTGCAAACATTAAACAAGAAATATTTTTTAAGAAATCAATGATATCATTGATCAGCAGCAAGAATAGAAGAGGGCCCAAGTGACTTCCTTGTGGTACTCCTGATGTGACCTCAATTAAATCTGATAGTACGTCATTAATACGCACAACCTATTTTCTTCCGTTTAGGTAAGATTTAAACCACTTAAAAATATTTGAGTGGAAGCCAATGGATTCCAATTTTTTTATTAGTATATGGCGGTTTATTCTATCGAACGCCTTAGCAAACTCGGTATATATGACATCTGTTTGGAAACCATCTTCAAAATTACTAATAATCTGACTACTAAATATTGCGAGGTTGGTCGTTGTTGAAATAGGGAAATAATTTCTTTAAGAACAAAAGTAAGCTTATTTGCTAATGGGGCGATAGTTAGAAACATCTTGCTTGGATCTTGATTTATGAATAGGAATAACGTACGAGATTTTCCAATCATCAAGAAAATAACCCTCTTCAAGAAAACTATTAAACAAGAAAGTTAATGGTCCCGATAGAGCAGCTGCCCAGTTTTTCAAAATGATCGGAGGAATACCATCGGATCCTGGTTGTTTATCATCAACAAAAAAGTTGCAAATTGTTGAAATGTTAGCAGATGTATTTCCAGAATATTGCATGAAATTGGGGATAACATTTGAACATTTTTTATCATTGATAAATGAAAAAAACATGTATTGTTACGTTTTAGACTCGATTCAGTTCGAATTAAGTAGTCCTTATACTAAAATTTATTTAAAAAATCAAATTCTTTTTGCAAACGCAAATATTTTATCAGAAGATCTTCATTATTAGGAAATTTACGATATAATTTGTAAGATTTATTTTCTTGTTATTTAAGTTAGATAAACGCTTTGGTAGATGACGAAAGTAAATTACGTGAGAAAAGTCAACACGCTGGACGAAATTGACGTGAAAAAAGTCAAATCATTAAACGAGATAGATGAATGAATTCAGTTCCATATGTATATGGTGGAAACACATTGTAGAGGCGATGCATCGCGATGGTTTATATTTAATTTTGTTAAGCTTTTTAATTATTATTAAGCACGATATGATGTAATATTAAATCTTCTAAAATTTAGATTTAGGGGCCATTTCTAACTGGCCCGGGCAAAGGGCCAAAAAGTAAAACAGGGGGCCAAATGGCCCGATCGGGCACTTTGTGGCAACGCTGCTGCTCTTACACGAAAACGATTTTGAATCTCTATTTCTCTTTTGGCTTCCTTTCGATTGCATGGGTGCTTTTAAACACAGCGATTTTTAATAAAAGTTAACTTTGTTCAACCGAAAAGGAGTTATATTAAGCTAATTTCACTGAGCGAATGCCAAATAGAAAAAGAAACATACATACTCAAGAAATAAAGGAAACCAGAAAGAAGAAAGAATGTTAACTCCGCAGTTTTCTCAACCTCAGCAATTGCATTTTCTCCCGCCACCATATATGTCTCTCTCCAACAAGCTTAAAAATGGCAAAGTGATATCGCATCGTTTAAAAGCAGTCATTGTACAACTATTTTCTCGGAGCATTAATTGGGGAGTTCACATTTTCAAATTTTGGTTGACAAGCACGCCATGATGAATATTTGATGGATCATAAACATTAGCGTTAACATTCGTCAAACATGCTGTCAAACATCATTTCTCATTAAAATTTTGATTATGGTGGAACAACTAAGAGAAATGAAATTTGAAATGAGGAAATTTGCTTGAATTTTATATTCAAAGTCTGCAAAAAACTTATATCCACGCGAATTGAGGCTATTAAAATTATAAAACTCATTTTCATATATTTTCTTACGATTTGCACAGTTCAAGAAGTTGATGGAAAATGAAATTTCCTTTAGGCTTGACAAGCATGCGTTCACATTCTCAAATATGCTTGTCATGCAGCCAAAATGTAAATACATTTTGAAATCCATTGAGCATGTTTGACAAGCAACTGGATGGAGCTTTCACATTATCAAAATCAAGCCAATCATGCCGATCTTGTCAAACATATTTGAGAATGTGACGCCCCTAATGGTGCACGAACATATGATTCTTCAGTTTTCTTTTTTTCTTAGTTTCGCCTTTCGTTTTTTTGACTATTTTTAGAAACGTACATTTCTTTACTTCACACCAAATATGTCAAAAAGATTAAAAAAAGGACGTGTAAACAGGCTCTCTTTTTCAGCTATAGACGGTGTTCACACTAAGCTAAATACTCCCACTTTTTTTAAGGTTTCTGGACCCTCTATCAGAGATTTATAAGTCGATTGACATCATTCCCTTCTTGTAATGGAAATTGTCAAAGTAAATACATAATAAGCGGGAAAAACTAATTTTTAGAATCCATTGGCATTGTAGTCATCATTGAGTTAATGGTTTCACGATCTATATTTTGATATAATAGCTGTGTTTTATTTTCCCCAGATCTGATCCGGATTGGATTTTGTTTTCAAAATAACATGTAAAACAACAAATACAAACAAAACTGGGCCTTGTGTTGTTTTTGTTTTAAATGTAATTTTGAATGAAGATCCAATCTGGATCAGATCTGGAGGAAAATAAAACACAGCTAATATAGAATATTTGCTGATTGCAGAAAATGAAAACCAACATTTTTCATATTTTTAAATGTCAACCCTGAAAATGCATTTTCGGGAGCATAAAATAAAATGTAATCGTCCATCGTTCTAGTTAGCAACGGAAAGTACTAAAATCGAGATTTCAGTGCTCAAAATTTCTAATGTAAATACGATGTATTAAATACGCAATATTCCTAATGTAAATAGGGTCTTAAATGCAATCTTTCGTTACGCCGCACCTCCATTAGCAATATTTATTTCTGACATTATATCAGACACTATATCTGAAGTTTATATTTCTTTAACTCTGTGGGCAAATTATGTCGTGATTATTCATTCCTCGCCATAATCTCACCAGGTTAGTCACGTCGTTTGATTTGGAACAACTGGAAGAGGCAAGACGGGAAGATAACAAAAGGAAGCACAGGTTTTGGGTCAATCCATTTTTGAGCAAAAGAGATTTGCACGACCTTGAAGAACATTTGCTCCGAGACATAATTGAGTAGTCCCACAAGCATGAAAAGTCTCTGAATGCCCTAACTAATTTAAAAAAAAATTATCAAAATACTTACTATATTCAATGTTTAATTCTTTTAATGTTAATTTTGGCCTGCAAACAACCAAACAACATTATGTATGTACTTCAACAGACAGTAAATGGTAGAAAAATTACATCTTGGCTTAACAGGACATAATTTCTATACGAAGTGAAAACATAACATGAGTTTGTCAATGAAATGAAGGAATGTTACATGAAAATGTGGGAATTGGTGTCAAGACTCGACGTCTTGTGAGAAATTTGTGTCTAGTGAAGTCACAAGTCACAAAACGTCAAAATTTATATCTGTATTTATTTCTTCTACGAAGACAAGAAATAAATAGAAAAAATTATGTCTAAAAATAACAAAAATCGAGACATAAGGGGGCACCACAAGAAATATTGGCTACATGACACATTTCTTGCAATCATTTATTTCAAGTGGAGTCTCAGTGTAAGGTAAGTTGCTGCATAGAACGTGTAACCTTAAAGCCAGATATATAGTGTATTATTGAACAAATAACACGTATATATTGGGTGTAGGCTTGATGCAAAATCAAAATCTTTTGGTTTTCCTTCAATCAAGCGTACTGCATTGAAACCTCAACCAGAATTTACTAATACACTTGCACGTGCTTGTCATGCATTTGAACGATGTATATCTGGCTTAATGAGCAACATGGAATGTGTAACCGTAACGGGCTACACGGAACGTTTTTGATTTACCCTACCGCCGCCGCGCCGATGTAGGTGATTACTAGGGCTAGGATTTTCATGCGCTTAAAAATGTAAAATATGCACCTAAAATATGCATTTAAAACCATATCCCTTGCGAACCATCTGTATGGGAAAAACATAGTATTTAGGTTTATATAACAAATTCAGTCTTTATTATCGAGAAACACAAAATTATTTCAATAAAAACAGAAAAATAAAATTCTTCATTTCAATTAAAATAAAAAAAATATTAAAAATACCACAGAATTTGAATTACATCCATTACATCTAATCTTCAAAATTTTCGCATGCTTTATTTGCATAAATCATAAAGCTTTCTCTCAAATTTTCAAACGTAAAACTTTACGATTCGGTCTCTAAAATGCTTTATACATAGAGAATGATCGCTCAATGCAACTGAAATTAATGGAACATTTTTTAAGGAACATGTTTCTTGAGGTATTAAGGACACAACTCAGTGTAAATTCCTTGTAATTTTTTTTATTTTTGCAAAACCCTAATTTTTTTCCAGTTTTTTTTTTTTTTTGAATTGCTGCACCAAAAGGTCCTTCAACTGCACTAATTTTTGAAAAAACTATTTCAATTAAATCGATTTGTTTTTTTTTTTACGTATTTTTTCCTTCAATCTATACAATTGTATCGCGCAGGAAACTGTAGTTGGAAGGTTGGAACTGATGAATATGATTTGACTCATCACCAAACGCTGATTCAATGCTTCTTTTATATTTTAATCAAGATCATTCACAACATCTTGAAAATGTTCATGGTTTTTGGCGTAGTAAGCAACAATTGGCTGATGAAGAAGAGGGGTCGAGGGATAATTTGCTTTGAAATGCTCAACGCGAGATGTTGCTTTTAAAAATATTTTTGTTTCCATTTAAGATTAATAAATCTACATTTTTAAAATTACTTCTTATCTGTTCTGCCACTCGGATTATTTTGTTTTTCGAAAATATGCACAAATATGCATTTAATATTGAAAATAAGCATTTATAGTAAAATATGCAAACATATGCACTATCGATTAGATGCCATTTTAAAGCAAATTGATTGATTCGTGTTTGTATTTTATTCCTGTGTTTCTAAAGTTTCTCAAAAAAAAAATACGCATTTGCATAGAAATCCTAGCCCTAGTGATTACACATCAAAAATTTTGCTAAAGTAACAACGCTCAACAATATGCTCAATGAAAGGTTTATGCAGTTTGAAATATTTTCAAATCCGCTTTCAACAGATGAACAAATGATATCCTAATATTTCATTTATTTATTTATTTAATTTATTTATTTATTTATCAATGGATATTTATCTGTTGAATCCTTTTAACAATAATTCATATATTACAATCATTGATTTCTATTAAAAATATTTAGAGCGATTTGTTTAAAAACAATTTATTGTATTCATTTGAAAGTCGTCTTCATAACTAATAGAATTAAAATTTCTCAATGAACGAGTTAATTGTTCATTAAGTCCATAGTTCGTCCTGTGATTGGGAACTAGAAAGAGAACGTTTCTGTTTCTAAGATTTCTCTCTGGAACATACAAGTTTAGAAGATTTAATAACTCCGGTGAATAAATTCTTCCATTAGCGATATCTTTGATAAAAAGTGTACAGAGAGTGTCTCTACAGGCTTTTAACGATTTGAGATCTATTAAGGCGCATCTTGACTTATAAGGGGGCAAATCTTCTGACCAACCCAATTTCCTCAATGCAAACCTTGTGAATTTTTTCGATCCTATCAGAAGAGTTTACATAAAATGGAGACCAAGTATAGATATTATTAAAGAAGTAGGTATATAACAATCTTCAAATACTAGAGTATTTCGCTTTAGAACACCAAGAAGTGAATTTGCATTCGATACAATTAAATTTATATGTGATATAAAAGACAACCTTGTATCAAAAATATCTGCTAGAATGTAATGCTGCGACAGTGTCAAATTGATCTTTACTACTCTATTTGCTTTTTATATTTGGTATTAGCCACCACGTCTTGTCAAATCCATCTTTGAAATACAAGTGAAAATCTAGCATAAGAGAAAAACCCATTCGTTTTGGATATAAATATTGGATGGAACATGTGCTCAGAAAATCGGATCTTGGTTCAATTCTTTCCGCATGGTGGTGCAAGTAGTAAGAATTCCTCAGAATTGGGTTCAAGCAAGTATTTTATACTGATATTTCTTTTGAAAAACGAAGTAGTACTGTCCATTTTAATCAAATGTATCCGATGCACCATTGGTAAATATAAGAACGGTACAAAAAGACTGCATGTCGTAACTAGAATAAAGAACGGTTGTTGTACATTCCCTGTTGTGATCGGAGTCAAAAATTCAATCTGTGCTTCAAAGGGAAGGAAACGATAATGAAGTGATTCGTTTCGATGACATCAAAACAAACGTTTTTTCCTACAAAAAATTTAATATCACGATCCCGAATCATTTAAAATGCTTCGATGCATACCACAAATTTCTTATAAGCATATCTAGTTATTATAATGTACTTTTTTATGCATTTCTTCATTGTTAAATTCTTAAACCATCTTTTCATTGATTAAATATATACATTATACATACATTATGTATAGATATGAAGTTTATTGATATTCCACGTATGAGAAAAAAATTATTTCAATAACTTTGATATCTTTTTCGACGAACGTTGCGGAGACACCAACTGAACTGAAACTATGTAGTAGCCGCCGGAAAAGATTTTAATAAAAAATAAAATGCACGACTGGGTCGCTCCTATGTAATAGACTAGGAATTTTAAAAACGAATGTTATTTTAGAAAACTGTTCATAAGGATAAACTCAATTTTTTTAAATTCTTTCAGTAGTAAGACATAAAAACAGAATGCTATGCAAATATGAATTTATGCAAGAACAAAAATTATAAGTCGTTGTAGTGGTTTCTTAAAAGAAAAAAAAAATAAGCTTTTATAATACAAAATTTTTAAAACATTTTTAAGAAAAAGAAATTGGCACGCCAACCTTAATGTACGAATACAAATTAAATTTACAAAATAATATTGAGCCCTTTTTGATATATCGAATTTTCCAAGAAAATATACTTTTTTTGTTATTTGTTATTTTAGAAAACTGTTCATAAGGATAAACTCAATTTTTTTAAATTCTTTCAGTAGTAAGACATAAAAACAGAATGCTATGCAAATATGAATTTATGCAAGAACAAAAATTATGAGTCGTTGTAGTGGTTTCTTAAAAGAAAAAAAAATAAGCTTTTATAATACAAAATTTTTAAAACATTTTTAAGAAAAAGAAATTGGCACGCCAACCTTAATGCACGAATACAAATTAAATTTACAAAATAATATTGAGCCCTTTTTGATATATCGAATTTTCCAAAAAAATATACTTTTTTTTTCCAAAAATTCAAAAAATATTTGTTTTAAAGTTTTGAAATGCAATGTTTTTGAAGCTTTTTAGAAGCATTTCTATAAAAAATTTTACTAAAATCCGTTATGTCTATAATGAGAAATTCAAAATTCGAAAAAATGGTTCTATGGTAGGTACAGTCAGGAAAAAAAAATTATCAAAATTCTCGACCCGTTTTCGAGAATACGATTTTCGAAAACCATTTTTTAACGTTTGTATTGTGGGTACCTTTGTTTTTAGGTAAAATAATTTTTTTTTCTCAAGTCTTGTAGATTGTATTTATTTACAAAGTTTGAAAAAA
This sequence comes from Philhelius festivus, assembly GCA_963931855.1. Lineage (NCBI taxonomy): Eukaryota > Metazoa > Arthropoda > Insecta > Diptera > Syrphidae > Philhelius > Philhelius festivus. Next base: position 147,342,282 of record OZ007554.1, read on the forward strand.
AATGGAATTTTTCGAAATATTGAGTTTCCAAAACAAAATTATGATTTTTTTTTAAATACAAAAATTTGGTTTAGAAAATTTGAATCCGCAATAATATTCAAAATTTGGAGGAGCGTCAGCTTAACAAAAATGAGTAAAATCGACTTAACCGTTTTCGAGAAAATCAAAAAATAATTTTTTTGGAAATTTTTTTTTCAACCATTTCTTAACTGGTCCTAAGTGAAATTTTTTGAATTTTTTTTAAACAAATCTGTGGGACAGTTTTTGAGAAAAAAAAATATTTATAAAACTTAAAAAAAAAAAATGCGTATGACAGGTACCGTTATTTTTGGTCTTAAAAAAAAAAAAGAAAAAAACGTCTGGGGGGAAAAAATTCAAAACTATATCTACCAAGTTTAACGAAAATCGGCCGAGCCGTTTAGGCTGTAGTCGAACAGACAGACAGAATTGCGACACCCACTTTTTTCGTGTTCGCTATCATCGTAAGATCAACTTTGATCAAAATCTCGAGTTTGATTTTTTTTACGAATGCATAACTTGCTAACTATAAGTCGCAAGTAAAAAATTGGAGGTATTGTCTCTTAGGGCTCAATTAGAAGTTAATACGCAAGTTTCAGTTATTTGTTTTGGTATTGGCAAGATGTACGTTTTGAATTTTTATTAACAGCAAGTTTGTATATTATGCATATTAGAGAACGTTTTCATGAAATCTTTGTAAGCTCTTCTGAGCGAAAGATCCGCTATCAAGAAAGTGGAATTTCTAGATGGTGTTCAATTCTTTTGTCCTTATAGCTTTATACCGCAAGTACAAACCAGAAAATATATTAAGCTATACAGGTATGTAATTCAAATAGTCTTTATTACATGATAAATATAAAGAAAATGAAACTAGATAAGCAAATTATTGTTTTCTAAATTAAATAAACTATAGTGATAGTGAGTGATCGTTAAGTATTTCATGAGTAATATATATTGAACTATTGTCTTTCCTTTAACAGATGGACCCTCCGGCATACTGCAAATTTAGTACAGAGCATTATTATCCAATTTTATTGCAGCGCCTTTAGAATGGGTACCACGTCAAACTTTCCCAAACCATTTTTTCAAATGTATGTTTGTAGAAAAACTACATTTTAAGTGTTTTGGGAAAAATTATTTAAGTGAACTAAAAGTTCAAATGGCATTTTCAAAAATGCAATTTGCCTCCATATCAGTTTCATGATGTCGTATCATTCTCTTTTTTAATTCATAACTTTTTTCTTCTAATACTCACGTTCAAATTCACTGATTTCTCTTTTTTAAAGCTTACAAAAGTGTTATCGATATATACCGGCTGTTATTAAAAAAAAAAACAAGCATAAACTGTGAATGTTATTACTCTAGGTGATTTTGTTCAAAACGACCAAGAAAATAAATACCCTTGATCAGGCTGATTATAATAATGCAGATGAAAAAAATCATCATTTTCAATCACTCTAATTAAAGAGCGATAATTTTCCTTAAAAGTATCTTTTATTAATCTTATTAGTTACCTAGTAAGATGTAAGAGCCTTGTGAATACGCAATTTTCGTTAAGGTCAGTCAAAGACCCTCACTAAGTCCTCAGCAAGTGAGATCTCCGGGACGAATTAAGTGGATTTACATACACACATGTATATCTATTACAAGCTATGTATTTTAAACAATAATTCAACAAGTCCAATCAATTAGTGCTTGGCTAATTTATTTCAGTAGTATATAGAATTTGTATTACAAAAAGAAAATCCATACATCATTATGTACATATGTATGCACATAAAATGCCTGGAATAATTGACGTTGAATTCATATCAATTTTGATTTTGCCTTTCAATTTGATTTTTCTGGACAGGAAGAATTTGTGACATATTTTTTTAAATAGGCACAAGTACAATTTGCTGAGAACTAAATAGATTCACTATGTAGAACATCATAATTATGGTGGTATTTGCAGTTGAAACCCTTAGATTTAATATTTGCCACTTAAATCAAAACGAAATCAAAATATCAAAATATACATAAAATATTACCATCGAAATCAAGTCAATGAGGCATTCATCCCGATTCCCGAAACCCTTTTGTCAGGTCCAGGAATAATATACAAACTCCCACGTCTACCCCAATCAAACCGTGAGGGCTTCAATAATTGAAAGTTAATTTTATTTCATGTATGTGCGTACCATTTCACCCTCCCATGCAGTCAGAATCGTTTGGGGACTAGTGTGTGCTGTGTGGCAGCAGATGATGATGATGAATACTTAAAACCCCTCAGATACGTTTTTATATCGGCTACCAAATTCACCCGCACTTTTTTTCAGTAATTGTTCAAGTGGGCATCAGTCTGTCGTACTCGAGTCGAAAGTCGAGTCAATTGATTTAAGTGGAAAGGACTGTTTTTGAAATCTCGAGTGTTATGTAGTTTTGCTAAGTGTGAAGTGTGATTCATGAACTACATACCTACCTACTCGTATCTGTCCATTTTGGTCAATCGTGAACAAATTAATTTGGTTAGCTATAAGTACTTGGTTAGATTAAAGAACTTCTAGGTTCAGAAGTGGAATTTGTCATTTCAAGGGAAAATTTTAAACCATTCTTATATTGTTACTTTTCTTTTCTCTTTATTTGATAACTTTTTCCTTCGAACACTCACTTACGTTCAACTTCACTGATTTCTCTTTTTTTTACTTTACACTGCTTTCAATAAATGTCACTTTTAATTAATTACTATTTATTTTTATTATTTTTGAACACCACTCACAAGGTTAAGATACTTTTTTTTTTCTTTTCTTGGTTTGAAGTTCAAAGGCAGAAAACACTTCCTGCTGCCATGAAATCCTGCCTCGTACTGAAGCTATCACTGAGTAATGTTCTGTAAGGATGCTATCTGATTGCAGAATGTCATGCCAGTCACTCGGCTTCGGCATCTCCTTAGCCATATGAGAAGTTAAGATGCCACCCCTTACCGCAGGAGCATCCTTATAAAATAGAACACAACAGATCTATAACCTTACTACAGCGACTACGACGGCTACGGTAAAAGTGGAGCAACAGGACGATTAATGCTGGTGATGGGTGGTAAGCGATGCTGTGGTGTATGGCATTCCAACCCTCAGGGTATAAAACAAGTGGTTGAATTATTACGCAACTAATGGGCATATCGTTGGAAAGGAGGTTATTTCTCTATGTGCGCAACTAGTGTTCAGTTCCAGCATCCAGCTTCGCATCGGATAATATTGGATAAGGGGAAAAGTGTAGGTATTTTATTAGAGATATTTTTTTTTTTTTGATGTCTTTGGGACTAGGGTGAAAACGAACGTGACAGTTTCGACGAAATTCCGATTCTATGAGGTAATCTTTACTCGGAAAGAAATGAAGCAAAACGAAATCACTTTGGGACTTGTTGAATGCATTTTTTTAAGATTTTAGGTTTAAGTGAATTTCTATGAAGTTTCAATGAGCAACAAGTCTTCTGTCGCACGTGTGGAGTGAACTTCAAGAATAAATTTTAAAAATTTTAGGGAATTTTTTAATAGATAATGCAATGACATATTGAAGTTTCAAAGTTAATGGGTATATTTTGTGATTTTTTTTAGATTATTTAAGTATCTCAATGGCTCAATCTGTTTCCCCGGACAAAATCAAGAAGATTATTTTGGCGGATAAGACATTAGTCTGAGCCACTCTGGGTAATGAACAGATTATTCTGGCCAATCATTCATTGTAGTCTTACATTCAATGTCCTTTTAACTTTTTGGCTTTGGGAAATTTTCTATGATGTTCAGCCCTATTCTGTTATATACTTGAACGTTAACATAAAGCAAACATAACCAAAACTCCCGTGGTGATGTTATTATTAGCTTAACGTTGGTGCCAACGTCAAAACAGATACACTCAGAGCAAAACTTGGTTCATTGTGATACCACGTTAATTTAGAAGTATTCCTCGAGCAAAAATATTAATTTCTATATTTACCATGACTCAATGTTATAGATATCCTAATCCCATAGAAGAAGCATATGCCTTTGGTATAGAATTGGCCATGTATTACACATAAGGTGAAGGAGGAATCGATTTTTTAAGACAAAAATTCATCATTCTGCTGTACGTCGGGGGATTTGATCATTCAAAAATCAATACTTTGTATGCTGTTATAATTTCGATGGAAAACATAAATACGTATAACAATAAATATAACAAAAGTACCTAAATGTGGGACTGTAAGATTACCTATATCAAGCTTTCGCAGCTTGGTTGATGGTCTAGTTTCCATTGCTTGCTGGGTATGGGTACATCTTATGGAACAGATATAAATGTGGTACAAAATGAATTTTAAAACTGCCCCCTTTAAGATAGCAGTGATCGGTGTCCCACGAATCCGAAACAATCTAAAATGGGATAGACAATAATAAAAGCGGTAAAGGAATTTGAGAAAGCCATGTTGTGAGGGGAAGATGAGAGATTTGCAGTGGAAACCTAAGGTTTCATACAAAATACTTTCAAAGAGTTTGGATATGTGTGAAAGTTTGGCAATGGGACGATAATTATTAACATCGCTCTTCGGACCTTTTTTGTGAATAGGGGTTATGAAAGATAATTTCCATATCTCAGGAAACTCTCCTTTATTTAGGGAAAGGCTGAAAATTTTTGAGAGAGGGAGAGAAAGGATGGAAGAGCATTTTTTTAGAAGTATGGCAGGGAGACCATCTGGACCAGGATTGAATTCATCGTTAAGTTGATTCAATTTATATTCGATGAGATGGGGATCGACGGAACGAGGGAGAAGCGGTCCAACAGAAAAACTTTGTAGATAATTGAAATAGGCTGAATCAGGAACAAAGCAGTCATCAGCAAAAGATTGTTTGAAGAATGTAGCAAAAAGGTTGGCGATAGTGTTAGGATCGTTTGATGTTTCGTTATTGAAAGAGAGAGTGGTTGGGTAGCCATCGGATTTTCTTTTGTAGTTAACAAACTGAAAAAATGACTTAGGGTCTTTGATAAGGTTGGATTGCGTTTCCATTAGATAACGCTGGTAAAGGGAATTGTATAGCTCGGTGAAATGGAGATAAGAATCAAGATAGTTAGAGTAGTCAGTAGGAGAACGAGAACGGAGGTAACTTTCCCACAGCTTATTTCTTTTATTTCGCAGAGAACGAAGTTTGCGATTGTACCAGGGACCCAGGGTGGAGAAGTAGACGAGGTTTTGTGGCGGGAAAAAGGAACATAAAGAGAAATAGAGTTAAATATTTCTCTGTAGAATAAGGTTATGGCATCATTTACGGTTAAGTTGTCAAAATTGAAGGAGACTTTGTTGAGGTATTCATTTATTAGACGATAGTTTGCTTTATGGAAGTCCTAAGAAGACAGATCCGTAGGAGGGGTGGACTGTAGTGGAGAATCGTGAAAAAATGAGACAAGAAGGGGAGGGTGGAAGTTGTCGATGGTTGATAGAAAAAGGGGACTAGGTGAGACAGATGAGTTAATGGGGTCTGTTGTGAAAATAAGGTCTAGTTGCCTACCCATGAAATTTGAGATGCCACTAATTTGGCAGAGGCTTGAATCAGCGAGGCTATCTAAGAAAAGACATTCTTTGGTAGATGTGGGATTGGAAGCAATATAAAACGAAAGATCGTCTGATGGAGACCATTTTAAATTAGGAAGGTTGAAGTCACCGAAAAGAATGATCTCATCATGGGGGTCACACAAATCGGTGATGTGATCAATCGTTTTAATTACAAGTTCATAGGATTCGATGGTTTGTGAAGGTAAGATGTAACAACAGACAACGTAAAGTGACTTTCGGGGTAGTGAAATCTTAATTGACACATAATCAAGAATAGGGGAAGAAGATATGGCAATGAGGGAAGAGTCAATAGTATTTTTTACAGCAAGAAGGACACCACGGTTAGGGTAATCATTGGTGGGTCGGTTAAGATCGTCATCGCGATAAACGTTAAAAGTAGAAGGGAACAATTCTTGATTTTTGATGCTGGGGATAAGGTTCGTTTCAGTTAGTGCGTATAAATCGAAGGGTAAGGCATGAGTTTGTTGCAAAACTGACTGAGTTTTGGAACGAAGGCCTCTTACATTTTGATAGTAGAAAGAAAAAGGGAGATTTTTGGAAGAAGGAGAAGCGGAGGTTGGGAAAATATTAGAAGCGAAAAAACTTATCATGGTCAGCTCTGCTACGTTGAAGGTGCGAGATCCGCTTTGAGTGAATATATTGTCCCAAGGCCTTAAGGTCATTCGCAACTTTTTGGGGAGACAAATTAAGAAAATCATGATATTTCATGAAGAGGTTCCTAAGACTGGGGACATCGGTGGGGAGACCTTCCTGTTGAATCGAGACCATTACACTTGTTTTCGTTTTACCTTCAAAGCAGACGGAGTCCGGTTTATTGTGCAGATATGCCAAAAACAGACGAATGTTTTCATAGGTTTTTTAATCTCTAAGCCTAGAGAGAGCATAGCGGCATTCAGTGGATTCACTAGATTGTTGGGTGCATTTGACTGTAGGGGGTAGAAGGGGGTCAATAAAGGAAGATGAAGGTGAGATTGCCGTTGGGAAAGTTGTAAAAGACTGAGTGGTGATTAAGGGAGGGGTAATTGATGTCGGTGGAGAGGTAGAGTGGACTGAAGAATAAGAGACGGGGATTGATGGGTTTGGTGTAGAAGAGGATGTGTGGTTAGGTGTTTTAGAAGTTGGTGAGGGGTTAAGAATATGAGATCTGCGAAAATAAGAATATTTGACTCCAGAATTGAGGTTGAACTTTGAATTAGAATTTGTTGGGGGTAAGAGATGAGTTGAAGGAGTTAGGTTAAAGGAAACCCTTTGACCTTTAGGTTTAGATGGGTTACCGGATAGAGATGAGTTCTGGAATAGGGAACGAGAGAAGTTAGGTATGATGCCCATTTTGAAGGACCAGTTATTAGGGCTTTGTTTATTTCTGGATGTCAACGGCTGATGTGGCTTACGAAAAGGGTTTTGACGTTGCTTTGGTATAGAGGTGGGGTCTGGTATGGATAGGTTAGATGAAATATGTTTCTTAGAACTAGGATTTTTATGTTTAAAAGTTGAAAGGCCGGTCTTCCATTTGGATAGCATCATGTTCTCTAGGCGAAGCGATCCACTAGGGTGGTGAAATATCCAGGCGTACTTTGAGGAAAACTGGATTTTATAACATCTGGACGATATCCGATGACATTCAGAGACAGTGATGGAAAATCGACGCTTAAAGTAAGACTTGACCCAGGTTACATTGGCAAAGTGGGGAGTGTTTTTCAAGCAAAAGTAGCTATTATTGGCGGTTTCCAATTTCCTTAATCGATTATTCCATTCAGTAAGGTTCCAGGAGACGCCAAATTTTTGTATCGTGGGTGGGGACGGACGTGTAGAGGTGACATCGGTGACTGTTGGTCGGACGGGTGGTAACTCACGAACAGGAGGAGAAGTTACATCAGCAATTTGTGAGATTGAAGGAGTCACAGCGTTGGTTTCAGCGTTCTGGATTTCCTCAAGAATAGATAGACTGTTGTGCACCATTACTGGTTGTGGTGCGGGAGGCGAGCGCCGCAATCAACTAATATTGAGTATGTTTTATACAAAGGCCAAAAATGTTTACTACTTTGGTACATTGTAGTAATATTGTAGATTTAAGACTTTTTCGTGGACTTACCGCGATTCTTTATTTTAATTTTAATCAAATTTACATTTGACATTTATTGCCTTTCGAAACGTCGGGTAATAAACATCAAATATAAATTTGATTAAAATTAAATTAAATAATAGCGGTAATTCCGTAAAGTATTCTTTTATTTGTAGTAATATAATCGCGTATGTACACCATTTTATTATTTTTGTTAGTAAAATAAATAATTAAAATTAAACATCCTCGGGCGGAATCGGCTTAGGTGAAAATCAAATGCGATCAAATTAAATTTTCCGTAATCACCAAAGATTATTGAAAATTTGGCATAATTTTGAGAGACAAACACTAACAGTTACTTTGTCTGCAAAATGTTGTGTTTCGTATTGATTTAAATTTGTAAACGTAAACTATATATTTATACGTAAATAAAAAAAAAAAAACTAAATTTGAGTTGAGGAAATATGGATTTACTTACTTTGAATTTGGTAAATCTACAGTATTTAATTTAGTTCTGAGCTTTTTCTCCAATAGTCGGACATTCCTGTTGAAATATGATTTTTCTCATTTTCAAGTCGTAAACATAATTTCACAGACATAAAAACTTTAATTTTTCTTGCAACCACAGAAAATTAAAACACAAATTTGAATTTTAAGTAAATATAGTAACAAAAATATGTATCACAAAAAAAAAGTCAGAAAAATATCATTGTCACTCACATGTGATCACCTTACGCAGACCGAATTTGTTTATTTAGCTATCAATTTTCACAAATCACCTTAGGCTATAGTGACCATACGTCCCGTTTTTAGCGGGACAGTCCCGTTTTTGAGGTCTCTGTCCCGCGGCCATAACTGTCTCGCTAAATGTCCCGCTTTTCTTAAGATTGTAAAAATGTGTGTAGGTCTCTACAATTCTCAAAATGAGCAATTATATAAATACTATTTCACATCCCTGTGCATACAACTTGGCGCATATAAAACAAAAGTATGAGCTGTTAAAGGAATAAAATGAGTGCATGTTTATTCCATGTTAAATTAATTGTCACTTTTGCCTGTATATCATTTTAAAATCGAAATGATATGGTTTATTGGACGCATAGTAGCAGATAGGTAAATAAAGAACAACTGAAATGTTAGCACAATAATCAAAACGCTTCTACAAAAAATTCAAGAGGGATTGTAAATTCTCGGAAGATCTGAAAAAATATCTATTCCTTTAAGCGAGTAAACGAAACACATTTGCTTATTGTAATTCTGCGAATGCGAATTTTCAATATTTCCAGGAGGACAAAATGATGTAATTCGCCAAAGCAAACCAAACCAAAAGACAAAATCATAAGTCCAAAGTAATGGACTCTATTGCAGCAATGAAGTTGGATTCATTTTTTCGGAGTAGCGATTACACAGATCGTGAGAAGGAGAGCACTTGCACAGGCAGTGATGTGTATCTATATCATTTGCCATTACCACAGCTGTAGATCAATGGATTTCAACTGCAAATTGTTAAGCCAGCTGCTCGATAAAAAGTTCTCCTGTGCTAGAACCAAAACCGAATTGATTGTGAAAAATGTACTCTCTGCACATCAAGAGTTACTACAAGAACTAAGTAATATAAGTTTTTAATCAATTTTCTCCGATGCATCCAACAAAAAGGATCTGAAGCTGTTTTTCATTGTTGTGAGGTGTCCCGCTTTTGCTTCAAATAAATCTGGTCACTTTACCTTAGGCGCTTCCAGCCCTTCAGAGTATATTGAAATTTTGTGTAGGCGTAATGGCGCAAGATTTTAGTCAAATTAGTAGGAAGTTAACTCTAGTTAAGTACGATATTAGATTTAAACGACAATTTGCAATTTTAACCTTCCGATAACAACACATTTAAAATGTACATACATGACAACAGGGGTGATAAAACACCCCAGCCGGGATTAAATGCAAAAAAAAAAAATACTTTAAAGGATAACATTATTTTTTTTATTGAATCATAACACCACATAATCCTTAACAAAAGCAAAAAATAAGGAATAGGTAAAAAAAACTTATTGTCAGGAAATAAAAATAGTTAAATGCAATTGATACATACATATTTCTTTCCTGTATTCGGGATATACAAGATATTTGCATTATGAGCATGAAACCTTGCTTTTGCGTTCTTGTTTTTATGAACAAATCATACACCCAGACTGATTCTGTAATTTAGGAGGGAGCTCACCTTCACGTGACTTTAGAGGGTGTCCTAAAACCCCCTTTATTTTTTCAACTAATTTTCATGGCAAAATTTTTTTCCAACTAAATTTCAAGGCAAATTTTTAGCTAGACGTCGCTCCATATGAGGTTTAAATGAGTGCCTAGACCACAAATGACCATTTTTCCTTTAAGAATCTTCTTTCCACATTTATGACAGCGGTTCTTTTTCATCCTATAACTCACCACTTATAAACCAGCAATTTCCGAGTCTATTGGATGATGGATCATCATCATCACATTGGACAGCATTTCTTATGAAAAATTTTTAAGTCCTATTGACTGATGGGTATCATTTTAATAACCTAAGGTGTGATGCAAGAAAAATGGCTTTACAATTTTCGCATACGAGAAAGACAACATGAGGTGATATATCACCCCAGTGCATTCCGTATGCTCTCGCATTCAAAAACTACAACCCACAGCGGGACTGTTGATCAGATAGCGACACTTGAGATATTGAATGACAAATACATAGAACGGCAGAAAGAGAAATCAAGCCAAATCAAAATTACAGTTAAAATAAAATTACCTGGTGTGATGGAGCACCCCTGTTGTCATCGGAAGGTTAAAGCAAATTGAGCATCATACTATCTTAAATAATTTATTAATAAGAAAGTTATTGAATACCGAATTTCAAATTTTTAGTATTCGGTTTAAAATTTGCGTCAGTGTTTTCTTTTCTCAAAATTTTCTGAGTTTGCTGAATTTAAAACCTTGACTAGAAGAATTAACTGAGCTATTATTGGTAAACAAACAATAGTGAATATGGCAATGAGTAATAGATTAAATACCTTAGGTGGATATCCAGTTAAACTAGTAAATCCACTCTCTTCGGAGATTATTGCTTATAGGAAAAAGGAAGAGTACAAAAACACCAAGAAATCCACCAAGGTTTATCTCATTAATAAAGTACATATATAACAAGGTCCACCAAGTTGAAAACGAAAATAACTACAAGGAATGGCAAAAGGAAATCTTAGCCCGAAAGCCAACTTGAGGTCCTCCTTGAAAATCTTCAAAAACAAGTTAAAAAGCTTTAAGAAAAAGTCACCTTGCTTGACAAGAAAGGTGCAAAGTCTATTGTAGCGACAAGCCCACACAAAATTGCAACTGAGTTTCATACAGTTGGTACTTGAAACTGAAAGAAATACCAGTAGTCTTAGACTTTACAAGAAAGTCAACAGACAGCTTCAAAAGCAATTAGTGTTGCAATATTGACAGCATTAAATAAAATCATAAAAGATTTACCCCAAAAGAAGTCTTACGTAAAATCCAACAGGAAAACTGAACCACCTCCAATAATAATTTTGGGACTGGCAATATTTGGTGATTTAAAAAGCTTAATAGACAAATGTACGAATAAGGTCTATAAATATACATTATACAATAAAGACGAAGACGACGATGTGTATAGATCTTTCACCGAAGAACTGAACAAAAACCAAATCTAGTGGCACTCGTACGAAAATAAAGCTACAAGATCGATAAAAGTAGAAGCAAGAAGCCCTCACCCCTCATGTCTTGCCAAAGAAATTGTAGAAAAAAGCTTTCAAGCTCTTGATGCAAATTATCTTATTGAAAATGAGATATTTAAAGACTCTAATGAGATATCAACGACAGATTGTTCTACAGTGTAAACGCTGTCAAGCCCTGAAACACACAGAAAAATATTGCAACCGTGAGTTTGTTTAAGTTAAATGTGAAGGCAGGCATGCAACACACTGTCCTAATGTGTTAACTGTGAAGGCAACCATCCTGCAAGCTAAGCTATAGAGGATGTCCAGTCGTCAAACAATTTCCAGGCACGAAGAGAAAAAGCAAAACTGGCAACAAGCTTAGAAACCCCTCAAAAACAAAAGTTAAAACCAAAAAAAGCGACGACCGAAAATAAATCCCAGAATCTATCGGAAAAATAAATTGCGGTAAGCAAAAAAGAAGCTTCAATAAAAGAAAAGCTAGCACTTATTTTAAAAAAGGACAGGAACAGGATTTGAACGAACATCAAACAGTTAAGCGAAGAAGTCGCTATTAGAAGAAAATGATGGCCGAAAACTTAAAATCTCAACAAGGAATGCAGATGGTATTTTACAACATCTTATTATGAAAAGCTTTATTAATGCCATTATACATTTACATAATTTTACATTTACCAATTTAACAATTATATATATCTTTACAAAATAAAATTAATTAAAAATTGGTTTTTCATTCGGCATAAGCCTCCCCCATTGAAGTCCTGTTTTTTGCTACGTTGCACAGTGCGGCCGAAGTCATCTTTTTGCGGCCAAAAGTCCAAAATAAAAGTTTTGAGTTAGTGGTTTTTTGTCATCAGGTTGTCTAAAGGAGACTTCTAGGAGACGAAAAAGGTTCGTAGTAGAATCTTTTGCCTCAAATCCCCCCATAATCTCAGTCTGAATGTGGCTGCTAAGTTAACGTAGTCAAGCGTCGTTAAGATATGCTAATGGACACTTCCATCAAACACGTGTAAACATGTTTGCGCCCTCTATAATTCGGCCAATATTCAAAAATTTCAAAAAAATTGTACTCTTGACGCATGTATTCATTATTTAAAAAAAATTATGTTATTATCTTATAAAGTTTCCAAGAAAAAAATTCCCAAGAGTCGTGCATTTTTTTGGCGTTCTAGACCGTACTAGTACCTTAATTTACAACAATATCCCTGGTATTGTATAGAGCTGTGCCAATTGTTCATTTTGAAAGATCGAATCAATCATTGATTGATTGGTTCAAGGATTCGGTCTTTTCAATCAATCGTTCATTCAATCATTTTTTATCCATCCGTTTCGTTCCGAACGAGATATAGGGTGTATTCATAAACGCAGAAAATCTGCGCTAGCACAATCGCAATTCTTTTCTAATGCATTTGTGAACGCACTCACAATGCAGAATGTGTGCAGTAAACAAAAAGGCCTGACTTTATTGCCAAAAAATGCATTCTTAATGAAGGTGGTTTCAAAGTATCCTGGCGATATATTCCGTAATCATTTTAGGATGTCGAGGTCCACATTCAATGTAAGCTTCTTTCTGATTATTATACAGTGCCTCTTTGTCCTTCTTTGTGACTGTAAAATTAATTTTTTTAAATTTCCGCTCTACTGCAGCCAACAAAAATCGGCTGCACAAACTGCCCGACGCTGACGACAGTTTGACGTTTATGAACGGTATGTACTGCAGTTGGGCTAGGTTAGTTCGATCGAAAATCTGACTTTATGAACGCAGATAATGCAGTTCTTAGTTAGGCTGACGATTATGAACTCACCCATATACCGACTTAAATATTTTCGTTTCGTTCAGACCGAGACCGGAACAGTTTGAAAATGAAAGTTTGGCTTTTTTCTACTTCGTTGCTTCATTCACGGCCACGCCATCTTCCAGTGCAAATAAAATGAGGAATATACGAGTACATTCTGTTTTATGTTCATTCCTATTTGGTGTTGTGAAATGATTGAGAAAAAGCTGAATGAACGAAACATAACTTTGTTTCGTTCATCGGTTTCAGTGGCAGGAAATTGACATTAGGATTGATTGATTTGGTCTACTTTGATTGCAATCAATTTTTTTGGTGAACGGGTCACAAAAACCGAATCAAACGCGATTGACACAGCTCTAGTATTGTATGCCCACGTTGGTTCACAAACTTTTAATTCATGGCCCCGAAATAATAAAATATTCAGTGTTACCTATCTGTCAAATGTCACAAGATGCACAAGAAGCATGTAATAATTTTTTTTAAATCTATCAAGCTAATTTCGCAAGAAACCGTTATCGTCAAAAGACAATGGAGGATGTTTTTAAAAGATTCCTAATCGCATCCGATCCATTCATATCTAGTTGTCGGGAATTACCTCTAAAACCACTTAAATCTTTGTCTAAGGACTGTATCAATTTGTTAGCACCTCTAACGTAAATAATCAAACAGAAGATGAACAACAATCTTTTGACAGCTCTTCCGCTTCTGAAACAGATACAGATGTAGATAATTGTGACTGTTACGAGATGGGCAATGAAAACTTTTTCATGTAAATATCGGATTTACTTATACCTATATTGTTTGCTCATACTGCATTTTGTGTTTTTAAAATTATGATTTCAAAATTACTGTGTTCGATTTCAATAAAAATATATAAATAATTTTTTTCCATTTTTTTATATAATATTGCCATATAGCATTCCACCATTTTGAATTTGTTCATTTTTAATAAATTTTCAAGTACATGCCCTAATAATATCAAAACAAAATTTTTTAACCAACTACTCGTATCAAAGTTATTTCATTTTTGATAAGTTTTTTCGTATGACATGACGCCATATTAGGTCGGCCATTTTGAATTTGCTGATTCTGATAACAGATTCGTAATCAGCGACCCCAAAAACCCCAATTTGTGGATCATTCTCTACGTTTTTCGACTTTTGGCCGCACAAAGCGGCTTTCGGCCGCACTGTGCGTTGTGCCATTGTTGGTTATATTCGTTTAAATCACCTTCCCATCTTTTAATTTTTTCAGGAGGATTGTGGTAAGTCCCAGGGTGTGTAATCCGTATTTAAGGATTGGTTATATAGTTGAGTCAAGTATTAACTTTCAAGTTTGATTGCTTAAATTGCTGTTTTCTTTTTTTTAATAGTGGGCTCCAGGTGTATTCCATTGTTTTGTTTTGTATTTAGTTTATTGATTATTCAATTTTTTTATGTTTATAAATGAAATAATTTATGTTTTTTATTCTTGTTCTTTTTTTTTAGAAAGTGAATTTATTGATTTATTTTTTTCGTTATATTATTTAATAAATTGTTCAAAAACAAAAATTTACTTTTTTACTATTCAAACAACAGACGTGCTGGATCCGTTGATACTTTTAGAAATTTAATGTGGGGTTTAATCCAGCATTGTCAAATGTACCCGTTTTAAAGTCAAAGGTTCCCCACTACCGGGGCACTTTTGACAAAATGACTTTTTTTAGAAAAAAATTTTCTTTAAAATGTGGAAATGTTTTAAAACAAAAAAAAATATATAATATATATAAAATAATTCAAATTTATCGATATCGACATTTTTTAAACAATTTATTTAATATATAATTTCCCAAAATCAACGTCAAACAAATATTTTTTGCAAAAGTCAAAGGTGCCCCGAAGGAACTTTATAAGTTTTTTTTTTTTTAATAACTAATATTATATTTTCACAAAACTGGCTTTAATTTATTGAACTTTAAGCATACTATCATAACATTGATTCACGATAGAAAAATTTTTTTTATTAGGTTCACAAGTCGCTTACTTACCGGTGGTCAAAAATTAGATCAGATACACAGAAAACACGAAAACACGTGGTACTCCACGAAGAGTTAAAGAAAGACTGCCAAATTTCATAACGTTTCTTTAAATCAAACTAAGCTTCTTCCTTCATCCAAACTTTTCTTTTTTAAGGGCACGATCATAGCGAAAAACGCAAAATCAAATGTGCCCCGATGTCAAATGTACCCCAGCTTACCCTACAACAATAATAAATTGACTTTTCGACAAAGCATTGCCACAGTTTGTATACATAAAAAACTTTATAGAAAAACTATGATTTAAAAAAGAAACATGAATAAATAAATGGAATTACAACTAAATAAATATATGAATCTTTAAATTTTTCTCAATACAAATTTATAAACTGCATCAATATCCGGGCTCACTTTCTTTCAAATCACACTGTTTAGTGTTTTTTCTGATAAGCTGACTTAAAACCATGCTCAGATTATCACAGTCAGATCGTCTATTTATCGCTCTCTCATTTTTGTTAATATGCAGTATTTCCAACAACACTCTCTCCCTTGATGTCCCTCTTCTTCCAGCGGCCCCCCGCTGTTAATTGGAGCACAGGGTGTCATTGATCATACCAATATTTTTATCTCGAAAGGTGTGATGGCTGCAATCGAGTACTCTGTTGATAAAATTCTGTGCCGTGTTGAATTTTACCTGTTTTGGCTGTTTTGTGTATAAGTTTAGTAAACGTCCAGAAGAACTGAGTTTCTTGAACCAATCGAAAATTATTTTTCCATCTTTTCTAACAACTTTCACTTCAATTCAAGGTAGGGCAATTCTCCATCTTTTTCTACTTCTACTGTGAACTGGATCTTTCTATGCAATGAATTTAAAGTATCGAGGGTTGTCTCTGTAGTATTTCTATTGTATCCTGGCTGCCGGTCTATATACAAATGGAATGTAATTTTTAATTTTATTTTATCATTGAAGTTTTTCTATACAGACTTACTTGATTCTATATTTTGATAAGTTAAAATTCCATACTGAAGTAGACGTCTGTTGTCGTTGGCCTCTAACAGTGTTGTCAGATACTACATCACTTTCTTATTTTACAAAATTGTATTATTATTTTTATTAATACATACTCGTATTTTGTTTTTAGCATATAAAAACAAAAATTCAATAAAGTATTGGTTCGCATTGTTATTCAGTCGGTGAAGTCTTCGACGAAGCAGGTGTATTGAATTGGCATCTTGATAATTCATCCAGTTCGATTGGGCTCCACATTGACATTGGAGTCTGCGGCTACGGCTGAATTAGTGTCCGTTGTTTCAGAGTCTGTTCCAGCTGCACTGCTTTGGTTAATCTTCTGTAAATGAGAAATATTCCTCCTATATCTTTTCTCCGAATCTATCGACTCGATCAGAACCTCTCCGCCCTTCTTTCCAATTACTCTGTAGCCAGATGGCTCAAATGTTGGAGAAAGCCTGTTTGCCTTCGACATTAGTTTTGCCAAAACTTCATCCCCTACTTCAATATCTATTTTCTTAGTGCGGCGCCTGTCGTCCGAATACTGCTTCGCTTTCTCCTTCATTTCTTTATCACTATCTGCGACTCCCTTATCAATTTCCATCGGTGATTGAATATTCGGTATTCGCTGGTGATTTTAAGGTTGTTGAGTGTGGAGTAGAGCGATACATCAGCAAGTAATCATTCAAATCTCCAACAGTGTTGTCAGATACTACAGTTTCAACATTTTCAGGTTTCACTATGGCAAACAAATCATCAACATATTTTGTAACGATTTTCGGTTTTGGTGTTATTCTACCAATAACATCGTTCAATATTGCCTCCATGGCTATGTCTGCCAATATTGGTGATATTAGGCTTCCCATAGGTACACCTTGTATACCAAATATGTACCTTGTATACCAAGTATGTACATACACCAAATATGTTCGCTTCAAATTCCAGGTAATTGTTATCAATAACACAAAACCGCAACATTTCCATGAACAAAAATTTCCTAACTTTCGTATGTTCCTTGATAACACTCCATTTCTTTTCGAATATTTGAAGTATCATTTGGACTGTAACATTAGTGAGCAAGGATTCAACGTCGAAATTTACCAAAGCTTCGTCAGCGTTTAGGTTCATTGAACTAAAGTAGTTCAGTGAAGTGTTTTGCATTATTGACATTGAACCTAGAATTTTCTGTGATTTTCTTCAAAATCCTGACCATAAATTTTGACAATTCATAGAATGGAACAGTTATTAACACGCATATTGGCATATTTTCTTTGTGTATCTTTGGTAATCCGTATATTCGAGGACAGTTAGCAATGTCATCATACGTTTTTTTCTAAAACTCGTTAATAATATTTTCATTAAATAATGTTTCAGCGAAACCATTATTTACGTTGTGGAGTGAAAGTGTGAAATTTCTCCAAAAAATTATCAGAAATGTATCATTCACATCATACAGCAAATTAACCTTAAGATTTTCATGCATTATTTAATGTAACACACAATTTTCTTGATAGTGGCTGCTGCACGTGACATAATATGAAAAAGAAAGGTATAAAAGTAAGTTTTTTTTTTTTTTTAATTTATAAAATTATAACAATTTTGAATTAATTTTCATTGTTTTCTTTTCTACAGTCGTCCAAAGAACAGAATATTCTAGTGCTGCAGTCAATTATTTGAAAACAAGAAATTTTATTAATGGAAAGTTCACTGGCTTGACACTCACAAATCCAAATTAACTGGTAGTTTTTCAAGAGAATTTTATGTTTGAAGTGAAATCCACTAGAAGACTCAAAATAAATTGTATATAAAGCAGAACCATAAGCCTGACCTAGACAATGTAAAGATATTGGAAGTAGAGAGACACCAGGGGAAGAGAATGTTATTGGAAATGCTGCATATTAACAAAAATAAGAGAGCGATAAATAGACGAACTGACTGTGTTAATCGGAGCATGGTTTATAGTCAGCTTGTCAGAAAAAAACACTAAACAGTGTGATCCGAAAGAAAGTGAGGCCGGATATTGATGCAGTTTATACATTTGTATTGAGAAAAATTTAAAGATTCATGTATTTGGGCTTATCCCTGTAAATTTTAACTTCTTGAGTTTAAAAAAAAAAAACAAAAAAAAAAATTAGGGCACGCATGTAAATTTGAGTTTTTCTTCAATTATAGGCCACGAATAAATAAAAAACTTCAAAATAACTCATATGTATTGTTTGTTGAAGAGTATAAAGGTATAACGTATAGAAAAATGAATTTAAAATAATTTATTTTAAGCACTGAGTTAATTGATTTGGTTTTTATTTTTAATCTTCACAGCTTCTATTTTCAAACTTATTTGTTTAACACTTTTACCATTTTTTTTTATAGTTTCTACAGTTTAAATTACGCTCATTGTAAGGGTATAATCAAACAATGCTTTGGTGTGCTAGTAAAAAATGTGCCTTTTTTGAAACAGTTACGTTTTTTACGTTCGTTTTGTTAACTTCATAAAATTTGTACATAATGAGGCACGCATTGAAGCCAAAGTTTTTTTTACTCTAAATAGCTTAAATAATGATGCAGACCATAAAAAAATACCCCATGATCAATGTTAAAAAAATAGACACGAAAATTTGTGACAATTAAAGATTTACGAAAAATCACGCATGGCAGTTTTTTCTAAAATGTATATCATATATAGGATTATTTATAAGGAAGGCACGCACTCAAAATAAATGATTTCAATTAATTTTGACCTTCATTTATCTGAAAAAAACAAAAATTGTACTAAGTAATCTTATGTTAAACATTATTTTTGCAATAATACAAAACGTTAGTTATCCACGCACGCAGCCAAAAGTCTCAATAGTCGATGATTTTTTCGATTTCAAACACTTTCGCACTATCTCGATGGTTCGTTTTATAAATTGAATAGTTAAAACTCAATGATATATATAATATTATAAGTTCCAAAACCTGAATATTTAATAATAATGTCTATATATTTCGACGCATGGCAAAAGTTAAAATTTGCACGGATAAGCCCATTTATTTAATTGTAATTCGCATTTATTTATTCTTGTTTCTGATTTTAATTACAGTTTTTGTAAAAAGTTTTTTATGTATACAAACTGTGACAATGCTTTGTCGAAAAGTCAATTAATTATTGTTGTAAGTGTTTTGACATTTGTATAGTTACTTTATACATGAATTTAATGTTATTTGTGTACGAAACTCTCTTCGCAAAGTCTTGATAATAAATTACCAAACTATAAAAGTTATCACGCTCCGCATCCAGCCGACAAAGCTAGAGGAGGATCGGTAATACTTATAAGAATATGCTTGAAACACTATGAATAACAAAAACTCACTAGTGAAAAAATGCAAATTACAACAAATAGTATTGGTTTAAAACAGAAAGAATGGGAGTCGACTCTAAATAGGTATTATGTTTAAAACGAAAGCCGACTTTTTGTTAATTTTAAATGACATAAACTATACTTTATCGTTATACAGCTCGTCAAACTTTAACAGTAGCAAATAGCTACTTTACCTCTTAGAAGCATACTTTATCCATATTGACAAAGTCTCCATGTCGGCTTTGTTAAGTAGAGCCGGTTTTATTTCTTAACAGAGCAAAGTTGATTTTGAATTTGAATTTTTCGCAAAGAGTTTAAGATAGCAACTATGTATATGTTGCCCAACAAGGCGCTCTCCAACTGAAGAAGACAATGGAGAACTCCTAGATTTGCTAGCATAAACACACCCACTGGGACTCTAGACTCATAACATCAAAAGAGAAACGACTGTTCCAAACAGGTCGCAAATACAACTGCGAATTAAACGAAATCATATACAAGTGTCGAAGTTAATTTCGATTTATGGAAACGAATTCAGAGATAAGCTTCAAAGTTTTATAAACCTCAGATCCGTTATGGTAATAATTTAACAACTTGATCATGATCATGCAGAAGATAGTACTCCAACTATTTCAATATGCAGAGAAACAAAAATAAATTATCCTTTCGAAATGAAAGAGCCAAAAAATAGAATCAGTGAATTCAAAAATGATTAACTTCATAAACTCCGGAAAAGTTTTACGAACACTCCTTAACAGTGTTGTCACTTCCATTTCGAAACCCGAGGTAGATTGAGATGAAAAACAGTGGTAGATTTAGATTTTGTGTGGTAGATTTGTAATTTCCCAAATGATAATAATTCAAAATGACAAAATCCAAAAAAAATTAAATTATATGCCAATAGATTAGGCAATTAATATTTATTGACATAATATAATAGTTATAAGCAAAATAAGTAAGACTTAGTTTTTATTCAATATTTTGTATTTAGTTTTTTATTTTTATTGAAAAAAAAAGAAAAAATAGAGCTTATAGTAAATAATATATATATATACCAGCTGACCCGGCCACGCATTGCTGTGGCTAAAGTTTTTGTTATATTACATTATAGTAAACAATCTAAGAGGAACAATAAGAGAACATCAGTCACGGAGTCACGGAGTCACACACAGATGGTATTTGTAAAAAAATATGGTGATCTCCTTATTTGACTTTCTACTACTATAACCCTTTAGTACAATGAAATTATTTACGAACAAAGACGAAAATGTTGATGTTGGTATACAAATTCACTGGATTGAGATTTGAGTAGGTACGAAATAAAAATTTATTAGATTTATTATTTCCATTTAATTTTATAACAAATATAAGTATATTACAGTATAATACAGTAAATAACATGTGACGCTTAAACTCGTGAATGACGTAGGCAAGGCAGACAGTCTTAAACTTTTAAACATTAATATCTATTTTTTTGAATTATAAATACTTTCAATTTCAATTTAATTTAACACCAATCGGTGCACAATGTTTTTGGTTAACCTGTCTTTAGCTAACACAAATAGATTCGACGGTTTACCAACACGTGAACACGCAACATATAGTTGCCCATGAGAAAAACATGGATTTTCCAAATCTAAACCACAAATGGACATTGTTTGACCTTTAGATTTATTTATAGACATGGCGAAAGCTAAACGAATTGGAAACTGTAGCCATTTGAAGGGTATGGTAGAATCTGATGGTATCATCGGAATACGTGGCAGCAGGACCACTTTTCCTTTAAACTTCCCAGCCAAAATGGTTGCTTCAAGAATGTTTCCGGTGATCTTTTTGATGACCAAACGCGTACCGTTACATAATTGAGGTGGATTCAAATTACGGAGGAGAATAATAGGGGAACCAATCTATAATCGAAGATTATGTGGTGGCATTCCAGGGATATCTAATGAATTTAAAAATTCAATCGGAAAATTTACACTTTCATTTTCATCAACAACAGTATCGATTGATTTAAAAGACATCAGATCGCCTGGTAACAACTGTTGTATCTGGAAGGTAATTTCGTCAACATCAACGTTTTTGGCTGCCAAAATCGCCCGTTGACTAAGCCATTCATGATTCAAATAACTATTCTGTATTTCCGGGAAAATACTCTTGTGCCATTTTCTCATTGATATATTAATTAACTCTTATAAAACTATGTGATATTACTTACATGTATAAATTGAAATTATTGTTCCTGTGCTCCTACTGTGGCTATGTCTCGTTCTCCTGCTGCTCTTGTTCTTATGATATTCTCTTGAAGACGTTCGTTTTTTATAATTATGTGATAATACTTACATACATATATTCAAATTAAATTATAAAGTTTTGATCAATGAAGCACAAATAAGTAAAAAACAGGTTTAATTTCACTGTATTTTCTTCATTATAATATGAATGCAATAAATTGCGACTATAATTTGAGATTTAAACTATCCTATCTCTCAAGTTGGATCGAACTGCACATGGTGTGCGAATTTTATTATAATCGGTTAAGTGGTTTAGGAGTCCATTGAGGACAAACATCGTGACACGAGATTTATATATATTAAGATATATATATGTAAAATATATATAATATTTATAATATACAAAAATAACAGTCTTCTTTTTAAATATCTTCAAACTTGCCATCAACAAATTTAAATTTGAAATAAAAGCAGAACAATTCTGCTCAAGGAATAAAAATGTCAGATTTATTCGTCATTTCTTTAGCGAAAATAAGACTGTTTACAGTTTTGACATCAAGTTTGTTTCGTTTTTTGTTTTTTATTTCATTCATTACTGAAAAGGCTCCTTCTGCTGCACCACTGCTATGTGGTAAAGCAGCTAAAGTACACATATACATATTTACTAAAATTCGAAAACATGGATTCTTCGCATACTTCCATGTCTTTGCTTAAATCAATCCATGTCCTTTAAATATGAATTTTTCTTCAATTTGCCTGTCCAAAAGTGAACAAATTTTTAGAATTTGATCTTATTTACAACGAAGTACTCATCAGAAGGAGTCAATTGAAACTAAATAAAAAGCTGCGACAAACTCTGCGGGGTTGCCTTCGAGTTTTAATAAATTTCCTTTTGAAAGAACATTAGAAAAAAAACAAATACCTTAACTCTGGTACATTGAAGAAAACAAGATATTCTAGCTTGCAATAGTCTGTAGATCAGTCTTCGCTAGAGTTCTCTGGCTATGTGAAAAGATTTGTTTAATGTTACATTGCAGTTACTGTAGGTGCTAATGGTTATGTGACAGTGCCAGGGCTGCAGAAACTAATGAGTTTATGGAAACATGACGAAGATAGGACTTTTGAAGCGTGGAACAAGAAAATAAAATCATAAAGTCCTCACAGTCAACTGATTAATCCATGTGAGATCGCCGGGACGAAACGCCAGAAAGCTATTTTGAAAATAAATTCTCGTTTAGCTAGTTTTGAGATTAATTGTGAAGTAACATAGAAGGCCACTATGTTTGTATGTGATTTTTAATAAAATGGTTTCATGTCATACAAATTACGCTCAAGTGGGTTTTCGGAAGCTGCTGTTTCAGATTCTTACAAGAAAAAGTCGTATGAAAATGACTCCACAACTCAGCATTATAGAATTAGTATAAAATGTTGAGGATAATTAAATACAACAATGGGAGTTAGATATCGAAATATTTGACAGTTATTCATCTTT
Organism: Philhelius festivus; assembly: GCA_963931855.1. NCBI lineage: Eukaryota > Metazoa > Arthropoda > Insecta > Diptera > Syrphidae > Philhelius > Philhelius festivus. The sequence goes on from OZ007554.1 coordinate 147,365,551, forward strand.
GAATCATAATTTGAATCTTTTATACAGTATTAAAAAAAAAAAAAAAAACAATTTAAATTAATTTTTCAATCCACTTTTTGTTTCCAAAATGCGCTGTTTCAAGTATTTTGAGTTTAAGTAAAACTTGAAAAATTGGGGAATTTTTCAAGCAGGGTTTTTGTAGTATCTCAAATAGCAGCGTAGTGGATTTCTTTCTAACTTAACAATTAATTTAAAAACTAGCTAAATGATAGTTTCTGTTCTTGTTTCACTCATCACATTTCCATAACCTTGTACATTTCTGCAATCCTGGACTGCCATCCCAAAGCAATTAACGTTGCTTTAATGTTACTAAATGCACATCTTGTCACAAAGAACCTTAGCAAACTACTACCAAATGGAAGATGAATGCTCTGGTGGCCAAAGTTCAAATATATTCTGGTTTTCTTTTTTTTCAGAGAAGCTGTTTGCTGGACATATGTAAGTATATTTGTTTTGAATTTTGTTACTTTATTAAATCATATGTTTGTTTAATAATCTGGATCCTAAGAATAATTCTGACATGAAAAAATTTTAAAGAAAACTTACGTGCAAGGTTGATTATTTTTGTCTTTTTGAAAACTTTTTTTTCGCCCGAGTAAAGAAATCTGTCCAGAAAATGTAGTAGAAGGCTGACGGCTGCATTCAGAAAAAATTAAGACAAGCAAATTGTGTTGCAAGAGTAATAGCAGATTTTTGTTTGTAATTTTTCTTTTTGGAGGGAATGTAAAAAATAGTGGTAGAATTTTGAACTACCGTGGTAGATGTGGTAGATTTTGAAATTCTTAAGAAGTTGTGGTAGATCTACCACAATTGTGGTAAAGTGACAACACTGCTCCTTAACCCTAGAAAGGTAATCTTCGTCGATTAGACGAACATCATTTTTTCTTTTTTTAATTTCTCTTTGCTCTTTTTCGCGATCGCTTTTGTTCTTCGTGTAGCTCTAGTCATCCATGAGTTCTCGTTGTGTGCAGACGTTCATTGGCATATGTTCAAAGGTAAGTGTACTTTTCAGGGAAAAATGGCGCAAATGTTCGTCGAAACGACGTAGATTACCTTTTGTGTAACTTTTAGTGTTGCATTAGAATTTTAAATGTGTAAGTTTTTTTTACAACCTACGTTACTAACTTCAGTTACAGAATGGCTTCGCGATTGGTTTTTTCGACTGAGGAAATAGAAAATATTATAGGAGCATGCGACTTTAGCGAAGACGAGAATTTCGATGATAGCGAAGAAGAAAATGATGCGGATGACAATGTGGAGGCTGAAGAAGGCTCGGATTGGGAAGATGACAATGAATCAAAAACGCAAGAAGATGCTGAAGAGAATGTACCTCTTAGTTTATTGAGAGAATACGGAAAGACAAAAATAATTTCATTCCCCAAAAACATTTTGCGAGGTAAGAACAGGTATGTATGGACGACTAAAAAGAAAAAAAAGCTACAGTTATGGTACAAACATTGTGCATCAAGCGCGAGGTCCTATACAAGAACAACAAAACGAATTACTGACCCATTATTGTGCTTTCAAAGTTTTATAACGGAAGAATTTATAGAAGAAGTTGTGAAGTGGACAAATGTTGAAATTGATAACAAAAAGTCCAATTTTGAAATTCAAAATGCCACTGTGAAAAAAACCAACAGTACTGAAATATATGCTTTGATTGGGATTTTAGTTCTGACAGCCGCACTAAGGGACAATCATCTGACATGTGAAGAACTTTTCGACTGCTCATACTCGGGGAATAGGTATACTTCCACAATGAGCCAATCTCGATTTAAATTTCTTATAAGGTGTTTGCGGTTCGATGATAAATCGATAAGGCAAAATATTATTTCTGACAAATTCTCACCAATAAGAAATTTGTGGGAAATATTTATTCAAAAATGTCGGCAAAATTATACTCCTGGTCTCTACATGACAATAGATGAACAACTTTTAGCTTTTCGTGGCAGATCATCCTTCCGTATGTACATCCCCAACAAGCCAGCTAAATATGGCTTGAAAATTATTATGATGTGTGATAGCGCAAGCAAGTATATGGTTGATGCAATGCCATATTTGGGAAAAGGTACTAATACTGGGAACCTACCACTTGGCGAATATTGCGTAAAAGAAATTACCAAAAGTATTCATGGCACAAACCGCAATATTACGATGGACAATTGGCTTACGTCAGTCCAACTCGCAAAGTCACTTCTTCGTGTGCCGTACAAACTTACACTCGTGGGAACTATGCGGTCTAACAAGAGGGAAATTCCGAAGGAAATGACCAAATCAAAATCTCGGCAATGTGGATCGTCAATGTTTTGCTATGACAATGAGTTGACACTGCTATCTTATAAGCCAAAACCAAATAAAATGGTTTATTTACTCTCTTCCTGCAATGAGGAAGGAACTACTAATTTGAAAACGGAAAAACCACATATGATAGAGTTCTATAACCAAACAAACGTTTGATCAAATGTGCAGCAACATGTCATGTTCTCGTAAAACTAATAGATGGCCGATGTGTATGTTTTATGGCATCTTGAATATGGCATTCATAAATAGCTTTGTCATATACGCACACAATGTTATCTCTAGTAATCAGAAACCATTGAAAGGAGAGATTTCATGAAGAACCTACATTCCAGTCTTGTTGCACCTTGGATGAAAAAGCGACTAGAAGCACCAACTTTGCGTGCAAAAATCAAGAATAATATTCATCAAAATATTGCTCAAAATGAAGCAGAGGAGAACGAAACTGCAATTAAATCCAAAAAGACGAAAAACTGCAAATTTTGTCCGTATCAAAAACGGCGTATGACAAAATCAGTATGCGTAAAATGTAAGGAGAGTATATGCGGCGAGCACAAAATTGAAATTTGCACCAAATGTGCAAAATAATTCATTGTTTTTTTATTGTTATTTTTTTATTGTTTTAAATGAATTTATCTTTATGTTTTTCCTTTTTAATGAATTTTGTTAATTTTTTTTATTTATTTATTTAAAAAAAACTAAAATAATGTCAAAAAACGGTCTTCATAAATCTTTAAGGAGAATAAAAAATCACAAATATAAAAAAATAAAATAAAAAGTGTGTTTTTATTAAAAGAAAGGTTTGATAAAAATAAATTAATAACATCTACAAGAATTTGTTAATAACTTTTCGAAAAAATTGCATTTAAATTTTACTTCGTCGATTCGAAGAATGATTACCTTTAACGTACTAAAAAATATGATTACCTTTCTAGGGTTCAAGAAGGCAGCCAAGCGCCTAAAAAGACTGTAGACGCACAACCCGCCAATAAAATCTCCATCTTGTGAATGTCTTTAAGCCATTCTCAGCAAATGCAGCTACGGATGACTTACAGTTTGTTGATATAAGCGGTGAAATAGAAATTCCAATTTTCACGCTCAAAGAAGTAAGAAGCATGTGTCAACATAAGTTGTCTAACAAAAAATCACCAGAGTACGATCTGGTATTGAAAGAAATGTGCTCAATAGCCTTAAAAAAAATTCCAATTTATATTAAACGCATGCCTTACCTATGTCTAGATATGTGCCACATCATTGGAAAATTGCTTATACCCAAGCAATGTAAGCCACCAGCAAACGTATCATCTTACTCTTACAGACCTATATTGCTTAAATAAATATAAATTTGGTGGTGCAACAGCTCGGAGTGAACCAGGACCTAGTGACTTACAACTCTCAACCATTCCTGTGTGCGTGTTACCAGGAACGGAGGGGACCTACAATTTTTTGCCGATTCCGAACGGCTAATGAGCAGCACTTTCCATGACAAGAGATACTCTTGGAGAATTTGTCAATTTCTCGTAAGAGGCAGTACACACCTGAAAAAAACTTTGCAGCGGCTGAGAATCGAACTCGAGACCTTCCGCATGACAGTCCAATGCACTAACCATTATGCCAAGGGGTACTACTATATTGCTTAGCAATATAATAAAAGAAAGAAGACTAATCCCAAACCGTCAGTTTAGAAAAAAACATTCCACGATAGACCAAGTGCATCGAATTACGGATGTTGTAGAAAAAGCACTAGAAGAAAAACGAGTATGTTCAGCTCTTTTCTTAAATGTTTCTCAAGCCCTTGATAGGGCTAGAATTTGGGACTTGACTACGAAATACTGAAATATTATGTTACGAACCCTCTCTTTACAGTGCGGTACGACCAAAATTCCTCGTAACTAAAGAAATTGAAGCCGGTGTACCCCAAGGAATTGTCCCTGAAGACTAAAATTGGCTTTTACCCTTGACAATAAACATAGAATTATTATCAACTAAATCGGCCACTTTTCTTTTTTAGTTCGCAATTCTTATACTAAGATTATACGGTATGAAACCTTAGAACTTAAAAGAGCATCTTTAAAGTTACCAATAAATACATTTCTGGGGGGTTATGACCCCCATTCCCCCAATCATCACTTTTTTCAAGATGTCCTTTTTAAATTCGTCCACCTCAAAAACTTGCTTTTATAATAAGTAGTTGTATCCGTTAAAAACTGCTAAATAAATCAACGTTCTTGCTAGTTTTTCTGAAAAAAATTTTATATTAAGAAAGAAAGCATAGCAGCATCTTTTTTGTGTAGAATGGCATAAGCTACAATTTGCATTCTCACATTAAAAAAAGACTGGATATGATCGAAAAATTTTGATTAAAAATTTAATCAGTGCAATCGATTTTGATCATTTTTTTATATTAAAGCTCCCTAAAAGTTTGAATAGTATTGTGTAGTCAAATTTTCAAAACATTTTCTTGTGGAATTAAAAAAAAAATATTTTTTTTAAAACTCAATAATTTGAAAACCCTATGCTCGAATTTTTTAAACTTGACGTATATAAGTTTTTAATAAAAAAAAACGAAGAAGGCAAACTTATAACTAAAAAGAGAAGGCATATCCTATATATTTGTATTTATGAATATATCTCACATGCTTCATTTTTAACTATAAGCTGAGATTATCGCTTTTATTATTATTTTTCAGAGCGAATAGACTTGACTTACGAAAATATTCTTTAATAACAACAACGTTTTCCTTATAACTGGTCACAGACTAGATATTTTTTTCGAAAGGATTAATTTATGTTGTATAATTAATACAATCCGCAAGATTTAGATTTAATCTAAAAATGGCATCTGTTTTTATCTCTCACTACTAAAATGTTTAAAAATGAATTTAATGCTTATGAATAGTTTTCTCTAATAACATTTATTTTTTAAATTCTTAGTCTCATAAGACGAGGTCATACATTTTATTTTATATTTTATGCTCATACATTATGCTCACACTATCAAAGTCAGAATTCAAGAACATCAACGAGGCCTGTATCATGTAAACATATACTTCTTTAAGACTAATCAACCGAAAAGCTGAAATAATCTTTATACTGATTATAATATCTTACGATTATTTTTTTTTGTTTTATAAATTGTATTATTATTTTGTATAAATAAGTTCAGATACGAAGGTATCTTCCTAAATGTTATGAAAACTAATATCGCGCGTTGTCAACACACCTCCATTGTTTTTACTTGCGACTTATAGGTACTATGTATTAGGCAAGTTATGCATTCGTAAAAAAAATCGAACTCGAGATTTTGATGAAAGTTGACATTGCGATGATAGCAAAGACTAAAAAAGTGTGTCTCGCAATTCTGTCTGTCTATCTTTTCGACTACAGCCTAAACGGCTCAGCCGATGTTCTTTAAACTTGGTAGATATCCATATTTAATTTTTTCCCCCCACACGTTTTTTTTTCTCTTTTTTTTAAGACCAAAAATAAAAATGGTTACAAGAAAGAAAATATAATCTACAAGATTTGAGAAAAAAAATGTGTTAACCAGAAATAACGGTACCCACTATACAAATGTTAAAAAATAGTTTTCGAAAATCGTATTTTGATAAAAATTCTTTTCTTTCGTTTCATTTTTACGATCTATAATTTAATAAAAAAAAATTATTAATATTACATTACATTACATATTCCACTACCCCGTAGATAAACCTACGAAGTGGAGACACTGAAAGCACTGGTAACTCAGACCATCGGCTTATACAATACAACAGAGAGAGACAGACAGAAAGAAAGAACAACAGAAGAAAACACATGTCAACAGCACACGGTTGGTATTTGAACGGTCCTCCATCCAAGTACTAACCATGCGCAACGATGCTTGATTTCGCTGATCGATGGGAAGCGATGCTTTCATCGAAGCCAAGGCCGTTGACGAAATTTTATTAATATATTACTGACTGTACCTACCATGGAACGATTTTTCGAATTTTGAATTTCTCATTATCGGCATAACGGTTTTTAATTAAATTTCTTATAGAGAAGCTTCTAAAAAGTTTAAAAAACATTGCATTTCAAAACTAAAAAAAAAAATATTTTTTGAATTCTTGCAAAAAAATCTATTTTTTTTTTTGAAAATTAAATATCTCAAAAACGGCTTTATATTTGTTTTTTTTTTGAAATTTATTTTGCATTCGTTTAATGAGTTGGCGTGCCAAAATTTTTTCTTAAAAAAGCTTTAAAAATTTTGTATATAAAAGCTTATTTTTTTAAGAAACCACTACAAAGACTTATAATGTTTGTTCTTGCATAAACTAATATTTGCTTGAATCACATAGCATCTTATTTTTACCTCCAACTACCAAAAAAGTTGTTTTAGTCATTTAAAAAATGAATTTTATGCTTATGAACAGTTTTTCTCTAATAACATTCTTTTTTGAAATTCTTAGTCTTTTACATAAGAGCAAGTTGGTGCGACCCAGTCGTGCATTTTATTTTTTTTTTTGTTCAAAGGAACCAAGCATTTATCTTTTGCTCGCCATCACCCTTCTAATTGTTTCTTAAAGTTTTATTTCAACCACCTTATGTCGAACTTTTTCCGAAGCATTGTTTATTAACTTAATTCATATAAGATCACGACAGGATTTTTATAGAATGTTTCCATGACAATTTGAAATGTAAAGGTATCTAAGAATGGTTATTCCAATTCCCTTTCCGGAATATGGATTATGTGCTAGGCAAGGTGTTTTGAGTTGCATTTAATTCACATTGATTTCAAAACTTTTTGTGTAGTTACTACATACAAATATATGTAGATACAAGTAAATTTGGAAAAATAAAAACAAATAGAAGAAAAGAATATATTTTTGTTTAATTTTTATTAAATTAAAAAAAAAACAATATTCAGTATCGGGCCATATAACCATTACTTATGTTACAATTTTTTTGCGAAAAAAAGTTTATAAATGTACGACTGTCGAATTTTTATGAAAAGTACCTTAAAAGGACCCTAAATTTCAAGTTGGGCTAAAGTGTTACCCACTTTCAACTAATTTCATTCATTTTCTTGCCGATTTCTTTAATACTATTTGTTTTTTAAATGTTTAGGTAAAAATTTAACTTATGTCATTCTACACAAGAAAGATTATAATAATTTTGTTCGTAAAATCAATAGATTTATAGAAAAACATTTTAGAATACGGTATGTACATTTAGTCAAAAAAATGTAATAAAATTACTATTAGGACATGGTATAAGGGAATTTGGTCCGCTATAACGCAAAGACGAATGAACTTAAAGGACTTGTTATTAATTTTCATATTACATTGAGACTAATTAATCCCAAAATTCACGTCGTGGCTGCTTGGAGTCTCATTTACCGTTTCAGGGTCTTTTCAAACATATTACAAGTGAACAATCAGTTTTTGGAATATTAAAAGCATTGGCAGACTTTGAAAAATTTCATATTTTTTTAAACCAACTAAATGTCCAATATTATTTCAAACTAAAAAGCATAAGCACTTTTTTTTGAAATCGATGCCCTGGTTAACGTAAACCAGAAATAAAAAAGAATTTAAAGCAGGTATACCAATCATAAATATTTATTTTTTTTTTTGAACAAAAATGTGCTCGAAATAAATATTTTTTCTTAAAGATAGCTTATAGTACCATTATCGCAAATAAACAAATTTCTCTCAGGTACCCAATACAATCAGTTGGCACATCTGAAAAAGTTTCAAAGTTAAATTACTGCAAAAGCAGCAAATTATATGTATATATTATATACAATTCAACACATATTATATACAATGTACATATTTCTTCAGTTCCTGCACCCTCTAAGCACTTAAATATACAGCTATTCCAAATAGAAAAAGTAATGCTCCTTAATCAATCGGGTTATTAAATATTTTAAATTCCATTAGCACGACAGTTGGCTTTTCCAATATTTTTTTCTTCATGCATCGTCCCTGATCATTAGAGCCCGTATAATGGTGAGTGCTAGTGAATTTGTGAAGATTTTACGCCCAAGGTTATTTAATGTGTCATTCCCAGTTCTTCACAGAAAGATAGAGCTTCTTTTCCCTCTGCTGCTACTACGAACTCCGACCCCTTTCAAAGATCAATCATATTCACAAAAGAGCTCTACATCCTGGTCATGCGGCCAGACCTCATACTTTCCGTTTCAACTATTCCTCGTTATGTTATTCGCATTCAAGCATTAAAGCAACTTCACCCACCATGGCGACGACGACGCACTGAACCTTCATATATTTCTCAACTAACCCTCATAAAAATAATCCAACTTAAAATGTGGAATCAGGACGTAAGGACGTCACAGATAGCTCTCTTGACTTCTGTGTGATGATAAATTTCCATACGCATCCGCATCTGAACAATTCTACAAAGACAATGCTATAGAGGAGACTTCATTAAGAAATTCCTGGGTTTTGTGATCCTATGTTCTTTTCATCTTGGTGTTACTTAAAGGACGGGCAGGAACATTCCTTATAGCAAGTTCGTGAGAATATTTGATTCGATTTACTACTATTCGATTGAGTTTAAGACACGAGCAGGAGCATTTTGTTCACACTTTTCTAGCACATGGGACACGTTTTTATTGAGGCTTTGTCATTTTGCACGCAGTTGTTTCGCCAAAATCGAAGATGGAAATTTCCTTAACAATAGCATTTAACAGAGTATTGAATGTCATTTTTTTGTGCGTGGGAAATTAATATTCATCAGCAATATTCTAGCGCAATTTCAAGAATTCGGGGGGTTAGTTAAGTTCAAAATGAAAAATGACACCCACATGCTTCACATTTTGCAAAAAAACTCCTTTTTGTTCTTATAGGGTTGAAGTTAAAGGCTTGAAATATAAGTGATTTATTTTGTTTCATAGAGTTAATCCGTGTTTATTGAAATTACTGTTAATTATGTTTTTCACAATTTTTACATATTTTGTAAGTAAAAATCGGATTAAATAATAATTATAAATGTATCTATCCATCTAAGAGAATTTATATTTTCTGTTTGGATCTTATGTGAGTAACTTGCAAGCTTCCTTGATAGCCAGTAATTCAGCTTGAATAACACTAGCAAAGTCGGGAAAGATCTGGATATATTTAGAATCGCAGAAAAGATTCCAGAATCAACACAACCCTTCGTCTTTGAGCCATTAGCAAAGATAGTTGTGACTTTTGTCCTTTATGGGTGGGAAAATAACATTCAAATCTTTGTTGATGCTCAATTTAGGTGTGCAGTAGTCAGAGGGATTGGAAAACATTCGAAAATATAATATTTCTGGGACCATAAAGTTAGGCAAGCCAAGAGTTTAATGCCTTTAGTTTAAACACGCTGCAAAATACTAAATACTTAATGTTTAAATCAAATGGTAAAAGGTGCAGAAAAATACTTAAGGCATGACTTGGGCAAGAGCCCCAGTAGTGCTGAACACTATCAGTACATTCTTGAGTTTATCAATGCTATATCCTTTGGTAAGCGCGGGCCACATCCAGCGGATTAGGTAAGGAATTTGTTGAAAGCCACTTCTTCATCTGAGAAGGTAGCCATTTCCATGGACTTAACGTTAAGGTATGCATGTTAAGAGTTTTCAAGAGAACATCCGTTTATGATACCTCTAATATGGATGTCGACTTTCGGGATAAGAACTATACTCTTACTAGTATTTAAGACTCGCTTGTAAATTCTGAGACAATCTTAATAAGGTTGATAAAACTTATGTTTAGGGCAGATATTGTTGTAATTTCCCTGAAGATGAAAAGATCTTCATTCCACCAAGGGAGTAAATATGTAACTGGACAAGATACCTTAAAAGCAATATTCATAGATGCCTTAAGGGGTTACCACCTTATACTTTAGAGCTAACAATCTGACTGAACTTCTCGCAGCCATTTTTTTTGGAATTTCTAAAAGAGGAGTTTTGGAGGAATTTATGTTGAAGAGAAGCCATTCTTGATCGGATAAAGATTTCAAATCTGTCAATTCTATACTACCCCAGAGAGCCATGCATCAGCATCATTTGGAATCAACAAGTCAATCCCCTTTGGATTTAGCTTCTTTTGTTAGAGTTTGTAACTCTTCCTGACTGCTAGTGTTCGAGTATCAAGGTCATCACAAAATACAGAACCAAAACAAAATACCGACAATAAGAATGATGCACAACATAGTAAATGTACCAAATGCCCACACAAGTGCAAGGCGACACATAATGCTGACATCGGAGCCGAACCTAATCATTGAACCAATGAGATACAATGTTGATATGCATTCAATAATGCGTAAGGTGAAGACGATTTTATTTATTATTAAGTAACATTAAGTTGGTTTACAAAGTAAATGTAATAAACTGTTAACGTAGGGGAAAATATAGAATAATAAAAATAATAGAAATTCTTAACCTAGTATGTTAGAATTTACAAAAATATTAATGTACACCCATATTAATAAAGATGATTTAGTGGAGGTTTATCGTTATGTCCTGGACTAAGTGCGAAATTTCATTAATAAAACAAATTTTCTGCTAAGTGACGTTTACTAACTATGACTAAGCTAAAGCACCGAAGTAGGTATTTTAGCGGAGGAATAAGAAATAGAATTGTCAAACTTGTTTTGTTTTATAAAAAAATTAAACAAAAGTGCGTGTCTTCACGAGTTGTCAAAGAATTTGTTTTGAAAGCAAAGCAGTTTAATAAAATTAGAACTACTAAAGGATTTAATGTCATAAGTGGATTTCGATAAGTCATAGGTCCATTTGACTGCACCCATATTAGGATGAAAAAAAAAACAGGCAGGCGAAAACGGTCAATAATATGTGAATAGGAGAGGGTATTACTCCAATAATGTGCAATTAAAGACAGCTTACTAAAAATTATATAAATATAAATCCAAACCTGTTTTTAATTTTGTTTCCTTATCTTTTTATCCTCTATATATAGGCAGTTTGTGACGTCAATTTAAAAATAAGGGACATATGTATAGTTTGTCACTGTCGTGAACGCACGCATGATTCCCGATTTTCCCGTATATATAAAAGGCCGACAATAAGACACAAGCAAATGACAACCAATTTAGGCAGACACAGAATATGAAAAGAGATGGCTTACTTGTTGTAGTAGATTTTTTAAAAGGATTTTTGATAAACGTCACTTAACTATTCCTCGAACATTTCTTTTTTATTAATGTGAATATTTAAGCCAGAACTTAACTCTTATTACATGGTTTAGTAAAACCGTGGAATATAGGTGGAATAAGCGTTTTTTATTAATATGGCTGGTAATGTTTAGTTAAAATAATAGAATAAGAAATTAAAAATAAAAAGTCAGTTTTTGATAAACAATAATGTGCCTTTTACCTTGCCTTATACGTACATTACTTTTCTGCAATAAAGACAAAGTAAAGATATATTATCCCAAGAATTATTATCAACAAGAAAACAGCTAGCCATGCGAAAAGTATGATTTGTCCAACAATAAGCCTAATGCATTTTGTATGAAATCTAGACTCAAAAAACAGCAAATATTTCTGGTTCATTATACTCGTAAACAACAACAATTGATCCACAGAAATTCATAGTTGCATTAATTATTTAGGTGAAACTTCAAGTGACTCTTTAGAGACTTGCAATATCCAAACTCCACATATAAAAGTGCTTTTTCAATAATGTTTCTATTGTATGAGATTATATTTTTTAATTTTTGATTTGTACTCATATACACCTCAGAATTCCCACTATTGTTAACCATATTAAAAGTTAAAAGAATACAATTAATGTTGTAAGAAAAGTGATCGGGGAGCTTTTTTGGCTTTAATGTTATGCTTTGTCATTTTGAAACATTAAGGTCAAGATCGTTGTTGCCAAATTAAACGGATAAGCTGATAAATATTTTTGGGGATTGGTGCACACTAAAGTTATCTTTGAAAAGTTTGATATCATTCACATACACTAAAGTCATACAGTACAAACTCGATTTACGCAATTAATAGAAATTAAGGCAGTTGCAATAACCGAGGTTGTTGCACTTACTGGGTTATATTTTGTTCTTAATACATAATTATAGTTGTAATGCCTTATTATTTTTTAGAGATAACGAAAATGTTATAAAACAACATTATTTAAACCAAACAAATCGTTTTGTTAGTTTGATGTTTTGATTTTAATGAACAGATGCATAAACACAAGAAGTTGCACTAATCGATGTAACATTTTTCAAAAGTAGAGCGGAAATTTTGGTTTTCAAGGCATACAAATGCCAAAAAATAATAAGTGTTTGCATACTAAAAATTAATTTTTGACCAAAAATTTAACTACGAGTATATAGTTTATAAAAGGCGATCGGTTGTGACAGTTGTTGATCAAGCTTTGCAACGCAAGAAAAATGATTTATAGAAAATTTGAGACACATGATTAATTTTGAATACTAATAACTTCACTTTGAAACATTTGCTTGCGAGAGTTCCCGTATGGATACGCTAGTTTCATGTTTCTGATTTAACAAAAGTCAACAGTTATTTTCGATCTTTAATAAATTATTAAACCAACGTCAAATATGTACACCCTGACACTTTTATTATGAAAGTAAAAAATAAGATACTCTTATAATTAAATGTTATTTTTAATGCTTAATAAAATAAAATGGAATCTCATATGTATTTTTTTACTTTAATTTTTCAAAAAATTTTGTGAATCATTGTAAAAGAGATTATTCTAAGAGCCCAAGCAATCTCATGATTTTTTAGAAATCTCATTATAAAAAATCACGATTTTTTTTTTAATCGGCAACACTGGTCCCAAATGACTGCCTTGCAGGACTCTGGAATCAACTGACACAGAATCTGAAATCAGAAATTAGAAAATTCAGTGTAAAGTACATAAGCCTGAAAGCCTTGACTCGAGAGTACCTAACACATGATTACTGAAAAACGAAGGATTGGCAGCCCACTAAGAACACCATGTTGCAATGGAGAAAAATAATTTCATTTAAAATTTAGCGCGATCTGCGTATTAGGCTTTAAAATTAACCAGAGCATACCAAATAAATTCTAAGGTTTGCAAGCTTACATTTCAAAACATTTTTCAATAAAATCTGAAAAATTGAGAAAACTTTACAATTTATTGGAGGAAGGTAAGCTGCCCAATGACAAAACAGGAAAACATCCGTGCAAAAATTCAATATCTGAAGGTGAAAATCATATAAAGTCTTTTTCACATAGCGGGTTTGCCAAATATAAGGTTTTTTTAAATGCAATAAAATGAACGAAATTAATTTTTGTCTATGTATTGTTGCGAACAGAGCTTCATACTCCTACAGCGCCATCTGTTGAGAATTGCATATCTTCTCTATGAAGGAACAAAAAAAGCTCTCTTCCAATGTCATATGTATTTACCCTTATTCCAAACAACTAGAACATTCTAAACAAGAACCTCCATATGTATTTCCCCTTATTCCAAGCAACTAGAACATTCCCAGACAAGAACCTTCGAGAACAACTAATTTGAGTATATAAGGGAGTGTTCACGGTGAGCGGACACAGTTTATTTTCGATTATGAAAGTGTGCAAAGATGAATTATTGGATTGTGGAAAGTGTAATTAAAGAAGTGTGATTTAAGTTTGAATAAAAGTATTGGAGTTGATTATAAATTGTGATTTATTGTTTTGATTTGAAAAGTGTAAATAAAGGAGAAATTCGAAAAGGAGTAATAAGTTTTATTTGACGAACCTAGTAAAAATATTACAGTAGGTATTATGGTCTTATTAGTAAGAGCAAACACTCCCATTAATTATAGCACACAACATCGTTCAAGTGGCTGACTCGGCTGGCTTCGCAGTAGCGCATTCTGTTATTCCAATTTTTCAAGACCTCGTGGAAGTTTTGGGGCTGCAGCTCACAGATTGCTTGAATGATGTTGGCCTTAAGTGATTGAATCGTTTACGAAACGTTGTGCCCAGACTCATTTTCGAATAAAAATAGTCCAATGATGCCACGACTCCACATTCCAGACCAAACTGTCACTCTCTGTGGATGCATTGGCTTCTGGACAATAACGTGCGGGTTTTCCTATCCGCAGATGCGGCAATTTTTTTTGTTAACGTAGCCACCGAGATGAAAATGCGCCTCATCAGAAAAGATGATTTTTCGCTTAAAATCGTAGTCCAATTCAAGCTGCTCTAAGGCCCAAACTGCGAAGCGATGACGAAGTGGATGGTCGTGTGCCTTCAATTGCTGAGTTAATTGGACCTTGTAAACGAATAATCCGAGATATTTGTGCAGAATTATTCTCAGGCTATTGTATTTAATGTTGAGCTGCGATCGATGGCGAGTTAATGTTCCTGAATTGAGTCTCACATCCCTCGGCTACAGCAGCCACATTCGCATCTGTGTCGGGCACCATGAGTATTGTCCACTAGCAAACCAGTCTCATGAACTTTTCGGTGGGTGGTTCATTTCGGCCAAAACTTCTTATCAAAAAACGCACTGTTTGGACTACACAGCACTCACTTTGAAAATAAGTTTTCAATATTTCCAACGTTGTTCAAGTGTAAATCCAGGCACCATTGTGAAATAGGGTGTTCTACGAGTACCTACGAATATTTAACTATAGACTTAATCTCTGCTGTATGTACATGCGAATTTCGCTAAGGTTTTGGAGGTAAAATTAGTGTTAAAACAACATAAATTGAGATACTTAAGTTTATTTTACTCTTACTAAAACGTTGATTGTTAAAACAACATAAAATATAAAATTTAAAGTTAGTGAAGCAAAACTTTAGTGAAATTAGTAGATATAATGTTCAAACTTTTTCAGCCTTATTCACTAACTCGTTTTAGCGACGGAGTAAAGTTACTTCGACTTTACAACGGCTCTATAATGAAAATGCACGAGGAATAGCGGTGGAATAAGCTAAAACTGGTTCATAGGAGGTTTAAGGCCGTTTTAGTATCTAAATGTCATTTTGAGATGACATCTTGTGAAATTTACAAAAAGGAGTGTAAGCAATTTTTTTTTTCGTTTCTTACTAAGACAAAAAGGATAGATATTTTGCAATAATAAATTATTTATATTTTCCAAACACTCTAACAGTTGTACGGTATTGGGAACGCAATGTGGTTTGGTTGGTACATTCATTTATTGGATTTGAACTTTATACAATTTTAAATGTATCCAATTTCCAATATGCATACAATGATAATAAAATGAATAATAATGGAAACAAGCTGGGGTTTGATTTAGGTGTATAATAACCAGAGTTTTAGATTTGTCACTTTTTTCCCAAGTATATTCCCAGTATATTTGTTATATATATATTAAATAAGGATTTGTTTGACGTGGCTTAAACTCGAAGTAAGTGCTTCGGCTCGGTTTAACTATTCCGAGGTTGAACCCAGTATTAGTGAAAAATAATAAATAAGGCTGTTTAAGTTTAATACTAGGTTAAATCGAAGATTTCTTAAATTTTAATTGAACAAAGCATCATAATTTCTTTAACATTTTATCAATATTAAAATCATCTAACATCTATTTTATGTTTTTTGTATCATGCTTTTACTTATGACACTTTTACATTTCCAAATGTCTGTGTACAATTGTACATGTACATAGGTTTTTGCATGAACCGTCATTGTTTTTGGTGTGTTCAGAAGAAATTAATTAAAAAATAGCTCAGCTCGACACTAGTTAGGAAATGTTAAAATTAAGAAAAAGTAAGGCTGTTTAAAATTGTTCGCCACTTAGATATTTTTTTAAAACCTTTAACTGTTAAAAAATCGCAAAACTAGCAAAACTAGCTCTAATCACAATTTGAAGTTAAAATTGCCAATGCGGTCGTGTCTCTCCTGTATCAGGTAAAAATGTCATTCTTTTAGTAACTAATTATTCATCTAATGTTGGCAGACTTGCCACAATTTGCATTGTTTAGATTGTATTCTCCTTAAGTAGTTTATCGTGTTGTGTTTCTAGTATTGATTCCAATTATGTCTTGGATGTCGTCTGTTCACCGAAATGCTTCCATATCGAACATGTATCTGAATACAAATATCTTAGATTATCTATTTTGGCCGCCAAGATTTGATGACGGATTTTTGTAGAGAAGTCAAAAACAAGCACTTTTTACTTTTGGGGGGGGGGGGGGGGGGTCTATCTCCCCCCGTTTAGGAGGTAGGCGCACTTTTAGAAAAAATGGTTTAAATTGAAAAAAAAAATATTAAAAAACAACGGCAACACTTACAATAAAATGCTATACTGCGTTTGAAAGCCAGAAGATTGTTCTATAATACTGCATTCAAACTAAATTAATTAATTTTGAGAAATTTGCATTTAAAGTCCAAATTTTGATAAAAAAACGTGCAAAAAAAAAGTTTAGACCGATTGTTTTCAAAATTGTGAAATGAAATTGTAAATTAGCTTGTATGTTTTTCATGTATCTATCAGTTCTTAATCGAACACAAAAAACCGCATGTCTTCTGGTTTTTGAGAAAATCGAAAATAACTAAAACTACCTACTTTTCTATAAAATGTTTGTTATTTTTTGCTTCCTTACATAAATAAATCAGTGCTAGCTTCCAACATTACAATATATAAACAGTGAAGTATGTATGAGGGGGTATAAGTGCCAAGTAAGCCCATCAAATTTTACTCAGTAATCATTAAATAATAAAATTTCTCTATTACATTGTAGCTGTTTCAATATTATTCTACTTTAAATATTCGGTATTAAATCTTCATGAAGTAAGAACTTTTAGATATCATTACTTTTCACGGCTGACTTGTTACACAAAGGTTTTTGTATAGAAGAACTTGGCTCTTTTTTTAACATTTATGTTTTTGGTCTGATCTCACTCCTTTTTGCAAAGATTTAAATATTTTGCCATGTCAAAATCTCGAAAGATAAGGAAAGATAGAAGGGTGGACTCTTCCTACTAAAATCAACTTAGTTTATAGCCTTCCTATTTCTTTTGGTATATTTTCTTTTTGTTATTGGTTGTTTTAATTTGCGCTTCAATTATTTCTTCTTATCCTGGCAAGATACATAACACTAACATACCTACCTTAATTACAGCAATCGGAAGTGCTCCATATAAATTAAACATACCACGCCCCCTGAATGGAAAACCTAAATTTTTATTGTTGGTCCTTTATATGCGACTTGAGCCCTACCGTTCTACCAAATTTCATTGTTCTACTGCAATTGGAAGTGCGCCATAAATAATTTACATCAGTTCTGAGGAAGTGGGCGGATACCACGCCCCTGAATAAAAAACCGCTAATTTTATATTTTTTTCTTCGAACGCAATTTGAGCCCTACCACTTTACCAAATTTCATCGTTTTACAGTAGTTGGAAGTGCTCCATTCAACCAACACCAATTCGGAGAAAGTGGGCGGATACCACGCCCCCCCGAAAGGAAAATCTTGGTGTTTATTTTTGTTTTTTTTATATGCAATATAAGCCCTACCGGTTCACCAAATTTCATCATTTTACAGCAGTAGGAAGTGCTCCATTCAACCAACACCAATTCGGAGACAATTCGGAGAAAGTGGGCGGATACCACGCCCCCTGAATGGAAAATTTCAATTTTTCGATTTTTTCCTCTGCTTACATGACAAGACCTACCGTTGTGCAAAATTACAAGATTCTACGATGTCGGGAAGTGCTCCATAATTTTGATGATCTGTCAGTCAGTCAGTCAGTCAGTCAGTCAGTCAGTCAGTCAGTCAGTCAGTAGGTCAGTTACGGTTTTTGTAATTTTTGAGGCCTTATATCTCAGGAACCGCTTATGCTAGAAAATTGAAATTTGGTCAGGCGCATGTGCCTGACTAGCTTAGCAAATATTCGGAATTTCAAGTTTCTGACTTGATTGGTACTGAAGATAGGGAGGGGTCAAAAGTCGCCTGAGTTTGTTCCTGTAAAAAGGGTGTAGTGCCAGAACTTGGCTGGGCACTACCGTGCCCTTTGATTTATACAAGGCTTATTTGCACGTCTCCGTTGATGATGAAAGTAGCCGCATTCAAAAAATATCAACACATCGTGGGACGTATCGTATGAACCGTTTATCATTTGGAATTAAAACTGCACCGAGCGAATTCAACCGTATTATCGACCAAATTCTGCAAGATCTACCGAAAACTTTGTCGTATTTCGACGACATAATAGTTTATGGAAGTACGAGAACAGAATGCCAGGACAATCTTGAAAAATGTCTTCAAAGACTACAAAAATATTACCTTCATGTAAACAAGAGCAAATGCGCACTTTTTCAAGAAAAAATCGAATACTTGGGGTACACCATAGAATTCAACAAAATTTAAAAGAATCAAGACAAAATAAAGGCACTTATAGATATGCCGAAACCTTCAAATGCAGATGAATTGAGACGTTTCCTAGGTATGGTCACCTACTATGCCAAATTTATTCCAAACAATTCTTCAATAACGTACCCGCTTCGACAATTACTTCAAAAGAATTCGAAATTTAGATGGACATCAGCTTGTGAATCTGCTTTTCCAAGAAATTAAAAAGTGAATTAGCTAGCGACCGTACTTTGATGCCTTATGATCCAAGCCTACCACTTGTACTTACTTGTGATGCAAGTCCCGTAGGAATCGCTGGTGTATTATCACACATCATTGATGGCAATGAAAGACCTGTCGCTTACACTTCAAGATCATTAACAAAATTTGAACAAAATTACTCACAGCTTGATCGTGAAGCACTTGCCATCGTTTATGCAGTCAATCATTACTTCAATTATTTATTTGACAGACAGTTTACATTAAAAACAGATAATCGTCCACTAGTAAGGATTTTTCATCAAAATTCAAAATTGCCGTCTATGACGTCAGCTCGTTTACTTCGATACGCAGCTTTTCTTTCCGCTTTTAACTACGAAGTAGAATTCAAAAAAGGCGATCAAAATTTGGATGCTGACTGTCTTTCAAGATGTCCGATCAAACCATTAAACTTTTCCAATGATATGGCAATCAACAATGAAATAAATTTAATTTTAATGTCAACAATAAATGAAATTTCAACAGACACTTTAACATACGACGTAATCCAAAAAGCTACCAACTCCGACGTAAAGTTATCCGAAATTAAAAAACAAATCCAAACAAATTCCGATGTTGCATATGAATATACATTAGACAGTGGTATATTATTCTAGGGCCAGCGAGTCATCATTCCAGAGAGTCTACAAAAATTAGCCTTGCAAGAACTTCATTTGACTCACGTAGGCATAACCAAAATGAAGCAGTTAGCTCGACGTTACATCGACAAGGACATCGAGCGTATTGCAAGAACATGTGAATCATGTACCCAAATCAAATCAAATTCGGCGAAGGTTCCGATTCATCCTTGGAATGAACCTGAAGAGAATTGGAACGTATCCACATAGATTATGCGAGACCTTTTCTAAACTATTTTTTCCTGATTGCCATCGATGCAAAATCCAGATGGGCTGAAATTAAAATATGCAACAAGGATCCGAACTCTACTTCAACAATCGAACTTTTATCAGATATTTACTCATTTCATGGTTATCCTAATACCATAGTCTCGGATAACGCATCAATTTTCATAAGTGATGAATTTAGAACATATTGTAAGAAAAATGGAATATTTCAAAAACTGATAGCTCCGGGTCATTTAGCTACCAATGGGTTGGCCGAACGAAATGTACAAACTTTGAAAAAGCGATTAAAGGTAATGGAAAATGAACCGATACCAATGCATACAAAAGTGCGTGAAATACTTTTTCGTTACAGAGCAACCCCCCTATCCAGTAACAAAACACATGCAGAAATGTACCTTCATCGAAACATACGAATTCAACTTGATGCTGTTCGACCAATTAAACATGATAAAAATAAAGCAAATCAAATCAAAACTCGACAACTAAGCGTGGGAGATCGTGTACAAGTAAGATGCTATATTCAAAATAAAAACGTATGGAAATTTGGTTCAATAATTCAAAAGTTTGGAAAACTACATTACCTTATAAAACTTGATGATGGACATATT